>CM046659.1:136767999-139167999 GCA_025594165.1 Tamias sibiricus
AGAGAGAGAGAGAGAGAGATAATATCTTCAGAGATAATATCTTATAATCTAAAGGACCATAATGGAAGGAAATTATAAATCAATGATAAAATAAAAATAAAAGCTACTCCAACACCTAGAGACTAAGTAATATGCTATTGAATGATGCACGCATAGCCAAAGACATAAGGAGGAACCAACAATTTCTTAGAGGTAAATGATAATTTTGATACAACATATCAAAATCTCTGGACACTATGAAGGCAGTGCTAAGAGGTAAGTTCATTGTATTGAGCTCATTTATTTAAAAAAAGCAAAATTTAACAAATAAATGACCTGACATTACATCACAAAGCTCTAGAAAAAGAAGAAGAAAAAAAAAAAACAACAAATTAGTAGAAGACAGGAAATAATTAAAACTAGGGCTGAAATCAATGAAATTGAGAAACACAAAAAATGAAAAAATTGACAAAGCAAAAAGATGGTTCTTTAAAAAAAATAAATAAAATTGATAAACTCTTAACCATCCTAATGAAAAGAAGAACAGAGAAAATCAAATTACTAAAATTTGTGATGAAAAGGGAAATATTATAATGAACACCACTGAAATATAGAAGATAATTAGAAGTAGTTTGAAAATTTATACTCTAATAGAATAGAAAATATAAAAGTCAACAATAAATTTTTAGAGAAATGCAAACCACCCAAACTGAATAGGGAGGGCATACACAATTTAAACAGGGCAAAATAGAACAATAAACTACAAGATACCATCATAACCCTACCAACCAAGAAAAACCCAGGAACAGAGGGATTTTCAGCTGAATTCTATTAGGCCTTCTGAGAAGAATTAGTACCAATACTTCTTAAATAATTTCATGAAATAAAAAAGGTGGGAACCTTGCCAAACTCATTCTATAAGACTAGATTCACCCTGATACCTACATCAGACAAAGACATATCAAGGAAAGAAAACTTCAGACTAATATCCCTGATGAACATAGATGTAAAAATTATTAATAAAATTCTGGCAAATAGCATACAAAAACATATTTAAAAGATAGTCCACCATTATCAAGTGGGGTTCTTTCCAGGGATACAAGGTTGGCTCATCATATGAAAATCAATAAATGTAATCCATAACATCAATAGACTTAAAGATAAAAGCCATAAGATCATCTCAATAGATGCAGAAAAAGCATTTTATAAAATACAACACACTTTCATGTTTGGGACAGTAGAAAAACTAGGTATAGTAGGAACATACTTCAACATTGTAAAATCTAAGTTCAAGGCCAACATTATTCTAACAGGATAAATATTGGAGCCATTCCCTCTAAGAACTGGAACAAGAAATGGATGACCTTTCACAGCACTCCTATTCAACATAGTTCTTGAAACTCTAGCCATAGCAATAAGATGAAAGAGATTAAAGGGAATGGAAAAGGAAAAGAAAAACTCAAATAATCACTATTTGCCAACAATACGATTCTATATTTAGAGAATCCAAAAACTCCACCCGAAATCTTTTAGAATTATTAAATGAATTTAGAAAAGTAGCAGGATATAAAATAAACACTCATTAATTAAATGTATTTCTATACATCAGTGATGAACATTCAGAAAGAGAAATTAGAAAAAGTACCCCATCCACAGTAGCCTAAAAAAAAAAAAAAAGAAAGAAACAGTGAAAATCAATCTAACAAAGAGGTGTAGGACCTAGACATTGAAGAAGGCCTTAGAAGATGAAAAGATTCCCCATGTTCCTGGATAGGCATAATTAATATTTTAAAATGGCCACACTACCAAAAGCATTATATAAATTTAATGGAATTCTAGTTAAAATCCCAACATTCCTTGTAGAAATAGAAAAAAAAAAGCAATCATGAAATTCATTTGGAAAACTAAGAGACCCAGAATAGACAAAGCAATCCTTAGCTAGAAGACTGAAAAGGAGGCATCACAATATCAGACCTTAAACTATACTGCAGAGCTATAGAAATAGAAACATCATGGTATTGGCTCCAAAATAAAAATGTAGACCAATGGTACAGAATAGAAGACACAGAGACAAACCTACATAAATACAGTTATCTCGTATTAGGAAAAGGTGTCAAAAAGATACATTGGCAAAAGGTGGCCTCTTCAACAAATTGTGCTGGTACAAGTAGAAATACATATGCAGCAAAATGAATTTAGACCACTATCCCTCACCCTGCACAAAGCTTAACCCAAAGTGGATCCAGGACTTAGAAATTAGACCAGAGACCCTGCACCTAAAAAAAGAAAGAATAGGCCCAAATCTTCATAGTGTCAGATTGGGTCCTGACTTTCTTAACCAGACTCCTAAAGCACAAGAAGTACAATCAAGAATTAATTAATTCAAACAAAGCAGCCAAATTCTGCTGGCTCCCTTTTCCACTCTTCCTGTGAAATTTACTTCTAGCTTCTTTCTTTCTTCCTCAAGAACATTGCATATTATACTACCTCTGTTCTCTTGTCCATCATTTGAAATTGTAAACTGTTTTAACAAATTTTCTCTTTATACTATACATAGTTACTGAACTCATTATTTTGGTTTAATGCAAGAAAGGGGTAGACGCCTCATTGGGAGCTATTAGGTTTCAGGCTACATATTGTTTACACTGGGTGCTGTTGGTATTTGTCTAACCATTAAAGGCAAGGTACTGAAAACCTTCAGGGACACTATAGGTCTACAGGACAGAATTTGTGCTGCCTTAGATCCATACTTCTAGATGAGAAAACACACTAACATCATGAAAACACTAGGAAGTAAAGCAACCCAAACAAACCAAGATGCTTCAACAACAGAAGCCACTGATAACACAGTAGAAGAAATATCCAAGAAGGAGTTCAGATTGTACATATTTAAATTGATCTGTGAAGTAAAGTAAGAAGTGAAATCAAAGAAAAAATGCAGGTAGTGAAAGATCGCATCAATAGAGTTAAAGATTGGAGGGGCGGGGACAAGCAGAAATCCCCCAAAAGAAGAAATCAGTAAACCAAATTAAAAATTCAATAGAAATCATCACCAACAGACTAGAACATTTGGAAGACAGAACCTCAGACAATGAACACAAAATACATAACCTTGAAAGTAGAGTTGACCATGCAGAGAAGATGGTAAGAAATGACAAACAAAACATCCAAGAATTGTGAGATAAAACAAACAAAGGAAAGCACAATCTTTTCAATGATATAATAGCAGAAACATTTCCAAACCTTTAGAATAAAATGGAAAATCAAATACGAGAGGCTTACAAAAGCCCAAATGTACAAAATTACAACAGACCTACACCAAGACACATTATAATGAGAATCACAATCACAAGGAATAAAGATAAAATCTTAAAGGCTGTGAGGAAAAAAAAACATCAAATTATCTATAGATGAAAACAATTTTGATCTCAACTGATTTCTCAAACCAGACTTTCAAAGCTAGGAGGTCCTAAAATAATACATTTCAAGCTCTGAAAGAAAATGGATGCCAACTAATAATATTATATCCAGCAAAATTAATTTCAGATTTGAAGGTGAAATTAATACTTCCATAATAAGCAAAAATTGAAAGACTTCTCAGCTAGAAAGCCTACACTACAGAACATTCTCAACAACATATTCCATGAGGAAGAAGTAAAAACCAACAAAAGTAGGATCTACAGTAAAGGAACATTCAACCAAAGGAGAAACTAATACAAATAAAAAACCAGGAATAAATCAAAATGACAGGGAATACAAATCATATCTCAATAATAACCTTGAATGTCAAGGATAAGCTCATCAATCAAAAGACATAGACTGGCAGACTGGATTAAAAAGGAAGACCCAACAATATGCTGTCTTTAAGAGATTCACCTCATGGGCAAAGACATCCACAGGCTGAAGGTGAAAGGATGGGAAAAAACTTATCACTCATAGGGATTGTGCAAACAAATAGGGGTTTCCATTCTCATTTCGTATAAAGTAGACTTCAAACCAAAGTTAATCAGAATAAACAAGAAAAGGACATTTCATACTTCTTAAGTACAGCATATATAAGCAGGACATAGCAATTATAAATATTTATGCACCAAACAATGGTGCATCTATGTACATCAAACAAATCCTTCTCAATTTCAAGAGTCAAATAGACCACAATACAATAATACTGGGTGACTTTAACACACCTCTATCACTACTGGACAGATCTTCCAAACAAAAACTAAATAAGAAAACT
The DNA here is from genome assembly GCA_025594165.1 of Tamias sibiricus. Lineage (NCBI taxonomy): Eukaryota > Metazoa > Chordata > Mammalia > Rodentia > Sciuridae > Tamias > Tamias sibiricus. The sequence goes on from CM046659.1 coordinate 136,772,216, forward strand.
ATAGAAGTATATAATACAATCAATAATTTAGACTTAACAGACATGTATAGAATATTCCATCCATCAAGGAGCAAATATACTTTCTTCTCAGCAGCACATGGCTCCTTCCCTAATATAGACAAATCCTTAGTAAATACAAAAGAACAGAGATAATACCCTTCATTCTATCAGACCACAATGGAATGAAATTAGAAATCAATGATAAGATAAAAAATAAAAGCTGCTGTAACAAATGGAGACTAAATAATACACTATTGAATGATGACTGGGTAGTAGAAGAAATCAACCACCTTTTTATTTGTCAATTTTTAAATTGTTTCTTTTGTTTTTATTTCATCTCTGATTTTAATTATTTCCGCTTTTCTACTGCTTTTGTTGTTGATTTATTCTTCTCTTTCTAGGGCTTTGAGATGTAGTGTTAGGTCATTTATTTGTTGACCTTTTATTCTTTTAATGAATGCACTCAATGCAATAAACTTTCCTCTTCATATTGCCTTCATAGTGTCTCAAAATATTGATATGTTGCATTAGTGTTCTTCTCTATCTCTAAGAATTTTTAAATTTTAAAAATTTTTAAATAAAAATTTTTAAATTTTATCTTTGATTTCTTCTTAATAAAATTGAGAATTTTAAAACCCACAAAGAATCAATAAAACAAAGCTTGGTCTTTAAAAACATAAACAAGTTTGACAAACACATATCCATACACACCAAAAGAAAGAGAGTAGACCCAAATCCACAAAATTGGAGATAGAAAAGGAGATATCACCACAGACATCTGAAATACTGAGAATAATTATTTTGAAAATGTATTCTCCAATAAACTAGAAAATCTTGAAGATATTGACATGTTTGTAGTTACATGTGAGCTACCAAATTGAATCATGAGGATGGAGGTAACTTAAACATGCCAATATTAAACAATGAAATTGAAGCAGCTATTAAAATCCTTTCAACAAAAAAATGTCAGGACTCGAATAATTCTCAGCTGAGTTCCATGAGACCTTGGAACTGACACCAATAATAAGATCTGACACCAATCCACCTCAAATTATTCCATGCAATAGAAAGGAATTGAACTCTGTCAAATTCAATCTCTGAAGACAGTATTATACTGATACCAAAGCCAAAGACACATCATGGACAAAAAGCCACAGATCAGTATTTCTGATGAAGATAAATGCAAAAAATCCTTAATAAAATATTGGCAAACCACTTTTAAAAACACATTAGGAAAATAGTATACCATGATCAAATGGGTTTCATCCCAGGGGTGCAATATTGGGTCAATATACAAAAATCAACAAATGTAATTTATCACATAGAGGTAAGGACAAGATTACATGATCATCTCAATAGAATCAGAAAAAGCACTCAACAAAGACCAGCATGCATTCATGTTTAAAACACTAGAGGCATGAGGGATAGAAAGAATTGACCTGAAATTTTGAGAGGTTATATATAATAAACCCAAAGCTAACATCATACTAAATGAAGTAAAATTGAATATGTTTCCTCCAAAATCAAGAATAAAACCAGTATATGCACTTTCACAACTCCTATTTAATATAGTCCAGAGCAAGAAGATGAGAAATAAAGAAATACAAAAAGGAAAAGACATCAAATTATCTCTGTTTGTCAATGACATGATGCTATATTTAGAAGACCTGAAAGACTTTACCAGAAGACTATTAGATATGATAAGGAAGGTTAACAAATTAATAGGATATAGATTCAACATTCAAAAACCAATCAATTTACTCCAACAATAAATCTGCAGAGAAAGAAATAAGTGAAAGTATCCCAATTACAATAACCCACCAAATAAAATATAAAATACTTGGGAATAAATCTAACCAAAGTGTTGAAAGGCCTCCACAATAACATATATGCATATATATATATATATATATATATATATATATATATAATATATACATACATATATATTATATATATATATATGCCATTGAAGAAAGAACTTAAAAAATATCTTAGAAGATAGAAAGGCCACCATGTTGTTGGAGGATAGGCAGAATTAATATTGTCAAAAAGGCCATACTACCAAAATCAATACACAGATTTAATGCAATCCCCATCAAAATAAAAATGACATTCTTCACAGAACTAGGAAAATTGTCCTCATCAATTTGGAAGAATAAGAGACCAGGATAGCCAAAGTGATCCTGTTGAAAACTGGTGCTAGAGGCACAAAAATACTATATTTCAAATTAAAGTACAAAGCTATTGTAAAAAGAAAGAAAGAAAGAAGAAAAGATGATTGTATCAATGAAAATAGACATAAAGACCAATTGAGTAGAAGACACAGAAACAACTCCACATGATACAGACATCTGATAATTGACAAAGTTGCTCAAAACATATGTAGTACAAAAGCATTTTGAAAGAATGGTGCTGGAAAACTGGATATGTATATGTGAAAAAATGAAACTAGATCCTTTTCTCTCACTCTGCACAAAAGTCAACTCAAAGTGGGGTCAACAACCTAGAAATTGGACCAGAAACTCTGTTACCCCCAGAAGAAAATTTTAACTCAACACTCCAACATGTTGACACAGGTACAGGCTTCCTGAACAAAACTCCTACAGCACTACAAATAAAACCAAGAATAAGTATGTGTGATACATCTAATTAGAAAGATTCTGTGCACCAGAGGAAAGAAGAGCATCAAGAGAGAAACTACAGAATGAGAAATTTTTGTCACCTGCTCCTCAGAGAATTAATATCCAGAATATATAAAGAATTCAAAAAACTTAACTTCCTCACCAAAAAACAAAAAACAAAAAAAAACAAAAAACAACAACAAAATAATAATATATAGGGAAAAGAGCTGAACAGACACTTCCAAAAAATATATATGGACAATAAATATATGAAAAAAATTTTCAACATCAAGAGCAATTAGGGACACAGAAATTAAAACTATACTGATATTTTACCTCATTCCAGTCAGAATGGCAATCATCAAGAATACAAAAAAATAGATGCTGGTGAGGATTTTGGGGAAAAATGTACACTCATATTATTGGTGGAACTGAAAATTAGTACAACCACTCTGGAAAGAAATATAGAGATTCCTCAAAAAAATAGGCATTGTACCACTATATGACTCAGCTATCTCACTCTTTGGTATTTACTGAAAAGAAGTAAAATCAGCACAGTATAGTTATATGTTCTTATCAATGTTTATAGCATCACAATTCACAATAACCAAGTTAGAGAATTTTCCCAGGTGACTGCCAACAGATATGAGTGGGTCAGGAAAATCTTGTAGTTTTACTCCCTCATAAAGATGAAGGACATTGTGGCATTCGCTGGAAAATGGATGGGACTGGAGAACATCAGGTTATGTGAAATAAGACAGATTCATAAAGTCAAGGGTTGAATGTTTTCTCTCATACACAGGAGCTTGACAGAAATAATGGGAAAAAAGATGTGGGGGAATCTCATGAAAGTATAATAGAGACCAATGGAGTGGAGGGAGATTGAGTGGATGGAAGAGAAATGGAATGGAATTGACCAAATTATGATATGTATATATATAAATATACCATAGTGAATTCCACCTCCATATTTAAATATACATATCTAAGACATCATAAATTAAGTAGAAGAAGACTAGTAGGATAGAAGAAACAGAATGGGAAAGAGAGAAAGATAAAGAAAAGGAAGTGCTGGGGACTGAAGTGGAGCAAATTTTATTTCCTGTGTATGATTATGTCAAAATGAACTCTAATCTTATGTATAATACACTAATAAAAACAAAAAGAGAGATGCATAGGTAATGGTAGAAAATCTTTGCCATTTACTCATCTGACAGAATATTAATGTCCAGAATATGTAAAAACTCAAACAATTAACACCAAAAGAACATATAATCTTATCAATAAATGGACAAAAATCTTAATAGATACTTCTCAAAAGAAGTAACATAAATGGCCAATGGTTATACAAAAATTTGCTCAATACTATTTAAAACATTTCATTTTAAAATAATTATAGACTCCCAGGATTTTTCAAAACAGACATATTCTGTGTATCCTTTACTCTGGTTTCCCCAATGGTTAGTTTGTTATATAACTAGAGTATAGCTATTTACAATTAGTATAATTCTCTGCCATTTTCAGAATATGTGAATTCATGTCAGTTCCATCACAATCAAATTAAAATAAATGTCATCACTATAAACATTTTTCTCTTGCTATATCTTTATTCTCAGATATCCTCCATCTTCCAACATTTTTCTTTTTTTCTTTTTTTTTTTTTTTTTTTTTGTAGCAGGGATTGAACTCAGAGGCACTCAATCACTGGGCCACATGCCCAGCCCTTTTTGAATATATTTTATTAGAGACAGGGTCTCACTGAGTTGCTAAGTGCCTCGCTGTTGCTGAGGCTGGCTTTGAACTTGTGATCCTCCTGCCTTAGCCTCCCAAGTGCTGGGATTACAGGCATGCACCACTGTGCCTGGCTTCCAACATTCTTAATCCTTGGAAATCACTGATTTGTTCTCAAGATGAATAACATCATTTTAAAAGTATTATACAAAAACTGGGGGGTGTCTCTGTGGTAGAGCTCTTGCCCAAAGTTCTGGATTCCACCCCCAGCACCACACACACACACACACACACACACACACACACACACACACAAAAACACAAACAAAACAAAAAAAGAAAGAAAGAAAGAAAAGAAAAGAAAAAATAAATAAAAGAACAAAGTGTTACACAAATTGATTAATAGTGCATATTTAACTTTTGAGATTGACCTTTTTAAAAGTAAATTTATTATGTAAATGAGTTATATTTATAGAAATGTTAGGATAGCAGATTATCTCTTAAACACCCATGCCAAGTTTCCCTACTGTTAACAACTTATTTTAGTTTGATGATCTTGTCAAAATTAGCCACATTTTGCACATTACTACCAACTAAAGTCCATTATGTCATCATGTTGCATCAGTTTTTGCTTAGTATCCATTTTCTGTTCTAGGTTCCCATTTCAATTAATTATCATGGTCCCTTAAACTCTTCTTATCTGTAAGTATTTCTCAAATTTTCCTCAATTTTGATGACCTTGAGAGTTTCAAGGCATAATAGTCTAATATTTTGTAGAATAGATCTCAGTCAAGATTTCTCAAATAAATTTAGAAAATTAGAATGTGTTTCAGTGTTACAGAAAGTCAGCACAATTGAATGTCATTTTATAACATCATAAGTGATATGTGTTAGAATGTTCTAGTAACATAACTTATCATATCAATTAATTGAAATAGAGATTGTCATATTTATCCACTCAAAAGTTGAACTTTTCATTTCTATTTGTTTACTTCTCAACTTAATCATTGGAAGGAAGTTGCTAGATGCAATCTACCCATTGGGTGCAGTATTACAGTTACAATCCACTTCCTCAAAGGTAGAGTATTTACATAAGTTATTTGGGATTATAACAAACCATAGTCTTGTATATTCTCCCTCATGTTTTTGTTCAACACTATATCAATTTGAGATTGTGAATATTTATTTTAGACTTGAGTTATAGTGTAATAATACTCCATGGATTTTGTTGCTTCATCTTTACCATTGGTAAATCTTTCAATGGGCTTTTGCACATTTTTGATATTTTATCATAATTATAGGTGGCATGGTTTTTTAAATATTTCTATATTTTGACACTACAGGGTGTTCTAGGTTTATTTATTTATTTATTTATTTTTGCATTTCCAGTTCTCTAAAATCAGCAATTCTGTTCTTAGACTAGAATTGGCAATTTCTCCAAGAACCCTGGTTTCTTCTACTGGAGAATACAAAACACACAGACAGACAGACACACACACACACACACACACACACACACACACACACCTTAAGATAACTGTGAATTTATACTGATGTATTTCATTGTAATCTTGTACCATGTGGTTCATTATCAACTTTATTCGATATGTGTTTGTTTATAATCTATTTTAAAAGTATTAGAAACCAATAAGGTATATGTGTTTATTGCTTTTGGTGTGTTGCTTTAGATATCATCTTCCAAAAAAAAGCAATGAAACACATTTTCATAACACACACACACACACACACACACACACACACACACACACCTTCAGCTAACTGAAATATAGTGATGTGCTTTATTGTAATCCTGTACTATGTGGTTTATTATCAACTGTCTTCCATATGTGCTTGTCTGTAATCTGTTCTACAAGTAAGAAATATAGTTTCCACCATTCACCATCCATTTACATCAATCCCCAGTGTACATCTATAATGGATTCAGCATTGTTAACCTGTACCACCTTGAGAATCAAAAGCACAGACTACAAAACTATTGTTTTGTGCATATGTGCAGGATTACAATCTCAACTTATTTTCAAAATTAATTGATTTAGCACTTCTTCCTAACCATTTAATGAGGTTATTTATAAAATTGTAAGACATTTAGATTTTTTGTCACAACTTTCATTTCATCTTGGGATCATTATAGCTTGCAAATAATTTTTTAAAGTTTCAGTCTTATGATAGAGATTTTTTAGTTTTTGAAAATACATAGATTTGTGTATCTATCATTACAGTGTCTTATAGAATAGTCTCACTTTTCTAAAATAAATTCCTTGTGCTTCACCTATTTACCCCTTCTTCACTTCCCCAAACCCAGGGAGTAACTCATGTGTCTATCAGATCACTAAATTTTCCTGTTCTAGAATATAATCTGTATGCAATCATAAAGTATGAATGTTATTCAGATTGGCTTTTCTTTTTACTTAGCAACATATGTTGAAAATTCGTCCATGTTTGAATAGCATGATACCTCATTATTTTTAATTATTAAGCAATTCTGCATTGCATAGATATACTGCAGTTTTCTAATTTAATAACTTACTAAAGAACCTCTTATTTGCTTTCAGATTTTGATAATTATGAATGTATATATTATCAGTGTTGTGAATAAGTTTTGTGTGCACATAATTTTTAAATCACTATGTAACTGCCTAGGAGCATTATTGTTTGATGATATGGTGAGACTGTTTACTATAAAAAACTGGAAAAATATTTTAGTTTGTGGCTGTACCGTGTTACATTTTTATGAGCAATGAAAGAGAGTTCTTGGTATCCCAAAGACTTGCTAGAAATTGATTTTTTTACATTTTTAATTTGAGCAATTTTAATAGGTGTGTGGTGGCATCTGATTGATGATTTAATTTTTATTTCCTGAAAATTGTTTAGTAAATATTTAAGTTTGTTGACTATATGACTTTTTAATGTTTGTATTAGTGCATTATAGTTTGCTTCACTTGCTTTATGATTCCATACAAATGATATACTAAAATGGGCAAATCATTCATGAAACATAATTTGCTCCATTTTAATTCCCAGTACTTCCACTTTTCCTTCCCCCTTCTCTCACTCTGATCTCCATCCTCTACTCTACTGGTATCCATTTATTTATTTATTGTTTTGTAATTGGTGCTTTATAAATATACATAAACATAGAAGTCACTGTGGTATATTCACATATGTGCATAACATAATTTGATTAATTTCATTCCACAGTCTTCCCATTTTCAGTCCCACCTCCGCCACCCTGCATTCCCTTCCTTTCCTCTACTGATATCTCTTCTACTTATTTTTTCACTAAGTTGCTCTTAAAATATTTTGTCCATTTTTTAAAATGAAGGTTTTATTTTCAGGTAATTGTAGTTATAATTCCTATAACATGCAGTTGTAGGAAACAATAAAGAGATACCATGTAGAACTTACTGAGCTTTCTCCAATAAGAGCTTGAAAATTATAGTGCTCTATTATAACCTGGATATTTAAGTTATGAGATGCAATGTTATAGGTAGTCAGGAAGAATAATTTTTGTGTGTTTTACTGCACATTTGGGTGACAATATTTAACAATATTCTACAATATATTTCAAAATGACTAGAAAAGAATATCTTGAATTTCATCACTACAAAGAATTGATGTTTAAGATTATTAATATACCAATTACCCTGATTTGATTATTACACATTAAATACATGTATCAAAACATTACCTTCCAACTTGTAAAATTTTCCTTTAATGGATCATGCTTTAATAGTCAAATCTAAGAAGTATTTAACTTACACTAGATCTCAATTAATTTCTACTCTTTTTTATTCCTGAATTTAATAGTTTTAGTTTTACATTGAAATAAATGATCCATTTTGAATTAATTTTTGTAAATGCTGTGAGATTCAGATTGAGCTCTTTTCTTCCCTATGAATGTCCAATTGCACCAGAACCATACCTCTGTATAGCTAAACCACAAGCAAATCCTATCTATTCCAAATTATCTATACTAAATCTTGAAATTAGTAGCATTACATCCTAAATTAAGCCATGATCAGCATTTGATTGGAATAATTTGAATACTTTCTTAACTGGTTTTAGAGCTTCTGCTCTTGCTTCCTTGCAGTCTTTGCTTTATATAGCAGATAATATGCTCATTTAACATAGAACTCAGATCATATCATATTTCTCTAAATTTCTTCTATATCACTTGGAGAAAAGTCCTAATTGCTTGGTAGGGATGAGTGTGACCTGGTTGTATATGTTCTTTAATTTCTCTTTACTCTGCTCACTTTGATGTGGTTTTTCTGGACCTCTTACATTCCATTAGTAGAAGCACTTCTTTCTGTTTCGAATCTTTGTGTCCAGTGTTCTCTCTGATGGTGTATAATTCTCCCAGATTTCTCTATGGCTCCTTAATTTAATTTAGTCTCTATTTAAATATTTTTATAATATTTGTTAGTGGATTATAGTTATACATAATGGTAGAATTATTTTGTAACATATTCATACAGGCACACAATGTAACAATATAATTTGACCGATATCACCCCTTAGCACTTCCCCCCTTATTCCCCTCCTCCCACATCCTCATGCCTGTAGGAGCCCTAATTAAGGAGATAGCTAAGATCGCGGTTAGCTGTGAGCCATGGAGATGTTCGAGAATTGCCATTTCCATGATCTCGCAAGACTTGGCCTGGGACATTGCGGATCGGGTCGGCACCATTTGCATGATCTCGTGAGACTTGGCTGGGGACATTGAGGATGGGGTCGGTGCCATTTTGTGGTGGTGTGGTTGGAGGAGTGTGGATGGTGTGTTGGAGTTGTTGTTGGAGCCAGAGGGAGAAGCTAGCAGAATAAAAAGCCTGTTTGTTTCCAGTCCACCTCTGAACTTATTCCCGTGGCGTTGTTGCTCCAAGCGGCAATCACTTCAGGCAGCAACAGGTGATGGCCCATACGGGGATTTTGGCTGGCAGGTAATAAAAAATCAACCTATTCCTAAGACATTAAATGTATTCACAGATGGGTCCTCAAATGGTACTGCTGCAGTAGTCACTAAAAAAGAAAATATAACTTACATAACTGCACACAAATCAGCTCAACTAGTGGAACTGGAAGCTGTGGTAAGAGCTCTGGAAAATTTTAAAGAGCAGCCCATGAACATTTTTTTAGATAGCCACTATATTGTACATGCTGTCCCAAAATTAGAGCTAGCAGGACCAATAGCACCTCATACTCCAGCCTTTAAATTGTTTTATCAAATACAAAAACTTTTGTGGGCAAGAAAAGAACCTCTATTCGTAGCGCATATTAGATTACATATCAATTTGCCTGGTCCCCTCCATGAAGGTAATCAAAAGGCTGATGACCTTACCCAAACAATCTTTATACTTTCAGCGCTCCAGCAAGCTACTTTATTTCACTCCCAGTTTCATGTCAATAGCACCACTTTGCAGCGTAGGTTTAAAATCACAAAGGAGCAAGCCAGAAAAATTGTAAAAGATTGTAAATCTTGTATGACACATTTGCCCAATCCTCATTTTGGTGTTAACCCTAGAGGATTAATGCCCAATCATTTGTGGCAGATGGATGTTACTCATGAGCCAAGTTTTGGAAAATTGTGATTTATTCATGTGACCACAGATAAATGCTCAGGCATGATTTTTGCTTCCTTACATTCTGGAGAAAAAGTTAAAGATGTTACATCTCATTGTTTGCAAGCTTTTACTGCATTGGGCATCCCCAAAATGCTTAAAACAGATAATGGCCCTGCATATACGTCCTCATCTTTCAAACAGTTTTGCGCAAAATTCAATATATCCCATAAAACAGGCATCCCATACAATCCTCAGGGCCAGGGAGTTATTGAAAGAGCAAATGGCACACTAAAAATTATGTTATTAAAACAAAAAGAAGGAAATTGGAAAAATTCTATAGACAGATTGGCAGTTGCCCTGTTTACCTTAAATTTTTTAACTTTAGACTCTAATGGTTATTCTGCTGGAGACAGACATTGGAACCCACACCAACAACATAAACCTTTGGTTTACTGGAAGGATGTTCTTTCAGGTACATGGAAGGGTCCAGATCCAGTATTAATTTGGGGGAGAGGATCTGTTTGTGTTTTTCCAAAGCATGAATCCTCTCCAATATGGATACCATCTAGATTAATAAAGCAGGTACCAAATCATAAGGATCAAGATGAAGTTGTTGAGGAATCAAGATTAATAAAAAAAGGTACAAAATCAAGAGGACCAAGATGAAGGTATGGAATGATTCCCTTAAAAGAGTCCTTCAAAATATTTCACAACTTAAGTGTCATTCCTCCCGGCCAGGATGAGGAGATCTCTCTTTAGTGTGCACACAATTGTATTTTTTCTTTTTTCTCTTTTTATATATGTCTTTATGTCTGTGCATTTGTCTAAATTTCATGTAAATATGATGTCACAAATATATGTTTGTAAGTTTGTAGTCTGTCCAGTGTGACATCACAAATAACAAAGCAATTATGGAAAAAATATATATATATATATGGATCCAAATAACTTTAATTCACTTAAGTTTAAGAGTATTCAATTTGGTAAATAATTTAATAAGCGAATGTACCTTCAATTTTGATTTATAGGTGTCCCAGGGATTTCTCTTTAGCGAAGAATATGACTAGTGCTGTATAACCTGATATTTTGGTGTTTTGACATAGGAATGTTTATTTGTAATTAACCTTATTTGTTTTATAGCTGATTAATTTGAGTTATTTCAACAGATAATTTCATGGAAGGTTACAGAGACTCGAGGGTTTCAGCTAACAAATTATTTTTCCAAAGTGCCTTTAGCTTTTCTTTAATCTATCTTTAATGCAGTAAATACCCTCAGTCTTTCTTTGTTTTGTTCTGAATATGATATTTTGCCAGCTTATGTTTGTGGGAGCTCAAGCAGCAATGTGTGTGAGCAGAAATCAACTTTAATTTTCTAATCTAATAATTCTATTTTTTGGTTTGACAACTCGCTTCTTGACTCAGTGCCGAAATAGCACTACCTTTCCTTTAATAATTGATGCTTGAGTTTCTAGGTAGTGGGCCCTAAAGATTTGCCGGTGGCTTTGTCTAGACATAAAAAAGATGGCTGCTGCTACAGCTGCAGGGATTGCAGTCGCTTCAAACATCCCTGCTGCTCAAGCATCAAACAATCTCACCAACAGTGTGGCCTCTGCTCTACATGCATGGAGCCTCCTACATCAACATGTTATAACAAGTGGACATTTTGATTTTTCATTGTTTGGGACTTTATGGGACAATGCCTTGAGGGTATTTGTCTAGAGAACTCAGTGTGTTTCTTGATAAAACTTAGGACAGGTGATTTGTTTAAAAAATTTGATATGCTATGCAACTTGGCTCACCAGCAGAGGGCTTGTTGCCTTAAAGCCACACCATCTTCTCACAATTGGACGGCTGTTAATCATCATACACAGTCGATCCTAAAGGGCTCCATTGCATGGCTGGTTAGCCAATGACAGGTAAGATCCCCAGAGCGGGACAACCTAAGACAGGCACAGTCGCATGGGACAGTCTCATGTGGCCGACATATCAACCTAAGACAGGAGTCAAGGGCACAGCCTTGATTATCCGATGACGGGTAAGAATGTTGGTTGCCCATGGACATCCTAGAGCATCCCCTCTTTTAAAACAAAAGGGGGGAAATGTAGGCACCCTAATTAAGCAGATAGCTAAGATTGCGGTTAGCTGTGAGCCGTGGAGATGTTCGAGCATTGCCACTTTCCATGATCTCACAAGACTTGGCCAGGGACATTGCAGATCGGGTCGGTGCCATTTGCATGATCTCGCGAGACTTGGCCCGAGACATTGTGGATGGGGTCGGTGCCATTTTGTGGTGGTGTGGTTGGAGGAGTGTGGATGGCGTGTTGGAGTTGTTGTTGGAGCCAGAGAGAGAAGCTGGCAGAATAAAGAGCCTGTTCATTTCCAGTCTGCCTCTGAACTTATTCCCATGGCTTTGTTGCTGCAGGCAGCCATCGCTTCAGGCAGCAACACACGCCTTTCCTCTACTCTATTGGTATCACTCTGATTTCCATGAGATACCTTCCACCTTCATTTTCCTTATTCTCTCCAGTTTCCACATATAAGAGAAAACATGCAACCCTTGACCTTTTAAGTTGGGCTTATTTTTATTAATATAATGGTCTCAAGTTCCATCCATTTTCCTGAAAACAACAATTTTGTTTTCCTTTATGGCTCAATAAATCTCTATCATGCATATAAAGCACATAAATCATTTCTGTATTTACTCATCCATCGGTGGACACTTAGACTGGTGGCATAGTTTGGATATTGTTTATTTTACTACTTTAAATATGGGTATTCACATATTACTGGAGTGTAATAACTTTAATTCAATAGGTTAAATACCACAAAGTGGTATAGCTGAGTCATGTGATAGTTCCATGGCTAATCTTTTGAGGAACATCCATACTGATATCTGGACTGGCTATAGTAATTTACAATCCTACTGACAGTGTAAAAACATTCTCTCCCCCCCAAATCCTCTCCAGAAGTTATTTGTTTTAATTTCTGACGACTGCCATTCTAACTGGTGGGAGATTAAATCTCAGTGTAGTTTTTATTTGTATTTCCTGAACTGTTAATGATGTTGATTTTTTTTTTTCATATATTTGTTGGACATTTGTATTTATTATCTTGAAAAGTGTCTATTTAGCTTATATGCTCATTTACTAATTGATATTTTTGGTTTTAAGGTTTTTGTGGTCTTTATTCTACATGGTAATCCTTTTTCAGAAGAGTAGCTAGCAAATATTCTCTCCCACTGTGTATGTTCTGTTTTCACATTTTTAATTGCTTACTTTGATGTTTAGTTCTTTTTATAATTTGATGCCACCCCATTCTTTAACTCTTGGCATTATTACCAGAGATTTAGGGGTCCTATTGAGAAAATCATTGCCTGTGCATATATGCTAAACTCTTGGCCCTGCATTTTTTTCTAGGAGTTGCATAGTTTCTGGTCTAAATCCTATGACTTTGATCCACTTTAAATTTACATTTGTGCAGAGTAATAGGTAAGCATCAAGTGTCATTCTTCTACATGGTATAACAAGTATTCCTAACACTATTTGTTTAAAAGGTTGCCTTTTATCCAATGTAAGTTCTTGGTACCTTTTTCGAGGATCAAATGATTGTAAATGTGTGGGCTTCTGTGTCTTCTATCCTGGACTATTCTTAAATAATGTGTCTTCTTTTTTTATTTTTTTCTTTCTTTCTTTTTTTTTTTTTTTTTTTTTTTTTTTTTTGCAATACCATGTAGTTTTTATTACTATAACTATATTGTATAATTTGAAGCCAGGTGTTGTTGTGTGAAAGCATTGCTTTTTTTTTTTTTTTTTAAGAATGGCTTTGAGTATTCTGGGTTGAATGAATTTTAGGACCATTTTTTTTTTTTTTTTGGTTCTCTTAAAAATGCCATTGGTGAGCTGGGGTTGTGGCTCAGTGGTAGTGCATTCATCTGGCATGTGTTAGGCACAGGGTTTGATTCTCAGCAACACATAAAAATAAATGAATAAAATGAAGGTATTTTGTCTATCTACAACTAAAAAAAGAATTAGAAAATGCCATTGGTATTTTGATAAGAATTACATTGAATTGGTATATTGCTTTTGGTAGTATAGTCATTTAAACACTATTAATTCTCCATATCCATGAACATAGGAGATCTTTCCATCTTCTGTGTCTTCTTCAATTTCTTTTTTTAGTGTTCTATATAGTTTTTGTAAGGATTCTGTGTTCATTATTGGGGTCTCTGATAGCTTCATGCTTGGTGGCTAAGGAAGTTTCTGTGCAAAGGCACAGAATGCCTGGCTGCTAGGAAGTTTCTGTGCAAAGGCACAGAATGCCTGGCTGCTGTAGCAATGCCCTGCATGAAGAGGCTCTGTATTAGAATCTTATCAGCCTCAACCTTGATCTCAGGCACACAGCTCCTGGGGATAAAGAAACTCTTTTGTTAGAAAACCACAATGTTTCACCAAGCTCTGTTGCACCTGAACCTGTCCACATAACAGTAACTTTAAACAATGGACTTTCTTGAGAGCCACACAAAACTCCTAACATTGCACATTGCAACTATAATGTTGCTAACTCTGTAACCTGCCTAATGTCACAATGAACAATAATGTACTACTGATGCCAGTGACCTAATGTAATCTACTGACATAAATAAAGCTGGAAGCTTGGACACGAAGCATTCTGACATTCTGCTATTCTGCCACTTTGCCTCTTCATCTTGTCTCTGTGTCTCTTTTTATTTTTCTTACAAGTTTTCATTGTAGAGATCTTTCATTTCTTTTGTTAGATTTATTCCTAAGTACATGTTTTAGACTATTGTGAATGAGATTGTTTTCCTGATTTCTTTTTTAGCAGATTCATTGTTGGTATATAGGAAAGCTATTGATTTTTGTATGTTGATTTTGTAACTGGCTACTTTGCTGAATTTGTTTATTAGCTATAGCAGTCTTTTGGTATTTAAAAAAAACTCTTCTACATATAGGATTATAAGAAAACAGTGGTAATTTTATTTCCTTTTTTCCTAATTTCATCCCTTTTGTTTTCTTCTCTTACCTAATTACTCTGGCTAGAATTTTCTGTCACTATATTAAATAAGAATGCTGAAAGTGGACATCCTTATCTTGTTCCATATTTTAAGGGAAATTCAGTTTTTTCCCGTTTACTATGAGGTTGGCTTTGGGTTTTTCTTATATAGCTTTTCACATATTCAGGTAGGTTTCTTTTATCCTGTTTCTTTGGTATTTTTAGCAGGAATGGCTGCCGGATATTTTTCACAATTAAATCTGCATCTGTTGAGATAATTATTTTATTTTTGTCCTTGATTTTAATTTTTGAGTTACTTTTCTTGATTTGTATATGTTAAACCATCCTTGAATCACTGGGATAAAGCCAATTTGGTCATGATGCACCGTCTTTTTAATATGTTGTAGAATGACTTGCTAATATTTTATTAAGAATTTTCCATCTACTTTTTTTTAGGAATTTTATCTGGAGTAACATTTCCTTGATGTGTTCTTATCTAGTTTAAGTATGAGTGTGATACTTGCTTCAGAAAATGAATTTGAAAATGTTCCATTGCTTCCTATGTCATTGGATAATTTGAGGAGCATTGGGATTAGTTCTTCTTTAAAAATCTGATAGAATTCAGATTCATCAGGTCTGGGCTTTTCTTTGTTGGAAATATTTTCATTACTGCTTCTATCTCACATTACTTATTGGTCTATTTGGGGTTTATATGAAGTCTTGCTTCAATTTTGGAAGGTTGTTATGTGTCTAAACATGTATCAATTTCATATAGATTTTCCAATTTATTGGAGAAGCATAAGTTTTCAAACTAATGCCTGATGATTCACTGGACTTTTGTGATGTTTGTGGAAATCTTTCCTTTTCATCTCTTATTTTATTCATTGGGGTCTTCTTTTTCTTTTGGTTAGTTTGGCTAAGAGCTTATCAAGCTTGACTTTCTTTTAAAAGAACCAACTTCTTATATTTTTGATCCTTTTTATTTTTTAATTCTCCACTTTATTGATTATGGCTCTGATCTTAATCATTTCCCTTCTTCTACTCATTTTAGAATTAGTTTGTTCTTCTTTTTCAAAGGCCTTGAGATGTTTGATTAAGTTGTTTATGTGGAATCTTTTTGGTTTTCTTATGTAGGCTTTCATAGCTATAAGCTTGCCTCTTAGAAGTGTCTTCATAGTTTCCCAGAGGTTCTGGTATGTTATATCACAATTCTCATTTGAGTCTAAGAAAATTTTAACTCTTCCCTTGATTTCTTCTGTCACCCATTCATAACTCAAAGTGTATTGTTAAATCTCGTGTTTATATAGTTTCTACGGGGTTTTGGATGCTGACTTCTAAATTCATTTTATTATAATCTGAGGAGCTGGAAGGAATTCAATCACTTTTTTATATGCTAAGAGTTGCTTTGTTGCCTAAAGTATGGTCTATTTTGGGGAAGTTTCCATGAGTTATTGAGAAGAAAGATTATTCAGTTTTTGTTTGATAAAATACTCTATAGATGTTTGTAAAGTTCAATTGTATTTATAATATTTTTCAGGTTCAAAAATTCTTTATTGAGTTTATTTTTGGATGATCTATCTAATTGTGAGAGATGGGTTAAAAACAGGGGTATATCTGAGGCTTTAAGTTCAGTAATATCTCTTTTATGCAATTAGTTGCACACATATCAGGGCTTAAATACTTATTGTTGTATCTTCTTATTAAATTGTCCTTATATCAGTATAAAATTGTGGTGTTTCTCATCTGGGGATTTGAGCTCGACCCCAACCCGTTAATTCGGGGCTGTGAGTCTGAGATCTCCCCAACCTGGAATTGAGCTTACCCCCAACCTGTTAATTCAGGGCTGCGTGGGCCTAGTTCTTCCAATCCAAGAATCAAGCCAGGTGTCTGTCTGCTTATCCAGAGATCTGGGTTTTTCCTTGGTTATGCAAATGAGTTTGAGCCCAAGCTCCCTCCAAATGCCTGGAGGTCTGAGCTCCGCTCCTCTTTGCGGATGAGATGCCACTTTATGCGACCACCAAGAATTAAGTTTGTGTGCTTTCTGTCTGTACTCTTGATGTATTTCTATTGTATGACCACCAGGTTCTAATATATTTAATTATCTATAATAAAACCAGTTCAATGGCCCTGTGGAATCTAAAGCCAGAAACTAGCTAAGCCGGTAGGATGAGCCCAGTTGAAGTTTAAAGAAGATACTAGGACAACATAACTTTATGATCAGGCACACCTAAAGTTAAAGAACCTTCCCCTACCTATAGATAAGATTAATCAGGAGTTAGGATAACTGATCTTCCCTAGGTGATTCCTGAAACCCTTTACAGTTAATTACTGGAAATTCTTTGTTATAGTTAATTCCTAACATTCTTTACTGTTAGTTACTGGAAATTCTTTATCATGGCTAATTCCTGAAATTCCTTATTGAGCTAATTATTGGAAACCTGATAATCAATTACTGGAAATTTTTATTATATAGATAATTCCTGGAAACCCTTTATTGTAATCTTCTCTACTGAAATTCCTTTATGTTACCTCCCTAAGAAAAAATGTGAATTACTGTGCTTGTTGAAATGTATAAAAAACCATACTGAGAAAAGTAAAATCAGAACAGTAGAAAGATTTTTCTACAACCTGACTCGTGTGTGGATTATTCCTGTCGTCGACGTTCCCTTCAGCACCAAAACGGGAAGAACTTAACATCTTTGCTGAAGCTGGCCTTCAGCAAATTGGCGCCCGAACAGGGACTCCCGATTGGTAAGCTGCCTTTTGCGTTATAATTTAATTATAGAGAGAAATAGTAGATACTCGGGAGGGAACTAGATTTCTTACTCAAGGACGTCCGGGGTCCGTTGGCAGAGAAAGGCCAATTTAGAGAAGAGTAAGTAACCAAAGAACTTTTTGAGAAGTCATGGGCCATATCGAGTCCCGAGAGAGAGGGCTCTTTATAGACGTAGTTAAACAGATGTTAAATAAGAAAGGTGCCGCTGTTACTTCTAAACAGCTGAGACAGTTTTTTCATTTTATCCAAAAGTGTTTCCCTTGGTTCCCTGAAGAAGGGTCTTTAAATTTAGAAATTTGGGAAAAATTAGGAAAGGAAATGAGGAAATATTATAGTCATTATGGACCTGACCAGATGCCAGGAGATGCCTTTTTATTATGGAACCTATGTAGGGATGCGATTAGCCCCAGTAATGAGGCCGTCTGCCTTACTGATAAGGAGACAGCACCAGACCCGGCTCCTTCTACAGAACATGCTGCAGATCAATCAGATTTCAAATCTGCAGCTGATATTTCTGAGGAAGAAACTAATAACAGTTTAAGTAATGATCAGGATGATTTAGAGGAAGCAACAACTAAGAACCAGCTTCCTGGGCTTATACCATCTGCCCCTCCTTTTCTAAAAGAACCTAAAATCTCTGGAAGGAGAGGGCCAACTATGGGACCACAATTACCTCCCTGTCGTCCCGGAGGATTCTTGGGGGCGACAGCTATAGCTAGACAAATGGGAGACATTTCCCTGACTTGCCCAGTGGCAACCTTAAGAGCAGATTCTGACCCTGATGTTCCTCCATATTGGGAGCCACTTCCATTTAAGTTACTTAAGGAGTTAAAGATGGCTGTTAGAGATTTTGGCCCTACTTCCCCGTATACTTTACAATTGGTTGACTCTTTGTCTGCTGAATGGATGACTCCTTATGATTGGCAACAAACTGCAAGGTCTTGTCTGCCTCCTGGTCAGTATCTATTGTGGAAGGCTGATTATGAGGATAATGTAAAGCGAGTTGTTGCAGAAACAGCATTTAGAAGAGGGGCATATAAATATACTATCTCCATGTTGATGGGGACTGGAGAATATTATTCAACTGAAGACCAGGTGAAAATACCGCAACATGCATTGCGAGAGGTCAGCAAATGCGCTTTAATAGCATGGAGAAACCTTCCTGCTTCTGAATCTAAACAGGCATTTCTTTCAAACATCAGGCAACAAGCTTCCGAGCCTTATGAGGATTTTGTTGCTAGGCTGGAAAGCACTATTGCTAAAGTAATTCCTCATGCAGAAGCAGCCGACTTGCTGATCAAACAGTTGGCTTTTGAGAATGCCAATACCACCTGTCAGGCGTTACTTCGCCCAATTAGAAAGACTGGAACCTTAACTGATTTTATTAAGGCATGTGTAGATACTACTCCAGCCCATATTCAAGGCATAGCATTTGCTGCAGCCCTAAAAGGCCAAACCTATTCACAGTTTTTAAAGGAGTATAATTCAAATCCCACTTCTAAGAAATCTTTTGATAATGTTACTAATGGACAATGTTTTTCTTGCGGCCAAATTGGGCATTTTAGCCGTAACTGCCCACATAGTAATAAAGAAGAAAATAATTCTAGGCCAAAAACTGTGTGTCCAAAATGCCGAAAAGGTTTTCATTGGGCTCGTGAATGTAAATCTAAATATGATAGACAAGGACAGCCAGTTTCAGCATCTCTCCCTCAGGAACAAAAAAACGTGTTTTCGGGCTTCCCCCGGGCCCAATCAAAGAACAGGGGATTTCCCCGACAGGCACCGCAATTCCTAAACTCTCAATTGACAACCTGGCCAGAGCAACTAAGGGAAGCATCGGACTAGATTTAGCTTCAACTGTCCACGCAATCCTGACCCCAGACTCTGAAGTTACCCTAATTCCAACAGGAGTTTATGGTCCTTTACCAGAGGGATTTTTTGGCCTAATTATAGGGAGGAATTCTTTAACGGAGCAGGGAATAATTGTATTACCGGGAGTAATTGACTCTGACTTTACAGGAGAGATAAAAATAATGATACAGCCTCCTGAGCGTACGGTGCAAATTAGACCACAACAATGTATTGCTCAGATATTATTGCTCCCATATCTTAATAATTCCAACTCTGTTCTTATGGAGAAAAGGGACAATCAAGGATTTGGCTCCAGTGATGTTGTGGCATGGGTTCAGAAAATTGAGCAATCTAGGCCTATGAAAACTATTTTGGTGGAAGGCTTAAAAATCAAGGGGCTTCTTGATACTGGGGCTGATGTCTCTTGTATTGCTGGAAGAGATTGGCCACCTTCCTGGGCAACTACTAAATCCCCCTCCACCCTTATTGGGTTGGGACTTGCATCTAATGTTGCTAAGAGTTCACAAGTTTTACATTGGAAATCTAGAAATGTTGGAGGCACTTTCCAACCGTATGTTATTCCTTCTCTTCCCTTTACATTATGGGGAAGAGACATTCTGCAACAAATGAACTTGGTTCTAACTGACAATACTGCTTCCCCGGAGCAGCTTTTTGCCTAGGGGCCACTGCATTACCAGAGGCAGATCCTATCACATGGAAATCTAATAATCCTATATGGGTAGATCAGTGGCCCCTCACTAATGAGAAACTGGACGCTGCCTCTCGTCTAGTACAGGAACAATTACAATTAGGGCATATAGAGCCATCTAATAGTCCTTGGAATACTCCTATTTTTTGTGATAAAAAAGAAATCAGGAAAATGGAGACTTCTACAAGATTTGAGAGCTATTAACAAGGTTATGGAAACAATGGGAAGTCTACAGCCTGGTCTCCCTTCTCCCGTTGCAGTACCTAAAGATTATAATGTCATAGTTATAGATTTACAAGATTGCTTTTTTAATATTCCGTTATGCAAACAAGACTGTAAAAGGTTTGCATTTAGCCTCCCTTCACCTAATTTGCAGAGGCCATATCAGAGATTTCAATGGAAGGTGTTGCCTCAGGGAATGAAAAATAGTCCCACCTTGTGCCAAAAATATGTTGATAATGCCTTGCTTTCTACCAGACAAAAATTCCCTGATTGTTATATAATACACTATATGGATGATATTTTGTTGGCACATTTTAATTCCTTGACTTTACAGAAAATATTGCATTTTATGGTAGAACAGTTGCAGAAGTGGGGGCTTATAATTGCCCCTGAAAAAATTCAGACACAACCTCCCTATTCCTATTTAGGGAGACTAATAAATTCCCAAAATGTCACTTCTCAGGCTATTCAATTAAGAACTGACAATTTACGAACTTTGAATGATTTTCAAAAACTTCTTGGAGATATTAATTGGATTAGGTCTTATTTAAAACTAACTACTGCTGACTTGAAGCCTCTGTTTGAAATTTTGCACGGAGACCCCCTTCCTACATCTCCTCGTGCTTTAACCCCTCAGGGGAAGGAGGCAATACAAAAGGTTGAACAAGCTATTATGGGACACTACTTACAACAAGTTGATTATTTTAAGCCTTGGCTTCTAATTATATTACAAACACCATTTACTCCTACTGGGTGTTTGTGGCAAGATGATCCTCTTGAATGGATTCATTTGTCATCCACTCCCAAAAAAATTAATATTTCTTACCCTACTCAAGTCTCTTCATTAATATGCAAGGGAAGACTTAGAAGTAGAGAGTTATTTGGACAAGACCCTTCCTCTATAATTATACCATATACAAAAGAGCATTTAAATTTTTTATTAAATGTTAATGATAATTGGCCAATAGCCTTACAGGGATTTCATGGAGAAATTTTGTTTCATTTGCCCAATCATCCATTGTTACAATTTATTTCTAAAACTGAATTTATATTTCCTAAAAAATACTCTCAAGAGCCATTGTCAAATGCATCTTTAATATTTACTGATGGATCATCTAATGGGATTGCAGTTACTATTATTGACAATGATGCACCTATAGTGCAGCAAACTTTTGAGACTTCTGCTCAAAAAACTGAACTTATTGCAATCATTACTGCCTTTAAAAAGGTGCCTCAGGCATTTAATTTATATACTGATTCTCAATATATTGCTAATTTGTTTCCTGCTATTGAGACTTCTACTTTATCATTACAATTATCTATAACATATAGTCTTTTAAAATTACAGTCTTTAATTTATCAAAGAGTAAATAAATTTTTCTTTTGTAGGACATATCCGGGGACATTCTAATCTCTTTGGTTCTTTAAGCACAGGAAATGCTTCTACTGATCAGCTAACTAAAAAATCACTGTTTAATGTTATGAAACTAACAAAAAAGGCAGTTTTCTCACTGTTCCAGACCTCAGTCAAGACTTACGTTAAAAGGCAAATGGATAAACATCAAGCTTAAGCCCCAAAAGAAAAAACATAAGATAAAGGTGTCTTTTTACCTGGGTTTTTCCATTACCGGCTGGTCATTTTATCTAAAGACTTTTGCTTTTTCTTAGAATCAATATATATATAATATTTTTTTTGAGCTCATAACTTTAATTCTATACATCTGAGTTGATATTGTTTTGATCAGTTTTGTTTTTTATTTAATTATAGAGTTTTAAACATCTATACCATTGCAATGGAGATTCATCTACAAAAGCTACAAGGCTTTTGCTATTGTGTTATGTGTGTACACTTGTCTTTTATGTTTGTATGTCTATATGTATATGTTCATATGTCATTTAAATGATATAAGGTTTGGCAAATACAAAATGAGCTGCTCATCAAAAAGTGTTTTTAAGTGGATCCAAATACCTTTAATTCACGTGAATTATAAGTTCAATTTAACTTAAATAAACATATAAAAATAATAAAGGTGCTTCTAATATGAGAACTTAACTCACAATTCTCTTCAGTTGGTCTAAAAGCTAATAATATGTTAATGCCTTAATAATCCTTGGTTGCAGGACTCATCCTCTACAAAGAAAAAATAGGTAAAATCAATTTAACATGAGATTACTCATTTATAAATAACTTTATTTGTTTAATATCTAATTTCTTTGCAAGGTAAAGATGCTGACTGTTATATATGCCATTAAATAACTCCTTAAATTCTATTTAGAGACATTATTGGTTGTTTTCATAAGTTGGTAAATTAAAAAAGAAATTTTAAAGTTGCCCTTTTATCACTGAAGGAGGTTAAAGTTCCAACAGGTATAATCAATTCTATATACTTAAGCATTGTGTTCTCATGAAATGGCTGCCAGACGTAAGTAATTTTATATACAAAGATTTATAAAAGACTTCTCTATATACAAAGGCTCAAAAGTTTCACCTGTTCCAGTTAAGAGTACTATAAATAACAAAATATTTTTATTAAGATGAAATAATTTGTCTAAATTCAAATTATTATAAAAATTGTCTCTAAAGGTGAACAGAAAAAAGGGATATCACGTGAGAGAAAGTAATCAGAAGGTTATAGGTATGGAAACCATATTAAATTGAAGGAAAAGAATATGTTTCAAGATAAGAGAGACTTTTTGTGATGAAGTAAGAGGGTTTATGTAAGTGAGGTAAGAGGCCTGTGTGAGTTGGTTAAGTGAGTATATGAAGTAATCAGGAAAAGCTATTTAAGGTTTTTCTCTTCCCTAAGGTTAAAAGTTAATATTCTGATATAAACCGAAGTCTAGTCTATGTGGGAAGAGAACACAAATTTTCTTAAAATATTATAATGCTATTTCTTTAAGAGCTCATCAGACATTAAAAGCTCAAAATTCTATATTAAGAAATAGAAAATTTCATCATATATTACCACATACTCTTTTCAAAATAAAAGGGCCTTTTAACAAGTCTATAGAGAAGATTTAATGTCCTTTTGACATCTGGTAGGTGGAGGCTGTGCTTATGTTTTTTCCACAGACCAGGCCCAGCACAGACGGAGGTTTTAGCACCAGCCTACCTGCAGAGGACACACCAGACCCAAGAGAAACAACTGACTTTTGACTTTGCTAACCTGTCTTTCACCCCTTCGCTGCAACAGGCTCAGTCAACATAGACGTCTATGTAAAAGATCTGTTAACAGGTCAAGGGAGAGGACCAAATATCCTATTAACATCAGGGAGAGGGTATGCATGTGTGTTTCTGCAGGAAGCTCCCACACCTTTGTGGATACTAGACTGCCTCATAAGACATTATGAGCTCCCCGCGGTGCAGACGGAGACCTCGCCAGCAGCGGCCATACCCGCAGGGGACACCTCAAAGGCAAAGACGGGATGAACAACTGAGTTCTGGTTTCTCTTGTCTCGCTCTCAAAGGCGGGCTCAACAAGAATCATCACTGCCCTCTTGGAGTCAACTACAGAATCTCCTCGCTCATGCACGGCATCTGGTTGGATCTGGTAACAGCCAAGGATCACCTGTTACCCCGGAGAAGCTGTTCCTCGCCATCATCACTCTGCTTGCCTGTGGGATAACTACAACTTCTGCTGACTGGTTCTATTGGACTTATTTCTCAGATCCGCCCCTCCTTAATAACTGACTGGGGACAATCAGACATTAAGGTATCTACCAATGTTCCTGAGTTACTTGGGGGAATTTCTCATGTCATGGTTTTGCATAAGACCTCATAGCTTGTGTTAATGCCCCCCATGCTATATTAATTGGGAACCATAAAATTATGAAGATAAGAATGATCAATGATGTATATTCTGTTGACTGCCAAAAATGTATGCTAATTGTTTGCAAAGTATTATACCCAAAAATTATACAACTTTTGTAATATGCTTCCTGTCAAATTAAATGAAAAATGGTATGATGATCAAGGGATCCAAATATTTAAAGAGTTAAATGAATTAATTAGGCCTAAAAGATCTGTTGCAGCCCTTATTTTAGGAATATCTGCTCTTATAGGAATATTAGGCTCTATTGCTATTTCTTCTACTGCTTTAGTTAGAGAAATTCATACAGCTAATCATGTGAATACTTTATCTCAAAATATTTCTGCAGCCATGGCTATACAAGAGAAGATAGATAGAAAGTTAGAGGCTAGGATAAATGCTTTAGAAGAAGCCATCCTTTATGTGGGAAATCAAATCCAAAATATTAAGACTCGTATGACAACTAGATGTCATGCTAACTATAAATGGATTTGCATTACTCCATTAGGTTACAATAAATCTGAGCATAGTTGGACCAAGGTTAAGTCCCATTTGCTGGGAATCTGGAATAACTCAGATGTGGCTCCAGATATTCACTCCCTGCAAATGCGGGTGAGTGAAATTAGCCATGCCCATCTGGCTACTGATTCCACTGTGGACTTTGCAACAGATTTGTTTAATAATATAAAAGCTACAGTTTTTAATAGCACGTGGTGGTCCTACTTGATAAATCTTGGTTTTGCTATCCTGTTCATTATAATCTTATGCTTTGTTCTTCCAGTCTTCCTCAGACTTTTCTGGAAAGGCCTTAGAAACACATCTACAGAGGTCGCTGCCCTCAAATTAAAAGAACGGGGGAGATGTGGTGTTTCTCATCTGGGGATTTGAGCTCGACCCCAACCCGTTAATTCGGGGCTGTGAGTCTGAGATCTCCCCAACCTGGAATTGAGCTTACCCCCAACCTGTTAATTCAGGGCTGCGTGGGCCTAGTTCTTCCAATCCAAGAATCAAGCCAGGTGTCTGTCTGCTTATCCAGAGATCTGGGTTTTTCCTTGGTTATGCAAATGAGTTTGAGCCCAAGCTCCCTCCAAATGCCTGGAGGTCTGAGCTCCGCTCCTCTTTGCGGATGAGATGCCACTTTATGCGACCACCAAGAATTAAGTTTGTGTGCTTTCTGTCTGTACTCTTGATGTATTTCTATTGTATGACCACCAGGTTCTAATATATTTAATTATCTATAATAAAACCAGTTCAATGGCCCTGTGGAATCTAAAGCCAGAAACTAGCTAAGCCGGTAGGATGAGCCCAGTTGAAGTTTAAAGAAGATACTAGGACAACATAACTTTATGATCAGGCACACCTAAAGTTAAAGAACCTTCCCCTACCTATAGATAAGATTAATCAGGAGTTAGGATAACTGATCTTCCCTAGGTGATTCCTGAAACACTTTACAGTTAATTACTGGAAATTCTTTGTTATAGTTAATTCCTAACATTCTTTACTGTTAGTTACTGGAAATTCTTTATCATGGCTAATTCCTGAAATTCCTTATTGAGCTAATTATTGGAAACCTGATAATCAATTACTGGAAATTTTTATTATATAGATAATTCCTGGAAACCCTTTATTGTAATCTTCTCTACTGAAATTCCTTTATGTTACCTCCCTAAGAAAAAATGTGAATTACTGTGCTTGTTGAAATGTATAAAAAACCATACTGAGAAAAGTAAAATCAGAACAGTAGAAAGATTTTTCTACAACCTGACTCGTGTGTGGATTATTCCTGTCGTCGACGTTCCCTTCAGCACCAAAACGGGAAGAACTTAACATCTTTGCTGAAGCTGGCCTTCAGCATAAAATGACCTTATTTGTGGCTTCTGCTTAGTTTTGGCTTGAAGTCAGATTTGTTAGTTGATGCAAACTACTCCTGCTTGTTTTGAGGCTCAATTTTCATGGTATATCAATTTCTATTTTTTTTATTTTTAGCCTGTGGCTCTATTTGTGTGTAAGAAGAGTCTCTTGAAATACACATACAGTTGGGCCTTATTTATTAATCCATTCTCCCAGGTTATGTCTTTTTTTTTTAGATTAACAATCATATATTTGTGGTTTTTTTAATTTTTTAAAATTTGTTTTAATTAGTTATGCATGACAGTAGAATGAATTTATGCATTGTGATATATCATACATAGATGGGATATAATTTCTGATTTTTCAAAGTGTACATGTTACAGAATCATATTGGTCATGTACTCACATACCAGCAGTAATAATGTCTGTTTCATTCCACTATCTTTCCCATCCCCGCATCCCCTCTCTTCCCTCCCTTCACTTACCTCTACCTAATCTAAGGTAACTTTATTTTTCCCTAGTGCCCCCCACCTTATTGTGAATTAGCATCTACATATTAGAGAAAACATTCAGCCTTTGTTTTTGTGGGATTGGCTTATTTGTATTGAAACCATTTAAATTCAACACATTATAAAGAGATATTTATTGTTTCCTGCCATTCTGATTTCTAATGTTCAATTTGTCCCAGTTTCTCATTTGCTTAGCTACTCTTCAAATGACATTTGCTCATTTTTGAGTTCTGGTTTTATTAACATTATTATTTCTTCTGTGTAGTATTTCATTATATTGTGAAGTACCAATTTAGTAGTAAGAAAGATATTTTATTTTCTGTTTATTTAGGAAGGATTTTATATCTCCTTCAACTTTGATAGAAGCTTTGCTGGATATAGCTATATTGGTGGACAGCTATTTTTTTCAGTATTTTGAACACATCAGTCTAAGGCTCTCTGGCTTTTAGAATTTGTGCTGAGAAATCAGAAGTGATTGTTATTGGCTTGCCTCTAAATATAATCTGATGCTTATCTCCTGAGTCATTAAAAATTCTATCCTTATTCTATGTGTCAGATAATTTTATTTACAATGTACTGCATAGAGGTTCTCTTTTCATCTTGTCTGTTTATGTTTCTGAGTGCCTCCTGTGTCTGGATGTCCAGGTTATTCTCAATATTTGAAAAATTTTGTTATTATTACCTTGAAAAGTTTACTCATTCCACGAGCTTGCATCTCAGGGCCCTCCTCAATTCCAGTAAATAGTATAATTAGTCTCTTGATGTTGTCCTAAAGTTCTTATACATTCTGATTATGGTTACTTATTTTCTTTGTTTAATACTTTCTGAATGTTAAAGGCTGGCCATTTTGTCTTCTATCTCTGAGATTCTGTCTTCACCATGGTCTACTCTATTTGAGAGTCTTTCCATCAAACATTTTATTTGATTTCTTGTGTCTTTCATTCCAAGATTTCTTTAGTTATTTTTCAGTATTTCTCCTTATTAAATTCTCACATACTATGTATGAACTTTCTTACTTCATTCACTTGTTTTTATGTGTTCTTTTGAAATTCATTGATAATTTCTATAACCATTGTTTCGAATCCTTTATTTGTTTTTATTTTTTAACCACTTCAGTATCTTTGGCATCAGTTGCTGATGAATTGTGAACTTTTGGAGATCACAGTTGAACTCCTAAATATTAAAATTATTTTCTCATGTTTCTTGTATCCCTGTGTTTCTGATTGCATGTTGATTTTCATGCATCTGTTAGGTGGATTTTTCTTGTATTCTTATGTGTGAGCCTTTTTAGGGCACAACCTTTCTCTTGTCAAAGCGTCCTTGATTGATATAGATTGAGACACCCTCCCAGTATGTGAGGTATTCACACTCTTTGCACTAATTTCTGTTTTTGCTGTAGGAATGTGTAATGGTTTAGGTGTGTGGTGGCCATCAAAACTCATGTATAAGATAATGCAAGAAGATTTGGAGGAGAAATGATTGTATCATGAGAGTCTTAACCCAATCAGTGAATTAACCACCTTATGGGATCAACTGAGTGATAACTGAAAATAGGTAGGTTGTGGCTGGAAAAGAGGTCGCCTTGGGGGCATGACTTTAGTGTATATATTTATATCTGAAAAGTGTAGATTGATATAGCTCTCTATCTCTCCCCCCCTTTTGATTATTGATCACCATGTGAGGTGTATCTCTCCACTAGGCTCTTCTGCCTTGTTGTTATACCTCACTTAGAGCCCCCCAGGAATGAGTAATCATAATGGCTGATGCAAAATATACACACCATTAAAATAAATACCTGGTTCCTACTATTGACACCTACATTGTTCACACACAGACACACACAAAAAAAGAAAGAAAGAAAAAGAAAGAAAGAAAAAAGAAAGGAAGAAAGAAGAAGAAAAACAGGAATCATGGGATCAGTCATTGCCAACAACAAAAACAATCAATAACCATGACTAGATATGGTATTATGGCAACCAGCTGGTTTCAACTATGTCATCCACAGCAGTAATAATTGCCACAATATGAAAGATGATGGCAGAATTTATGTTAACCCATTAATTCTAAAAGATGGAAAAATACAATTCATTGAGTAGATGAAAAAGTGATAGAAAAGTAGAAGAGAGTTAACAATGTTCAAAGAGTGAACAGAGAGACTATAGAAGAGATGATGTAGCAGTGATGTTTAATTACTGAAAAGAAAAATAGGAAAAAATTTAAAGGATGAAAGAGAGAGAGAGAAAAAGGAAGGAAGGGAGGAAGGAAGGAAAGAAGGGCAAGAAAATCTGGCTGCTAGTGAAAGAAGACAAGAGAGACAAAGAAATAAGAAAAACAAATAAACAAAAAAAAAAAAGAAAATAAATAACTCCAAACACTAACTCTCAAAAGACAAGTCAAGGAAAAATAACTACATTTAAAAATGTTTAAAATGATTAAATATAAACAAATATTTATATGTGTGTATGTCTATGAACCAATGAGCACAGCAAAAACCTTAAAGGAAAAATTAAAAAAAAAAAAAAAAAGGAGAAACACAAAAAATACTCTTAATGAAAAATGAAAGAACCATCTCTTCAATTTTGCTATGATTACCTGGACTACTGTGGTAGTAATCTGCAGCATGGCCTCTTTAATATAATTCTCACTTTGAATTTTTGTTGACAGTTATAAAAAATAAAAAGCAATTTTAAAATACCAGTTTGCAGTGAAGTCTCTGGAATAGCTAAGTTTAGGATATTTTTCTGATTTACAGGTTTTTCCATACCAAATATTTTTGTTGTGTTTATCTCTGTGTTACCTTCCCTCTGTGAAGAAACAGTGCCACTTCCACAACTGTCTTGGCTCCAATGTACTGGCCTGTTTGTTTGTTTGTTGTTTTTTCTTTATTGTTTTGTTTTGTTTTTTGGCTTTTTGTTTGTTTGTTTTGTTTTTGGTAATGGAGTGTACTTTATTATTTGTTATCCTTTTTCTATGTATCTTAGTTTGTTATTTTCTTTTTGACTTTTTTCTTTTTAGTTATACATGATAGTAAAGTTAATTTTGATATAATAATACAAGCATGGAATATATCTTATTCTAATTAGAACCCCAGTCTTGTGGATGTACATGATAGTGAGATTCACTGAGATATATTCATACATCTACATAGAAAAGTTTTGTCACTTTCATTACACTATCTTTACTTTCCTTTTCCTTTATTCCCCTTTGTCTACTCCACAGAATTTTCATTCCTCCTCATCCCCCACTATTGTGGGTTAGCTTCTACATGTCAGAGAAGATATTTGACTTTTGGCGTTCTGGGACTGGCTTATTTAATTTAGCATGATAGTCTCCAAATCCATTCATTTACTAGCATGTCAAATAGTCATTCTTTATGGCCGAGTAGTACTTCATTGTGTATATATTTTCCTTTTTTTATCTTATTTTATTTGCTCTAATTAGTTATACATGACAGTGTAAAATGCATTTTGACACATCACAAATAAATGGAATATAACTTCTCATTATTCTGATTGTACATGCTCTAGAATCACACCAGTCATGTAACCATATATGCACATAATGCCCTATTCAGTCTACTATACTTTCTAACCCATATACTCTCCCCTCCCTTCAATCCTTTCTGCCAAATCCAAAGTACCTCTATTCATTTCTAGCTAACCCCCATTTTGATGTAGCATCCACGTATCAAAGAAAACATTTGGCCTTTGTTTTTTTTGAGATTGTTTTATTTCATTTAGCATGATATTCTTCAGCTCCATCCATCTACTGGCAAATGTAATGATTGCTTTCTTTTTTAAGGCTGAGTAATACTCCATTGTGTATATATACTACACTTTTTTTATCCATTTATCTGATGAAGGGCATCTAGATTGGTTCCATATATCAGCTATTGTAAATTGAGCTTCTATGAACATTGATGTGGCTGTGTCACCATAGGATGCTAATTTTAACTCTTTTGAGTATAAACCAAGGAACGGGTTAGCTGAGTCAAATGGTGGTTCTATTACATGTATTCTGAGGAATCTCCATACTGATTTTCCATAGTGGTTGCAACAATTTGCGTTCTCACCAAAAATGTATGAGTGTACTCTTTCCCCCACATTCTCATCAACACTAGTGTTTCTTGTACTTTTGATAATGCCATTCTGACTGCAGTGTGATGAAACCTTAGAGAAGTTTTGATTTGCATTAATTGCTATAAATATTGAACATTTTTCATATATTTTTGACCATTTATATTTCTTCTATCTATTCAGTTCCTTAGCCCATTTATTGATTGGGTTATTTGGTATTTTTTATGTAAAGTTTTGGGTTTTTTTATTTATATATTCTGGAGATTAATGCTATATCTGAGGTGCATGTGGGAAATATTTTCTCCCATTTTGTAGGCCCTCTCTGCATACTATTTATTGTTTCCTCTGCTGAGAAGAAGCTCCTCAGTTTTAATCCATCCCATTTATTGATTCTTGATTGTACTTCTTGTGCTATAGGAGTCCTGTTAAGAAAGTCAAGCCTAAGCTGACATAGTGGTGATTTAGGCCTACTTTTTCTTAAGCTCAGTGTCTCTGATCTAATGCCTAAGTCTTTGATACATTTTGAGTTGAATTTCCTGCAGGGTGAGAGATAGGGGTTAATTCCATTTTATTACATATGGATTTCTAGTTTTCCTAGCACCATTTGTTGAAGAGGCCATCTTTTCTCCAATGAATGTTCTTTATGCCTCTGTCTAGTATGAGGTAACTGTATTTATGTGGGTTTGCCTCTATTTCTTCTATTATGTACCATTGGTCTATGTGTCTGTTTTGGTGCCAGTACCATGCTGCTATTTTTGTTACTATGGCTCCATAGTATAATTTATGTTCTGATATTGTGATGCCTTCTGCTTCACTTTTCTTGCTAATCATTGCTTTATCTATTCTGGGTCTCTTACTTTTCCAAATGAATTTCATTATTGCTCTTTCTATTTCCATGAAGAATGTCTTTGGAATTTTAATAAGAATTGCATTTATCTGTATAATATTTTTGGTAGAATGGCTATTTTGACAATACTAATTCTGCCTATTCAAGAGTATGGGATATTTTTCCACCTTTTAAAGACTTCTTCAATTTCTTTCTTCAGCATTCTGTAGTTTTCATTGCAGAGGTCTTTCACCTCTTTTGTTAGATTGATTCCCAGTTACTTTATATATCTTGAGTCTATTATGAATGGGGTGTCTTTTCTAATTTGTCTTTCAGTGGATTCATCACTGATGTAGAGGGACACTGATGTATAGGAACAACATGTATATGGGTGTTGATTTTATATCCTGCTAGCTATCTGAATTTGTTTATTAGTTCTAGAAGTTTTCTGATGGATTTTTTGGATCTTCTAAATATAGAATCATGACATTGGCAAATAGTGATACTTTGAGTTCTTTTCCTGTTCATATCCCTTTAATTTCTTTCATCTCTCTAACTGCTCTCTCTAGAGTTTCCAGGACTATGTTGAATACAAGTGGTGAAAGAGGGCATCCTTATCTTATTCCAGTTTTTAGAGAAAATTCTTTAATTATTTTTCCATTTAGAATGATGTTGGGTTTTGGTTTTAGCATAAATAACTTTTAAAACATTGATATATGTTCTTAGTATCCATAGGTTTTCTAGTGTTTTGAATATGAAGTGATGCTGTATTTTGTCAATTGCTTTTTTGGTATCTATTAAGATAATCATACAATTCTTCTCCCTAAGTCTATTGACATGATGAATTGTGTTTTTAAATTTATATATGTTGAACCAACCTTGCATTCCTGAGATAAAGTGTACTTGATTGAGGTACTCTATCTTTTTAATAGGATTTTGTATGTGATTTGCCAGAATTTTATTGAGACTTTTGCAACAATTTCTGCATCAAGGATATTGGTCTGAAGTTTTCTTTCCTTGACATGTCTTTGTCTGGTTTTGGTATCAGGGTGATAATAGCCTCATAGAATGAGTTTGGAAGGGGTCTTTCCTTTTCCGTTTCATAGAATAATCTGAGGAGGATTGGTGTTAATTCTTCTTTGATGATCTCCTAGATCTTGACTGAGAATCCGTCTGGTCCTAGGCTTCTCTTAATTGGTAGATTTTGATGGCATTTCTATTTCCTTGTTTTAAATTGATGTGTTTAAATTGTGTATGTCCTCCTGATTCAGTTTGTGTAGGTCATATGTCTCTAGAAATTTGTTAATGTCTTCATGATTTTCTATTTTGTTGTAGTAAAAATTTTCAAAATATTATCTAATTATCTTCTGTATTTCAGTAGTGTCCAATATAATATTTTCTTTTTCAACACAAAATTTGGTAATTTGAATTTTCTCCCTCTTTCTCTATTAGTGGGGCAAAGGGTTTATCAATTTTATATATTTTTTCAAAGAGCCAACATTTGGTCAATACCAGAACTTAAACTATACTACAGAGCTATAGTAACAAAAATGGCATAATATTGGCACCAAAATAGACTTGTAGACCAATGGTACAGAATAGAGGACACAGAGACAAACTCCATAAATATGTTTATCTCATACTAGAAAGGGTGCCAAAGACATTCACTGGAGAAAAGATAACCTATTCAACAAAAGCTGCTGGCTAAGCTGGAAATCAATATGTAGCAAAATGATGTTAAACCTCTATCTTTCATCTTGCACACACATACACACAAAATGAAACAAAATTTGAGCTAGCAAAGTGGATTGAAGACTTAGGCACTAAGACAGAGTCCCTGCACAGAGAAAAAAATAGGCATAAATCTTCACCATGTAGGCCTAGGATCTGACTTCCTTTAAAAAAAAAAAAAACTCATAAAGTGCAAAAAATAAAATCAAGAATCAATATATGGAATGGATTCAAATTTAAAAGCTCCTTCTCAACAAAGGAAACAATCAATAACTTGAGGAGAGAGCCTACAGATTGGGAGAAAATCATTACCACATGCACTTCTAATAAAGCATTAATCTCTAGGATATATAAAGCACTCAAAAAAACTTAACAAAAAAAATAATAATAACCCAATCAATAAATGGGTTAAGGAACTGAACAGGCACTTCACAGAAGAAAAAATACAAGTGATCAACAAATATATGAAAAAGTGTTCAACACCTCTAGCAATTAGGGAAATGCAAATCAAAACTACTCAAAGATTTCATCTCATGCCAGTCAGAGTGGTAATCATCAAGAATACAGGAAACAATAAATGTTGGTGAAAATGTGGGGGGGAAAGGCACACTCATACATTGCTGGTGGGACTGCAAATTGGTGCAACCATTATGGAAAGCAGTATGGAGATTCCTCAGAAAACTGGGAATGGAACCACCATTTGACCCAGCTATCCCACTCCTTGGTTTATACCCAAAGGACTTAAAATCAGGATACTATATTGACACAGCCACATCAATGTTTATAGTAGCTCAATTCACAATAGCTAGACTATGGAACCAACCTGGTGCCCCTCAATAGATGAATGGATAGAATGAGTTAGACATCATTACCCTAAGCAAATGTATGAAGACACAATTGTTGTAAAAATCCTTTATGTAAAACCAGCAACTTGAAAAATTGAGTTCTTTATATGTAATATAAAATGAATTGCACTCTGCAAACATGTATAACAAATTAAAATAAAAATAAATTAAAAATAAATAAATAAATAACAATAAAATAAAAAATTAGATGAATGGATAAAGAAAACATGGTATATATACTCAATAGAATATTACTCAGTATTAAAGATGAGTGAAATTATGGCATTCGCCAGTAAATGGTTTGAGTTGGATAGTATCATGCCAAGCTATATAAGCCAATCTCACAAAACCAAAGAATGAATGTTTTCTCTAATAGGCAGATGCTAATTCACAATAAGATGGGGGGCACTAGGGAAGAATAGTGTTACCTTAGATTAGCTAGAGGGAAGTGATGGGAGGGGTGGAGAGGGTTTTGGTGATAGGAAAGATAGTAGAATAAAACAGACATTATTAATTTATGTAAATATGTGATTTCATGACCAATATGATTCTGAAACTTCTACTCAAAAAAATGAGAAATTATATCCCATTTCTGTATAATATATCAAAGTGCATATATGCATTATACTGCCATGTATAACTAATAAAAAGAAATTTAAAAATTAAGAAACATTTTGAATTATTTCTTTTGTTTCAATATCATTGATTTCAGCCCTGATTTCAAGTATTTCCTATCCTCTACTGCTTTTGGTATTGATTTGTTCTTCTTTTTCTAGGGTTTTGAGATATAATGTTAGGTCATTTATTAATTGACTTTCTATTTATTTAATGAATGGACTCAATGGAAAGAACTTTCCTCTTAGTACTGCCTTCATAGTGACCCAGAAATTTTGAAATGTTCTATTGGTGTTCTTATTTATCTATAAGTATTTTTAATTTCTTTCCTGATATCTTCTGCTCTCTGTTCATCATTCAATAGCTTATTAGTTAGTCTGCAAGCATTAAAATAGCTTCTATTTTTTATGATATCATTGATTTCTAATTTTATTCCATAGTGACCTGATACAGCGCAGTGTATTATCTATCTCTCTCTCTCTTTTTTAATATTTGCTAAGAGTTGCTTTGTGGGATGAGATAGGTTATATTTAGAGAAGGATCTATGGGCTCCTGAGAAGAAAGTATATTCACACTTCAATGGTTCAAATATTCTATATATGTCCATTAAATATAAATTATTGATTGTATTATTTAGTTCTATAGTTCATTTTTTAGGTTTTTTTTTTTTTGAAGATCTATCCAGTAATGAGAGAAATATGTTAAATTCACACAGTATTATTTTGAAGTGGTGTATTTGATTCTTGAAATTGAGGAGGGATTGCTTAATGTACATAGATGCTCCACTATTTGGGGCATAGATATTTATGTTATTTATGGGTTTTTTTTTTTGTTTGTTTGTTTGTTTGTTTTGTACCAGGGATTGAACTCAGGGGCACTAGACCACTGGGCCACATCCCCAACCCTTTTTTTATTTTATTAGAGACAGGGTCTCACTGAGTTGCTAAGTGCCTTTCCATTGCTGAGGCTGGCTTTGAACTCATGATCCTCCTGCCTCAGCCTCCCAAAGTGCTGGGATTACAGGCGTGTGCCACCTCGCCCGGCTGAGACAGCATATTTTTGAGTCTTATTTTTTAATCCAATCTACCAGTGTATGTCTTTGGATTGATTAGTTCAGGCCATGAAAATTCAAAATTATTATTGAGATATGATTTGTACTCCTGGTCATGTTGGTTTATTTGTGGTTTTTAATTTGACTTAGTTTCCCCTTTGACTATTCTTTTAGTGTAGTTCCTCTCTTTGCTGGTATTCATTTTTTTTTATTACATAATCCATGGACTATTTTCTTGAGAATGTGCTGTAGTTTGGGCTTTCTGGTTTTAAATACTTTTAGCTATTTTTTTTTATCATGGAACATTTTTATTTCATCTTCAAATCTGAAGCTTAATTTTGCTATATATAAAATTCTTGGTCAGCATTGATCTGCTTTCATAAATTGATATACATTGTTTCAGGAACTTCTAAAATTAAGGGTCTGGGATGAAAAGTCAGATAGGATCCAAGTTGGTTTACTCTTAAACATAATGTGATATTTTTCTCTCACAGCTTTTAAAATTGTGTCCTGTCCTGTATGTTAGTCATTCTTATTATAACGTGCCTTGGTTTGGGTCTGCTGTAATTTTGTACATTTGGGGTCTTGTAAGCCTCTTGTATTTTATTTTCCATTTCATTCTTTAATTTTGGGAAATCTTCTGATATTATTTCATTGAACATATTGTGCATTCCTTTGGTTTATATTTCATTCCTTCCTCTATCCTGATAAATGTTAAATTTGGTCTTTTCATGTCATCCCATAATTCTTGGAAGTTCTGTTCATGGATTTTTGCCATCTTCTCTGTGTGGCCAACTTTATTTTCAAGATTATATATTTTGTCTTCATTGCCTGAGGTTCTTTCTTCCTAGGAGTCTAATCTGTTAGTGATACTTTCCATTGAATTTTTAATTTGGTTTATTGATTCTTTCATTTTGCAAATTTTTGGTTGATTTCTTTTCAGAATCTCTATTTCTTTATTGAAATTATCTTTGTCCTCCTGAAATTCATCTCTTGATTTTACTCCTTGCATCCTCCTTTATACTGTGGATCAGTTCAACTACATACATTTTAAACTCATTCTCTGATGTTTGTTCTTCTGTCAATGGATTCTATTATTGGAGAATCTTGGTTTGTTTGGAGTGCATTATTTCCTAGTTTCTTCGTGTTGTTTGTGCATCTTCCTATCTAGCAATATGAATCTGAGGCAGTATAATTTCTATGTAGTAGACTTATAGTGTCCCTGAAGGTTTTCCCCTCCCTCACCTTTAAGGGGGAGACCAATATTAACATTACCCAATACAAACATTATGCAGCCTCAAACCAAAAGCTTCTATTATGACATCTACAGTTTCATCTCAATATACAGAAATGATGTGTTCAATTATTGTCTACAATATAAGCAATAAGTTTGCAAAAGCAGTTTACAATTTCAAATGGTGGACAAAGAGAGAACTGAAGTGGTGTAGGACATGATGTTTATGAGGAAGGAAAAGAGAAGATGGAAGTAAGGAGTTATTATAGAAAGAGTGAAAGAGGAATTAGTAGGGGGTTGGTTATTATCAGAAGTAAAGAGCAAAAAACAATTCCAGGAATAAGAATCCTGTAGCACGAGAATTAATATCAAGAATTAATGAATGGGATAAATTTAAACTAAAATGCTGCTTCTCAGCAAAAGAAACAATCAGTGAGGTGAATAGAGAGCCAACTAATTGGGAACAAATATTTAATACATGCACATCAGATAGAGCACTAATTTCTAGAATACATAAAGAACTCAAAAAACTTAACACCAAAAAAAAAAAAAACCAATTAATAAATAGGGCTAAGGAATTGAAAAGACACTTCTCAGAAGAAGTTACACAATTAATCAACAAATACACGAAAAAATGCTCAACATTGTTGGCAATTAGGGAAATGCAAATCAAAACTACTCTAAGATTTCATTTCACTCCAGTCAAAATGGCAGCTATTAAGAACACAAACAACAATAAATGTTGGAGAGGATGTGGGGGAAAAGGCACACTCATACATTGCTGGTGGGAATGCAAAATGGTGCAACCATTATGGAAAGCAATATGGAGATTTCTGGGAAAACTAAGAATGGAACCACCCTATGTCCAAGCCATCCCACTCCCGGGTCTATTTCCAAAGGACTTAAAAACTGCATGTTACAGTGACACAGCCACTTCAATGTTTATAGAAGCACAATTCACAATAGCTAGGTTGTGGAACCAACCTAGATGTCCCTCAGTAGATGAGTGGATAAAGAAAATGTAGTATATATACACAACGGAACTTTGCTCAGCAATATAAGAGAATAAAATAATGGCATTCGCAGGTAAATGGATAAAGTTGGAGAAAATAATGCTAAGTGAAGTTAGTCAATCTAAAAAATCCAAACACTGAATGTTTTCTCTGATATAGGGAGGCTGATTCAGAGTGTTGTTGGGTTGGGGTACATAGAAGGATTAGAGGAACACCAGAATGGTCAAAGGGGAGGAATGGGAAGGGAGGGAGCAAGGGGGGATGGAGGGGAAAAAAAGAAAAGGTTGTTGAATAAGATGGATATCATTATCCTAAATGCATGTTTGAAGTCTTGAATGGTATGAATATACTTTGTATACAAACAGTGTTATGTAAAAAGATGCTCTATATGTGTATTATGAATTGTAATGCATACGACTATTATAAATACAACTTTGAATTAAAAAAAAAACTAAAATTCCAGGAAACAGATAAGAGAAACACACACACACACACACACACACACACACACACACACATACATATAGAGAGAGAAGATAAAGAAGAATTTTAAAAAGAAAGTTAAAAAGTAAAAATAATAGACAACAAAACTGTAATATACTATTCAGACATCCCAGTCCCTAAAAACCTGATGCATGAAAAATACTTGGTTTCAAAAATGGAAGAGATATGAGACCAAAAAGGAAAAACAAAAAAAAATCTCTTGATGGAAAATTGAACATTTGCTGATTCTCTTCTCAACCTATAGGTGGGTTTTTTTTGGTTTGATGGGATCTCCACTCTTAGAATAGTGAAATGTTCTAGTGTGAAAGGGTTAGACTTGGAGGTGGGACTCCCGGAGGCAAGGTATAGCAATTGCCTGTCCATGCCGGAAGATTGCATCCCAGCGGTCCCTTTTGTGTTCCATTAGTGTGATATAGGGGCCTGGTCTTAGCCCTTTACATCATCTGCAACCAGAAATAACATTTCCTGGTTTCTGATTTAGTCTCCAAACTTGATCTCTCCCACCCATGTCCCTTCAACTTCCTGGTCATGGACCTCGCTCCCAGCCAGTCCTGAGGCCTGGGTGCTGGAGCCTGTTCACCCATCTTAAAGAATTTTATGTATTGGATGGGTTTGCCACATAGCTATGATTGATGGGCTGGTTTGGGGACTAAGGAGGGGTTGGAAAATTATGGATTGGGAAGATGGAGGTCCTGTTTGGCATTTTCAAGCCAATAACAGACCTGGAAGAACCCAGGGATTTGTGAATGTGGGACTGAGGAGGGGGTTGGGAACTCATTTGTCCCTGAGTGTTTCAAGAATCATGGAGCTGGAGCTGCTGAGACATCAGCTTTCTCCAGCCTCTCCCACAGGCAAAACCTTCCCAGATTCTGACTTTCAACTGGATTGCTAGGCTAAGACAGGCCCACACAGACCTAGTTGCAAACTCACATTTCTGGGTTTCAGTTTCTGTAGGCTCCACCACACTGCAGTTCAAAGATCTCAATGTTGTTTTACTTTGCATTTAGAGAAATTACCAGGGATTCACTCACATAAAGGAGTGAGCATGTGAGGAAAGCAGCAAGATTGGGGGATTAGCACAGCTAGTAGAAAGATCTCAGTTGTAATCTAACCTTCAGGCACCTTGATAATGGACTTCCAGGCCCTGGCTGATGTCCCAAGGCGGCAAGAGTGGTGTCCCAATCACAGTAGCAGTGGTGAAGGTGATGATGGTGCATGTGGTGTAGCACATTTTCTTTATTCATTCATCTGTTTGAGGGCAAAAAGATTGGTTCCATATCTGACCAAATTGTGACCTGAACTGCTATAGTATGCTGATTTTAAATATTTTGGATATATACTTAGGAAAGGAGTGGAATAACTTAGCCAAATGGTGGTTCCTTTCCTAGTTTTTTTGATGAAAATCCATACTGCTTTCAGGATTGTTTACACAAATTTACAGTGCCAACAATATATGAGTGTACCTTTTCCTGACATCCTTGCCAACCATTATTGTTACTTGCAATCTTGATAATTACCATTATGACCAGAGCAAGATGAAATAGTTGTTTTAATTTGCATTTCTCTAATTGCTAGAGATGTTGAAAAGGTTTTTTTTTTCTATTTTTGTTCACCATTCATATTTCTTCCTTTGAGAAATGTTTCTTGAGTACTTTTGACCCTTTTTATTATTAATTTAGTTATTTGTTTTCTGGTTTTTTTTTTTTTTTTTTTTTTTTTTTTTTTTTTTTTAGTTCTTTTTACATCCTAGAAATGAACACCCTACCACAGCTACAGGTAGCAAGAGTTTTCTCCCATTCTGTGTGCTATTTCTTCCCACTCTTGATTATTTCCATTGCTGTGAAGAAGTTTTTAGTTTGATTCCATCAAATTTATTGATTTTTTATTTTAATTCTTGTGCTTTAGAAATCTTTAAAAAGGAAGTCAATTCCTAAGCTATCCTGTTGGAATGTTGGACCTACATTTTCTTCTAGTAGGTTTAGAGTTTCTGGTCTAATTCCTAAGTCTTTGATCCACTTTGAGTTTTGTGCAGGGTGAGAAATATAGAGTTTAAATTTCATTCTGCTACATATGGATTATCAGTTTTTCCAGCACCATTTGTTGAAGAGGCTATCTTTTTTCCAATGTGCTTTTTAAATATTCGTAGTTGTAGATGAACACAATAACTTTATTTTTTATTTGGTGCTGAAGATCAAACCCACAGCCCCACTTGTGTGAGGAAAGCACTCTACCACTGAGCCACAACCCAAGCCACTCCAATATATTTTTAAGGTGCCTCATATAACTGTATTTATGTAGGTATGTCTCTGTGTCTTCTATTATATTTAATTGTCCTTCATGCATGTTTTGGTGCCAATACCAGGCTGCTTTTGTTACTATAGTTCTGTAGTACAATTTAAGATTGGTATTATTAATCCTCCTGCTTCTCACTTCTCACTAAGTATTGTTTTGGCTATTCTGGGCTACTTATTTTTCCAAATAAATTTTATTACCATTTTTTTCTATTTCTACAAAGAATGTCATCAGAATTTTAATACAACTTGCTCTGAATCTGTATAGCACTTTTAATAATATGGCCATTTTTACAATATTAATTCTGTTTATCAAAGAGCATGGGATATCTTTCAATCTTCTAAAGTCTTCTTCAATTTCTTTCTTTAGTATTCTGTAGTTTTCATTGTAGATGTCCTTAACTTCATTTTTAGATTGATTTCCAAGTATTTTTTGAGGCTATTGTAAATGGGATAATTTTAATTTCTCTTCGAGACTATTATATTAAGAGAATAAGATTATTGTTGATCCACAATGCAAAGAAAAGACCACTGACTCCAATTTGTGTACTCAGATTGCTAATCAGTGACTGTCTCCCCAAAACTGGAGTAGAGAACAGTGCTTTGTCTGAAAGCAGGAAATCAGGAAAGCTTTATAACACAAAAAAAGTTACAAAGGTGGGTGTTATGGGAACTTACAGCTGGCAGGGTTCAGGCAAATGTAATACAAGGACAGATAGTAGGCTTATGACCTACATTGTTTAACATCTCAAGCTAGGGAGCAAACTCATATTCTAACAACAAAGTTAATAAGGAGCAGCTGGGACTTCAGAGAGGGTTGTTATATGGTCAGGGAAAGCCAGGCATGGGTGAGTTCAAGGCACAGGCATGAATTCCAAGCAAGTTTTTTAAAACATCAAAATACAGTTAGGCCAAATAGAAATCTTAGCATTTTACAGTAAAACAGAAATGAACTTTTCATAACTCTGTGACAAGCTGGCAACCAATCTTAAAATGGAATTAGGCTGGGTTCATCAATTATGATTGATTGGTGGATGTTAATTTTGGGTCCTGCTACTTTGCTGAATTCTTTTATGAGTTCTAGAAATTTTATAATGGAGTTTTGGGTCATGTAAATATAGGATGATGTTGTCAGCAACCAAAGATAGTTTGAGCTCCTCTATTCCTATTTATATCTCTTTAATTTCTTTCTTTTGTCTAAATACTCTGACTAGAGTTTCAGGAACTAGTTGAATAGATGTGGTGAAAGTGGCCATTCCTGTTTTGTTCCTGTTTTTATTGGGGATGCTTTCAGTTTTTTCTCTAGAATGATGTTGGCTTTGGGTTTGTTATACAAAACTTTTTCCAAAATTGAGATGTGTTCCTTCTATCCCTAGTTTGTGTATTGTTTTAAACATGAATAGATGCTGTATTTTTTTAAAAATTTTTATTTATTTGCTTTAGTTGTACACAATGCAATGCATTTATGTTTATGTGGTGCTGAGGATTGAACTCAGGCCACGCACATGCTAGGCGAGTGCTCTACCACTGAGCCACAACCCCAGCCCCTAGATGCTGTATTTTGACAAGTGTTTTTCTGCATCTATTGAAATAATATAATTCTTGTGTTTAAGCCTATTGATATGGTGAATTACATTTACTGAATTCTATTTGTTAAACTGGATTTGCATCCTACTTGATTGTGGTGCATTGTCTCTTTTTAATGTGTTTTTGTATACAATGTTTCAGATTTTTTTTTTTTTTTTTTTTTTTTTTTTGGTACCGGGGATTGAACTCAGGGGCACTCGACCACTGGGCCACATCACCAGCCCTTTTCTTGGATTTTATTTAGAGACAGGGTCTCACTGAGTTGCTAAGTGCCTCGCCATTGCTGAGGCTGGCTTTGAACTCGCGATCCTCCTGTCTCAGCCTCCCAAAGTGCTGGGATTACAGGCGTGCGCCACCGCACCCGGCCAATGTTTCAGTATTTTATTAAGAATTTTGTATCTATGTTCATCAAGTATGTTGGTCTGAAATTTTCTCTCTTTGATGTATCTTTGTCTGGTTTTGGTGTCAGGGTGGCACTAGCTTCATAAGTTTGGCAGTGTTCCCTGTTTTTTTTTTTTTTTTTCTTTTCTTTTCTTTGTTTTGTGTGTGTGTGTGAAATAATTTGAGGATGGTTGGTATTATTTCTTTTTCAATACTCTGGTATAACTTGTCTGAGAATCCATCCAGTTCATGATTATTCTTTGTTGGTGGGCTTTTAATTGCATCTTCAATTTCATTACTTGAAATTGTTCTGTTGAAATATTCTATGCCTTCATGCTTCAACTTGGAGAGGTCATATGTCTCTAGAAATTCATCAATGTATTCAAGACTTTTGCTTTTATTGGAGTATGCATTTTCACAATACTTTCTAATTGTCCTCTGTGTTTCAGTGGTGTCCATGGTGATATTTCCTTTTTCATAATGAATTTTAGAAATTTGAGTTTTATGCCTCTTACTCTTGGTTAGCTTGGCTGAGTATTTATTTTAGTCAGTTTTTTTTTTTTTTCCTCACACTCTAAATGATCTGACCAGAATAATTTTAGGGCAGAAAAGTTTATTTGAGGGCTCACAGTTTCAGAGTTCTTACTCCATTGAAGGCCAGCTCCATTCCTTGAGGCTCAAGGTGAGGCAGAATATTATGGTGCAATAGTGTGGCAGAGA
The DNA here is from genome assembly GCA_025594165.1 of Tamias sibiricus. Taxonomy (NCBI): domain Eukaryota; kingdom Metazoa; phylum Chordata; class Mammalia; order Rodentia; family Sciuridae; genus Tamias; species Tamias sibiricus. Next base: position 136,815,764 of record CM046659.1, read on the forward strand.
AAAACAGCTTACATGATGATCATGAAGCAGACAGAGAGACTCCATTTTCCAAATACGAAATATATACCCATAGCCACACTCCCAATGAAACACTTCCTCCAGCCACTCCCCACCTGCCTTCAGTTACAACTCAGTTAACCTCATCAGGGATTAATTCATTGATTGGTTAAGGCTATACCATGAACACTTATCCTCCAAACTTTGCATTGTCTAACATGTGAGTTTTTGGGGGACACCACAGCTAAGTCATAACAGGGTTTAACAACTTTATTGATCTTTTTTCAAAGAACCAACTTATTGTTTCATTGACTTTTTCTAATTGTTTTTATTTTCTGTTTCCATGTCATTGATTTTGAATATGATTTTAAGTATTTCCTGTCTTCTACTGCTTTGGGTGTTGATTTGTTCTTTTTCTAGGGCCTTGAAATGTACTGTTAGATTATTTATTTGGTATCTTTCTATTCTTTTAATGAATGAACATACTGATATGAATTTTTCTCTTAGTATGGCCTTTGTATTGTCCAAGAGATTATGATACATTTTACTAATATACTCATTTACCTCTAAGTTTATTTTTTATTTCACCTCCAATTTATTCTGCTATCCAGTCATTATTCAATAGTGTATTATTGAGTCTCCAAGTATTAGAATAGTTTTTCTATTTTATTGTCTTCTCATCAATTTCTGGTTTTATTCCATTATGATCTGATAGAACTCAAGATATTATTGTCTGCATTTCAATAATATATGTGGTGATAATTCCTTTTACATCAAGAATTTTATTAATATGAGTTTTTTCCTCTTTCTCTTTGTTAGCTTGACTACAGATTTGTTGATTTTATTTATTTTTTCAAAGAACCAACTTTTTGTTTCATTAATTTTTTAATTGTTTCATTTTTGTTTGTTTCCATGTCATTGATTTCAACTGATTTTAATTATTTCCTGTGTTACACTACTTTTGATGTTGATTTCATCTTTTCTAGGATTTTGAGATGTGATGTTAGGTTTTTTGTTTTGTTTTGTTCTGTTTTGTTTTGTGACTTTCTATTCTTTTACTGATTGTCCTCAATGCCATGAACTTCCTGATTAGAACTGACTTCGCAGTGTCCCAGTGATTTTGATATGTTTTATTGCTATTCTCATTTACATCTAAGTGTGTTTTCATTTAACCCCTGATTTGTTCTGCTATCCATCATTCATTTAGTAGTGTATTATTTAGTATCCAGATGTTAGAATAGCTTCTATTTTTTATTTCATTGATTTCTAATTTTATTCCATTATGATCTGATAGAATGCAAGGTATTATTGCTACTTTTTAGTATTTGCTGAATTGCTTTGGAACCTCAGATATGGTTTATTTTAGAGAAGAATTCATCTGCTGCTGAGAAGAAAGTGTACCCAATCATTAATGAATGAAATGTCCTATATACACCTACTAAATCTAAATTATTAATTGTACTTTTTAGTTCTATAGCTTCTTTGTTGAGTTTTTTGTTTGGAAGATCTATCCAATAATGACAAAAATGAGAGATACAAGATGGAGAGAGTCTGAATTCCTTGTTACTGTGTGACTCAGGATTCAAGCAGAGGAAATATTGTTTCTCTGCCAGGAAGCATTCACCATCTGCCATGATTACCCACTGTTCACCTGCAGATCGCCCTGCATTCACATGCCTTTCACCTGTACTTCACCCGCCATTCACCTGCGGATTGCCCTCTGCCTGTTTCTGCCTGGAAATTCATTTCATAATACCCCAAAATTTGAATACATACGGCCACTACCATCTTGGTATATAAGCCAGGGCCTGGATTCCAGGGCCAAGGGGCCTGCAGTTTTGCCACGACCAACCCAGGGTGCACCCCCTCAGTCTGGGGATGCTGACTAGGGCCTGGAGATCTATTGTCGGGGTACCTGCCTACGTGGTTGCATCTGAGGTCTTCCTACTTGGTGTGTTAGTGGCCACCATCTTGCTGCCTCTTTGCAGTGTTTCTCCTTTGTGTGAGCACACCCTTGTGTTCTCTCTGCAAGTTGGAATGGCATTGAGATATTGGGACTGCAGCAAGGCAAAGCACAGCATGGGGAATCTGGAGCCCACATCTGTCAGATTGTGGCTGGGTCTGTGTGGGGAAATCTGGACCTGGTAAGACTGTGGAAAGCCAGAGAGTGTGGGTATTTACCTGGGGCATGCACAGGTTGGAGAACCTGGAGAGAACTGGGCTCTCTCCAGCTCAGTGAGTCCTTAAGTTGCCAGGGATGGAAGGAGAAAGCTACAATTCATGGAGGGCTAGAAGAGCGTATGAAGGCATCATGATATCATCTTGCCCAGCCAACCAGTCTGGCATGCACCAAACTGGAGCTACCATCAAACTTCCAACAACAACACCTACCGGCAAAGAGGGAAATCTGAGAAATTTTGAACATCAATGGAAACAATTGTTCAAGTTCAAGTTTCCATTGAGACTTTTTTCTCGTTTCCCCTCCCTTTCACATCTCTACCATCTTTGAAACCAAATATTTTTTATGCATCAGTTTATTGAGGAATGGGATTCCTGAATAGTATATTACAATTTTGTTATGCATTCTTTTGTATTGTATTTTGTCATGTATTCTTATGTATTCTGTATGTGTGTGTATGTATACATATATGTATTTTTTTTTTCTTTCACTTATCTGTTTCACTGGATTTTCTTTCTCACTTCTCTCATGTTAACAGCCAAGGTCTATTAATTCCTCCTTCACTCTTACTATTAATTTCTCTCTCCATCTTTTCTCCTCTTTCATAAACATCACATCTTTCACTACTCCTGTTCCCTCTTTGTTCATCATGTGAAATAGCAAAACCTTTTAGTAAACTTACTGTTTATACTGTAAACAAAAATTGAATGCATCATTTCTGTCTATTGTGATAAAACTGTAGATACCTAAATAGGAAGTGTTTGGTTTAATGCTATATATTGTTTGCATTTGGTGCTGTTAATATTGGTTCCCCCCTTAAAGTTGAGGTACTGGAATTCTTCAGGGTCATTATAAGACTACAGTATAGAAACTGTATCACCTAAGATGCATACTACCAGATGGAAAGATACAAAAACACCATGAAAAAAAAGAAAAAAGAAAACAAAGAGCCCCAAACAAACCAAGATGTACCAACAATAGAATCCATGGACAATATGTATAAGAAATATCAAGAGAAGGAGTTTAGAAGGTACATAATTAAAATGATCCTCAAAATAAAGGATTGTATAAGGAGTGAAATCAAAGAGAGATGAGAGAAGCATGTTAAAGTCACCCAATATTATCGTGTTGTGATCTATTTGATTCTTGAACTTGAGAAGGGTTTGTTTGACTTATGTAGTTGCCCTATTGTTTATGGCATAAATATTTATGATTATTATTTCTTGTTGTATAACTCCCTTAAGCAGTATGAAATGTCCAGTATGAAATGTTCTTCTGATAAACTTTGACTTATATTCCACTTTACCTAATATGAATATAAAAAATCCTGCTTGTTTATGTGATCCATGTGAGTGATATATTTTTCCCATCCTTTTATCTTCAATCTGTGGTTGTCTTTGCCTATGAGTCTCCAGGAGAGAGCATATTGTTTGTTCCTCTTTTTAAATACAACCTTCCAGACCATGACTTTTGATTGATGAGTTTAGATCAATTAATTCAATGTTATTTTTTGTTTTTTTTAATTTTTTAATTATTCTAATTTGTTAGACATGTTTGCAGAGTACATTTCATTTCATATTACATATAAAGAGCACAATTTTTCAAGTTGCTGTTTTTATTTTTTTTCAAGTTGCTGGTTTAATATAAAGTATTTTTACAACAATTGTGTCTTCATACATGTATTTAGGGTAATCATGGAAAACTCAGTCTACCATTATTCCTATCTTCTCACCCCCTCCTCTCCCTCCCCCTCTTTGTTCTATTTAAAGCTCTTTCATTCCTCTTATTCCCTCTCTCTTGCCTTTATAAGTTAGTATCTTCATATCAAAGTGATCATTCAATCTTTGTTTTTTGGGGATTGGCTAACTTCACTTAGCATTGTTTTCTCCAATTCCATTCATTTACCTGCAAATGCCATGTTTTTAATTTCTTTTAGTGCTGAGTAGTGTTCCATTGTGTATATATACCAAAGTTTCCCTATCCATTAATCTGCTGGTGGGCATTGAGTTTGGCTCCACAATCTAGCTATTGTGAATTGTGCTGCTGTAAACATTGATGTGGCTGTGTCCCTGTAGTAAGCTGTTTTTAAGTCCTTTGGGAATAGGCCAAGGAGTGGGATAGCTGGGTCAATTGGTGGTTCCATTCCAAGTTTAAGTAGGAATCTTCATACTACTTTCTAGATTGGCTTCATCAATTTGCAGTTCCACCAGCAATGTAAGAGTGTGCCATTTTCCCCACATCCTCGCTAGCATTTATTTTTGTTTTGTTTTGTTTTTGTTTTTGTTTTGTTTGTTTGTTTGTTTGTTTTTTGTTTGTGTTTTTTTTTTTTTTTTTTTTTTTTGTGGTACCAGGGATTGAACTCAGGGGCACTTGTCCACTGGGTCACATCCCCAGCCCTTTTTTGTATTTTATTTAGAGACAGGGTCTTACTGAGTTGTTAAGTGCCTCGCCACTGCTGAGGCTGGCTTTGAACTCGCGATCCTCCTGCCTCAGCCTCCCAAAGTGCTGGGATTACAGGCGCGAGCCACCGCGCCCGGGCTTGTTTTTTGTTTTTTTAATAGCTGCCATCTGGCTGGACTAAGATGAAATCTTAGAGTTGTTTTGATTTGCATTTCTCTAATTGCTGGAGATGTTGAACATTTTTTTTTTTATATTTGTTGATTGTATATCATCTTCTGAGAAGTGTCTGTTTAGTTCCTTGGCCCATTTATTCATTGGGTTATTTGTTTTTTTAGTGTTAAGGCTTTTAAGAGCTTTATAAATACTTGAGGTCAGTGTTCCATCTGATGTGATTGTGGTAAAGATTTGCTCCCATTCTGTAGGTCCTCTGTTCACCTCACTGATTGTTTCTTTTGCCGAGAAGAAGCTTTTTAGTTTGAATCCATCCCATTTATGGATTCTTGGTTTAAGTTCTTGTGCTATAGGGGTCTTATTGAGGAAGTTGGAGCCTAAACAAACATGATGGAGATTTGGGCCTACTTTTTCTTACATTAGGTGCAAGGTCTCTGGTTTAATTCCTAGGTCCTTGATCCACTTTGAGTTAAGTTTTGTGCGTGGTGAGAGAAAGAGATTTAATTTCATTTTATTACATGAGGATTTCCAGTTTTCCCAGCACAATTGGTTGAAGAGGCTGTCTTTTCTCCTGTGAATATTTTTGGCACCTTTGTCTACTATATGATAACTGTAGGTGTGTGGGTTTTTCTCTGAGTCTTCTATTCTGTATCATTGGTCAACCAGTCTATTTTGATGCCAATACCATGCTGGTTTTGTTACTATTGCTTTGTAGTACAATTTAAGGTCTGGAATAGTAATGCCACCCGCTTCATTCTTCTTGCTAAGAATCACTTTGGCTATTCTGGGTCTCTTATTTTTCCAGATGAATTTCATGATTGCTTTTTTCTATTTCTATGAGGAATTATATTGGTATTTTGATTGGTATTGCATTGAATCTTTATAGTACTCTTGGGAGAATGGTCATTTTGACAATATTAGTTCTACCTATCCATGAACAAGGTAGATCTTTCTGTCTACTAAGATCTTCATTAATTTCTTTCTTTAGTGTGCTGTAGTTTTCATTGCAGGGGTCTTTCACTTCTTTTGTTGATTTACAAAAATTTTTTGAGGCTGTAGTAAATTTTGCTTTGTAATTTGAATTGGATTTTCCATTGATTGCCTATTTTTCTAGTGTATTTCCTCCCTCTGCTGGTGTTCATATTTATTTTTTCTTCATGTAATATTGTTTTGAGATTAATTGTGAAAAAAGTTCAAGATAATGCAAAGAGAACATCACTGGCAGCTCCATGGTGTGAAATCAAGAGAGCAGATAGGCAGCTTCTCAGCAAGGTGCATGAAGAAAATATGGAAAAGGGATTTTGCTGAAGCTTAAAACTGGACATTCAAAGCAGATTGAGGGCTCAGGAGGTTCGATATAATAAATAAACAAGAAATCACTAGTGCCACAGCTGCTGCTGCAGCAAGAGTCACCAGCCAGAACAATCCCTCTGTGAGCAAAGTGGAGGGGCAAGGAAATTAAAGGAATTCACATTTTTAGCAGGCCTTATGCATGTCTGGTTATGGAGAGTATAGAAATCAAAGATACTGCCTGATTAAACTGAAAGCCACACTGTAAAATATCCTTGTGTGGAAAAGTAGTCTAATATCTCCTGCCTGTGTGCAGACAACAGAGGAATGAACCATTTTGCAACTGTAGCACTGGGGCTGGCAGCTGAGGGACCCAATTTCTGGAATATCCAAGTTTGGTCCCAAATACAGGGCTGGCAAATGCATGCTGCATTACATAGAGTGTGCTTAAATGACCAGGAGAAAATAAAAATGTGGAGAGAGGTTTACACAGTGGAATATTGTTCATGGAAACCTACCTGGGTCTCTCCCACCCCCTCTAAGCTGGCTGTTTTCAGGACCCAATGGGAGAGATTCACTGAGGTAGGAATTAAAGAGTGCAGGGATGAGACAGATTAATTTGGAACTGACCCTGAGCCAAAAAAATGGGGGATATGCAGGTGAATAGTGGGCTAAGAACTACATCCTCCACCACATGAGTGGAGGAGAGATTCTTGGGGTACAGCTTTCCAGCATAGACCAGTAATTAATGGCACCTTGAGGTGCACTGATTTAAAATGTTCAGAATAATTGGCATTCAGCAAAAAAGCATGGAACCCATGAAAGCTTAAATTTTATCTCCAGCAATTCAGCCTATGGGATTACCTCTCTCACTCCAGCAATCCATAGGGTGGAGCATCATGCTCTAAGAGAAGCAAACCAACAGTGCTGAGAAAAGAAGCTGAGAATATTTTGAACTCCAATGGATATAACTGTTTAACTTTCCATTGATATGTTTTTTATTCATTTTTTAAATTATTTTTTTCTTGGTTTAATTCTGATCTTAATGATTCATGGATATTTATACATACACATATTGCTTTTTACCCTCATTTCTAGAATTTTACATTTAAAAAATTATTTGTTCTAATTAGTTATACATGACAGCAGAATGCACTTTGATACATCATATATACATGAAGTACATGATTTCTCATACTTTTGGTTGCACATGATGAAGAATTCCACCAACTGTATAATTATATATGTACATAGGGTGATAATGTCTGATTCATTCTACTAGCCTTCCATACCTGCTACCCTCCCTTCACTCTCCTCTACCTAATCTGAACTAACTTTGTTCTTCCCTAGCCATTCTCCCCTTGTCATGAATTATCATAGCATATCAGAGAAAACATTTGGCTTTTATATTGTGGAATTGGCTTATTTTGCTTAGCATGATATTCTCCAGCTCCATTCATTTACCAGCAAATGATATAATTTCATTCTTCTTTAAGGCTGAGTAATACTCCATCATTTTGTATATATAATAATGGAGTATTTACACACACACACACACACACACACACACACACACATATATATATATATATATATATATATATATATATATATATATATATATATATATATTTCCATCATATTTCCTCCTCTGTGAAGTATCTGTGGAGTTCCTTAGCCCATTTATTGATTTTGTGTGTGTGTGTTGTTTTTTATATTCTATATATGTCCTGGGAATTAATACTCTATCTAGCTGCGTGTGGTAAAGACTTTTTACTATTCTGTAGGCTCTCTTTTCATGTTGCTGATTGTTTTCTTTGCTGAGAAGAAGCTTTTTAATTTGAATCCATTCAATTTATTGATTCTTATTTTAATTCTAATTTATCATATATAACAGCAGAATGCATTATGATTCATATTACACATATAGAGAACAATTTTTCATATCTCCAGTTGTGTGTAAAGTATATTCACACCATTCATACACATGGACTTAGGGTAATGATATGCATCTCATTCCACTGTCTTTTTTGTCCCCATGCCCTCTCCTTTCCCCTCCCACCCCTTTGCCCTATCTAGAGTTCATCTAATCCTCCTATGTTCCCTGTCCCAATCCAGTATGTATCAGCCTACTTATATCAGAGAAAACACTCAGCATTTAGATTTTTTGGGATTGGCTAACTTCACTTAGCATTATATTCTCCAACCCCATCCACTTACCTGAGAAATGCCATGATTTTATTTTCCTTTAATGCTGAGTAATATTCCATTGTGTGTATATACCACATTTTCATTATCCATTCATCTACTGAAGGGAATCTAGGTTGGTTCCATAGTTTAGCTATTGTGAATTGTTTTTGTTATAAACATTGATGTGGCTGTGTCCCTATAATATGCTGTTTTAAAATCCTTGGGGTATTGATAGAGGAGTGGGATAGCTGGGTCAAATGATGAATCCATTTCAAGTTTTCCAAAAATTCTACATACTGCTTTCATATTGGCTTCACTAATTTGCAGTCCACAAGCAATGTATAAGTGTGCCTTTTCCCCCACATCCTCGCCAACATTTACTGTTATTTGTATATTAATGCCTGCCAAACTGACTGGAGTGAGATGGATTCTTAGATGAAATCTTAGTTTTGATTTGCATTTCTCTAATTGCTAGAGATGTTGAAAAAAATTATATATTTGTTAATTGATTGTATATCATCTTTCGAGAAGTGTCTGTTCAGTTCCTTGGCCCACTTATTGATTGGGCTATTTTGTAGTTGTTGTTGTTGTGTTGTTATTGTTTTGTTTTGTTTGTTAATTTTTGGTGTTTAGATTTTTAAGTTCTTTATACACCTTAGAGATTAGTGTTCTATCTGATGTGTGAGTGGTAAAAATTTGCTCCCAAGGTGTTGACTTTCTATTTACCTCACCAATTGTTTCTTTTGCTAAGAAGAAGTGTTTAGTTTGAATTTATCCTGTTTATTGATTCTTGATTTTAATTATTACACTACAGAAGTCTTATTAAGGAAGTTGGGACCTTATCTGATATGGTCAAGATTTGACTTACATTTTCTTCTAATAGGCACAGTGTCTCTGGTTTAATTCCTAGGACCTTGATCCAGTTTGAGTTGAGTTTTGTGCAGGGTAAGAAATAGGGGTTTAATTTCATTTTGTTGCATATGGATTTCCAGTTTTTCCAGCACCATTTGTTGAAGAGGCTATATTTTCTCCAATGTATGTTTTTGGTGCCTTTGTCTAATATAAAATAATTGTAATTATGTGGGTTAGTCTCTGTATCCTGTATTCTGTATCATTGGTCTACATGTCCATTTTGGTGCCCATACCACAGTGTTTTCGTTACTATTGCTCTGAAGTATAGTTTAAGGTCTGGTATAGTGATGCCACCTGCTTTACTCTTCTTGCTAAAGATTGCTTTAGCTATTTGGAGTCTTTGAATTATCCAGATAAATTTCATGACTGCTTTTTCTATTTGTATAAGGAATGTCATAGGAATTTTGACTGGAATTGCATTTAAACTGTATAGTGCTTTTGGTAGTATTGTCACTTTCACAGTATTAATTCTGCCTATCCAAGAACAAGGGAGATCTTTTCATCTTTTAAGGTCTTCTTTAATTTATTTCTTTATCATTCTGTTGTTTTCATTATAAAGCTTTTTACATATTTCATTAGGTTGATTCCTAAGTATTTTATTTTCTTGAGGGTATTGCAAATGGGGTAGTTTCCCTTTCAGAGGATTTGTCACTGATATACAGAAATGCTTTTGATCTATGGGCGTTTAACTTGTATCTGCTACTTTGCTGAATTTATTTACTAGTTCTAGAAGTTTTCTGGTGGCATTTTTTTGGGTTCTTCTAGGTATAGAATCATATCATTGGCAAATAGTGCTAATTTGAGTTCTTCTTTTCCTAGCAGTATCCCTTTAATTTCTTTCAACTGTCTAATTGCTCTTGCCAATGTTTCAAGAACTCTGTTAAATAGAATTGGTGAAGGAGTGCATCCATGTCTTGTTACAGTTTTTAGAGGGAATGCTTTTAATTTTTCTCCATTTAGAATGATGTTGGCCTGGGGCTTAACATAGATAGACTTTATGATGTTGAGATATGTTCCTGTTATCCCTATTTTTTCTGGTGTTTTGAATATGAAGGGGTGCTGTATTTTGTCAAATGCTTTTCTGCATCAATTGAGATGATCATATAATTTTTATCTTTAACTCTTTTGATGTGATAAATTATATTTATTGATTTCCATATGTTCATCCTACCTTGCATCCCTGGGTTGAATCCCACTTGATCATGGTTCACTATCTTTTCAATGTTTTTGTATTCAATTTGCCAGAATTTTATTGGGAATTTTTGCATCTATGTTCATCGGGGATATTGGTCTGAAGATTTCTTTGATGTGTCTTTGCCTGATTTTGGAATCAGTGTGTTATTGGCCTCATAGAATGAGTTTGGAAGTGCTCCCTCTTTTTCTATTTCATGAAATAATTTGTAGAGTATAGGTATTAGTTTTTCTTTATAGGTCTTGTAGTCTCAGCTGTGTATCCATCTATTTGTGGGCTTTTCTTTGTTGGTAGGCTTCTGATGGTGTCTTCAATTTCCTTGCTTGAAATTGTTCTATTTAAATTTATATATCATCCTGATTCAATTTGAGCAAATCATATGATTCTAGAAATTTTTCGATGCCTTCAATATTATCTATTTTATTAGAGTACAACTTTTCAAATTAATTTCTAATTATCTTCCGTATTTCTGTAGTGTTGGATACAATATTTCTCTTTTCATCACATGTTAGTGATTTGTGTTTTCTCTTTTGTCTTTGTTAGCATGGCTAAGGGTTTGTCAATTTTATTTATTTATTTTTTTTTTGAAGAACCAATTTTTTGTTGTTTTTTTAATTGTTTCTTTTGTTTCAATTTCATTGATTTTGCCTCTGATTATAATTTTTCCTGTATTCTACTGCTTTTGGTGTTGATTTGTTCTTCTTTTTCTAGGGCTTTGAGATATAATGTTAAGTCATGTATTTGTTGATGTTTTTTTCTTTTAAGGAATGAACTCCATGCAATGAACTTTCCTCTTAGTATTGCCTTCATAGTGTCCCATAGATTTGGATGTGTTGTGTCTATGTTCTCATTTACCTCTAAGAATTTTTTAATCACCTCCTTGATGTCTTTTTCAACCCATTTTTCATTCAGCTGCATATTATTTAGTCTCCAGGTGTTGGAGTAGTTTTTAATTTTTATTTCATTATTAATTTCTAATTTCATTCCATTGTGATCTGGTAGAATGCATCATAGTATCTCTAATTTTTTGTATTTGTTAAGAGTTGCTTTGTGGCACAATATATGGTCTATTTTAGAGAAGGATTCCTGTGCTCCTGAGAAGAAAGTGTATTCACTCATTGAAGGATGAAATATTCTATATATGTCAGTTAAATCTAAGTTATTGATTGTATTATTGAGTGGTATAGTTTCTTGGTTCAGCTTTTGTTTGGAAGATATCCAGTGGTGAGAAAGATGTGTTAAAGTCACCCAAAATTATTGTGTTGTGGTCTATATGACTCTTGAACGTGAAAAGAGTGAGTTTGATGAACATACATGCTCCATTGCTTGTGACATATATATCTATAATTGTTATGTCTTATTGGTGTATGGTCCCTTGAGCAATATAAAATGTCCTTTTTTATCCCTTTTGATTAACTTAAGCTTAAAGTCTACTTCATTTGATACAAAAATAGAAATTCCTGCTTGCTTTCATAGTCCATTTGAGTGGTATGATTTTTTTCCAAACTTTCACCTTCAGAATGTGGATCTGGATGTCTTTTCCTATGACATGAGTCTCTTTGGGGCAGCATATTGTTGGGTCTTTTTAAACCATTAACATTCAGGGTTATTATTGATACATGATTAGTATTCCCAGTAAGTTTTGGTAATTTTTGTTATTTAACTTGACTTGTTTTTTCCTTTTATTAGCTTTTCCTTTAGTGTAGTAACTCCCTTTTCTAATTTTTATTGTTGTTTTTTTATTTCCTCTTCATAGAATATTTCCCCAAGAATGTTCTGTAGTGCAGGTTTTCTAGCTGTAAATTCTTTAAACCTTTATTGATCGTAAATGGTTTTTATTTCATCATCAAATCTAAAGCTTAATTTTGCTTGATACAGAATTCTTTTTTTTTTTTTTTTTTTTTTTGGTACCGGGGATTGAACTCAGCGGCACTAGACCACTGGACCACATCCCCAGCCCTTTTTTTGTATTTTATTAGAGACAGGGTCTCACTGAGTTGCTAAGTGCCTCGCCATTGCTGAGGCTGGCTTTGAACTCGCGATCCTCCTGACTCAGCCTCCCAAAGTGCTGGGATTACAGGCGTGCGCCACCGCGCCCGGCTTGATACAGATTTCTTGGTTGGCATTTATTTTCTTTCAGAGCTTGATCTATGTTGTTCCAGGATCTTCTAGCTTTCAGGGTCTGCATTGAAATACCTGCACATAACCTAATTATTTTCCCCCTATATGTAATCTGATCCCTTTCTCTCATGGCTTTTAATATTCTCTCCTTATTCTAAGTGTTAGGCATTTTTATTTTAATGTGCCTTGGTGTGGTTATGTTGTGATTTTGTACATTTGGTGTCCTGTAAGCCTCTTGAATTTGGTTTTCCCAATTTGTTCTTCATGTTTGGAATTTTTTCTGATATTATTTCATTGAATAGATTGTTCAGTCCTTTGATTTGGAACTCTATGCCTCTTTTATCCCAATAACTCTTAAATTTGGTCTTTTTATGCTATCCCATATTTCTTGAATATTCTGCTCATGGTTTCTTACCATTTTCACTGTGTGGTCTACATTTTTTTCAAGATTATATATTTTGTCTTTATTGTCCAAGGTCTTGTCTTCCATGTGCTCTACTCTGTTGGTGACACTTTCAATTGAACTTTTAATTTGGCTTCTTGTTTCTTTCATTCATGAATTTCTGTTTGGCTTTTCTTTAGAACCTCTATCTCCCTATTGAATTAATCTTTTACTTCCTGTATTTGCTTATGTAGCTCTTTGTTGAAATGATCATTTGCTGCCTGTATTTGCTCTCTTATATCATCCTTTAATTCACAAAACATATTAATTATGTACATCCTAAACTCCTTCTCTGTAATTTCATCTGCTGTGCTGGCTATGGATTCTAATAATGTGATATCTTTATTTGTCTGGCACTTTCTTCCCTTGTCTTTTCATGTTGCCTGTGTGTCTTCTTTTCTAACTCTGTGGATCTGAGGAATTACCAATTTTATCCTATAGGCTTATAGTGCCCCTGTATGGTTCTAATACCTCTCATTTGAGAAAATGGACAATGTCAACAGATCCCAATATAAACAAAATACCACCGGAAAACACACAGTTGTTATTAAGACATTTACAGTTTGGTCACAATATGCAGAAATAGTGAATTCAATTATTATCTACAATATAAACAGTAGGTTTGTTAAAGGGTTTACAGTTTCTGATAGTGGACAAAAAACTGGGGGAGAGGTGTAGGAAGATATGCTGAGGATATATAAGATGAGGATATAGAGTTATTATATCTTAGGAACTGTGAAAGAGAAATCTAAAGAAGAAGGTTAGTATCAGGAGAATAGAGTGGTAGTAATTTCGGGTACACAAGTAAGAGGGAAGACAGTATAGTACATACAAACACACATATATATTAAGTAATATTAAAATGTTCAAATAGTAAAAATTAGAGAGAAAAAAAGAATATACAACACAACAGTAATATACTATTTAGTCATCTCAGTCCTCAATATCCTAATTCATGCAAAGTACTTGGTTTCACATATGTTGGAGATGTGAGGGTGGGAGAATAAAGAGAGAGAAAAAAGAAAAAAATTCAAAGGAAGAAACAAGGAATGTTTTGGTTGGAGATTAGTATCTTTTCTGCTTCCCTTCTCATCCAATAGGAGGGGTTGTCTGCTCATTGGTATGTCTGCCTTTGGGATTGTGGGGGTTACCAGGGCATGGGGGTTGGTCTTGGGTGCAGGGCACCTGGAAGTGGGCTATGGCACCTTCTGGTCCCATTTGGAGACTGTACCTCAAAGATTTCCTTTGGGGTTTGCTCCTGTGATGTGGGCACCTGGTCTTATCTCGTTATCTCACCTGTAGACCTCATAGTTCTTGCCTTCTAAATTAGTCTCTAAAGTGTATCTCCCTCACCCTCTCCCTTTCTACTTCCTAATCAGAAACCTTTCTCTCCAGGGGTCTTGTGTGTTGCACTCTGGTGGCTGTTCACCTCTCCCAGAGGGCTGTATTGTATTGGGCAGTCACACTGCCAAGTTAATGGCTGATGAGGATTAGGGGGAATTAGAAAACTATGGGTACCTGGCTAACAGTGTTCCAAACTGGTAACTGCCCCAACTAAATATGGGAATGGAGGTGACCCAAGACGGAGGCAGCTGCTTTCAGTGATGGGGTTTCTGTTTGCTTGGGGGAAGTCACCGATAGTGTTGTGCAATACATTCAAGCTCTGTGGAATGCAACGTTGTGGCTGTCAGCTTTCTTCAGAGACTGTGATGTCCCCTGGTGTTATAAGACTACTGCAAGTAGGGGACTATGGCAGTAGCTGCCAAGTCCCAAGGTGGAGTTAACTGGGGAAACCCCATATTGGTAGATGGGAGTCCACATGAGAGTGGCAGCTGCAGTTCCTGTGAGTGGGTAGCATCTGAGTGTCCTTTGTGAGAGCAGCATCTGGGAATTCTGTGCCAGTGCTTATGCTGATGGTCCTACTAAGGTACCCACAAGACCTGTATGGGTGAGAAGTTGGGAGTCAGGAGTCCTTTTCTAATGCTGAGACCTAGGGCCCTGTGCAGCATGGCAGCTGTGATTCCTGCATGGGATCAACTGTGGAAGGGTCCTTTATCACTCTCAGCAAAGCAGTAATCCCACTAGTTGAGACCTGGGTCATGGAGCAACACAGAATAATGCTTCCCTGTGGCCTGCCATCTTCTGTTTATTAATTATTGATTGTATATCTTACACTTTAGGAGTCTTGGTAAGGAACTCTGTTCATAGGGCAACATGGTGAAGATTTGAGCCTACTTCTTCTATTAGGCACAGGTCTCTGTGCTTATGCCTTAGATAGGGGTTTAATTTCATTTTTCTTCATATGGATTTCCAGTTTTCCCCACACCTTATTTATTTATTTATTTATTTATTTATTTATTTATTTATTTTGAAGAGGCTATATTTTCTCCAGTAAATGTTTTTGACACCATTGTCTAGTATGAGATAACTGTATTTGTGTGGGTTTTTTCTCTGTGTCTTCTGTTCTATACTATTGGTCTACGTGTCTATTTTGGTGTCAATACCATGCCATTTTTGTTACTATGGCTCTATAGTATAGTTTACAGTCTGGTATTATGATACCTTCTGCTTCACCAGTTATTTTTCATGGATCATGTTTTTTCAGGACCACAATATTTGATTAGTATATTTCAGGTTTTTTGTATTTTTTTATTTATATTTTTAAATTATTTTATCTCACCTGTTTCCCTGCATTTCTTTCCCATTTTTCTTCCACTAACAGCAAATTTCTATTGTTCTTTCCTCCTTCTTTAAATTTTCACTTCCATTTCCTTTGATCCTCCCTCACAATCATCACATCCTATATCACTTCTCTTCTCTTCCCTAGTCACCATTCAAAATATTAAGGCCTTTTACAAAATTTTTGTGTTTATTTTAGGCAATAACTTATCATATGATTCCTATTTGTTGTGCCAATTGTTAGAAATTGGGCAAAAAGTCTCTTACGCAGGGAATGCCATTTTAATAAAAGGGAAGTTTATTAGGGGCCACACGTGGAAGAGGGAGAAAAAGGGGAAATGGGGGACGGATGGGACCCGGGGCAAGCGCGAACAGAGAGGGATTTCAGTCCGGGGGTGGCTTAAATAGAGTGGGGGTCAGAAAGCCCCCCTGGAGTGAGTCCTTGCCCTATAGGCTACCAGAGGTCAGGAGGTAGTGGCCAGGGCACCTGCTGGCCAGGTTTGCTGGTCATGCTGAGGATCTTGGGAAACGTAGTTTTTTACAAAGCACCTGGGGAGGTGTGGCCTTCTGCCTGGGAGGCACAGCCTCCTGCCTGGTATCCAACATTCCCCCCTTTTTGTTTTCTTAGGAAGCAGGGCATCGTGTTTCAATCTGGCTGCTTCAGAGCTGAAGTGGGGCTACGTGGGGTGCTATGAGGGGAGGAGATGTGGGCAGGCAGGTCCAGCTGGAGGGTGAAAAATTTCCCAGGATGTAGGTGTGGAAAAGATGAATCTGTCCAGGTATGGGATGGATGAAGTTTCTTTGAAGCCATAGGTCGGTGAGAGTGTCAAACCAGGCTTCTGCAGAAAGTCACTGAGGGAGTCAGCCAGCTATCGTCATGTAGAGCATGTAGAAATTGTGGGTCTTGCGAGTTTGCAGGTAACACTATTATGGAAGCAACAAAGGGAAAGAAGGTGAGATGGATTATTGTTTGTAGGCCTGCATTCCACCAGGTGGGACTTACGGTGAAGAGGCCAATGGAGAGTGTGAAGCACATCTTAATGAGCATCAGGTAGCAGCATAAGGGCAGGACTCAGCAGGGCTCTCTGGTTGGAAAGTCATTTGTTGGTTTTTTTAACAGTTGATTGTCCCTGAGAAAAACTGGTTAAAGTTTCAAAATGAGAAAAAACTGAAAAGATTATTTTGAGTTGGTATCAGGAACATGAGAGAAGCAAATTTTTAAGGGATCAGTGGGAATGGGAGAGCAAGTATACTGAAGTAGTTTTTGTCATCCTTTTGTGGATCTTCAGTTGGTTGAGCAGCTGGGTTCAGTCTGGAAATATGAGTCCAAGAAGTCAAATTCTCTGAGGTTTCACGAAGCTTAGTAGCCGTGGGTGTGCACAGCACAACCTGGAAAGGTCCTGTCCACTTTGGGACAAGGGAGACTATTCCTGTGTCCTGGGGAGGGGAGAAATATACCCAAAAACCAGGTGCCAATGGAAATGAAGCAGTGAGTTTATTTGGGTCAGGTAGGATGTAATCTTGGATAGACCATAGCTGATGTCTGATGAAGGATAGACTTTACTTTGAAGTCTGGGGAAGGTTGTAAAGTCAATAGGGATGAGAGCTTTATGAGAGAACACAAAAAACATGAGTACTGAATAAATGTTGCAGCATTTGGAACATGTGAATGTATATCGTGGAGATAATTTAAATTTTTAATATGTATAGAGTTATCAGGGATGTAAACACAACATTTCACTTAGGGCTGAAGTTACCTTTACTTTTAAAATGCCCAGAAATGATTGTGTATCTATTTTAACTGTTTACTGGATGTTTAGGATGAAGTTTGTCAAACTGACTTTTGTTTTTGATTATTGCTAAGAGTCAGCTGGTTTTGATGGGAATCTTGGGGAAATTTGAGAGCAGTTTTTCTGCTCGGTGCCTTCTGTAAGGATGGGTCCAGGTCTTGCTTGACCTTGTGGCTTTCCTCAGAAGCATTAGGGATGTTTCTCCCTTTTTATGGACCCTCCTTTTAGCAAGTGCACTGATTGGCTTTTTTCTCTATAGGTCTCATTTATCTCTCTTATCGGGAGATCATGTGACCCAGAGATGCAAAGCTCTGTAGAGATGTTTCCTCTTCCCTCACAGCCAGACTCTGGGACAAGAACCAAATGCTGGTCTTCTTGGCCCTTTCTGTTTAATTTAAAGTTTTGATCTTAGACATCCAGTAAGCTAATCTTAAATTGAGAACACTGGGCTTTAACTTTAATGTTTATAAACTTACAGTAGCCAGGGTCTGTGGTACCTATCTGTCTTGATGGTTCTTGAAGGTCAGGTGTTTAGTTTTGAAGTTGATCTCTGTTAACATATATTAGTGTTTGAGCTTCCATGAACATTAGCTGACAAAATATCACATTTAGAACAGATTAAAGAAAGGCTGAGAGCATTTAGCTGACAAAATATTAAAATTAGAACAGATTAAAGAAAGGCTGAGAGCATTTAGCTGACAAAATATTAAAATTAGAACAGATTAAAGAAAGGCTGAGAGCATTTAACTTTTTGTGGAAAAGTAATAAGTTGGATTTAGGAAAAATATTTTTATGGGGTCACATTGAGCAAGGGAGGGAGTCTGAATATCCCAGACTTTAGGGTCTACCAGGCCAGTGGGGGCAGGGTACTGGGAGGATTCTACATCAGTCGAGGCTGCATCGGTAGGGGGTTGGGAGGTTCCCGCTGTCTTGTTACTTGTGTGAAGGAGCCCCAATTAGGGAGATGGATATTGCGGTCAGCTGGAAGCCATAAGTTCCACCTGATAATAAGTATGTATGTGATGCACCTGTAAATGCATGTGAGGCATCCACAAAGCTAAAGGTATATAACCGGGTGAAAGCGGTTGGAGTGAGGAGAAGAATGAATTCATTCAGTCAGTCATGCAGTCACTCGGTCGGAAGAAGAGTTCGGGTCGGAGAAGAAGAAAAGAATCAGAGCGGCCAGAACGTAGGCAGAGCGGTTACAGAAGAGAAACCAGATAGAAGAAGTAATTCCTGGTCAGAGTCAAGCCGAGGCTCCCGAGGAAGAAAGAAGAAAGAAGAAAGAAGCTCTAAAAGCTAAGCTCTCTCTCTCTCTAAAGAAGAAATCTCTCTCTTTCAAGCTCTCTCTCTTTCTCTCTAAGCTCTAAGAAGAAGAAAAGCTAAGCTCTCTTTCTCTCTAAAGAAGAAATCTCTTTCAAGCTCTCTCTCTTTCTCTCTAAGCTCTAAGAAGAAAAGCTCTATCTTTCTCTCTAAGCTCTAAGAAGAAGAAGAAGAAAAAGCTATCTCTAATCTTTCTCTCTAAGCTCTTTCTAAGAAGAAGAAAAATCTTTCTTTCTCTCGCTAAGCTCTCTCTAAGAAAGTAGAAGTAAAAGTAGTAATAGCTTTACTCTGCCTCCGAGTTTTCCTCCCGGGTTTTGGTACCAGGTACACTTGTGTTACTGTGCTGTAGATTGCTGAGACAGTAGGAGTGAAGATTTGGTCTTCAAGAGGCTGTTACACAGGTCTTCTAGGAATTTCACACATCTGTTTATACCTATTGGAATTTTAACCTATTTTACTGATGACAAAGACCAACTTATGAAAATAATTAATATCTGATGGCATATTTAACAGTGAGCAATTTAACCTTGTAAATTAATTAGCTGTTTAACAAACAAAGTTAGTTACAGATGAATAATCTCATGTCAAATACCAAAATATGAGGCTGAACAGTATTAGTCATTTTCTTTGTTGAAGAGAAGTCCTGGAGAAACTTGCGAATTAAGTTTGAAGTTTGAAGGTACCTTTACTTATTTGTTTACCCAATTTGAATTGAACATTTTTGACTTAAATGAATTAAAGATATTTGGATACATTATTTTAATTTTTATGAGCGCTCTGTTTGGTATTTGTGACATCACATTTACATGAAATCTGGACAGATGCACGGACATAAAAACATAAAAAAAAACACAATTGTGCACACTTTGGGAATGGAAAAAGCATGTAGCTTTTGAGGCTTTTCTTTTAGCTGAAGAGGCAAAGGTGAGGTCAGCAGGAGCTGAAAAGAGCCCATGTGAATGAGAAAGAGAGAGAGAGCCAAAGGACTGAAGGGATTAAACAAAGGAAGAAGTGGGTGAGAAATTAAGAGAGCAGAGGACAGAGGGAATTTGCTGAAGGAAAAGGCCAGCTGCACTAGGGCAGGAAGTTGGAGGGAGGGTCGCGCAAGCCAGTGGCTGCTAAGAACAAAGACTTTCAGTCTCCTCAGCTGTGGCAGGGTCTGGCTCACTGGAGCCAGGTAGATATTTTAATGGGAGGGGCTCTATGTGTCGTGTCCCGTGTGAACGGGAAAAATAGACTTAAGTCTGGATTAGGCATAAGGCCTGAAGAGATTTTAGGGAGAACTGAGCAGAAGCTGCCCACGTCCGCAGGCGGCTCTGGAAGGCTGGAGGGACGGTCTGCCACTAGTGCAGTCAAGAGGGACGAAAGAGTCCTGCAGTTGCCGCCGCTGCTGGAGAAGGCAGGGCACAGGCTGGCCCGCCAGGTGCAGCAGCGAAGGCGCGTGGTAAGGCTGTGCTTGGAAGGCAGTCAGAGGGAACCACATGGGTTGTGATAGAAGATGGCAGATCAAGGAAGGGCGGAATTGGAGGGAAGTGGAGACAGATTTGGGCGGAAGAACATGGCGGATCTGAGGAAGGGGGACAGAGCTAAGTAGCAGAGCCGGTTGATCGGAAAGTGACCGCGAGGCTAAGAAGTTGTGATGTTGAAACAAAGGAAGAAGTGCACCCATGTTGTCGGCCTCGGGGGGATTTGGCCCACACGCGAAGAAACGCTCAGCTAAAATATATCGGAGGGTGGAATGGGTTGCCGGGTGTCAGATGTAAGAGAGCAGAGGAAGCCGGAAAGGAGCACACTGCCACTGTAGCGGCAGCAGGCTGGGAGCGCGGACAGGGAGCGTGCAGCTGCAGCGGTGGCAGCAGGGGAAGAGATGAGAGGGGAGAAGAGATGAGAGAGGAGAAGAGATGAACCTGTGCAAACATGCTAAGAGAATGTACCCGGGCGCACAGACTAAGCAAAAGCAACATTTCTGTGGCTTGGATGAATGGCGAACACATGGTCACCGTTCGCTGGTGGGGGAGGGGGAAGGCGTGCAGAGGTGAGGATGGACTGAGGAGCTCGGGTCACGCACGCATGGTGGGTGCCGATGGACTGGAGAACTGCAGGTTTTAGATCTGAAAGCTGAGGTTCCCAGAGAAGGGAGAGGAAGAGGAAAAGAGAGAGAGGGAGAGAGAGAGAAAAAATTTCGCAACTCTTACCCATCCTGAGAGTAGTGACCGGCGGTGTCCGAGAGCAGAGCGTCAGTAGAGAAACAAAAAAATAGCAATTCCCGAGAAATTTTGCCTTTTTGAATGAAGAATTTTCCCACGTTGGGCGCCAAAATGTTAGAAATTGGGCAAAAAGTCTCTTACGCAGGGAATGCCATTTTAATAAAAGGGAAGTTTATTAGGGGCCACACGTGGAAGGGGGAGAAAAAGGAGAAATGGGGGATGGACGGGACCTGGGGCAAGTGCGAACAGAGAGGGATTTCAGTCCGGGGGTGGCTTAAATAGAGTGGGGGTCAGAAAGCCCCCCTGGAGTGAGTCCTTGCCCTATAGGCTACCAGAGGTCAGGAGGTAGTGGCCAGGGCACCTGCTGGCCAGGTTTGCTGGTCATGCTGAGGATCTTGGGAAATGTAGTTTTTTACAAAGCACCTGGGGAGGTGTGACCTTCTGCCTGGGAGACACAGCCTCCTGCCTGGAGGTGTGACCTTCTGCCTGGGAACACCTGGAATCCAAACAATCAACATTGTACACATAATAGCAAGAACTATTTTTTTAGTGCTGTATATTGTTTGGATTGGTTGTTGTTGCTATTAGTCTCCCCCTAATTGATGAGGAACTGGAAACTTTCATGGACACTGTAAGTCCAGAGCACAGAAAATCTACAGCCTCAAATCCATACTTTGATAAGTAACACCAAACAACATGTAAAACCAGGGGAAGAAATCACCCAAACAAACCAATATACTCCAATAACAGAATCCATCAACACCACAGTGGAAAAAAAAAAAAAAAAAGTCAGAGAAGGAGTTTAGAATGTACATAGTTAGACTGATCTGTGAGGTAAAGGACAATGTAAGGAGTGAAATCAGAGACGACACCAGAAGTGAAAAATCACTTCAATAAAGAGATAGAAATTCTAAAATTAAATCAAGCAGAAACATTGAGATGAATAAATCAATAAACCAAATTAAAATTTCAATGGAAAGCATTACCAAAAGGCTAGATCACTCAAAAGACAGAGTTGCAGGCAATGAATACAAAAAAATAAAAACTTGAAAATGAAGAAAACTGTGGAGAAAAGATGTTAAGTGACCATGAACAGAAGTCATAAAAATTACAGGATAATATGAAAAGACCAAAATTAAGATTTATCAGGATAGAGGAAGGAGCAAAGATACAAACCAAAGGAATGCAGAATTTTTTTTCAAAGAATTAATAGCTGAAATTTTCCTGAACATAAAGAATGAAATGGAAAATCAAATACAGAATGCTTACAGAACCCCAATTATGCAAATTTGGCACAAACCCATACCAAGTTACATTATTATTAAAATGCCTAACCTACAGAATAAGGATATAGAATTTTAAAGACTGCCAGAGGAAAACAAAAGGTCACATTTAGAGGGAAACCTAACCAGATGTCATGTGATTTCTTTTTTTTTAATTTGTTCTAACAAGTTATACATGCCAGCAGAATGAATTTTGGTTCATTGTACACAAATGAAGCAAGCTCTTCATTTCTCTGTATATGATGTAGAGTTGCACCATATATGCAGTCATATATATACCTAGGCTAATGATGTCCATCTCATTCCACCATCTTTCCTATGTCCATGTCCCCTCCCAACCTTCCTTATTCCCAATCACAGTTTCTCTACTTTTCCATCCTTCCCCACCCCCACCCAATTATGGGAGAGCATCCACTTATCAGAGAGAACATTTGGTCTTTGGTTTTTAGAGTTGGCTTACTTCTATTAGCATGATATTCTCCAGCTCCATCCATTTACCTCAAATGCCATAATTTTATTCACTTTTAATGCTGAATAATATTCCATTCTGTATATATACCACAATTTCTTTATCCAATCATTTATTGAAGAACTATTGTGAATTGAGCTGCTATAAACATTGATCTTCCTGAATTACTGTAGTATGCTGATTTTAAGTCCTTTGGCTATAGACCAAAGAGTGGGATGGCTGGGTCAAATGGCTGTTTCATTCCAAGATTTTCAAGAAATTTCCACAATGCTTTATAGAGTGATTGCACCAATTTGCAGCATGACTAGCAATATATGAGTGTACAAGTTCCCCAACATCCTCACCAATATTTATTATCAATATTTATTATAGCTTGTATTCTTGATAATTGCAATTCTGACTAAAGTGAGATAGAATATTGGAGTAGTTCAGATTTGCATCTCTAATTACTAGTAAAGTTGAACATTTTTTCAAAGATTTATTTATCAATTCTGTATATTCTGTGAAGTGTTAATTTCCTTAGCCCATGTATTAATTCAGTTATTTCTTCTTTTCGTGTTGAGTTTTTTGAGTTCTTTAGATATCCTGTAAATTAGTGCTCTATCTGATATACATGTAATAAAGATGTTTACCCACTCTGTGGGCTCTCTCTTGATATTGTTTATTTTTTTCTTTTGCTGAGAAGAAGCTCTTTACTTTGAACCCATCCTATTTATTAATTATTTATTTTACTTCTTGTGCTTTAGAAGTCTTGTTAAGGAAGTCAGGACCTAATCTAACATGATGAAGATTTGGGCCTAATTTCTCTTCTGTTATGTACAGGGTCTGTGGTCTAATTCCTAGGTCCTTGATCCAATTTCAGTTAAGTTCTGTGCAATATGAGAGATAGTGATTTAATTTCAGTTTGCTGCACAAGGATTTCCAGTTTCCCCAGCACCATTTGTTAGAGACTTTATCTTTATGCCAATGAAACGTTTTGGCACCTTTGCCTAATGACATAACCATATTTATGTGGGTTTGTCTCTGTGTCTTCTATTGTGTATCATTTGTCTACATGTCTATTTTGGTGCCAACACCATGCAGTGTTTTGTTTGTTTGTTTGTTTGTTTGTTTGTTTTGTTGTTGTTGTTGTTGTTGTTTGGTTGGTTGTTTTTGGCTTTTTGTTTTGTTTTGTTTTGTTTTACTATAGCTCAGTAGTATAGTTTAAGGTCTTTTTTTGTGATGCCTCCTGCTTCTCTCTTCTTGCTAAGGATTTCTTTGGCTATTCTTGGTCTCTTATTTTTCCAAATAAATTGAATTATTGCTTTTTCTATTTATATAAGGAATGTTGTTGTGATTTTAATTGGAATTGCATTAAATCTGTATAATGCTTTTGGTAGTATGGCCATTTTGACAAAAATAATTCTGCCTATCCAGGAACATGGAAGATCTTTCCATCTTCTAAGGTCTTATTCAGTGTCATTCTTTAGAGTTCTATAGCTTTCATTGTAGAGGTTTTTCACCTCTTTTGTTGGGTTGATTCCCAATAATTTTTAAGCCTATAGTGAATGGGGTAGTTTTCATAATATTTCTTTCAGAGTGTTCATCACTGATGTGTAAAAGTGTGTTTGATTTATGGGTGTTTATTTTATATCCTGCTACTTTGCTGAATTTATTTATTAATTCTAGATCCTTTTCTGGTGGAATTTTTTGATCCCCTAAGTATAGAATCATGTTGTCAGCAAATAATGATAGTTTGAGTTATTCTTTCCCTATTCATATCCCTTTAATTTCTTTCATCTTTCTAATTATTCTTGCTAGAGTATCAAAAATTGTGTTGAATAGTAGTGGTGAGAGAGGCCATCCCTGTCTTGTTCTGAGAGAAAATGCTTTCAATTTTTCCTTATTCAGAATTATATTGGCCTTGAGCTTAGCATATATATGTTTTACAATGTTGATGTATGTTCCTAGTGTCCCTAGTTTTTTAGTGTTTTAAATATAAAAGGGTGTTGTATTTTGTCAAATGCTTGTTCTGCATCAATTGAGATGATCATATGGTTTTTATCTTTAAGTCTATTTATGTGATGAATTGCATTTATTGATTTCTCTATATTGAACAAACCCTGCATCCCTGGGATGAGCACCACTTGATCATGGTGCACTATCCTCTTAATTTGTTTTTGTATGTGATTTGCCAGAATTTTATTAAGAATTTTTCCATCTATGTTCATCAGAGACATTGGTCTGAAGTTTTCTTTCCTTGATGTTTCTTTGTCTGGTTTAGATATCAGGTTGATACTGGTCTCATAGAATAAGTTTAGAAAGATGCCCTCCTTTTCTATTTCATGCAATAATTTGAGGAGTATTGTATTAATTCTTCTTTGAAGGTCTTGCAGAACTCAGCTGAGAATCCACCTGGTCCCGGGATTTTCTTGGTTGGCAGTCTTTTGATGGTGTCTTCTATTTGATTACTCAAATCTGATTTGTTTAAATTGTGTATGTCTTCCTGATTTAGTTTGAGCAGTTAATATTTCTCTAGAAATATGTTGGTGTCATCAAGATTTTCTATTTTATTGGAGCATATATTTTCAAAATAATTTTTAATTATCTTCTGTATTTCAATAGTACTTGTGATTTTTTTTCATCTCAAATTACAGTAAATTGAGTTTTCTCTCTCTTTTAGTTATAGTGGCTAAGGGATTATTAATTTAATTTATTTTTTAAAAGAACCAGCTTTTTGTTTTGTCAATATTTTCATTTTTTTCTTTTATTTCTAATTTCATTGATTTCAGCCCTAGTTTTGATTATTTCTTGTTTCCTACTACTTTTGGTGTTAAATTGTTCTTTTTCTAGGGCTTTGAATTGTACTGTAAGGTCATTTATTTGTTGGCTTTTTTCTTCTTTTAATGAATGAGCTCAATGTAATGAACTTTCCTCTCAGCACTGCCTTCATAGTGACCCAGAGATTCTGGTATGTTGTATCAGTGTTCTCATTCTCTTCCAAGAATTTTTTATCTCCTACCTGATATCTTCTGTTAGCTATGCATTATTCAATAATGTATTATTTAATCTCCAAGTGTTGGAGTAGCTTTTATTTTTTATTTTATCATTGATTTCTAATTTTATTCCATTATGGCTTGATAGAATGCAGAGTAGTATCTCTATTTTTTTTTTTTGTATCTTCTAAGACTTGCTTTGTTGCATAACATATGGTATAATTTATAGAAAGATCCATGTGCTGCTGAGGAAAAAATGTGTAATCACTCATTGATGGATGAAATAGTCTATATATGTCTGTTCATTCTAAATTATTGATTATATTATTAAGTTCTATAATTTCTTTGTTTAGTTTTTGTTTGGAAGATCTATCTAGTGAGAAAGGTGTTTTACAGTCACATACAATTGTACAATTGTGTTGTGTTCTATTTTATTTTTGAGGTTGAGAAGTGTTTGTTTGATATACAC
Organism: Tamias sibiricus; assembly: GCA_025594165.1. Classification (NCBI taxonomy): domain Eukaryota; kingdom Metazoa; phylum Chordata; class Mammalia; order Rodentia; family Sciuridae; genus Tamias; species Tamias sibiricus. The sequence goes on from CM046659.1 coordinate 136,841,853, forward strand.
AGATGCTCCATTGTATGGGGCATAAATATTTAAAATTGTTATGGCCTGTTGATGTATGATTCCGTTAGGCAGTATGAAATTCCCTTCTTTATCTCTTTTGACTGAATTTGATTTGAAGTCCATTTTATTTGATGTAAGAATGGAAATACCTGCTTTTTTACATGGTCCATGTGAGTGGTATATTTCTTCTGGTCCTTTTACCTTCAGTCTGTGGACATGTTTTCCAATAAGATGAGTCTCTTGAAGGCAGAATATTTTGGAGTCTTTTTTAAAATCAAATCTGCCAGTCCATGTCTTTTAATTGATGAGTTTAGGCCATTAACATTCAGGCTTATGATTGAAATATGGTTTGTATTTCTGGTCATTTTGGTCTGCTTTTGGTTTTTTACTTGACTTGGTTTCTCCTTTGATTGCATTTTCCTTTACTGTAGTTACTCTCTTTGCTGATTTTCATTTTCTCATCTTGGAATATTTTGCCAAAGCTGTTCTGTAGTGCAGGCTTTCTCATATATTGTTTTAACTTTTGTCATAGAAAGTTCCTATTTTGTCATCTAATCTAAAGCTTAATTTTGTTGGGTATAACATTCTTGGTTAGCATCCATTTTTATCAGAGCTTGTTATATGTTGTTCCAGGATCTTCTAACTTTGAGGGTCCAGGTTGAGAAATCTGCTGAGATCCAAATTGTTTTTCCCCTATGTGAAATCTGAAAATTTTCTCTTGCAGATTTTAAAACTCTATGCTTACTTGTTATGCTAGGCATTTTCATTACAATGTGCCTTGGTGTAGATCTGCTGTAATTTTGTACATTTGGTGTCCTGCAAGACTCTTGTGCTTTATTTTCCAACTCATTTTTCATGTTTGGGTAATTTTCTGATATTTGCTTGAGGAGATTGTGCATTTCTTTGGTTTGTATCTCTGTGCCTTCCTCTATCCCAATAAATCTTAGATTTTGTCTTTTGATGTTATTCCATAATTCTTTGATGTTCTGCTCATGGTTTCTTACCCTATTCACTCTGGTCAACTTTATTTTCAAGAGTGTATATTTTGTCTTCATTGTCTGAGGTTCTGTCTTCCAAGGGGTCTAGTCTGTTGGTAATGCTTTCTATTAAATTTTTCATTTGGTTTATTGTTTCCTTTTTTATATTTAATTCTTTAAAATGTATTTAAATTGTTTTTTAATTAATAAATAAAAAGTATACATATTTATGGAGTTCCATGTGATGTTTTGTGTTATGTACTCAGTGTATAATGTTTAAATTAGAATAAATATATAGATATCCTTAAACATTTATTACTTCTTTTTTAAATTTTTTTATTCTAAGTTGTTAGAAATGACACAATAATGCAATACATTTCATATTATACTTATAGAGCACAATTTTACATATCTCTGGTTGTATACAAAATATATTCACACCATTAGTGACTTCATACATACACTTAGGGTAATGATATCCATCTCATTCTACCATCTTTTTTATTTTCTTCTTTGCACTTTTGTCCCCTCCCTTCCTTCCCTCCCCATTCTAGTGTTCCTCTAATCCTCCCATGCTCCCCATCCCAACCAAACTGTGAAACGGCCTCCTTATATCAGAGAAAACATTTGGCACTTGGCTTTTGGGGATTGGCTAACTTCACGTAGCAATATATTCTCCAACTTCATCCATTTACCTGTGAATGCCATTATTTTATTTTCTTGATTGCTGAGTAATACTCTATTGTGTATATATACCACATGTTCTTTATCTATTCATCTACTGGAGGGCCCCAAGGTTTGTTACACAGTTTAGCTATTGTGAATTGTGGTGCTATAAACATTGATGTGGCTGTGTTTGTAGTATGCTGTTTTTAAGTCCTTTGAGTATAGACTGAGAGTAGGATAGCAGGGTCATAAGGTGGTTCCATTCCCAGTTTTCCAAGGAATCTCCATACTGCTTTCCATATTGTCTGTACCATTTTTTAGTCCCACCAGCAATGTATGAGTGTGCCTTTTTCCCCACATCCTTTCCAACATTTATCGTTGTTTGTGTTCTTAATAGCTGCCATACTGACTGGTGTAAGATGAAATCTTAGAGTTGTTTTGATTTGCATTTCTCTAATTGCCAGAAATGTTGAACATTTTTTTCATGTATTTGTTGATTGATTGTATATCTTCTTCTGAGAAGTGTCTATTCAGTTCCTTGGCCCATTTATTGATTGGGTTATTATTTTTTTATGTTAAGATTTTTGAGTTCTTTATATATTCTAGAGATTAGTGCTCTATCTGAAGGGCATGTGGTAAAAATTTGTTCCCAATTAGTTGGTTCTCTATGCACCTCAATGATTGTTTCTTTTGCCGAGAAGAAGCTTTTTAGTTTAAACCTAACCCATTTATTGATTCTCAATATTAATTATTGCTCTAGAGTAGTCTTATTAAGAAATTTGGGACCTAATCTGACATGTTGGAGATTAGAGCTTATTTTTTTCTTCTATTAGGCATAGTGTCTCTGGCCTAATTCCTAGATCCTTGATCCACTTTGAGTTGAGTTTTGTGCAAGGTGAAAGATAGAGGTTGAATTTCACTTTTTGCATATGGATTTCCAGTTTTACCAACACCATTTCTTGAACAGGCTATCTTTTCTCCAATGTATATTTTTTGCGCCTTTGTCTAATATAAGATAACTGAAATTATATGCATTAGTCTCTGTGCCCTCTATTCTGTACCATTGGTATACCAGCCTATTTTGGTGCCAATACCATGCTGTTTTTGTTACTATTGCTCTGTGGTATAATTTAAGGTCTGGTATAGTGATGCCATCTGCTTCACTCTTCTTGCTAAGGATTGCTTTAGATATTCTGGGTCTCTGAATTTTCCAGATGAATTTCATGACTGCCTTTTCTATTTCTATGAGGAATTTCATTGGTATTTTAATTGGAATTGCATTAAATCTGTATAGCACTTTTGGTAGTATGCTTATTTTGACAATATTTGTTCTGCCAATCCAAGAGCAAGGTAGATCTTTCCATCTTCTAAGGTCTTCCATAATTTCTTTCTTTAGTGTTCTGTAGTTTTCATTATAGAGGTCTTTCACGTCTTTAGTTAGATTGATTCCCAAGGTGGTTTTTTTTTGTTGTTTGTTTTGTTTTGTTTTGTTTTGTTTTGTTTTCTTTTCTTTTCTTTTCTTTTTGATGCTGTTGTAAATGGGGTACTGTTCTTCATTTCCCTTTCAGAGGATTTGTCACTGATATATAAAAATGCTTTAGATTTGTGGGTGTTGATTTTGTATCCTGCCACTTTGCTGAATTCATTTATGAGTTCTAGAAGTTTTCTGGTGGAATTTCTTGGGTCTTCTAGGTATAAAATCGTATCATCAGCAACTAGTGATAATTTGAGTTCTACTTTACCTATCTGTATCCATTTAATTTCTTTCATCTGTCTTATTGCTCTGGCCTGCATTTTAATTACTATGTTGAATAGAAGTGGTGAAAGAGGGCATCCCTGTCTTATTCCAGTTTTTAGAGGGAAAGCTTTCAATTTTTCTCCATTTAGAATAATGTTGGCCTGGGGCTTAGCATAGATAGCTTTTATGATGTTGAGATATGTTCCTGTTATCCCTAGTTTCTCTAGTGTTTTGAACATGAAGGGGTGCTATATTTTGTTGAATGCTTTTTCTGCATCTTTTGAGGTAATAATATGGTTCTTATCTTTAAGTCTATTGATGTGATAAATTACATTTATTGATTTCTTTATGTTGAACCATTCTTGCATCCCTGAAATGAACCCCACTTGATCATGGTGTACTAAGTTTTTGTATCCGGTTTGCCAGAATTTTGTTGAGAATTTTTGCATCTATGTTCATTAGAGATATTGGTCTGAAGTCTTCTTTTTTTGATGAGTCTTTGCCTGGTTTTGGGATCAGGGTGATATTGGCCTCATAGAATGAGTATGAAAGTGCTCCCTATTTTTTTTTATTTCCTGAAATAAATTGAAGAGTTTTGGTATCAGTTCTTTTTTAAAGGTCTTATAGAACTCGGCTGTGTATCCTTCTGGTCCTGGGCTTTCTTTGGTTGGTAGGCTTCTGATGACATCTTCTATTTCATTGCTTGAAATTGGTCTGTTTAAATTGTGTATATCATCCTGCTTTAATTTGGACAGATCTTATGACTCTAGAAATTTGTCGATGCCTTCAGTGTTTTGCTTATTATTGGAGTACAAGTTTTCAAAATAATTTCGAATTATTTTCTGTATTTTTGTATTGTCTGTTGTGATTACATCCTTTTTCATTGCATTTGTTAGTAATTCGATTTTTACTCTTTGCTTCTCTTTGTTAGCCTGGCTAAGGGTCTGTCAATTTTATTTATTTTGCCAATGAACCAACTTTTTGTTTTGTCAAGTTTTTCAATTGTTTCTTTTGTTTCAATTTCACTGATTTCAGCTCTGATTTTAATTATTTCCTGTCTTCCACAGCTTTGGGTGTTGGATTGTTCTTTTTCTAAAGCTTTGAGATGTAATTTTAAGTCATTTATTTGTTTACTTTTTCTTCTTTTGAGGAATGAACTCAATGCAATGAACTTTTCTCTTAGAACTGCCTTTATAGTGACCCAGAGATTTCAATATGTTGTGTCTGTGTTCACATTCACCTCTAAAAATTTTTAAATCTCCTCTTTGATGTCATCTGCAACCCATTGTTCATTCAGTAGCATATTATTTAGTCTCCAGGTGTTGGAGTAGCTTTTATTTCTTATTTTATCATTGACTTATAGTTTCATTCCACTATGGTCTGATAGAATGCAGGGTAGTATCTCTATTTTTTTATATTTGCTAAGAGTTGTTTTGTGGCATAATATATGGTCTATTTTAGAGAAGGATCCATGTGCTGCTGAGAAGAAAGTGTATTCACTTGTTGAAGAATAAAATATTCTATTTGAGTCAGTTAAGTCTAACTTGTTTATTGTATTTTTCAGTTCTATAGTTTTTTTGTTCAATTTTTGTTTGGAAGATCTATCCAGTGGGTGAAAGGGGTGTGTTAAAATCTCCTAGGATTATTGCGTTATGATCAAATTGACTTTTGAACTTGAGAAGAGTCTGTTTGATGAACATGGATGCTCCATTATTTGGGGCTTATATATTTATAATTGTTAAGTCTTGTTGGTGTATGGTTCCCTTGAGCAGTCTGTAGTGTCCTTCTTTATCTCTTTTGATTGACTTTAGCTTGAAATCTACTTTAATTGACATGAGGATGGAAACCCCTTCTTGTTTCCTCAGTCCATGTGAGTGGGATATCTCCCAACCTTTCACCCTCAGACTGTGGATGTCTTTTCCTACAAAATGAGTCTTTTTGAGGCAGCATGTTGTTGGGTCTGCTTTTCATTGTTGTTGTTGTTGTTGTTTTATCCAATCTGCTAGTCTATGTCTTTTGATTGGTGAGCTTAAGCCATTTACATTCAGAGTTATTATTGAGACATGTTTTATATTTCCACCCATTTTTTGTGTTTTGTTGTTGTTGTTGTTGTTGTTGTTGTTGTTGTTGTTTTGGTATTTAACTTGACATGGTTTCTTCTCTGATTAATTTTTCCTTTAGTGTAATACCTCCCTCTGCTGATTTTCATCATTGTTTTTCTTTTCCTCCTCATGGAATATTTTGCTGAGGATCTTCTGTAGTGCTGGCTTTCTAGCTATAAATTCTTTTAACTTTTGTCATGGAAGGTTTTTTATTTTTTTTCCTCAATTCTAAAGCTTAATTTTCCTGGGTATAAGATTCTTGGTTGGCATCCCTTTTCTTTCAGAGCTTGGTATACGTAGTTCCATGATCTCCATGTCTGAGTTGAAAATCTGCAATGATATGAATTGGTCTCCCCCTATATGTGATCTGATTCCTCTCTCTTGTGACCTTTAAGATTCTATCCTTATTCTGTATGCTAGGCACTTTCATTATAATATGTCTTTGTGTAGATCTGTTGTAATTTTGTGCATTTGGTGTCCTATATGCCTCTTGTATTTGTTTTTCCAATTCATTCTTCATGCTTGGGAAATTTTCTGATAATATCTCATTGAAGAGATTGTACACTCCTTTGGTTTGAAACTCCTTGCCTTCCTCTATCCCAATTACTCTTAGATTTGGTCTTTCGCTGCTGTCCCATAATTCTTGGATGTTCTGTTAATGGTTTCTTACTATCTTCACTGTGTCAACTTTATTTTCAAGTATATATACTTTGTCTTCATTGTCTGACGTTCTTTCTTCCAGTTGATCTAGTCTGTTGGTGATGCCTTCTATTGTGTTTTTTATTTGGTTAATCGTTTCCTTCATTTCAAGGATTTCTGACTGGTGTTTTTTTTTTCCCCAAATTTTCTATCACTTTTTTGAAGTAATCTTTTGCTACCTGTATTTGCTCTCTTATATCTTTGTTGTAGTGGTCAATTTTTGCCTGAATTTTCTCATTTATGTCATTCTTTAATTCACATATATTTTAATTATGAACATTCTGAACTTCTTCTCTGACATTTCATCAACTTTGCTTAGCATTGGTTCTGTTATTGTAGTATCCTGGTTTGTTTGGGTTACTTTCCTCCCTTGTTTTTTCATGTTGTCTATTTGCCTTCCTTACTTGCAATGTAGATCTGAGATATTACATTTTCTACCCTGTATTCTTGTAATATCCATGCAGGTTGTCTTGCCTTCCCTTAGTGTTGGGCTTTCAGAACCTGCCGGTTTCCCTCAAAGTATGCTACCTGGGCTGGGTCCCACGCAGTTTGGTGTGGGCCAAACTGGTTGAATCTGAGCTCCTGTGGTGGTCTACTGGTTGGAAGAGGCAGTCCTCTGAGTGTAGGTCAGTGAAGCTGTCCTAGGCCTGCCTGAAATCTGCAGGTGTGGGCTGGGCTGACCTGGGCCCACCTGCACTCTGGTGGAGGTTGATGGAACTGCCCTGAGCCTGACTACACTCAAATAGATGTCAACAGGTCTGACCTGTGGCTGGTTGTGCTAGGGTGGGTGTCAGCGGGACTGACCTGAGCCTGCCTGCACTAGGGTGGAGGTTAGCAGAACTGACCTGGGGCTGGCCACCCTCAAGTGTAGGTCCCTAGGACTGTCCTTGGCCCACCTGTGCTGAAGCAGATTTGCGCCAGTCTGTCTTTGCATCTCCTGCTCTGGGGTGGAGGTCAGCTGGACTGACTGGAGCCTGGTTGCTCACAAGGGGAGGTCAGCAGGACTGATCTGAGCCTGGCCGCACTAGGGTGAAAGTCAATGGGACTGACCTGGGGCTGGACACCTATTGTTTCCTTTATTTCAAGGATTTCTGTGTGTTTTTTTTTTTTCTCAGAATCTCTATATCTTTCTTGAAGTAATCTTTTGTTCCATGTATTTGCTCTCTTATGTCTTTGTTGGAGTTAACAATTTTTGCCTGTATTTGCCTCTAATCTCTTTCTTGCAGTGATCAGTTGCTGCCTGTATTTGCTCTCTTATGTAATTATTTGACTTGTGCAGCATTTTAATTATGTACATTCTGAACTCTGTCTCTGACATTTCATCTAGTGTGCTGTCAAATATTCTATTATTATATCATATTGGTTTGTTTACAGCACTTTTTTCCCTTGTTTTTTAATGATTTCCGTATGTCTTCTCATATAGCAGTACGGATTCTAGCTGTTAGTTTCTATCCTATAATCTTAAAGTGTCTTCCAAGTTTCTGGTGTCTTGCCTTTAAGGGGGATATCAATACCAACAGCTCCCAGTGTAAGTTATATACAGCTTTAAACCAACTAGTTCCTATTTAGACAATTACAGTTTTGTCATGTCAAACAGAAATGGTGTGTTCAATTGTTATCTGCAATATAAACAGTAGGTTTGCAAAAGGGTCTACAGTTTCTGCTAGTGGAAAAAGACTGAAGCAGGGTGGGGGATGTATGGTGTGATGTTTATGTTGAAGGTGGGAATATAGAGGTATTGGGTCATAGGCAGAGTGAAAGATGAATCAAAAGAAGTTGACTGTTAATGAGTATAGAAAAATGAAACCCTATGTAAGTCTCTCATGGCTCTGCACACCTATCAGGTATACTTCTGGTGTAACCAAGCTCGTAGGGAACTTGGTGATAGCCTTCTGTGTCCTGGATGTTGTCCCTAGATGGAAGCAGCTATTTCCCATTTGGTGACCGCAGTAGAATCAAACAAATATGTATCTTGGTGCTGGGCTTCCAATCCTCCACCTGTGTCCCAAAATGGAAACTGTTGCAACTGAAGATGGTGGTGTCAGCAGAGGAGGGCATAACCCAAGATAGCAGTTGAGGTGTCCCAAGATAGAAATGACCACTTTCAGAGATGGAGATAAAAGGGTCAGATGTAGGATTGCTTTGGGTGGCCTGTTCAGAGATGCAATGCTGTGGCATGTGGTGCTGGGGAAGGGAGAAACTGCCTCCATGACCTGTCAATTGTACCAAGCTGGAAGCTACTATGTGGGGAGAGCTATGAGGATGGCTTCAGTGTCTTAATATGGAGGAAGTCTGGGAGTAACCATGTGTTGGGGAACCACAGCACTGTCCTCCACATTGTTTAGTGGTTGCTCCTGGGCCTAGGCTTTGGGATTATGTCATGGAGCATAGGTCATCAGGTCAGACAGGGCTGGTGCTTGGGCTCCTCATCTGATTTCTCAACACTGATTCAAAGCTAGGAAGGCTTGGGAAAATATACACCAAATCTGAAATAAAATAGATTTCCACAAAGAATACTATACCCAGTCAAATTAAGCATCAGAACTGATGATGACATAAAGCTTTCCATGATAAACAAAAGCTAAAATAATTTACAACTAGAAAGCATAAGCTAAAGAGAAAATCAGTAAAGTGAGAAGCTACACTAGAAGAAAAATAAATCAAAATAGAAACAAATTCAAATTAAAAAACAGATATAATTCAAAATGACAGGAAATAAAAATAATTTTTCAATAATGACATTGAATATAAATGACCCAAAGTAATCAATCAAAAGACATAAAGACTGGCATATTGGATTTTAAAATACCCAACAATACTCAACAATATGCTATCTCCAAGAGACTCACCTCATAAGCAAAAATATTCAGACTGAAGGTAAAAGTATGGGAAAAATTGATATAGATCTCATAAACAAGCAAGAGCTTCTATCCTCATATCAGATAAGGTACACTTGTAGCCACAGTTAATGAAAGGGGACAACAAATGTCAAATCATACTGCTTAAGGAAATTGTACATCAACAAAACATAATAATTACAAATATTTATTCCCCAATGTAACATCTATGCACATTACGCACATCAAATATACCCTTATCAATTTCAAGAATAAAATAGTCTACAAGAAAATAATTCTGGGTGACTTTAGTATACCTCTCTCATCACTGGATAGGTCCTGAAACAAAAGCTAAATAAAGAAGCTATAGAACTAAAAAATAAAATTAATAATTTAGCCCTAATTGACATATATAGAATATTTTATTTATCAAGGAGTGAATGCACCTTCTTCTCAGAAGCACACAGATCCTTATCTAAAATAGACTATATCTTAAGCTACAAAGTAACATTTAGCAAATACAAAAAAAGTTAGCAATAATAATACCTTGCATTCCATCAGATCATAATGAAATGAAATTAGAAATCAATGATAAAATAAAAAATAGAAGCTACATGAACACTTGGATACTAAGTAATAATATGGCATTGAATGACCAATGGACAGGAGAAGAAACCAGGGATGAAATAAAAACACTTGGAAGTAAATAAGAAGAGTAATAAAGCATGTCAAATTCTCTGGGAAACTATAAAGGCAGTGCTAAGAGGAAAGTTCATTGCATTGAACTCATTCATTAGAGTAGAAAATCACCAAATAAATAACCTCACATTACATCTAAAAGCCCTAGAAAAAGAAGAACAAATCAACACCAAAAGCAGTAAAAGGTAGGCATTATTAAGATTATAGCTGAAATCAATAAAATTGAAACAAAAGAAACAATCTAAGAAATTGAGAAAAAAGTTGTTTCTTTAAAATAAATAAATAAAATTGATAAGTCTGTATCAAAGTTAATGAATACGGAAAGAAAACTCAATTTCTAAAATGTGTGATGAAAAAGGAACTATCATGATGTTTGAAGTACAGATTATAATGAGAAACTATTTTAAAAATATATGCTCTAGTAAAATTTAAAAATTTTGAGGACATCTACAAATTTCTAGACATATGAGTTAACCACTTTGAATCAGGAGGACATACACAATTTAAACACATCAATTTCAAGCAATGAAATTGAAGATGCTATCAAAACCTACCAACTAAGAAAATCCCAGGTCAAGATGGAACCTCAGCAGAGTTCTACCAGATCATCAAAGAAGAACTAACCCCAATCCTCCTCAAATTATTTCATAAAATAGAAAAGGAGGGAACCCTTCCAAACTTATTCTATGAAGCAAGTATCACCCTGATACCAAAACCATCAAAAACATTTTAAGGAAATAAATTTTCAGACTAATGTTCCTGATGAACATGGATGCAAAATATTTTAATAAAATACTGGCAAATCACATACAAAAACATATTAAAATCTAGTGCATTATGATCAAGTGGGGTTTATACCAGGATGCAAGTCTGGTTCAACATACAGAACTCAATGTAATTCATCACATCAATAGACTTAAAGAGAAGAATCACATGATAATCTCAATGGATGCAGTGAAAGCATTTGATAAAATACAGCACCCATTCATGTTCAAAAAATTAGAAAAACTAGGGATAGTAGAAAAATACCTCAACATTTTAAAAGCTATATGTTCTAAAGCAAAAACCAACATTATTCTAAATGGATAAAAATTGAAAGCATTCTCTCTAAAACCTGGAATAAGAAAGCAATGCCCTCTTTCACCAATTCTATTCAAAATAGTCCTTGAAATTCTAGCCAGAGCAATTAGAAAGAAGAATGAAATTGAAGGGATATGAATAGGAAAAGAACTCAAACTATACTTATATGCTGATGACATGATTCTATATTTAGAAGAGCAAAAAAAAAAAAAAAAATCCACCAGAAAACTTTCACAATAAATGAATTCAGCAGAAGAGCAGGACAGAAAATCAATGCCCATATGTCAAATGCACACCTATACATCAGTGGTGAATTCACTGAAAGTGAAATTAAGAAAACTACCCCATTCACAATAGCCTCAAAAATAAATAAATAAATAAAATACTTGGGAATCAATCTATCCAAAGAGGTAAAAGACTTCTATAATGAAAACTACAGAACACTAAAGAAATAAAATCTCCATTAACTTGATAAATACAAATTAGAAGTACACTGAGATTTCATCTCACTTCTGTCAGAATGGCAATTATCAAGAATACAAGTAACAATAAATATTGGCAAGGATGTGGAGGAAAAGTTACATTCCCATTAATGGTGAAACTGAAAATTGGTGCAATCACTCTGGAAAGCAATATATGTATCCTTTATCTTGACTGGGGCTTCATCTGTCTAGTAGCATCATGGTGACATGCATTTAAAGGGGCTGTGGAACCTTGGTCCCTTCCTCTTGGTTTGCTTCTTTTCTTCCTTGGCTAATGGTGTTAGTGGTGAGTGCTTTTGCTCCTGTCACATTGTGCTCCCTCACCACAGCATCAATGCAATGGGGGCCAACAGATCACATCCTGAACACTCAAAACTGTGTCAAAATAAACTTTTTACTTTCAGTATCTCAGATATTTTGTTATAGTGGCAGAAAGCCTATTAACACAAAATCAAGGCCAAGAAAAATATGAAAATTGTTTGGTACCTTGATAAGATAATCTAAGCCAACTAAACAATAAATACCCAAGATTTAAAGGGATAACAAAATGTCTAGAAAGTGAATATTATAAGTGATTTTTTATGAGAAATTTTGTAGTAAGAAAAATGAAAAACTTCAGGATAAAAACAGACACAAATACCCAAATCCAGTAAAACCTTGATGGTTTGCAGGGCACTTGAAAAACAAGAATTTCTATAGTTATAGATTACATAACTTTTTGTGATTTTTATAAAGTTTTATTGAAGAATAAAAGAAATATAATAAAATGTATTTCCAAACACAGTAATTTTTATATATCTGTGAAAATATCACAATCAAAATAATAAATATTTCAATGATCTAAGAGTTTCCTTGTGCATCTTTATAATTCATTGCCCCACTTATCCACATCCCACATATTTATTACAGATAATCACTGATATACTTTAGATAAATGAATTTGCATACTCTTTTATCTTTCTTCTCTCATCATAATTATCTTCAGATTTATTTGTAGAGTGGCACTTATCAATTGTGCATTCTTTTTTATTGCTTAGTAGTATGGATATAACACATCCATGCATTGAGAGACATTTGGTTTGTTTCTACTTACGGACTATTAAAACAAAATGGTTATGAACATTAATAAATGAATCTTTGTATTACTATATTCCTGAATTGCTCTTAACTAAATTCTTAAGAGTGGAATGATTACATCATATGGTATGTACGTATTTAATTCATATTTAAAGAAACTGCTAGTTTTCCAACTGTATTTTCTGTTTTATCTTTAATCTATATGAGTAGCTTGTTTTTCTAGGCTTTTTTTTTTTCTTTTTCATCTAGATATCTATATACAATAATTATTTCTATTTCTTTATAATTATTTTATCTTTGCAAGGTCAGCAGCAATATGTTTTTATTCCTGATTATAGTAATTGTTTCTCATAATTCTAAATATAGGTTTGTCAGTCTTATTTTCATAAAGAATTATCTTTTATTTTGATTTTCCTCCAATTTATTTTCACTGTAATATTGAATTTCCTTCTATTTGTTTTTAGTTTAGTTGGATATTCTTTTTCTATTTGCTGAACATTTGCTTTTATTATCTTTTTCTAATACACATTTTGAAAGGCAAGTGACCACACCGAGAGATGGAAATCCAGCAAGAGATTTAATTTGAAGTGGCGAGGTGGCTGCCACAGTGGGGAGAGAGCAGAAGCAGTAGAGGTGGCAGCAACATCATGTAAGCGGTGGCAGTGGTAGGGAGAGAGAGTGTACGAGCAAGCTTCAGCTTATATCTACTGTAGACCCAGGTGCTGATATCTGTCTTATGCTAATTGGGCCATGAGGGTTTGGAGATTGTGAGATCATTGGTGAGAATGGTTTTAGGTACATAGGTTTAAGCATGTAGGCTTAGGCAGTGCATGCAGCTCCAACTGGCCTTCAGCATCGGTGGGAGAAGGCAGGGCAGTGGGTATAGCACCATCTCTGGGTGGGGGGCCTCTCTTGGGGAAATGAGAACATACTGATAGTTCTAACATTCCTCCCTTTTGTTGTTTTAAGGGAACAGGGTTGTCGTCATCTTGTCTGGCTACTTCCAGCTGGGAGGGGCCATCTATGGGAGGAGGGAAGAGGAGGAACATTTGGAAAGAAGAACTGATACTGTGTAAACCCAGGCACTAAAGATGTGGATTTCCTCCAGGCTGAATTAAATTAATGTTCCTTGTAACCATAGGGTGTTTATGGCTTCTATTCATTCTGGAGCACTGGGATGGAAGGGATCAGCCTGTTGTCCTGTTGGAGAGCCTCTAGGAATTTTATAAATTGGTTTTGCCACATAGTTGGTATAGAGACACCAGGGAGGCAACAAGAAGGAGAAAAGTAAAAGACAATCTTAGTCTTTGGCAAGTGGTCCAGTGTGGAGGGATGACAGAGGAAAAAAAAAACTGATAGCCAGGAAAAAACAAGTCAGAGCATATAAGTTTATGAATCCTGGATGGCACGCCAATGATGCCTCTCTTGTTGTATTTTTCCCTTGTGGTTCTGTGGTCAGAAGGAGAACTTTCTCAGCAATTGGTGAGTCCCTTCCATGAAAAGTAGACACCATCTTAGTTGGTGACTAGCTGGTAGTCCCTGAGGAGAAGCTGGTTAAAAGTTTGATTAGAGATTTTACTAAGTTGTCCCTGCAGAAATTTTATGACACAGGGAAGGAAGGTACAGAATAGGTGAACTCCAACTAGAGGTCCCAATATTGGAAGAGCCCAGCTGATAAAGGGGTTTTTGAACATGTCCCAATGGGATTGTTGTGCCAGTTGTAATTTTCTCTTTTCTAATTGTTCTTGTAATCATTTAACCTTTGTCAGTTACACGTTCTGTTCCCCCAAATGTTGAAGTTTGAACACTAGAGAAGCAAGCCGAGGCAAATGTATAAATTAGGGTCTATCTAAAAGGGGTAACATAGACTTCTCCTGGCAGGGATAAGGGGGCCATTGCTGGTATCTTGATATCCCCAGAATCGAGGCAGATATAACTCCCTATAAGGAGGGGCAATTTCTTGAACAGATTACCTTGGCAACAGGTTGGGGAAGGGGAAGGTTCTTGATAATGGTAGAGGAAGGGCTCTGAAGGAATTAACATTTCAATCCCTCAGGGGACAGTCTCCCAACTTCCCCAGACTCACTCAAAGTTGGCTTTCTTGATCTGACCTGACTTGATTTACCTATCTATGCTGACTACATATCAGATTCTGGCTTCATTCCCCCCTCTAATTTTAGGAACTCCTTACTACTGTAAGGAAACCTGACGTTGACTGGATCTGGCTTCTTCAAGCTGGAAGGGGGCCAGGAGATGGGACAAGTAGATGGAGTTCACTTTTTAGAAGTCAGGTTAGATTGAAGCCTGGGGAAAAACAGTTTGCAAAGTCATCAGGGATGGGAGTTTCTATGAGAGAAACAAAAAACATGTGTACTGAATAAATGTTCTAGTATCTGGAACATGTCAGTATATATCATGAAGATGATAGCAGTCAATAATTTATCACCAGGAGTTGTGAAGGCTGAAAAGTTGTCTTTATAATAAGGCTTGAGTGGACAAGGGCTCTATTTTGGAATGTAAATCTTTAACATCCCCAGAGCACTAATTCTTGGGGCTAATACAAGTTAATCTTAAGTTACATTAAACTATTATTTTTTAAATGTCTAGGAATGGCTGTGTTTTGGTTTTAGGTGTTTTGTTAGGTGATTAAGATGAAGCAGGACAAACTGACTTTTGTTTCTCTCTATTGTTAAGAGTCACCTGAGTTCCCATGGGAGTCACTTTTGGGGGAACTTGAGCAGCTTTTTAGTTCTGCTAGTGCCATTTCTGCTAGGATGGGTCCAGGTCTTGTTGACCATGTGACTTCCCTTGGAAGCATCAGGGATGTCTCCCTACTCCAAGGATTCTCCTCTTCATAGCAAGTGCACTGATTGGCTTCTTTTCTCCAGGGGTCTCATTAATCTTTCTGATGGGGAGGTTATGTGGCCCAGAGTTGCAAAGCTCTTTAGAGAATTTTTTTGTTCCCTGGATTTAGACTGACTCTGAGAGCAAGAACCAAATGTTGGTTTTCTTCACCCTTTTAATTTAACTTTAAGTTTTGATCTTAAACATCTAGCAAATCAGTCTCGCCAGTCTTAAATTAAGAGTACTGGGCTTTAACTTTAATGTTTATAACCTTATAGTCATTTACCCTTTTTATTAATTGGGGTCTGTTCTATCCTATCTGTCATATAGGTGATGGCTTAAGTTAACCCAAGTTGTGTTTTTGAAGTAATACCTCTGTAAAACATTAACAGGCAACTTTTAAGCAGTTTATAAGAAAATTACAAAATAAAATTAACAAGAATAAAAACATATTTAGTTTGTGTAATAACTATCTTGAATTTTGACTGGGTTATACACTATAACCCCTGTTTGAGATCCTGTAGTCTTAACAACAAAAATCACTCTTTTGAACATAATGTAAAATAAATTGAAGTTTGCCCTACTCTGAAGTCTGCCGGGGTCCAGCCCTAGCAGGGTCAGGGGTCTTCCTGGTCCAGGGGATGTGACGAGGTAAACAGCGTTGGCGATGGATGGACAACAAACACACAGACTCAAAGGCCAGTGCAGAATGCTGACAACTTTATTGATTTCACACACAGTTTTTTATATATTTTTTAAAGCATATCATGCCAAGAAAGTGGTTACCAAAAACCCCCAGAACTCTTAGTACAGAACAGGCCTATCGGGAAGTGTAATTATTTGAGTTAATGACCCCCACCATATTTCCTACTATTGTTCTAAATCTATGAATATGATCAGTAAAGTTGATCTGAAGTTCCTATTCCTACCTAAATGTACTTAACAATATTCATCACCTTGTGTTTCATAATAGTAAACATGTCAGTCCTTTGACTCTATTCTTGCCTAAGTTAAACTTTAAGTTCAGGTTAGTCAAGAGGGCAGTGATCTCAGTGGTTGCCATGGCAAGGGTTAGTCAAGAGGGCAGTGACCTCAGTGGTTGCCATGGCAAATTTCCTTGTAGATAATTGCCATATAGTTTAATAAAGTAAATCTTAGAACGGAGTCACAGGCACCAAAGGGACTTTTTCCCATGGGGTCTCTTTAATGGGAAGTACTTCGATATTATTCTGTTTCTGATTACTATCAGTAAAACTATGTGCTTTTTGCATACTCATAACTGGAGAAACAGGTGGCTCTGTGCCTGTTCTCACACATAGCAATACTTGTTTAAAACAATCACCCCAGGAAAAAGACACATCACACGGTGGCAGGAAATTATTTACTATTTGTGGTAGGGAAGGGGCTATGTTTTCTAATATTTTATTAATATTCTCAGAAAACGCTGTAGTATTCCCCTCACCCCCAGCAATCACCACTAGAAAATTTATTGAGTATTATATTAATAAGAAGATAGTGCAGAAAAGGCACCAGAACCCAGGGGCAGACTTCTGGCATTTTCCCGAGATGATGAGACCTTGCAAACATCATTCTCCCAGTGGATCCTTGTCAAGCACTGGTTGGATTGCCAGGCGCCCTCGCAGGAGTCATTCTGGAATGTGGTAAGATGGGAGGCAGAGCCTTAATTTAGGTAAGGTTGGGCTATTTATAAATCTTAGGTCAAGTGTTCTAGTTCTGAAACTGACTTTGCTTGTTAAATAGAATTTTACAGAGTATACATATATTGTTGTTAGAGTTCACATGAACATTAGCTAACACAATACAATATTACATTTAAAACAAATTAAATATAGGGTGAGAGCTTTTAACCTTTTGTGGAAAAGTAGCAAAATGCTTTTATGTTTTACAATATTAACCATTATATAGATTAGGCTCTTGTTAAGTTAAAAAATACATTTAAATTGTACCCTGGTGTAAAAGTAACATAAGACTTTATATTTTATATCTTATTGATAACATGTCCAGTAGTAGAACACATTTTAAATGATATAAATAAATCTCCAATGTTACCTTTATAAGCCTAAAATTCTATACAACTCTAGTTTGGAGAACACCAGCTTGATATAATGCTCTCTCAAAGCTTCTATCTTAAGGCTTGTATATCTGAAAGATATGAACACATTTAATATACAAAGAAGAGTAATAGCCCACAATTACATTGAGGTTTTTTTTTTTTAAATTTTTATTATTCCGATTTGTTATACACGTTTGCAGAGTACATTTCATTTCATATTACATATAAAGAGTACAATTTTTCAAGGTGCTGGTTTTATATAAAGCATTTTTACAACAATTGTGTCTTTATACATGTATTTAGGGTAATCATGGATAACTCAGTCTGCCATTATTCCTATCCCCTTACTCCCTCCCCTCCCTCCCCTCTCTTTGTTCTACATAAAGCTCTTTGATTCCTCTCATCCCCACTCTCTTGCCTTTATAAGTTAGTATCTTCATATCAAAGAGATCATTCAACCTTTGGTTTTGGGAAATTGGCTAACTTTGCTTAGCATTATTTTCTCTAACTCCATTCATTTACCTACAAATGCCATGTTTTTATTCTCTTTTAGTGCTGAGTAGTGTTCCATTGTGTATATATACCAAAGTTTCCCTATCCATTAATCTGCTGGTGGGCATTGAGGTTGGTTCCACAATCTAGCTATTGTAAATTGTGCTGCTGTAAACATTGATGTGGTTGTGTCCCTGAAGTAAGCTGTTTTTAAGTCCTTTGGGAATAGGCCAAGGAATGGGATAGCCGGTTCAAATGGTGGTTCCATTCCAAGTTTTAGTAGGAATCTTCATACTACTTTCCAGATTGGCTTCGCCAATTTGCAGTTCCACCAGCAATATAAGAGTGCCTTTTTCCCCACATCCTCACCGGCATTTATTGTTGTTTGTTTTTTTTGATAGCTGCCATTCTGACAGGACTAAGATGAAATCTTAGAGTTGTTTTGATTGGCATTTCTCTAATTGCTAGAGATGTTGAACATTTTTTCATATATTTGTTGATTGTTTGTATATCATCTTCTGAGAAGTGTCTGTTTAGTTCCTTGGCCCATTTATTGATTGGGTTATTTGTTTTTGTTTTTTTTTTTGTTTTTGGTGTTAAGGCTTTTAAGAGCTTTATAAATCCTTGAGGTTAGTTTTCTATCTGATGTGATTGTGGTAAACATTTCCCTCATTCTATAGGTCCTCTATTCACCTCACTGATTGTTTCTTTTGCTGAGATGAAGCTTTTTATTTTGAATCCATCTCATTTATGGATTCTTGGTTTAAGTTCTTGTGCTATAGGGGTCTTATTGAGGAAGTTGGGGCCTAAACCAACATGATGGAGATTTGGGCCTATTTTCTTCTATTAGGTGCAAGGTCTCCAGTTTAATGCCTAAGTCCTTGATCCACTTTGAGTTAAGTTTGTGCATGATGAGAAAAAGAGATTTAATTTTATTTTAATACATGAGGATTTCCAGTTTTCCCAACACCATTTATTAAAGAGGCTGTCTTTTCTCCAGTAAACATTTTTGGCGCCTTTGTCTACTATAAGATAACTGTAGGTGTGTGGGTTTGTCTCTGTGTCTTCTATTCTGTACTATTGGTCAACCAGTCTATTTTGATGCCAATACCATGCTGTTTTTGTTACTATTGCTTTGTAGTACAATTTAATGTCTGAAATAGTAATGCCACCCACTTTATTCTTCTTGCTAAGAATCGCTTTGGCTATTCTGGGTCTCTTATTTTTCCAGATGAATTTCATGATTGCTTTTTCTATTTCTATGTGGAAAGATATTGGGATTTTGAATGTTATTGATTGAATCTGTATAGTGCTTTTGGGAGAATGGTCATTCTGACAATATTAGTTCTACCTATCCATGAACAAGGTAGATCTTTCCATCTTCTAAGATCTTCATTAATTTCTTTCTTTAGTGTGCTATAGTTTTAATTGTAGAGGTATTTCACTTCTTTTGTTAAGTTGATTCCCTTTTTCTGTTTTTTTTTTTTTTTTTTTTTTTTTTTTTTTTTGAGGTGATAGTAAATGGGGTCAATTTCCTAGATTCTCTTTCTGAGGAAGTACAGAAATGCCTTTGATTTATGGGTATTGATTTTATATCCAGGTACTTTGCTGAATTTATTTATTAGATCTAGAAGAATTCTGGTGGAATTTTTTGGATCTTCTATGTATAGAATCATATCATCTGCAAATAGTGATAATTTGAGTTCTTTTCCTATCCGTATCCCTTTAATTTCTTTTGTCTGTCTAATTGCTCTGACTAGGGCTTCAAGAACTATGTTAAATAGCAGTGGTGAAAGAGGGCATCCCTCTCTTGTTCCAGTTTTTAGAGGGAATGCTTTAAATTTTTCTCCATTTAGGATGTTACATAGATGGCCTTTATGATGTTGAGGTATGTTCCTGTTATTCCTATTTTTTCTAGCATTTTGAAAATTAAGTGTTGCTGTATTTTGTCAAATGATTTCTCTGCATCTATTGAGATGATCACGTGATTTTTATCTTTGAGCCTGTTGATGTGATGATTACATTTATTGAACCAACCTTGCATCCCTGAAATAAAGCCCACTTGATCGTGGTGCACTATCTTTTTATGTGTTTTTGTATTCAATTTGCCAGAATTTCATTGAGAATTTTTGCTTCTATATTCATTAGAGATATTGGTCTGAAGTTTTCTTTCTTTAATTTGTCTATATCTGGTTTTAGAATCAGGGTGATATTGGCCTCATGGAATGAGTCTGTGAGTGTTCCCACTTTTTCTATTTCATGAAATAGTTTGAGAAGTATTGGTGTTAGTTCTTCTTTAAAGGTCTTGTAGAACTCATCTGTGTATCCATCTGGTCCTGGGCTTTTCTTGCTTGGTAAGTTTTTTATGGCATCCTCTATTTCTTTGCTTGAAATTGACCTATTTAAATTGTGTATATCATCTTGATTTAGTTTGGGAATATCATATGTCTCTAGAAATTTTTTGATGCCTTCATTATTTTTTTATTTTATTGGAGTATAAATTTTCAAAATAATGTATAATTATCTTCTGTATTTCTGTAGTGTCCATCATGATATTTCCTTTTTTATGGTAGATATTGGTAATTTGAGTTTTCTATTTTCTTTTCTTTGTTAGCATAGCTAAAGGTCTATCAATTTTATTTATTATTTCAAAGAACCAACTTTTCATTCTATCAATTTTTTCAATTGTTTTTATAGGTTCTCCTGGCTTTGAGCGTCTGGATTGAAAAATCTGCTGAGATGTGAATTGGTTTTCCCTTACAGGTAATCTGACTTTTCTCTCTTGAAGCCTTTAAAATTCTATCTTTATTTTGTATGCTAGGCATTTTCATTACAATGTGCCTTGGTGTGGATCTGTTGTACTTTTGTACATTTGGCGGCCTATAGGCCTCTTGTATTTGATTTTCAAATTCATTCTTCCTGCTTGGGAAATTTTCTGATATTATTTCATTGAAGAGATTGTGCATTCCTTTGGTTTGAGTCTCTGCACCTTCCTCTATTCCAACAAATCTTATATTTGGTCTTTTTGGTATCCCATAGTTCTTGGATATTCTGTTCATGGTGTCTTACCATCTTCACTGTGAGGTCAATTTTATTTTCAAGATTATATATTTTGTCCTCATTGTCTGTGGTCCTATCTTCCAAGTGGTCCAATCTTTTGGTGATGCTTTCTATTGGATTTTTTAAGTGGCTTACTGTTTCTTTCATTTCAAGGATTTCTGTTTTTTTTGTTGTTGTTGTTTGTTTGTTTGTTTTTCCTCTTCTCAAACTCTCTATCTCTTTATTCAAGTAATCTTTTGCTACCTGGATTTGTTCTCTTATCTCTTTGTTGCTGTGATTGATGGTTGCCTGTATTTAATCTCTTATCTCTTTGTTGGAGAGATCAATTTTTGCCTGTATCTGTTTACTTAGGTCATTTTTTAAATTCCTTATCATTTTAATTATGCATGTCCAGAACTTCTTCTCTGACATTTCACCTACTGTGCTTTCTATGGCTTCTATTGTTTTAGTATCTTGGTTTGTTTGGGGCATTTTCCTCCCTTGTTTTTTTATGATGTCTATGTATTTTCCTCTCTTGCAAGGTAAGTCTGAGGTATAACACATTCTGCCCTTTTGTCTTATAAGGTCCCTCCAGGTTACCCAAAACCTCACTTTTTAGGGAAATATCAATATTAGAGCATTCAATATACCCAATGTGTGTCCATATATCAGTTAGTTTCTATTTTTATATTTACAGTTTCATTGCTATGAACAGAAATTATGAGAACAGTTATCTTATACCATATAGTCTCTATGTTTGCATGGTGGTTTACAGTATCTAATGGTATAAAGGGATGCTTAGAGTTTGGCTTAAATGTTTATGAAGTAAGATGTGAGAAAATAGAGGTATTAGATTATTTGACTAGTGAGAGTATAATCATTAGAATTTGGCTGTTAGTAGAAGAAGCAAGAGATAGGCATCCCCAATATAAGAGTCCCTGTTAGTTCACAACTGCATAACTGGTTGCACCTTCTGGTGCATCCTGGTCCCCAGAGACCTTAGTGATATCTTACCCAGACTTTTTTGTTGTTCCTTGGTATTAGTGTCACTAACTCAGTTTTGTGGCAGTGGCGGCCTCAGGCCTATAATTATATTGGTGTTGGGTTGAATAGCTACAGAATCCCAGTGTGGTGTGTCTCTCTGGGCAGATGCGGATTGCCTCTCTGATTTGCGGGCATGGAGCGGGCCTCTCTCTCTCCAGATCTCCTCCTGGCTGCAGTGTGGTGGAGTAGGCAGTCTGGCTTTCCTCTCCCCACTCTCTTCCTCCTGGTTCTCCTCCCAGTCTAGTTGTTTTTGTGGGAGTTGGGCAGGTGGGCAGCAGGACTCTTCCACAGGGTGGAGCTTGCAGCTCCTGGTCCTAGTGGTAGCGGCCAGCAGTCGGGCAGGCTGGTGGCTGGGCCGCTCCTTCCAGCAGGTGTCTACCACTTGTTCTGGTCACAGCTGGGCAGGTCGCAGTCCCCCAGGGAATGCATGGGGCCCTTCCTCTTGCCAGGCCCTCTCTGCAGCGGGGACCTGCTATTCCCAGTGACGGTGGCAGTGCCGGCATGATCCGGTGGCCGGGGGCGGAATGGTGGCTGGGTCACATTGAGATTTTTATATTAATCAAGTTTAACCCTTAAAGAAATAACACTATAATATTTCAAAATAACAGTTTTTGTCACAGTTGTATAATTCTTAATTCCTTTAAGATTACTTGCTTAAAAAGAAAACAAAACTTAATAAACACAATGTTATGGGTAAATTAATGTTCTAAGAAATCTTTGTCCTCTTACCACATATATTAAACCTTGGTTTATATCAGTACATTAACATTTGACCTTAGGGGGGAAAAACTTTAAACAGCTTTTTCTGATTGTTTTATATGCTTTTTTAACCAACTTACACAGACCTACACATCACTTACGTAAACCCTCTTATTTACTTCATCATATAAAGACTTTCTTATCTTGAAACATTTTCTTTTCCTTCTTTTAAATATAGTTTCTATATCTACAACCTTATAATTATTTTCTCCAATCTGTTAACCCTCTTTTCTGTTCATATTCTGAAACAATCCTTGTAATAATTTGAAATTAGGCAAATTGTTTCATTTTAATAAAAAATATTTTGTTATTTTCAATACTCTTAATTGGAACAGTTGAAACTTTTGAGCCTTTGTATATATAGAAATATTCTATAAACCATTGTATATAGTCACATCTGCTTACCATTTCATGAGAACACAATGTTTAAGTATATAAAATTACACCTGTTGTAACTTTAAATTTTTAGTAACCTTTTCAGTGATGACAAGGCAAAGCAACTTTAAAACTGTTTTTCTTTTTATTTACTAATTTATGAAAACAATCAATAATGTTACCAAATGAATTTTTTTTTTTTTTTGTGGTACCAGGGATTGAACTCAGGGGCACTTGACCACTGGGCCACATCCCCAGCCCTTTTTTGTATTTTATTTAGAGACAGGGTCTCACTGAGTTGCTAAGTGCCTCACCATTGCTGAGGCTGGCTTTGAACTCGTGATCCTCCTGCCTCAGCCTCCCAAGTGCTGGGATTACAGGCATGCGCCACCACGCCTGGCTTTACCAAATGAATTTAAGGAGTTAAATGTACTTGATGGTATATTTAACAGTTACCATTTTAACCTTGTAAATTAATCAGATGTCTAACAAACAAAATTACTCACAAATATTAGTAACCCCATGTTAAATCTGTTTTATTTATTTTGCCAAATTATCAGACAAGTGTATTGAACATTATCAGCCATTTCTTTCTTGTTGAAGAAAAGTCCTAGAACCAAGTGACATTTTATAGAAGAGATTTGTGAGTTAAGTTTAATTTTAAAGACATCTTTATTTTCATTTGCTTACCCAATTTAAATTAAACCTTTTTAAATAACGTGAATTGAAGATATTTGAATCCATTTATCATAAATTTTCATGAGTGCTCATTTTCTATTTGCCAATCTTGATATCATGTACATGATATATGGACATATGCACATATAGACATAAAGCACATAACACAAGTCTGCACATATAACACAATGGCACAGGCCTTGTAGCTTTTTGTAGATGAATCTCCATTGCAATGTTACAGATGATTAAAAACTCCATAGTTGAATAAAAATAGAACTGATCAGAAAATCATAGGTACATACGATCAAAATCATGAGCTCAAAAAAAAAAAAAAAATACAGAATCTAAGAAAAAGCAAGAGTCCTAGAAAAAATGACTGGCTGATAATTAGTAAAGTAGCATAGTCATAAGTTAAGGTAAAGGACACTTTACTTTTTATTTTTTTAACTTGGTAATCAGGCAGATTTGGATGAAAATCTGGATACCTTAGTTTTTATTGCTTTCAAGAAAAAAGCTACGATGTTAAGCTTCTTACTGAGATTGTTGGAGTGCTTTAGTCAATCTATATAAGAAAGTAGAAGGGTTTTCATATTTCTCTTGGATTATCTCTTTGAGTTTTTCAAAGTTTACTGCCTTTTGGGCAGGCTGTTTTAGCCCTGTTGTTAGGCAAGTGGAACAAAGGAAGAAGTGTGTGAGGGAGTTGAATTGAGGGAGGAGGAGAAGGCAGAGGAGGGGCCAAAGGAGTTGGAATCAGTGCAGGTGTGGTAAGAGGAAGAGGAGGGTGTTCTAAGTCAGTTCATGAAGGAGCAGAAACAGCACATGGCTTGAAAGCTAGTAGAAAGTGGTTGGGATTGCAATGAGCAGGAAGGGCTGGATTTGAGCAGAGAAGGGAGAAAGTTTGGATATAAAGAAATCTCTGCCCATTTTTTCAATAGCTCACAGTAAAGGGGCCAGCAGTTTGGGTTGTCTAGAGGGTAAGTGGGCCAATCTTGGGTGAAAAGCTTAGTGAGTTTTTTTATTCTTTTGGTTTAATATCTGGTGTCGGGCTGAGGGTGCCTAGGTTGTCTTGTTGTTGACTGCAGCCTGGTTCAGCGGGTACAGCTCTTGCTGCAATCAATTAACTCCCTCAACCCCAAGTTCAGGTAGTTTCAGAATTTTATACACAGCAAGTAAGAGGAGGGGCTCAGAAGTTCACAGAAAAGCAGCTTTTTCCTTTAACTATTCTGGGCAAGATAACCCTTCAAGGACAACACCACCCTTTTCTTTCCTCCCCCCTGCCAGCTGTTACCATGGAGCCCAATTGGTAACTTCCATTATCTTAGAAATTTAGGCACCTCTGTGAAGCTCCAGCTCAAGGCCAGAGGCCTTGTTGAATAATTTTTTTTTAATCACACTAGCATTTGCACCCACTTCTACTAACTACTATACTGGATATAGTTTGTGAAAAACAATTAAAGGGGCATCCAGCACCTGGAGTGCTGATTTCTTCTAGGCCAGTAGCCAAGTAATAGAGCAAAAGGAAAATGGGAAGTTTATCTACATTGAACTTTTTTGTATAGACTCTTTTGCTGACAGTCCTAAAATCATCCACGGTGAAGATTTCTTGAGAAGCTTAGTTTAGATATTCTGTGGAGGAGGGGGTGCCACTACAGTCTAAGAGGCACTTAAGAGGGGAGTCAGCTGGGAGAGAAGAGGTTCCCCCCATGGTGAATTGAGGGGGGTGATGATATATTGACTAGAGAGTCTTCCCACTGGAGGCAAATATCAAATGGAGTCTCAAACCAAAGGGTTCAGTCATCACCAGAGCCTGATGGGTGAGGGGCCCTCCTGGAGGGCTGAGGGAGCTATGAGTCACCTAGCGCCAGGCTTTTTGGGAGCAGTAGAGGGAGAAAGAGAGACCCATTCCCATAGGGGGGAGGGGTTTTCATCTTCTCATGCCAACCGAGACCCAAAGGGCATGAGGACTCCAAGAGGGCCACTGCGACCATGAAGGTCTAAGTGGGGTGTATTCCTCCCCCTTGGGCCACCTCACTGGCTGCCAGACTGTCAGTGGTTAGATCCCCATTAGTGTGGCTCAATGAGTTTAGGAGTCAAGGGAGGGGAAAACTCACCAATTAGAAGATCTGTGTGGATATGAAGAAGGCAATTAAGAAAATGGGTGCAGGTTGGGCTCTCCAAAGTCTCTGGTGGGTGTTTTCCTCTTATAATGGGAATGGGGTCCTACTTAGTGTCAGGGGAGCCCCATCCCAGGTTTTGGCACCAACAAAAGATGAGTGACCACACCTAGAGATGGAAATCCAGCCAAGAGATTTATTGGAAGCAGTGAGGTGGCTGCCGGAGCAGGGAGAGAGCAGCAGCAGTAGAGATAGCAGAAGCATTGTGTAATCAGGGGCAGGGCAGGGAGAGAGAGTGTACATGCAAGTTTCAGCTTATATCTACTGTTTGGGATATCTGTCATATGCTAATTGGGCCATGAGGGTCTGGAGATTGTAAGATCATAGGAACGAACTGTTCTAGGTTTAGGTGGCACGTGCAGCTCTGACTGGTCTTAAGGGGAGCATCGGTGGGAGAAGGCAGGGTAATGGGCATAGCGCCATCTCTGGGTGGGGGCCTATCTTGGGGAAATGGGAACCTACTGATATTTCTAACACATTTTACTCTAAGCATTGCTTTAACTGCATTTAATAGCATTGGTGCTATTAGTTTTGTTTTCTTTTCCTTCTAAGTATTTTCTAACTTTCCTTGTGATTTCTTCTTAGACCCATTGTTCATTTTGTTGTGTGCTCTTTAATTTCTATATATTTCTGAATTTTCAAACCTTTCTTCTGTCATTGCTTTCTAACCTTATTCCGCTGTGGTTGGAGAACATAATTTGTATTGTGTTAGTTACATTAAAATTTAATTATGATGTATCTAGGAATTATCCAAGTTTATCCTCTTTGAAATTTGTTGGGCTTCTTGGTGTTAAGACTTTTTAAATATAAAATTTGGAAAGTTTTCAGCCATTCTTTCTTTCTATTTCTCTAACTCTATAATCTTTGTTTACCTATCTTGAAGTTGTCTGATTCCTTTTTTTGACACTTCAAATCTACTATTTAGCCCACACAGTGAGTTATTCATTTCAGATCTAGTAGAAAACTCCAAAATTTGTTTCATTTTTTAATTTCTATTTCTTTTTATTGGTAGTTTGTGAACATTGCCTGAGCGCAAACTTTTTTTTCTGACATGTTTTCCTTTAGTTCAATAAACTGTGATTTAAAATGGTTGATTTAGAATGTTTTTCTAAGAAGTCGAATGTCTAGACTTTCTTAGAAACAGTTTCTACTGACAACCTTTTCCTGCTCAAACATGAGCACTGTTTAATTTCTTTGGATGGCTCATAACTTCGCTTGTTGAAAAGTGGACACTTAAATAGTATGGTAACTCTGGAAATTAGACTCTGTTCTTTTCCAGGCTTTTTGTTACTATTTTTCATTGTTCATTTAGGTGGCTTTCTGAACTAAATCCATAAAGTTTGTATGTTTTGTAGTGCTATGAAGTTTCTGTTCAGTTCACATATCATTGGGAAGATGATTGGATAGAGAATACCCTAAATACCTAAAACTAGTAAATCTCTCAGTTCTTGCTGATGGCCTCTGGGCATGTGTTGGGCATACTTTTCACATTGATTCAGGCAATTTGTTTGGAAATTCCGTAGAACTTTTTGTGTAGATAATCATATAATCTGCAAATAAAGAGAGTTTTATTCCTTTCTTGCCGTTCTAGATTTTTTTTTTTTCCTTTTGCTTTCTTTATTGTACTGGCTATAGGATCTGATACTCTTGAATAGAAGTGAGAGAAGACATCTATGTTTTGTTTTTTATCACAAGTCCTCAACTATTAAGAATGAGTTAGCTAATATTAATTGTAGTTTTGTATTTGCCTTTGATCAGATGTAGGAAGAGCCTTTATAATCTCGAATGCTGAATGTTTTCAGCAGGGATTGATGTTATATTTTGACAAATGCTTTTTCTGCTTTGGTTGAGATAGATCATATCACTTTTTAAAAAATATATATTTATTTGTTTTAGTTGTACACGATGTCTTTGTTTTTACATGGTGCTGAGGATCGAACCCGGGCCGCGCACGAGCTAGATGAGCACTCTACCAATGAGCCACAACCCCAGCCCCAGATCATGTCATTTTTAACCTATCCCTGGGAATATACTTTGCTCTGAAATCTATTTTTGCCTATTACTATTTTGCCACTCTGGCTTTCTTTTTAGATCAGCATATTATATCTTTCCCAAACATTTTTGTTTATGCTGTATGTAGGTTTATGCTTCAAATACATTTCTTAAAAGCAACATTGTTTGGTTTTTGCTTTTATCTCTTTTGACCATTTCTGCTTTTTCTTTTGCATGCTTAGGCCATTTAGATTTAATATTTTTCTTTACATGGTTAGCTTTAGGTCTATCATCCTGCTATCAACTTTATATTTGAAGCATGTAGAAATTAGTTGCTCCATGTAACCATTTTTATGACTCTTTTTGATTAATTGGATATTTATGGCTTTTCTTTATTGGCTTATTGCATATAATTATTGTGTTGGTGCCTAATTATTTATTCATCTGTATTGTCTCACAACCTGTCTTTAAATGATATACCAATTCGCTTGCAATATTGCTACATGTGATTTTCTGCAAATACAAAAATTAAAAGCTGTGTTTCCTCACACAAAACCATGTGTGTGCATATAAACACCTATGTGGGATGTATAGGTGTGTGTGTATATGTGTGTGCATGTGGGTGCATGTATGAGAGAGAGAGAGAGAGAGAGAGAGAGAGAGAGGAAGAGAGAGAGAGAAAGAGAGAGAGAGAGAGAGAGAGAGAGAGAGAGAGACTGTTTTCAGAGTTTTTAGTAGGTATTATCTAGATATCATTTACACAAGATATTATGACCTCTCACCAAAAATTTTTCTATAATGTTCTAACTTGAATTTAAATTCCATTGTTCTCATATTAAAAATATGTATATTAACATCTTCACTCTGTTGGTTACATTTTTTAATCCTGGTTCTGTGTGTACTGATATACCTGAAGATGTCCCTTCTGATATCAATTCAAATTAAACTCATATTCAGTTTTCCTTTCCTACATGGACTCTCTGAAGAATATGAAGTTTTGAACTCTGATTGAATCTCTTCCCACATTTATTGCATTTGTAGAGTCTCTCTCTGTGTGGGCTCCCTGATGAACTCTAAGATTTTGCTAAGAAAAAAGCCTTTACCACTCTCTTCACATTTATAGTTTCTCTCCAGTGTGGACTCTCTGATGAAGATGAAGATTTTTACTCTGACTGAAGACTTTTCCACATTCTTCACACTTATATGGTCTCTCTCCAGT
Organism: Tamias sibiricus; assembly: GCA_025594165.1. Lineage (NCBI taxonomy): Eukaryota > Metazoa > Chordata > Mammalia > Rodentia > Sciuridae > Tamias > Tamias sibiricus. The sequence goes on from CM046659.1 coordinate 136,870,900, forward strand.
GTGAATTCTCCTATGAGCATAAAGATATGTGCTAATTGTGAAGCCCTTACTACACTCTTCACATTTATGAGGTCTCTCCTCTGTGTGGACTTTCTGATCGATAGGAAGTTTAGAGCTCCTACTGAAATCCTTACCACATTGTTCACATTTATATTAATCTCACCTGTATGGATTCTCTGATAAAGGTGGAGTTTGGAGATTCTACTGAAACCCTTACCACAAACTTTACTGATAAGGTTTCTCTCCTTTGCACTTTTTGATGAATACACATATTTGAGTTTCTAGGAAAGCCCTTACCACACTGTTGACATTTATATGGCTTATCTCATGAATGGATTCCCTATAAATGAGGAGTTTTGAGCTTGCAATGAAGCCCTTTCCACACTCATTGCACTTATATGGCCACTCTCCTGTGTGAACCCTCCAATGTGTACCCAGATCCAAACTTCTAGTGAAGTCTTTACCACACTTATTACATTTATATGGTTTTTCTCCTGTATGGATTCTCTGATGAACACAAAGATTTGTATGATCACTAAATTTCTTACCACAGTCATAACATTTATCAGGTTTCTTCCTTGTGTGGATCACCATATGTTGATTTACTACTGTGGTTTCCTACATAATCATTACATTTATAAGATTTCCTTGTCATGTTTTTTCTGTGATCATAATGATGAAAACTCAAATTTAAGTCACTATTCCCCTGACATGTTTACATTGCATATCAACCATGTAGATTTTTTCATTTCTTTCAAAATTTGAACTTTTCTTAGGGACATTTTCTTAGTAATTCCATTTCACTTTTGCATAGGTCTTCTGGTGACTACAAACGGCAAACTGTGATTTCCAAGAGTAATTTGTCTTACACTCAATACATTCACAGGCAAGCTGTTCAACATGCTGTCCCACATGTCTACCTTTGCCTGTTATTTCATCCTCAATGAAGAGGTTTGTTTTGCTAAGTTAGATGAAATATGACCTCCAAACTTCTTTAAACCAATTTACATTGAATAGTTTTTCCTCAATAATGCTTTCTCGTGTATCTCTTCTTAGGTCTTAAAATCACCTCTGCTTCCCTCAGATTTTAAGTAGTCACTCAGAAAAAAGTCCTGGGGATGCACTTGCCTTGTGATTTCCCAAAGTAATAGCTCTTGATTTGCAAAGTCTGTTATAACTTCCCCTTGATAATCCACCACAGAGTTCCCACTTCCAGAAACTTTGGTTGATATTCCTTTAAGATTAAAAAGAATTAAGTGATGATAATAAGTAAGGCTTTATTTGAAGATGATGAAAATTTCTAAATAGAGAAATGTTCAATCTCAAGCATTTATGACTAAAGGAATGTTTTGGCTTCCTATCACAAATCCCATGTCTTTTGGTTATAGATATCTCAAGAAAGTTAGTGATGAATTCTAGAATTCTCATCGTAACAAATGAGAACTAAGTACAAAAAAGAAAAAAGTACAATATACCACGTATAATCAGTGAGACATAAAAAGAACTGAAAATCAAAACAAAACAATGACAGGAAGTGTTTTCAAAAGAAAGAATGTACTTTCCTACCTACAAGTCTTCAATCTCTTTTTGCTGGACAATTGTGAATTTATTTAACAGATTCTGATTTATTTCATTTTATCAGTTTGTTAAACTGAGTCCATGCATATCACTTTCAAAAACCCATGATTACTAGATATCTAGAACACAAAGATGAAAAGGATAGAATCCTTGGTTGAAACATCTTATAACAGAAGGGGAAACACAAATGTCATGTAATCATAGTTTAATAGGTTGTAAATTTAATATGATACTTACCTCCAAAAAGAGGCAGTATATTTACACTGAAGTGAAATAGTATGGTCTATTTCATAAACTTCCAGAAGCTCATAATTATTGGACTAGAGAATTTGAAGAAGAGAGTGATGATGGTAAGAAGGAACTGGAGGTGTAAACACAAGAAGACAAAATGTAAATGGTGAAAGAATTAATGGTCTACAGGTTAAGGGAAAACCATTTTACTTATAAGTGAAGAAAGAATAATTTTAGATGTTATAAGTTTGAAATATATGAAGATGGAAGAAACTAAAAATTTCCCAACTGAACTGAAGTTTTGTATGTTATCCACAAAGGAGTAGGTAAGAAACTTGAGAGAGAGAAAGAGTCTTCATAATAAGAGCTATTCCACTTCTTTGAATCTTATATTCAGTTCATATTCCTCCTCATGAAAACAGCAATGCATCAATTACTTTAAAATCTTCATGATTTGAATATTCTGGATATGGCTGTGAACACAGTGGTTTAAATTCAGGACTCACTGCTAGATTTCTTATGTTAAGATTATACTCACTGGCCATGTACTTATATAGCTTAATTAAGCTGCTTATGTAGCTTAATGTCTGTAAAATTACTAAAAACCTCAAATAATTAAATGAATTAAAAAGAAAGCATATTTATTATAGCCAGTAAAAATAAAAATAATCAATTAAATGTAAGACAATAACTGGAATAATTTATATGTGAGTGGTCAGTTTGAACTAAAGAAGCCAAATATTTTATGGGGAAAATGATATCTAATTCAACTCTAAGACAACAGAGAGGATGCATAACAGGCTCAAATCCAAGCTAAGTGTAACCTCATAGGACTTCAGGATGAATGGATAAATGGAAATGTATTAAATTATGTAATGCCAGATTGTAAGCTACCTGGTACTGAAACCCAGGAGGAAAACTCTCGGAGGCAGAGTAAAGCTATTACTACTTTTACTTCTACTTTCTTAGAGAGAGAAAGAAAGATTTTTCTTGTTCTTAGAAAGAGCTTAGAGAGAAAGATTAGAGATAGCTTTTTCTTCTTCTTCTTCTTAGAGCTTAGAGAGAAAGATAGAGCTTTTCTTCTTAGAGCTTAGAGAGAAAGAGAGAGAGTTTGAAAGTGAGAGATTTCTTCTTTAGAGAGAGAGAGAGCTTAGCTTTTAGAGCTTCTTTCTTCTTTGTTCTTTCTTCTTTCTTCCTCGGGAGCCTCGGCCTGACTCTGACCAGGAATTACTTCTTCTATCTGGTTTCTCTTCTGTAACCGCTCTGCCTACGTTCTGGCTGCTCTGATTCTTTTCTTCTTCTCCGACCCGAACTCTTCTTCCGACCGAGCGACTGCATGACTGACTGAATGAATTCATTCTTCTCCTGACTCCGACCACTTTCACCCGGTTATATACCTTTAGCTTTGCGGGTGCCTCACGTGCATTTACAGGTGCGTCACATACATACTTATTATCAGGTGGAACTTATGGCTTCCAGCTGACCGCAATAGCCATCTCCCTAATTGGGGCTCCTTCACCAGATTATGGAGAGTCCTGAGAGTTCTGCAGGTTTATCAGATGACAGATAAAAATCTTATAAATTATGTGTATAATAAGCCAAAAGAAAGAATAATGTCAGGAATCTTAGCAATTATAGCTAACTAAGGATCAATAGGATATAAGATTAGGAGGTCCATGAAGCCCACTGGCAGACCCACGCCCACTGGCAGACCCACGATATAAGTATAGAAAAAATTTTATAACTTTTTCTTAATTTTTTAATTTGTTTTAATTAGTTATACTGACAGTAGAATGCATATATACACTGTGATATATCATATAGATGGGATATAATTTCTCATTTTTCTAAGTGTACATGTTGCAGAATCATATTGGTCATGTACTCACATATATGCATACAGTAATAATATCTGTTTTATTCCTCTATCTTTCCCATTCCCACATCCTCACCCTCCCCTCACTTCACTTCCCCCTACCTAATCTAAGGTAACACTATTTTTCCCTAGTACCCCCAGCCTTATTGTGAATTAGCGTCTGCATATTACAGAAAACATCCAGCCTTTGGTTTTTCTAGGGTTGGCTTATTTAGCTTAGCATGATGTCCTCAAACTCCAACCATTTACTGGCAAATGCCATAATTTCACTCTTCTTAAAAGCTGAGTAATATTCCATTGAGTATATATACCATTTTTTCTTTATCCATTCATCTATAGCGGTACACCTATGTTGGTTCCATAGTCTAGCTACTGTGAATTGATCTGCTCTAAACATTGATGTGGCAGTATCACTATAGTATGCTGATTTTTAAGTCCTTTGGGTATAAACCAAGGAATGTGATAGCTGGATCAAATGGTGGTTCCATTCCCAATTATCCAATGAATCTCCATACTGATTTCCATAGTGGTTGCACCAACTTTCAGTTCCACCAGCAATGTATGAGTGTATCTTTTTTCCCACATCCTCACCAACATTTATTGTTGCCTGCATTCTTGATGACTGGGATTCTGACTGGCATGAGATTAAATATTAGAGTAGTTTTGATTTGCATTTCTCTAATTGCTAGAGATGTGAACACTTTTTCATACATTTGTTAATCAATTGTATTTCTTCTTCTGTGAAGTGTCTGTTCAGTTCCTTAGCCCATTTATAGATTGGTTTATTTGTTTTTTTGTTGTTAAGTTTTTTGAATTTTTTTATATATCCTAGAGATTAATACTTTATCGGAGGTAAATATGGTAAAGATTTTCTCCCAATCTGTAGGCTCTCTCTTCACATTATTGTTTCCTTTGCTGAGAAGAAGCTTTTTAATTTGAATCCATCCCATTTGTTTGCTGAAGACCAGCTTCAGCAAAGACGTCAAGTTCTTCCCGCTTGGTACTGAAGGGAACGTCGACGATATGAAATAATCCACACACAAGCCAGGTTGTAGAAATCCTTCTACTGTTCTGATTTTACTTTTCTCCACATGATTTTTATACATCCCAATGAACACAGCAATTTACATTTCAACTATAGATTTCAATAAAGATTTCCAGTAAAGGAGGTTACATTGATGATTTCCAGTAAGGGAGATTAAAGATTTCCAGTAGATTACGATAAAGAATTCCAGTAATTAACTATAGAAGGTTACTTTAAAGAAATTCAGGACACTCCAGGGTCAATCAGGGAAAAACAAAATAGTTAAGATTTCAGGACATTCCAGGGTCAATCAGGAAAAACAAAATAGTTATCCTAAGTACCTACTATTGATCAATTTTATCTATCCTAGATTTGCTGAAGGATAAGGGAGAGTCTTTTACAGATACAAAAAGACCATTAGCTTTTTAATGAGTAATTTTACACCCTGTAGGGAGGGGCTATTTGCAAAAGCTAATCTTAGTTATCTTTGCTATAGCAAGCTTCTGGCTAGATTCCATAGGGCCATAGAACTGGTTTTATTTTTGATAATTAAATGTATTAGAACCTGGTGGTTGTATAATAGAAATACATCAAGAGTACAGACAAAAGCACACAAAGTTAATTCTTGGTGGTCGCATAAAAGTGGCATCTCATCCACAAAGAGGAGCCAAGCACAGACCCCCAGACATTTGGAGGGAGCTTGGGCTCAAACTCATTTGCACAACCAAGGAAGAACCCAGATTTCTGGATTAGCAGGCGGACTTGATTCTTGATTAGCAGGCTTGATTCTTGGTTTGGAAGAACTAGGCCCACACAGCCCTGAATTAACAGGTCAGTTCAATTCCAGGTTGGGGAGATCTCAGACTCACAGCCCCGAATTAATGGGTTGGGGTCGAGCTCAAATCCCCAGATGAGAAACCCCACATTTATTGACTCTTGATTTTACTTCTTGTGCTTCAGGAGTCTCATTAAGAAAGACAGATCCTAGGCCGACGTGGTACAGATTTGGGTTTGTTTTTTTGTTTGTTTGTTTTTGTTTTTTGTTTCTCTCCCTCTCTCTCTCTCTCTCTCTCTCTCTCTCTCTCTCTCTCTCTTTCCTATTAGGTGCAGGGTCTCTGTTTTAGTGCCTAAGAAGTCGGTGACCCACTTTGAATTGATTTGTGTGCAGGGTAAGTGATAGATGTTGAATTTCATTTTGGATTTCCAGTTTTGCCAGCATCATTTGTTGAAGAGGCTATCTTTTCTCCAGTGAATGTTTTAGGCACCGTTGTCTAGTTTGAAATAATTGTACTTATGTGAGTTTGTCTTTGTGTCCTCCATTCTATTCTATTGCTCTACAAGTCTATTTTGGTGCCAATGTCATGCTGTTTTTGTTACTATAGTTTAAGGTCAGGTATTGTGATGCCTTCTGCTTCACTTTTCTTGCTAAGGATTGTTTTAGCTATTCTGGGTCTCTTATTTTTCCAAATAAATTTTATGATTGGTTTTTCTATTTCTGTGAAGAATGTCATCGGGATTCTAATAGGAATTGCAATAAATCTGTATAGCACTTTTGGTAGTATGGCCATTTTGACAATATTAATTCTGCCTATCCAGGAGCATGGAAGATCTTTACATCTTCTGAAGTTTTCTTCAATTTCTTTCTTTAGTGTTCTGAAGTTTTCATAGTAGAGGTCTTTCACCTCTTTTGTTAGATTGGTTCCCAGGTATTTTACCTTTTTGTTCTTTTTTTTTTTTTTTTTTTTTGAGGCTATTGTGAATGGAGTAGTTCTCCTAATTTCTCTTTCAGTGGATGTATTGCTGTTAATTTATTAGTACTAGAAGTTTTCTGGTGGAATTTTTTGGATCTTCTAGATATAAAATTATGTCATCAGAAAATAGTGATAATTTGTGTTCTTCTGTTGGGACTTTCCAGATGCTGTCTGCCAAGGGGATGGGCTCTGGTTGCTTACCACGTCCTTTGGAGGACTGGGGCTAAGCAAGGAGGTGTGGCTATGATGTATCGTGAGAGCGGGAACTGCCCTGCTGGTCAAGGATTGGTTATTTTTAGGCCTATATAAGTGCAGTTCACTGTTCAATAAATTTGAGTTTTTGGCATTGCTTTCTACCAAAACTCCCTGGGTGTGGCGTGGTGTCCTTCAATCAGGCTGGGATAAAGACACTCAGTGACTTTTGCCCGCTAAGCCTATCTTTGCCAGGTAAGCTACTTTAACTCTTTCTGCTGGCAGAAAGAACCCCTTTTTAGGGCCCAAAAAGGGGGGTAGCTTTAGACCTTGGCCCCATTAATAAGTAACACAGCAGTCACGGCAGTTGGCGCCCAAGCGCGGGGCACGAAAACAAAAGAAAATTATCGATATGCTTAGCGCGGTTAGAGACACAGCGTCTCTCTGGAAAAAGTATCCTCTAATATGGGGCAAGCTTTAATATTTAAGAAATCTCAGGACCCAGCCCTCGAGGCATGGTGGTATATTTTAAGAAAGCAAGGTCTCCAGATTTCTGATGCTCAAGCTGAAAAAATTTGGAGCTCATTAATACGGGCAGCTCTCTGGCTCCCGAAGGCTGATTATAATTCATGGAAGACATGGCACCATGCGGAACAGATTTTAAGAGAGAGAGAAAATGAATATGGGGAAATTCCACCTCTGGGAGTTTATCCAGCTTTATCCGCCCTAAAAGCATGCTCTCTCATGCAAACAATAAAAGAATCTATAGAGGCCACAGATCAGGCACCTCAAATTATAAGAATTGAGGTAACGGAGCAGGCCCTACGAGAAAATAAAATATCTGAATCTAATCTCTCCCGGTCTGGAGAATTAAACAGCCCCTCCCAGTCCACGGATTTGGAGAAGCCTAACCACTCCTAAAAGTAGAGAAATCCCACTCTGCGGAATTAGGAAAAACTAGCAATCAGGAACCTACAGCTTTTCCCTTAGAGAACTTAAAAACAAATTCCCTGAGGACAAAGGCCATCGGCCACATGGCTCACCACCCTGTGAGCGGGATCTGCCATTTTATGAGCCCGCCCCTTCCGGGCCTTCTGCACCACCGCTTTTCAAAGAGGCGCCAATTCCACAACAGCTGCTAGTGCCCCCTGGTGGGCTTTCACCTGTAATGGAATTTCCAGTTAATTTAAATCCGGGAGGAAATAGGCTGAATATTTGGTACCCCTGGGAAACTCAAGAGTTAAAAAAAGCGGTGTTGGAAGACGGTCCCAACTCTCCATGGGCAGAATGTATTTTATCAAGTCTGGCACATCAAGCCTGCACGACAAAAGATTGGAATGATTTAACCAAAGCCGTGCTTCCAGGACCTTTATTTATAAAGTGGTGTGCATATTTGACTGATGAATGCCATATGCAGGCAGAGAGAAACCGATCTATGAATCCTCCCATACCAATAACCTTTAAGATGCTGGCAGGAGTTAATGACCAATATGCCACAGGCATTCAACAGACAGCAATACCAGCCCCTTACCGAGAACAGGTGCGAGCTTTAGGGCTGGCAGCATGGAAAAAGCTAGAGGAAGGCCCTACAGAGCCTCCTATAGCTGGAATCACTCAAAAAGCTAATGAGAATCTGGCCACATTTATTGAGAGAGTGGAAAACAGCCTTCAAAGTAAATTTCCACCTGGTATGATGAGAGATCAATTTGCAAAAATGCTGGTTTGGGAAGGGATGACAACAGATCACAAACTGGCCTGTGCCGGGTTAAAGGATAGATCTATGGGGAGATGGATTATTGCCACCAAAGATGTGGGTTCTCAAACTCATCAATCTCAAGTCTTAACCACCGCCCTTCATGCCCATACTGAGGTATTAGCAAGTTTTAAATGGAAAAGGGAACTGTTTTAAGTGTGGATGACAGTGCGATTTTAAAAAAGACTGCCCCAATGGCCCTGGTCGGCCCCCAGAATGCTCCCCTGGCCAGACTCAGAGTCCAGCTGCCCATAGAACACTTTGTCCTAGATGTAAAAGAGGATATTATTGGAGAAAAGATTGCAGATCTAAATTTGATATTCAGGGGAAACCTTTAAACTCCTAAAGGGGCATCCCCCAGCCCCGTTACACCAAGGAGGTTCCCCTGCTCACAGTCCCCCTAAGGTCCATTGGACAGTTCCTATTGTTCCAGGGATTAGACCAAAGATGAATATTTATATATCAGAAAAGAAATTTCATTGCCTAATTGATACTGGGGCAGATCGTACTATAATAAGGAAGGAAGAGATCCCACCTCAGTGGAAACTAATTCCAGGGCCTCAATTACTCGGGGTAGGTGGAAACACTCATTCAGAAGAAACCAGAGATTGGCTTATATGGAGAGACATAGATGGAAATCAAGGGGAAGTTCGCCCCCTTGTGGCCCCTGGATTAACCTCTAATTTATTAGGCCAGGACATCTTAGGAGAAGCTGAAGCTTACATTACTACAACCAATAGAGAGCTTCAAAATGATATATTAATTAAAGATACGGGGAGAGAAACTTCCAATCATCAAATAGGGTCTCACCCCCAATCCTACGGGCCACTGCTCCCCAAGTTCCTACCATTCATGGTGAGATGGACCCCAATCTGGGTCGAGCAGTGGCCCCTTCCTACTGAAAAACTAAACCATTTGAGGGCAATTGTCCAAGAACAGTTAGCCCTAGGACACATTAGACCCTCTCTTAGCCCATGGAACAGTCCTGTTTTTGTTATACAAAAGGCCACAGGGAAATGGAGGATGTTACAAGACCTCCAGAAAATTAATGATAGGATGTTCATTGTTGGCACACCTCTGCGTGGCCTCCCCTGGATCCCTGCTATTTCAAGAGATTTAACCTTAATTGTTATTGATATTAAAGATTGTTATTTTTCTATTCCTCTTCATCCAGATGATTATGAAAAGTTTGCCTTTTCTATCCTTTCTAATAACTTTCAGAGACCAGATGAGCGATATGAATGGATAGTTCTCCCTCAAGGTATGGCTAACAGCCCAGCTTTTTGTCAATATTATGTTTCATGTCTCCTGTCACCATTAATGAAAAAATTGCAGCTCACCCTATATGTTTATGTGGATGACATCATCCTGGGAGCTGCTGATGTCCAGCAACTGGGCTCAGCTTACCTGACCCTTCGAGAGCTCTTAGGGAAAGGAGGATTACACATATCCAATAACAAGGTCCAAACTATTCCTCCCTTCAAAATATTGGGGACAAAACTTAGCCTAGACTCAGTTTGTCCTCTCAAACCTCAACTAGTCATTCAAAAATCTTATTCCTTGGCAAAGTTACAGAAGCTATTAGGAGAGCTAAACTGGTTAAGGCCATGGCTTCATATCTCTACTGAGGATTTATTACCTCTGTTTGAGTTGCTACGGAGAAAATCCCCCTCTGATGTGATTATACTAGAAGAAGGTCATCTGTCAATATTACAAAAAGTCCAAGATGCCCTCAATTCAGCCCAATTGGCTTGATACCAACCAAAGCAACCTCTATATCTGTGGATTTTCTCAGGTGCTAAGCTCCTTATAGCTGTTCTCACCCAGATGGGTAACCCCTTACAGTGGATACATTCATCTGTGGGAGGAGCACCTTCAGTTTATTCCCAATTAGATCAATTAGCAGATCTTATAATAAAAGGGAGAGATACATCATTGAGACATTATGGAAAAGACCCAGATATTTTAACAATTCCTTATCGTTTGTCAGACCTGAGTGGATACGGAGAAACAACCCTAGAGTCTCCTATGCTTTAGAAGGATTTTTAGGACAAGTTGACTGTCATTATGGGTCAACCAAATGGACCTCTTCTTTTCCCAAACTGGAGTGGACTCCCACCATCCTTTTTTCCATCAAGCCACTCCCCAAGGCAGTAAATGTCTTCACAGATGGAGGAAAAGAAGGGTCAGCAGTTGTAGTTTTCCACCCATCCTCAGGCCAAAGGACACAATACTTTGAAGCCATTACTACTTCTGCTCAATTTAAAGAATTATATGCTGTTACATTAGCTTTGACCCATGTCTAAGAGCCTATGAATCTTTTCTCAGATAGTTTATATGTAATTAACCTATTAGCTACTCTAAATGCATCATATATAAAGATAGATAATAATCCTATAACCCCTCTGATGATTCACTTTCTATCCCTGTTAAAGGGACGTAATGAGCCTATTTTCCTCCAACATCTTAGGGGACATCAAGGCTTATCTGGGCCCCTCTCTGAGGGAAATCAGGCCGCTGACCGTTTGGCCACCACAGGTGTATTAACAGTTACAGTCCCATATCAACAAGACCTTCAGTTAGCCCAAGGTCTTCACGACCTTACTCATTTAAATTGGAGAGGACTACATCATAAATTTCCTTTAGTTCCTATAAAAGATTTAAAAAAAGATTGTAAGGACATGTAAGTCCTGTTTGCCCTTCTTACAGGTCCCACCTCTCCAGTCCCCTGGGGTAAATCCCAGAGGCCTAAGGCCCAACGCTGTCTGGCACACTGATGTAACCTATTATGTGCCGTTTGGAAAATTAAAATATATATTTATGTCCATAGATACTTATTCACATGCTTGTTGGGCCATGGCACACTCTGGAGAAAGGGCTAAACATGCTGAAAGTCACTTTTTACAATGCTTTGCTGTAAGCTACCTGGTACCGAAACCCGGGAAAAAATCTCGGAGGCAGAGTATAGCTTTTACTACTTTTACTTACTACTTTTACTTCTACTTTCTTAGAGAGAGCTTAGAGAGGGAAAGAAAGATTTTTCTTCTTAGCTTAGAGAGAAAGAAAGATAGAGCTTAGCTTCTTGTCTTCTTGTAGCTTAGAGAGAAAGAAAGATAGAGCTTAGCTTGTCTTCTTGTCTTCTTGTCTTAGAGAGAAAGAAAGATAGAGCTTAGCTTAGAGAAAGATTAGAGCTTCTTTCTTCTCTCTTCTTTCTTCTTGTCTTCTTGTAGCTTAGAGAGAAAGAAAGATAGAGCTTAGCTTGTCTTCTTGTCTTCTTGTCTTAGAGAGAAAGAAAGATAGAGCTTAGCTTAGAGAAAGATTAGAGCTTCTTTCTTCTCTCTTCTTTCTTCCGTCTTCTGTCTTCCTTGGGAGCCTCGGCCTTACTCTGACCAGTCCTCTGGAGCCTCGGCCTAACTCTGGCCAGTCATTACTTCTTCTATCTGGTTTCTCTTCTGTAACCGCTCTGCCTACGTTCTGGCCGCTCTGATTCTTCTGACCGACCGAGTGACTGCCCGACTGACTGAATTCTCCGTTCTCCTAACTCGGACCGCTTTCACCCGGTTATATACCTTCAGCTTTGCGGGTGCCTACAGGTGCGTCACATACATATCAGGTGGAACTTATGGCTTCCAGCTAGCTGCAACAGCCCTTCCTAATTAGGGCTCCTTCACTTTGCTATTCTTGGATTGCCAAAACAGGTTAAAACCGATAATGGACCCTGTTTTATGAACAAATCATTAACAAAATTTCTTCCAAACTTGCCATATTAAGCATACCACAGGGATCCCATATAACCCAAAAGGACAAGCCATCATAGAGAGACATAATGAAACCCTAAAGGACCAATTAATAAAACAAAATGGGGGAAGCAACCCCCATGACCAGTTAAAGACAGCTATGCTTACCTTAAATATTTTAAATTTTTCCAAACAGCAGCCTCTGTCTGCGTTTCAAAGACACTGGTCTAACCAAACGCCTTATGTAAATGTTGAGGTCTGATGGAAAGACCCATTAACTGGATTCTGGAGAGGTCCAGATCCATTAATAAGTGCTGGCAGAGGTTTTAGATGTGTCTTCCCAATGGGAGAACAAAACCCTATATGGGTACCTGCCAGAGATCTCAAATACTGCCAATCCGACCAAAATGACTACCCAGGAGCACAAGCTTTTGAGGGGTGATTCTTTCTTTTTTCCACAGAAATGAGAAGAAAGAAAAAACACCATGACAAATCTCCTGTCCTGTTGTGATTAAACTTCTCATCACATCCATTCCAAAATTTATCAAAAACACTGTCTTGGACTCCTTCTTTGTCAGTATTTCAACCCTCTATGATGAGAGAAGAGGGACTGTGCCATTCCTGTGTCAATTGTCTGGACTTTGTGCTAGACAGCTTCCTTTGGACTCTGAGAGAAGAGCACTATATCTGTGACAATTATCCAGACTTTATGCTAGAGAGAAGAATGCTATTCCTGTGACAATTGTCCAGACTTTATGCCAGATGGCTTCCTTTAGACTAAACTGAATGGGTGGACTTTCTCCCTTTGGTGAAATCCCTGATTGTCATTGTCTTTGTGTTCACTTTTGGGCCCTATATAACTAATCAGATTGATACAGCTGGGTGGTCTGCTGTCTTGCTGAGCTAAAGCCCTACTGGCTTGGCCATGGTCCTTAGCAAGAAGCGGAGGTTTGCCATCCAGTCAAGCCTTCCCAAAGGTTACTGTCCTGTCCCGTGTCATTCCCCTGGCCACTTGCTGGCCCTGGGTGTGTCCACCTGAAGTGCTAGGGTGGTAGACAATGACGGGTAAGATTTTTCCTAGAGAGGAAAAACAACATAAACAGGCACACTCTCGAGTGAGATGGACACCCTAATTTTCAAAGAAATACAGGATGGGACATCCCATTTTTGAAATATAAAATGGAGAAGCCCCATTTTGAAAAAAACAAGAAAGGAAAATTGTTGGGACTTTTCGGACGCTGTCTGCCAAGGGGATGGGCTCTGGTTGCTTACCACGCCCTTTGGAGGACTGGGGCTAAGCAAGGGGATGTGACTACGACGTGTTGTGAGAGCCGGAACCGCCCTACTGGTCAAGGATTGGTTATTTTTAGGCCTATATAAGTGCAGTTCACTGTTCAATAAATTTGAGTTTTTGGTATTGCTTTCTACCAAAACTCCCCGGGTGTGGCGTGGTGTCTTTCAATCAGGCGGGGATAAAGACACTCGGCAACTTTTGCCCGCTAAGCCTATCTTCGCCAGGTAAGCTACTTTAACTCTTTCTGCTGGCAGAAAGAACCCCCTTTTAGGGCCCAAAAGGGGGGGTAGCTTTAGACCTTGGCCCCATTAATAAGTAACACAGCATTCATGGCATTCTTCTTTACCTATTCGTATCCCTTTAATTTCTTTCATTTGTCTAGTAGCTCTGGCTAGACTTTCAAGGATGATGTTGAATAGAAGTGGTGAAAAGGACATCCTTGTGTTATTCCAGTTTTTAGCAGGAATGCTTTCATTTTTTTTTTCTATTTAGAATTATGCTGGGCTTGGCTTTATCATATACAACTTTTACAATGTTGAGGTATGTTCCTAATCTCCCTAGTTTTTCTGGTGTTTTGAGCATGAAGGTATGTTGTATTTTATCAAATATTTTTTCTGCATTTATTGAGATGATCATATGATTCTTGTTTTCAAGTCTATTAATATGATAAATTATGTTTATTGATTTCCATATGTTGAACCAACCCTGAATCCCTGGAATGAATTACACTTAATCATGGTGCACTGTCTTTAATATGTTTTTGTACGCAATTTGCCAGAATTTTATTGAGAATTTTTGTATCTATGTTCATCAGGGATATTGGTCTGAAGTTTTCTTTCCTTGATGTGTCTGTCTAATTTTTGTATCAGGGTGACATTAGCCTCATAGAATGAGTTTTGAATGGTTTCCTCCTTTTCTATATCATGGAATACTTTGTTAATACTTATTTGAAAGTCTTGTAGAACATGGCTGAGAATCCACCTGGTCCTGGGCTTTTCGTGGATGGGAAGCTTTTGATGGTGTTTTCTATTTCATTATTTGAAATTGATCTGTTTAAATCATGTATGACCTCCTCATTCAATTTGGGTAGGTCATGTGACTCTAAAAATTTGTTGATGTCTTTGATATTTTCTATTTTAGTAGAGTGTAAGTTTTCAAAATTGTTTTTTAATATCTTATATATTTCAGATGTGTCTGTTGTGATATCTCCTCTGTAATCTTGTATTTTATTAATTTGAGTTCTCTCTTTTTCTCTTCCTTAACATGGCCAGGGTTTTATCTATTTTATTTATTTTTCAAAGAATGAACTTTTTGTTTTGTTACTTTTTTCAATTATTTCTTTTGTTTTGATTTCATTGATTTCAACTCTGATTTTAATTATTTCTTGTCTTCTACTGCTTTTGGTATTGATTTGTTCTTCTTTTTCTATGGCTTTGAGATGTAGTGTTAGATTATTTATTTGTTCACTTTTTTTCTTTTAATAAATACACTTGATGCAATAAACTGTCCTCTTAGTACTGCCTTCATAGTGTCCCAGAGATTTTAATATGTTGTTTCAGTGTTCTTGTTTATCTCTAAATTTTTTTAATTTCATTTTTTATTTCTATTACTATCCATTCATCATTCAATTGTGTATTATTTAGTCTCCATTTGTTACAGTAATTTCTAAATTTTATTTTATCATTGATTTTTAATTTTATTCCATTTCATGGTGGTCTGATAGAATGCAGGGTTTTATCTCTGTGTTTTTAAATTTTTTATTTATTAAGAGTTTCTTTGTGGCATAAGATATGGACTATTTTAGAGAAGGATCCATATGCTCCTGAGAAGAAGTATATTTGCTAATTGATGGATGGAATATTTTATACATGTCTGTTAAGTTTAAATTACTGATTTTATTATTTACTACTATAATTTCCTTTTATAGTTTTTATTTGGAAAATCTGTCCAGTAGTGAGAGAGGTGTGTTAAAGCCACCCTGTGTTATTCTCTTGTGGTCTATTTAACTCTTGCAATTGAGAAGGGTTTGTTTGATGTACATAGATGCTACATTGTTTCAGGCATAATTATTTATAATTATTATGCCCTGTTTATATATACTTCCCTTAAGAAGTATGAAATGCCCTTGTCTCTTCTTATTAACTTTGGTTTGAAGTCTACTGTATCAGAAATGAGAAGGGAAACCCCTGCTTGTTTATGCAATCCAGATGAGTGTTATTTTTTTCCCATCTTTTCACCTTCAGCCTGTGGATGTCTTTGCCCATGAGGTGAGTCTCTTGAAGACAGCATATTTTTAGGTATTACTTTTTAAATTCAATCTTCTATGTCTTTTGATTGATGAGTTTAAGCCATTAACATCAAGGTTATTATTGAGATATGATTTGTATTCCCTGTCATTTTGATTTATTTCTAGTTTTTTGATTTGTCTTAGTTTTTCATTTGAGTGAATGTACCTTTAGTGAAGATCCTCCCTTTGATGGTTTTCACTTTCTTTTTTTCACTTCATCCTCATGGAATATTCTGTTGAAAATACTCTGTAGTTGTGATTATTATTATTATTATTATTTTTTGTACTGGGGATTGAACTCAGGGTCACTCAATCACTGGGCCACATCCCCAACCTTTTTTTGTATTTTATTTAGAGACAGGGTCTCACTGAGTTGCTAAGTACCTCGCCATTGCTGAGGCTGGCTTTGAACTCGTGATCCTCCTGCCTCAGCCTCCAAAGTGCTGGGATTACAGGCTTGCACCACAATGCCCGGCTTAGTTGTGAATTGTTTTAATTTTTGTTTATCATGGAATGGTTTGATTTCACTTCAAATTTGAAAGTTTATTTTGCCAGATATAAAAATCTTGGCAGGCAACTATTTTCTTTCAGAGCTTGAAATATATTGTTCCAGGACCTCTTAGCTTTGAGGGTCTGGGTTTAGAAATGAGTTGAATTGGTTTCCCCCTATATGCAATTTGATTTTTTACTGCTCACAGCCTTTAAGATTTTATCTTTATTCTGTGTGTTGGTCATTTTAATTTTATTTTTTATTATAATGTGTCTTGGTGTGGGTCTACTATAATTTTGTGCACTTGGGGTTCTGTAAGACTCTTGTATTTGATTTTCCATTTCATTCTTCAGGTTTGGGAAATTTTCTGCTATTATATCATTAAAAATATTGTGCATTCCTTTGGTTTGTTTTTCTGCTCATTAATCTATTCCAATAAGTCTTAAATTTGGAATTTTCATGTTATCCCATAATTCTTGGATATTCTGTTCATGTTTTTTTTTTTTTAATGATCTTATCCACATATTCAATTCTACTTTCAAGATTATGTAGTTTGTCTTCATTTTCTGAGGTTCTGTCTTCCAAGTGGTCTAGTCTGTTAATGATGATTTCTATTGAATTTATAATTTGGTTTACCTATTCCTTTATTTCAAGGATTTATGTTTGTTTGTTTGTTTGTTTTCATGATCTCTATCTCTTTATTGAAGTTGTCTTTCACTTCCTGTATTTTTCTTTGATTTCACTCCTTATATTATCTTTTATTTCACATATCAACTTAACTATATACAATCTGAACTTCTTGGACATTTCTTCCACTGTGTTATCAATAGTTTCTGTTGTCAAAGCATCTTAATGTGTTTGGGGCACTTTATTCCCCATTTTCTCAAGTTGTTACTGTGTTTTCCCATCAAAGTATGGATCTAAGGCATGATAAGTTCTACCCTGTAGACCTATAGTGTCCCTGAAGGTTTCCAATGCTTCACCTTTACTGGTGAGACCAATATCAACAGCACCCACTGTGCACAATATATAGTCTTAAACTTAATAGCTACCACTAAGGCATCTACTGCTTTCTGAAATTAACCCAAAATGATCAGTTTAATAACTATCTATAGTATAAACAAAATATTTATTAAAAACAACTTACTAAGCCGGGCGCGGTGGCACATGCCTGTAATCCCAGCACTTTGGGAGGCTGAGGCAGGAGGATCGCAAGTTCAAAGCCAGCCTCAGCAATGGCGAGGCACTTAGCAACTCAGTGAGACCCTGTCTCTAATAAAAACACAAAAAAGGGCTGGGGATGTGGCCCAGTGGTCAAGTGCCCCTGAGTTCAGTCCCCGGTACCACAAAAAAAAAAAAAAAAAAAAAAAACTTACTATTTCAAATGGTAGATGAGAGAAGAGAGGTAGTATAGTATACAATATTCATGAGGAAGGAACAGAGAAGCTAGAAGTAAAACTTCATAGGAAGAGTGGAAGAGAAACTGAAAGAGATTGGTTGTTGGTTGGAGAAATGTTGAAAAGAAAATAGATAAGAGAGAGGAAGAATATGAATAAAGAGAAAAAAATTAAAGACATAAAAATTCAATAAAAATGCAAAACACCATTCATGTATCAATGTCCTCCAGATGCTGATGCATTAAAAACATCCTGTTTTTGATTCACTAAACAAATAAAAAAATAAAATAAAATGTCTTGAATTAAAAAATAAAATAGTGAATCAAAAAATAAAATAAAATGTCTTGCTGGAAAGTTGAACTATCTCTGTCAGTGATTAACAATTTCTTAGACCTGTCTCTGCCATTTCTCAGATCACCAAACCCTGATTAGCCCTCACAAACCCAGCCTCTATCCCATGGATCTGGGCTTCAGATACCTCAGTCTTGGCCACACTGCAGTCTCAAGATCACAATGTTTCTCCTACTTTTAGAGAGACCACCAAGGATACCCTCAGGCAAAGGAGCAACCCCGAGATGCAGCAGCAAAATAAGGGCCACCAGCACTCTCAGCAGGAAGACCCCAGGTTCCTCCAAACCTGCAGGCTCCCCAACACTGGACCTGCAGGCCCCATCTGGAGTTCCCCAGATAGAGGCTCTTGTGGTGGTAAGCCAGCTAGCACCCAGGCCCCAGGACTTGGCTGGTGTCCCAAAATGGATGCAGCCATGTGCAACCAAACCCATAGTCTCATCTGAAGCAGTCCTCTAGGCTGTGGAAGCAGCTGTAGTGGTGGTGGAATTTGTCAGCAGTCAGCGTGTCAGCAGTAGCGGCAGTTGCAGCAGCTACAACTGCAACTGCAACTGTGGGGACAACATCACCAGGCAATCTCTAGGTTTCAGCAGCAGTGTCAGCTACAGTTGCATCCAGGGCAGCAGTTTCTTCTGTGGCAGCAGTATCCAGAAAGAAGACCTCCAGGCCATCTCAGGCTGGCAGCAGTGGAATCAGAGGAAACAGCAATGGCGGTAGCGGTGCAAGTGGCCATTGATTGACAGAATTGTTCATCAGCAGCGACCACAGAGGTATTTGGAATTTAACTTACTCTTTTAACATAACACATTATTTATTTTATATATTAAGAATTTATGTGACATAATGTTAAATGATACAATGTTTCAATGTTTGGATGTATCATAATTTATATTAATAAGGCCATTGTAATGGAAATTAGCTTTTTATAATGTCCAGAAAATAGACTTGATCATGACTCATTCTCTGGACCTCTGTAATACATATCAGATGGAGGTCCTGTCAGAAGAAGAACTAATACAAAGGTTATTATCATTAAATCTCTTAATATATAGCTAAACTTTCTCCAGAACATTTTAACCAATATTTTCCCTCCAGCCCCTATTTTAACCAATTCTTACACTCAAGCACTAAGATATGATAAGGTCTACTATGTTTGTTTGTGTTTATAGGGGAAAATTATGAAAATTAAATGAGTAACAAAGGAGAATGAATGAAAAGCATAAGAATAATGTAGTAAGGCATAATCATGCCTGCAAAGTCACAAAAGTGAAATGAGTAAGAGAATAAGATGGATAAGAAAAGATGGGCAAGAATTTTGAAAACATAAGAAAATGTGAACTTAAGAAAGAATATGTCCTCCTCTGATAAGAATAAAGGAGAAACTAACAGGATAAAAGGTTGAAACTATACAAAATAGATATGACTATGAGATAAATTCATCAGTCAATATTTTCAGGATTATCTACTATATTTACCAGTTATAACATTATCATATTCCCACATCTCACCTGGATGAGCACCTCTCAGGGGTACTCTCCTCATCATCCATGCCTCCTCTTCTAACTCCAGAGGGGACCTAACACCAGTTTTGAAGTTGTAACATCCTACTCATGGGGAGAGAAAAACATAAAATATATTTGAAAATATCTCATACCTTAATATCTGAGCCCTCTAAAAGATTATTATGGTTAAGTTTCAGAGAGGATTAAGATATAAAAGTTCCTCATATCAATTCTTAAAGCATAAAGATAATTTACCTAGGGAAAAATATGTTAGAAAAAATCCTATGTAATGGGGCTGTCATAGCCTTGAAGGTGTAGTCTGCAGCCTATGGTGATACTTGGAAGTGATAAAACTTTTAGGAGGTGTGGCCTCACAGAAGGAAGTCAGATCATTAGAGGTGTGCCCTTAAAGGGAATATTGGGACTTTGCCCCTCCCTGTCTTTCTTTTCTTCCAGAGTATCATAAGGTAGGCATTTTTGTCCACCATGTGCTCCTGCCATGATGTCTTGCCTCATGAGAAGCCCAAAGGCAACAGGGTCAATCAACCATAGGCTAAAATCTCTGTTGTTGTGAGGTTTTTTTTTTTTTTCCTTTGGTGATGCTGGGGATTGAACCCAGGGCCTTGTGCATGCGAGGCAAACACTCTACCAACTGAGCTATATCGCCAGCCCTGGCTAAAACCTCTGAAACACTTAGTTAAAATAAACCTTTCCTTATTAAATTGATCATATCAGGTGTTCTGTCATAGTAACAGAAAGTTAATTAATACCATGGCCAACTGTATATGAAAGCTTTGGTTTTTTTTTTTTTTTTTTTTTCCTTAAACCAAATGTATTGAAATTTGTTTACATATTGATTAAGTTAATATTTTGTGGTGATAGAAAAACAATGAATATGAAATTAGAACAGAATAAAAGAAATGCCACCATTGACTACTGACAATGATAATTTACATAAAGAAGAAAACAGAGATTACATGAAAACATATTTTAGCAATAAAAAGTTATTTCTGAGAGTTTCTAATTCAATGATTGCTAATTTACTAAGCAATGGATGAAGACCTAGGAAAATAAAAGATTATTAAGGAGCAGTACACATTCTTTGTAAGAATGATTTTTATAGCATAACATAATTTCCCAAAGAAACAGAAATAATTACCAGTGGAGTGTGGGAATGTGTATGTATTCGTATATGAATATATTTTATATATATATATATATGTGTGTGTGTGTGTGTGTGTGTGTGTGTGTGTGTGTGTGTGTGTCATTGTAAACATTATCAAAAGAGAAAGAAGAGAAATTAATTAAAAGGAACTAGCTCATGTGTTTTTAGAGAATGACTTTTCCCGATAATTCTGGGATGATGTTTGAGATAACAGGAAAGTCAATGGAATAGAGTATCACTCCAAGTCAGAAAATTTGAGAACCAGTTCAAATGTAAGGGGACTGAAAACCCAAGAGGAGACAAAGTTTGAGATTAAAGATAGGAAAGATTTCTTTCTTTATCCAGGGAGAATAAATTTTGTTCTATTCTTCAATTGATAGGATGAAACCACCCACATTTGGGAGGGCTATTTAGTTTAATGAATCTGCCAATTCAAATGATATCTCACCCAGAAACACTCTCACAGATGCATGCAGAATAATATATTTTACCAGATATCTGAGCATATTATAGTCCGGTCAAGTTAATACATAAAATAAACTATTATATATGCAGCCTTAATTTCATATTTAAAATTGTTCTTCATTTAATTAGGCCAGTATTTTGACTGCAGTCTGACTAAAGGATACAGTGAAAATTATAGTTATTTGTATGTAAAGCTTTTAGATATATAGAAATTACAGTTTTAGTAATGACTTCAAAGTTATAATAGACTGAAAGCTTTGGTTTTTGAGACTAAATCCCAGCTGAACAGAATACTATAAAGACCCATGACTGTTAATAAGTGAGGAAGTGCAGACACTTCAAAAGAAGGTTTCAATTACAAAAAGAAAGCTGTCCTTACCTACATAGATCAGATTTCTATAGTTCTCCAGCATCACTTCCCTATACAGTTTCCTCTGTGGAGGATTCAGTTGTCTCCACTCATCCTCAGTGAAGTCCACAAGAATATCTTTGAATGTCACTGGTTCCTAAAATATAAGGATATTTACACATTACTAGCTATTAAGAGAAATGTCCATGACATAAAGGGTGAAGCTAACAATCATAGGCAAGTTGGAGATGTACAGAAAATATTTTTTACAGTGCTCCCAGGATTCAGCTCTATTTTTGTGTGTGTGTGTGTGTGTGTGTGTGTGTGTGTGTGGTACCGGGGATTGAACTCAGGGGCACTCAACCACTGGATCACATCCCCATCCCTTTTTTGTATTTTTTTATTTAGAGACAGGGTGTCACTGAGTTGCTAAGTGCCTCACCATTGCTGCCTTTGAACTAGTGATCCACCTGCCTCAGCCTCCCAAGTGCTGGGATTACAGGCTTGCGCCACTGAGCCCAGCTGAATTCAGCTATATCTAACAGAGAAGCAAGCAAATGGAAATTCACCAATTTTATCAATGTGCTTTTCTGTCCTGTCTCAAAGAAATAGGTGTCCCTCCCCTTAGATTCTCACACCTAGGTTCCAAATGTTTTTTCCTCTCATGTTCTCTAGGCATTCACTCTTACATCTGAGTAAGGTTTTTAGTTAATCTTCAAACCATCTGTCCATGAAAATTCTTCCTCAGTTTATATCCAAAATCTTTCCATTTCTCTCTTGTTGAAAAAAAAAAATTAAGAGCCCTTTGAATACAATTCAGAAGTGTAATGACAATAACAATTAATGATCAGACACCATTTAATAATTTCTATAAAATGATGGAAATATGCATATAACCACAGAGTAGGGAGTTGGAGGGGAGAAATCAAAGAAATATACCATCAAAAGAAGTCCTTACATACAATTCTTGTGCAGACACAGGTAGGGATGCCAGGAACCTGCCAATTTTTGAGGAAGAATGTGAAGCTGGGAGAATGAGATCCCAGAATTCTTTACTCCAAACGGAGAGTGGAAAGAACATGCTTCAGATCTCCAACAAAGAGCTAAAGCCTAACTTATAGGTGCTTCCCATTCACTACCACAGTGTCTCTACATTAGAAAAAGTACAAAGAATGCAACACCAAAAGCTTAATCACAGTTTAAAAGGTAGGGTAAATGTCCTAAATAATTTTGGAGGTGAGTCTACAAGAATTCATCTATACTAATCATAGTAGATAAGATTTCTGTCCATAAGCAGCAACTCTGGAATTAATAAAAAATTTTAAAAACAATAAAATATGGTCAGAAATGAGATGCAAACAAGTTAAAGCACAGAAACAACACCCATAAAGGAAAGAAAGGAAAAAAATAAGAAAAATCTATTCTGGGAGAATTATAATCCAAGAAATATAAGCTATCTTCCATAAATGCTTGTTCTATAGAAATATCCAATATGGACATGTATTTAATTAAACAAATAAAAGAGCAAAAATCAAAATAAGAAAATTAGATAAAAAGACATGATCTATTCTGAGAACTAAAATTGACCATAGAGTGAAGAAATTAGGAATTCTCAAATATTATGGGACTAAGGGAAGAACATTTTTAAAGTAATCACTTGATAATGAAATCCAAATTTTCAGCCAAAATAAATAAAAATGAAGAACTAAGGAATAAAATAAACACAAAAAAATGGTGATTTTTTTCCCCCTAATTCATATAAATTATCTTTTCTGGCTTACCTCATTGGCATAATACAATTGTCTTTTGTTGTTGTAATTGATCAGATTTTTAAAAATTATTTTACAGCCTTTGTGATAGATCATTGGAAATACTGATTGGAACAATTATAATATAGAAGTCATGGTGGGAACAGAATTTAAATGGTAACTCAAGAAAAAAGTTACAGGAAGAACTATGAATAAACCATGAAAAAATAAAGGTTTTACAATAACAGGGGAAAAAAAACTATAGAACAAAATGGCAGAAGAAAAATATTTTTTTAAAATTTTAATATCTAACCATGTGGAGATAAACACAGTGAATCTATTTCTTTTTTTATTCTGTTATATATGACAGCAGAATGCATAACAATTCATATTACACATATAGAGCACATTTTTACATCTCTGGTTGTATACAAAGTATATTTACACAATTTGTGACTTCATACATGCACTTAGGGTAATGATATCCATCTCATTCTACCATCTTTTTTTCCCTTTATACCCCCTTGCCCCCTCCCATACCCTCCCTTCCCACTGGCCTTTCTAGTGTTCCTCTAATCCTCCTATGCTCCCCTTTCTAACCCCACTGTGAATCAGCCTCCTTATATCAGAGAAGATATTCAGCATTTGGATTTGGGGGATTGGCTAACTTCACTTAGCATTATATTCTCCAACTTCATCCGTTTACCTGAGAATGCCATTATTTCATTCTCTTTGATTGCTGAGTAATACTACATTGTGTTTATATACCACATTTTCTTTATCCATTCATCTACTGAAGGGCATTTAGGTTGGTTCCACAGTTCAGCTATTGTAAATTGTGCTGCTATAAACATTAATGTAGCTGTGTGCCTATAGTATGCTGTTTTTAAATCCTTTGGGTATAGACTGAAGAGTGGGATAGCTGGGTCATAAGATGGTTCCATTCCCACTATTCCAAGGAATCTCCATACTGCTTTCCAGATTGTCTGCACTATTTTTCAGTCCCACCAGCAATGTATGAGTGTGCCTTTTTCCCTACATCCTCTCCAACACTCATTGTTGTTTGTGTTCTTAATAGCTGCCATTCTTACTGGAGTGAAAATAAATCTTGGAGTAGTTTTGATTTGCATTTCTCTAATTGCCAGAGATGTTGAACATTTTTTCATGTATTTGTTGATTGATTGTATATCTTCTTCTAAGAAGTTTCAGTTCCATTCCTTGGCCCATTTATTGACTGGAATGTTTGTTTGTTTGTTTATTTTGGTGTTAAGATTTTTGTATTCTTTATATATTCTAGAGAAGAGTGCTCTATCTGAAGTGCATGTGGTAAACAATTTGTTACCAATTAGTAGGCTCTCTATTCCCCTCACTGTTTCTTTTCCTGAGAATAAGATTTTTAGTGTGGGTCTATCCCATTTATTGTTTCTTGATATTAATTCTTACATTATAGGAGTCTTATTAAGGAAGTTGGGATCTAACTTTATGTTAAATAGAAGTGGTGAAAGAGGGCGTACCTGTGTTGTTACAATTTATAGAGTGAATACTTTTCATTTGTCTCCATTTAGAATGATGTAAGCCTGTGACTTATCATAGATAGCTTTTACAATGTTGATATATGTTTCTGTTATCCCTAGTTTTTCTAGTGTTTTGAACATGAAGGAGTGCTGTATTTTGTTGAATTATTTTTCTGTATCTATTGAAATAATAATATGGTTCTTATCTTTAAATCTATTGATGTGATGAATTACATTTATTGATTTCTGTATGTTGAACCATCCTTGCATCCCTGGAATGAACCCCACTAGATCGTGGTGTACTATCTTTTTTGGTATGTTTTTGTATTCGATTTGCCAGAATTTTATTGAGATTTTTTGCATCTATATTCATTGAGATATTGGTCTGAATTTTTTTTGTTTGTTTGTTTGTTTTTTCTTTGATGTGTCTTTGCCTGGTTTTGGGATCAGGATGATATTGGCCTCATAGAATGAGTTTGTAAGTGCTCCCTCTTTTTCTATTTCCCAAAATAAATTGAAGAGTATTGGTATTAGATCTTCTTTGAAAGTCTGGTGGAACTCAGCTGTGTCCTGGGCTTTTCTTGGTTGGTAGGCTTCAGATGGCATCTTCTATTTCATCACTTGAAATTGATCTGTTTAAATTGTGTATATCATCCTGATTCAATTTGGGCAAATCATGCGACTCTAGAAATTTGTTGATGCCTTCAATATTTTGTATTTTGTTGGAGTAGTTTTCAAAATAATTTTGAATTATCTTTTGTATTTCTGTAGTATCTGTTGTAATATTTCCTTTTTTATCACATATGTTAGAAATTTGAGTTTTCTCTCTCCTTTTCTTTGTTAACCTGGCGAAGGGTCTGTCAATTTTATTTATTTTTTTAAAAACCAACTTTTTGTTTTGCCAATTTTTTCAATTGTTTGTTTTGTTTCAATTTTATTGATTTCAGCTCTGATTTTAGTTATTTCCTGTTTTCTACTGCTTTTGGTGTTGTGTTGTTCTTCTTTTTCTAGGGCTTTGATATGTAATGTTAAGTCATTTAGTTGTTGATTTTTTTTTCTTCTTTTGAAAAATGAACACTATGCAATAAACTTTCCTCTTAGAATTGCCTTTACAGTGTCTCAGAGATTTTCATATATTCTGTATGTGTTCTCATTCATGTGTAAGAATTTTTAAATCTCTTCCTTGATGTCTTGTGCAACCCATTGTTCACACAGTAGCATATTATTTAGTCTCCAGGTGTTGGAGTAGTTTTATTTCTTATTTTATTATTGATTTCTAATTTCATTCCATTATGGTCTGATAGAATGCAGGGTAGTATCTCTATTGTTTTATATTTGCTAAGAGTTGTTTTCTGGTATAATATATGGTCTGTTTTAGAGAAGGAACCATGTGCTGCTGAGAAGAAAGTGTATTCACTCATTGAAGGATGAAATATTCTATATAAGTCAGTTAAGTCCAAGTTATTTATTGTATTTTTGAGTTCTATAGTTTCTTTGTTCAGCTGTTGTTTGGAAGATCTATCCAGTGGTGAGAGAGATGTGTTAAAGTCACCCAAAATTATTGTGTTGTGGTCTATTTGACTCTTGAACTTGGGAAGAGTGTGTTTGATGAATGTAGATGCTCCATTGTTTGGGGCATATATATTTATAATTGTTAAGTCTTGTTGGTGAATGGTTCCCTTGAGCAGTCTATTGTGTCCTTCTTTATCCCTTTTGATTAACTTTAGCTTGAAGTCTACTTTATTTGATATGATTATAGAAACCCCTGCTTGCTTTCACAGTCCATATGAGTGGTGTGATTTCCTCCAAACTTTCACCTTCAGACTGTGGATGTCTTTTTCTATGAGGTAAGTCTCCTGGAGGCAGCATATTTTGGGGTCTTTTTTTTAATCCAATCTGCTAGTCTGTTTAGGCCATTAACATTCAGAGTTATTTTTGAGACATAATTCATATTCCCAGCCATTTTTTTAATTTTTGACATTTAACTTGACATGATTAGTTTTTCCTTTAGTGTCATACATTCCTCTCCTGATTTTCATCATTGTTTTCCACTTTCACTTTGTGGAATATTTTGCCAAGGATATTCTGTAGTGCTGGCTTTCTAGTTGTAAATTCTTTTAACTTTTCTTTATCATGAAAGGTTCTTATTTTGTCCTCAAATTTAAAGCTTAATTTTGCTGGATATAAAATTCTTGGTTGGCATGCATTTTCTTTCAGAAAATGGGTATATGTGTGCCATGATCTCCTGGCTTTGATTGTCTGGGTTGAAAAATCTCCTGGGATACAAATTGGTCTCCCACTATATGTGATCTGATTTCTCTCTCTTGCAGCTTTTAAGATTCTATCCTTATACTATATGCTAGGCATTTTCATTATAATGTGTATTGGTGTAGATCTGTTGTAATTTTGTACATTTGGTGTCCTGTAAGCCTCTATGGGTGTTGGTGGGGTGTCGAGGTCTGGTCTCAGCAAGGAATGCAGAGTAGCACAATAGGGGCACAAACGCTAGTGCTTAATGCAGTACAAAGGTAAAGGAGTCAGTGATGGGGAAAAATCAGCAGACAGACACACAAGTTTGGGCTGATGAATCTTCTGTCTTTACTTTCACTTTGTACAAGTACATAAGCATATTTCTTGGCAGTACACATTCTTTTGCGATTACATTACGGTCATAAGACTTAGGAAATAGCAACATCTACAGATTAAATTTTAGACATATTAAATCTCTACCCAACATATTTTAAGGCCCTGCACAGATGGGGTCATGCGCACCTTTCCAAGGTCCTATATAGACGAAGGTTGTATATGACTGTCTGGGCATATTATAATTTTGTTACATTTATCTAACTAATTTGGGGAAAATTTATTTCTCACGGATTCCCTCAAGTCATTTTGATGCACACTGCTCAGACTGTCTGATAAAAGTTAATTTTATCTGTCTGGAATTCAAAGCACTATTGTTTTTCTTTTATAGCAGTAATGTTTAAAACCTAGAAGCAGGGAAAGGGGGGGGCATTGCTGAATGTTAGATCTGAAGAACTTTTACTCTAAGGAATTTGTAAGCATCTCTTTTAAACTACTCTGAAAGTAAGAGAAATCCATTTTCAATCACAAAAAGACTCTTAAAGCTTATTAACTAGGAAAAAGTATTTAAATACAATCATAGAAAAGGGTTTTTATGTTTTTAGCTCAGATTCCAAAAGGTTAATTTCCATAATTAGTCTTGATCTAAATAATTGAAATAGTGACACCTGGTGGCCACATATAGGAACAGAACAGTGAATAGACAGAAGACAGTGAAAACAGACTCAGAAAAAATTAACTCCTTCAGCGCCGTGTTTGAGTGGCATCTATCCGTGAAAGAGGGGCTTTTGCCTTGACTTCTGTTCTGCAAAGTGGAACCTTTGCTCAAACTGCATTGCATGGAAGATGCCACAATTCCCCATTTTTATTTTTATTTTTTTAATTTGAGGGCAAATATTTTCGTCTCTTAGAGAAGTCTGAAGAAGACTAGAAGAATAAAGTACAAAAGTATTATAAACAGGATAGCAAAACCAAGATTTATCACGTGTGACCACCACATGTTGGTAAAAAATTGCAGTGTTTATATTGTTAAACACTTTTGTAGCAAAATTTATAGTGGAATCTGTGGCCAGAGTAGCATGGCTGATATTACTTTCTCACTTTTGCAAAGAGTCAATTTCTGGAGCCATATCTGTGTTATTTTAAACTCCCATCAAATGAGATTTAACCCTAGTATAATCATATTTAGAGTTATTATATTTTAATGGAGTAATATAAATTTACTTATAATTAACATGACATATGGTTATCATTTGAGTTTTTATATTTTGGATTTGGTTGTCAATATAGAGGATTGCTTTCTCTAAAGCATTTATCCTGGCTTCTAATTTTTTATCTATTTTTTATTCTATAGCCATAGCTATAGAAACATGAGATAAAGTATTTACATGATTAGCCGTATGATTTTTTTTTTTCTTTTGGTACTGCGGATTGAACTCAGGGGCCCTTGACCACTGGGCCACATCCCCAGAACTTTTTTGTATTTTATTAGAGACAGGGTCTCACTGACTTGCTAAGTGCCTCACCATTGCTGAGACTGACTTTGAACTTGCGATCCTCCTGCCTCAGCCTCCCAAGTGCTGGGATTATAGGCGTGCACCACCACGCCTGGCTGAATTTTCTTAATTAGAGCAGAAGAAGAAACAACAATAGAGCCTATAATTTCTATAAAGGCAGTTATTATTAATATTAAAGTAGCAACAAATATTTTTGGCCTAATTTGTTAAGCTTTTTAGAATTTGAGTGTCCTCATCATTATATCAATCTTTATGTAACATCATAGGAAGTATAATATAAGAAGGTTGATGTACTAATATAAAAGTAGTAAAGCTCTTGGGTAAAGAAGCTTGTAAGTAGTTTGTTACCATATATTGCCTGTAATTAATAGCATATTTATTATTAATTATTTCTATATTTATAGATTGACTTTATTTATTAAAATGGCATGAGGAGTATTTATATAAGTCTTGACATTAAGGCATCAACATTTTATTAGTTTTTTGACCACCTAGAGAGAATTGTGGGTTGTTTCATTTTAAAAGCACTTTTATATTTATTTGTTTATCTAATTTAAATTGATCTTTTTAAATCACGTGAATTAAAGGTATTTGGATCCATTTATAAAAAATTTTTGATGAGTGCTCATTTTCTATTTGTAAACCTTTATATTACATATATGACACATGGACATATACACATAGACATATAAACACAAAACACAAGTGTGCACATATAACATAATAGCAAAAGCCTTGCAGCTTTTTGTAGATGAATATATATTGCAATTGGTATAGATGTTTAAAACACTATAATTGAATAAAATATAAAACTGATCAAAATAACATTAACTTAGATGTATAAGATCAAAATTATGAGCTCAAAAAATATTTATTGAATCTAAGAAAAATGCAAGAGTCTTTAGAAAAATGACCATCCGGTAATGAAAACCCCGGTAAAAAGACAATTTTACCTTTTTTCTTTTTGGGGGGGTTAAGCTTGATGTTTCTCCATTTGCATTTCAATGTAAGTCCTGGCTGAGGTCTGGAAGGGTGGGAAAACTCCTTTTTTGTTAGTTTCATAATATTAAACATTGATCTTTTAGTTAGATGGTCAGCAGAAGCATCGTTTGTATTTAAAGAACCAGAGAGGTTGGAATGTCCCCAGATATTTCCTATAAAAAAATTTTTACTCTTTGATGAATTAAAGACTATAATTTCAAAGAAATGCATATTATAAATTATTAAGATAATAAAGTAGAGGTCTTAATAGTAGGAAACAGATTAGCAATATATTGAGAATTAGTATATAAATTAAATGCTTGAGGCACCTTTTAAAAGGCAGTAATAATTGCAACAAGCTCAGTTCCTTGAGCAGAGGTCACAAAGCTTTGTTGCACTATAGGCATATTATTGTCAATAATAGTAATTGTAACTCCATTAGATGATCTATCAGTAAATGCTAATGATGCATTTAATAGTGGCTTTTGAGAATATATTTTAGGAAATATAAATTTAGCTTTAGAAATATACTGTAACAATGGATGATTAGGTAAATGAAACAAAATTTCTCCATAAAATCCCTGTAATGCTGCTGCCAATTATCATTAGTATTTAGTAAAAGGTCAAGTTGTTCTTTTATTATATGGTATAACTATAGAAGAAGGGTCTTGTCCAAATAATTTTTTATTCCTAAGTCTTCCCTTACATATTAAAGAAGAGACCTGAGTAGGATAAGAAATATTGATTTTTCTAGGAGTGGATGGTAAATGAATCCACTCAAGAGGATCATCTTGCCATAAACATCCTGTAGGAGTAAATGGCATTTGCAATATAACTAAAAGCCAAGGTTTAGAATAATCAACTCATTGAAAATAATGTCCCATAATGGCATTTTCTACCTTTTGTATAGCTTCCTTTCTTTGAGGGGTTAAAACACGAGGAGAGGTAGGAAGAGAATTTCCATGTAAAAATTCAAATAAAGGTTTCAAATCAGCAGTAGTTAACTTTAAATAAGGTCTAATCCAATTAATATCTCCAAGAAGTCTCTGAAATTCATTTAAGGTTTGCAAATTGTCTGTTCTTAATTGAATAGCTTGAGAAGTAACATTTTCAGAATTTATTAATCTCACTAAATAAGAATAGGGAGGTTGAGTTTGAATTTTTTCAGGGACAATAATAAGTTTTTATTTTTGCAACTGTTCTATCATATAATGTAATACTTTTTATAAAGTCAAGGAATTAAAATGTGCCAACAAGATGTTATCCATATAATGTATTATATAGCAATCAGGAAATTTTTGTCTGGTAGAAAGTAAAGCATTATCAACTTTTTTTTTTTTTTTTTTTTTTTTTTTTTTTTTTTTTTTTTTTACATAAAGTGGGACTATTTTTCATTCCTTGAGGCAAAACGTTCCATTGAAACCTCTGGTAAGGTCTCTGTAAATTAGATGAAGGGAAGCTAAATGTAAACCTTTTATAATCTTGTTTGCACAATGAAATAGTAAAGAAGCAGTCCTGTAAGTCAATAATTATGATATAATGACCTTTAGGAATAGTAGTAGGAGAAGGGAGACTGGGTTGCAAAGCTCTCGTTGTTTCTATTATTTTGTTAATTGTTCTTAAATCTCGCAAATGCCTGGCAGGCATGACTAAAATGTTCTAATTGCTTGCAAGAAAAGCAATATCTTTTAGACAGTGTAGTAGGAAACTTATTAAGAACAGGAGCTGAACCATACTCCTTTAAAAATTGTAAGTAATGCTGGCCCTTTAAAGCAGCAGCAGTTGCTGTGCCTTGGATATGAGCTGGAGTAGAATCTATACATATTTTAATGAAATTGGCTAAAGATTTAGTTTTATTAATGGGTCTTAGCAGTGCTTGACAGGTTGGGTTTGCTTTATAATAGCCAATTGTTTAGTGAGCAATCTGGTTGTCTCTGAGTTTGTAATAACCTTAGAAATGAAGTCTTCTAATCTAGATAAAAAAATTTTCATAAGGTTTAGTAGTCTGCTGTTTAATATTAGAAAGAAAAGTTTGTTTTGAGTCTGAAGCTGGAAGATTTTTTCAAGCAGAAACAGCACATTTGGTAGCTTATCTTAGAGCAGCTTTTGGCAGTGAAAGTTGAGCCTGCAGTGTAAAATGAGTTTCACTCCCTATCAACATAGAAAAGGTCAAGCCTTGTTGCCAATTAAAAAGAGTTATCTATTTTGCAGCATTTGAATGAACTAGTTTGTAAAGTATAAGGGGAAGTCGAGCCAAAATCTTTGACTTCAGTTTTTAGCTCTTTAACCAATTTAAAGGGAAGTGAAGTGGCTCCCAGGCTGGGGGAGTGTTAGAATCTTCTGAGAAAATTACTGGGCAAGTCAATGTAAAATTTTTTGTTCTTTTGCTTCTGCAATAGCCTCAAGAAACTTAGGCCTATATTTAGTTGTAGCTTTCTTAAGATCTTGACCCTGGGGAGAAAGCTTATCATCAAATTATTATATATGTTGCTTTAACAACAGTCTCAATTAGAAATTCTTATTGAGTTTTTTTTTAAGGTATTTTAGAGAGAATCTCCCATTTTTCATCAATTTTTGTAAAAGTAATAGGAAATGTAAAATTTAAATCTTTTGTTTTTAAAGCCTCCCTTATAGCTCCTTTAAAGCCTACATTTTGAGAAGGAGAAGGTAAAGTATTGTCTAATTTTGGGTAAGGGATTATGACTAGTTGGAGGTTTTACAGGAGCTTTATATGCCCCCTTTGTTATAGGGGCTGTGAATTGTTTTCTGTGATATTTACTACCTGTTTCTTTTAAATCTTTTAGGTAAAATTTATTATCTAAATTATATTTTGTATTAGGAGAAGAAGCAGTATACTTATAGTTAGCAGCATTGGAAGAAGCTCCTATAAGAGGAGTTTGTTTTGACTTTATTATCCTATCTGTAAGGCAAACTCCTTTATGAGCAGGATTTTAAGCATATTTAAATAAATTTCGTAAGGGAAAAGCATCTATTGGGGCCCTTTTTAGCCCTTCATGGTCATAACAAAGTTTCATTTCTTTTCTTAACTTCTTCTATGTATCTAAACTTAAAGTTCCTTCTTCAGGAACCCAAGTAAACACTCTTAGATAAAATGAAAAAATTATCTCAGTTGCTTAGAAGTAACAGCTGCACCTCTCTTATTAAACATAATATCAATAAAGAATCCTCTTTCTTTAGACTCCTTATGGCACATGGCTTCTCAATAGTTCTGTGATTATTTACCCTTTTCTCACTTAGTCTAGTTTAACTATATCAATAAAGAGTCCTCTTTCTTTGGACTCCTTATGGCCCATAACTTCTCAGAGGTTCTGTGATTTTTTTCCATTCCTCACTCAGCCTGTCTCTGCTGATGGATCCCAGGCACCCTGAGTAAGAAGCTTATCCTTTACCTAATCTCTTAGAAGTACTTTAAAGGTAAGTGAAAACTTACCGGTTGTGTCCCATGTTCAGGTGCATTTGCCAAGGTCTGATCTCAGCGGGGGGTGCAGAGCAGCACAATAGGGGTACAAACACTAGTGCTTAATGCAATACAAAGGTAAAGGAGTCAGTGATGGGGAAAAATCAGCAGACAGACACACAAGTTTGGGCTGCTGAATCTTCTGTCTTTACTTTCACTTTGTACAAATACATAAGCATATTTCTTGGCAGTACATTCTTTTGTGATTACATTACAGTCATAAGACTTAGGAAATAGCAACATCTACAGATTAAATTTTAGACATATTAAATCTCTACCCAGCACATTTTAAGGCCCCGCACAGATGGGGTCATGCACACCTTTCCAAGGTCCTATATAGACGAAGGTCGTCGTATGTGACTGTCTGGGCATATTATAATTCTGATACATTTATCTAACTAATTTGAGAAAAATTTATTTCTCACAGATTCCCTCAAGTCATTTTTTTATGCACACTGCTCAGACTGTCTGATAAAAGTTAATTTTATCTGTCTGGAATTCAAAACACTATTGTTTTTCTTTTATAGCAGTAATTTTTAAAACCTAGAAGCAGGGAAAGGTGGGGAGCATAGCTGAATGTTAGCTCTGAAGGACTTTTACTCTAAGGAATTTGTAAGCATCTCTTTTAAACTACTCTGAAAGTAAGATAAATCTATTTTCAATCATAAAAAGACTCTTAAAGGTTATTAACTAGGAAAAAGTATTTAAATACAATCATAGGAAAGGGTTTTTATGTTTTTAGCTCAAATTCCAAAAGGTTATTTCCAGAATTAGTCTTGATCTAAATTATTGAAATAGTGACACCTGGGGTCCACATATAAGAACAGAACAGTGAATAGACAGAAGATAGTGAAAACAGACACATACAAAATTAACTCCTTCAGTGTCATGTTTGAGTGGCATCTATCCATAAATGGGGGGCTTTTAGCTTGACTTCCATTCTGCAAAATGGAACCTTTTCTCAAACTGCATCACATGGAAGATGCCACAGTGGGGCTCAAATCTCTTTTAATTCTTAAGTCATTTCTTTCACTCCTAGAGGAATATTAGAACAAGATTTTTATTTTGTTCAGTATAACTATCTCTAAGAGAAAGCAATTCCTTAATTTCTCTGTAGCTACTTTTTATTATTAAATTCAAATAACACTAAATATTTTAAAATTTCTTGTGGTATATTTATTGTCATTAAACAATGCCTGATTTCTTTCTCTTAACCCATTAATCAGTCATTCTTTATCTGTCTTTCTACAATGACCAAGCCTTATTTCTACAAATTTGCATGGAGACAGAAGTAACTATATATTTAAAATTAATATTAAAAGGCAGGATTAATGGATAAAAATATATGGCATATATACATGATGGAATATTACTCAGCCTTAAAGCAGAATGAAATTATGGCATTTTCTGTTAAATGGATGGAGCTAGAGAATATCATGCTAAGCAAAATAAGCCAATCCAAAGGCCAAAGGTTTTCTCTGATATGAGGATGCTAATTCACAGTGGGGTTGGCTAGGTAAGAATAGAGTTTCTTTAGATTAGGTAGAAGGGAGTGAAGGGAGGGGAGGGGATAACAAGGTAAGAAAGATAGTAGAGTGAATCAGACATTATTACCCTATGTACATATATAACTATACAACCAGTGGGATTCTACATAATATATGACCAGAAGAATGAGAAATTATACTCCATCTATATATGATGTATTATAGTACATTCTACTATCATGTATAACTAACTAAAAGAAACTTAAAATATTTTAAAATATCAAAAGGCAGGATTTATATGCTTTCACTTCTGTTAAACTGTTGTACATTTTTAAATTATTAAATAAGATAATTTACTTTGAAAAGGAAAAATGATAGCCTTTTATTTTAGTGAAAATGGAATAAATGCCTGTTTATTAATTAAGTGTAGATAAAAATCATACATATTATATTTCAAGCAAATGTAGGACAACTAAGAAAGGTATATAGAAGAAGGAAGACAGACTAGGCTCTCTGGACCTGAGAAAAATATTGATGGTGAGTTCCTGAGTGGATTTTAGTCTTATAAATTCCACAGAAGAAGATGAAGAATCATCAATGTGGAAAAGCCAATGGAAGCAGAGAAAAAAGACCCCAAAATGTCTGCTTTTCTTGGTAAAAGGCCAGAAAAATAATGTCATTTCAGTAATATTAAAGAAACAAATAAATAGATTTTAGACATTGAACACCTTACTCCAGGCACAAAGGTAAAAATTTGGCTTTATATCCCATCATTTTCAGCCAAGACTTAGCAGGTGAAACTTTACTTCTACCCTCACATGTGTATATAATCATCCCCCAGCTCACCACCCAGAATCAACAGGAACAAAGACTCATTTGACAGGTTCCACAAGAGAATAAGAAAACAGAGGAAAGAATCAGTGAAATTAATATGAGGAATAGAAATTACTTAATGAATATAGAGAAAGTACACTGGAAAAAAAATGAACAGTTTATAGGCACTTTGGGAACTATATTATAGGATATAATCCAAAACTTAACAAAATTTAAAAGGACTAAAATCATACAGAAAATAATATGATCAAATAAGGCTATTAAACTAATACTGGTTAATAAAATCAAGAAGGCTAAACTTTGGAAGACTACAGAAGAAGGATTCAGGACATTGAAAACTATTAAACCACGCAAACAGCAAATCCTGATCATGAAATTCACAGAAGTAAAAAACTTTTATCTAGAAAAAGAAAGCAAAAGAATAATACAAACTAAATGAAATAGCCCCAGAGAAATACAGAAATACTTCATTATACTTCATTGTGTATGTATAAATATGTGCATATGTGTGTGTGTGTGTGTGTGTGTGTGTATGTAAAACCTTTAATCAGAAATCCAGCAATTCATTATAGAAATGGAAAAATAAAGGGATCTATGTTGCTGCCTGAAGCGGAAACCGCCTTGGAGCAACGAACGCCGCAGGAAAATTCGGAGGCAGGATGAAAATGAAAAAAGGTCTTTTATTCTTCTTCTCTCTCCGGCTCCAGCAATCACTCCAAACGCTCTAACTCCAACCACCACCTTCTTCTTCTTCCCACACACACTAACTAAACTCACCCAGTTATATACATATCGCTTTAACAAGGACACGTGCTTACAGCTCGAGCTTACAGGTGCGTCACGCAGTGTTCACGGGCATACAAAGATTCTTTGGATAATGTATTACTATCAGGTGGAAACTAGAACATCTTTTATGGCTCTCAGCTAACCGCAATCTTTAGCTATCTCCTTGATTATAGGCTCCTTCATTTCCCCCTTTTAGTTTTAAAAGAGGGGATGTTCTAGGATGTCCATGTGCAACCGACATTCTTACCCGTCATGGGAGTCTAGGCTGTCCTGACTCCTGGCTTAGGTTGACATGCCGGCCACATTAGACTGTCCCGTGCGACTGTGCCGTGTCTTAGGTTGTCCCCTTCTGGGGATCTTACCCGTCATAGGCTAACCAGCCATCCAATAGAGCCCTTCAGGATCAACTGTGTGTTGACTAACAGCCGTCCAATTTTTAGGAGATGCTGCAGCTTTAAGGCGGCAAGCCTACTGCTGACGAGCCAAGTTTCCATAGCGTATCAAGTTCTTTAAGCCAATCAGCTGCCCTTACTTTCATCAAGTAACGCACTGAGTTCTCTTAGACAAATACCCGCAAGGCATTGTCCCGTAATGTCCCAAAATAATGGAAAATCAAAATGTCCATAAGTTATAACACATAGATTTAAGAGACCCCATGCATGCAGAGCAGAGGCCACACTGCTGGTTAGGTTGTTTGATGCTTGAGCAGCAGGGATGCTTGCAGCAATCGTGGTCCCTGCAGTTGTAGCATCAGCCGTCTTTTTTATGTCTAGACATTTTCACCGGCAAATCTTCAGGGCCCGCTACCTAAAAACTCAAGCATCCATTATTAAGGGAAAGGCAGTGCTATTCCAGCACTGAGATCAAAAGGTGAGCTGTCAAACTAAAAAAAAGAATTATTAGAGTAGAAAATAAAAGTTGATCTCTGCTCACACACATTGCTGCTTAAGCTCCCACAAACATAAGCTGGCAAAATATCACATTCAGAAATAATCAAAGAGAAACTGAGGGTGTTTACTGCATTAAAGATAAAGAAAAGCTAAAGGCACTTTGGAAAAATAATTTGTTAGCTGGAATCCTCGAGTCTCTATATACACAGCAATCCTATACCTGTTGAAATAATTCAAATTAATCAGCTATTAAACAAATGAAGTTAATAACAAATAAACGATCCTCTGTCGGAACACCAAAATATCAGGTTATACAACATTAAACATATTCACAGCTGAAGAGAAGTCCCGGAGACAACTATAAATCAAAATTGATTATCATTATAATTGATTATCTAATTAAAATATTCTGAACTTATATGAATATCTATTTATCTATCTATCTATTGATTATCTAATTAGAATATTCTAAGCTTAAATAAATTAACGTTATTTGGATCTATATCTATCTACCTATTTTTTTAAGCGCTTAATTATTTGTGACGTCACACTAGACAGACGCACATATAAACATATATTTGTGACATCACATTAACATGAAATTTAGACAAATGCACAGACATAAAGACATATATAAAAGAAAAAAATACAATTGTGTATACACTGAAGAGAGATCTTCTTGTCCCGGCCGGGAAGATGAAATTTAAGTTGTAAATTTAATGGAGGACTCTTAAGGGAATCACTCCATACCTTCATTTTGGTCCTCTTGATTTTGTACTTGTTTATTCAATCTAGACTCCTCAATAACTTCGTCTTGATCCTTTTGACTTTGTACCTGCTTTATCAATCTAGATGGTATCCATATTGGAGAGGATTCGTGCTTTGGAAAAACACAAACAGATCCTCTCCCCCAAATTAATACTGGGTCTGGACCCTTCCATGTACCTGAGAGAACATCCTTCCAGTAAACCAAAGGTTTATGTTGTTGGTGTGGGTTCCAGTGTCTATCTCCAGCCGAATGTCCATTAGAATCTAAAGTTAAGAAATTTAGGGTAAACAGGGCAACTGCCAATCTGTCCTTAGGATTTTTCCAGTTTTCACCTTTTTGCTTTAGTAACATATTTTTAAGTGTCCGATTTGCTCTTTCAATTATTCCTTGTCCCTGAGGATTATAAGCGATACCTGTTTTGTGGGTAATATTGAACTTTGTACAAAATTGTTTGAAGGATGTGGATGTATATGCAGGGCCATTATCTGTTTTAAGCATTTTGGGGATGCCCAATGCAGCAAAAGCTTGCAGACAATGAGATATAGTATCTTTAACTTTTTCTCCAGAATGTAAAGAAGCAAAAATCATGCCTGAGCATGTATCTATGGTGACATGAATAAATCGTAATTTTCCAAAACTTGGCTCATGTGTGACATCCATCTGCCACAAATGATTGGGCATCAAACCTCGTGGGTTAACCCCATAATGTGGATTGGGCAAAAGTGTTACACAAGATGGACATTCTTTTACAATTCTACGAGCTTGTTCTTTTGTGATTTTAAATTTTTGTCTTAAGGTAGTGCTGTTAACGTGGAACTGGGAATGAAATAAAGTAGCTTGTTGTACTGTAGTAAATATAAATATTGTTTTAGTGAGGGCATCAGCTTTTTGATTACCTTCATGGAGAGGACCAGGCAGATTAGTGTGAGCTCTTATGTGACCTATAAATAAAGGTTCTTTTCGTTGCCATAGGAGATTTTGGATTTGAGAAAACAATTTAGAAGCTGGAGTATGTGGTGCTATTGGACCTGCTAGCTCCAATTTAGGGAGAGCATGTACAATATAGTGGCTGTCTGAAAAAATATTCATAGGCTGTTCTTTAAAATTTTCCAGAGCTATTATTATAGCTTCGAGTTCCACTAATTGAGCTGATTTTTGATTAGTGATATGAATCATTTTTTCATTTTGAGTGACTACTGCAGCAGTACCGTTAGAGGAGCCATCTGTAAATACATTAAATGCTTTAGGAATGGGTTGATTTTTTATTACCTGTGGGAATATGATAGGATGATTGATACAAAAGGACAGTATAGGAGATTTAGGAATATGATTGTCAAAATTTGCAGAAGTAGAGCATCTAGCTATAGCCCAATCATTATCATTGAAGCACAAATATTCAACCTGTGACGATGAATAAGGAGTAATAATAGTAGCGGGATGAATTCCAAATATTTTAGTAGAGGTTTTAAGTCCTTGAAGAATAAGTTTAGCCACCATGGAGGTATAAGACTCAATTGTACTTTTAGGAGAGACAGGCAAATATATCCATAATATAGGTCCCTGTTGCCAAAATACTCCTGTTGGTGTATATTGTGAAGGAATAATAATCAATATTAGTGGTTGTGTAAAATCAAATCTATTGCAATGGGATCTTTCAATGGCCTGTTCTACTAATTTTAGAGCTCTCCTGGCCTCAGGAGTTAATGTTCGAGGTGAGGATGGATCAGAGTTCCTGCGAAGGATGTCAAATAAAGGTTTTAATTGTCCAGTAGTGAGGCTTAGTGTAGGGCGAAGCCAATTAATGTCTCCCAATAATTTTTGGAAATCATTGAGGGTGGTCAAATGTTCTTTACTTATTAGAATTTTTGGGGGTTTAACTAAAGTATCCATGATTTTAAAGCCTAAATATAGTATAGGTGATCTGCTTTGAAATTTTTCTTCTGCTATATATAATCCATATATTTTTAAATTTTTTGTTATTTCACTAAATATATTAAATAAGATTTTTTGATTAGGGTGAGCTAATAAAACATCGTCCATGTAGTGTAGACACATGAGGTCTTGATATTTGTTTTTAATGGGCTGTATAGCTCTGTCCACATATAGTTGGCACATTGTAGGGCTATTTGCCATTCCCTGTGGCAATACTTTCCATTGATATCTTTTATCAGGGCCATTATTATTGATAGAAGGAATTGAAAAAGCAAATCTGGGGGCATCCAGAGGATGTAGGGGAATGGAAAAGAAACAGTCCTTTATATCAAGAGTCATAAGGTTATAGTTTTTTGGAATAGCTACAGGATTAGGAAGTCCAGGTTGGGTAGGTCCCATAATTTGCATTGTTTTATTAATTTGTCTTAGGTCTTGTAATAGTCTCCATTTTCCCGATTTTTTCTTAATTACAAATATGGGAGAATTCCAGGGAGAGGTGGAAGGCTCTATGTGTCCTGCTTCTAATTGTTCTTTAATTAATTGATGGGCTGCTTGCAATTTTTCTTTGGATAGGGGCCACTGAGGGACCCAAACTGGCTTATTAGAGAGCCATGGTATTTTTAAAATTGTTTTCTCAGTGGCCCCTAGAAAAAATGTCCTTTGCCTTTTTTATTATAATTAGGATTTTTATTCTTAACACCTGCAGGCTTGGTTGCTAGGTGTAGCCCCATTTGATGTAAGATATCTCTTCCCCATAGGGTAACTGGCAAGCTGTTTAAAACATAAGGTTGGAATGTTCCTGTATGGCCTTCATTGTCTTGCCAATTTAAGATTACAGCACTTTGTGCTGGGGTATTACTATATCCCAAGCCTCTTAAACTGGTTGAGGCTTTCTGCAGAGTCCAGTGCTTAGGCCATTGTTGTAGATTTATGATGGAAGAGTCAGCTCCTGTATCAATCAGCCTCTCCATCTCTATACCTTGAATTTTTAATTTGCACATCGGCCTCCGTGAACAATCCTGAACCCAGAAAGCCATAGGTCCTGAACCAGTGGAACCGAATGCTCTGCTATTTCTATTTTGTGGCATGCTTTTAAAAGAACTATGGAGACTGGGAATGAGGAGCAGCTGTGCGATTCTGTCTCCTTGATTTACGGAGATGACGCCCCTGTGTGTACTTAGCATTATTTTAATCTCTCCATTATAATCTGAATCAATAAACCCTGGTATAACATTAAAGCCTAATAAACTCTTGGAACTACGCCCAAGGATTAGTCCCACAGTTCCTGAAGGGAGAGGTCCCCTGATTCCCGTAGGTATCAGCTGAACCCCCATTTCAGGTGTCAGGACCATCCGGGCAGTAGAACAGAGATCTAATCCTGCACTTCCTCTTGTCCCTCTGATAAGGGAGTTAATGGGTAGGAGGGATTGTGACGAGGAATCATTTGGATCTGAGGGCATTCCTCCTCTAGTGCGCATTCCTCCTCTAGTGCCTCGTACATTTGTGGGCCCCGGGGCATTGGGCCCCGTGCCCCATTTTTTGAAATCCTTGATAAATCATTTCCATATATATCATATCTGGAATGGCATTGATTGGCCCAATGTATACCCTTTTTGCACCTGGGGCATCGGCCTGGAGCACGGTATGAATTTGATCTTATTACCCTTGGGGGATATTGCTTAGCATATCTTGGTTGATTATAATACTTTTGTCTGGAATATCCTGTTCTAGGTTGAAACCTTTGGGAATTTTGAGGGGAGGAATTTTTCATCACTGCAGCAATTCCGTTGCCTGTGATAACAGCCTCATTAATGTCTTTGCACAGTCTGATATAAATTGATAAGTCTTTTTTACTTCTCCACGGCCTTATTGCATCCTGGCAATATTTATTAGCATTCTCGTACGCTAATTGGATAACTAGAGGCATAGCTTGTTCGACTTCGCCAAAAACTCTAGATGTTGTTTTTAAGAGTCTATCTACAAAATCAGCGTAAGGTTCGTTAGGCCCTTGTATAACTTTTGATAGGCTGCCTTGCAGATCCCCTGTGCCTGATATTGTCTTCCAGGCTTTCACAGCTGCAGTGTGTATCTGGGCATACACACCTGGATCGTATTGTAGCTGATTTTGTAGTTCGGCGAACTGACCCTCCCCTGTGAGCATATCTATATTGCGTCGAGGGAAACCTGCTGCAGCATTTCTCTTTGCTATTTCTGAACAAAGTTCCTGGAATTGAGTTTTCCAGATTAGGTATTGTCCCCCACTTAGTACCGCTCTGCATAGACTTTTCCAATCTGAGGGGGCTAAGGTTAGGGTGTTAAGTGACTCTATCATACTTAATGTGAACGGAGCTTGAGGCCCATAGGTCATTACTGCCTCTTTAAAATTCTTTATTGTTTTAAAGTCTAGGGACTCGTGATATCTTTGTCCCTCTTCATTTTGAAATACTGGCAGTTCTAGGTGCTCCTGCGGTCTATGTTGTTCGAGAGCGTATAAGCGCTCAGAAAGGCCGCCAATTTCTACCTCAAGGGCACGTACATTCTGATCAATACTCCTTATTGTTTATGTTAGGTATTCTATCCATGAAGGAGCAGAGGGCACTAGTGGTTCCTCTATTTGACGGTCTTTTCTCTTTTTTAATTTCTTTTTGTTCTTTTTATTGGAGACTGTGCTCCCTGAATCGCTTTTTGATTCCTCCTCACTACTAGCTTCATAATTTTTAACTGGCTTAGTGGAGGAGACCGTACTGTCATGGTTTGGCTCCTTGTTACTATTATCACTTTCACTAGTATCCTGAGTTTCAGCTTCTAAGGAGAGTACATACTCCTCAGCTAATTTTATTAAGCTTCTGATGGCTTTTGCAGTTCTTACTTTTGAATTTATATTACTGCTCTCCTTGCTGGTCTCAACTGAGTCAGAGGATATGCTTTCTTGTTCACTTTTCCCACTATCCTCTGAGTTCTCACTATCAAAAATTTCATTTGTGGCTTTTATAAACCAACTTTTTGTTATATTCGCTTCCATATTTTTAAATTTTCTTTTTTCTTACCTTGCCGCCGAATTCCCCGTACAGGCCACCACTTGTTGCTGCCTGAAGCGGAAACCGCCTTGGAGCAACAAACGCCGCATGAAAATTCGGAGGCAGGATGAAAATGAAAAAAGGTCTTTTATTTTTCTTCTCTCTCTGGCTCCAGCAATCACTCCAAATGCTCTAACTCCAACCACCACCTTCTTCTTCTTCCCACACACACTAACTAAACTCACCCAGTTATATACATATTGCTTTAACAAGGACACGTGCTTACAGCTCGAGCTTACAGGTGCATCACGCAGTGTTCATGGGCATACAAAGATTCTTTGGATAATGTATTACTATCAGGTGGAAACTAGAACATCTTTTATGGCTCTCAGCTAACCGCAATCTTTAGCTATCTCCTTGATTATAGGCTCCTTCAGATCTATAAAACCAGAACTTACAAAGAGCCCAAGGGGGAAAAATAGATGGAAAAAGTAACAAGAGTCGAGGAAACAATTAATGGAATAAAAATGAGATAAAGCTGTTTTTAAATTAGTCAAATAGAAAATGGTAAAAAAAAATTAAGATGTATTTTAGAATTTCCAAATTGGTTCAACTTTAGAAGTCTGAATGACATGTAGTAAATCTTTGTCTTTCATCAATTCATATCTGCAAATTTGCCTATTTGGTAAAATGTTTTTGTAACCCCCAAATCAATACTCACAGTTCTTTCTTCATTATTTTCAGGCATGCATAAGCAGTAAAAAATTTTGATTTTCCCTAGCCATGCAGTTTCTTCAGTTTTCATAGTTGAACAAGTATCTTCTTTATAGACTATTTAGTGCCGTGGTTTTCTTTTCTTTTCTTTCTTTCTTTCTTTCTTTCTTTCTTTCTTTCTTTCTTTTTTTTTTTTTTTTTTTTTTTTTTTTGAGGAGGGGTTCTTTTACTTTGTGTTGGTGATTTCACTATTTAAAATAATTCCATGTATAGTAATGAAGTGCTTCATGTCCAGTGATCCTAAGTACAAGAAGACTGCAATATATCTTATGAAGAAAGTATGTGTTAGATAAGCTTCATTCTGGCCTGAGGTATTAAACTATTGGCCATGAGTTCACTGAATATTAAATATGGTGTCCTTAAATAAAGACACACAATACAAAGTTATATATTGACTAATTGATGAAAATATTGTGATCACAAGCAAACAGGATTCTAACCCTTTACCTCTTAAGTGCAATGGTTTAGTACTTGCTAATTCAATGTTCATGGCAAGTTAATAGAATATAACTAAAATGAGCAATGAGAATGGACTGTTTTGGCTTAATATTTATAATAGAAATATATATCATTATCTTCACATATGGTGAAAATTTTTCATTCCTAAAGCCATGACCTTGAATAAAAAAAGAATACTGAAGGTATTTAGAACAAAGAGGCAAAAATTCCCATTTTCCCTACCACTATTTTATTTTATTTTATTTTATTTTATTTTATTTTATTTTATTTTATTTTATTTTAAGGGGTGCAGGTACCAGAAATTGAACTCAGAACCACTTGGCCACTGAACCACAAATCCAGGCCTATTTTGTATTTTATTTAGAGAGAGGGTCGCATTGAGTTGCTTAGTGCCTTACTTTTGCTAAGGCTAGCTTTGATCTCGAGATCATCCTGCCTCAGCCTCCCAAGCCACTGGGATTATAGGAGTGCACTACTGCACCTGGTTTATTATTTTATTTTTACTGTAAGTATTAGTCAAATAAATCAAATTAGATAACTAAAGGCATATGAATTGGAAAAGTTCATATAATACCATCTTTATTTGTGAGTGATGTGATATTTGAAAACTAAAAAAAAAATAAAATAAAATTATCTCAAATGATAATTCAGTAAGGCAATATGACATAAAGTTAACTAAAAAACTAAAATTATCAACAGCCTTCATACACATAATCAGTACTAGAGAAAAATTCTACTACAATAGTTAAAAATGATAATTTATGAAA
Organism: Tamias sibiricus; assembly: GCA_025594165.1. Classification (NCBI taxonomy): domain Eukaryota; kingdom Metazoa; phylum Chordata; class Mammalia; order Rodentia; family Sciuridae; genus Tamias; species Tamias sibiricus. The sequence continues at coordinate 136,915,875 of CM046659.1, forward strand.
ATTGTAATTAGGAATTTGCAAAAACTATATGATGATAACCCTAACACAATTCTGAAACATACAGAGGCCAGAAGGTACATATCCAATAATATAAAAGTATACATGAAGTTACACATTGTAGGACTATTTAGAATTTCAGATTATTGGAAACATCCTAAATGCTCTTATATAGAATGGTTGAATAAAGTACAATATATAGAACTTATGGGCATATTGTGTCTTACAAAAAGATGCTGAAGAAGTTTAAAAGAATATAACTTTAATTGCTCTACCTCATTTGCAAATGGTCAGGTTAATTGAAGAGATCAGGGTGATCCTTAATCCACCTGATATCTTATAAAAATGTGAGGAATGAATAACAGAGGAAAATTTAAAAGGAAGAATGCCTACTGAAGATAAAGGCCAAGATGGGAGCAATGCAACTACAAAGAAGGGATGTGAATGACTGCCAGCAAACTACCAGAAGTATAAAAAAAGCCAGAAACAGATTCTCCCTCACAGACCTCAGAAGAAATCAACACTACTGACACCCTAATGTTAGATTTCTTACTTCAAAAATTTCTGATATACCACCCAGGTAGCAATTAATTAAGGAAGTCATAGCAAACTAATTGAATACTCAATGTATGATATAATGCTATAAAAATTAATATAAACAATCTCACTGAATAATGTCCAGTGATTCCAGGATATATTTTCAGGAGAAACAAGAAGAATGCAAAGAATGTATAGTATGTTACTTTTTGTATTTTAAAAAGTGGAAGTAAAATGTACATTATTAGCTTATTTTTACAAAAAACCATTAAAAAAGAATAAAACAGAATCTGATGAGCAGCCGATTCAATGTTTATTTCAGCACAATTCACAATAGCCACATTATGGAATCAATCTAGATGTCCAACAACAGGTGAATAGATCAAGAAAATATGGTATGTACCCATAGTGAGATTTTACCCAGACATAAAGAATAATAAAATAATGGAATTTGCTGGTAAATGCATGGAACAGGAGAAAATCATGCTAAGTGAAATAAGCCAGACTCAGCAAATCAAGACTTCTGTATGCTTTTTCTCAAATGTGGCAGCTAGAGCAAAACAAGAGAAAGAAGGCAGTTGGGGAGAAGATCAGATATCAGATATTCCTCTATCCTTTAGGATATAGGCAAGATCAGTGGAGAAGAACACCCCAGTGCTGGAAATGGACTGCCTGCATTTTGGATCACCTTCCTCACCATTTTTGGTTGGGGAAGCTCCCAGATTGAAATGCCAGCTGGCCAGGAACCCTGTGTCCATCTCCCTCCTCTCCCCAGTGGCCTGTAACCTGGTACAGTAATTACCCAACACAAAACAGCTCTCAGTGGGATGGGTGTGCAATGTGAACAGGGCATCACCCATGGGAACCCTGGTGAGAGAGTTCCCTTAATTGGGAACTAGTAAAGGAGAGAGAGAGGGTGAAACAGTTTGTACACTAACTGAGAGACCAGGAATTGCAAAATCTTCATGCAAGATAGGGTGATAGGACCAGGCACTCAAGTCATACGGGAGGACCTAAAAATAGACCCTTGAGGTGCAGTCTCCCTTCAGGGACTGGAGGTTGCCACATTTCACTTTCAGATGCTCTGCACCAGGACCAGCCTTCCTACCCTGGTTGCCTTCACCATTCTGAGGGTGGAGATACCAGCTAACAGCAGTCAACCAAACCTATTGGATGAGAAGGGAAGAAGAAAGATACTGATCTCCAACCAAAAAAATCAACAAGCCTGGTTTCTTCCTTTGAGATTTTTTTTAAATGTATTTATTTATTTTCTGTTTTTCTCCCCACCCCCTATTTTCCCACCCTCACATCCCCAACATAAGTGAAACCATGTACTTTGCATAAGTACTAAGGATTTTGAGGACTGGGACATCTGAATAGGATATTATAGCTGTGTTGTATATTCCTTTTTTTTTTTAATTTCTTTCCTTTCCTTCAACTTTTACTATTTTAACATCCTTTATTTTTCTTAATATATGTGTGTGTCTGTTTTATGTACTCTACTGTCTTCCCATGTACATGTCTTCCCAAAATTGCTTTCTGTCTATTCCCCTGCTACTAACCCCTCTTCTTTAGATTTCTCTTTCACACTCCATAAGATATACTAATTCTATATTCTCACATCCTGCCTCCCCAGATATCATACTAAGCCTCACCATGATGATTCATTGTCCACCATCATACACTGTAAACCCTTTTACAAACTTACTGATTTTATTATAGATAATAAACAAATTCAACATTTCTGTACATCATGACCAAACTGTAAATGCCTTAATAGCAATAAATTGTATTTAGGCTCTATTAATATTGTACTTCCCCACAAAGGAGAGTTATTGGGAGCCTACAGGAGGACTATAAGCATGTAGGGTAAAATGGTAACCCTTGAACCCATGGTGCAAGAAGAAAAGACACATGAGCAACATGAAAAGATAATGGAGGAAAGGGCCCCAAACAAATCAAGATACCACATTATTAGAATCCATGGCCAGCACAGTAGAAGAAATGACAGAGAAAGAGTTCAGGATGTACATAATTAAAATGTTCTATAAATTAAAGGAGGCTATAAGGGAGCAAATACAGGCAGCCAAACATCATTTCCACAAAGAGCTACATAAACAAATACAGGAAGCAAAAGATTACTTCAATAGGGAGATAGAGGTGCTAAAGCAAAACCATATAGAAATCCATTATGATCTGATAGAATACAAGGTAGTATCTCTAATTTTTATATTTGCTAAGAGTTGCTTTGAATCTCAATATATGGTCTATTTTAGAGAAGTATCCATGTGCTGCTGATAAGAATGTGTATTTACTCATTGAAGGATGAAATATTCTATGTATGTCAGTTAAGTCTAAGTTATTAATTGTATTATTGAGCGCTATAGTTTCTTTGTTCAGTTTTTGTTATGAAGATCTATTTAGTGGTGAAAGTGGTGTGTTAAAGTCACGCAAGATTATTGTGTTGTGGTCAATTGACACTTGAATTTGAGAATAATTTGTTTGATGAACATAGATGCTCCATTGTTTGTGGCATATCTATATTTTTAATTGTTATGTCTTGTTGGTGTATGGTTTCCTTGAGCATCATGAATTGTCCTTCTTTTTCCATTTTAATTAACTTTAGCTTTAAGTCTATTTGATATGAGGATGGAAACCCCTATTTGCTTCCACAGTCCGTGTGTGTGGTTTTTCCCAACACTTTAAATTCAGTCTGTGTATCTTTTCCTATGAGATGAGTCTCTTGGAGGCAGCATATTGTTGGGTCTTTTTTTTTTTTTTTTTTTTTTTTTATCCAATCAGCTAGCCTGATTGGTGAGTTTAGGCCATTAACATTCAGGGTTATTATTGAGACATGATTTGTATTTCCAGTCATTGTTGGTAATTTTTGTTATTTAACTTGACTTGGTTTCTCCTTGGATTAGTTTTTTCTTTAGTGTAATACATCACTCTGCTGATTTTCATTGTTGTTTTTTATTTCCTCTTCATGGAATATTTTGCCAAGGATGTTTTGTAGTGCAGATTTTCTAGCTGTAAATTCTTTTAAATTTGTTTATCATGGAAGGATTTTATTTCATCATCAATCCTAAAGCAGAATTTTGCTGGATATAGAATTCATGGTTGGTTGGCATCCATTTTCTTTCAGAGCTTGATATATGTTGTTCCAGGATCTTCTAGCTTTCAGAGTCTGCATTGAAAAATCTACAAATAATCTAATTGATTTCCCTCTATATGTAATCTGATTCCTTTATCTTGTGGCTTTTAATATTCTCTCATTATTCTGTAAGCTAGGCATTTTTCATTATAATGTGCCTTGGTGTGGATCTGTTGTGATTTTTTACATTTGGCATCCTGTAAGCTTCTTGAAGTTGATTTTCCAATTTGTTCTTCATGTTTGGAAAATTCTTTGATATTATTTCATTTAATAGATTGTTTATTTATTTGGTTTGGAACTTTATGCCTTCCTTTATTTCAAAAACTCTTAAATTTGGTCTTTTTATGATATCCCATATTTCTTGAATATTCTGCTCATGGTTTCTTGCCATTTTCACTGTGTGGCCTATATTCTTTTCAAGATTATATATTTTGTCTTCATTGTCTGAGGTTCTGTCTTCCAAGTGGTCTAATCTGTTAGTGATGCTTAAAGTTTAACTTTTAATATTTTTTATTGTTTATTTCATTTCATGGATTTCTGTCTGGTTTTGCTTTAGCACCTCTATCTCCCTATTGAAGTAATCTTTTGCTTCCTGTATTTGCTTATGTATCTCTTTGTGGTAATGATGTTTTGCTGCCTGTATTTGCTCTCTTATATCATCTAATTCACTGAACATTTTAATTATTTTCATCCTGAACTCTTTCTCTGTTGTTTCATCTGCTGTGCTGGCTATGGATTCTATTAATGTGGTATCTTGATTTGTTTGGGGCACTTTCTTCCCTTGTCTTTTCATGTTGCCTGTGTGTCTTCCCTTCTAGCTCTGTGGATTCCAGGCATTGCCTTTTTTTTTTTTTTTTTTTTTTTTTTTTTTTTTTTTTTTTACCCTATAGGCTTATAGTGCCCCTGCAGGTTTCCAATACCTTTCTTTTGAGGGGAAGGACGATGTTAACAGATCCCAATATAGACCATATACAAACTAAAAACAAATTGTTGCTATTAAGATGTTACAGTTTGGTCACAGTGTACAGAGATGGTGAATTCAATTATTATCTACAATATGATCAGAAGGTTTGTAAAAAGGGTTTACCATTTCTTTTTTTAAAAAATATTTATTTATTTAGTTGTACACAATGCCTTTATTTATTTTTACGTGGTGCTGAGGATTGAACCCGGGCCATGCTTGTGCTAAGCGAGCGCTTTACCGCTGAGTCACAACCCCAGCCCGGGTTTACTGTTTCTGATAGTGAACAAAGAACTGGGGGTAATGTGTAGGAAGATATGCTGAGGAGGTAAGAGGTGAGGATATAGATTTATTTTATCTTAAGAAGTGTGAAAGAGAAATCTAAAGAATTCAGTTAGTAGTAGGAGAATAGAAAAGTAATTTTGGTAGACAAGTGAGTGGGAAGACAGTATAGTACATTAAAAAAAATGCACCTATATTTTAAGAAAATAAAAAATGTTCAAATAGTAAAAATTTGAAAAAGATAATAAAAAAGAATATACAACCCAACTGTAATATAACATTCAGTCATTCCAGTTCTCAATATCCTAATTCATGCAAAGTACTTGGTTTCACATATGTTGGGTATGTGAGGGCAGGAGAATAGAGAGGGAGAATAAAATAATCTGGAAGGAAGAAACAGGATTGTTTTGGTTGGAAATCAACCTAAACGCAAATTGTTGGAAATCAGTATTTTTCCTGCTTCCCTTCTCATCCAATAGGTGGGATTGTCTGTTAGCTGTTATCTCTGCCCTAAGGATGGTGAAGGTAACCAGTGTGGGGGGGTGCTGGGGGGGTCACCTGGAAGTGGGCTGTGTCACCCACCAAACCCTAAAGGAGAATGCACCATAATGATCTGTTTGGGGGCCCACTGGTGTGCTGTGAGTGCCCGGTTTTATCTCCTTATCTCGCCTGAAGACCTTTCAGCTCCTGGTCTCTGTGTTAGACTTTAAAGTGTATCACACTTACCCTCTACCTTACTGCTTCCTAATAAGGGACTATTCTCTCTAAGGCTCTTTTGTGTGGTGCTTTTGGCATGTTGTGCACCTGCCCAGTGAGAGCTGTTTTGTTTTGGGCAGTCACTGTGCCTGGGTTAGCAGCTACTGGGGAGAGGGGCTAGTTAGAAACTGGGTACCTGGCCAGCCAGAGCTCCAAACTAGAAGTTGTCCTCACTAAATATGGTGATGAAGGTGTCTCAAGATGGAGGTGGTTGCCAAAAGAAAAGTGACAAACTGGAAGATAGGACAGCAAGAAATAAAAAATGGAGACCATGCAGAGATACACACAACAGTTTATTTGTCAGAGCTGACAAATAAAGGCTGTCTCTCTATAGGAGATAGAGGCAATACAGGCTTGGGGTTTGAGACTTTTATGGGGATGGCTCAGAGATCAGGGCTGGGCGAGTCCTAATGTAGGCTGTTAATGGTGGGGTTGGTATTAGGGAATGGTGATACACCCTTGGGCAGGAAAGAATTCCAGGTGGCGAAGGATTGGGTTGAAATGAGAAAGTGGTGAGCCTTTCTCAGAAAGGCCCTTGGGTGGGGAAGCAAAACTTTTCCTTAAAATGACAGTTGTCACTTAAGATGGCCACCCAGATGTTCAGCAAGGACCTTACAGTTGTTTTCACTGATGGGGTATCAGGTTGGGTGGGGGAAGCCAGACGATTGCATTAGATGATGAGTTCAGAGGCTAGTTCTGTGTTATGCAGTGTGTGGCTGTCGGCTTTCTTCATAGCCTGTGTGAAGTTCTCAAATACAGGAAGGCAGGCCACTGCTCATAGGGGACTATCTCCATTGCTGCAGAGTCCCAAGATGGAGGTGACTGGGGAATCCCCACATTGGAAGATGGGGGTCTGCACAAGAGTGGCTGCCAGAGATTCTGTGTGTGTGTGGTTGCCAGGTGTCCTCCATGGGAGCAATATGTGTGATTTCTGCTTGGGTGGGTGGCCAAAAATTCTGTGCAGGTGCTGATGTCTGATGGTCCCACTCAGGTACCCAGTAGTCCTGCATGGGCACATAGTTGGGAGACCTAATCGGACACTGAGGCCTGAAGCACTGCATGAGCATGGTGGCCATGATTCCTGCACTGAAGTAGGGACATTGCTTGCAGAAAAGCAGTATTCTCACTACTTGAGTCCCAGGTCATGGAAAGACACAGAATGCTGCCTCCCTCTGGCCCACCATCTTGGATCCATTGAATTAATGGTTTTTAATACACAAAGATTCACATATGTGGATTCCTGCAGGTGTATATGTGTGTTTTGCACATTTGTACATAGATTTTTCCATTGGGAGGGCCTGTAAGCAATGATACCTAGAAGCCATGTGTATACCTTGCACCCAGTTTTGTATTCAATGATAGCATTCTCTATTAAATAGAACCAATAATCCTTGGGCTGGGGTAGGGAAAGAACAAATAAAACATCTTGTGCTAAAAATAAAGGAATACTTAATGTAAAAAGTTACATGTTAAGAGAACACAGAAGTTAGTTTGAATGGACTCCTATGGGAGAAATCTGGATAATTTCAGCATCAAAATCAAGAAGAAATATAATGGATTATAACTAACTGAATAAAGATCCATGAGTTTCCACTGACATAAAAAATGAATAAATAACTTCACAGAAGAAGAAATATAATTGATCAGCAAATATATGAAAAAGTGTTAAACACCTCTAGCAATTAGATAAATGCAAATCAAAACTACTCTAAGATCTCATCTTGCTCCTGTCAGAATGGCAATCATCAAGACTTCAGGTAAAAATAAATGTTGACAAGGATGTAGGGGGAAAAGCACACTAATACAATGCCGGTGGGACTGCAAATTGGTGCAACCACTATGGAAAGCAGTATGGAGATTTCTCAGAAAACTGGGAATGGAACCACCATTTGACCCAGCTATTCCACTCCTCAGTTTATACCCAAAGGACTTAAAATCAGCATACCATAATGACGCAGACACAGCAATGTTTATAGCAGCTCAATTCACAATAGCTATACTATGGAACCAACCTAGGTGTCCCTCAATAGATGAATGGATAAAGAAAATGTGGTATATATACTCAATGGAATATTACTCGGCTTTAAAGAAGAGTGAAATTATGGTATTTCCCAGTAAGTGGTTGGAGTTGGAGAATGTCATGCTAAATGACATAAGCCAATCCCACAAAACGAAAGGCCAATATTTTCTCTAATATGCAGATGCTAATTCACAATAAAGTGAGGGACATTAGGGAAAAATATCATTAACTTAGATTAGGTAGAGGGAAGTGATGGGAGGGGAGGGGATGTGGGAATAGGAAATACAGTAGAATAAAACAGACATTATTTCTGAATGTATGTTTGTGACTACATGACCAATATGATTCTGCAACTCACAAAAATGAGAAATCATATCCCATCCATGTACGATATATCAAAGTGCATTAATGCATTCTACTGTCATGTATAACTAAGTAATGCAAATAAAAAAATAAAGTAGAAAAGACAATCTTATTCACAGAAGAAATAATTCGAAATGTAGAAATAACAACATATTTAAATAGTCACTATTTTGCAGCCACTGTAGTAATAACAGTTTGTGCAGCAGTCATCAATAAATGTAATATGTAGTAGTCAAAGTTTTAATAAATTTACATGGCCAAAATTATTTCCCACAAATTTATTATTAATTATGACATTGCATTTTGTGACCTTGAATACTTCCCTTACTATCTCTTCGAGGTTTTCTTTAAGGTGGAAATAATTGTCTTTTTTTTTTCCAGTTCTTCTAAGACATAAAAACTGGAATTGATGCAGTGTATAAAACTAAATGACAAACATAAGGTGCTTGATAAAAGATAATACATTCTCCCTTTCCAAAAAGGGAAAAGGTCAGTCAATCAATTTTGGATAATTTAGCATTTTGTGAGAAAAATAAATTGAACTCACCAATACCAGAGTCATGGCCTTTTTCTCCAGAGGAAGTATAGAGAAGACAGAGGTAGTAAAGGAAAAAAAAAAAAAAAAAACAATTAGTGATGACTTGCTCATAACAATCAGTTTGGGTTTCCACAATTAAGCCAACATTTTAAAGCACTGAAGCCATTACTTCATTTTTTTCCTCATTTACCATCTTAAAAGATCTTTTGCTCATTTGCCACTCAGATTCTTTTTCACCACTTGACTCAGAATTCTGGGTTAAGCTCTCCACTATCTCCTTCTTTCTGGAAGTGATACCTCTTCCCAAACAACCCTCTTCCTGGGCCAGAAACTCCAACAGTAGCACAGTATCTAGAGTTCCATTCTTTTCTCAAACTCTCTTTAAGTTTTTCCTTTTGTTTATTGCTACTTGCTGCTGAATTTTGCCTTTGCACTCTTAAGAAGGACATTAACATTGAGGACAAAAATGCACTCTCTATTTACTTGCCAAATGATAAGTACTTGCTCTATAAGATAAAAGGTTACGACTCTGGTTCTGGGGGCTAGCCCCAGCCTGGGGGTACAACGCGAGTGCTCAGCGAAGTATGAAGGTAGAGAAGCAGCGATGGGGAAAATAACACACCGACACATGAGTCAGGCTGTGGAATCTTCTCTCTTTACTTTCACTTTGTTGTAGGTTTTAAGCACCATTTTTGGCAGTACAGATTGTTTATACTTTCTTTGGTGATTTCATTACAGACATGACTTAATTTTTAGACATTAAATTTCTTATTATATATATATTTCAAGGTTTTGAGGTCACTTGCACCTTTTCAAGGCCCTGTACATGACTGCCTAGGCATATTATAATTTCATCATTATTAATCTAATTAGTTTGGGTGAAAATTTATCTCTCACAGATTCCCTGAAATTGTTTTCTCTGCACACTATTTAGACTGTTTTGATAAAAGTCAACTTTCTCTGTCTGGGATTCCAAAGCACTATTGTTTTTCTTTTATAGCAGTTGTTTATAAAATATAGAAGCAGGGAAAAGAGGGAGGCAAGGCTGAATGCTAGCTGATGAAAGACTTTTTGCTCTAAGGGATTTATATATACTTTAAAAGTAAGAGAAATTTATTTTTAATCACAAAAAGACTCTTAAAGCTTATTAACTAGAAATAAAGTACTTATAGAAAAAATATTTGTGTTACTCCTCTCAAGAAAAGATAAATGTACAGAGTTAGTCTGGATCTAAATAATTGAAATAGTGATACCTGGTGGCCATATATGTGACTAAAGAACTGAACAGCAAGTAAAAGTCAAAGTTAACTCTTTCAACACCATGATATCTTTCATGAAAAAGGAGAGGGCTTTATAGAAAATGCCACAACACTCTGGTGCATCTTTTTCCCTTGAAAAGCAATGACTTGCCTGCTCTGAGAATGCTTGGAGCAAATATCCTTGGCAGGAAGATCTCATAAGGATCTGCCCTGTCATACCTACCTGAGGCCGTACAGAAGGGATGCAATCAATGAAGCCAATGCCTAAGGTAAGTAAGAAGAGATGCACAGAATTCAAGTGGCTAGAAAGGGCTGTGTAAGGGGCCTAAAACTGAATAGAACACCCTGCCTTCAAACACTTCAAGACTCAGGGCACAGGAAAGCAAACTTTGCCTCCTAACAGAAAATAAACTCTCAATATAATGATTTGAACTTAGCCATTTAATATATATTCCCTGCAAAACTTTTAAAACTTGACCTGATCAACAATGCAAATCTGCCAGGTTCTCAGTTCCCAGGTGAATGAATGTGGAGAATGGGTAACTACTCCACTTCCAACTGTCTCAGGCAGGCTGTGAATGCACACTTGCCTCCAGTCCTAGTGACATGCGGTTCTCAAAAGGAATGCACAAGGACAAAGACCCAGGTCTTCCACTCTCACTGGTCCACCTGGCCCAGCCCTTCATTCTATGCCCATGACAATGATGCCTCCAACTTTTAAGACCCTGATGAACCCAGCCTAATTCCATCTTAAGATTGGGAGCCGTCTCATCACAATATCATGAAAAGTTTATTTCTGTCTTACTGCAAAATACTAAGATTTCCATTTGGCCTGACAATAATTTAGTGTTTTAAAAACTTGCTTGGGATTCCTGCATGTGCTTTGAACTTACAAGTGCCTGGCTTTCCTTAAGCAGAAAACAATTCTCCCTGAAATCCCAGCTGCTTCTCATTAACTTCGATGTTAGAATCTGAGTTTCCTCCCTACTTTGAGATGTAAGCAATGTATATCATAAACCTGCTATCTGCCCTTATATTATGCTTGCCTGAACCCTGTCAGCCATAAGTTCCATGACACCCACCTTTGTAACTTTTTTTGTGTTATAAAACTTTCCTGTATTCAGACAAATTGTTGTTCTCTATCCCGGTTTGGGGAGACAGTTGCTGATCAGCTGTCTGTGTACACTAATTAAGCTTGCTTTAATTTGATTTAAATCAGAGTCGGTGGTCTTTTATTTGCATTATGGTTCAACATTTTGGAGGCCCCAATGAGATGCAGATCACCAAAATTCTGAAGCAAGACCATTGCTCTGGGACTCCAGGGGGTACAGTGCCACCCCAGGGCGTGTGCACTTTGAGGTGTTCCAAGGCCACAGGGTGTGCCTTCAGTTATTTGGATTTCTGGAGAGAACTGCCACACTAAAAAATTGGCAATAATCTAGTGGAGAAAACCTCCACATGTAAGTGGTGCCCCTACAACATCTGGTATTGGGTTATAAATATCTTCTGGGGTCAGTGATGTGCCTGTTGAGGCACATACACATTCCTGTCTGGGACTGTAGTGAAGTGTCGCACTGTCCTTTGATATTGGTCTGGTATGGAATTTCTTCTGGGGGGACAGAGAGGTGTCTGGAGAGACACATATGCACTCCTGTCTGGGACAGTAGTGAAGTGTCTCACTGTCCTCTGGTATTAGTCTTGTGGGGAAAGATAGGTGTCTGATGAGACACGTACACACTCCTGTCCAAAGCATTAGCAAGTGTTGCACTGCTTCCTGGGTTTTGGCACCTGGTTCTCATTCCCCTGTGTCTCATTCTGTGTTCTATATTTTTTTCCTGCCTTTTTGCTATGTGCCATCTCTGGTATAAATCTAAGGTAATTGAACAACAGAATAAGTAATAAGACAAGTAAGCCTGACACTCCTTTGAGCTGTGTTTTAAGAATATTTGACAATTTTTACTCTCCCCTTCATTAAGCAGGATTAATTGCCTCTGAACTTTCTGTGAGATAAAATTGAAACAGTGGTTCCTTCACCTTTTAAATGTAGCCCTCATTGCTCTGAGGTTTATTAAAAAAAAAAAGAGAGAGAGAGCATTTTTTTTCTCTCTCTCTCTCCCTTCTCCCCACTTCCCCTCTATGGCAGGATTAGGGAAACAGTGTTATCTTTTCTTCCCCTAGTTAGCTGCCCTTGAGCACACCTACTGCAGGAGGGAGATGACTGTGTGAGATATAGGAAATGAATACCTCCCAAATTAACAAGTAAATTCTAACGTGCCATCAGGGAACCCCTACTGGAATGTAACTCTTAAAATTTTCCTTTAAAACCCCTTGTCCCTTCTGATCAACAGAGTCACAGCCTTTGGGATAGGAGTCCCCTGTGTTTCTCCTTTGCTAGCAAAGCAATAAAACTTCTTTATCCTTTTTCTCAAAACTGTGTCCTCATTATTAAATTGGCATTAATTGGCTTGAGGGACAGGGACAAAACTTTTGGTTACAAATTTTTGTGATGCATATGGGACCCCACAACAACTCCCACTCCTTTTGTTTGGGGGGGGGGTGGAGGCAGGCCTGGCACTCCAAGGAATTGCATTTCCATGCTGACAATGTAAGGTGAACTTTTTGAGAATTGACTACTGGAAAGTTAGAAGATGGGAAAATGTGTCTGAGGTTGAAGTACCAGAGGAGATATCCCTGTAAGTAAAGGGAGAGACTGAGGAACTCCCAGCAGGTGCTGAAGCCCCTTTGCTTTGGGGAACTCCTGCCTTGCTTCCCTGCATTGTAAGGATTGCTCCATCTTTGTCTACTTTGGGAAAAAGGAAACTGAATGCAATAAGTCCCCACACTAAGACCCTTGATTATACACTTCTGATTCCCTTTGTGGGAGTATCTGGTATCCTCATGGGGACCTCTATGGTGCCACTGTTGTAGAAGCCACAATTAAGTGGGAATTGGGAACTTGGAGAGATTTTTCCCTTATCTGGTCTGTTTGTTTTAAAGGTTCCCATTTGTCAGCCATAGCTTGGAGATCCTCTCTGTTTGTCATTGTGTTTTTTTTAATTGATCTTATAGATTGTTTCTTTGACATGATCTTGGCTGAATAGGTCACCTATAGATATAAACATGTCTAAAAAGATGATGTTTTACTGTAACAATCTGGTCTTTGAGTGGTTTTCTGAAGTATCGTATAATTTTGCAGTTGAAAGTTGGTTTGTCAGAGATAAAATAATCATAAAGATCCTTAACATTCAAAAACTAAGTTGGATGCAAAAGTTATTGCCTCTAATGTGTGAGCATAGCAGGACTCTCAGGAAGATTCCCTTATACCCCCAGCATCCAGTTACTCCTGGATGCTCCCCCTCCTTTGCCAATCAGAAACACTAGAAAGGTCTATGTACGTTTGTTATATGTGTATGTAAAACAGTCAGTCAAAGCTATTAAGGTTTTTTTCCCCCCTAAGGTCAAATGTTAATGTGCTGATATAAACCAAGGTTTAATCTCCATATTAAAAAGACAAAGATTTCTTAAAACATTAATTTACCCATAACATCATGCTTATTAAGTCTTTTTTTTTTGAGCAAGTAATCTTGAACAATCTATTATTTTATTTTGAAATATTATAATATGTTATTTCTTTAAGTGCAAAACTTGATTAATAGAAAAACATCAATGTAATTTTGGTGCTATTACTCTTCTTTGGTCTTTAAGGCAAAAGCTTTAAAAGAACATTATACCATGCTGGTGTTTCCCAAATTAAAATAAGGTGGGATTTTAAAAATAAGATGGTAAATTTGGACTTATAAAGATGACAAAATTTATTGTAGGTTTATTTATATCATTTAATGTTCTACAACTAGACCTATTATCAATAAGATATATAAAGTTTTATGTTATCCTTCACACTAGGGTACAATTTAAATATAGTTTTAAGTTAATGAAAGCCTAAGTTATGTAAAGTTTCCTATTGTAAAACACAAAAAACATTTTACTACTTTTCCACAAAGAGTTAAAAGCTCTCAGCTTTTCTTTAATTCATGTTTTAAATATAATATTATGTTGTGTTAACTAATATTCATGTGAACTGAAGCAACAATATATGTAAACTTTATAAAATGATATTTAAGAAACAGAGACCAGCTTCAGAACTAGAATACATCACTTAAGATTTGTAAAGATTTACAAAGAGCCCTGCCTTACCTGAGATATGGCTCTAACTCCCACCTTGCTACATGCCAGAATGATTCCAAAGTAGGCAAGACTTTGATTCATTTAAAGTTGTGTTCAAAGGATTGATTTTTGTTGTTAATATTATTAGGATCTTAAACAGAGAATATAATATATAACTCAGGAAAAATTCAAGATAGTTATTACACAAACTAAATATGTTTTTACTTCTGTTAATTTTATTTTATATTTTCCTTATAAACTGTCTAAATGTTGCCTGTTAATGTTATGCAGAGGTATTGCTTCTAGATCACAACCTGGGATAATTTAAGATAATAAGCTATCATCTAGAGGATAGGATAGTACAGGTCCCAATTAATAAAGAGGGTAAATGACTGTAAGGTTATAACCATTAAGGTTAAAGCCCAGTATTCTTAGTTTAAGACTGGTGAAACTGATTTGCTAGATGGTTAAGATCAAGATTTAAAATTGAAGTTAAATTAAAAAGGGCCAATACAACCAATATTTGGCTTTTACCCTCTGAGTCAGTCTGAATACAAGGAACAGAGAACTTCTCTAAAGAGCTTTGCAACTCTGGGACACATAACTTCCCAGTCAGGGAGATTAATGAGACCAGTGGAGAACAGAAAGCCAACTGGTGCACTTGCTATGAAGATGAGGGTCATTGGAAAAGGGAGAGATCCCTGGTGCTCAAAGGGAAGCCACATGGTCCACGAGACCTGGACCCATCCTAGCACAAAAGGTACTAGCAGAACTAAAAAGCTGTTTTCAAGTTCCCACAAGAGTGACTCCCATGAAAACTCAGCTTACTCTTAATAATAGATAGGCACAAAGTCAATTTTGACCAGCTTGATCTCAAACACCTAGCAAAAACAGTTAAAACCAAAACATAGCCATTCAAGGGCATTTAAAAGAATAATAAAAGTTGAATGTAACTTAAGATTTACACTTATGTTAGCCCCCAAAATAAGTAAGACTGGAGGCTAAAAAGAGAGATTCTCAGGAAGGAATGCCTAATAAATATCAAATGAAACTGCCAAGTCAGAAGTTTTAGTCAGTTTAAGGCCTATAGATCTTCCTAACCTCCTATACAGGCAGGATTAATATTTGCTAACATGATTTTCTAACCCTAAATAACAGAAATAAAGGGTTCTCTAGTAGACACAGAGGTCATACCAGTAGAAAGATTTTGCAAGATCAGATGAAATTAAGTAGCTTAACTACATCTTATGGTGATGGACATCAGTAACATTAAAAAATTAAATATTGTGTTTACATTCCTGATAACTCTATGTTAAAGATTTACATCTCCAAATAAAGGCCTTGTCCACTCTGACCTTATTATGGGGGCAACTTCTCAGCCCTCACATCTCTTGGTGAGAGAACTTCTATTATCTTCATGGTATACATTGACATGTTCCAGATGCTGCAAGATTTATTCAGTACTCATGTTTTTTTTTTTAATTTCTCTCTCATAGAAGCACCCATCCCAGATGACTTTAAAACCTGCTCTTCCGCAACCAGACTTCAACACAACCTGACTTCTAAAAATGAACTACAAACTTCTTGCCCTTTCTCACATCACCCCTCTCAGCTCTGAAGCAGCCAGAACAGTTGTCACCCCTTTTCCTTACAGCAGTAAAAAGTTCTTAAAACTAGAAAGTGGGAAATAAGGGCAGTATAGACAGGTAAATCATGTCATATCAGATCAAGAAAGCCAATTTTGAATGAGTCCCAGAAAGTTAAAGACTGTCCCCTGAGAGATTGAAGTTCCTTCAG
Organism: Tamias sibiricus; assembly: GCA_025594165.1. Taxonomy (NCBI): domain Eukaryota; kingdom Metazoa; phylum Chordata; class Mammalia; order Rodentia; family Sciuridae; genus Tamias; species Tamias sibiricus. The sequence goes on from CM046659.1 coordinate 136,931,703, forward strand.
AGCCCTTTCTCCACCCTATCAAAGATTTGAAAGGGACACATAAGACAAAGGGGGGAATGATGAACACAGCCTAATTCCATCTTAAGATTGGGAGCCATCTCATCACAATGTCATGAAAATTTCATTTCTGTTTTAGTGTAAAATATGAAGATTTCCATTTGGCCAGACCATAATTTGATGTTTTAAAAACTTGCTTGGGATTTCTACCATGCTTTGAACTTACTGGTGCCCAGCTCTGTTTGACCAGAAAAGAACCCTCCCTGAAATCCCAGCTGCTCCTCATTAATTTTGATGTTAGAATCTGAGTTTGCTCCCTACCTTGAGATGTAAGAAATGTAGATCATAAACTTGCTATCTGCCCTTGTATCACTCTTACCTGAACCCTGTCAGCTGTAAGTTCCATGACACCCACCTTTGTAACTTTTTTTGTTGTTGTTGTTATAAAAGCTTTCCTATATTCAGAGAAGTTGCTGTTCTCTATCCTGGTTTGGGGAGATAGTCGCTGATCATCTCTCTCTGTACACTAACTAAGCTTGCTTTAATTTGATTTAAATTGGAGTTGGTAACCTTTTCTTTCTGTGGTGGTTCAACAACCTGGCAGGCTTTATGCAGGGCATGGCTGGAATCACCGCTGTCTAGGGGTCAATCTACCTCCCTGGATGTTCACAGAGTGACTGGAAGAGGAATCACGGGCTCAGAAACCGCATGAACTACAGTTCCACAATGCCAGGCCACACTTCTTCTTCCACTAGGCAGGACAGAAGGCTATTGGAGTTCCTCTTTTGTGTCCTGTTGCTTGATTCTTTAAATTCCTAGAGAGAACCATAAAAGGAATGTTTTTTATTATTTAACAGTGTGCTTCTTAGGCGTTTATTGAGATTAACTATGCATCTGTTTTGTGTGACTTTCATGTGTTTTGCTCTCTTTTTTGCTAACTGTATGTAAGCATGAACATTATACACTTAAATTTGTTCCCCCAATCAAGATATCCATTAATTTTATCTGGTTAAAGTGGCATTTCTGTCTTATTGTTATAGATTTGAAATATTCATCCGCCTTTAGCCACAGGGAACGGGTTCCAAGACCCACCACCACCAGTGAATGCATGAAGCCACAAATAATACTGAATTCTATATATGCTATTTCCCCCATACCTGTGTACCTATAAAAATTTAATTTGCAAATTAATCAGAGATTAATACACTGTTGAATACACTTAAAAATAATATTCTGTAATAGAAGCTTTGTGGATATGAGCTGTGTGTGTCTCAAAATGTCTTTTTTTACTGTGATGATGTAAGATGAAACTTTATACTTATGATAATGTAAGATGAAACTCAAAAGATGCATTTATGGCTTGTCTTTGGCATATCTAAATTGCTGGCATCCTTAATCTTCTGTTATGGGGCCATTACTAAGTAAAATAAGAGTTACTGGAACACAAGGACTAAGGTACACTGACATTCTATCTGATAATCTTCTTCACTGTGGATAGGCTGGATAAAAGGATGCTTCACATTCCAGGACAGAATAAGATAATGTGAAATTTCAACACACTACCCAGAACAGTGGGCAATTTAAAACTTCTGAATTATTTATTTCTGAAACTTTTCTATTTAATACTTTCTTGCTCTGACTGACTATGAGTAACTGAAACTACTTGTGAAAAACAAACTCAAGGATAAAAGGGACTAATATACCCCTTTGATTTAACTATTTTTTAAATATATAATATATATTAAATATATATGACTATATTATATTTAGTTTTAATTGGACATAATACCTTCATTTAATTTACTTATTTTTTTATGTGGTGCTGAGGATCAAACCCAGCACCTCGCATGTGCTAGCTAAGCACTCTACCACTGAGCCACAGCCCCAGCCCTGGTTTAACTTTTTTTTTTTTTTTTTTTTTTTTTTTTTTTTACCAGGGATTGAACTCAGGGGCACTTGACCACTGGGCCACATCCCCAGCCCCTTTTTTTTTTTTTTTTTTTGTATTTTATTAGAGACAGGGTCTCACTGAGTTGCTAAGTACCTCACCACTGCTAAGGCTGGCTTTGAACTCATTATCCTCCTGCCTCAGCATCCCAAGTGCTGGGATTACAGGCATGCACCATCACGCCCAGCTCCAGTTTAACTATTATCAGAAAGGTTTTCTAATTTTTTTCTCAGTACTGTGATATTTGTGTATATATACATATATATGAGCATATATGTGTATATACACACACTTCATACAGCTATTGTACAGTTAAAACATTCTTAAAATGAAAATAAAATTAATTATCTATCAGAATATTCAGAATTGCCTTTTTGTCCTTTCTTCCAATTTTTACTTCTCCTTCCATGGAATACTTCGCCATGATGACTGATCTGCAAATCCCAAATCATTGCATTATCTCTGTATCTTTAGAATATAGAGAACAGTGCAGAATTTTCTCCCAGGAAATTAAAGTACTGAATAGTAATATTGGAGTAGAGGAAGTAGTTATTTCTACTCACTCCTTTTAACTAAAATTGCTGTGTAAAATGTCTGTTTTAATCTTCATAAAAGCAAGTAAATGCAAGATGGCAAAAATGCCATATCATAATCTCACAGAAAGCTATGAATCCAGAGAATTTAATAGAGTAGCTGAAGCTTCTTCTACCATGAAGATATTTGTCCAACCTGAGGCAAAAGGAATGCAAGTCAAAATCCAGTGATAGCCAGAAATGGAATAAGTCTGAAAGATTTTTTTTATTTTTTTAATTAGTTATACAGGACAGTAGAATGCATTTATACACTGTGATATAGCATACATAGATGGAATACAATTTCTCATTTTTCTAAATGTACATGTTGCAGAATCATATTGGTCATCTAGTCACACATATACATAAAGTAATAATGTCTGTTTAATTCCACTTTCTTTCCCGTCCCCACATGTCCTCCCTCTTCTCCCTTCACTTCCCTCTACCTAATCTAAGGTAATGCTATTTTTCCCTAGTACCCTGCCCCCCGCTGCCTTACTGCCAAAATCCCAAAAGACTAAAACACTAGATTTAGAAATCTAAATTGGCAAGTATTTTCATTGGCAGGTATTTTCATTTAGCATTTGGATAATATTATTATGTTTTCTGCATTTATTTATTGTTTAAGAACTACCTGTCATTCTAATTGCCACTACTTTTACCATTGAAGGTCTTTTAATATTTTGTTCTTTCTCTTTAGTTTTCTGATGTAACACTAGCAAATGTTGATTTATTTTTAAAATACTGTTTGAGATTTCTTAGGCTTATTTTGTCTGTAGATTGAGTAATTTTATTACTTCTATAATTTTCTCACAATTATTTGAAAATATTTTCTCTATTTAATCTATCCTCACAGCCCTTAATGAAACTCTGACCCAAAATCAATTCGAAATTTGCATTCCATTCTTCATGTCTCTGAAATTGGTTTTCTTCACTTTTTAACATTTCAATTTCTTACTTAGCATTCTAGATAATAACCTATGGTCTACATTCTAATCATTAATTTTCTGCTTTGCTGTGTATAATCTCCAGCCAAACTCATCTAGTAAATTTTTCATTTGTGTGATTAAATATTTATGTGTGAATCTATATTTGTTTCCTTTTCAAAGATGTTTTATTATGTAGGTTCTTGTTACTATTAGATTTAGTCAAATTTGTGTTTTAATTATTTAAACATTTTTATTACCTGTGAGTAACAATTCCAGCATTGAATTATTATTATTTGGGAGACTGCTATTATATGTTTTCACTCACGGTGCCTTAAATGTTTATTTACTTATCTTAGCGTATTGCATATTGACTCTGAAAAGATGTATCTTGGAATTTTCCCAGGCTTGGGATTAAGTTGTTTTTCTCTCGGGAGGATCTAAACTGTTTAGTTAATAGCACCATTAGTGCACAATCCCATTAAAGTGAAAACACAGATGAGCTTTCCTAGACCACCCATGTGATATGAAATTGAGCAAAATCAAACTGAGATCCTATTCTGTGATGGTTAATCTGAATTGCAAACTTGATTGGACTAAAAGATGCCTAAGATTAGGGTGTCTCAGCGAGGGTGTTTCTAGGAATTATTGGCATGTGGGTCAGCAAACTCAGGCAGAGACCTACCCTAAATATGGGCAGTACAGTACAGTAGATTGGAGGCTTTGGTGGAATCAAAAGTTGGAAGAACGAGGAAGCAGCAGCTGAGGCAAAGTCAGTTCTTCTCAAGCAGGTTCCTGATTGCTGATGTGATTGCCTGAGGAGAAATGTAGAGAAAACAAAAATAAATATGTGGGTAAGTTTACATGAACATTAATTTTAAAGAACAGCAATAAACAAGTCTGATGTGGCAAAAGAACTTTAAAATCCAGATAATGATAATTTGTAAAAAGGAGAATATAACAATTGAATTGTTTTAAGTAACATGGTCTCTGGCAAAAAGTTTAAACATAATTTGATTAAATTCTGAAAATGTCAGTTATTTCTTGAATAACATTAAAGATAAAAATTAAAATTGCATAATATTCAAAACAAAGATTGAAAATTAAGTTACTAAACGATGATCAATCAAAAACTTTATAAGGGAAAGAAGAAAAGTCAAGATGGTACATTCAAAACTGAAAGATTAGTAATTAAATAAAATCAATTAATGGCCAAGTTTAAGACCAAAAGCATTTTCATATATTTTATTTAAAACAACTAAAGCTTTTCATAATGGGCTCATTTAAAAAATAATCTTAGACAAATAAAATAATAAAGGAATATGCTATCAAAATGATGGTAGCCAAAATAAAAAATTTACAACAAAGGTTTTAAGGCAAAGGTAGATTTAAAAAAATATGTTAAGCTGGAGAGTCTATTAAAAGTTATTTCACTGGATAAAATATTAATTCACTAATAATATGTAAGTCTGTGTGCAGCTAATTGTATAACATAATCATAATGAAAAGTAGAAAAATCTCAAAAAATAATAAAAATTTTTGAATAAATCAATTTCAATTATTCTTAAAACAAACAAAAATTTCTAGCCAAAATGTCAGAAAAATGTATCAGAAGTTAAAATTCTTATTTCCAATATTTAGGCAGGCAACACCAAAACTGAAGGAACCCTACCTAATCAAGGAGATAGCTAAAGATTGCGGTTAGCTGAGAGCCATAAAAGATGTTCAAGTTTCTACCTGATGTTAATACATTATTCAAAGAATCTTTGTATGCCCGTGAACACTGTGTGACGAACCTGTAAGCTCAAGCTGTAAGCACTTGTTCTTGTTAAAGCAAAATGTGTATAACCGGGTGAGGTTGGTAGAGGTTGTTGAAAGAAGAAGAAGGTTGCTGGTTGAAAGGAGTCAGAGCGGTTAGAGTTCAAGAGGTTGCTGAAGCCAGAGAGAGAAGAATAAAAGACTTTTTTTCATTTCATCCTGCCTCCGAGTTTTTCTCCCGCGGCATCGTTGCTCCAAGCGACAATCGCTTCAGGCAGCAACACAAAAATTTCTAGCCAAAATGTCAGAAAAATACATCAGAAGTTAAAATTCTTATTTCCAATATTTAGGCAGGCAACACCAAAACTATGAATTTTAAGATGTATATTCATCAAACACATATCAAATATTTAGAAAGAGTGACAACATCTTTGCTGATAAAGAACACCTCAACCAATCACACATATGAAAACACAGAGAATATGTTCTCTAACAGGAATTAAGATGAAAATCAATAACAACAAAACAACCATAAACATTAATATAAAGCAATAGTTCTATGTCATCCTGGGTCAAAGATGAAACCAGGAAGACATATGAAAAGTGTTGACCATATCACACCTAAAAAACTTTTATATAGTTAAAAGAAAATATATTGACAACTATGCATATCAGGAAAAAGACTGAAGAGTAGTGACATAAGCAAAAGTCATATCAGATGTTTGATAAATACCAACACTACTTGGAGCAATATAAACAAAAATAATGATAAAATTAACCATGCACTTATGGCCCATTTAAGATAACTTCCAGAAATAGCATATCTTGTCGTTGTTGTTTCTTGTTTGTTTGCTTGTTTGGTTTGTTTTGTTTGTTTGTTTTGTTTTTTGTTTTTGTACCAGGAATTGAACTCAGGGGCACTCGACCACTGGGCCACATCCCCAGCCCTTTTTTGTATTTTATTTACAGACAGGGTCTCACTGAGTTGCTAAGTGCCTCGCCATTGCTGAGGCTGGCTTTGAACTCATGGACCTCCTGCCTCAGCCTCCCAAGTGCTGGGATTACAGATGTGTGCCACAACGCCCAGCTCAGAAATAGCATATCTACCACAATTGTTGGCACACACTCAAAAATGTTTCCAAGTACATTAGGGCACTGAATAGAAAAAAGCAACTTAAAAGTGTCAGTCTTTGAAAGGAATCATTTTTAGGAAAGACAAGGCTAAAAGAAAGGGAAAGACATATTTGTTAATTGTACAATAAAGGGCACGTGAAGCAAAAGGGAACATTTTGGTATCCTAACAGGCAAAAGGAAAGTAAGCTCTGGAAATACACAACAACACCTCCCATAAACTATTAACACACCTACTATATATCTGTAATTTGCTATACTGACAGTAGAGGGAGCCATTGTATTAGGAATCCTGTATGTCAGTAAAAAATTCCATTCCCCTCCAAAAAAAAAAAAACTCAACAAGTATTACAGTTCTTATTTAAAATAAGATAAAAAATAATGTCAACTAATTATCCTCACAATAAAACAATTATGGCTCAGAATAAAATTCTAAGGAAATATTACAAATGGAATAAAACATATTCAAACACTTGTGAATAAACACTGATTTCAAACCATATGAAATCAGATAGGTACATAACAAAATATGCACTTATGAATATGCCAAAATGAATGAATCTCACTATTATTTGCCATTTCACTAAAAATAAATTTTTAAATTTAAAAATGATAAAAGAACAAAAATTGATAAATACATATAGAAATGAAAACAGATAATTAAGCTCAGAAGACAAATAAAATTAAAAAATACAAAGTTGTCTCCTAAATTAAAACTAAATCACAGTATCACAAAAGGGAATACACTCAAATGAAAATATAATGATAGACAATGAATACAAGTAGGAAAAGAGCTTTGAGAATGAAAATGAGATAAAGTTTTAAAATAAGATCAGACAAAAGTGACATAAATGGAAGTTTAGCAAAGATACCATTAATTTCTGGAGTTAATGGAAAACAAAAAATTAAAAGGAATAAAATGATAGTAATTAATATTCAAAAATATATTACAATAAATAAATATATTCAGACCTGAATCTACTGGTACTTCAGAACATTCATCTGGAACAATAAAAGCTAAGCCATAGATGAGTAAATGTAGCTGCCTGCTACTGCTGCTTGCAGCTACAACACCACGGGAGAAAATTCGGAGGCAGGATGGAAATGAAAAAGTTCTTTTATTCTTCTCTCTTCTAACTTCTCTCTCTGGCTCCAACAACCTCTCAAACTCCAACCGCAACTCCAACTCTCTAACTCCAACCACACCAGCCACTAACCCTCACCCGGTTAAATACATTTTGCTTTAACAAGGACAAGTGCTTACAGCTCGAGCTTACAGGTGTGTCACACAGTGTTCACGGGCATAAAAAGATTCTTAGATGAATGTATGAATATCAGGTGAAACTTGAACATCTTTTATGGCTCTCAGCTAACCTCAATCTTAGCTATCTCCTTAATTAGGGCTCCTACAAGTAAAATTATTAGACTTTGAAAATAAATCATTTTATGGTTTCCAGGAAAGAAGTCAAACAATGAGGATAAAAGCATTAAATTATTATCAGATCTTCAAAAAACACATCCAAAGTAAAGAAACCTTGGGGCAGCATTTTCAATATACTCTATAATAGACAGTATAAATTGAAGATTTTATACTCAACCGAACAGGCTCCAAGTATTATGACCATAGATAAATAGTTTAAAGATACAAGAATTTATCAAGTCATATATTCACAAGTTTTTCTTGAAGAAACTACAGAATTAGCTTTATTCAAACAACAAATCACCGGGAAAACCTCAATGAAATGAATATGAGCATTCATAAATATTGTTGCTCTAAATTAAAAAGGAATATGCTCTATAACTTGGAAACAATGAAAATAAATATGAAAAAGGAAAGAAAAAAGTATAATATAATTTTTAAAACATAAAAACAACAAATAAAGGTATTTCAGAGAAAGAAACAGCATCTGTAACATAATCTACATAATTATAAAAAAATGACACAGTGGACACCAAAATCATTATTCATATTCATTATCATGGATGTTTCAGCCTACCTGCAAAAAGACATTCACTTTGGATCATCAAATAAAGCCCAAATGCTCATTGAATGATAAAAGTGGCAATGTACTAGCAATAGTTAAAATTTATTTCTCTCACATGTGCTTAATTATGAAATATATATAACAAAATGTTTAAGAGTTAAGGGAGAAAAGTCCAAAATCATGGTTGGAAATTTTAGCACTGATCTTGAAACATTTCATGAAATGACTAAAAATGAATTCAAACTCAAAAGAAATGATCTGACAAATACTGCCAATTACTTTGGTCAAAATACGTAGAAATGAGAAAAAATATTAGATGAGGATGAATTTGTTGATATGAGCCAACTAAATAGAAATTCTGGATTCAGAATTCCTAGCTGAAAGAGTTAGGAAAGGCTTTGTTTAACTGAAATAAGAATTCAAAGATGGCCTGTATTATGTAAGTTGAAATGCTAGACTGTCTTTGTAACTGTAGAGGAAGATATTCAAAGGTTTAGGGATATTGGATTTATAAAGTGGATTTATTATATAAGAACTGTTCTTCCATCACGTAAGGCTGCAGAGGACACACCTTTCTCCATAGCTGAGTGTAAGCTGCCTGGTACCGTAAACCGGGATAAAAACTCTCGGGGGCAGAGTTAAGCTTTTACTACTTTTACTTCTACTTTCTTAGAGCTTAGAGAGAGGGAAAGAAAGATTTTTAGAGAGAAAGATTAAAGCGAGCTTTTCTTAGAGCTTAGCTTAGAGTAAAGAAAGATAGAGCTTAGCTTAGAGAAAGACTAGAGCTTCTTTCTTCTCTCTTCTTTCTTCCTTCTTCTGTCTTCTGTCTTCTGTCTTCCTCGGGAGCCTCGGCCTTACTCTGACCAGTCCTCTGGAGCCTCGGCCTAACTCTGGCCAGTCATTACTTCTTCTATCTGGTTTCTCTTCTGTAACCGCTCTGCCTACGTTCTGGCCGCTCTGATTCTTCTGACCGACCGAGTGACTGCCCGGCTGACTGAATTCTCCGTTCTCCTAACTCGGACCTCTTTCACCCGGTTATATACCTTCAGGTTTGCGGGTGCCTACAGGTGCGTCACATACATATCAGGTGGAACCCATGGCTTCCAGCTAGCTACAACAGCCCTTCCTAATTAGGGCTCCTTCATATTCCTTCCCTTTAGTTTAAAAAGGTGCTTTTGTTCTATTTTCTCTATTTTATTTTCTCTATTTTCTTTTATTTTCTTGTCCCTACCTAGCTTTTCACCTTTTATTTTTGAAAGGGTGGATATTTGAGCCCTTTTTGAGAAGGTGCTGTGGCTTTAAGGAAGCCTAATGCTGAGGAGCAGCTAACGCACCTAGTTAAGCACAATTGCATAAGCGGCTTTGACTTTTTTTTTTTTTTTTTTCTCTTCTTTATTTTTATTTATGGCTTTCTTGCCAAAGCTCAATGGCTTTTTTTCTGCATGGTTTTTACCATGCTATTTAATTCTCTATTTTCTTTTAAGCTCATGGCTTTTTTCTTTATACTAAAGCTCAAGGCTTTTTCTCTATATTTTTTATGGCTTTTGGCCGGCTCGCTTCGGCTTTTCACTGGCTACTCTGCTTCAGCTTAATTCTTAACTGGCCTCAACTGAGTCAGAGGCTATGCTTTTTCGTTGCTCTCCTTATTTCTTAGCTTTTCTTCTCTGCCTGCCGAGCCCCGGACGGACCACCATTTGTAAGCTGCCTGGTACCGTAAACCGGGATAAAAACTCTCGGGGGCAGAGTTAAGCTTTTACTACTTTTACTTCTACTTTCTTAGAGCTTAGAGAGAGGGAAAGAAAGATTTTTAGAGAGAAAGATTAAAGCGAGCTTTTCTTCTTGTCTTCTTAGCTTAGAGTTAGAGTCTTCTTAGAGTGAAAGAAAGATATAGAGCTTAGCTTAGAGTAGAGTAAGATTAGAGCTTCTTTCTTCTCTCTTCTTTCTTCCTTCTTCTGAGTGTAGCTCTTCTACTTTCTTAGAGCTTAGAAAGAGATAAAGAAAAATAGAGCTTCTTAGAGAGAAAGATTTCTTCTTGTCTTAGAGCTTAGCTTAGAGTAAAGAAAGATAGAGCTTAGCTTAGAGAAAGACTAGAGCTTCTTTCTTCTCTCTTCTTTCTTCCTTCTTCTGTCTGCTGTCTTCTGTCTTCCTCGGGAGCCTCGGCCTTACTCTGACCAGTCCTCTGGAGCCTCGGCCTAACTCTGGCCAGTCATTACTTCTTCTATCTGGTTTCTCTTCTGTAACCGCTCTGCCTACGTTCTGGCCGCTCTGATTCTTCTGACCGACCGAGTGACTGCCCGGCTGACTGAATTCTCCGTTCTCCTAACTCGGACCTCTTTCACCCGGTTATATACCTTCAGGTTTGCGGGTGCCTACAGGTGCGTCACATACATATCAGGTGGAACCCATGGCTTCCAGCTAGCTACAACAGCCCTTCCTAATTAGGGCTCCTTCATATTCCTTCCCTTTAGTTTAAAAAGGTGCTTTTGTTCTATTTTCTCTATTTTATTTTCTCTATTTTCTTTTATTTTCTTGTCCCTACCTAGCTTTTCACCTTTTATTTTTGAAAGGGTGGATATTTGAGCCCTTTTTGAGAAGGTGCTGTGGCTTTAAGGAAGCCTAATGCTGAGGAGCAGCTAACGCACCTAGTTAAGCACAATTGCATAAGCGGCTTTGACTTTTTTTTTTTTTTTTTTTCTCTTCTTTATTTTTATTTATGGCTTTCTTGCCAAAGCTCAATGGCTTTTTTTTCTGCATGGTTTTTACCATGCTATTTAATTCTCTATTTTCTTTTAAGCTCATGGCTTTTTTCTTTATACTAAAGCTCAAGGCTTTTTCTCTATATTTTTTATGGCTTTTGGCCGGCTCGCTTCGGCTTTTCACTGGCTACTCTGCTTCAGCTTAATTCTTAACTGGCCTCAACTGAGTCAGAGGCTATGCTTTTTCGTTGCTCTCCTTATTTCTTAGCTTTTCTTCTCTGCCTGCCGAGCCCCGGACGGACCACCATTTGTAAGCTGCCTGGTACCGTAAACCGGGATAAAAACTCTCGGGGGCAGAGTTAAGCTTTTACTACTTTTACTTCTACTTTCTTAGAGCTTAGAGAGAGGGAAAGAAAGATTTTTAGAGAGAAAGATTAAAGCGAGCTTTTCTTCTTGTCTTCTTAGCTTAGAGTTAGAGTCTTCTTAGAGTGAAAGAAAGATATAGAGCTTAGCTTAGAGTAGAGTAAGATTAGAGCTTCTTTCTTCTCTCTTCTTTCTTCCTTCTTCTGTAGCTTAGAGTCTTAGAAAGAAAGATAAAGAAAAATAGAGCTTCTTAGAGAAAGATTTCTTCTTGTCTTAGAGCTTAGCTTAGAGTAAAGAAAGATAGAGCTTAGCTTAGAGAAAGACTAGAGCTTCTTTCTTCTCTCTTCTTTCTTCCTTCTTCTGTCTGCTGAGAGAAATAAATTTTGGGCAAGCCCCCCATATCCTTAAGAGTTCTGTGGTTAATCTATAGGTCAGAGATTACAGGGTAGACTGCTACCATCAAACTAAGATCTGAAGATGCAATTAGGCATCAAGGGGAATTACTAAATTGCCAGAAACAAGGTGGTGGTGGTCACCGTAATGGACAATAGAACCAGTGCAGTGATCAGAATAGACTGACTCACAAAGATCTATGGAGTAGCCTGGTTTGTCACTATATACCTAGAAAAGAATTAGATGACCAGTCTACTAAATTTTTTAAAACACACACACACACACACACACACACACACACACACACACACACACATTTAGTTATTTGTTTATTTATTTATTTATTGTACTGGCAGTTGAACCCAGGGGCACTTTTACCACCGAGCTACATCCCCAGGTCTTTTTATTTATTTTTTTTAGATTTTCAAAGTACTGGGGAATTGAACCCAGTGCCTCTAGACATATGCTAGGCAAGTACTCTACCACTGAGCTACACTCCCAACCTTGCTAAGTTTTTATTTGATCTGTACAATCAGAAAGATCTAGGTCTAATGAACAAAAGTATGAACCGAATCACTAAAATAGTCATGGCCTCACAACCAATTCTCAAACTTGAATCAGTTTATAGACCCAGATCTCCTTGAATGAAGGGGACAGATTCCCTTGAGAAAAGACCATAATACCAGATCAAAAAATAAACTGTAATTCTAATATTCCTTCCAACCTTTCCCAAAGGGACCTACAGTTCTTTCCAGAGTGACTGACTCAGGGAATAATTTGACTCCTATGAGATTATTGGTTCTAAATTAATGCTAATTCCTGTGAAGTTTATTAATCAAAGGCATGTAATATGGAACAGATCCTATATGATAAATAACAATCAGTGTAAGGGTCTATGCAGGTAAGCTAACCAATGGAATTTTAGCTCAAATTGGTCTCAGTGTTTACCTAGTGGCTGCCTGAATCCAATTTATATTTATTTACCCAATTCTAAAATGCATAATTGGAATAGGCAGTCTCACCAACTTTGTCATAGTCCCCAAATCCACAGATTTCTGACATATAGAGTGAGATATCACCATAGTTAAGTGCAAATAGAAGCCCTTGAACCATTTCCTCCTACAAATTCATTACCCAAAAGCAACACAGTGCTGCGACTGCCACATTACTATTAATGGGGCCGAGGTCTAAAGCTACCCCCCTTTTTGGGCTCAAAAGGAGGCTCTTTCTGCCAGCAGAAAGAGTTAAAGTAGCCTACCTGGTGAATACAGGCTTAGCGGGCAAAAGTCGCCGGAGTGTCTTTTCCCTCTGCCTGTTTGATGGACACCAAGTCACACCCAGGGAGTTCAGTAGGAAGCGATGCCAGAACTCAACTTTATTAAAGATGGACTGAACTTATAAAGGCCTAAACATAACTAATCAGTGACCAGCAGGGCGGTTCCAAATTCTCAGGATACATCATAGCCACGCCCCCTGCTTAGCCCCGGTCCTCCACAGGGCATGGTAAGCAACCAGAGACCATCCCCTTGGCAGACAGCATCTGGAAAGCCCAATATTTCCCCTTTTTCGTTTTTTTCAAAATGGGGCTTCTCCATTTTATATTTCAAAAATGGGATGTCCCATTCTGTATTTTGAAAATTAGGGTGTCTATCACACTCGAGAGCGTGCCTGCTTAGGTTGTTTTTCCTCTCTGGGAAAAATCTTACATCTGTCATTGGCTACCACCCTAGCACTTCAGGTGGACACACCCAGGGCCAGCAAGTGGCCAGGTGAAGGAAAAGGGACAGGACAGTCACCTTTGGGAAGGCTTTTCAAGGATGGCTGGTTTAAACCTCCGCATCCTGTTAAGGACCATGGCCAAGCCTGTAGGGCTCTAGCTCAGCATTGCTGACAGTAGACCACCAAGCTGTATCAATCTGGTCTGTCAAAAGGGAGTTGAATAAATTTGTTGATTGCATAGGGCCCTAAAGTGAACACAAAGACAATGAAAATCAGGGATTTCACCAAAGGGAGAAAGTCCACCCATTCAGTTCAGTCTAAAGGAAGCCGTCTGGCACAAAGTCCAGATAATTGTCACAGGAATAACACAGTCCCTCTTCTCTCATCATAGAGGGTTGAAATACTGACAAAGAAGGAGTCCAAAACAGTGTTTTTGATGAATTTTGGAATGGATGTGATGAGAAGTTTAATCACAACAGGACAGGAGATTTGTCATGGTGTTTTTTCTTTCTTCTCATTTCTGTGGAAAAAAGAAAGGATCACCCCTCAAGAGCTTGTGCTCCTGGGTAGTCATTTTGGTCAGATTGGCAGCATTTGAGAACTCTGGCAGGCACCTATATAGGGTTTTGTTCTCCCATTGGGAAGACACATCCAAAACCTCTGCCAGCACTTATTTAACAGATCTGGACCTCTCCAGAATCCACTCAATGGGTCTTTCCATCAGACCTCAACATTTACATAAGGCGTTTGGTTAGACCAGTGTGTTTGAAATGCAGACAGAGGCTGCTGTTTGGAAAAATTCAAAATATTTAAAGTAAGCATAGCTGTTTTTAACTGGTCATGGGGGTTGCTTCCCCATTTTGTTTTATTAATTGGTCCTTTAGGGTTTTATTATGTCTCTCTATGATGGCTTGTCCTTTTGGGTTATATGGGATTCCTGTGGTATGTTTAATATGCCATGTTTGGAAGAACTTTTGTAATGATTTGTTCATAAAACAGGGTCCATTATAAGTTTTTAACCTGTTTTGGCAATCCAAGAATAGCAAAGCATTGTAAAAAGTGAATTTCAGCATGTTTAGCCCTTTCTCCAGAGTGTGTCATGGCCCAACAAGCATGTGAATAAGTATCTATGGACATAAATATATATTTTAATTTTCTAAATGGCACATAATGGGTTACATCAGTCTGCCAGACAGCATTGGGTCGTAGGCCTCTGGGATTTACCCCAGGGGACTGGAGAGGTGGGACCTGTAAGAAGGGCAAACAGGACATACATGTCCTTACAATCTTTTTTAAATCTTTTATAGGAACCAAAGAAAATTTATGATGTAGTCCTATCCAATTTAAATGAGTAAGGTTGTGAAGACCTTGGGCTAACTGAAGGTCTTGTTGATATGGGATTGTAACTGTTAATACACCTGTGGTGGCCAAACGGTCAGCAGCCTGATTTCCCTCAGAGAGGGGCCCAGATAAGCCTTGATGTCCCCTAAGATGTTGGAGGAAAATAGGCTCATTACGCCCCTTTAACAGGGATTGTATCTGAATCATTAAAGCACTTATAGGACTATTATCTATCTTTATGTATGATGCATTTAGAGTAGGTAATAGGTTAATTACATATAAACTATCTGAGAAAAGGTTCATAGGCTCTTGGACATGGGTCAAGGCTAATGCAACAGCATATAATTCTTTAAATTGAGCAGAACCAGTAACTGCTTCAAAGTATTGTGTCCTTTGGCCTGAGGATGGGTGAAAAACTACAACTGCTGACCCTTCTTTTCCTCCATCTGTGAAGACATTTACTGCCTTGGGGAGTGGCTTGATGGAAAAGAAGAGGTCCATTTGGTTGACCCATAATGACAGTCAATTTTTCCTAAAAATCCTTCTAAAGCATAGGAGACTCTAGGGTTGTTTCTCCGTATCCACTCAAAGTCTGACAAATGGTAAGGAATTGTTAAAATATCTGGGTCTTTTCCATAATGCCTCAATGATATTTCTCTCCCTTTTATTATAAGATCTGCTAATTGATCTAATTGGGAATAAACTGAAGGTGCTCCTCCCACAGAGGAATGTATCCACTCTAAGGGGTTACCCATCTGGGTGAGAACAGCTGTAAGGAGCCTAGCATCTGAGAAAATCCACAGATATAGAGGTCGCTTTGGTTGGTACCAAGCCAGATGGGCTGAATTGAGGGCATCTTGGATTTTTTGTAATATTGACAGGTGACCTTCTTCTAGTATAATCACATCAGAGGGGGATTTTCCCCGTAGCAACTCAAAGAGAGGTAATAAATCCTCAGTAGAGATATGAAGCCATGGTCTTAACCAGTTTAGTTCTCCTAATAGCTTCTGTAACTTTGCCAAGGAATAAGATTTTTGAATGACTAGTTGAGGTTTGAGAGGACAAACTGAGTCTAGGCTAAGTTTTGTCCCCAATATTTTGAAGGGAGGTATAGTTTGGACCTTGTCACTGGATATGTGTAATCCTCCTTTTTCTAAGAGCTCTCGAAGGGTCAGGTAAGCTGAGCTCAGTTGCTGGACATCAGCAGCTCCCAGGATGATGTCATCCATATAAACATATAGGGTGAGCTGCGATTTTTTTCATTAATGGTGACAGGAGACATGAAACATAATGTTGACAAAAAGCTGGGTTGTTAGCCATACCTTGAGGGAGAACTATCCATTCATATCGCTCATCCGGCCTTTGAAAATTAATAGAAGGGATAGAAAAAGCAAACTTTTCATAATCATCTGGATGAAGAGGAATAGAAAAATAACAATCTTTAATATCAATAACAATTAAGGTTAAATCTCTTGAAATAGCAGGGATCCAGGGGAGGCCACGCAGAGGTGTGCCAACAATGAACATCCTATCATTAATTTTCTGGAGGTCCTGTAACATCCTCCATTTCCCTGTGGCCTTTTGTATAACAAAAACAGGACTGTTCAATGGGCTAAGAGAGGGTGTAATGTGTCCTAGGGCTAACTGCTCTTGGACAATTGCCCTCAAATGATTTAGTTTTTCAGTAGGAAGGGGCCACTGCTCTACCCAGATTGGGGGGCCATCTTGCCATTGAATAGCAGGAACTTGGGGAGCAGTGGCCCTTAGGATTGGGGGTGAGACCCTACTTGATGATTGGAAGTTTTCCTCCCTGTATCTTTAATTAATATATCATCCTGAAGCTCTCTATGGGTTGTAGTAATGTAAGCTTCAGCTTCTCCTAAGATGTCCTGGCCTAATAAATTAGAGGTTAATCTAGGGGACACAAGGGGGTGAACTTCCCCTTGATTTCCATCTATGTCTCTCCATCTAAGCCAATCTCTGGTTTCTTCTGAATGAGTGTTTCCACCTACCCCAAGTAATTGGCACCCTGGAATTAGTTTCCAATGAGGTGGAATCTCTTCCTTCCTTAGTATAGTACGATCTGCCCCAGTATCAATTAGGCAATGAAATGTCTTTTCTGATATATAAATATCCATCTTTGGTCTAATCCCTGGAACAATAGGAACTGTCCAATGGACCTTAGGGGGACTGTGAGCAGGGGAACCTCCTTGGTGTAACGGAGCTGGAGGATGCCCCTTTAGGAGTTTAAAGGTTTCCCCTGAATATCAAATTTAGATCTGCAATCTTTTCTCCAATGATACCCTCTTTTACATCTAGGACAAAGTGTTCTATGGGCAGCTAGACTCTGAGTCTGGCCAGGGGAGCATTCTGGAGGCCGACCAAGGCCATTGGGGCAATCTTTTTTAAAATGGCCCTGTCGTCCATATTTAAAAACCGGTCCCTTTTCCATTTAAAACTGTTGCTAGTACCTCAGTATGGGCATTAAGGGATGCTGTTAAGGCTTGAGATTGATGAGTATGAGAACCAACATCTTTGGTTGCAATAATCCATCTCCCCATAGATCTATCCTTTAATCTGGCATAGGCCAGCTTGTGATCTGTAGTCATCCCTTCCCAAACCAGCATTTTAGCAAATTGATCTCTCAGAGTACCAGGTGGAAATTTCCTTTGAAGGCTTTTTTCCACTCTCTCAATAAATGTGGCCAGATCCTCATTAACTTTTTGAGTAATTCCAGCTATAGGAGGCTCTGTAGGGCCTTCTAGCTTTTTCCATGTTGCCAGCCCTAAAGCTCACACCTGTTCCTGGTAAGGGGCCAGTATTGCTGCCTGTTGAATGCCTGTGGCATATTGGTCATTAACTCCTGCTATCATCCCAAAAGTTATTGGTATGGGAGGATTCATAGAGCGGTTTCTCTCTGCCTGCATATGGCATTCATCAGTAAAATATTTGCACCACTTTAAGAATAGAGGTCCTGGAAGCACAGCCTTAGCCAAGTCTTTCCAGTCTTTTTTCATGCACTGATGATGTGCCAGACTTGATAAAATGCATTCTGCCCATGGGGAGTTAGGACCGTCTTCTGAAACTGCCTTTTTTAATTCTTTTAACTCTTGAGTCTCCCAGGGGTACCAAAGATTTGGCCTATTCCCTCCGGGATTTAGATTAACTGGGAATGCCATTACAGGTGAAAGCCCTCCAGGGGGCGGCAGCAGCTGCTGTGAAACTGGCGCCTCCTGGAAAAGCGGGTGGCACAGAAGGCCATGAGGACATTGTTTGTATTGGCTACGTGGGCTCGTAAACTGGCGGATTTTGCTCGCCGGGTGGTGAGCCATGTGGCCGATGCCCTTTGTCCTCAGGGAATATTTGAATGCTCTCAAAAGTAGGGTCTGTAGGTCCCTGACTGCTAGTTTTTCCTAATTCCACGGAGCGGGAGAGATGGCCAGATTTCTCTACTTCTAGGGAGTGGTTAGGCTTCTCGAAATCCGCGGACCGGGAGGGGCTGTTTAATTCCTCGGACCAGGAGAGATGAGATTCAGATTTTTTATTTTCCCATAGGGCCTCTTCCGTCACCTCAATTCTTATAATTTGAGGTGCCTGATCTATGGCCTCTGCAGATTTTTTTACTGGCAGCATGAGAGAGCATTCTTTTAGGGCAGATAACACTGGATAAACTCCCGGAGGTGGAATTTCCCCATATTTATTTTCTCTCTTCCTTAAAAGCTGTTCCGCATGGTGCCATGTCTTCCATGCATTATAATCAGCCTTCGGGAGCCAGGGAGCCGCCCGTGTTAATGAGCTCCAAATTTTTTCAGCTTGAGAATCAGAAATTTGGAGACCTTGCTTCCTTAAAATACATCTCCATGCCTCGAGGGCTGGGTCCTGAGATTTCTTAAATATTAAAGCTTGCCCCATATTAAACGATACTTTTGCCAGAGAGACACTGTGTCTCTAACCGATTGCTAAGCCTGTTGATAATTCTCTTTTGTTTTCGTGCCCCACGTTGGGTGCCAACTGCCATGACTGCCGCGTTACTATTAATGGGGCCGAGGTCTAAAGCTACCCCCCTTTTTGGGCTCAAAAGGAGGCTCTTTCTGCCAGCAGAAAGAGTTAAAGTAGCCTACCTGGCGAATACAGGCTTAGCGGGCAAAAGTCGCCGGAGTGTCTTTTCCCTCCGCCTGTTTGACGGACACCAAGTCACACCCGGGGAGTTTAGTAGGAAGTGATGCCAGAACTCAATTTTATTAAAGATGGACTTAACTTATAAAGGCCTAACCATAACTAATCAGTGACCAGCAGGGCGGTTCCAAATTCTCAGGATACATCATAGCCACGCCCCCTGCTTAGCCAGGTCCTCCACAAGGCGTGGTAAGCAACCAGAGCCCATCCCCTTGGTAGACAGTGTCCGGAAAGTCCCAACAACACAGCATTCCTGAAGGGTCTGAAGAATTCCCATGCTATCATCAAGATATAAACATGGTGTGATTTCCACCACCCTCCCATTCAATGCACCAATTTGGCCTGTGAAGATGATAGATATTGAAAAGTGATAGTGGGTTATCATAAATTATTTAGCTGGTGACTCCCCTTGGAGCTGCTGTTCCAGATGTGCTTTTGTAGCTTGAGTGAACTAACAATGCCCTAGAACCTGATATGCAGCTGTTGATCTGGAGATTGCCTTTTTATTTTCTCTGTATTTATTAATAAATACTACTAGGAGAAATTTGAGACTTTAACTGACTGGGCTAGCAATATATTTTTACTATCCAACCCCAGAAATTTATCAACATCCAAACATATATCCAATTACCCTTCCCTTTTACCTCACATTGTGCTGATCTGTTACTTAGATAATATTATGGTAATTGGACTAGCTGAGCAGATAGTAGTAATTACTCCACATTGTAAGTGCTCACACTGGTAAGACATTGATACTCTAGAGGGTGGTAAGTAAATCCCTAAAGTATTCATGGACCTCTATCTCACAGAAATTTCCAGGATTCCAATAGTATGATGCATATTGAACTATCCTTTCCAGAGTGAAGAAAATGTTATTTAATCTGGTCCTACTACCATAAAAGGGGTACAATATCTCCTGGATCTCTTTGGATTTTCTTTTGAAGAGAAGACCTTGCTGTGTTGCCCAGGCTGGCCTTAAATTCCTAAACTCAAAAAATCCTCCTGCCTCACCTTCTCAAGTAACTAGGACTACAGGATCGTGCCACTGCACCTGGCTCTCTTTAGCCTATGGAAGCAATACATACCTCATTTATGTATTTAGTGGTGCATTGACCAGGTGACCTGAAAAGCTGTTTGAGCTGTTTGAGTATGGCCCAAGATAAGACAGGCTTTGCAATAGTTTCAGGATGTCAAATTTATAGTAACACAAGTGATGAGATTTTTCAAATGAAGTCATTTTTTGTGTGTCAATTTAAGTAGATACGATAAGACATCTTGATGTATTCTTATATTTCATTTAATGGGTTATGGAGTGTCCAGTGTTTATTGGTCATTTGTGTTTACTCTTCTGTGAATTATGTGTTCCCCTGTATTTCCTCTCACCCTGCTGTGTTGAGTAGTTTACCTATTTTTATGTTCTTTATAGGATAGTTTTATGTACTTTAGATGTTCATTCTGACTCAAACATTGAAAAGCAAAAACAACATAAAGTGAAATAGGAATCCATATTATGGGTTATGTTTTAGATTTCATTATTTTCTCTTCTATTAAATGAAATTCTTTCAGTTAAGCAATATTTATCATTCTTTTCATTTTTAATTCCGTTCAATATTGCTTTTTATTTTAGTTTTAAATTTTTTATCAGTGCATTATAGTTATATGTAATAGTGGGATTCATTTTTGACATAATCACACAAGCATGGAATATAATGTGGTCCATGTGAGTCCTCAGTAGTTATTTCTTAATCTTTTTATTTATTTGCTCATGTTATAGATTTCCTTTTTCTTGCTCCTCCCTTTTCCTATCCCCTTTCCTATGCTCTACTGGTCTTCCTTCTCTTTACTTATTTTTTTTTTTAATGGTGCTTTATACGTATGCATAAAGATGCAATTCTCTATGGTACATTCATATATTCACATAGCATAATTTGGCCAATTTCATTCCCAGTTTCTCCCTTTTACCATCCCCTTTTCTTCCCCTTCCTCTACTCCACTGATCTCTCCTCTATTTTCATAGAATCTGTTCCCCCGCCTGTTTCTCCTTATTTTGCTCTAGCTTTCACATATGAGATAAAATATTAATATTCAACCTTTGACTTTCTGCATATGGTTTATTTTACTCAGCATAATGATTTCCAGTTCTATCCATTTACCAGCAAATGTCATAATTTTATTCTTCTTTACAATGAGAAAAGAAGAATGTATACACTCCATTGTGTATATACACTATATATACACAATGGAGTGTATACTTGATCCATCTATCTGGTGACTGGCACCTTGTTCCATAACTTGCCTTTAAACATTGGTGTGTCTGTATTACTATAGTATGCCAATTTTAGTTCTTTTACATAAATACCAAGGAGTGGAATATCTGGGTCATATGGTGGCTCCATTTCTAGTCTTTGGAAGAATCTCCATACTGCTTTCTAAAGTGGTTGCAGTCATTTGCCCTCCCACCAACAATGTAAGAATGTACTTTATCTCCTGCATCTTCACCAGCATTTATTATTATTTGTATTCTTGATGAATATCATTCTAACTGGAGTGAGATGAAATCTCAGCATAAGCATACATCAATTTGCATTTCCCTTATTGCTAGGGATGTTGAACGTGTTTTTGTATATTTTTTGGTCATTTGTATTTCTTCTTTTTGGAAAAGTCGGTTTAGTTCTTTTGCCCTTATATTGATTGGGATATTTGTTGTATTGATTTTAAGACATTTTGCTCTATCCTGAAGTCCTGTTTATTCTTTTTAAAATGTTTAAAATATCTTTTCTATCATAGTCTTAGTCCTTCTGTAATATTTTATAGATAATATGCTGTAAGAAACAATTTTGTTCGCATATGGATAACCTGTTGTCACAGCACTGCTATTGTTCTTCCTTCTACAGCACTTTGCTGTGATAAATTTACTGTGTCACATATAAATTTTCCACTAATGTTATCTCCATTATGTGGCTTTATATTTCATTCCAATGCTTAATCTGTTCATTCCTGGATCAATATCAAACTGTCAATTATGATTTTATAGTAAATGGTTGTAACTTTTCAGATAAGCCACCATACTTTATCTGTCTTCAAAAGTTTTTGATATTTCTTGCCCCTTACTAATTCCTTATAATTTTGGAATCATCCACAAATAAGTTCTTCATGAGGAATTTGGTGGAGTTTTGTTGAATCTATAAATCATTTTAGAAATTATTCGAGGTTAATCATAATTTGCTTATTTAATTCCATACTGATAGGCATTGCATTAGTCTGCTAGGCCTTCCTTAAGAGAATACCACAGACTAGGTAGTGTAAACAACATGAATTTATTTTTTCACAGTTCCTGAGTGTTCAGTATCCAAACTCAATCTTTTAACAGGGTTGATTTCTCCTAATGCTTCTCTCCTTGGTTTGCAGAAGGACACATCCTCACTGTGTCCTTTGATGGCCTTTTCTCTGTGCATATTCACCCCTAGTGTCTTTCTCTCTTCCCGTAAAGACACCAGTCCCTTTGCTTTAGGACCAAACCTTATTGTTGTATTTAGCCAGAGTTGTCTCCCTACAGGTCCTTTATCCAGACATGATCACATTGGGGGCTAAATTTCAAGATGTAAATTTTAGGGGGAACACAACTGTCTGCAGCAGAAATCTTAACTGTTTTCATTGTCTTAATTTAAAATTAGAAGTAAGAAATGCAGCAAGCTTAGCTTTTATTTTCCCATCTCTCTTGGCTAGGTCACTAGGATTTCACAGGGTCTAACCAACTGAGGACAAGAGTTAGCTTACCCTTGTCACCAGCTGTTTTAATTTTGTGCCCCACGTGGTAATGGCTTATATAGTTGCACTTATTTTACATTATTTTGTTGTAAAAGAAATAAACAGTGAAAATTTTTAAATGTAAAATTTTAAATGAAATGTTCTTATCCCCCCTTTCCTTCCTTCTTAAGCTGCTCTCTATCACAACCCTTTAATTTTTTAGTTATTTTTCTGTTGTAAGTTACCCAAAACAGTTCATACTGACTTGTAAAACAAATACGATTGTATGACTTTTTATAAATAATGGGAATGCATTACTGATGATAAATGAAAATCTTTAGGATTGTCTGGATCCAACATCAAACTAGGTTATAGGGTGTTATGGTTTTGATATTAGCTGTCCCACAAAAGCTAATGTATGAGGCAATACAAGAAAGTTTAAAGGTGAAATGATTGGTTATGAGAGCCTTAACCTGTGTGGGCTCTCTCTCATCCAGCCAGGAGGTCCAGGGAACAGGGAAGAGGAGAGCATGGCTGCAGAGTTGCTCTTCAAGACCTCTGGAAACCAAGCTGGAAGCAGGTCTTATTTTATTGCATAGTTACCATGTACATATACTCAGGCAGTAGCTAAGCTGATTGTAGGCAGCCACCAATACAATTTCTGGCCAACTGTCTCTGCAGCAACCAATTGAGAAGCAAGCCATGGAGCAAGCACTGGGATTATAACAGCTGGCCTCATGCCCAGGGCTGTGCCTATGGGGTGAGTGGCCTGCCACTCACGTGCCTAGCAGGAGGGGAGTGGACAGCCACTCAGGTGCCCTTAACATATACCACGTATGCAGTACTCCATGCATTTGTCCCCACATTAATCTAATCAGTGAATTAACCCTTTTAGGGATTAACAGAAAGGAAGAGCTGGTAGATGGGGACATGCTCTTAGGGTTTCTATTTTGTCCTTGGTGAGTAGAACTCATTCTCTCTCTGCTTCCTGGTGGAATGTCTCCAGTTGCTTTTCTCTGCCACACTCTTCTGCTATGTTTTTCTGCCTCCTTTCCAGTCCAGGCATATGGAGTCAGGCATCTATGAACTGAGATCTCTGAAACCATGAGCCCCAAAATAAACTTTTCCTTCTCTATGTTGTTCTTGTCAGGTCTTTTGGTCACAGCAGCAATGAAGCTGACTAAAACATAGTTTTTTTAAAAATTGTCTTTGTCATCTATTTCTCCTATGGGATAGAGTACCACTGCTTGGTCAGGACTAAGTTATATGACTATTCTATGGCATGGACTTAGAATGAAATGAATAATGTATTTTCTGTGAAGGGACAGCAAAGTGCTGTTAACACAAGGGGAGATGGACAAAAGTTAGGCAAGTTAGGCTATAGACATTCATATTTAATAACAATTTAAAATACATTACAGTGTACATGCAGATGCTCTTTATCTTATGATGGTGTTATGTTCTAATTAACCTATCATAAGTTGAAAATATCACAAACAAAATGCAGTGAGCACACCTAAACTACTGGACACCAAAGCTTGGCAATATAGTATGCCACAGAGGATCTGTTACTTCTCCTTATGATCACATGGCTGAGGGAGATCTGGAGCCTGCTACCCCTGGCAAGCATTGCAAAAGAAGATTGCACAACATATCACTAGCCAAGTGACAAATCGGATTTCAAAAATTGAAGTACGGTTACTACTGAACACATATCACTTTCTCATCATCACAAAGTTACAAAGTTAAGTGGAACCAACATGTCAGGGGCATAGATACTTTTATGTCTTTAAAGAATGTTTAATTATATTCCATGTAAGTATAATATGTCAGAATACACTCTACTGTTATGGACATCTAAAAAGAACAAATCTTAAAAAGAATGTTTCACTCTTTACTCCAAGAGAGAATCAATAATCTTATTAGAAGCTTATCCAAAGCCACATACAGGAGGCATTGGATATTTCTCAGTGTTTACAGTAGTTATATTCTATAAGGTTTCTATGACCATTATATCAATGAACACAAAGTCATTGCTCCAAGGGAAAAAACAGGGTCAAATTCCAATCTTGTCACAACATTTTTACCTTTTCATCAACCAAATATATATGGCTATAACTCAGGTTCAGATGAAGCTTACATGACACATGGATTATCCCCATAAGTCACATCTCTGCTTTCTTGCACTTAAGAAACACTTCAGCCTTACACTTCGGAGTCATGTAAAGCAGAAAAATTATCAACAAAAAGCATGAAAAGTCAAATGCATGGTACTAAATAGACCATGAAAAGGGCACTTGTTTGGAGTATGAGAGCTTTAACAAGCAGTTGGCATCATCTGGTTCTGCCTCAGCTTAGCAGCACATCAAGTGACTTTTTTTTTTTTTTTTTTTTTTTAGCTCTATGTATGTCTGTGAAAGATTTCTGAAAGTTCTTTAAGTACTGATTTTAGGTTTACAAATAAATTTTAGTAAGTACACAAAATTTCAAGTACAGAATCTATAAATATCAATGCTTGACTGTAGTCCAATTAGGCCAGGAAGGAAGAAAATCCTGTGCTAGTTGAAGGAGCAGGATCCAAGTTTGATTCAAATATGTTCTCTTTTAACTTTCACAAAGACACTTAGTGTTTGCTTTGTGTAACTTTCCATTTATTTTCCCTGATAGTTTCTAATTGTCTTTCTTTGATTTTGGTGAAATAGGAGCTGTTGATTTTTTATCTTAAATTCACATAACTTAATCCCTCTGTTTGTTTAATGGTCTCATTTGAACTGAGATTTTTCTAGGCCTTCTGTACAGCTATCCTCATGAGCTTTCTTTTCATAGCAGACTGTCACAACCATGGACAACTTCAGTGCTGTTCTGAAAATTATTAGCTCTGCCTTTTCCCAAGCCAGACTTTCTTATATTACAAAGATATGACACAGAAGGAAAAGTGGATTTCTAAGACAATTGAAACAATTAAAGGGCAAGAAATAATAAGCTAGAATTCTTAATGTTTTATGAACAAGTTTCCTCATGCTACCCTCATCACTGTCAACTGCACAAATTCCATCTCAACTCCCTCTCAAGTATATAAAAACTCAGCAATCACTTTGTCTTTTCTATTCCTACATTTCCAGCTATCTTGTTAACATCGATCTGTTTTGCTGACCAAGTCTTATTTACTTCCCTATGACTTAGCACAACTATTCCTACTGACACAATGTATTTAACAAAGCATATTCAAACACATTTGATTCTTACAAGATATAATGCTGCATACTTCTTGTATTATTTTTCTATTTAATCTAATAAAATTCCTTAAATTATAAAAACATTTTTTCTTCCAGATTAAAAATACCCACTATTGGTGGGAATGGAGATTAGTGCAGCCATTATGGGAAACAATAGAGGTTTCCAAAGATACCAAAATAACAATCCCTCTTATGCATATATACACAAAGGAAATAATATTACCACCTCATAAAGATATCTGCATTTCCATGTTCATTACAGTACTACTCACCCAACTAAGATATCAAAATAACTTAGGTGTCCATCAAAGGACAAAGAAAAGGTGATATATATATGTGTGTGTGTATATATGTGATATATACACATATATAACATATTAATTTATAATAATGGAATATTATTTGATCTTTAAAAATTTAAAAAAAAAAATCCTCCCACTTGCCATAATACAGACAAACCTGAAGGAGTTTTTGCAAAATGAAATAAGTCAGACACCAAAAGAAAAATATTGCACTGAAGAAAACATGGAGAAAAAAATAGTGAGATATAGATTAAAGGATAAAAAGGAACAGATACATAGAATGAATAGATCTAAAGCACTTTCATACAACATGTAAACTATGATTAATAATAGCACATTGTGCCCACTGACCAGCAGATCCACTCCAGTGCCCAGGCCCAGGCCTAGGACTGTCCCTTACCACCCATGCTGAAGTCCAGGCCCAGGTTAGGCCCAGCTCCACCCCACCAACTGGCAGACCCACACTGGATCTCAGGCCCAGGATAGGCCGAGCACTACCCCCTGGGTCTACCTGGGATCTCAGGCCTAGCCCACCTCCATCTTGGGACACCACAGCCATTGTCATAGCCCTCCCCACTCAGTAGCCTCCATCTTGCAACAACAGACAGAGCCCAGAAGCAGCTGCATCTCAGAAAAATCAGTCCAAAGCCATTGTAAGGCCTACCCTTTCAGCCCTATCTGTGAAAGTGTCTGCATCCATCTTGGAATACCCCCACTGCTATTTCAAGTTACCTCCACTATTGCTGTCACCACTTTTAGTTGCAGTAGCATCCATCATGAGACAACAACAGGATCTGGAAGCCTAACACCAAGGTGAGGTACAGATAATCTGTATGGACACTATTAGATTATAGGGTAGAAATTGTAATACCTCAGATGCACACTGCACGAAAGGAAGATACATAGACAACATGGGGAAAAAGGGAAGAAAGTGCCCCAAACAAACCAACACACTACAATAATAGAATCCACGGACTGTGGAGTTGATGAAATGTGAGAGAAGGAGTTTAGAATGTACATAATTAAAATGATCTGTGAATTAAAGAAAGACCTAAATGAGCAAATACAGGCACAAAAATCAATCAGTCCAACAAAGAGATATGAGAGCAAATACAGGTAGAGAAAGAGATAGAGATTCTGAAAGAAAAAATCAGAAATCCTTGAAATGAAGGAGAATAAACCAACTTAAAAACTCAATAGAAAGCATCACCAACAGACTAGATCACTTACAAGACTGAATGTCATATAATGAAGACAAAGTATACAATCTTGAAAATAAAGTTGACCATGCAGTGAAGATGTTAAGAAACCATGAGCAGAAAATCTAAGAATTATGGGATATCATCAAAAGACCACATATAAGAATTATTGGGATAGAGGAAGGCACAGAGATTCAAATGAAAGGAAAGCACAATCTCTTTAATAAAATAATATCAGAAAATTTTCCCAAACATGAAGAATGAATTGGAAAATCAAATACAAGAGGCTTACAGGATAACAAATGTACAAAACTACAACAGATCTACACCAAGACACATTGTAATGAAAATGCCTAGCATAAGGATAGAATCTTAAAGGATACAAGAAAGAAGAATCAGATCACATATAGGGGTAGGCCAATTTGTATCTCAGCAGATTTTTCAACTCAGACCCTAAAAACTAGGAGATTCTGGAACAATATATACCAAGCTCTGAAAGAAAATAGATGCCAACCAAGAATCTTATATCCAGCAAAATTAAGCTTCAGATTTAATGACAAAAATAAAAACCTTTCATGATAAACAAAAGTTAAAAGAATTTACAGCAAGAAAGCCAGCACTAGAGAGCATCCTAAGCAAAATATTCCAAGAGGAGAAAATGAAAAACAACAATGAAAATCAGCAAAGGGAGGAACTACACTAAAGGAAAGGCCAATCAAAGGAGAAACCAAGTCAAGTGAAAAACCAAAAACAAACCAAAATGTCTGTGAATACAAATAATATTTCAATAATAACCCTGAATGTGAATGGCCTAAACTCATAAATTAAAAGACACAAATGGAGAGATTGGATTTAAAAAAAAAAATAGGTTTCCTTCAAGAGACTCACCTCACAGGAAAAGACATCCACAGACTGAAGGTGAAAGGGGGAGAAAAACCATACCACTCATGTGGACCATGTAAACAAGCAGGGGTTTCCATTCTCATATGAGATAAAGTGGACTGCTGGGGGCCAGCCCCAGTCAGCCGGTACAACGCGAGTGCTCAGCGAAGTATGGAGGCAGAAAAGCAGCGATGGGGAAAATAACACACCGACACATGAGTCAGGCTGTGGAATCTTCTCTCTTTATTTTCACTTTGTTTAAGTTTTTAAGCACAATTTTTGGCAGTACAGAATGTTTACACTTTCTTTGGTGATTTCATTACAAACATGACTTAATTTTTAGACATATTAAATTTCTTATTTCATATATTTCAAGGTTTTGAGGTCACTTGCCCCTTTTCAAGGCCCTGTACATGACTGCCTAGGCATATTATAATTTCATCATTATTAATCTAATTAGTTTGGGTGAAAATTTATTTCTCATGGATTCCCTGAAACTGTTTTCTCTACACACTATTTAGGCTGTCTGATAAAGTCAATTTTCTCTGTCTGGGATTCCAAAGCACTATTGTTTTTCTTTTTATAGCAGTTGTTTATAAAACCTAGAAGCAGGGAAAAGAGGGAGGCAAGGCTGAATGTTAGCTCATGTAGGACTTTTTTGCTCTAAGGGATTTATATCTACTCTAAAAGTAAAAGAAATTTATTTTTAATCACAAAAAACTCTTAAAGCTTATTAACTGGAAATTAAGTACTTATAGAAAAAGGTTTGTGTTACTCTTTTCAAGAAAAGATAAATGTACAGAGTTAGTCTGGATCTAAATAATTGAAATAGCTATACCTGGTGGCCATATATGTGAATAAAGAACTGAATAGAACCTTCACAATCAAAGTTAACTCTTTCAGTATCATGATATCTTTCATGAAAAAAAGGAGAGGGCTTTATCAGCAGAAAGGTTATAGGGAAGCATAGGGAACACGAGCAGATCACATTGGAGGAACAGCCATTAGCCTATCCTTGTGGTGGTTTGATTTTTCATCATATGTCAGGGCAACACCCCTGGGCTAGGCCAAATCCATATATCAGGAAGTCATGTTTTTGGCTGACGTGTTTTTAATGTCCCCAACATTTCTTTTCCCTTTTTCTGTTGATGGGAGTCCACCCTACTTGAGAGCGTGCCTGTCTTATGTTCCCCCCCTCTGGGGGTGTTACCCAGAAGTGCCACTCTAGCACTTCAAGTGGACTTACCCAAGGCCAGCAAGCCATGGTGGCCGGGGGGAAGACATGGGACAGAACAGTCGCCTTTGGGAAGGCTTCCCATGGATGATTTAGACTTCTACTTCTTGTCAAGGACCGTGGCCTAGTTCATAGGGCTCCCGACCATCATTGCTGAGGGCAGCATATTGTTGGCGGACCACCATAGGCTGTACTGATTTTGCCCTGTCCTTAAGGAAGATGCCACTAAGATGCTATAGAAAATGCCACAACACTTGAATGATTCACACATCAACAAGAAATAACAATCATAAATATGTATGCCTCCAAAAATGGGGCATCTATGTTCATCAAACAAACTCTTCTCAACTACAAGAACCCAATAGACCACAACAAAATAATACTGGGTGACTTTATTACACCTCTCTCACCACTGGATAGATCTTCCAAACAAAAACTAAACAAAGAAACTATAGAAGTCAATAATACAATCAATAATTTGGATTTAACAGACATATATAGATTATTCCATCCATTAACAAGAGAATATACTTTCTTCTCAGCAGCACATGGATCCTTCTCCAAAATAGACCATATGTTATGCCACAAAGCAAGTCTCAGCAAAGACAAAAGGCATAGAGCTACTACTCTGAATTCTTTCAGACCATAATGGAATGAAATTAGAAATCAATGATAAAAGTAAAAAGAGAAGCTACTCCAACACCTGGATACTAAATAATATGCTATTGAATGTTACATGCCTAACAGAAGATATCAAGGAAGAGATTTAAAAAAATTCTTAGAAGTAAATGAGAACTCTGATACAACTTATCAAAATCCCCGGGACAATATGAAGGCAGAACTAAGAGGAAAGTTCATTGAATTAAGCTCATTCATTAAAAGAATAAAAAGTTAAGAAATAAATAACCTGACATTACATCTCAATGCCCTAGAAAAAGAATAACAAACCAACACCAAAAGAAGTAGAAGGCAGGAAATAATTAAAATCAGGGTAGATATCAATGAAATTGAAACAAAAGAAACAGTTCAAAAAATTGACAAAACAAAAATATAATTTTTTGAAAAAAAAAGTAAAATTGACAAACCTTTAGCCATCCTAACAAAAAGAAGGAGAAAGAAAATTCAAATTACTAAAATTCATGATGGAAAAGGAAATATCATGACAGATCCTATTGAAATGTGGAAGACAATTAGAAACTATTTTGAAAATGTATACTCCAGTAAAATAGAAAAACTTGAAGACACCAACAAATTTCGAGAGGCATATGATCAACCCAAACTGAGTCAAGAGGACATATACAATTTAAAGAGATAAATTTCAAGCAAGGAAATAGAAGATGCCATCAAAAGCCTACTAACCAAGAAAAGCCTAGAAACAGACATATTCACAGCTGAATTCTATAAGACATACAAGGAAGAACTAATGCCCATACTCCTCAAATTATTCCATGAAATAGAAAAGGAAGGAACCCTTCCAAACTCATTCTACGAAGCTAGTATCATTCTGATAACAAAACCAGGCAAAGACATCAAGAAAAGAAAATTTCAGACCAGTATCCCTGATGAACATTGATGTAAAAATTCTCTATAAAATTCTGGCAAATCACATACAAAACATATTTTAAAAATAGTGTACCATGATCAAGTGGGTTCATTCCAGAGATGCAAGGTTGGTTAAACATATGAAAATCAATAAGTATAATTTATCACATCAATAGACTTAAAGATAAGAATCAAATGATTTTAGCAATTGATGCAGAGAAAACATTGACAAAATATAGCACCCTTTCATGTTCAAAACACTAGAAAAGCCGTGCGCGGTGGCACACACCTGTAATCCCAGCACTTGGGAGGCTGAGGCAGGAGGATTGCGAGTTCAAAGCCAGCCTCAGCAATGGCGAGGCACTTAGCAACTCAGTAAGACCCTGTCTCTAAATAAAATACAAAAAAGGGCTGGGGATGTGACCCAGTGGTCAAGTGCCCCTGAGTTCAATCCCCAGTACCCCCCCCCCCAAAAAAAAACACACTAGAAAAACTAGGGGTAGTAAGAACATACCTCAACATTGTGAAAGCTATCTATGCTAAACCCAAGGACAACATTATTCTAAATGGAGAAAAATTGGAAGCATTCCCTCTAAAAACTGGAACAAGACAGGGATATCCTCTCTTACCACTTCTATTCAACATAGTTCCTGAGACTGTTTCCAGAGCAATTAGACAGATGAAAGAAATTAAAGTGATACAAATATGAAAAGAACTCAAACCAACATTATTTGTTGATGACATGATTCTATACTTAGAAGATTCAAAATACTGCACTAGAAAACTTCTAGAATTAATTCTTGAATTCAGCAAAGTAGGAGAATACAAAATCAATACCCATAAATCAAATGTATTTCTATATATCAGTTATTAATCATCTGAAAGAGAAATTAGGAATACTACCCCATTCACAATAGCCTAAAAAAATAGAAATAAAATACTTGGGAATCAACAGAAGAGGTGAAAGATCTCTACAATGAAAACTACAGAAAACTAAGGAAAGAAATTGAAGAAGACCTTAGAAGATGGAAAGATCTCCCATGCTCTTGGATAGGCAGAATTAATATTGTTAAAATGGACATACTACCCAAAGCACTATACAGATTCAATGCAATTCCAATTAAAATCCCAACATCATTCTTTATAGAAATAGAAAAGGCAATGATAAAATTCATTTGGAAAAATAAGAGACCCAGAATAGCCAAAGCAATTATTAGCAAGGAGAGTGAAACAGGATGCATCACAATACCATTCCTTACGCTATACTACAAAGCTATAGTAACAAAAATGGCACAGTATTGGCACCAAAGTAGACATGTAGACCAATGGTACAGAATAGAAAACACAGAGAGAAAACCACATAAATACAGTTATCTCATACTAGACAAAGGTGCCAAAAATACACATTGGAGAAAAGATAACCTCTTCAACAAATGGTGCTAACAGAACTGGAAATCTACATGCAGCCAAATAAAAATAAACCCCTATCTCTCACAATGCACAAAACTCAACTTGAAGTGGATCAAGGACCTAGAAATTAGACTAGAGACTGTACATCTAATAGAGGAAAAAGTAGGCCAAAATCTTCATCATGTTGTACTAGGCCCCAACTTCCTTTAACAAGACTCCTAAAGCACAAGAAATAAAATCAAAAATTAATAAATGAGATGGGCCCAAACTAAAAAGCTTCTTCTCAGCAAAAGAAACAATGAGGTGAAGAGAGAGCCAACATTTGAGGAGCAAAATTTTGCCACATGCACATGAGATAGAGCACTGATCTCCAGTATATATAAAGAACTCAGAAAAACACCAAAACAAACAAACAAAAAAAAAACCTAATCAATAAATGGGCTAAGGAGCTGAACAGACACTTCTCAGAAGAAGATATACATTCAATCAACAAATATATGAAAAAATGTTCAACATCTCTAGTAATTAGAGAAATGCAAATTAAAACTACTCTAAGATTTCATCTTACACCAGTCAGAATTGCAGTTATCAAGAATACAGACAACAATAAATGTTGGCGAGGATGTAGGGGAAAAGGCACACATACATTGTTGGTGGGACTGCATATTGGTGCAACTAATCTGGAAAGCAGTATGGAGATTCCTTAGAAAACTTGGAATGGAACCACCATTTGACCCAGCTATCCTACTCCTTGGTCTATACCCAAAGGACTTATAATCAGCATACTATAGTAATGCAGCCCCATCAATGTTTATGGCAGTTCAATTCATTATAGCTATACTGTGGAAGCAAACTAGATGCCCTTCAACAGATGAATGGATAAAGAAACTGTGGTATATATACACAATGGAATATTACTCAGCATTAAAAGAGAATAAAATCATGGCATTTGCAGGTAAATGGATGGAGTTGGAGAATATCATGCTAAGCGAAGTAATCAACCCCTCAAAATGAAAGGATGAATGTTCTCTGTCTAAATGGATGCTGATCCATAATGGGAGGGGACAAGGGAAAAATGGAGAAACTTTGATGGGGCAAAGGTGAGGGAGGATAAGGGAGGGTACATGGGGGCAGGAAAGATGGTGGAATGAGATGGACATCATTACCTTAGGTACATGTACAACTGCATATATGGTGCAATGCCACATCATGTACAACCAGAGAAATGAAAAGTTGTGCTACAATGAATCAAAATGTGTCATATATGCCTAATTAACATAACTAAATAAACTAATAATAAAATTAATGATAAAAAAGAAAACAACATCTGAGAGCAGATGATTTTCACTAATGCTAACATTTTCCCATGGAGCATTGATGAGATGCTTGCTGTGTATCTAACACTATGCTAAGCAGTAATGGTTTAAGACTGGACCTTTGTATTTTGCAGTTGATACTATAAATATACCAGACTTTCCACCATGTTAAAAAATAATAATAACACACTGCATTCATGATTTTTGATACATTAGCAGATTATAAATAATCTTGCCATATGAGGAAATAAAAGGCTAATTATGTAACAGGCTGGATAGCATAATTTGTGTTCCTATAGTCACCATTATTATTCTCTCTCTCTCTCTGTCTCTCTCTCTCTCTCTCTCTCTCTCTCTCTATATATATATATATATATATATATATGCATATATATATACACACATATATATACACATATGTATATGTATGTGTGTGTATTTATTTATCTTGGAACATCATGTTGTATCACTTAGACATACACAATGACATTTATTTTAAAAATTAAAAAAAATCAACACTTATTTAAGATCCTTTGGGATAAACTGGTATAGCCATTATAGAAAATAGAAAATTAAAATTGAAAAATTACTATGTGGTCCAGAAAACCCATTTCTTCATATGTATCAAAGAAAGGGGCTTGGAATGTAGCTCAGTGGTAGCATGCTTGCCTAGCATGTATGAGGCACTGAATTTAATTGTTCAATTCCTAGCACTTTGTAAAAGTTATTTAGCATGCTTTCAAATAATGCAACAAAACCATATTTAGCTGGATGTAGTGGTGTGCACTTGTGATCCCAGTAATAGGAAGCTGAAGCAGGAGGATTGCAAGTTAAAGGCCAGTCTCAGCAATTAGTAAGACCCTGCCTCAAAATAAAAGGGAGGGTGATTTCTGGGATGTGGCTCAGTGGTTGAGTGCCCTTGGATTCAACTCCTAGTATAAAAAAAAAAAATCCCAAGGAATATGAAATCAAAATGTCAAAAAGATCTGCACTCCCATATTTGCTGCAGTATTGATAAGCATAGTAAAAATCATAGAAACTACCTAAATGTCAATCAACAGATGAACAGGTAAAGAAATGTGTTATCTATAAGATATACATAAGTTATGTGATATTCTGAATAGGAATATTATTTCACCTTTGAAAATAAGAAATCCTTTTAATCACAACAACATGGATAAATTTAGAGTGGAATAAGACAGATATCGCATAGAAAGATAAATATTGTGTGATGTAGAATCTAAAAATGTCAGACTCGTGGAAGCAGAGACTGGAGTGGTGCTTGTTAGGGGCAGGGTGGAGGGGCAAATGAAAATGTGATGGTTAAAGCAAAACAGTTTCAGTTATGCAAGGTAAATGAGTTCTGGAGATCTATAATATATCAGTGTCTATAGCTATGAATGTTGTTTGAACCCCACCCCCCCCCCCCCCCCCCCCCCCCCCCCCCCCCCCCCCCCTTTTTGTGTACTTAAAATTTTCCAAGAGATCTACTCTCTTACTACACACACATGCAAATATAATAATAAAAGAGAGGAAATTTTGAGAGGTGATGGATATGTTTATGGTGGTGATGGTTTCACATGTATATACTAATTCCTAAAGTTGTCAAGTTGCAATTGTTAGTATTTACAGCTTTATACATGCCAATCATACCCCCTTAAAATAATTTATAAAAAATAAAGCACTTTTGTGTCATTGTCCTCAGAATAAATTGATATTCCTTTTCTTAGCCACAGGGATTTGACAATTCACAAATTCTAGGAAGTTTCCAGTCTAAATGTAAATGACTCCACAAAGTAGACTTATAACCTTAGATTAGGGAACAAAGAGATCATTTTAAAGGCAGATACCTAAAACTAAAACCTAAAATTTTGCCTTGCTAATCTTACACTCTCAGTATATATTTTTTGGAATCTACAAGGTTACCTATGGCTGCATAAAAGTCGTCCCCTCAAAAGCCTTGTCCTTTATGATTATCTTTCATGGCTATAGAAAGTTGCTTGGGCTGAGCTAGATAGTTCTTGTGCAAGGTCTCTCACATTTTTGCAGTGAGTCAGTGGCTTGCAGCTGGAAGCATCCTGATGGCTGTCTCGCTTCTATGCTTGGAAGGGGATACTGGTTGGTGGCTGAACTATGGCTTCGTCAGACAGAACTCCCCCACAATGTCCATCTGTGTGGCCTGGATTTTGCCCAGCATGATGGTTAGATTCCCAAAACCAAGCTTCTCAAGGGAACAAGGAAAAGGTAAAAGCCTTGTTATGACTTACCCTTGAAAATCACATAGCATCACATATGGCATGAAACTCCCTGCTATTGAAGGGAAGAGGTCATTGTCCTCATCACTTTGTAGGGGAATTGTTAATGGCATACTGAAATAGGGTATGGGATAAATTATACTGTGGTAGCCATTTTTGCAAAATTCAGTCTGCCACAAAGGATGACCAACAAAAATATCACACTTGTCCATAAGCAGACATGAAGCCCCCCCACACACACAATGAACTCTGAAAAATAAGTCAGGAAAACTTTGCAACAAGACATAGATCCTCTGGTAGCACATCAGGCATGTGGTAAAGATGGAGAGCTACATGATGTTTATTTTATAAATCAAGCCATGGTTGTACATGTTTGTGACTCTTTTGGAGACTGGAAAGATCACCCAAGAGATAGGGGCAACAGAGACATGAAACAAGAGGAAGTCTGGTTACCCTCTTTATTCACAGCATCTTCACTTTTCCTTTGTTATATGTGAACACTAAACTTTGTTTCTGTGCAATTTTTCATTTGAAGGAAGACATTCTGTTACTTTAACAGTTGGTAAACTATATGGAAGTAGGTCAGATTGTAAATGTACAAATTAGCATGGTTTATATTGATTCAGCTCCTGACAGTATTTTTTTGTTTTGTGTTTGTCACTTTCGGATAATTTGAAGGCAAATTTTGAGAGGGAATTCCAAGGAAATAAATTGTAATTATATGGAGCTTATGTGACCACTTAGCCTTTCAAATATCAGGTGATGTTTCTTTCTCCTGATCCTTCTTCCAGACATATTCCTATAGCTGTCAGTGTCCACTGGATTTATCACATTAACAACAAAAGTTTACATGGTTGCTATTGTCTATTACATTCTCAGTCTTCAAGAAATACCACAATTCTTTGTAGTTATTCATAAAAAGAAAGAGGCAAACAAGTGAATACATTGATTTTGCTTCTTGGATGCTCCTTTAGTAAACATTATGGATAATTTATTTTGCATCACATAACTATTAGTAATGAGTTATATCATAAGCTAGAGAACAAAGAAATGCTAAGGATAACACCTGGATTAGTCACTTATTAGTCATTTATGCCACTAATTTATACACTACATTAAGTGTCAGAAGCTGAACACATGAATTAATTGTGTTCATGTAATCTTGGTGTAGCTCAAATTAATCTCCAAGTCTGTTGTTTTCCTCTTGGAAACTCAAGTAGGTAGGCATCTTTGTTCTTGTAACACCATCATTCTGGGATATAGTTCAACAGGGAGGAAAGAGACTGAAATTCCAGTGAGGGCTTTTCACTGTGTAATCCCTGAAATGATCCTTCAGATCATTGTCTATTGGTGAAAAATCACTGGATGTCCCTTCCTAAGTGTAAAGAGATAATCTGTGTGACCAAGAAAATGAGGAAAGTCAGACACTAGAAGTATCTACCATGATATCAAATGTTGTCAAAGATTTTCTGCATTCCTTTTGAAAAGCAATAAGTGTATTCTTTGACCTAGTAATTCTATATTTGGAAACTTGGACAAGTATTTTGAATAAATAATTTCCCTTGAGACTTGGAGAAGTATTTCGTATAAACAATTCTCCTTCCACCCAAAAGATAGCACCTTTGCTCTCCCATAAGAACATGTGCATTGATCTGCCCTAGTTCACATCACATTATTTTATCATTATGTATTTCTGTGTCTGACTACCACATTAGTCTGTGAGATCTGTAAGGCCTGGCCAAGATCATATTTATTTTTGAATCTCAAACTATGAAGATGTATACAGTTAACCAACAAAGTAAGTTGGGATATAAGTGCCTATAGTAGGAAACTTTTATAAGTTACAAAAGTCTAGGCTGTAGTTGCCATGCCTTCAATACATAAAGGTGGAAGAAAAGTTTCTGAGATGTCATGTTATGCTGGGGGCCAGCCCCAGTCAGGGGGTACAACACGAGCGCTCAGCGAAGTACAGAGGCAGAGAAGCAGCGATGGGGAAAATAACACACCGACACACGGGTCAGGCGTGGAATCTTCTTCTGGTTTATTTTTCAGTTTGTACAAGTATATAAGCAACATTTCTTGGCATTACACATTCTTTTACATCATAAAACTTAGGAAAGAGGTTGAATCATTTACTGATTACATATCAGACATACATGTTTCGTACAGATGGAGAGTTACAAGAACTGTACGTAACTATCTGCGTATGTTATAATTTTTACCTCGTATCTCTAACTTAGTCATTCTTTCTGTATACTGTTTGAACTTGTTTGATAAAAGTCAACTCTCTCTATCTGGGATTCCAAAGCACTATTGTTTTTCTTTTATAGCAGTTGTTTGTAAAACCTAGAAGCGGGGCAAGGCTGAATGTTAGCTCATGGAAGACTTTTTGCTCTAAGGGATTTATATCTACTTTAAAAGTAAGAGAAATTTATTTTTAATCACAAAAAGACTCTTAAAACTTATTAACTAGAATACTTGTAGAAAAAGGTTTGTGCTACTCTTTTTAAGAAAAGATAAATGAGCCGGGCGCGGTGGCTCACGCCTGTAATCCCAGCACTTTGGGAGGCTGAGGCAGGAGGATCACGAGTTCAAAGCCAGCCTCAGCAGTGGTGAGGCACTTAGCAACTCAGTGAGACCCTGTCTCTAAATAAAATACAAAAAAGGGCTGGGGATGTGGCCCAGTGGACGAGTGCCCCTGAGTTCAATCCCTGGTACCACAAAAAAAAAAAAAAAAAAAAAAAAAGAAAAGATAAATGTACAGAGTTTGTCTGGATCTAAATAATTAAAATAGCAATACCTGGTGGCCATATATGTGAATAAAGAACTAAACAGCAAGTAGAAGTCAAAGTTAACTCTTTCAACACCATGATATCTTTCATGAAAAAGGAGAGGGCTTTATAGAAAATGCCACAACAATGTTAGAAAACACTCCATGCTAAAATCTAGTCTTCAGTTTGGTGTGATTCATTAAGGATACAGACTGGAAAGAAGGATGCTACATTTTCCCTAGATCTTCTCATTTACACTCCCATGCTAGTTGGTGATCAGACAGTGGTCAGTATGTATTTACAGAGTCAGTCAATCAGCAATGGAGTCAAGAATTATTCTTATTATTCTTTGTCTAGTGCATCTGGGGAGGAAAGGGTGCAGAGGGTGCCAGCAGATAAAATGAATTGCATCCTTTCTCCTTCTCAGCACCCTCACCTCAATTTCTGATTCATATATAAACTTTACCCACTGAGTCTTGCACACCTTAGAGCATATTAGCTCCCAGGAGTTTAGTGTTGCCTTCCAATAGCGTGGATACTGCACAAAATCAGTCAGATCAAGATTTATGATTCTAGCACTGATCTGACCCTGGATATTATTATTGTGGGAAGATAACGTCTCCCCTTCTTTTTCCTAGATGATAATGGCTACCTCCCTGTGTATATACATTGACCCACTGCAGGACTAGCTCTAGAGTGCACAAGACAGAATAGGTAAGATGGCATACAAACCAGAACCTGATTCAAATCCATTATACAATCTGTGCTCCAGCCCCGTTTAGTGTTAATGTCCATATTTCCTCACCAGTCTAGAATTGAGGTCCTATCACGAACCCAAGGGAATACATCTGAAATACAGGTAGTGTGATTTCAGGTAGAGCAAAAAATGTAAGAGGGTTTAGAGGTAAGAATGTATGTATAAAGAAGATACAGAAGCAGTGAGCAGACTGGAGAGTGAAGCCAGTGGTTTCCACTGAAGATGGCACAAATTCAGAATTGAAAGGAAGGTGGATGTTATGTCCTGGACATCCTTGGATGCCAAGCTAAGAAAGTTGAATTTGCTGCGTGGAGGAGAAGTTACTATGGTACAGTTAACTAGAACCCAAGATTGCTAATAAGCCCCACCTGAGTCTTAATCTTGGCTCTGTTGCTTATTTCCTATGTGACAATATAAATGACTCTGACTTTCTGAACCTAATTTTTCCCTATGAACTGAGCACATCCTCATTTTTCCATGAACTTTTGTGAAAATTAGAATCAATACATCTAAAACAATAAGCACAATATCTTGGCAAAACTATCATTAAGAGTTAGGGAGAATGTGTTAAGTGACTTCTTAAGAAGAATAACTTGACAGATTCGTGAATCTGATCATAGCTGGAACATATAATGAGGGCAAGGAGAATGATTAATAAATGAAGTTAATAGCAAAGAATAAATTTCTTCACTTCTAAGATGGGGCTGTAAGAAGAAAAAATTAGGGGAAAAAGCAATGTTTTGGGTATGTGTTAAGCTTATGCAAGGAGAATACTTTTTGTGTGAAGAAACTAAATTTTATTTTTAGAAAATATTGGAAGGAAATGCATTAAAATAATAGTGACTGGGATTTTTTTGTTTTATTTTAATAAGAAATTCTTGTCTTTGCCTCCTTTTAAGATGAATGTATATTAATGTTATTTCTGTTTTAACTTTTAATATTTTATTTTAAAAGTTATTATTATTGTTAATATTGTATATGGGGGGTTACTTGGGATTGAACTCAGGGGCACTCAACCACTGAGCCACATCCCCACCCCTATTTTGTATTTTATTTAGAGACAGGATCTCACTGAGTTGCTTAGCACCTCACCATGGCTGAGGCTGGCTTTGAACTCTAGATTCTCCTGCTTTAGCCTCCCCAGCTGCTAGGATTACAGGCATGCACCACTATGCCCAGCTTAAAAGTTATTTAATTGTCCATATTTGTGGGGTACAATGGGATTATTCATTACATGCACAAGTATATAATCACCATCAAATTAAGGTAGTTAACATTTCTATATTCTTGAAAATTTAAAAATTTATTAATTCCTAATAATTGTGTATATTTTTGGATACAGTGTGATATTTCGTGTCATGTTTACAAAGTGTAATGATCAAATCAATGTAATTAACATTTTCATCTCATTACTTTGGGTTTGGAACCTTCAAGTTTTTCTCCTCTAGCTATTCATAACATATGTAATAGTTTATTGTGAGGTATGATCCCAAATGGGAGAATACTTGGGCTGAGGAAACAGATTTGTGATGAAGACAAACTACGACTTCAGATTTGTGAAGTTTGACATCAAAGTGATAAATCCAAAAGGTGATGTATGCCTGAGACAGTGGTCCAAGGAGAGGATATATGTTTGCATTTGGGAGTTTTCTGTATATTCATTCCAAGAACAAAAAGATTGCCTTCAAGATAAGGAGAAAAGAAAATCCAAGTAAAGACATGCATATTTCAAAAATGAAGTGGTTCTCTTGATTATGGAATGGTATTAGTCTCCTTACAAGGGCATCAGAACCACTCGCCTATCTATACTTGCGTTTTACCAATGTTGCCACTAGGTGGAGCACACGCTTCATTATGTGCCTTAGGCTTTGGAAACAATTCAGGGCTATTTACTATTTGAAGAAATCTTGCATGATAATTTACATGGCATATGTAAAAAGGCCTAAAAATCGAATTAATGTCTCTCGCATTTCGCAAAAACGTGAGTCAATAATAAGGAAACTGTTAGCAGTTCTCTTGGAGAAAATTGTCTTACTTGGAGTAAATTGTTTTCTGAGGTCACTTTTGCTTAAAGCTGCTTGTTGTGCAGGAACTTTTTCACCTTTTCCAATGGCAAGCTCATATATTAACTATTACTTTAATGCTAAAGAGCACGGCTTTTGGTAAAATAAAATTTAGAGGTTTGTTGTTTACAGCAAAATTAAATCATCTGCTCTAAACATTTTAATCTCAACACAAATCAGCCTTATTTTTCACTCTTTTATATCTAGTTATATTTATGCTAAACAAGGCCTCTTGATTGGAACGCTCTGTGTGATTCTTGGTTTATCTAAAAATTTTAGAGGGAAAACTTACTTTCTTTTCTCTGAAGACCTTTTTTCATTGAATTATTTATTACTTGTTTAAGTTCCACTGAACTGATTACAGAAATTTGGAACTGATAAATGGCTTTTTTTCCAGAAAATGTCAGCTCTACCTTTTTATTCTGGCATAAACAAAATAGACTTCTTTGCTTACATTTTCCTAGACACTGAATATGTTTCTCTAGGCAAAAATGTTTACTCATTCAACTTGAAAGTGAATTTTTATACATAAAATTTGTGTATATTTATACATTTATTTATACAAATATATGCATGTTATCCTTATGATATTTGATAAATTATGTTTTTATTTGACCATATGTCTATGTGAGTTTAAATTCACTCTAGAAATTTCCCTTAACACAAACCATACAAAATATACTCTGGTGTGTTTGGTGTCCTTTATTGAGGTACAATCAGCAAATAAATATTATATATATCTAAGGTGTACAACGTGATGATTTCTCTCTCTCTCTCTCTCTCTCTCTCTCTCTCACACACACACACACACACACACACATATACATACACACATTGAACTGATTAACACAGGCCAATTAAACCTGTCATTGCACACAGTTAATGAATATGATGATAACACTTCAGGTCTACTCTTAACAAATTTTAGGTATATAAAGCAGTATTAATAACTACAATCACCATGCTGTACATTGGACCCCCAAGGGCTTATTAATTTTATAAATGAAAGTTTGTTCCCTTTGACCAGCATTTCGCCATTTCCTGGACTCTATAGGCCCTGGCAACCACCATCCACCCTCTGCTTCTTGACTTGTTTAGATTTCTCCTACAATTGA
Source organism: Tamias sibiricus (assembly GCA_025594165.1). Lineage (NCBI taxonomy): Eukaryota > Metazoa > Chordata > Mammalia > Rodentia > Sciuridae > Tamias > Tamias sibiricus. The sequence continues at coordinate 136,974,537 of CM046659.1, forward strand.
TATTACATAATATTTGTCTTTATATGGTGGCTGCCTTATTCCATGTAGCATAATGCCTTCCAGGTTCATCCATATTTTATAAATGACAAAGTTTCCTTCTTATTTAATGTTAAATATTATTCCATCTTATACACATTCAGCTCATTTTCTTTATCTGTTTTTCCTTTGATGATTAATTCCATAACTTGGCTATTGTGACCAATGTTGCAGTGAACATAGAGTACAGATATCTCTTCAAGATACTGATTTCATTTCAGATTTTGTCTCTTGGATCAGTCTATATGGTTTGTGTCACTTTTAGACCCTTTTTAATGTAGGTAATATGATAGGATTGGACTGTGTGAAAGGATTGCCTTGGAGTTCTTTGTATTTTTATATGGTCAGTTATGATGTCCTCCCTTAATTCATGATTTGAATATTTTTGTGTGTGTGTGTGTGTGTGTGTGTGTGTGTGTGCTTGGAATTGAACCCAGGGCCTTGTGCATGTGAGACAAGCACTCTACCAGCTGACCTATATCCCCAGCCCATGATTTGAATAATTTAAGTATTTATTTTTCTTGTATTTACTCTAGATACTTGTCCATTAATTTGTTTGTCTGTTCAAAGAATCAGCCTTTAGTTACATTGATTTTATCTATTGTTCATATATATGTATTAATATCTGCACTGATAGATATACATATATATGTGTGTATGTATTTATATATATGTGTGTATGTACGTATACATATATATATTTATTTATACTTATATATAAATATACATATATATATATATATATATACACACACACATCCCGTGTGTGCGTGCGCACGTGCATGTGTGAGGCCATGTATGAGGCATTGGGTTCAATCCTCAGCAACAAGTAAAAATAAATAAATAAAAGTACAACTGAAAAAAATAAACAGGATAAAATATTAAAAAAAAAAAACCTAACTGTTGTTCTTCTGTTCTCTTCATAATCTGATATTATTTTCTTTTTTTTTCACTTTCATTTCATTTCTCATTTTCTAGTTTCATAAATTGAAGTTTTGATTATTGATTGAGATCTTTAATAAATTTATTCTTTAAATAAGTCTCTTAGTCATTAGGCATTATGAAAAATGTTGTTTAATTTTCATATATGTGTGAATTCCCAAAATCTCACCCCATTATTGATTTCTAATTTTAATCCCTTGTGATGGAATAACATATTATGTGCAATTTAAACACTTCACAATTGGCTGAGGCTTGTTTTGTTACCTAATTTTTAGTCTATCCACATTTCTATGCACTTGAGAAGAATGTATATTCTTGTGTTGGGGTGAAGTGTTCCACAGATGTATGTTAGCTCTGCTTGGTTTACAGACCTTTTCTTTTCAAATCTTTTATTTTCTTATTGATCTATGTCTAGTTGTTTTATTTTTATTAAAGTTTTATCTTTCTTCCTCAGAATAATTTCTATTAGCCTATATTCCAGTTAATCAGTGTTTTCTCCTGTCACCTCAAATCTCTGAAGTCCCTTCAGTAATTATATCCAGAATTTCTACTCCTTTAAAGTGATATTTGTCAGGGGGGATGGAGGGGGAAAAAAAAAGTAAAAGTGGTTGAATAAGATGGATATCATTATTCTAAATGCATTATTGAAGGCATGAATGCTACGAATATACTTTGTATACAAACTGTTTTGTGTAAAAAGATGCTCTATGTGTGCAGTATGAATTGTAATATATACTACTACTATAAATAAAAAATCAAAAAAATAATATTTGTCTAATTACTTATATCCTTTACTTGTTGAGATGTCTGGGTTTTTTTTTTTTTATTCTTTTAGGCATTTATTTTCTTTTATGAACATAGCTGATTTAAAGTCTTTGTTTATAATATCTCATATTCAGGCTTTCTCAGAGACATTTCTATTAACTGCATACTTTCTTTTGTATATGCCATAATTCTCTGGGGCTTTTGAGCTTTTTACATAATTTTTTGTTGAAACACAGTGATGATGAAAATCATATTGTACTCCAAGAATTTTAAATTAATGATCATATTTGCTTTTGTTCAATGACTTTTCCTCAAATTGTTTCTTTTTTTTTTTTCTTTTTTTATTTGCAGACTCTTAAGTCTCTGCCTTGTTAACTTACTCACCAGATAAAAATGGAGATTTCTTTCAATGTCAGTATCCAGTAAGTCTCCAAGATTTAATGAAGGTGTGTGTGTGTTTGTGTGTGTGTGTGTGTGTGTGTGTGTGTGAGAGAGAGAGAGAGAGAGAGAGAGAGAGAAAGAGAGAGAGAGAGAGAACATATAAGTTGGGGCAAACTGTCAATGTTCTGTTGGGCAATGAAATGTAACTTTGCCTTCAATTCTTGCTTGCATGGAGTCTCAAAGCCATCCAGAGTGAGAGTTTAGGGCTTTCTCAGATCTTTTCTGAGGTGAAACCATAGACACAGTGCCATGCATATGCTCAGCCTTGCAGATGAATATAACCCTCTAAACTCCCAAGCTTTTGTGAGAGTTTTTCAAAGGCCCCTACACACATCTCACTCCTCATTGTTTCTTTTGTGGTTTTGGTGAGCCCCATGTTTGCCCTGACTGGTGTCACTATCTCCGGCAGATACAATCTAAAACCATATATTCTGAGTGTATATGTGTGTGTGTGTGTGTGTGTGTGTGTGTGTGTGTGTGTGTGTGTATGGGGGGCGGGGTGGAGAGGTAGTCACAGAAAAAAAATTGTTTGCACTGGGAGTGCTCCCAAGTCAGGTCAAGTGAAGTCAAGCCCTGAGAATGAAGCTCTTAAGTAAGCTTTCACAGAAGGCAAACAGCAAACAATTCTTTGGGGATGGGCTTTTGGGTCTTCCCAGTTATATTCTGAATCCTCCAGTGGGTTTTCTTTTTTTCAGATGCTGTCATTGCATGCTTCTTGGTTTTCAAGGCTGCTGTGGAGCTGAAGAGAGTGGATGGAATTAGGCTAAGCTAGAACATCATAGAACTGACTCCACATATTGGTGGTATTCAGTTGGTTTTCCAAATTCTTCTTGAAGTTTTACAAGCCTTTATTTTACTTCCAGAGTTCTAAAACTTCCAATTTTGACAATTTTTGCTAGTGTTTTCATGACTTTGATGGAAAAGTAGGCTTTGAGCAATATTTAATCCCCCATTTATTCTTTTTTAGTTTTTAACTCATTTCTGTAAGGATTCTTTTTTCTCTATATACTTTTTCTCTCAACTCCAAGTTGTTTGGTCTGCCGGCAACTCTGACCTCTTTCTCCTATGTCTTAATGCGACTCTTATTTCTACTTGACTCCCCTGCACTCTGATAACAGAAAACACCCACAGGTGAAAAAGAAGAGTGAGAATGTAGTTAACCTGGGATGCTTCCTTCTCCCAGAGGTTATACCTCTTCAATTATTGGCTTGTTAGTTTCTTCTTAGTGTTTTAGATGTTGTTTATATATATTTCCCCTAGCTTTCATAGGTGTTTTTGGAAGGAAGTTTAGTGCAATATGAGATATTCTGTTATAGTTGTAATCCTAAAGGTAGCTTTCCTTATATCTTCTTTTTTTTTTTTCATTTCCTTTAAAAGTAGCCAATAAAAAAAGATATGGCACATCTATACAAAGGAGTGTCTTGCAGCCTTAGGAAAAGGTTTACATCTTTTTATACACTGTAATCTCTAAGATTAATTATTGATTATAAAAAGCAAGGCAAGGAACAGTGTCCATTATGGTAATTATAACAACTTTGACTCTAAGAGTCAAGTGTTGCCCTCTGGTCTCTTCTATTCTCAAATTCTGTAATCTTATTAATACTCTGGAACTGTTTCCATGAAAAGTCACCTCAAAGTTATTCCTCATTTACCAAGACAAGTACTCTGATGGTAAAATATGCATGTGACCGAGAAGTAGAAAAGCTTATTGGGTCTAGTAGTCTGGAACATCAGTTGTTAAAGTCTTTGGAGTCAGGAACCCTCTATGCACACTAAAATTGAGGAATATTTAAAAGACATTTTGTTTATGTGGTTATATTTGTTAGTATATACCACATGACAAATCAAAACAGAAAAGAACTATTCTTTTAAAACAAAATCGTAAGCCCACTATATGCTAACATAAACAATTAATGAAAATAACTATATTTTCAAAACTAAAATATATTTTAAATTGGTATTGTTAGAGTGCACATCGTATTTACATATCTGCTATTAAATTCAATGTGTTACACTATGTTATTTTGATGAGGTCATAAAGAAATCTATCCTCATATAGATATTCACCTTTTCAGATTTTCTTTGTATGCTTCAATCAAAGCAACCTAGTGGGACATGCTGAATGCAGAGGCAGATATGTGGATTATCTTCTTTGATACATTACCAATACCCAACAAGTGCTTTAAAATAAGATGCAATGTAATACCCAAAGCCATATCAATGACTCTTTTACCTTGAAATACATTTCTCTGTTTGGCCTAGTAGATGCATGCATAATTCTGTATTAATATTTTCTAATAGAGCTTTCTGAGATGATGGAAATATTCTAATCGGTGTTACTCAGTATGTCATCCATTAGTGAAATGTATCTATTAAACAGTTGAAATGTGAAAATGAGATTGGAGAACTAAATATTTAATTTTATTTCAACTTAATTGAAAGTTAAGTTTAAATAGCCACATGTAACTAATGGCTACTACATCGTACAGCACAGCTTTTCAGCATCGTGCATTGATTATTTGAAAAATATTTATTTCATCAATTATGAAGCTCTTCCAAATGTTGAAAAACTTTATTATGAAATATCAAAACATCATTTTTGTTCATATTTTTACTAATCTCATCGGAAAGTATTAAGAAGCTATCAAATCCATGGTGATGAACACATTTTGCAAAATGTGAATTTTGCTTGAAAGCTTACATTTTACCATTAAAAGCAAATGCTGCCAGTCATTTTGTTTGAAGTTACTTGCTATGCATTAGTCAGCTTTTAATTACCACAACAAAATTTCCAGGATAATAATATTATGAGGAGGAGAGTTTTATTTTGTCTCATGATTCCAGTCCATGATCAGGTGACTCCATTGATATTGGCCTACAGCAGTATTGTACATTATGGAAGAAGCAAGTAACAGAGAAAGTGAGTGGTAGAGAAAGATGTTCACCTCATAGAAGCCAGCAAGCTGAGAGAGAGAGGGAGGGAGGGGGCAGGAGAGAGAGAGAGAGAGAGAGAGAGAGAGAGAGAAAAGAAGAAGAAGAAGAAAAAGGAGGAGGAGGAGTAAAAGAGAAGGAGGAAGCGGAGGAGAGGAGGGCAAAGAGGATGTGGTTGCCAGGATCCCAGTGTCCTCTTCAAGGGCATCTCCCAATGATGTAACTTTAACTTCCTTCTACTAGGCCCCACTATGTAAAGATTCTACCACTCCCAACATCCCCACAGAAGGGGATCAAGTCTTCAACACATGCTCCTTTGAGGAAAGTTACTGATCCAAACTATAGCATGTAGTCTTCATCGTTTGAGGAAAAACTATTTCAGATATCCAAATAGGTCTGAATAACTGTGGTGTATCTATAATTAGGTTAGAAATGGTGTTCTGTGAAAATGGAGCCATTAGTTGTGTTTGCAATTCAAACAATACACAGTGCTTGTTCATTAGTAAACCACTCATCTTCAAGATGCAGCAGAAGTACATAATGTAGATCTCTGATTTATTCACCCAAATTACTTAAAGGATATGCACAGAGAGTTAAAATTTAATGAAATTGATAGTTTTTTCCCCTTTAGCAATGGTATTCTAAAGTGACTCTTGCTTTTATCCCTTTACAAATGCCTGGTGGTAAAATGCATTGTAATGGTACAATTTGGTACCATAGTATTGATTTCATGCTAATACATCAGCAGTTTTACCCACTGTTGCGTTTTTCTTGTCAGAATAGTGTTAAATAATTAAGAATATAAAGCCTTAGTAACATTATAAAATTAAATGGACCTCAGGATCCCTAAACATGATTTTAAGGACTTCTAAGTGTCCATGGGCAACTTTTTGAGAACTGCTTACTATGGTTTGAATGGATGTGTCCTTCCAAAATTCATTTGTTCAACATAATTGCCAATGTGATAATATCAAGATGTGGGGCCCTTGAGGAAATAATTAAACCATGTGGTCTTCACCCTCATGAATATATTAGTGCTCTTACAAAGGAGATTGACTGAAACGTTCTAGATCCCTTTTTTCCTTCTATCTCTTCTGCCACTTGAGAACATAGCATTCATCCTTTTATCCCTCTTGCCATGTGAAGAAGCAGTATGAAGGCATCATCTTGGAAGCAGAGAGCAGCCCCGAATCAGACAACATATCAACCAATGCCCTGATCTTGGACTTCTCATTCTCCACAATGATGAGGAAAAAATTATATCATTTACATATTAGTCAATCTCAGGTATTTTGTTATAGTAACACAAATGAACTAACACACTGTTGTTCTAGAATTTGCTAGGCTATCCCCTGTGTGACAATGGACAAAGTATGGCACCCAATAATGGTACAATGGTTATTATACAATTAACAAATAGGTATAGAACTTGGTGAATATATTTGTACTTGGAAATACTACTGCAGCTCCTATAGTGAGTAAGTTGGAAGGTGGAGAATTCTAAATGGAACTCAAAACAATACACAGGTTTTGCCACTGGTCCAGGCTGTAGTACAAGTTGTCCCAACCTGTAGGCCATGTGACTTGGAAAATTCAGTAGTACTAAAGGTATTCAAAGTACTAAAATCTCTCTGTGGTTCCTCTAGGAAACTCCAAAAGGACAACAGGCATTGAATCCCTTAGGGTTTTGGTCAAATGCTAAGCTTTCAACCCCATTTCATAAATACCTCCTGGATGTGGAAGAGATCAACCCTGACCCTGTGATTATGCAATCAGAATTGGCCATGAAGAGGTAAGCATTATAAGATTCTTAAAGGTACATGTCAGGCAGATGTGCAGCAGACCAGGAAGGGTTCAATTATATTTATATTTTCCCTGTGCTCATTGAAGTCTCTTCATGACAGTAGATAAGTAAATACAAACACAGCATACTGATGACAACAATTGCCCTGATCATCATAAGTTGGGATTGTTGCTTCATAAAGGGGGAATCTAAGAGTACAGCACTCAGACAATTCCTTCTGGATTCTCTCAAGTTCCCATGCTTTGTGATAACAATAAGTGAACAATTTATTCAACCATCCTCTTTGGCAGATATAATGGCCGCACATTTCTCATCAATAAGAATATGGGTTAGACAAACCAGTAAGAAAAAACTGAAGTGCTGGCTGAGAGTGGAAGGAATATAGACAAAGAAGACCTATATTTCTCTTACCACCATGAAGTATCATAGTATCAGAATGGATTTCCAATAAGGTATGAGCAGATCTGAGGAAGATCTGAACTGTATCATATACCCTGCCCTGTATGTGCTGTGTCCACCTGAGTTGGATTGCAGTTGCAGTGGGAAATTATGGCATCCTACCAGTTCTTACTCCAAGAACCTGAGATTCTCAATTTCAGCCTGAGGACTTTCATTCTCACTCTCAGTTGATTGGCCTCACCATTGAGCAGCCTAGATGTGCTGTGGGTTTAATGTGCATGAGATAATGCTAATGGGATATAACTCAATGGATAAATATGACCACTTCTTTAGTAGGATATTATAAAACTTATTGTACATAAATACTCAAATTGGTCCTTATATAATAACCAGCTCATTAACACTTTCTTCATTAGCTTCACCCAAATATCTACTTTTGATACTCTCAATTGTGCATCCCAGATCATTTCTAAAATAAATTACATACATCCAGTTTCTTAACTTAGGTTTTGCTTTTAGCAACCTCAAAGTAAGGCAAGTGATATTAGATAAATACCTATAATTTTTCAATAAATAGATCTGATTCTCATATGTTTTCGTGTCAGCTTCCAGACTTGTAAGCCAGGATTAGAATTTTCTTTTTCTCAGTGTATTTTATTCAAGGTCAAGAAGTCACTTTGTGGTTGTTAACTCTTGCTGTTTCAAAACTGGAAACATTGTCTAAGAAATAAGATTACTGTTACAATATTTTTAATGCTTTAACCCACAGTATACCAGTCTTTTGAGATTAGGCAGATTCATTTCCCTCAACTAATCTGTGATTTAAAATGTTTTCAAATGTTTGTTCGCAGAAGTATTTTTCTTTTGCAATTATTACTGTTAAGGACAGATGTTTTACCTACATAACATCTTTTATTGTTAAATAATAACAGATTCAGATTAAGTCAAAACAAAGTAAGAGGTTCATATTACCCATGGACAGCAGACAAGTTCCCTTTGAGCCTCATGGAAGAATAAGCTATCAAAAGTACCTTTAATCATTGCCTGGGTATCATCCATTCTGTTGCTGGAATACATGATCCCTTATTTTCCTGGGTAATTTATTCCCCTTGATGTCTTATGGTTTCTTCTATTCTACCACTTTGAGCTTATATAAGACTTTGGCTTCTTGTGGTATAACCCTAGCCCCAACTCTACATGACTCTCATATTGAGTTCCCCAAAGCCAATGACCCTGTCTTTGAATTCCAATCCTCAATTCTCAGATGAGGTTTATAATTAGTCACAATTTGGTCCACACTAGCCCATTCAGTTGTGGCAGAAGGCCACACAGTGTTTGTCTTCCATTTTATATCAGGAAATGTTCTACAACCTAAATACTATTCTGAGATGGAATACATCTTCTGGGGGGAGGTACTAAATAAGACTGAGACACTATACTAGATTATGTCTCACTTTGCTATCTCCTTATCATTGTGATATTTCCCAGTGCCCTCGGAGTGACAGACACATCTTTGGACTTTTGTTTGACTGAATGGTGGTGTTTCTAGCCTCTGTAGAGGTCAAAATGATTACTGAATCACATAAAACAACCTCAAGACCTAAACCACGTGTAATGTCCTGGGTGATGCCAGAGAAACAATCTATAAGAAAGGGAGAAAAAAGAAGATCTTTATAACATAATGGAAATGGTTTAAACACTAAAATGTGATGAGGGGCATGCAAGGAGCTACTCTTTGTACTTTTAAGCAGGGAAATTTACTTCTTCCAGGGCTGACTTTAAAATCACCTGAAGAGCTTCCAGACTGTAATGTCACTTGTGTGGTCCCTTATAGACATTTCTCTATTGACCAATGAAAAGTTGTTTGCTTTATGAATGACAGCTTCATATGCATGGATAGCATCCTGTTTGTAAGGTCATCACAAAATAACTGATAGATAGAAAAACTGTGACTGAAGAAGGAAGAAAAAAAATCCACCTGGGACTGATTGCAAATTCTTTTCCTCATCTGATGGGAAAATTGAGCAAGGATAAGAGCTCTTATGGTTGGATTCTTACCCACCCATATTTTGTGGCCAAAATATGGCATAGTCAAATGGTGATTGGAAAATCACTGGGAAAGTTGACCATTACAGAGATGTAATTATTGGTATATATATATATATATATATATATATATATATATATATATATATATATATATATATACATATATATATATGTATAATATATATATATTGGTATATGTATTATATTTATATTATACAAATACTATTGTAGATATAGATTCTCAGACAAAATGATCATTTTTCTGTAAGAGAAAGGGCCAATGGTAAGGAGATATACAGTGCAACAAAGGTCAATTTAGTAAGTTTGGGGTGGTCAGCCCTTCTCACTCCAAAAAACTGGTCTTTGTCTAGTTCTTGGGAAGTAACTTCTAAGCCATTGGAATATCCTTCATTTTCCAAAACTTACAATATTTTTTGTATTCCTGGGTCCTTGGCCACTTCCAAATTTATATTGACAATATGATTTATGATGGGGACCTTGGGTCACACTGCATCTGTTTTGACTTCCAATGGTATTGAAGACTGAAGGACTAAGCTCATTCATGTAGGTGCTCCTTGTTTCCATGTTCAACCCCCAATTAAAACCTGAAGCCTAAGGCTTGGGATGTGTTTTTCCTGGTTTATGATACCCAGTGTGCACTGTCACATGCCATTTCTGGGAGATTTCAGTGCTGCCTGCAAAACCCCTCTGGGACAGGGAGACAGGAAACTCAAACCTTGTCTCTTCTAGACTTTTCCTCATGTGAATTTCACCTTTGTTGATTTTAATTTGTGTTCTCTTTTGTCATAAACCATAATGATAACAGCTTTTCTATGTTCTCTTTCTAGTAAATTAAAAACCAAAGGCTGATTTGGTGGAATCCTGACACAGAATGAACTGCAAAACCTTATTACTGGTGGATTTTAAAATATGTACACACTTACATACATTAGACTTATTACCTGTACAAGTTGTGTGTGTGCTTGATTAGAAATTCAGTTCACTCCTATTGTGGGCTAAATCATTACAAACCAATTTTTGTCCTTATAAAACTTCAAATTAATCAATTAATAACTAATAGTTACTTAGTTTTAATTAGGATCAATGTCCTAGGTCAGAGACTTTACTTCATTTTCCAAAACTTACATGGAAGGAATGTTATTTTGAAACAGGAGAAACTCAGACTCAGATAGATTGACAGACTGCCTGCCACAGTTTGGATCTTGAATGTCCCCTGGGAGGCATGTGTGGTAAAGGCTCGGTCTCCAGGGTGGTATTATTTAAAAAGTGGTAGAAACAATAAAAGGTGGGGTCCAGTAGAAAGTCCTTAGGTAATTGGAGGGTGTCTTTGATGGGGCTAGTGGGATTCTAGCTCCTTTTTTTCTTTCTTTCTCTCTGCCTCATGTGTGAGAAGTTTTGCTCCACCATGCATTCCTGCTATGATGTACTGCTTTGTCACAGGCCTGAAAGCAATGGGGCCAATTGAACATGGTCTGGGATCTCCAAAACTATGGGCTGAAATAACCCTGTTCTCTTTATAATTATCTCAGATTTTTCATTATAATAGTGGGAAGCTGACTAACACATTATATAATATGTCCAGTGTTTCACAGCTAATAGGCTCAATCCCACCATTAGCTGACTCACTGGAACCTGCACTTCCTGGGCAAGTCCAACTTGTTTGTTTCCATTGATGTTTTGCTGCCCAGTTGCTGAAGCATCTCTTATAGAGAAATATCTAAACAAAGGTTGTTGTTTTTTTCTCTCTGTATGTTATACATTATATTTTATTTTTTACTTTTGAATTTTATCGGTTCTTTTTAGATATACATGACAGTATGATGTACTTTGGCATATTTTACATACATGGAGTATAACTTATTCTAATTAGGATCCTATTCTTGTGGTTGTATATGATACAGAGTTACCCTGGTTATGCATTCAAATACAAGGACAGGAAAGTTATGTCCTATTAATTCTACTATCCTTCCTATTCCCCTCTCCCTCCCTCCTCTTTTATCTTCTTTGTCTTAAAATAAATGATTATCTTGGATTCTCCAAAGAGCACCCAATTATTATTGTCCACATTTCATGCATGAGGGGATGTGGAGCTTTAGAGAAATTGTTAGAACTGGATCAACCAGCTTGAGCACTTCTACTGAAGCCTCAGATTCCAAAGTGCAATCACTTTGCATACGAAGTACAAGATTTGGGTCTTTGTTCTCCCTGAGTCCTTGAAGATGCAATAACTGTAGGGTAAAACTTCCTGCTTGCTATTAAAGTGTAATGGGATCCACTCTTTTCAAAACTCTGCAAAAGCACTTTGGTTATATATTTTCTAAATTTTCCCAATTGCTGAATTTTCCTTGAAAATGACTAAATAAGGAGCAATTGGCAATATTTGGCCATCCGTTTAATTTGGCTTTTGTTTTTTGTGTTTGATCCATATTGAAATCAACTCCCCAGTTATAACATTTGGCTTGTGCAAAATCTGAGGCCAGGTTGATTTTACCCAAAATATCCTTCCATGATTTTCCTACAATTAATACTTCATTCCCGATATGTTGACCCTACAAAGATGATGACCCTGAGGCTTAAAAAAATATGGAAGTCCTACCAAGAAAAAAATATGTATTATCATATACTAGAAAAAAATGATGAATGCCTTTACTCATGCAGAACTAAATTTATTTGAAGAAAGATTTGTTAGGTCTTTGTATAAGAGCATGTGAAATAAGATAAGGACAGGCCATAATCTTAGAAGACATAGAGTTCAGCCTTGATTCTGTGCATGTGATACCTTGACAAGTCATTTTATCATTCTCAGCTTTGTATTTCTCATCTGTGGAGTGAGGAGATTGGGCTAAGCAATGTTTAAAACCTCTCTTCATTTTTTCTTCTCTATCTCTATTTTTTGCATTATAGTAATTTTTTTTATTAACAGCTTTGTTGAGAGACTAAATACATGAAGTTAACTTTTTGTAAGCATACAGTTCAGTGAGTTGGGCAACCATCAATGCAATCCAGTTTTAAAACATCCATCATCCCTAAAGTCTCCATATGCTGTTGTTTCTATATCAAGCCCCAGGTAACTACTGACCTTCTTCCTCTTCCAATTGTTTTGACTTTTCGAGAACACATAAATGGAGTCATGTAATACACTGTTTGGCTTTTATCACTTTAGTTTTTAGATCCATTCAGTTGTTGCAAGTACTTTGCTCATTTTTATTGCTAAAGTAGTGTTTCTTTCAATGTTTGAAAACTATAATTCTCTCTTTGGGGGATCATTCTGGATTTATAACTCCTCTTTATACAGTCTTTGTTGTTCATAGTTTCCTCATAGCTCTGCAATTGTATGCATCCAAAAGTCATGTATCTCAAATGTGCTGTAGAAGACACAAAACAATTTGTAGCACAAAAGATTTCATATGTAATAACAAAGATGCTCTTGTCATCTTTTTTATAGGGAATTATCTTTATCCCATTCTTCCAAAGCTTCATTGTCCACTTATTTACAGGACAGTGTTCCTGATAAAACTAGAGGTGGTTGTTTAAATTTGTAAATGAAAAGATAATTTTAAGTTTCCTGCATTTTGAGGCCTCTTCTGCTTTCCTAAAGTTTCTTCTAGTTCTATTATTTTTCTATTAGCAATCATTTTAGTATGAAAATAAGATTTGAAGTTATTCCTGAATACATGCATTTTACCATTCCAGGCATAAATACAATTCATTCCAGCATATAGTTTCCTTTTCCTTTCATCAAACTTTCCACATATATAAACTTAAAGAAAGTATAAATGTTGAAAAATTAATCATGAAAGGATTAGAAGTGGGGCCAAGTTTGGGGAAGGTATTGGTATTATCAGAACACCACAATTTTCAAGACATTTTTGGAGGAAGAAAAAGGTGAACATGCATGTACAAATGGTCATGCAGAGCAAAGGAAGTGCTACCACAGAAGGTATAGCAGACAGATGTGACTGAAAGAATGAAAGAAAGTGGGGAAGAAAATAGAAACTAACTGGAGGTCTGCACTCAAAACTTCCCTCCTCTGTATTTTGTTTGCATGCTCAGCAATAGTCTGGAGTTTTCCCTCTGCTAAAACAAAGAACAAACTAAGAAACACGACATCAAAAAAAAAAATGTGGACAATTCTCCTCTAGTTAAAAAGCTATATGGGGAGTTATTGGCAGTTTAAACCCCTATAAGAATAAATCACAATCTCAATGCATTTAAGCCAAGAAGCAGGAAGTTTATCCTCCTTCCATCCAGTACCCTGAGGTTCAATGCTCACTTTTGCAGGGTTGCATGTGATCCTACTAGATGTTTAAGAATCAACCAAACTAGTTAGTTAGTTAATTGTTTATTTATTTACTTTTTTGGTGCTAGAGATCAAACCCATGGCCTTTGCATGTTAAGCCTATTCTCTAACCTTGAAATACACCCCAGCTCCCTCCTTTATTTTTACTTTTATTTTTATATTTATTTGCAGTGCTGGGTATCAAACCCAGGGTTTTATGAATTTTTTATGAATGCTCTACTCCTAAAATACATCCCAGCTCCCTCCCTTATTTTGAAATGTGACTGAGAGCCAAGAAAATCAGTACCCTAAATGCATATGGTATGGATTAGATATAAAGTATCCCTGAAAATCTCATGTGTGAGACAATGCAAGGAAGTTTAGAGGTGAAATGATTTGGTTATGAAAACCTCAACCTAATTAGTGCATTAATCACTTGATATGGATTAGTTAGGCTGTAACTATACACAGGTAGGGTGTGGCTGGAGTAGGTAAGTCACTGGGGGTGTGCCTTTAGAGTTTATATTTTGTCCCTGGTTAACGAAGCTTTCTCTCTACTTCCTCATTGCCATATCCTGAGCTGTTTTCTCAACCACACTTTTCTTTTTTTTTCCCAAATTTATTTTTTTATTCTAAGTTGTTAGAAATGACAGCATAATGTATTACATTTCATATTATACTTGTAGAGCACATTTTTACATATCTCTGGTTGTATACAAAGTATATTCACACCATTCGTGACTTCATACGTGCACTTAGGGTAATGATATCCATCTCATTCTACCATCTTTTTTTTTTTCTTGACCCTTTTGCCCCCTCCCTTACCCTCCTTCCCCATTGGCCATTCTAATGTTCCTCTAATCCTCCTATGCTCCCCATCCCAACCCAACTGTGAACAGCCTCCTTATATCAGAGAAAACATTTGTCATTTGGCTTTTGGGGATTGGCTAACTTCACTTAGCATTATATTCTCCAACTCCATCCATTTACCTGTGAATGCCATGATTTTATTCTCTCTTATTGCTGAGTAATACTCCATTGTGTGTATATACCACATTTTCTTTATCCATTCATCTACTGAAGGGCATCTGTGTTGGTTCCACAGGTTAGTTATTGTGAATTGTCAACCACACTTTTCTACCATGGTGTTCTGCCTCATCTTAGGGCCCAGGACTATGGAGTTGATCATCTATGGACTGAGACCTCTGGAACTGTGAACCCCAAATAAACTTTATTCCTCTATGTAGTTCTTGTTACCACTTTTGGTCACAGTTATGAAAAAGCTGACTAACACAACATAGGAGGTAACAAACAATAGATAAATATGCTAATAGAACTAAAAGTGCTAATAAGCATCAGACTTTATGAGGAGAATTAAGTGTCACAGGAAAGTGGGGAGCTAAAACTCCAAACCTCGGTGCTTGTGTTCTTATGAAAGAAAATTTAAAGTCAGACATCAAAAGCCATGCAAGAGAACTTTATTTAAGTGAAAGTGAGGTGAAAATAAAGTAAAAGCAAAGTGAGGCTCAAGCAGAGAGCACTCTCAAGAGAGAGAGAGTTGGTCATCTCTGAGCAGAGAACAAAAGAGACAATGCTATCTCCAAATTTATTGCTGTTTGATGTTTACCAGAACTTAGGACCACCTTCGGTACTCTTTGCCAATCAGGTGTTCAACTCCTTCTTCACATTGGGCAGTGAAGTTTTTGACCCTAATTGGTCTTCTCAGGAACTGTCATGGTGGCCATCCTATTTAGGGGAGCTTCATCTACAAGTCAATCCCATGTTGATATAAAACCTGTCAGAAGTCACCTTAGTGCACCTAAAGTACTGAAGGGCTCTTCCTTCCCCAACAAGTAGCAACACCTATACCCATAATTCCTAGCTTCACATCAACCTCAATGGACCCTGTCAAGTTAGTCCCATTAATCCTTTTCTTTTGGTGTATTTTCCAATTAGCTCCTTCATTTCTGTTTAGTTTTTACAAATTAACTACTGCTCTTTGCTTTCTTGATCATTTTGAAAGTAGTTTTAAGAAGACCATAAAGTAATTTAAAGAATACTTGTGAGTTTGCTATGTATTTGACTATTCATTGTTAGCTACTAAAAAGCAAACAAATATCTTTTTTTCAGAGAGATTAAAAAATATTTTATCTATAAAATCTGAATATAATGTTATGATAGAAGAGATTGTCAGTAAAGAATTAAAAATTCATTGGAAAGTAGAAATATAATTTCAAAAGCAAAAATTCAATAGGAGAATTAGAAGAAAAAGTTGAGGTGCTATTGCCAAACACAGAAAAAAATGAGAAGGATAATAGGAAATATAAAGATCAATGTATAAGTTCTGACTTGTGACTTATAGTAGTTTCTGAAAGAGACCGTTATGCAGCTTTGAAATGGTTCTAAACACAAAGATTGCTCTGTGATGTCTTTGTTTTGGCGTATCTTCTCCCCTTCAGAGTTACAAAGCCCCATATGTGGGAATTTGAAGTGAACTCTCTCTGCCCTTAGGGATGTTATGTCAAACTTCAGAAGACCCTTCATATGTTAGTTACTGTCCTAATTACTGACCTCAACTACTGGACTTCAAATCATATAAACTCAAGAGTCTGACCAACACATTGTCAGTTTAGGTTTTGGCAGGCTCCACTCTGTCAGCCTCTTCTCAGAAGATGGAGTGCATATGCCATGACAGGAAGCATGCTTTCAGCTTCTTTTCCAAATGCTGAGAGCCTTGATTATGGAAAGTGACACCTGTTGGCCTAGAAGCTAATATCCAGAGCCTCACCTAACAATACTGGCACCTCCCTCTAGCATTGAGTGACCTCATATGTCATCGCAGAGATGCACTGAGGCAAGACAGCTTCTCCTGAGAACTGTTTTATGAAGGTATACCTAAATTTCAGTTAGACTTCCACAGGGGCCTGCTTCCATGCTGACTGAGCAACTGAAATTTTGTAACTTTGAAACTTGCTCATTATGTATTGAATATCCTTCATGATAGTTTTTTCAGATTTTTCTCCCTCACTTTAAGCATTATGAACCAAAGAAACATTATTTTCTAAGGTAATAAGCCATGTGATTCATGATTCATGGTCATCATCTATTTCAAACATACACAATAAAAACAATGGAGGTAAAGAAATTATTAAAGACATAAAAATGAATATTTTCAAGAGCTGAAGAACATATTTCCCACCATTGACTGTCAGGGTGAATGCACCAAAGACCATTGTCTCACTACATTGTAGCTGCCTGATAATATTCTTATTCTTCTTTTTGCTATTGCAGCTACAACACCGCGGGAGGAAATTCGGCGGCAGGAATCTTTCATCTTTTTCTCTTTGCTTCTAAGCTAAACTCTTTTTCTCATAATATTCTTCTTTTTACTAAACTCTTCTCCTTATCTTACTAAAACTCTTTCTTCTTTTTCTCTTTGGCTTCTCATTCTTTCTCTAGCTTCTTTCTGACTCTTATTTCTTCTTCTGACTATGTTCTGATGGCTCTGACTCTTTTCTTCTTCTCTGACCCGAACTCTTCTTCTGACTGACTGAACGACGACTCACTCTCTGACCGCTTTCACCCGGTTATATACCTTTAGCTTTACAGGTGCGTCATGTGCATACTTAATGTATTATTATTATCAGGTGGAAAATAGAACATCTTTTATGGCTCCCAGGTAACCGCAATAGCCATCTCCCTGATTAGGGCTTCTTCACTACATCATGAAACATTGTTTAGTGTCCAAAAATAAACAGGTAATTGAACAGAATTCTAGAAAACAAACAAGATTACCAACAACAGGAAAAGAAACAGACTGGATGAGAAGTTCAAAAGAAGCACTTAATTTTAGAAATTATCATGGTCAAAAATTACCAAAACCTTTGCTATTTTAGAGTGTTCTACATCTAGGTAATGTCAATCAATAGCATTTTTAGTAAAGCTATAAATAAGAACATTTACCTTGCCTGTATCTAAAATAAAGCTACTTGATGGTACATCTCAAAATTGAGAGGAATAAAAACCAATAAATCTATATTAGCTATTGCTGGCTGAATAAAAGCCCTTCCATCAGTCCTTGTTCTTATCCCTTGCACCTCTAAATGTTGCTTATATGCCAAACATAATTTTGCTGATGTGATTAAGTTCAGAATCTTGAGATGGGAGGATTTTTCTGGATTACCCAAATAGGCCCAAAATGAACATAAAGGACAGTACAATAGAGAAGAAAGAGATCAGGGTGAACAGTAAAATACCTGACTCTGGAAACAGAAGGTTGGAATGAAGTGTGGAAGGGGTTACAACACAATGAACATAGATAGCTCTTAGAAGTTGATAAATAAGGGGAAATAAAGATCAATTAAGAAACTATGTTTAAAATAAAGCATACTAGAAAAACAATGGGAATTATAAACCTACATCCTTAGCAGTCAGGGAAATGCAAATCAAAACTACACTGAGATTTCATCTCACTTCAGTTAGAATGGCAGTCATCAAGAATACAAATAACAATAATTACTGGTAAGGATATGGGGCAAAAGGTACACTCATGCACTTTTGGCTGGACTGAAAATTAATATAACCACTTTGAAAAGAAGGATGGAAATTCTTCAAGTGACTAGGAATGGAACCACCATATGACCCAACTATCCCACTACTTGGTATTTACCCAAAAGAACAAAATTCATCATATTATAATGTTACATACATACTGATTTTTATAGCAGTGCAATTCACAATAGTCAAGTTATGGAACCAGACTCAGTTACCATCAACAGATGAATAGATAAAGAAAATGTGGCATATATACACAGTGGAGTTTTACTCAGTCATAAAGAAGAATGAAACTATATCATTTGCTGGCAAATGGATAGAAATGGAGAACATTAGGCTAAGTGAAATAAGCCAGACTCAGAAAGCCAAGGATTGAATGTTTTCTCTCATACATTAAAACTAAAGAAAAATGAGGAGTGAAAAGTGGGGGAAGCTCCCAAAAATAGGAGGGAGGACAGTGAATTAGAACAAGGGGATTTAGAGAGAGGGAAGAGGGATGGGAAAGGGGAGGAACTGAAGAATGGAATTGAACAAATTAATCTATGTGCATGTATGAATATATCACAATGATATATTCTACTCTTATGTATAACTATAATGTACCAATTAGAAATAAATAAATAGAAGGAGGACCAGTGGAGTATAGCAAGAAGACCAGGGGGAGGGTGGAGGGATGAGAAAGGGGAACTACTAGGGATTGAAATGAAGGAATTTGTTACATACATTTATGAATATGTTAAAATAGACCCAATTATGTATTAATGCACTAATAAAAATAAATAAACTGTGATGCAAGTCCATTTGTTATACAGTTGACCCTGATGTTTGGAAAATCCCTGGGGGCCATGATATTGACCTGTATGGAAAAGGTTATATAATATCACAAGAGTCTTTGATTTACAGTAAACTATGTTTTCAGGACAAACAAAAAATATATGCTTTTATTTGTTTTAAATTGTTAGGAAGAACAGGTAGTTGCAACAGAGGAGCTTAACTAGGATTAGAGAATATGCAAGTATTGTTAACCTTGACCATTTTAACAGTCTGCTTGAAAGACTTTGGAAGCCAAAAGAGGAAATGAGTGGTGGATAGAGGTAAAGAAACTAATGTATGCATTCTACATTGTTCTATACCTTTCTACATTGATGGCACAAGGTACAAACACTTATGTATGATGATAGATGGTTGGGTAGATAGATGATATCTATCCTGGCCTTGAGAACTTTCATTGTGCACCCTATTTAACATGCCATTTGCACTTTAGCATGACATTTCTCTTCTGACTCTGTAACAGCCAGGACTTCTGAGAACGAATAACAATAACAACAAAAATCAAATTTACTGATACTGGAAGGGAATTTTTAATCAGAATTTTGGATAGCTTACAGAATTGATATTAGGTTCCAGCAAAACTCCAAAAGTGGGCAGATGGAAAAGTCAGTAGGCCAGCCAGGACTATAGTCAAAATCATGCTACAAGAAGTTTACTGTTATTGGATACTGTGATATCTCTTATGTAATAGACTCCAAAATGCTATTAGTTTGAATACTTCAGTGCCCCTTGTTGCTTATCATGACTTGTTTCAGATTGAAAATATTGAACAAAAACATTAAATTGTCTGGCTTACAGTGGAGGCATACACAGCAATTGCCATGAGTTGCATAGAAATTGTATCTTGACATTTTTTGCCACTTGTAATAACACCCATCAAGATTGCACAAGGAATTTTTGTACAACTTGAAGAATTTCCAAATTCTTAAGTTAAAAAAAGATGTGCCCAAATAGTCCAACCCTTTGATTACTCATCATCCATACACATCTCTCTTTCCTAAAAATATCAGACTTAAATGGAAAATATCTTTATATAATGGAAAATATGCACCTACGCTCCCCCCAAAGAGAAACATCAGAAAATCTTATCAGCAACTACATTAGGCAATGAATTCACAGTCATTTCTCTTTTAACCTTATTAACACTTTCTTAGAATATCTCTCACACAAAAGCATGAAGGACGAGCCTGCGCGGTGGTGCACGCCTGTAATCCCAGTACTTGGGAGGCTGAGGCAGGAGGATCGCGAGTTCAAAGCCAGCCTCAGCAATGGTGAGGCACTTAGCAACTCAGTGAGACCCTTTCTCTAATAAAATACAAAAAAAGGGCTAGGTATGTGCCCCAGTGGTCGAGTGCCTCTGAGTTCAATCCCCAGTACCAAAACACTAACTAAGTAAATAAATAAACATGAAGGAATAATATTTAGTTGAAGCAGATTTTCAATTCTGGCAATGATGAAATAGATTTTATAACACTACGCTTGCTGCTAACACAAACCCAAAAGCTTGTATAAAAAAACAAAGAAAAAATCCACTGGACACATGGAAAGTACTCAAGTTAGGTGTTCCCCTCCATATATTCCCTCAGGGGCATTTGTTGATTTGCAGCACTGAGCTGATATATATCAGAGAACCATATAAAAAAAAACAAACTGAAGAATCTTGAAAAGCAAAGAAATTACTAAAACAAAAACTTGAATGAGTATAAGAATATATTGAACAAAGAAAGACAAAGAATGAATGAATGGATAAATAAATAAATAGATAAATTTGTTAGTAGAAAATATCCAGATTGAAGTCAAAGAGAACAAAGCATGAAAAATACAGAAATAAATGTCAGTGGTAGATGGGATTCTGAAAGGAGATAAGAAAGATAATGAAACAGACAGCAATAATGAAATAACAACTGTCCACAAATTTTCTAAAATAGATAAACTAGGTCAAGTCATATAATCAAGAAGCTCTGTGAATCCCATTCAGTAAAACAACAAAACTACTATAAATAAAAGGAAAAACGAATCTATAAAATAAATGAGAAATAAAGACATCACTTTTAAAAGAGAATAATAATATTAAAATACAACCATAACCAAGAGCATATTTTTAGTCAATTTGTATTGTTCATTACATTTACAGAATAAAGGAGACAAAGAAATGTGATCATCTGATAAAGAAAAAAAAATAAGGTCAATAATTGTTCATAATAAAAACAATCTGAAGCAAAATGGAAACTTCCAATATCATAGGAGTGGCTATGATCAAGCCAGGAACAGTGGTATACACCTATAATTCCAGCAACTCAGGGAGGCTAAAGTTGGAGGATAGCAAGTTTGAGACCAGACTCAACAACTTAGAGAGATCCTGTATCAAAACAAAAAATAAAATGTGATGGGAGTTAGCTCAGTGGTAAATCACTTCAGGGTTCAATCCTTAGTACCAATAAATAAAAAATAAATACTGCCTATGATCTGAATAGATTCTTTAGAGAATAAACTATAGATTCTCAAAAGAATAAATATAGACAGCCAACAAATATATATAGATGGATATAGATATAAATAGAATGACAACACACACATATATGGATACATACACACTCTTATTGGATAAATACAAATTAAGACTACATTGAGATTCCATCTTATCCCAGTTAAAATGACAATTATATGTATAATACATACTGGCAAGGGTGTGAAGATAAAGGAACCCTAATATACTGTCAGTAGGTATGTAAATTAGTATAGCCACTTTGGAAAACAGCAGGATAGTCCCAAAAAAACTAAAATAGGACTACCAAATGATCCAGTTATCCCACTCTTGGGCATATATCCAAAGGGAATTAAGTCAGCATTCAGAGAGATGCTTATACACCCATGTTTGTTGCACTACTATCAATAGTCAAGAAATGGAATCAGTTTGGGTGCCTATCAACAGATGAATGGATAAAAAATATGGTATATTTATATACAACAGTATTATTCAGTCATAAAGAAGAATGAAATTCTATCATTTGTAGCAAAATAGAGGGAACTGGAGAACATTGTGTTAACAATAAGCCAGACAAAGAAAGATAAGTTTTATATGTTCTCTCTCATATGTGCAAACCAAAATGCAAAATATAGGTTAAACTGAAAGTGGAAAAGTGATTACTAGGATTGGGAAGAGGGTGGGGACAAGGAGAGGGGTAAAAGAAGGAGGTGTGCACATGACCAATGCACACTGTATACATACATGGATATGCCAGTGAATCCCATAAATTTGTACAATCAATACATGTTAATAATTTTTTAAATAAAGCATAAATTTGATCTCTGAAAATAAGAACAACATCTTAGGACATTTTACAGAAGCATTTGTCATTCTTATATAAAAAAAAAAAAGCTCTGATAAATTATCCTGAAAGCAATTTTTTATTAAATCACTTATTTTAATGATTATATTGTGAAATATCCCAGCTATATGAAGAATTTTCTTATACTTTCAGAAATGAAGCTGGGCATGGTGGCACATGCCTGTAATCCTAGGTGGTCAGGAAGCTAAGACAAGAGGATTGCAAGTTAAAGCTAGCCTCAGAAATTTAGCAAGGCCCTACACAACTTAGAGAGATCCTGTCTCAAAATAAAAAATGAAAAGTGGAGGGCTGGGATAGGGTTCATTGGCTAAGAGCTCCTGGGTCCAATCTCTAATACCAAAAATAAAATTATATAAATAGATATATAAAATAAGAAAAGAAAATGGATGCCTTGGAACAAAAACAAAGACTGTCTATGATAAAACCAATACTTCACACTTTAAATAATGATTAAATATTGAATGTTTTCCTTGAGGTGAAGGACAGTACACAGATGCCCATAATATAACTTATATTCAATATTGAACTGGATGTTTTATACCGTATTTAAAAGTAATAAAATGAAATAAAAAGTATGAATAGTCAAAACCAAAAAAGCAGATATGCGCTATTTATAAGCTGCTTAAACAGAAAATCTGAAAGAATATAGAAACAAATGATTTTGGTTTTAGTGGGCTTGTTGACATCAAGGTCAATATAACCAGTCAATTTAATTTCTATTGCATTTCTGCACACTATGAACAAACAATGAGAAGAAAAAAAATTAAAAAGCAGTTTTTAAATAATGATTTAAAATAGTATTTAGGAAGTACCATAAATGTAAAATTTCTTATGAACAAACCTATTAAAGATGTGCAATACCACCATATTGAAATCTTTAAAATGTTACAGAGGCATTTTTAAAGTTATAATTAAATGAAGCTATGCAATATTATAGTAGGTAATACAATGATATCAGTTTCCTTTGTCCTTCAAGTACATTTATATATATTTAATGTAATACAAGCAGTCTATTAATTAGGATTCTAAAATTTATATGAAATAGAATACAAATAACTAGAGCAATCTTGTTAAGATGAACAAATAAAAAAGCAAAGCTCAGGGCATATGGTAAACTATCAATAATGAATAGGTGTGAGAATGGTGTAGGAGAAGCAATAGGATATTGAAATAGTGCAGCAAACAAGACACATGCCTGTAAATTTGCAGTCACCAGATTTACAACTAAGGAAAGGGTAGCATTCAGTAGGAAAATGATGATGGTCAATTCAATATATGATGTTCCATCTACTGAATAGCCATATGTAGTAAAAAAATATATCTTACTGCATATCTTATTCTATACATGAATGATCCATTTGGATGATTGTAAACCAAAAGGTGAAAGGTAACAGCAGTGAGATTTATAGAAGAAAACACTAGAAAATATGTTTATGACTTTAGTATGAGAAAATTTCTTAAACAGTATTTTAAAAAAAACATCAATCATAAAAAGGATTGATAAATTTGACTTTATCAAAATTAAGAACTTCTATTTAGTAAAGTACAAAATTAAACAATAAAAAAGCACCCTCCATAAGGGAGGAGTATTTACAATAAAATAAATTGAACAAGGCATTCATGATATATCAAGAATTTTTATAAATAATTATAAAATACTAATACACCAACATAAAATTAGCAAAATATAAAATGAGTTTTTAAAAAACTTCAAAATCTATTTCACTTACCACACAGCTTAATTGGTAAAATTCATATATCGATGGCAGAGTTCAGTAAGTGCACGACTTTGGTAATATTTACAGTCTCTACACTTCAAAGTAAGCAGTACCATACCTTTATCTATACCTACAGATACATAATATGGTGTAGCAATTTTTGGGATATACCACATATCTAAAAGCAAAAAGTGCACACACTGACCAAAAGGCATATACAAAAATGTTTATATTGGCATTATTCACAGTAGCCCCAAACTGGAAACAACCCAAATGCCCATTCATAAAACAGATAAGTAGGTATGCTAACAATATTAAATATAACACAGCAATAAAAAAGTATTAACCTCTGCAACACATAGTGACACGATGATTTTAAAGGGGCCATACTCAAAAGTGTATATCCTGTGGGCTTCCATTAATATTAAATTCAAAACACTAGATGTTATCTCTGTTGATAGGGATCAAAATAGTGGTTACCTTTGTCAGGGTATCAACTAGAAGAAATCACCAAGAGGTGCTGAAAATATTGTCTGATTTCTTTCAGATGATCATTATATAGGTAAATGAATCTCCAGGATTAATTGGGTTGTACAGTTCAGATTTATGAACTCTTCTACTTTAGTTATATTTTAATAAAAGAAAAAGTATAAAGATAAGTAAGAATCTTCACAGAAAGCTCAAAAATAGTACTGAAAAAAATTAAAGAAGATCTAATCATTAGAGGAATATATCGTGATCTGGAATTGGAGCACACAATATAGTAAAGATGCCAGCTCTCTCTAAGTTGATGTATAGATTCAATTAAATTGTCAAAATTCTAGCAGCAGTTTATAGAAATTTATAAGTTAAGTCTTGTAAAGACATAAGAAAAACCAAGAACATCTTTGACAAAACAGAAGGACTCATCCCACTACTGGATATCAAGTCTTATTTTAAAGCTACAATAGTTAAGAACGTACAATATTGGCACAATGAGAGACAAAAAGATTAAAGTAACAAAGTATTTAAACTAACACACTCAAGTCTCTTTGTCTATGTATCCATTTATCTATCTTCATCATTACAGTGCAATGAGAAAAAAATCGCCCTTCCAACAAATTGCACTAGATGCATTAGATATCTCCAAGAAAATGATCATGAACCTGACTTCATGCCATATACATAAATCAGTTCCAGATGGTCTTTAGAGGTAATCAGAGATAAAAACAAGATTTCTATAAGGTAGCACAGAATGAGATCTTCATATGTAAGAAGCAGCACACCAAAATCATTACCTGAAAGGAAAGGGGTGAAAAATTCACATTCATGAGGATTAAGAACTTCTGAGGTAGAATATATATGGACCTCCCCCAAAAACTAACAGGCAAAAACCAAAACACTGGGTTCAAAAATGGACAATAGATTTAAATAGTTATTTTTCCAAAGAAGACATACAAATGGGTGATAGCTATGCAAAAAAAAAAAAAAAATGTTCAACATCACTAATCATGAGGGAAATTCAAATCAAAACCACAATGAGATATTGTAGCTGCCTGATGTACAGCCACAACGCTGCAGGAGAAAAACTCGGAGGCAGAATGAAGATGAAAGAAGGTTTTTTTATTCTTCGGCTTTAACTATCTCTCAAAACTCTAACACTGGCTCTTTCACCAACCTCTCTGACTCTTTACTTCTGACTACTGACTACTTTCTTCTTCTGACTACTGACTACTTTCTTAGAGAGAGCTTAGAGAGAGAGAGAAAGAGAGAGATATTCTTCTTTCTTCTTTCTTCTTCAGCTTAGAGAGAGAAAAAGAGAGAGAGAGAGAGCTTCTTCTTTCTTTCTTCTTCGGCAGCCTCGGCCTGACTTCGACCAGCCTTCTCTTCTGACTGAACTCTTAACCTCTCTGACTCTTATTTCTTCTTCTGAGTACGTTCTGGCCACTCTGACTCTTTTCTTCTTCTCCGACCGGAACTCTTCTTCCGACCGACTGAGCGACTGCACGACTAACTGAATCGAATCTGTTCTGACCGCTTTCACCCGGTTATATACCTTTAGCTTTGCAGGTGCATCACGTGCATTTACAGGTGCGTCATGTGCATAATTATTATCAGGTGGAACTTATGGCTTCCAGCTAACTGCAATAGCCATCTCCCTAATTGGGGATCCTTCAAGATATCACCTCACTCCAGTAAGAGAGGCTATTTTCAAAAAGGAAAAATATAAAAAGTGCTGGTGAGGATGTGGAAAAAGAGAATCCCTGTGTGTTATGGGTAGGAAAGTGAGTTAATACAGCAACTGTGAAAAAGAGTAGAGAGGCTCCTCAAAAAGTTAGAGAACTGCAATATAATTCAGCCATCACATTATCGGTTATATATCCAAATGAACAAAATCATGTATGTCAAGGAGACATCTGAACTCCAAGGAGATATCTGAACTCCTATGTTCATTGCAGCAGTATTCTTAACAGTCAAAAAATGGAAAGAACATAAATGTTTATCACCTGATGAGTGGACAAAGAAAATGTGATACACATACATAATAGAATACTGTTCAGCCATCATTTGTGACAACATGGATGGAACTTGACATCATTATGTTAAGTGAAATAAATTAGGCACAAAAATAAAGATATCTCATTATCCCACTCAAACCTGACATGTAAATAAGTTGATCTAATAGAAATTGAAAGTAGAAGGGCGGTTATTATAGGTTAGGAAGAATAGAGGGGAGGGTGGGATGGGGAAGGGCTAGTAAATGGGTATCAAGTTGCAGTTGGATAGCAGTGAGAAGTTCTAGTGTGCAAAGGAAACTACTGATAGCAATTGTGTACTGTGTACTAAAGCTAGAAGAAAAGATTTTAAATGTTTTGCCATAAAAATTGATAAATGTGTAAGGAGATTGCACAATTTAGACATGTATAGAAACATCACATGGTAACATATTAATATATGTAATTTTTGTTTTAATATATCAGTTTAATAATTTAATTAGAAATATAATTTTGTAGCAAAAACACCATTGAGAAAGTGAAAGAATTACCACAATTGAGGATTTCAGCAATCGACTTATTCATCAGTTCACATGGTTATGTTTGTTTTTTGTTTTTGTTTTGTTTTTGGTTTGGGTTTTGTTGGGGTACTGGAGGTTGAAACCAAGGGAGATAAACCACTGAGCTACATCCTAGCCCTCTTGTTTTTTTTTTTATTTTGAGATAGGGACTTGCTAAATTGCTGAGGCTGGCTTTGAACTTGCTATTTGTTTCCTGTATGTTTTATGCCTTTATTCTTCCATGATTTATACATTACTATCTTATTTGTATTAAATAGGTATTTTCTAGTGTACCATTATAATTCCTTTGCCACTTCTCTCAAATATTTTATTTTTTTCTTAATAGTTGCTTTGGATATTAAAATTATATTTTTATTTTATAACAACCTAGATTAAATTTACACTAGTTTACCTTCAACTGTTTGCAAAGTTTTGTTCTATTTCTTGGACCTTTCTTTTTGTTACTACTGTCATACAAAATACATCTTTATATACTAAAACCCTATCAGTACAGTTTTATGAATATGTATGAAGCCATGTATTTGAATATCTATAAATCTATATATATGTATGTATATGTATATATAAATGCACACATACCAACAGTTGTCTTTCAAATGACATAGGGAAGATAAATTAACAAAAATACACTAATACTGTCTTTTAAATTTATTTACCTATAAGTTTATCTTTGTCAGTGCTCCTTATTTTTTCATGTGGATTTGAGTTACTGTATAGTATTACCTTACTTCGGCCTACCCAATTCCCTTTGGTATTTATTGTATGGCAAGTCTGCCAGAGAGGTATCTCGGTTTTTATTTATCTAGTGATGTCTTAAATATCTTTTATTTTTATAGGCAAGCTTGCTGTATGTAAATTTCTTGATTGAAAGTTTCATTCTTTCAGTACTTTGAATATTTCATCCCATTGTCTGCTGGCCTACGTGGTTTCTAATTAGAAATAAACCAGCAATCTTATTGAGGATCCCTTGTATATGATGGATCACTTTTCTCATGCTGCTCTTTTTAGGTGCAGTTTCTATTTACTACTTTTTCCCCCTGTGATAGGCCATAGTTTCCTAAAAGTTTCTTACCATGTGTCATAATTTTTGTTGCAAACTAGAAAATTTATTGGAAATTAGACTCCTCCAGGGTTTGCTGTCATTGCTATTGGGGTTTTGTTATTGTTGTTGATGTTAATGCTGTTTGCTTATTAAGTGATTTTGTTCAACTAATTCTATAAAAATTGTTTTGGAGATGTTTGTTTTATTTTGTCCTCGTGGCCACTGAAATCTGTTCAATTTGCATTGTACTTAGCTAATGATCGTGCAGAGATTTCCCTAAATGTCTTGAGCTTATAAGTCTCCTATCCTTTGCCAAGGTGCTTCATGCATTCCTTGCATGCTACTGTATGAAGTTTACAGCTGAGTAGCCTTTACTTTTTGCTTTTCAGAACCTCGAGCTCAATCATAGGTGAGAGATTTTGACCTTTCCATGTCTTCCTGGATATATGTATGGTCCTATCCATCCACATGGTTTCTAGATTTTTCAGAGATTTTCAAAGAATTCTATAAACATCATAATTTCAAGTTCTTTCTTTAAATGTTTTGGACAATTTCTGTTTTCCTTACACTTTTTTTCAATAGCCCCTCAGGCAGCTGAAAATAATTGATGCTGGTTATTTTAAACAAATGCCCAAAGGAAAAGGCTATTTGCAGTGAGTGACCTCTGAGTCAGGTCAGGTAAAGTCAAACCATGTAAGTAAGGGTTCATGGAAAGCTTCCAGATTGGTCAAATAATAAAGATTATCTCAGGAAAGGTACGTTTTGAGGACTCCAATTGGTTCTTTCCCTTCTAGAGATTGCCCAGCTGCTGATTTTCAGAGCCACTAACATTTTGAGGCTATTTGTTTTTATTTGTTTTCAAGGGTTCTACAGATCTAAAAAGAATGAAATGAAATAAGGGTGAATTGAAATATCACAAAACTCACTGTTCTTAAGATGTGGTTCATCCTTGCTTTTTAATGAACACTCCTTAGATTGTTCCAAAGCTTAGGTTAATTTTTGGAGTTCTAAATGGGTTTTTTAATGTTATTATTGCTTCTTTGGAGGAGTAGCTTGTCAGAAGTTTTTAACATTCTTGAAGTGCTCCTGTCCCCTGTGATATTTTAACCACAAATGAAATGATGCATTTTATATGGCTAAGCTTATTTTATATTGACCTTTCTAGAAACCATAGGCATAATATTAAATGAAATTCAGTGAAGATAGAATAATCTCTTGCCTTTGGGGAGTTTAAAATACAGTTTAGTGCATAAGGTATATACATAAGAAGAAAAACTAGAGCAAACCACAAAACTATATGCAATCTATTGGCCAAAAAGGAATTCCCTATAACTTTGGGGGGGAAAGGAGTCATAAAGACAAAAGCAAATAATAATAATAATAATGTTTGCTAAAGAATGAAGATCACCATGGTCTGAGACAGTCATCTCTATTCTCAGTGAATTTTGAATAAATTTATTTTCACCTTTAAAGTTTTTTACTTTATTTTTAAAGCAATTCTAATGTCATATAAAATTGTAAAGGTAGAACATATACAGTTGACAAGATGGTGG
Organism: Tamias sibiricus; assembly: GCA_025594165.1. Classification (NCBI taxonomy): domain Eukaryota; kingdom Metazoa; phylum Chordata; class Mammalia; order Rodentia; family Sciuridae; genus Tamias; species Tamias sibiricus. Next base: position 137,004,307 of record CM046659.1, read on the forward strand.
AGTGGAACTGGGCAGCAAATCATGACTCCTCCATGGTTTGGAATTGAGATTAGAGAGATGAGGGACAGAGGGAATGCACTAACACATAGTATTGGACAGTTAATGACCTGGAGGAACTTGGACAATCTGGTTAATGAAACCAAAACTAGGAAAGAATTTGTTAATTCTGAACCTTGATTAGGGTGGTTCAAGGGAGAGTGGTAACAGAAGGAAGAGGAGGGAGAGGCAAAGCTGACAAGCTTACTTTAGAAACAGTGGTAGAAAAGGAAGTCAGACTCAATTAAGCTGTGGCAGGAGCTGCAAAATCACTTGGTTAGGGAGACGTGCAAAGGTTTTTTCAAATTGCTGACAGAAAACTGGCAGGCAGCCATTTTGTAGAGACCATGCCTAAGCCTGCCTGGCTGGGAAGAATTAAATCTCACAGATTCTTCACATGGAGAGATAATAGCCAATACAATTATAGGGAATGTCTTTGAAATAGGTTGTCTGAGTAACCTGTGAGGTAGGATCTTTGCTGGCTGAATGTTGCTGAACCTCCCTTTCTACAAAGGAAGTTGGACAGATCAGAACAGAGCGCCATTCACTCTCAGAGAGTACAGTATGGGGAAAAAGCAAATGCCCCAGCCTCAGGCCACAGGTGCTTGAGTCCCAGCTGCTGGTTGTAACTGCATGGGCCCCAGCAGAGAGCAAAAGCACCATGCATGCCCCAGAAGCCACCAGCCAACACACATGCCCTAGATACTGGCCTTCCCTAAGAGCCCTCCCACAGTAGCCTACCAAAACATACACCTCAGCCACAGGCCAAAGCTGCATACTCCCCATCAGCAGCCTACTGATGCATGTGATCCAGATGCTGGCCACCACTTAGAGTGCCTCTGCAGCAGCTCAATAACTATGTACCCTGGCCACAGACTTAAGTAATGCATGCTCTAGCATCTGCCCACTATGCACAAATGCTCCTGACATGGGCTACCAGTTGGCACACACTAGGAGCAACCTGCTGACATGTACATCCCAGATCCAGGCCCACCAATGCATGTGTCCCAGTCAAGGTGCCCCACACCTCTGTCAGGGACCACACAGTGCCTCTGCTATGGGCCATCACACCTTGTGCACACTAAGATCTACACCACTGAGCTCACAGATGTTTTAACACCTCTGTGTACATGAAGCATTTCTACAGGCCTGCATATAAGACTACAGTCCTAATCATGGAGAGGCCGGAACACCAGGCCAGACAATTAGGATACATTTCCTGTGAAAGCTATTATATGCCTGGAATACATGAAAACAACTCAAAGAACCTCTTAGGTTCACATCAAAGGTGGACAGAAAGAGGTGTTTAGGGATGATTCCATGACAAAAGTTTGGCACCGTTTTTTCAAGCAAAAAGGTGAAATGGGGGGAAAACATAACATATCATTCCTCAACTTTACAAGATAGATGGCTGGTGTTTTTGTTAGCTCCATACTCAGAGACATTTAAAGTTCAGGCCAAGGAGGGATAGCCAATTACTGAGCCTCCCAAAACCTGATGGAACTTTCTCCACCTCAATTAGCTCAGCAAGGAATAATTTTAAGAAACTCTAATGCCAATTTTTTATTTCACTGATACTTTTCTCTGTGTTGATTTGATAGATGCCCCCATTACTTGATATTGCATTCCTTAATCAAATATTATAAATTTATTTTAATATTTAATGCATTTATTATATTTATTATTTCTATATTTTTTATCTTTGGTCATTTATTTATATACCATCTCCTTTTTCCTGTTTCTCTTCTTGCCTTATCTGCTTCTATCTCCCACTTCCAAATTTTCTTTTTCCTTTTCATGTCCTATATAATTCAACAGTTATTTTATTTTATTTCATTCCTAATTTTCTCAGTCTATTCTACAGCATTACTTCCTTTTTCACTTTAGGACTAGTGGAGTTGTAGAAAACATTTTCAATATATTTAAAGATTTATTAGTATATGGCTTTGCTCTTAATTAGTCATAGTTACTAACAATTATTATCTCCCCTCAAAGAGCTGCTAGCATTGAACCGTGATCATTTGAGTGGTAGTCTTGACTCAGCTATATTCCCATCATGGACATATAGTAAAGAGAAAGCATCTCACTAAAAAGTCCTTTATATAACCATGGATGAAATCCATTTTAGGAGATGTGCAATTATCAACATAGAACAACATGAAAGATGAGAAAATGGTAATTAGCTGCACACACACACACACACACACACACACACCCGCCGTTCCTAACAATCCAATAAATTATTTCATAGAAATAGAAGTGGAGGAAAGGCCAGTTTAAGTATTCAAAAAGTTGATTAAAGTAGGTATTCTTAAAAAATTCTAGAAATCCTGTAAATAAAACTTAGCTAACGAGGTGATAAAACCCAGTTGAAATTCTCACTGATAGGTTAGATCCAAGTAGAAGAGAAAAATTCAGGCTTTGAACATGAGGTATATAGACTGAAATATTCGGAAAATGATAAGCAAAATAAATAATAATATATGATCATAATATTTAAGATCACTGGAACAACATTAAGAGACCAAACAAGGCTCACTCGTATTAAAGAAGGAAAAGAGATATAAGCAAATGGCATTGATAATGTATTGAGTGAAACAATAGCATAAAATTCCCAAACCTTAAGAATAAGAATGACATTCACATATTGAAGTTATTTAGAACCCAATAAAGAAGATCAGAAAAGAATTTCCCCATGACACATTAGTTTAAAATGCCAAAAATTTAGAACAAAGAAAACATTTTAAAAGAAAAGAAAGAAATGACAAAGCACTTATAAAAGCAAAGCAATCAAAATTATAGCAGATTACTCAGCAGAAACCCTAAAAGCCAAGAGGAGCTGGAACAATGTATTTCAAGCCCTGGAAGAAAATAGCAGTCACCCTAGATTACTGTACCCAGCAAAGCTGTCCTTCAAAATTGAAGGAGAGCCGGGTGCGGTGGCGCACGTCTGTAATCCCAGCACTTTGGGAGGCTGAGGCAGGAGGATCGCGAGTTCAAAGCCAGCCTCAGCCATGGCGAGGCACTTAGCAACTCAGTGAGACCCTGTCTCTAAATAAAATACAAAAAAGGGCTGGGGATGTGGCCCAGAGGTCGAGTGCCCCTGAGTTCAATCCCTGGTACCAAAAAAAAAAAAAAAAAAAAAAAAAAAAAAAAAAAAAAAAAAAATTGAAGGAGAAATAAAACTTTTCAAGATAAGCGTAAACCAAGGAATTTTTTTGGAAACTGGCCACAAAATCAGAATTGCAGAAGACATTTAAAGTAATCTGACACAGGTAAGAAATAGATAAAACAACAATAAGTGTTCAAGAAAAATTAAATCTCATTAGAAAAATAGAAAATGATAATTGAATCAAATCAAACATTAGAAATAAATCAAAATATCAGGAAGGAATATATTCTTCGCTAAAATGACACTCAATGTAAATGGTCTCAATTCTCCAATTGAACAACATAGACTGAAAGACTGGTTTAAAAACCAAGAACCAACTCTATGTTGTCTGGAAGAAACATACCTCATTGACAAAGACATTCATAGGTTGAATGTAAAAGGATGGGAAATGATATTCCATGTATAGTGGAACCCCAAAGCAAGCATAGATAGCTATTCTTATGTCTGACTAACCAGAGTTCAAACTAAAGTTAAACAGAAGAGACAAAAAAAGATCACTAAATATTGATATATGGAAAAATTCAATAAGAATATATAATGAGTGTAAATATTTATGCCCTGAATAGCAACACACCTAATTTCAGAAAATAAACATTACTCAATAAAGGAATAGATGGACACCCAATTCAATAAATAAACTTCTAATAGTTTTTCCAGACATATAACAACAAGGATATTACAGAGCTAAAACACACTATAGATCAAAGGGACTTAACAGACATCTACAGATTATTTCATCCAACAAGAAATGAATATAGTTTCTTTGATCCTGTTTATGCAACTTTTTTAAAAATTGATAATATTTTAGGCCACAAAATATGTCTTAAATAATACAAAAGATAAAAGCAATGCTTTTGCATCTTTTCTAATCATAGTGAAATGATACGAGGAATCAACAGCAAGCAAAAATACAGAAGCTACAAAACCACATGGAGATTGGATAATGCACTTTTGAATGATGAGTGGGTCATTGAAAATATCAAGAGAGAAGTTATTTTCTTAGAATCAAATGAGAATAAAAAACACATCCTATAAGAACCTATGGGATAAAATGAAGGCACTTTTAAGAGGAAGGTTTATATGGGTGCCTATATAAAATAATAATAAATAAGCTAATGGTCCCTTTCCTGTTCTTAGAAAAATTAGAGCAAACCAATCCCAAAACCAGCAGAATAAACAAATCATAAATATCAGAGCCAAAATTAACGAGATGGAGAACAAATGTACAAAGAATCAATGAGAAAAGTAGTTTGTTCTTTGAAAAGTAAACCAACATCAATAAACTGTTAGCCAAACTAACAAAATGAAATAAATGGATGACCCAAATAAAAAACAGAGAGAGAAAAAGAGGATATTAAAACAGATACCACTGAAATTCAGAGGATCTTTGGACTATTTTAAAAATCCATATTCCAGTAAATTAGAAAGTCTAAAAGAAATTGATAAATTTATTTGGGGGAGGTACTGGGGATTGAACTCAGGACACGCAACCACTGATCCACATCCCCAGCCCTATTTTGTATTTATTTAGAGACAGGATCTCACTGAGTTGCTTAGCACCTTGCCGTTGCTGAAGCTGGCTTTGAAATTGTGATCTTCCTGCCTTAGCCTCCGAGCCTCTGGGATTATAAACGTGTCGCCATACCCAGCTAGAAATGGATAAATTTCTAGACACATGTAATCTAATCAAAAGTGAAACATTAGGATATAGAAAACCTAAAAAAGACCAATAATAAGCAATGAAATTGAAGCAACAATAAAAATAAAATATAGTGAAAAATGAAAATAATAAAATAATAATAAAAATTAAAATTCTTCACAAAATACTTGCAAATCAAATTCAGCAGCACATCAAAAAGATCATACTCCATGTTCAAGTTGACTTCATCCCAGAGATACAAAAATGGCTCAACATTTGCAGATCAATAAACATAATATGCCACATAAGTAGAATCAAGGAAGAAAGCCACGTGATCATCACAATAGATAGAAAAAAAAGCCTCTGACAAAATTTAATACCCACTCATGATAAAACCCTGAAAATGCTAATAATAGAAGCAAATTACTTCATTATAATAAAAACTATAAATGACAAACCCATAGCCAACATCATTCTGGGTGGGTGGGAAATGGATGCATTTCCTTTAAAATCAGGAATGAGGTAAAGATGTCTACTCTCACCACTCTTATTCAATATAGTACTATAAATTTAAGCCAGAGCAATTAGACAAGAGAAAAAAATAAAAGGGATACAAATAGGAAAGAAGAAATCCAAATTATTCCTATTCACAGATGATATGATCATAGGACTCTAAAGAATCTATCAGAAGATTTCTACATCTGATAAACAGATTCAACAAAGTAGCAAGATACACACTTAATGTATAAAAATCAATGTCTTTTATACACAAGGAACACACTGAGAAATCAGTAAAATAATGCCATTCAAAATAGTTTCAAAAATTAAAAATCTTAGAAATCAATCTAACCAGAAATATGAAAGATTTCTACAGAAAAATTTACCAAATATGAAAAAAAGAACTAGAAAAGTTCTTTGCAATAGAATATGGGAAGCCCTCCTATGTTCTTCAGTAGGCAGAATAATATTGTTAAAATGGCTATATTACTCAAAGCAATCTATTGATTCAATGCAATCTCCATCAAAATTCCAATAACATTTTTCACAGAAATAGAAAAAGTGATTCTAAAATTCATGTAGAAGAACAAAAGACCCAGAAGAGTTAAAACAATTCTGAGCAGAAAGATAAATTCTGAAGAGTCATTACAATACCCAATTCCAAATTATACTTCATCACCATAGTAACAAAAACAGCATGACATAAAAATAGACACATAGACCAATGGAAAAGAAGATACAGAGATAAACCCACACAAATAATCATTTGATCCTCAACAAAGGTGCTAAATTCATACATTGGAGAAAAGTTAGCCTTTTTTTTTTTTTTTTAACAAATGGTTCTGGGAAACCTGGATATCCACATGTAGAAGAATGAAATTAGATCCCTCTCTTTCCCTCTGTACAAAAGTTAACTCAACATGGATCAAACCTAGGTATAAGACTAGAAACTTTGCAAATGTCCAAAGAAAACATAGGGGAAACACTTTATCCCACAGACACAGGCAAAGACTTCCTCAGTAGGACTTCTTATATCTCAAGAAATAACAAAAATCAATAAATGGGATGGCATCAAATATAATAGCTTCTTTACAACAAAGGAAACAAAACATAGCATGAAGACAGAGACTACAGAAAAAGGGGGAAATTGCTAGCTGCTTTTCCAGTAGAGGATTATAATTTTTTTATATATTATAGAATATATAAAAAAACTCAGAAAACTTAACACCAAAACCCCCAAATAATTGATAAATAAGTGTTCAAATGAGCTCAACAGTCTCTTTTCAAGAGAAGAAATACATATGATCAAAAATTATATGTAAAAGGGTGGAACATGTTTAGCCATCAGAGAAATTCAGGTAAAAACTACACTGAAATTTCATCTCACTCCAGTCAAAACGGAAATCATCAATCATACAAATAACAATAAATGCTGGTGAGGATTCAGGGAATGTTGGTGAGAATTGAAATTATTATAGTCACTGTGGAAATTAGTACAGAGGTTTCTCAAAAAATAGGAATGGTTTCTCAAAAAATAGGAATGGTACCACTATATATGAACCATATATACTCCTACTTAGTATTCTCAAAAAATAGGAATGGTACCACTATATATGAACCATATATACTCCTACTTAGTATTTACTCAGAAGAACTAATGCATACCAATGTTTAGAGCAGGGTAGTTCACAATAGTCAAGTTGTGGAACCTGTCTAGATTTCTATCTACTGATAAATGGGGGGGAAAAGTGACATATATAGACAATGGAGTTTTATACAGCCATAAAGAAGGATGAAGACTGGAGGTGGAATTCAGTGACAGAGCATTGGCCTAGTGTGCATGAGGCCCTAAGTTTGATCCCCAGCATCCTTCTCAAAAAAAAAAAAAAAAAAGAAAGAAAGAAAAAGAAAAGAAAATACATAAATAAATAAATAAATAAATAATGGCATTTGCAGGGAAATGGGTGGAAGTGGAGAGCATCATGTTAAGAGAAACAAGTCAGGCTCAGAAAATCAAGAGTCATATGCCTTCTCTCATATGTAGAAGCTAGTGAGGAAACTGAGAAGGTGATCTCATATACATTATATATATATATAATGAAGAACCTTAGGGTAGAAGAAGGGAATGGGAGTGCAACAGACAAAGGAAGTTACTGGGACATGAAATAAATCAAATTAAGTCATGTGCATGTATGAATATGCCACAATGAAACCTACCATACTGTATAATTACACTTCAATTAAGAATTTTTAAAAAGATAAAAAAGCATTTTCATTACCTCATAGTAAGTTTTTTAATTAACATTTTACACTTGTATGGTACATTTGTTACAATTAATGATCCAAAATTGATGCATTCTTACTAAATAGTGCCTATATTCAAATTCCCTTGGTTTTTATCTAATGAGTTCTTATTCTTTTCCAGAATCCCATCCAGGACGGTATTCTTGGTTGCAGTGTTATACTTATTTTCCATGCCACATTCTAATATAGTTGCTATGTCTTCTTAGGCTCTTTTGGGCCTTGAATTTCTCTGATTTAACTTATTCTTGATAATTTTGATAGTGTTGAGAATCACTGGTTGGGAAATTTGTAAAATTTCCTTTGCCTTGGGTTTTTCTGATGTTTTCCTACTAGTTAGAATATATATATAAAATAGTTATATAATATATAGTTATAGTTATATATACAGTTATATATAGTTTATATATATATATATTATAGTTAGAATGTGCATATATATGTATATAAGATAGATATATACATATAAGATCATGGAGATGAAGTGCCATTTTAATCCCATCTATCAAGGGTATATACTACCAACATGACTTCTCATTATTGATGTTGAACTTGACCACCTGCTGACATAGTGTTGGTCATGTTTTCCAGAGAATGACCCTTTGCCATCTTTCCACACTGTGGTCTTTGAAAGAAAATTACTAGTGGTATATTCAGTTTTGAACCACATTTTCTTCAGATGCATTTTATTTTTTGTAACATTACTGGATTTGATTTGCTAAGTTTTGTGGATAGTTTTGAGATGTGGATGGCTCACGAGAAATATTGATCCAAAATGATATTCCTAGTTTGAAAGTTTTTGTTAAAAAATTTTTATTTTTTAGAGAATATTTAGGTTCACATCAAAATTAAGCAGGAGGTACAGAGTTTTCACTCACCCACTTCCACACATGCACAGCCTCCTCTGTGGTTAACCTCCTGCATCAGATTGGTACATCTGTTACAATCTACAAACAAGTCAACACATTCTTGTTATTAAAAATCCATAGTTGACATCATTTTGGGGAGTTTTTATTATGAGGGCGACTTGAATTTTATATAATTCATCTCCTGCAACCTACACTTAAGAGTAAGCACTTACTGCTGGGTCTGCTGTGCACACTTGTAATCCAAGTAATTCACTGAGGGGAGAGTATCCATAAGGATTTTAATAAAAAAAAATTCTTACAGGAGATTTGACTCTTCTCAACTTATTTATTTGTTCATTCATTTAATTACACCAACATGGATCTTATTTTATATGTTGTGTTATAACCGAATACTATGCTATTTAATTTGTTTCTTCAAATTGTTATAGTTTCAACCAAGGGGAGCTCTTTTTGTTACCTCTTGGGTCACTTTGACATGTTGCCATCATTGGGACTTTTGTTTTCCTTTTTTAATTACGTTTTTTCAATGCAAGATGTTCCAGGCTCATCTTATGTTTCCTGCCCCAGTCCTATAATCAGCTATTTTTCCAAGGAACTTGGTTCCTTTTATTGCAAATGATATTCCTATTTTGAAGGTTTTTGTTAAATAATCTTTATTTTTTAGAGAAGATGTATGTTCACAGCAAAATTGAGCAGGGGGTACAGAGTTTTCACACACCCACTTCCACACATGCACAGCCCGTATCAGATTGGTACATTTGTTACAACCTACAAACAAATCTGCACATTCTTGTTATTCAAAATTCATCATTTTTGGAGTTTTTATTATGAGGGTGTCTCAAATTTTATATGATGCATTTCCTGCATCTGTTGATATGATCATAATGTTTTTCTCATTCATGTGGCATGTGAAAAAACATAATGGTTTATTTTTGAATTTTAAAATAGTGATATATTAGGGTCGGACCACATTTTATTGAGATGTATTTTACTTTTTGTAACATTACTGGATTTGATTTGCTAAGTTTTGTGGATGATTTTTGAGATGTGGATGGCTCATGAGAAATATTGACCCATAATTTTTTTCCTCTTTTTTTTTTCTTTTTCTTTTGTGTAACATCTTTATCCATTATTGGGATTTGACTAATGTTGGCATCATGAAATAAGTTGAAAAGATTTTTCCTCTGCTTCTATTTTTTGAAAAGTATGAGAGAAAGTTATTTTTAGTTGATATAATTCACTAAGGAGACTGAATATTTTGCTCTTTATGAAGTTTGTTTTATTATTAATGCAATTTATAATATGTATAGGGTTATTCTGTTTTTCCTTTGCATTACCTTAAAACTTGTTCATTTTATTTCTGGTATTAAATTTATGAGCATAATGTTGTTTGTAAAATCTTAGAAACATTTTTAATGTTCATGGTATCAGTAATCAGTAGTAATGACCACTCTTTCATCACTGATATTAATAACTCTTTTCCCAGCCCACCCCTCATTTTGATCTTATGCTTAGCAAGTTTTTCAATCTTATTTATGCTTGTGAAAAATTTAGATTGCTAAATTTGACTATTGTTTTAAATGTTATTTATTCATTTTCTAATGTGTGTTGTTTTCTATCCTGTGCTCACTTTAAATTCAAATTGCTATTCTTTCTCAAGCTACCTAAGACACAGCTTAGTTTATTTATTTTATTCTTATTTTCTAATATATGCCTAAGTCACGTAATGTTATGAATTTCCTTATAAGAATGTCTTTAGCTTCATATCACAAGTTTTGATATCTTTAATTGTCATTTTTATTTACTCAAAAATAGTTTTTTGAGATTACTTCTCTGGCCCTTGAATTACTTGGACATTTCCATTTCTGTGCCAACATTATCCTTTTGTTCTTACATATTATCTTATTTTTCTCTTTAAATCCCTTTGCATATTTATCATAATTACTTTCACATTCTCTGTCTGGTACTCCAACCTTTTTGTCATATGAGTCTGTGCTAGTCAGCTTTCTGGCACTGTGATAAAATACTGAGAGTATTTTACACCTTCAATCACCTACTTTCCTTCTATTAGGTCTAACCTTAGAAGGTTCCTCCAACCCTCAAAAATGCCAGGGATAAGTTCTTTAATATTTGGACTTCTGAGGGGCATTTTAGACCCAAACTGTAACATTTCTCCCCTGGTCCCCAAAGGGTCAAATCCATCTTATGACGCAAAATATATTCAGTCCGTCTCCAAGAGCTCTCAAATTCTTAATTGTTCCAGAATTTCTCAAAAAGCCAAGTCCAAAGTCTCCCCTCAGATGCAACGCAAACTCAACAGTGAGCCTCTATAAAAATCAAAAAGAAAAATATCAGCTTTCAAGATGTAATGACACAGGTTAAAAATTACTATTCCAAAACAGTGAACTGGGAAAATAATAAGGCAGAATCATACCAAAGCAAAAACAAAGTTCAATAAGGCAAATATTAAATCATATAGGTCCTTGTCTGGCCCCCAGGGCACCTGGTGACATGATATGAGCTAAGGGAGCTTGAGCAGCACTGCCTCTATGACCTGTCTGGCTGCGTTCCATGAGGCTACTCGGTTGGCATGGATGGCTCTTCTCACTACATACAGTTTCCCTCAAAATACTTTCCATGTTCTTGGTATTTCAAACTTAATGGAAGTCTCCACTGCAGCTTTGGCTTCCCTTTCAAAGGTTCACTAAACTTCACCCTGTTAGGAGCTCCTTGCAGGGGCTCTGACCCTGCCACATGTTGCCTGACATCCCAGGTTATTTTTGAAATCTTGATGCAAGCCTCAATGACTTTCATTCTGCATGCCTGCAGAAAAGTCTGCTACTAGTGTGGGGAGTACTGAGACCCACTTGAAACACCACTGAACTGATTATTGAGATCCTTATGGAAGAATATGGGGAAATAATTCCCTAAATTTCCCTGTGTGAGCAGAGTACCCAGGGCTCTCTTCTCAAACAAAAGTCTTTGAAATGAGTACGTTTTTTACATTTGAGTCTGTGATGAGTTGACAACCACTGAGGTTTCCTCAAGGCATCCTTCCTATTGTGCTGATGCAAAGTAAATGGCTTTTTTAAAAATGTTGCTAATCTGTTTAGCAACTGTACCCTCATTGGCAGTACTTTGAAACGTCCTTTTCTAGCCCAAAAGTAAGTTTTTCAAAATCTTCTTTTGGTTTGTGCTCCTGATTGTAATTGTAAGCTTGAATGAAAGCAAACAGTAACATCCATGCCACTTCCTGCCTTAAAATGTCCTCCACCAAATAATCAAGTCCATTACCTTAATATCATCCTTCCAAAAAGATTTAGAACAAATTATTTGCCATAGTACAAAATGGATGGCCTTTAATACAATTTTCAATAGAGTCCTCATTTCTCTCTGAAATTTCATGAGCCTTACCTTTATTGTCTGTGCTTTTATCAGCTCCTTGGCCTTCTGAGACTTCATCATAATCATCCATTAAGCTCTACTTACAACATTCTGGACTTTCTCTAGCCTGCTCCTTGAAACTTATCCCAAAATCCTCCCACAAACCAATTCAAAAGATTTCTGAACTATATCATCTGGTACAGCCATAGCAATGACCCCACTTTTCAGTACTAAATTTCTAAGCTACTTTGCATTCTATCACTATGACAAGATACCTGAGAGAATAAACTCTTGAGGAGGGAAGGTTTATTTGGGTTCAGTTTCAAAGTTTCAATCCATGTTAAGTTGGCCAGTTGCTTTTGGGTCTGTGGTGATATATAACACCATGAGAGGAACACATGGTGGAGCAAAGCTGACCTCATGGTAGACAAGGAACAAAAGAGAAACAAAAGAGTCAAGAGCCCATTATTCCCTTCAAGGGCATGTCATCAATGACCTGACTTCCTTTCACTAGTCTACACCTCTTAAAGATTCTAGCACCTCCAAAGAGCACCAAGCCTTTAATACATGGATCTTTGGAGAATATATGAGATCCAAACTATTCTGATAATAATTCTTCTCTTAAGATTATTTTTTTGCCTTTGAAATATCTTGTGATATTTTGTTGGAAACCACATAAGGTAGTAGGAACTAAGCTAAATAGGCTTTTACTGTGAGAACTTATGTTAGACTGTTTAAGTGTTTGGGGTGGCTAGTGTTTGTTGTAGCTGTAAGTATCAGAGGTTTCAGCTTCCTTTAGTATTTTGCTTTTGATAAATCTTTTGGCTTACAGGCTTTTCTATACCCTGCCCTATGTAGAGTCTGTATCTCTCAGCTGGCTTTAGCCTCGAGCCTTGTTGGTGAGATGGTAGCACATTAGGAAGAGGGAGTATTCTCCTATCTTCTGATTAATATCAGTCTTCTCCTGGGTGGGAGTCTTATGGCTGTGATTACCCCAGGAATATCTACTACTTCTCCAGCAGCATGCTTTCTCCCTCTTTCCCTGCCACACTCCTTTCCCTGGTTGCAGAATACTCAATATATTTCCATGGAGTCCTTTCCCTTCTTGTCTGTGATTTTTCTCACCTAGGTGAAATATTAGGGATCAGTGGGGATGCAATGAGAAGGAATTCCTTCCCCCATGTTTGGATAAGGTTCCATAATTAGGCTCTGGGGAATCCTTTCCCTCAAGAACAGGTCTTATGGATAGGACTCTGGGTGTTTTTCACAATGATAATTCATATTCTCCCTGTATGAAAGTCATGATCTCCTTGGAATTCTTACCATAAAAACATGGTGGTGTTCTTGAGAGTCTCCAAAGTCACTCAACTCTCAGCAATTTGTTAAATATTCATGCCAGCATTTTTACCAGTATTTGGCTCCAGAATCTTCTGATTTATGAAGCACATCTCAGATGCTGTGTCTCTAGTCACACCCATCTCTCCAGATTTGATAATTTTTCTTATGTCATGCAATTATTGTGCTTACTATGGAAAATTATGCCCAACCTCACAGGTTAAGGTCAAGTTCCCCACAAGATTGCCCTCATTTTAGATGCCATGAACTAAAGTTCAGGGTTCCCAGGGCATCCATGCCTTAGAGCAACTGCCTATAAAGTTTAGGACTTCCACTCCCTCATATGTGATAGTTTTTATAAAATGACTCATATAACTCAGGAAATTGCTCTAGTTATTATACTTTCTTATAAAAGCATATAAATCAGGATCAGCTAAAGGAAGAAACCATCAAGTGAGGCTGGCGGCACCTTTGATGCAAAGCTTCCTGCTCTTCAGGACAGATCACCCTACTGCCACATCAATGTGGGTTACTAACCAGGAAATCTCACCAGAACTACAGAGTCCAGAGTCTTTATTAATATTTCATTGTGTGCTCATGACTAAACCTCCAACCTCCCTGTTCTTCTAAGAAGTTGGACTAAAAGTACGTGTTCTGAAGGACCAAGATTCTAATAACATGGTTGATCTTTCTGACACCACCAGCCCCATACTGAGTCATTTCATTAGTATAAACTAAGATATTGTCTGGGGGGGTATTCTTAATACTTTGGAAATTCCAACAGTGTAAGTAGCTGCCTGATGCTGTTGCTTGCAGCTACAATGCTGCGAGAGAAAATTCGGAGGCAGGATGAAAATGAAAAAAGGTCTTTTATTTTTCTTCTCTCTCCGGCTTCAGCAACCTCTCCAACTCCAACCGCTCTAACTCCAACCACCAACTTCAACCACCAACTTCAATCACCCCACACACTCTAACTAACCTCACCCGGTTATATACATTTTGCCTTAACAAAGACAGTGCTTACAGCTCGAGCTTACAGGTGCGTCACACAGTGTTCACGGGCATACAAAGATTCTTTGATAAATGTATGAATATCAGGTGGAACTTAAACATCTTTTATGGCTCTCAGCTAACCGCAATCTTAGCTATCTCCTTAATTAGGGCTCCTTCAAGTGTAGAGAGGCACCCTCCCTGGAACCAGGGACAAAGACTAGCCAAATTATTTACTATACAATAAGATACCACCTGCTCTTTGGCTATAGTTCTTTCTCATGCTTAACATTTAAGAGACCCAATTTGAGACAGTGATAGATGATTTTAAGTCACTTTTCCAATACATTTGATCCTCAATATTGTTTTCATAATCATACTACTAATGGCAGCATTATACCATACCACTATGTGGTAGATATAAACTGACAGTACTTTATCTGTCCTGAAACATTGGAGCTATTTGCATATATCTGTCTGAAAGTTTTGGTTGACAGCTTTAGTCTATATTATGTTGCTCTAACAGAATACCACATACTGGGTAGTATATAACGAATAAAAAATTAGTTGGCTATTGATTCTGGAAGTTAGAAAGTCCAAGATCAAGGTATTGCATCAGGTGGGGACCGTCTTGATGCATCATAATATGTCAGAATCCATCACATGAGTGAGAGGAAAGGATGGAAGGGGGCCACTGCCTATAATAATTTCTAAGACACTGGTATTAATCCCTTCGTGAGGGCATTGCCCTCATTGCCTTATTACCTCTTAAAGGTCCCACTTCTCAGCACTGTTGCACTGGAATTTAAGCTTCCAACACGTGAATACTGGGAGACACATTGAAACCATAGCATTAACCCCAGAGGGATATGTCACTTCCCTGTAGAGAAGGAGGTCCTTGTAGTAGCCTCATCTAGCATGGGCTCCTACAAGAAAGGTCTTCTGGGCTCTTTTGACATGGATTCTAACAGTTTGTTTATCCCAAAATATGGGATAATGGTTCCAGTGGCCATCCCCCCCAACACATTATCTTCTCCTCATACATGGACATTGTCCCTGAAATCATGGCACCTATAAATCTAGAACAATTAGTACTATGCCCTTGTTGGTATCATTGCTCTCCTTCCTATTCATGGCTCTTACTTTTAAGCCATGATAAAGATTATGTAGGTTTCTATATATGCTTTCTTAAGTTGTGGTCTGAAAGGGGCCCTGTCTTTCTCTTTTTATTTCCTATCATCTCATGTGTGGTGAAAATTCTTCTCTCACTCTTGACCTCCAATATCCCAGGTTCCCTGTATTGAGGTAACCTTTTATCACCTCTTTTCAGAGTATCTTTCCAAATTATTCCCTATTCTGTGTATTTAATTCAAATTCATATTATATTCCACATAGACTTGCAAATACCACCTAACTAACTATTCTCCCAAACTCTTTGATTATATAGTTTGGAAGATGCATAAGAAAAGAAACTTTGTTAACTTACTTCTATTATTCATAACATGTTTTATTCAATATACGAATTAATTATTCACTATATGTAGTATTGTTCACTACATCAGTTAGAGCAGTGGCTGGTAACAAGAGACATTTAACAAATGTTTGCTGAATAAATGAAAGTATGTCCCAGGCCAATGTAAAAGAGACAGGTTCTTATGTGTCTTACTCGGTCATGAAATTTCCATCTTCACCACAGTAACAAATTGTGTTCCTGAATCACCAATGAAATTCAGGGTTTTCATCCATAAGCACTTTCCTTTTGTTCCTCATATCCTGAAATTCCTAGAAATTATTATATGGATATATGTATGGGAATAAGGACATTTTCCCCTTTCCCTAACCTCTGTCCTGATTTGCCACTGTGAAGAATGTCTTTGATGGTCCTAACATGGGGGTACAGAAATAATATATTTCTTTTCATAATAAAATTAACCTATACTGAAAATGCTTTTATTTCTATACAGAATCCATGATCAATAATACCCCTGTGCAGGAGCCCTGTTTGGGGAGATGGCTGAGATTGTGGTTGGCTGCGGGCCATGGAGAAGTTTGGGCATTGGCACCTTCCATGGTCTCATGGGACTTGGCCCGAGATCTCGCGGAACTTGGCCCAAGATCTCACAAGACTTGAGCCGAGAGCCGAGCGGGTCGGCGCCATTTGGTTGTTGGTTTTTTAGTGGTGTGTGTGGTGCGTGTTAGAGTTGTTGTCAGAGCCGGAGAGAGAAGTTAACAAAATAAAAAGCCTGTTTGTTTCCAGTCTGCCTCTAAACTTGTTCCCGCGGTGTCGTTGCTCCAAGCGGCCATTGCTTCAGGTGGCTACACCCCTGAGAAATGCTGGAGTACTTACCCAAAGTGAGGGACTATTGTTGCTTATTACTACCTATAGAATTCTAGAAGGGAAAACTGACAACCTTTCTCAGTATGGCTAAGAAACTTGTTTTCTGTAATTGTTCCTGTAACTTCTGTAGTTCATGTGGAAAATGTGAACTTGATGGATTTCCTAACTTCTACATTTACAGAATGGACAGAGGTCCTGAGCTGATTCCTATTTTTAAATTTTTCCCAGTAACTGGCCAGGCACCATGGTCTATGGTCCTTGGATTTCAAAGTTAGAGCTTTTTAGGGACATAACTTTATAGTTTTCTATATGTTTACACAACACACACACACACACACACAAGCTATTTTCCTGAAATGCCAGAATGGCTAAATCAGAGCAAGTGCTAGTAACAAATTGCTCATGAACTTTGGGAAGGGATGAAGTATATCAAAGATAGTATTCTAATTTTGCTGCCATCAATGCTATGGCCATACCTACACGTTATCTAAAGCTCAAATTGATGTTTATTGATAATATTCTACCTGCTCATTCCCCAGCTATTATTCATTCTACAGAAATATCTTCCCATGTCCAAGGTACTACCACTATGCCAGCCTGAAGCAATTGGTGATACCCCCAGTGATGAAACTGAGTTGTTCTGGGACATTTATCTCAGTAGTATTTTTAGGACTTTTTAATGAAATAAACCTGTTCCCAGCTCGCAGACAAGTATGACCCATTTCTATCTTCCATTGCCACTTGTCGGTTCAAGTTGACATCAGTTCTTACCTGGATGCTCTCCATATATGTCTGAACATCTTGCTACCCTAACTTTTCATACCTTTAATCTTTATGAAATTATGTCAGGACTCCCCATCACTGTCTGCTAATCTCCTGGAATGTCCTTCCACACTGTGGTATACCAAACTCCTTGAAGACCTGTGGTCTGCTCAGTTCCCTCTCCTTGGGATCCTTGAGGCACATTTGACCTCACTGCCACAGTGAACATGTGTGGTGGGTGGGCTTTGAGGAAGCATTTGTCACTTGGCAGTGTATTTTTGTTTTCTCTTTCTCCAGCTGTCTTACAATTCCATGCCTTTTTTTCACCTCTGATGTCTGCCTGAGTAGATGCTAGCTAGGTACTTCCAAATAAATAAGAGAATAAAATATTATTACATTCTGAGTTTCTTATCCATAACTACCTTTAGTGGAAGTTGTATCATTCTGGCTCTGCTATGCTGGTATTAAAATAAATATGACCATGCTAAAATGAAATTTCTGAGGAGCAAGGTCTTTGTCATATACTGATCTTATAAAGTATTGCCATCTGCTATTTTGAATCCCAGTTTTTGCAGATAGGTACCATAAAGACAAGTGGAATATATCTCTTCTGGGATAAATTGTCATTCTTTGAGGAAGGCATTGTCAGCAGTGGTTGTATAACTAGGAGGGATAATACATTTACCATCTTTCCTCAACCCAGAAAGAGAAGTCATATCAGCACTTGAGGCTATGATTATGGAAATCTCTGCAGAGAATAAGAGAATCTGAAATGTTCCACAAGGAAGATAGATATCCAAATTAGTGGTTGTGACATCAAGCAGGAACATGACCTTTCTTGAAATAGAATATATAAATATTGTTTATCTAAAGCATTTGATCCTTCTAGACTGGAATACACATTAGGAATTCATTAATAACATTAAAATATCTCTTTCCTTTCAAGAAGTTTGATAGCCATATTTGTCCACACAGAATTCTATATATCTTGTCATTTGTTCCATCTTCTTGAACCTAAATGCTCAAACACATTAGAAACAAAATAGAAGAGCATAGCATAGCATAGAAAGATCTTGCTACATCAAAAATTTTAAATATGATTAAATTAAAGTGTAATTATACATGTACATGTATCAATGAATACAACCACATGATGATACGGATAAACTAGAACATGCTACAGTGTTTTTTTCCCATGTTGACAATGGTTGACAATTGGTAAATGGATGAGTGGATTATCCAAGTTTCCTGCAATGATAATACTGAGTTTAATTATCTTATTATTGTAGAGCTTATATTGACATTTGGGATTTGCTGTTTGTGCAGCTGTGAGCAAGTTATCCCATTTCTCTCTGTTGTGGTTTTCTTCTCTATAATCTGAAATACTATACCATTTATTCAAAGGGATAGTGTCAGGATTAAAAATGAAAATCACTTAACATATTTCTTGGCCCATACTAATCACATAATGGTCATTTTTAAAAGGTACACTTCAATAAAGTGTAATTTGTTCTTAGGTGTCTTGTTTTATAATATTGGCGTTTCATAGGATAGCTTAAGATGAACTGTAAATTAGTTACCAAAATGTTTGGCATGAATTTTTAGTCTCTACCAAGTGAATTTTCCTGACAATTTCATTGTTATTAGTATATGTTTCATGTGTGTTTGCATGTGTTTTATTACCAAAAAAATAAGTCTAATGAGATATAAACCAACAAACCAACAAGCCCTCTTAGATTCAAGGTATATTAACCAGTTTTTTTTTTTTTTTATCCAAAATATGGCTTCTCTCCTAAACAAGCAAGTTCACAGGAGAGATGACTCCACTTACAGATACAGATACAGAAAAATTAAATGATATTTGCTCGTTATCTCTTCATAGCCATTGCTCTTAATTTTTCTAGATTGCTTGAGGTTCAATGGACAAATATTGTGTATATTTAAGGTGTATATTGTGATCCTTAGGCATACTTGTACAAATCGAATTGAAGGTTAAAAATCAAGCTTATTTATGCATTCATTACCTCACACAATTATTTTATTTTGTATTTTGGGTGAGAATACTAAGATCTAATCTTTGATCAAATTTTAAATGTGTAAGACATTATTATTAACTATAATCACCATGCTGCATATTAGTTCTCCAGAAACTAGTGATTTTATGACTGAAAGTTTGTGCCTTTTGACCAGCATGTTATTTTTCCAGTTCCCACCAACCCCAGCCTTCTCTTGGTCAGTATTCTGCAACTCTATGGGAATTGGGCATTCATTCATATGCTCTCACTTTCCTCAGTGGGAGGAATCATGGACTGGGAGGTTTTTCTTGACATTGAGCTGTGCCACCATGCCATGTAAAATCAAGCTGTTTTTCTTACCATCTTCAATGTATTACTCTGTTTCTATGAATCTGACATTTTTAGATTCCACATGTAAGTAAGCATATGAAATATTTGTCTTTGTGTCTGGCATTATAGATTCTTATGATCCTGTTCATTTCTGTGGCATCAGTTTTTAAATCTTCTTTCATTTATGATTTTATTTGAGTCTCCTTACTTCTTCTTGTAGTTTAGCAAAAGATTTATTAATTTTTAAAAATCTTTTCAAAAATAACTTTGTCTATTTTTTTTTCTTGTGGAACATCTCTTGATGGAGTTCCATAAATCCTGTAAGTTTTCTTTTTTCCTTTTCATTCACTCCTCACTACTTTTGACTGGATATTTTCAAATGGGCTGTTTTCAAGTCAACAGTTTCTTTCTTCTGCTTCGGTGGCATATAATATTGATTGCATTTTTTTTTGTGATAAGCAGAGGTGACTTAAACCCTCTCCACCTGAGGGCATATTAACCCACCCTTAAACAGTCTCCACCTGAGGGTGTATTAACCCACCCTTAAACCATCTCCACCTGAGGGCATATTAACCCTGTGCTTTATAAACCTTGCCCTTGCTACAAGTGGGAGCCATATTCTACCACCCTGCCTCATGCAGGTTGGAGTTGGTGGCCCTGGCTGGAATAAAGGCTTCTTTGGCTGATAAGTTAGTGGCTTGTGGGACTTTTTTCCTGTGAATTGGGTACAACAAGATTCGCTTAGGAATGTGTGTTAACCCTCTTGGCTCCTTTAACTTTCCTCTACCAGTGGTGCCATCTGCCAGAATGGGTCAGAGTCTTGTTCACCATTTGTGGCTTTTCTTGGAAGCATCGGGGACATCCCCCTCTTCAATGACCCTCATCTTTGTAGAATGGGCACTGATTAGCTTTCGTTCTCTAGGGTTCTCTCAATCTCCCTGAATGGCAGATTGGGTGACTCACCAGAGTTGCAGGGCCCAGAGAGGGGTCCTGTCATTCTCTGGGTCCTAGTTTACCATAGATTGCAAGGGCCAAAATGTTGTTGGCTGCTTTTTCTTTGGCTCTTTTACTTCTTTGACTTTGGGTTCAGTATTAGTACTATAAATCAGCATTATATCCTGTCTGCCTGTAGGTGATGGCTTATTATCTCAAATTAAATCAGGTCGTTTTATTAGAAGCAGCACCTCTGCAAAACACTAACAGGCAACGGTTACAAAGTTTGTAAGGAAAAAACAAATAAACAGCAAAAACATTCAGTTTGTGTAATTGTTAGATAAAATTCAGGCCAGGCCATACCCCCAGGTGCCTTCCCAGAAGTGCCCATCTCTCGTGAGAATCCACCTTTTGTGGGCTTAGAGTCCCTACCCTTCCTGATCCTGGGAATACTCGCCTCTGGTGGGAATTCACCCCAGGGCGGGCTCTCCCTTTCTCAGCCAATTCGGAGGACCATACAAGTCATGCTCCAGCCCCTCTGTACTTAAGCCCCTGCCAGTCCAGAACGCTTTCTCTTTCACCGCCATCTTCTCACCGGCTCTCCCCTTCCCCGTTCCCTTCTCTCTTCTTCTCCTCTCTTTTCTCCCCTCTCCCCTTCCCTTAATAACCCCCCTTTTACTACAAGGTGATCCTGGTGTGGTTTTTGCCATTCAGTAATAGCTATGAACCAAGTAAAATGAATTTTATAATCTTAAACCTTTACTTAGTTATGTATTATATCCTCTGTTCATTTTGAGATCACAGTAATCTTTACAACAAAATTTGATCTTTTGAACACAACTTAAATTATCTCAATTATAACCTATTTGGAGCCATTCTAACATGGAGTAAGATGGGAAGCAGAGCCTCACCTCAGGTCAGGTGGGGCTCCTGACAATTAACACAATACAACATTGCATATCAAACAAAAGCCAAGAGAGCTTTTAAATTTTTTTGTAGTAAAAGTAGCAAAATATTTTCATGTTTTAAATGCCACCTTTAAACAGATCAGGTTCTCCTTATTAGTTTTCAAAAAATACATTTAAATTCCTACTTTAGTGTAAAGAGCCACACAAAGTTAACTTATTGACAACAGGCTACTTTATTCAGCTTTTGATTATCCAACATCAAATGACATGAACAAATACCAACCAAATCCGTTATTTCTATAGAAATCCAAGACTATTGCTACAGGTAACTTGAGTATGAAGAACACCAGCTTGGTAAAGTGCTCTCCCTTTGTTAGATAATTCCAGGCTGGCAGGCCACACTTCCCAGGTACCTTGGACAGGCCACACCTCAGGTCCCTAACTGAGCCAATCATGGCACACGGGTTCTCCTTCTGACCCCAGGCAGCCTATGGAGTCAGGGGTCGTAGTCGCTATTTAAACCCCTGCCAGGCTGAAACTCACCCCTTTTATTGCCTTTTCGTCCCTTTTCCCCCTTTTCACCCCTTTTCTTTTTGTCGCCTTGTCTCCTTTCCTCCCCTCCCACCGGTTTTCTTCATTCCCTTCCCCCTACATGTGTCCCTTGGTCCCCACCAGCCACTAGCAGCCGATTAATAAATCCCTTTTACTACACAGTGGTCCCAGCAGCGCAGCGTGTGTTCCTTTGACCTTCACCCTTAAGCTTTGCCTGTAAATATAACTTTTAAAATACAATTTAGAATCCGTAGTGAATGGTAACAATAATCACAGGTCTGCATGGGTCAGCAATACTAGCAAAAATTGAGGAATGACCTTAAATCTCTTACACATTTAGAAAATGATGTTAATAATCAGACTTTGACTTAGTCAAAGCAAACAGATATGACAGGTCTTCAAATGACAATATGGCCCTTCAATGTCAGATAAAAATGTACAAAAGAGAACTTATTGGTTATCTTACTGGTAAACTTACACAAAGCCGGGCGCGGTGGCGCACACCTGTAATCCCAGCACTTTGGGAGGCTGAGGCAGGAGGATCATGAGTTCAAAGCCAGCCTCAGCAATGGTGAGGCACTTAGCAACTCAGTGAGACCCTGTCTCCAAATAAAATACAAAAAAAGGGCTGGGGATATGGCCCAGTGGGTGAGTGCCCCTGAGTTCAATCCCTGGTACCACAAAAAAAAAAAAAAAAAAAAAACTTACACAGATTTTCATTTTATAAACTTTTACATAACAGATAAGGCTCATACAGATATAGTTCTCAAATGCATATTTATATCTAGTCACATATATTTAGGGTGTCAACTAATTTTATAACCTAGTTTATAATTATTTGTTTAACCAGTTACCAAGTGATCAAAGACTTTAAAACAGGTACAAACCCTAATCAAACTAAGTGAAAGAGGAAAAGTGAAACAAGATGTTTTATAGAGAAATACAAATCATAAAGCAAAGACCTGAACAGAAATTTTGGAGCTATGTAATATGGTGAATGGAATGAAAATGTTGTACCCAATTCACAGGAAAAAAAGTCTCACAAGCCACTCATGGAACAGCCAAAGAAGCCTTTATTCTGGCAGGGGCCACCAACTCTGACCCACATGAGGCAGGGTGGTAGAAGATGGCTCCCACTTGTAGCAAGGGCAAGGTTTATAAAGCACAGGGTTAATATGCCCTCAGGTGGAGACAGTTTAAGGGTGGGTTAATATGCCCTCGGGTGAAGAGGGTTTAAGTCACCTCTGCTTATCACAATCTCTGAGATATCTCAGCTGACTCTTTAGATAGAAGCAAGGTTGCTTTTGACCAACGTGGTCTTAAACACCTGGCAGGAGAGTATAGCTTAAGCAAAATCCTACATGGACTTTTAAAAGGAAGAACATTTTTTTAAAAAATGATGCTTAAGATGTACACTTGTGTCAACCCTACCAAAAGTAAGTAAAGCTGGAGACTGTAAAGGAAGGGCTCTTATGTGGAAGTGCCTAATAATAATGATCACAAAAGACTCAAGAGTTTCAAGTTTGTCCTGAATTAATTTGAGCCTGACCTCATAGACTTACAAAGCTTACTAACTTTCTACATTGATAAAGCCCACCTGTTTTTTGCTAAAATGGTTATGGGTTACTGTCTTCATGGTTTTCAGATACTGACCTAAATACTAATTGCTTTTGTGCTAATTGTTTATGAAAAAAGTAATGCTTTGTTGTCTTGTTTATTGTTGTCTCAGCATGATCCCTGCCCTGTGTATGTATACCTTGTCCAGTCACCTGCTATCAGCCACTGTGGACCTCTGGATTGCTCTGATGCTGAATACCCTTAATTGTCGATGCCCTCTGCCACCCCATAGAAAAGAAGGATTTTGTGTTACTTCCCCCAACCTCACCCTATTTTAGCAAGAAGCACCTTGGAGATGTTGCTGCCCATTTTCCCATGGAAATGAAATGTAGTGGGGAAATGTAACAGTGGTCCACTTTATCCTTTGAATATAGCCCTAGCTGCTCTGGTACTGCAACTTATTTAAAGAGAACATGTTTCTCTTCCTCTCTCCCTGCTCCTCCCTAATCTATCCTCCCTAATCTCAGAGGAAAGAGGATTACCTTTCTTCCTCATCCTAGACATAGTTACCTGTCCTTGGGCACTCACCCATCATAGGAATGAAGTAATCCAGACTTTGGGGATGGCACCAGATGATCTCAGAAAGGACTATTTCCCAAATTAACAAGTGAATTACAACTCTAACAGAGAACACATGGAATGTAACCTTTGAATCACCTCTTTAAAGCCTCGGTTCCTGCTGATGGGCAGAATCACAGCCTCTGGGACTGGAGTCCCCTGTGTTTCTCCTTTGCTAGCAAAGCAATAAACCTTCTTTTGCCTTCAAAAAAACTTTAAAAAGCAACTGGAAGCCTGGAACTTCTGATAGTACTAAACCCTGCAGAGACTATTTTTTTCCCCTTTGCATACATACCTATAATGAAGTTTAATGTATAACATAGGCAGAATAATTGATTAATGGCAATTCACAATATACTTTAGCAACATCAGCATATGATTGTTTCTTTCCTTATTAAATCAAGAACTTTCATCTTCTCACTTAAAAGAAGTACTTACAGATTCTTTTTAGTATATCAGAATTGATACCATCACTACTCTTGTGCTTTGGGGCTATTAAACAATGTTTACTTAAACACAAGTAATGTGATACCTCTGAGAGTTGATCTGATAACTAAGATGGTTACTATGTGACTAACAGGTAGTATATGAAGTGTGGATATGCTGGACGCTTCCTGGGCAGCTTGGAGTGGAACGGCAAGATTTCATCACACTTCTCAGAACAGCATGGAAATTCAACTTATTAATTTTTTTTTACTTCTGGAATTTTCCATTTAATATCTTTGGATCTCAGTTGATTGCAGGTAACTCAAAGCAGTGAAAGTAAAAACATGTTAATGGGGCATACTGTGACATCTTTGAAAACCCCCTTTCTTTTCAGTTTTTACTCATCAATAAACACTATCATGTT
Organism: Tamias sibiricus; assembly: GCA_025594165.1. Taxonomy (NCBI): domain Eukaryota; kingdom Metazoa; phylum Chordata; class Mammalia; order Rodentia; family Sciuridae; genus Tamias; species Tamias sibiricus. Next base: position 137,029,394 of record CM046659.1, read on the forward strand.
GATTTCCAATATATCCATCAATTCCATCAATTCAACTGAGGCCAGCAGCATCATTGCCAAAATTACTGTTTTTTTTACCATCTTCTTAACTTTCACTACCAACACCCTAAAATCCATTCTTCATGACAACCTTCCTAAATACATCAGCCAGGTTTTATTTATGTTATACTTCAAACCTTCCAATGTTTTCTTGTTACACTCCAAACAAACTCATGTTCCATGATTGCTTCTGAGGGGGTGTTCAGTAATCAACCACATTAATCAGTCACCCATTTAAGCTCTTTTCACACAATTCACTTTTTTAATTATTATGCTTTCCATGGAGTCTAGTGATTTTTAAAATAATGCCACAAAATGTTTAAATAACATTTTATGAAGTGAAGGAATATAATTTCTATGTACTATGTGACTTTTTCATCTGTAAAAAATTACTAAATTTGGTGTTACCTTTCAACACTTGATTATTTCATCTGGTATGAAAGGAAAAGTTTCTTTTAATTAGTTAGTTGCTTTCAAAAGTTTTTTTTACACTTGTACATTTTCAATTACATATGAATTTTAGACTAATTTTAAATTTATGCCTCTATTACAGTTATAGGTAAACCTCATGATAGATGACTTTTGACAACTGAATAATGAATGCCATCTAGGACTATGACTTTTTTTAATGAACACAATACCTTTATTTTTATTTATTTATTTTTATGTGGTGCTGAGGATCAAACCCAATGCCTCACACATGCCAGGCAAGTGCTCTACCACTGAGCCACCAACCCAGCCCTAGGAATATGATTTTTATATCAAATGTAACTCATTGTTGTGGGAAGGGGTAAGATCTGGCCAACAACTTGGTTGATATGTTACCATTGCCTCAGCTAATGATGATAGAATTTGTGAGTGTAATAATAGTCTGCCAAGCTCCAAATCAAGAGGATCAATTGAAAAATTTATTTCCATCTAAATAAAGTCAATATCACTTAGGAATGTCAAATATAGCTAGAGGGCATGGCCAACCTTAGAATGGGGTCTGGTGTTGCTCTTTCCTGATGGGATCACTCTTCCTCCCAGAGCTCCATGCAGCTTGTGCACAAGACCCATCCGTGCAGCATGTACACTTGTCTCCAAGGCGATTGCCACAGGACATTCACCTGGTCTGCCTGCCCCAAATGGGTCAGTCTCTCTGCCAATAAATAGGTGAGGGTAGGAAAGAAAGAAAAGTAAGAGAAAGAGAGAGAGAGAGACCAGTATCACAAATGACTAACAAATATTCTACCATTAGTAAGAAGCTGAGCAGAGAGGAGAGAAGAAAGAGCAGTTTTTATTTCCCTGGCTGTCCCTGCTCTGGGAAGGAGGGAAGAAAAAAGGAAACTGTATTATAGGTTTTACAGAGAAGCAGAAAATATGATGTTTATGTACATAGAATTGCCTCATGAGATTATAGAGGCTGGGAAGTCCAAAATCTGAAGGGCAGGCCAGCAGGCTGGAGACCTAGGGAAGAGTCACAGATTGAGTTTGAAGATAGTCTGAAAGCAAAATTTCTCAAGGAATCTGCATCTGTTTTCCTTTAAAGACCTTAATTGGATGAAGCCCACCCAGATTATGGAAGGGAATCTCCTTTATTCGATAGCTACTGATTTACATGTTAATCTCATCTAAATAAAATCTTTACAGCAATACTTACACGAATGTTTGACCATATATCTGTGTAGTATAGCTATATTAGCTTTCCATCACTAAGACAAAAACAAGAGGTAATCAAATTATAAGAGATAACATTTATTTGGGGGCCACAGTTTTGGAGATTCCAGTTCATGATCAGTTCACCCTGTTGTTTTGGGCCTGTGGCAAGACAGTGCATTATGGCGGGAGCATGTGGCAAAGTAAAACCACTCACCTCATGGCTAGGAAACAAGAGAGGGAGGGAAAGGATTGGGTTCCACAATCCCCTCCAAGGAAACAGCCCCAATGACTGAAAGACCTCCCCACCTTTTAAAGGTTCCATCACCTCTCAATAATGACACTATGGAACAAGGCTTTTAGCATATGGAACTCTAGGGGACATTCAAGATCCAAGCATTAGCATTATCCTAGCTAATTGACATAAAATTAACCATCAGAGAAGCAAAATGATCATAAATGTGCTGGGATGTTTTAAAATGACCTCGCTTACATTTAAATTTACTATTAAAGCTCACATTTGTTTCTTATAATCACAATTAAATCTGCTACTGTTCTTCTATGGTCTGCTGGGGGCCAGCCCCAGTCAGGGGATACAACGCGAGCGCTCAGTGAAGTACGAAGGCAGAGAAGCAGCGATGGGGAAATTAACACACCAACACACGAGTCAGGCTGTGGAATCTTCTCTCTTTACTTTCACTTTTTTTTTTTTTTTAGGTTTTAAGCATAATTTTTGGCAGTACAGAATGTTTACACTTTCTTTGGTGATTTTATTACAGACATGACTTAACTTTTAGATTACATTTTAGACATATTAAATTTCTTATTATATATATATATTTCATGGTTTTGAGGTCACTTGCACCTTTTCAAGGCCCTGTACGTGACTGAAACTGTTTTCTCTGCATACTATTTAGGCTGTCTGATAAAAGTCAACTCTCTCTATCTGGGATTCCAAAGCATATTGTTTTTCTTTTATAGCAGTTGTTTATAAAAACTAGAAGCAGGGAAAAGAGGGATGCAAGGCTGAAGGACTTTTTGCTCTAAGGGATTTATATCTACTTTAAAAGTAAGAGAAATTTATTTTTAATCACAAAAAGACTCTTAAAGCTTATTAACTAGAAATTAAGTACTTATAGAAAAAGGTTTATGTTACTCTTTTTAAGAAAAGATGAATGTACAGAGTTAGTCTGGATCTAAATAATTGAAATAGCAATACCTGGTGGCCATATATGTGAATAAAGAACTAAATAGCAAGTAGAAGTCAAAGTTAACTCTTTCAACACCATGATATCTTTCATGAAAAAGGAGAGGGCTTTATAGAAAATGCCACAACATGGTCACCAATTCCTGATGTAATTCAAGCCCCTAATAAATAACATAGATTCATATTTTCTCCTTTCATAAGAGTAACACATCTAGGGAAATCAGGCTAGAAGTACCTCTCCAGACTTCAGCACAATATTATGTGTGTTGGGGAAAATAAAAGCAACCCCCAACTTATTCAACTTATTGAGCAAACTTATCCTTTTTTTATGAGAATCAAAAATTCTTCTCTGTGATTCCCTGTTTGGAATGACATGTGTGTATGTAAGAATATAAAATATAAGACATAACATTCTATAACATTTTGATTTTTTTTCATACATACTACCTCCTTCAATTTTTACAGTAATTTTACAAATTCCTTATGAGTCCTATTTTCACATGGTAAAACCAAGAACTCCCAGCTCAAATTCTGCCTCATCAGGGTATCCAGGGCCTTTAAGTTCATGGCCTTTTTACTATGCCACATTTTCTCTTCTTTGTACATAGCTCCTTTGTTTACATTATTAAAAGTAAACATGTATGGTTCTTTGGAAACAAGTCCTATGCTCATATGAAAAAAAAAAAAAAAAACAGTGATGTCAAAATGCATTTTTCCAAAGATACCTATAAAGAAATGTCATATGATCCAACTACCCCACTACTGAGTATATGTCCAGAGAAAATGAAATCAGTATACAAATGAGACTCCTGCCCATGCTCACGCTTATTACAGTACAATTCACAAAAGATATGAAATAAGCCCAGGTGGCCACCGACATATGAATGGATAAAGAAAATATAGTATATATATACACAGTGGAGTATATTACTCAGTTACAAAGAAAAATAAAATCCTCAGAAAACTGGGAATGAAACCACCATTTGACCCAGCTATCTCACTCCTTGATATCTCACTCCCAAAGGACTTAAAATCAGCATACTATAGTGACACCACCACATCAATATTTATAGCAGCTCAATTCACAATAGCTAGACTATGGAACCAATCTAGGTGTCCCTCAATAGATGAATGGATAAAGAAAATATGGTATATATACTCACTGGAATATTACTCAGCTTTAAAGAAGGGTGAAATTAGGGCATTTGCCAGTAAATGGTTGGAGTTGGAGAATATCATACTAAGCGAAATAAGCCAATCCCACAAAACCAAAGTCAGAATGTTTTCTCTAATATGTGGATGCTAATTCACAATAAGGTGGGGGGGCAGGGCACTAGGGAAAAATAATGTTCGATTAGGTAGAGGGAAGTGAAGGGAGGAGAGGAAGGGGATGTGGGGATGGGAAAGATAGTGGAATGAAACAGACATTCTATTATTATTACTCTGTATATATGTGACTACATGATCAATATGATTCTGCAACATGTACACTTTGAAAAATGAGAAATTATATCCCATCTATGTATGATACATTATAGTGCATAAATGCATTCTACTGTCATGTATAACTAATTAAAACAAATTTAAAAATTAATTAAAAAGAGAAAAAAATAAAATCCTAACATTTTCAACAAGATCAATAGAACAGTAGACATCATGTTAAGTGAAATAAGCCAGATATAGAAACACAAGCATTGTATGTTCTTTCTTATACAAGAAAACTAAAAAATAAAGTCACCCAAAAACATAGAATAGAAATTATTAGGAACTATTACAAGGAAGAGTGCTAAGAGTTGGAGGTTACAGGGAAGGAGGGTGGCTGAATATGAACAATGTATGTAGACATGTATGAAAATATCATATTCAGTCCCATTTATAAGTAAAATTAATATATTTTTTAAAGAAGGGAAATGTCAGAGTCTGGTGGAGTTGACTTTCCTTCAAGGAAGGTGGTTTCCTTCTCAGGTGTCTGAGATTTGCTTTTCTTTTCACAAAAGGCTTCATTTCCATTCCCTCTGGTCTACAAATACAAAATGCCAGTGGGGCAAATGAGGATTTCCTTATTTTGAAAAGAAATAAGAGTAAAAATCAGCATTGTATCTGGCTTTCCACAACATTCCAGGACCTGGAGACAAGCTTCAGCGTTTTTTTTTTTTTTTTTTTTTTCTTCTTGTTCTTTTTTGGTACCAGGGATTGAACCCAGGGGTGTATGACCACTGAGCCAAATTCCAACCTTTTCTTTTTTTTTTTTTTTTTTTTTTTTTTTTTTTGTGGTACCGGGGATTGAACTCAGGGGCACTCGACCACTGGGCCACATCCCCAGCCCTTTTTTGTATTTTATTAGAGACAGGGTCTCACTGAGTTGCTAAGTGCCTCGCCATTGCTGAGGCTGGCTTTGAACTCGCGATCCTCCTGCCTCAGCCTCCCAAAGTGCTGGGATTACAGGCGTGCGCCACCGCGCCCGGCCCAACCTTTTCTTAATTTTTTATTTTTATTTTGAGACAGGGTCTTGCTAAGTTGCTTAGGGTCTTGCTTAATTGCTGAGGCTGGCTTTGAAGTAGCGATCCTCCTGAGCAACTAGGATAATAGGCATGCGCCACCATGCCCAGCCTTCAAACTGCAGTTCTACAGTTATCTTGGCATTAAAAATCATTAGACAAATGTGGCTGGACAGAAGGAGAGGAAAACAAAGACTGGGTTGAAGAAATGCCAGTGAACAAATTGACCTTGCAAAGTGATACATTTGGACAACAGATGATAAGGGCAGGTGTTGGTGCAAACCGGTCAGAGCAGCAAAGAGAGAAGTGGGGACTGCCATTTGATAACTGCAGATGAAAGCACATTTATGAAAGATGTGCACTTCATCATAGGAATACTATGATGAGGTTATTATTGAGGTTATTACTCAAAGTTGATAAATAAATGGAAGTTATTTAACCCAGAAAGGATGGTTGTATATGAAAAATGATGTCCCAATTTGGAAAATAAATCATTAGATAAAAAAGCCTCATAGATGTTGATTTAAAGAAAAAGAGATGTTGGTTTCCATCAAAATGAAAAGATGGGGCTGGGGTTGTGGCTCAGTGCGTAGAGGCGATCCTCAGCACCACGTAAAAATAAAAATAGGCATTGTGTACAATTAAAAAACAAATAAATACTTAAAATGAAAAGATGACTTAGCCAATAAACTGAGAGGCTGATTTTTTTCTGTGAACATTATTTTGTATCACCAGTTTACTTTAACAAGAATTTTAAATTGAGAAGAAAAATTAATAAAAAGCTATGTCAAGCCGGGCGCAGTGGCGCACGCCTGTAATCCCAGCACTTTGGGAGGCTGAGACAGGAGGATCGCGAGTTCAAAGCCAGCCTCAGCAATGGCGAGGCACTTAGCAACTCAGTGAGACTCTGTCTCTAAATAAAATACAAAATAAAAGGGCTGGGGATGTGGCCCAGTGGTCGAGTGCCCCTGAGTTCAATCCCCAGTACCAAAAAAAAAAAAAGCTATGTCAGGCAAATCACAGGGAAAAGGAAAGATAAGGATGGTGAAAATTAACTGAAACCAGAAAGACATAAACTAGTACCCAAATAGCCCACTTCAATCCTGAACACTTTGCTAAAGCTGAAAAACAAAAAACTGATCCAGAGAATCTAGCAGTGTCAGCGGGAAAAATCATTGTTCATATGTTTCAAAGACATCTTGAGACTGAAAGATGCACAGGTTCCTAACTCTGAGATCTGATAATGCTCTGATAGTTCCAATGAAAAGGTTATGATATGCCGGTGCCATGGTGCACGCCTGTAATCCCAGAAGCTCGGGAGGCTCAGGCAGTAGGATCTTGAGTTCAAAGCCAGCCTCAGCAACAGCGAGGCTCTAAGCAGCTCAGTGAGACCCTAAATAAAAAGCAAAATAGGGCTGGGAATGTGGCTCAGTGGTTGAGTGCCCCTGAATTCAATCCCCAGTGCCCACCCACCCCCATTAAAAGGGTATAATATGAGCAAGTCATGTCTTAGGCTTGGCTGACAATACATCCACCTTTGTCTAATCATTTCATCTAGTGAGAAAATAAAAAGCAATCATAAGAGACATGGATAAATAATGGTGATGTGAACGAAGGTCTTCACAAGATGTCACCCAGTGGTCTCTGAAGCTCACAGAGTGTGAGAGCTCGAAGCAATCAGGATCCCTGGAGCAGAGGCCTGCAGTGCACATGCACATGGGTCAGGAGAGAAGGATGACTGTGCCACATGGAGCTGAGGACCAGGGTTTATCCTCAGGGTCTGCACCAAAGACACTATCCCAGTTTCTTTAATACCTTGTTCCTTACTGTGCTTTTGGGCTTCCATGGAATTTCTGTACAGCTGACTAGGCCACATCTCTGATACGCTCAGAAATCAGTCTCAGATTCTGTAGAGGGTTTCCACTTTATTCTCAGCAGGATTAACACCACTCGTTGAATTTCCATCTCCTCAAAACTTTGCAAAATTGGAATTGATTGTGGGGAAACTAGAAATACTTCAGTCTATGTTTCAAATCCCAATATAACCTGAGTAATGGAATTACATGCTTTTCTCATTGAAAGTTCAAATAACTTAGTGATGGTTCTGAATTCTCTCCTGCTAGCTTCCCAATTCAATAGATGGAATGCTCTTTGAGATCGTTATCTTTAGACTAAGGAAGTCACAGTAATATATGCTCTATTTCCTCAGCTTGAGCTATTAGAGTGGCTTCCCAAGGGACTTATCTTCATTCTCCTTTCACCCATTCTATGTTTGTGCAGCATGTCTGGCTATTTTTCTGATGTTGGGCTCAGCTCCATTCATCTCACAACACATTGTAATGTCTTATTGTCCTTCAATATGTCTTAAATTCCCATACCCACTCTAATCTACTCTTTTCCAGCACAGTGCCATTATTCACACTGTTCCCAAAATCTATTCCAGCCTCTGTAATTTCCCACAGTACCCTTTTGTCCTAAAACTTCATGATCACAGAGGGGAAAAAAATGGTCTTCATAGAATTTATTGACTTCAAGTTATCAGGAATTTCTCTTGAGAGTCAATATACCCCTCTCCAAGTTTGACTGAGAGAAAACAGCATTGGTAATGAATTTAATGATCCTGAAATTACAATATCTCCTCCAGTCTCATAATTCCACAGTTCTGTTACTATGACAACGTACATTGCAAAGACGTAAATTTATTTAGAGGTCAAGAAGGAAACTTCAGTATTTTCACATTTTTGCCATCCCATACTTTGTCACTGTTAGACCCCTCTTTTCCTCATGACATACATCAAATTCCTAAGTTATGTAGATTTTATATAAAAAGCTACTGAAAATACACATTCTCTAAGTATCCTTGTTGTGTCAATAAAACCAGCCATAGAATCAAATTTCTTTAGGCCATCTCCTAGAGACAAACATTAGGCATTATAATATGCTCCCATTGTGAAGACAATTCTATAAATTAGGCTGTTTAGCGTCAGAAGATTCCTGGTTTGAGGACAAGGAAGGTTTGTATGCCATTATCTTTAGGCTGTGTATCTGGCATATTTCACCCCAATCTTGTTGAGTATTTCCCATTACACTGCCATTCACCTTAACCATTGTGCTTCAAGGCATATCCCAAACATCCTCTTTGTGTGAACTGTTTTCCAGAGTAAGCATAGAACTCAAGACTGGGAAACCAACTAGGGCTGGCTTGAGAAATGTAGCTTGCAGTCAGCCAGTCTTAAACCTGCCAGTCTGCTCGTGATCAACTCTACACTGTTGTAACCAAAAGATCTGACAAGAACAACTTAGAGAGCCAGGTGCGGTGGCGCTCGCTTGTAATCCCAGCACTTGGGAGGCTGAGGCAGGAGGATCACGAGTTCAAAGCCAGCCTCAGCAATGGTGAGGCACTTTAGCAACTCAGTGAGACCCTGTCTCTAATGAAATACAAAAAAGGGCTGGGGATGTGGCCCAGTGGTTGAGTACCCCTGAGTTCAATCCCCGGTACCAAAAAAAAAAAAAGAACAACTAAGAGGAGGAAAAAAATCATTCTGTCTCATTGTATCAGAGATTTCAGCCCATGGTCAGCTCAGTCCATAGCTCTGGGCCAGAGGTGAGGCAGAGAACATCATGGCAGAAGAGCACAGCAGTGGAAAGCCGCTCAAGACATGACCACCAGGAAGCAGAAAGAAAGAGAGGGGGAAGGGACTGCAGGGAAGGTGAAGTCATGCAGGACACACTTCCAGGGACCCATGTCATCTAGCCATGCCCCACCAACCCAGAACAGTAATCCTTTCAAATCAGGAGAAGTGATTAGGTTATAGCTCTCATAATCTAATCTTTTATTTAACCTATGAATATTCCTGTATTGACAGAGGAGCTTTTAAGGGACACCTCATATACAAGCCATAACAAACCCAACATCATATATAAGGAGTGCAATGTGATCAGACTTCTAATGACTGGGGATCCAGTCATACTGAAAGAATGATTTTGGCTAATCAGATGAAAGGGGTACCTGGGGCCAACTGCTGTGTGTGTCCGCAGGAAAGAAGACAGCCTTAGGAAAGCCATTCCTTAAGGATCCAATGCTATTTCTTCTGTGCTACAGAGTCATTCATTGGTGGGGTGAAGCTAACAAGGAACTGAGCTGTTGTAGGTGATATCCTTTAGATGTCCTCTGTGATACTCTCTGGTCCTCTTAACTCACACAATGTTTGAAATCTCGTGTCACTTCATTGGTATCTCTCTGTGACATTGGGCATCTTCTATTTATGTTAGATGCATGGTATGGTGTTCTTTCATCCTTAATTTGTTGCTACTTGCCTGATCATAGAGAATAGACCACTCCATCTTTGCCTCTAAACATCAGGTGTAGGACCTTGAACTTGATGTGTGCTCATAAGATTTTGTTTTACTTGGGTTCATTTGATGAGGTTCCTCTTAATAGGTATTGCAAATTCAAAGGACTTTAGGGCTGACCATACATCTCAGTGATAGAGCATTTGCCTAACATGCATAAGGCCCTGGCTTTGATCCTCAGCACTGCAAAACGAAAAAATGAAACTGTGAAACTGATTGGAAAAATTTTGAAGATCTTATCTGATAAAGTATTTGAAAGGAATGATGGGAGATGGTCTATACTGAACCTCAATTGTTAAGTTAGAGGGATACAGGAGAACAGCAATATCTGCCATCATTTTTATATTTTATAACATTATAATATAAAACTCAATATTTAAATTTTTTCCATTTATAATCCACCATAATCATTGACCATTGTTCTTGAGTTCTGGCAATGAATTCCGAACTCTAAGACACTATTGTGAATATATGTTCTCATTGAGCTTTATCTCATAGAACACAGCATCTATTAAATATAAAATATTCCGTTTCAAAAAAAATCAAAAACATTGATAACTGCACACTAGTTCTTAACTTTCTTATCAACCAAAACTGTATTTCTCCAACTCTTAGTTCCAAAAGCAGAAATTAGAATAGAATAGTTCTATCTAATTTATGTTTACATTAGGTATTAGTTGCTGTGTGACAAATCATCCCTAAAGTCATTATTTCACAGTTTCTCTGTGTTAGGATCTGTATATGACTTAAATGAATTCTCCAGCCCAGAATCTCTCACAAGGTCACCATGAAGGTGTCAGCTAAAACAGCAGTCTCACCTAAAGACTTGACTGAGCAAGGATCCACTTCTAAACTCTGTCACATGGCTGTTGCAGAGATTTAGTTCCTTCCAGGTTGTTGGGCTGAGGGTCTCCATTCCTTACTGTTTATTGACCAAGGTCACCCTTGGTTCCTTTCCTATGACAGCTCCATGGGGAATTTCATGACACAGAAGTTGGTTTCCCTCAGGCAAGAGAGAGTGCCCTAAACAGGAGCTACCCTCATTTTGTAATTTGATCTCAGAAGTGACATCCCATCACTTTTGCTGTATTCTGTGTGTTAGAAGTAAGTCACCAGGTCCAGCCCAAACTCACTGGTGGGGAAACACCAGGTGTGAGCATTAGGAGGCATTAGGGGCCACCCGCCCGAGAGGCTGTCACCATAATATGTCATCAAGTTTCTGGAGTTCATTCCCTTCCCTTCTGAAATTTGGTAGATTCACAAGAGAAAAACCCTTGATTCAGTCAATTTTCTACAATGCTCCAGTGAAAAGTTAATTTGAGATATTAAGGGTAACTTTTTAATTTTTAAATAATTCCTGCTATCCCCATCATTACCAAATTGCTAGGATCAGCTTTTTAAATACTCACTAAGGCCATTTGTGTTTAATGCAAATTGGCCATGTGCTCATTAGCAATGCTTAATCTTCATCACAAGACAGGATGATTCAAATAACTGCAGAATGATATGAAAGAAAATCTTTGCACAGAATCAGTCATGGGGTGGCCTATCCATGGCCCATATTGGAGTTTACCTCAGAGGTAAATTATAGGCTTTCTGACTTTAAGAGCCTTTGAAAAGTGTATTAAACCAAATCATCTGTTCCAGCCTAAGGAATAGCCTATGCAATTCCCCTAAGCATCTCTATTTCAAACTAGAAATAAAATCAATATTTCACTTGTACATTGTGTAGTAAAGCGGTATCAGATCAAGACAGTATCAGCCTATTAACAATTAACATGAAGCACATCTTCATCTAATAAAACCAGAAAATACAACACAAGACAGTCAGATTTGTCTTGCTTGGAAGAAAGAAAAGAGGATTATTGATGGTAATGGTGGGCTAAGCACAGAGAAAGATGGGGAAGAAAGATCCCATGCTGATTCCCAAGCTCATTGTTTCCCACCTATTGTAATATCAACATATTAGGCAGGATTTTCCATTTAAAAATCTCTAAAACTCTTTTAGCATGAAGATTTGTGTCCATTGCCACATTAATATTCGTCATCAAAGAATGGGTGGAAAGGACTCTATATTACTCCTTGAAAGAAAGTGGAAGTTTAATTTTTAGATAAGTTACCTTACTGCAAGTCCATCTCATTTGGGGATAAATATTTACATGTACTGCAACATAATACCTTAATTGAATACAAATTTTAGAGGCATATAAAAGTCTTTATTGCAGATATTTTTCAGATGGCAGAAAAAGACATTTGTGTGGGGCAGTATTTAAAGGGTATATTCTTTCAAAACCTATTAAAGCTGAAGAAAATGTTCTAGGGCTCATTTGGAAGCATTTCATTAGTAAGAGGTGAAATTTCATTTTTTCTTTCTTTTTTTTTTTTTTTTTTTTTTTTTTTTTTTTGGTGGAGAATGTCTAGAAAATTCCTGACTAGGCTGAGAAGGGCCACTTTTGTGATACTACAAAAGACAGAAACAGGTATTTATTATGATGATTTCCTGTTTTCAATGGTTTAAACTTCCCCTATTATTAACCCAGGAGCACCTCTGCTGATAATTCCCTGATGCTGATCATGATGGCCTTACTGTTCTATAAGTTGGAAACATATCTAACTTATTCAATTTCATTCCAACAAACTCAGTAATGTCTATTTTCCTCTTCATCTTTGTAAGAAAGCAAAGAATGAGGAAGAACACTTGCTAAATATGCCCATCAAAATATAGATATTGAGCCTTCATGATTTCCAGGCTCTGAGCCAAGTTTTAGAGTTATAAGGTTTTAAAAGGAGACAGAAATGTATAATCCAATCAGACTTTCTTAATCAAATGAACCCACAGACCTGATTTATTGAGTAAACAATTGTTGAGCTAAACAGAAATCTTTGAGTTGAGCATATTAGCTGCTTAGGCATTTACTATGTGTGCCTATATTTTGAAGTTTCCACAGCTACAGGCTTGAGATTCTGTGCTTTTCAAGCTTGAAAACTTCTTTACACCAGTCATACAAGGATAGACCTCTGAAAGGATGAATCTCACAAATCAAAGTTACAGGAAACCATTGAATAAGTAAGTGTTTATATATATCATTTATAATGTGAAGATTTTCATTACCAGCACTAGGATAGACCATATCATTTAATACCTCTTTAGCAGAGAACATTTTTAAATGCTCAAAAGTATAGCAAAAAAATGCTTTCAAATGGATACCTGAACTTTCAACAAAGTAAAGTAAATTATCAATGCAAATATTAAGAGAAAACTGCAAACCAGAACTGTAAATGTAAGTGAACCTTTATCATTACCTCATGGCAGGAAGTGGTACATTGGGCTGCATTGGGCAGAAATTAGACTTAGGTCCATAGTGTGTGTTACCTATAGGCTGGTGTAACAACACCTCTCCATAGTAAGCAAGAAGGTAGAAAACTTCCACCTTCCCATGGGCTCAGAATTAATAGGGAGCCTGTCTCAGGTTCCAGGTGGTAAAATAAAGTCTTTCCTATGTATTTAGAGGCAAAGGCTGGTGCCTCCAGTGTATTTGTGTCTGAATTTAAATTCTACTTATGACTTGGAAGTGTACAAGTTAAGACATGGACAGAAATTGTTTCCTGGCTGGTAATACTGCTGGGATATTGTCATGGAAAGCAGGCTGTGAGACAGAGACAAATATGTATGAGATCTATATGGGCATGTACTTGGAATCTACAAGCAGAAGTAGGGAAGAAGGCAGGACTGGGTGGAGATATCAACACTCAGCCCATACTGTAGGAAGTATAAAAGAACAGAGGGTCCTTAAAAATTATTCTGGGTAAGGCAATAGGTAGGGCCTTCAGTACTCCCAATTTACATCTTTGGATGGTCTGGGAGGATGTCATGACTTTGGATGGTGAGCGAATATCAGAATGGGGCTGGCAACAGAGAGCTGTCTAGTGGTGGCACTGCCAGTCTCAGGAGCAATAGGTCCTTTATTCCTAAAGGATAAATAACACTCTGTCCAATACTGGAGTCTAGTGGAATCAAACACAAAAATGCTGGGAGGGGGAAGACCTTCCATCGAGGATTCCAAGGGATTCATTCTAATAGGATAAAGATGTAAAAGGATGGTCATTATCATAGCAGCAATGGTTAATTTTGGTTTATAAGAGGTAGGTTCTGACAAGTTGATTCCTTTGCCTTCCACAGGGCTGCTGTTTTAGTCAGCTTTTTCACTGCTGTGACTAAAAGACCTGGTAAGAATAATTTTAGAAGAGAAAAGTTTATTTTGAGCTCACAGTTTCCAAGGTCTCAGTTCATAGACAGTCGACTTCATTCCTCCTGGCTCCAGGCGAGGCAGAACATCATGGAAGAAGAGTGTGGCAGAGGGAAGCTGCTCATATGATGCTCAGGAAGCAGAAAGAGACTAAGCTCAACTCACCAAATTCATAGCCCAAAGGCATGCCGCGAGAACCCACCTTCTCCAACCACACCCTACCAGTTTACAGTTTCCACTCAGTTAATCCCACCAGGAGATTAATTCACTCATTGAGTTAAGGCTGTCATTAACCCAATTGTTTCACCTCTGAATGCTCTTGCATTGTCTCACACATGTGCTTTTGGGGGACGCCTATTATACAAACTATAACAGTGGTTAGTGTGTCCTCTCAGGATGGTGACTGGATTCACACAGAAACAAAGAGATGTAAGAAGGAGGGTGGTACACCAGGCAAAAGCCATACGTTTTATGATTTAACAATGGTAGTCACATAGCATCATTTTTGCCCCATGCTATTTCTGAGGTTTTCACTAAGTTCAGCCCACATTCAGTGGGAAGGTGGTTAAATTACAACTTATGACAGAATGAATGACAAATATGTTGTGAATATATTTTAAAAATGCCAAGGAATTTTAGAACTAAACAGAAATAAAAGCATCATAGGATGTGAAGCAGATAAAATAGTGCTCAGAAGAGGTAGAAATAAAAAGAGTAAACACAAATTAGTGAATAAAATATCAAGATAGCTGATATTAATTAAATACAATAAAAGACCAAATTTGAATATTTTAAAGAACTAACATAACAGATAATTCTTAGACAAGCTCTCTTATAACAAATAGAAAAGGATACAAATGAAACAATATTTGGGTTAAAAAAATCCTTAATGCCTACAGATACAACAGAAAAGTATTTAAATGGTAAGGAAATACAGGTTGGTAAATATATTTAAAACTTTATTTGCCTAGTTCCTAGAAAAATAGATCTTACTTAAAATAATTACAAAATATAGAAAAATGTAATGTTCTTGAGAATTAAATCAATTAAACCAGCACTAAAAAAATCAATTTCAAAGGAAGTGCCAAAATTGTGTTTGCTAACAAATTATATTCAAGGAACAGATATTTTTAATCTTATACCATCTTTATAGAGGCTAAAAAAATACATAGAGAATAAAATAGAAAAATTACAAGGCAGTGTAAGAGCAAAACATTATAGTCCAGACTCACTTATGGAGAGGGATGCAAATATTCTACATTTAAAAATTATAGTATGTAATTTAAAATACCTACCAATAAAGCAATATGCCTAAATTTAAATATAGCATAGGTGAACAAAACTTTTGTGCATATCTATAAGTAGCATCATATTTCAAAGACAAAAAGTAAAAATAAAAGGTTTTTATATCAGAGGTCTAACTATTACATTTAATAATTAAATACAATGCATTTTCATATTGAATTGCAAAATGTTCTAAGAGCCTCCTCTGAGATAAGAAATTTTAAAATAGTATTCTGCTGTTACTGTTGTTATTCATCCTTATATGAGGCACCCTAGCATGTACTCTGAGGTGAGAGATATCCATGAAAGGTACAAGATTGATTGGATCATCTTGAAATGCCAGAAAGCAAGCAAATACTAAAAAAAAAAAAAAAAAAAAAAAAAAAAAAGTAGGGCAGGCCAAAGAGACATAGATACCAATCTGAAACAGGATAAACTTCACAGTATTGTGCTACAACCTAAAGTATAAAATAAATATGAATGTGTCTGAACTGATATGAATAAATGATTGAATAAATAAGTACATTAAATGGAAATAACAAACCTTTAGAGATTAACTCCAAATTACTTATGTGTATGCTACCTCCTCTAGGAAGTGGACTTTAATGCCACCATTGCCCTCTACCTGCATGTGAGCTAGACTTAGTGATTCACCTCCAAATAAGAGAATATTGAAAGCAGAACACTAACTTTGCAGTGAAGAAATTTAGCAAACACCACTTTAAACAAATGACTAAATGTCACATCACTAGTGATATCATATTGATATTACATATCTTTGATATGTTTTGATAAAATCTTTGCCAGCACTTATCACTCCAGCCTGAGCATAAAAATAAAATACAAACCCAAATTGAGGTGCATTCTACTAAGGATCTGATCAGTATTCCTCAAAACTAACAAGGTCATGATAACAAAGAAAGACTGAGAAAATGCCACAGAATAGGAGAGGCCAAAGAAACATAATGATTAAATACAATATGGAATCCTAGATTGTATGCCAGGTACAGAAAAAGAACATTGGTGCAAAAGCTAATGAAATCTGAATAAAACCTGGATTTTACTTAACAGTAATATAATGTAATAAAATATTGGTTTCTTAGTTTTGGCTTTCAGGGAAGCTGGATGGGAAATCACTACATTATATTTGCAAATTTTAGTAATTTTTTTATAGTTGTAGATAGACAGCATGCCTTTATTGTTTTTTTATGTGGTACTAAGGATTGAACCCAGTGCCTCACACATGCCAGGCAAGCACTCTGCTACTGAGCCCCATCCCCAGCCCTATTTGAAATTTTTCTTTAAATCCAAAATCATTCCAAAAGTTTAAAAGTTTGCTATATAAGGGTTGAAAAGAAGTAACAAAACTTTTATCTTAAAACTGACATGGAAAATCGACTTGCCAGGATTAAATGTTATTTTAAATTTTTATTTATATATTTTATCAATTATATTTTATTTTTAATTGACAAAAATATCATATATTTATAGTAAACAACATGATGATTTGAAATGTATTCATTGTGGAATGATTAAATTGAGCTAATTAACATGCACATTAATTCACATTCTTACACTTTTTTGGGGTGAGAACACTTGTGGTAAAAGCGCATCTGGCAAGGAGAGAGGCTTACAGCTGTGGTAGCCTCTCTAATCACTCCTAGCTGCTCACTCTCCTCCCATTGGCATCTGATGTGCAATAAATCCCTACTAATAAGGAGCTCTCAGATGCTCCACAGTGGCTGGCAGGGCGTGATGAAATAGGACCAGAAGTGGCAGTGTGCAAGGTCCACAGGATAGGTGGGATAGATAGGTATAAGAAGGAATGATAGGAGGTGACAGGGACACAGTCACAGAAGAAATAAAATCAGCTTTCTCAATAAGATAGGATGTGCAGGGGCTGGTGTTATGCTCAGTGGTAAAGCACTCACTTAGCACACATGAGACATTTGGTTCAATCCTCAGCACCACATAAAAATAAAATAAGGTATTGTGTCCATCTACAATTAAAAAAAAAAATAGGATGTGAAACTATCTCTCTCAAGAGAACAAGATGTCTCAGCCCAGATCATAGGGGGCCTACAAACTGCAAAGGCAGAACAAAGCCCTCCCTATCTCCCCACATGCAAAACAAGCCTAGAAACATAACAAATCAGTAAATATCACCACAAAATTTGAGCATTGAAAAAGGACCTATCAACACATCGGCTTGGTTGGCATCAATTAGGTTTACAGGCCTGTCAAAAACAGGAACTAAAGAGATGTATAGATAGTAGTGTATAGATAAGATCCTCTGGGGAAACCAGTGTGGTTCTCATGCTGGAGACTGTACCATTTGATGTCTGTGCCTGCCGAATGAACTTTTGTTTTCAGTAAATCTTTGATGTGTGCACCCGCTTGTGGTTTGTGTGTATGTGTGTGTGTATGTGTGTGTGCACATACGCGCACACACACCACTAGTAATCTTGCCTGATTGGGACATAGGAACTGAGGGACCTTTTTCCTCCTACAATATTCCCAGCCTTCCCATGACACAAGCAGACCTTTTACTCTAACGTGAATCTGGCATTTCCCAAGAGTGGGGTATCTCCTTCTACCTAGACCCTGAAACAAAAGAGACCATGAGTCAGAGCCACATATATAATCCAGATGGGAAATACCTGTTCATTGCTATAAACCACTGAGATTTTGAGGTTGTGTGTTCCCACAGGAAAGCAGGGAAAGGGAAAATGTGCCCAAAGCATAGGAGAGGAGGCACACAGAGGCCTGGATTCAGCAAGGTCTAGACCAGAAAAAATAGAACACTCTCAAAGAATATGAGTCATGCAAATCTGGAAAACTATCTTAGATTCATAAAGGTTTATAGGCAAGTCCAGACTATTCTCTGTCCCCTAATTGTCTCTCATGTACAGAGTATGAAACAAACATTGTCAATTTTTACTGCTCAATTCTTATATTAATCAATTGTCAAATGCAATTTGTTATATTACAGTTGACTTTTGTTGTTTATGTTTCCCTTTGGTGGCTGTTTCTGTACACTTGAGAATATTCTAGTTTCATATCTCCTTTTTATTAGTGCAGATTATTTTATAATAATGATGGTTCATACTATTATTTTATTTTATGAAATATTTAATTTATAAATTTTAACTATTCAGTTGACAAAAATTCAATCTATTCCGTGTGCATAGCTTGATGCTTTGACATATGTTTACATTTTGTAATGATTACCACAATCAGATCCCCCTTCTGTGAAGTTGGTGGCACTATCTCCTCCTTGCATGGGAGTCTCATGTAATAGAGATTTATGCCATGAACACTTCAGGGGTAGACACAGTTTCTTCTTTACCAACTGGGACCATACTGTGTATTTTGTACTATTTATTATAGAACTATTCATGTATATTGTATAAGTACTATGAAATATCATTTTTGAGGGAATATTCTCTC
Source organism: Tamias sibiricus (assembly GCA_025594165.1). Classification (NCBI taxonomy): domain Eukaryota; kingdom Metazoa; phylum Chordata; class Mammalia; order Rodentia; family Sciuridae; genus Tamias; species Tamias sibiricus. The sequence goes on from CM046659.1 coordinate 137,048,110, forward strand.
AACCTTGTTCCCAAATTCTTTTAACCACAAGAAACTATTACTCTACAAGTCTGTAACACAAAACCAAATCAAAATAATTGGAGCATTTTCTTCTAATTATTTTTCCCAAATAAAAATGAGTGGCAAAACTTCAGTAGTTCAACCCTGAGAAAAAGGTGGGGGGGGGATTGTGGTGAATTGGCTTGCCCCCAAATGCACAGGAAGCATAACATCTCCTGGGAAGAAGAAAGCATATGGATCATTAGAAACACATTGCTCTTTGTTGAAACTCTACCTCGCATTTCTCACAAAGTTCATCCATTGTAATCAGAATAAAGAAGCATCTATGTATGTTGAAAAAAACTGAACTTAAACATTCCTGTAGGCCTTGAGTAGTTTATATATTCCATAAGTAGCTTCATATCAAGGAACAAGGAATTTGCCCGATCATTTCAACATTGATTCACATAGAGTTTGAAAACAGAAACTTTTGGAATTTGAAGAAGAGGAACTCTCTTGGGAAAGGTGAAGCTTCATGTATGGATTGGCATTCAGACAGTAAGCTGGCTCTAGAAGTCATAACCATGAGAGCATACATATTTAGAGTTGGAAAGGACCTTGTGAATTACCCCATAGAGTCTCCTAAAATCCAAAGATTCTCTTCAGAGTATATACAGTAGAGAAATCTACTCTAAGAGGCAGTCTACTTCATTCCAAAAAAAGGACTTGTATGACTTGTATTTACTTGTATGACTGATATCAGTTGTCTTGGAACATCCTCTCCTTGATCCTAATTATTCTTTTTGCAGATACACAAAATAAACAGATTTCATATGTACAAGAGTCTTCTTTAGAGTAAAGAAAACCAGTGAAGATGACAGATGCTGTATATGCATTTATATAAGCTTATGGAGGGAAGAAACTCGTTTTCTTTCTGGCTATGAGACTGGGCTTGCATTGAGTAAAAGATGTAATATTAATAAAGTGAGAAAGCACGGGTTTGTGGCTTAGGATCACATTAGACCCAGCTCTGTCCCTAGCTAGTTCTGTTTTGTGGAAATTGAACAAGCTACTCAGACCTTAGTTTCCTCTTCTGGAAGATGAACAATTTGTAGAGATTGAGTCAGTTTAGCTCAATAACACAGCTCCATGTTTATATCTTTCATTAGTATTTATTACTCCTTGGATAGTATAAGTTTCTACATATGAGGTGTTTTTCAAATTCCCTGTCATCTGTGTCACACTCTCTTTGTCAATATCATTCTTGAAGTGAAATGTCCTGCTTGCAACAAATTGATTTATCCAAGGATATTTTTCTGAGTTTACTAAATGAGTTCCCTTGAACTCACCATAGCCTAATTTCATCTTACTTTTACAAAAGGAATTTTCCATCCTTCGCCATTTTATCAGTTAACAGAACTAACAAAAAATTATCTTAAAATGATGAATGTGAAGGGGAGAAAACTCTTCTAATATTTTCTAGAATTGAATATTTATTTTGAATTATTAGAATAGTTCTATCCATCAGCTGATAAGTGGCTACTATGAATTGTAATGCATGCTACTATTATATATACAACAACTTCAAATAAAAAAAGAGAAAGAAAAGGTGGTACATGTATGGATAGAATACTCTCAGTCTTAAAAATGATGAAATGCTGTCATTTCTGACAACATTGATGGAACTGCTAAATGAAATAAGCCAAGCACAGAAAGAAAAAGACAGCATGATCTTACTCATATCTGGAATCTAAAAAGTTTGTCACATAGATATTGAGAACAGGATGGTGGTTACCCAAGGCCAAGGAAAGTGGAGGTAGGGAAGAATAAGGGAAGGTTAATCATTTTTTACTAAGTTACATCTAGATAGCAGCAAGGATTTCTGGTGTACTATTGCACAGTGGGGTGACTATATGACAATAATGTACTGTACATTTTCAAAGCTAAATGAAAGGACCTAGAAAGTCTTTACTGTAAACAAATGATGAATGTTTGAGGACATAAATATGTTTAGCCTGATTTAAACATTACCCAATGTGTATGTGTATGTGTGTGTATGCACATGTATGTGCATTCATGTAAACACTAGAGTGCCCCATTAATTTGTACAATTTTTATGTTTGTGTGTATCTTTTAAAAATAAAAATATTTAAATTAAATAATTTTTTAAAGAGATACTTTCAATTTTCTAAAGCCACTGAGAATATTACTATGTATATTCTCATGGTAAATTTTTCAATAGCTGTAAATGTACTTAGAATGTAAAAATGCATTAAGAAAGGAAATACAAGCTGTACTAATATCCACGAACAAAGCAGTGGAACTATTGCCATGTTTAATTTGGTAGCTAGATTTCAATTGTTCTATTTTGGCAGGCCTCATCACAGGACTTGTTCCTCTGAGGTTTCATTTGTCTAAAATCTCACTCATTCCTCTCATGAGTCATCACCAAGCCAGAAATCCTGTATAACTTGCAAGTGACTTCCTGTGATACAGGCTATTCCATTTTTTCCTAATAAATTTAATTTTATTTTTCTGTAGCTCCTCATTCTCATCTGTCAATGTCATCTTTTGTTAAACTTGACTCTGTATGCTGTGGCTGTGGCAGCTGCAAATTTGTCTTCACTTGAGCTTCTGATAAAAGTATTAAACAATGTATATCAATAACCCACAGCTAAGGATAACATCAATTTGACACAGACCTGGTAGTCGATACACTTTAGAGATTTAGTTAAGGGTCTACTTTCCTACCTAAGAAATTAACTTATCCATCAAGATATAGATACTATTGTCAAATACTTAGCTAATCTCAAGATGTATAACATGTTCTGGTCTAAAGGGAAATACCAATATTTTGTTGGGTCTAACTTACTTCTAGTAAGTCTGAACCAATAAAGCTATTGTATATAGGAGTCTCTCAACAAATTCTAACTACTAGTATTAATGTTGTCAGTTTATAGCAATATACTATAATTTAAATTCTCCCACAGAATTTGTATATTTGATAAAGGGTTGGGTTAAAATGATAAGTCTTTGTATTTTGAAACCAGGAGACTAGATGTTATGGTTTAAAGATTCCCCAAAGGCCCATTTCCTAAAGGCTTGGCAGCTAGCCAATAGCAATATTGGTAGGTAACAATCTTTAGGAGATGAGGCCTAGTGGAAGAAGTTAGGTCATTGGAGGTGTGTCTTCAAAGTGGGTATTAGGACCCTAGCTCCTTCTCTCCTCTCTTTGCTTCTCGGCCACCATGAAATGAACAGATTTGCTCCATTAAACACTCCCCACTATGATATGTTGCCTTTCCACAGGTCCAAAAACAATGCAACCGAGTGACCCTGTGCTGCAAGCTTTGAAACTGTGAGCCAAAATAAATCTTTACTCCTCAGAAATTGATTCATTTAGGTATTTTGTCACAGTTATGGAAAGCTGACTACCACACTGGTGAAGATTGACTTCAGTTTAGCCATTCAGTAATACACATAAGCTAGCACTTATGAGACACTGGGCCACATGCAAGACTTATTCTTAGCATCATGCAATGCTAAAAATATAAACTCATTATGCATGTCTTACTATCTTAGAGCTACTCTAGGTACAAAGGTGGGGTTACAGAGAAAAAATTAACATAGGGTTTCTACTCACAAGTAATTATTGATCTAGCAAATAAATACAAGTTAACTATTCAGATAAAAATTTTCTTCATTGCTGTATCTCAATATCTGGTATAGAGACTAGTTTGGTAACAGGAACTCAGCTAAGATTAATGAATGGATAAGTAGCAATCAGAAGAGAGCTCACTAATGTGGCAAACAGCATGTGTGTTATGCATCCCAATTCTCCAACTGCTTTCAACTCTTGCTCTTAAAGCAGAATTGTGGCCCCCAGAATGAGGCACACAGGCTGTGGATGCAATTACCGCACAGAAAATTAACCAAATGCTCAGTTGGTGTGACTTGTGAAGTCCACTAGGCAGAAATGACAAAGGTGAATACTATTAGTCATGTGTAGATTCAAAATTGCCTCTCCCTTAACATGGAAAAGGGATAGGAAGACTGCACATTCTTATATTTTGAGGGCTTTTCTCATGGGAGAGGTTGACAAATTATTTCTGTACAGTTCTATTTTATCATAACAGCAAAGATGCTTCTATGCTTCTTAGAACAGTAAAATGCAAATGGAATCCAGCATGGGGAAAATGGAAAGGAAGAACCAGGAGCCCTTTGGTGAGCATGGTCAAACCACTCATGCAAGTGATTGCGCACAACCGTCAGGGACATCATGCACATTATTAGTTATCATAGGCTTGCATGTGTTTTACAACAATTCCCTAGCAGATGGCAGTAGAGGATCTTATTCTATCAATGCATTGTATCAAGGGCAGAATTCTAAGATATAGAAGTAAGGTGAGCTGAGAAAGGAGTGCTTTTTTCCTTTTCTTTTCTTTCTTTCTTTCTTTCTTTTTTTTTTTGTTTTGTTTTGTTGTTGTTGTTGTTGTTGTTTGTTGTTTGTGGTTTGAGGTTTTTTGGTACCAGTCATTGAACCCAAGGGCACTGAATCACTGAGCCACATCCCCGGAACATCTTTATATTTTGTTTAGAGACAGGGTCTCACTAAGTTGCTTAGGGCCTTGCTAAATTGCTAAGGCTGGCTTTGAGCCTCCTACCTCAGTCTCCTGAGCTGCTGGGATTACAAGTGTTTTTCTAAACCTCATGGAGGTATCATATGGGCTGGTGATTGCCTTACATCTGGCCTCTTCTTTCTTTGTGCTATGAAGATGATCTATTATTTTCAAATAACTGCCCATCACAAGCTAAGATGAGAAAAGCTTCAGTTTCCTCTATCTTGTGAAAAGAAGGTACTCATCTAACATTTATTAAGTTCACAGCTGTGCTAGGTCTCCCATGAATTTTATAAGGTGAAGACAATAGATACAGGTTTTGGGGTCAATCTAAGATTCAGTTTTTGTATATTGACCAGAGGGGTGGAATAAATTACCTATTGGTAAAATGTGATGAAGAAAATTTGTAGGATAGAGAGGAGCAAAGTTTCTGTGAATTGTGAGTTCATGGTTAGTACATGGTTGGTTCTCAGCCCAGAGTGCCTAGAGAGACAGAAATGTGTGATGGTATGGTATAAACTGTTATACATGACTTCATGTTCATTGCAATACTATTTACAATAGCAAGACATGGAATCAACCTAAGTGTCTGTCAACACATAAATGGGTATAGAAAAAATAGTATGTAGTCACAAAGAAAGATAAAAAGAGGCTCTATATGTGTATTATGAATTGTAATGCATTCTACTATTACAAATACAACAACATTGAATAATATATATATGTGTGTGTGTGTGTGTGTATTTATATATATATATAAAAGAAAGAAATGAGGAAAACAATTCCATTCACAATAAACTAAAAAATGCCTAGGAATAAACCTGACCAAGGAAGTGAAAGACCTCAACAATGAAAATTTTTTAAAAATGAAGAAGAAAATTAAAATATTCATGGACTAGAAAAATTAAAATGGTCATACAATCTAGAGATTAAATGAAATTCCCCATTAAAATGCCAATGACACTATTCACAGAACTAGGAAAAAATAAAAACCTAAAAATCATAACAAGCATAGTGAGGGTTAGTGAAGAATAAAAGTACTTTGGATTAGACAAAGAGGAATGAAGTGAAGGGAGTGGGGAATGGGAATAGGAAAGATAGAAGAATCGATCGGACATTACTATCCTATGTGCATATGCAATTACACAACCAATGTAATTCTTCATCATATACAACTAGAAGAATGAGAAGTCATGCTCAACTAAATTGAAACTAGATCACAATCTCTCACTTTGTACTAAAATAAAGTAAAAATTGATCAAAACTTTAATGTAAGAGCTGAAACTTTGAAACTACTAAAGGAAAATATAGGGGAAATCTTTTGAGATATTAGTACAATGATTTCCTAAAGTCCTCCAAAAGCTCAGTAAATACTGGCAAGAACTGGAAAATAGGATTACAGCAAATTAAAAGGCTTTTGCACAACCAAAGAGCCAATCAACAGAGTGAAGAGACAGCCTACAGACTAAGAGAAAATCTTTTCCAGCTATTCATTTGAGAGACAGTTAATACACAGAATATATAGATATATAGATAAACAACTCAAAAAATTAACACAAAAAGAACAAGTAATCCAGTCAACAAATGAGTAAATGAGCTGAACAGACACTTATCAAAAAAATAACTAATTGCCAATGAATTTATGGAAAAAATGCTCACCCCGTTAGCCATCAGAGAAATACAAATCAAAACTACACTGAGATTCCATCTCACGGCAGTGAGAATGACTGTTATCAAAAACACAAAAACAAAAACAACAACAGAAAAACAATGTTGGTAAGGATGCTAGAGAAAATGAACATTTACATACTGTCAGTAGGAATGCACAGCCACTATTGAAAAGAATATGGAAGATCTTCAAAATACTAAAAATAGAAGTACCATATGATTGAGTTATATCACTCCTGGGTATACACCTAAAGGCATCAGAATCAGCATGCAAAAGAGATACCTGTATGCCCACGTTTATCACAACACTATTTATAAAAGCCAAGTAATGAAATCCTCTTAGATGTCCATCAATAGATAGGATAAAGAGAACATGGTATATAAACACAATGGAGTGTTTATATTATTCAGTCACAAAGAAGAATGAAATAATGTCATTTACACAAAAATGAATGAAACTGCAGATCATAATGTTTACCAAAATCTGCCAGTTTCAGAAAGATAAGTATTGCATGTTTACTCTCATTTAAGAAAATCTAAAAAAAAAAATAATAATTGCTGGGGGCCAGCCTCAGCAACTGGCACCCAAAACGTGGGGCCTAACCGGTAAGTTCACATACCTTTAAAGTATTTTTAAAGAGATTTAGGCAGAGGACAAGCTTCTCACCTGAAATGTCACGGACTTCTCAGTAGAGATAAGCTGAGTGAGGAAGGGTAATATGCCATAAAGAAATCTAAAGAGAGAAGATTCCACAGCCTGACTCGTGTGTCGGTGTGCTATTTTCTTTCCCATCGCTGCTCCTCTATCTTCGTACTTCGCTGAGCACTCGCGTTTGTACCCCCTGCTGAGGCCGCCCCCCCCAGCAAATAATAATTAATTAAATTTTTAAAAGATGGCATGAAAGTAGAAGGGGGCCTATCAGTGAAAAGGAAAGAGACAAGGGTGGAAAGGTTAGTAGGTAGAGTAGATACTATCAAAGTATTATGTGAATATATGGAAATGTCACAAGAAAACATTAATTTGTAATTTTAATTAATTGTTACACAATTAACATTCACTATAATATAATAATAAATTTAAAAATAAAACCGTATATAAACAGTATATAAACACAACAGAATACTATGCAGTCATTAAAAAGAAGGATATTTCTATAATTTGTAATACAACCATATGGAATTGAGGACATTATGCTAAGTAAATAAGTAAAATAGCCAGACACAGAAAGACAAATAACGTAATTTAATTTATAGATAGAATCTGAAAAAGTTTATCTCATATAAACAGAAAGAAGAATGGTGCTCACCAGGGGCTGATGGGGTGAGGTTGCGAGATTGGGGAGATGTTGATAAAAGGATACAATATTCAGTTAAATAGGAAGAGCAAGTTCAAAAGATTCATTGGCTAACATAGACACTATAGCTAATAACCATGTATTATTTACTTGAAAATTGCTAGATTTTAAGTTTCTCATAACAAACAAGTGATTCATATGTTAATTATATTGATTTAGCTATTCCACAGTACATACATATTTCAAAAATTCATGCCAGCTGGGCGTAGTGGTTCACACCTGTAATCCCAGTGGCTCAGGAGGCTGAGACAGGAGGATTGTGACTTCAAAGCCAACCTCAGCAACAGCAAGGCACTAAGCAACTCAGCAAGACCCTGTCTTTAAATAAAATACAAACTAGGGCTGGGGTTGTGGTTCACTGGTTGAGTGCCCCTGAGTTCAATCCCTGGTACCAAAAGAAGAATCATGTCAAACATGATAAATATATATCATTGTTGTTCATTAATTTAAAAAATAAATAATAAAAAACATGCAGACTTTGGAGTCAAATTGCCTGGAGTCAGGCTAAGCTCTATCTATATTAGTTGTGTGTGATTTACGTCAGGTCCCCCTCAATCTTTCCCTGCCTCATTTCCTGTTCTATAAAATAGTTTTGAGAGAAACAAAGGGCATTACACATGCATGGTAGTCATTGCCTATCACCTAGTATCTGACTCTGCTTCCCAGGCACAGCCCCTCTCCTTGCAATCAAGCAGGGCCTTGTAAGTCCAGTGGGACCATGGAATCTGGTTTTGTGTCACTTCCAGGTGAGTGCTTTAAGAGGTGATGTGTGATTTGATACTTCTCTACATCTGCCAAGCAGTAAAAAATAACAAGCACAGTCTTTGGCCAATCAAAAATAGACATATAATGTGAATCAGAAGGAAGCTTTAATCACTGAAAATTCTGATAAAGTTTTATTAAGAGAACATGTTATACCCTACCTTATTTTTAATGTTTTTGTTTGTTTGTTTAGTGATACATATGGCAGTAGAGTTCATTTTGATAAAATTATACATACATGGAATATATCTTATTCTCTTTAGGGCCCCAATCTTGTGGATGTACACAGAGTGGGTGTTGCTGCCTGAAGCGGAAACCGCCTTGGAGCAACGAACGCCACAGGAAAATTCGGAGGCAGGATGAAAATGAAAAAAGGTCTTTTATTCTTCTTCTCTCTCCGGCTCCAGCAATCACTCCAAACGCTCTAACTCCAACCACCACCTTCTTCTTCTTCCCGCACACACTAACTAAACTCACCCAGTTATATACATATCGCTTTAACAAGGACACGTGCTTACAGCTCGAGCTTACAGGTGCATCACGCAGTGTTCACGGGCATACAAAGATTCTTTGGATAATGTATTACTATCAGGTGGAAACTAGAACATCTTTTATGGCTCTCAGCTAACCGCAATCTTTAGCTATCTCCTTGATTATAGGCTCCTTCAAGTGGGATTCACTGTAGTGTACTCATATATGTACATAGGAAATTTATATCAAATTCTTTTCATTGTCTTTCCTATTCCTATCCCCCCTCTGTTCACTTCCTACTCTATCTTTGTTCTTTTTTTTGGGGGGGGGTACGGGAATTGAACTCAGGGGCACTCGACCACTGAGCCACATTCCCAGCCCTTTTTTGTATTTTATTAGAGACAGGGTCTCACTGAGTCGCTAAGTGCCTCTCCATTGCTGAGGCTGACTTTGAACTCGCGATCCTCCTGCCTAAGCCTCCCAAGTGCTGGGATTACAGGCGTGCACCACCGCGCCCGGCTCCTACCCTATCTTATTAAAAGCAGCCTAATGCTTGAACCAGTGTCTTGCACATAGTCAGTGCTCAGTAAATGTTTATTATTGTCATTATAATTATTATTAACACTGTCATCATTGATATTTATATTTACATTTGATATAACCAGGTCTGCCTTGACTATTAATGAAGTTCATGATTTTAAGAACTCTAGATTCTGATTTTGGGAGAGAATAGAATTTCATTTGAGGCATAAGGAAAACACAGAAAGCCCTACTTCAAACACCTGCTGAATAAGTGTGTAGGCATCTAAAAGTGACTCGTCTCTGAACCCTGATTTCCTTGCCTTTAAAATAAGGATGAAACATAATGAGTGAAAATTTGTGGACAAATGTATAGACTGGAACAGAACCAAGAGCTGACAATTTCTGTTTCCCGTCTCCTTTCTACTACCTGGGCTTTCCTCTTTTCTAGCACCAATCCTAGCTCCCTCAGTCCTCACATCCTACATTACTCATCAGTTATAAGAACTCTCTTTTTCCTAGCCTTCGGTTTCTCCATGACAAGATGGAGAGGAGATATTTTTGGTGTTGGCAGTTAAAGGAAAAATCAAGCTCAACAGGAAAGCATAACCAAAATACCTGTGGATTTCACTTACCTTTGATGTTTGTGGCCCACAAGGTAGCTATGAAATAAATGCAAAATGAGAATTATTTGTGATATTAAAATCAGCCAGTGCCTCAAGCTTATAGTGAAACTGCATTGTGGCCTTTATTTTCATACTTGGTTCTACCTAGTGATCATTTCTCCATTATCTTGACTTTTCTAGGTAGCCCTGAAGGGTAAATCTCTGGGCATGTGAAAGCAAATGGGTCTTGACCCAGGCACCGCTGCTCACAGCCAACACCAAGTATAATCATGTTCCAACATCCTCCTGAAAGTAGCCTTTCAAATCACTGAAAGAAAAACTAATTAAACAAGTTGAGCATTAATCACTTCTGGAGGATAACCAAATCCAAGCCATTATGCCAGTTGGTCTTAATCATAACCCCTTAATTTAATAACGGTCTTCACTGGAAATTATAATATCATGTGAGGCAGACCTGGCAAGCTTTTTCATCTGGTTCCAGATGGGAAATTTAATGGATCTGCTCAAATTTCTTCACACAGCTTTAAGGTATGGAATAAGACCCAAAACCCCACCTTTCCACACCCTGCGGAGTCCTCATCACTGAGTCAAATGCCTTTCCTGGGAAAGAGATCTTAATTTGTGTTAAAGGTTTCAATACCTGTTAGTGCTTCTTGTTAGGGATTTCAATAATTCAGAGGATGTGATACTACCTATATTAATTAACATTCTTTTTCTTCCCCCTCCTGCATCACAAATTCTCTCTGAGTATTATTAAGGTTCACACTGGTTGTCATAGGTATCTTACATCACAGGTCATTTATTGAAAATTGATGTGGTAAAATGACAAGACTTTTCAAGCCTATTAGTATGAAAACATGATAAACTCTTAATGATACATGTGAATCTGTTCAAGTGAGTCATCTGAAGTCAGAATGGTAATTTGTGGGAGCAGATCTGTGACATGCTGTGAAGAAATAAGCTCTCATGTGCCATGCTGTTTTTTATCATCAACAAAGCAGATTATCAAGAAAGCTTATTAGTTTGGCAATATGCATAAAATGTGTCTGCTCAGCAACGCAATTTCTAGGAATTATTTCTAAATAAATAAGGATATACACAAACATTTAGCTAACAAATATGGTTAAAGGTCCAGAAACAGATACAGATAGGGTACTTTTGTAGGTTATTTAGAATAATCAGAACATGGTTTATCCAAACTGAATCCTTTTGCATTCAGAAAAATGACAGCATAGGGATTTAGTTACTCATATAAATATGGAAAATTCATTTAATTTCAGAGCAGGTTGCAGAGAAGATTGGATGTCATTATTCTACTTTTGAGAAAATGCAGGTGGAAAGAGAGAGCCATGGTCAGAAGCATATATCCTCAGATAGCAGTAATGTGGTGATTTTCGTTTTCTTGTCCTCTACATTTCAAAATTATTCCACACTTAATATGATTATTTGTATAATTAAAAAGTTTTTTTAAAATAATGTGCAAAACCAGTGTCCATTGCCTTCCTATTTTGGATTAACTTTGCTTACATCTTTGTCATAATGTTAAGATAATAACATTCAGTGTCATTTTGCCCTTTACTCATTGTGGCAACTTTTGCTCCAGTGAGTTCTCAGGGGTGGGGTTCACATCTTACTCTAGCATTATCCCTAAAGAGTGACTCTTGACTATTGCCCTGAAATGGGGATTTTGATTATGAAGGAAAGCAGGGCACTCCATTTCCTGGCTGTGAGCTCCCTGACAATGGGGCCTTGGATTTCTTCATCACTGAACTTCTGTTCTCCTTCCTGCCAGCATGTGGGGCCATGGCTGCACGGGCGTCTCTCAACAGAAGCTGTTCAGTTGGTCCAGTCTCATTCTGGGTGAGATTGTAACTTGTCCACAATTACATAGCACCTGTCCCAAGATTCACACATAGATGGCAGGAGTCCTGGCTAATGGGTGAACCTTCTGGACAAGAAGAAGGGAAGACTATGAATATTTCTGTTGAGATAAATCTTTCCTTTAATCACATGCATACAAAAACAACAAATTGTGTTGCTTGTTATTTATTTTTAGGATTTAGGAGGACACAGCCTGGCCAACATAAAGAACAGAGATGTTTCAACAGAGCCAGATGGCTCTAAGATAGCTATAGCACTTAACTAAGAGTGACAACCAGAATATTCTCCTGTGGCCTGAGGAGAGGAATAGTGGTATTGACTAATGTGCAGCATGTGCCAAATACTTTGTGGATGGTGTTTGGCCTGAAGTGGAGATTTTGATTATGAAGGAAAGCAGGGCACTCCAGATATCCTCCTCTGGAGGGGGTGGGGCACAGAGGCAACATGCCACGAGGCTAGAATGTGAACTTTGGTGGCATACTGATATGCATCACTTTTAGGTGAGCATGAGAACTCAAGCCACCCTGAAACTGACCTTGACTTGATGTTCATGGGACATTATATACAAACTCACTTGACCTCTTTCTCTACAATTACTAGAGATCTCTTCAATTCCCTGCATACAATTTCATAGGTTGTTTCCCAATAATGTGATTGGTTTGGATCTGAAAATCTTCACAAACAGATCTTAAAACACACACACACACACACACACACACAATTTCTACCTGCTTCCTTAAGTGGGACTTTGCATTTGTCAAGGGATGGATGTGATACAAATCTCATTTTGTAGTTCTCATTTCAGAGATGCTCTGCCAATGTCGCCTGATCATTCAGAAATGGATCATTCTGTTCTTTCCAGGCAGTTTGCCACTGAAAGAAAGAAGACTGAGTCATAGAATGTTGGTAAATAACTACTGTAATTATAAACTTTGAGGAACAGAATTCATGCCCCCTCCTCTGTGCAGGCACCACTATTGGATCACAGATTAAGAATGGCAGCAGTTGGAACATTCATAATGAGAAAGGAATTCAAGGAATCAGAAATCTATAATTTGAGATACACAAGTCTAGCATTCACATGGGTGATCAAATCACAACCCAGAGCACTTACCTGACTTGACTCTAGACTGGCTCCTGCAGGGCTTGGCAACCAGGTAGATAAGCTGTGCCTCAAAGGGCAATTCATTTTAAGCAGAGAAAATTTCAGGGGGGGGAAAAAGCAGGATTTGCACAGAAAGTAGTTCCAGATTATCTGGGCATTCGGAGAGTCATTGTGGAGGACAACAAGCACTGCTACATGTTCTCCGGCATTAGTCGGGTTCTGTCCTCCTGACACACTGCCCAGTATAATGCCTTGCAGGGAACTGCTATACGATGTTGAAAAGTTAGATAAAATTAACATGTGCCCAGATATAAGTCAAGGGTATTTTACAAACTTATTCCATTACCTTATTTTCAAGTCCATCCAGCACCCCTCTTATTTGGGGAAGAAATTCTCATTTATTTTAACTTTAAATTTTTTAGATATTTTATCACATGAATTTAGGCAAATTAACATTCATTATGTCATAAAGGTAGCCATTTTACGTGTATGATAAGGGCAGCTACTATCTAATTATTTATCATAAACCCTGAAAACAGTATACCATTATTAACCATAGTCTTCCTGCTATATGTTAGATCTCTAGACGGGTTTGTTCTACATATCTGATGCTTTGTATCCTTTGACCTACGTCTACTCCCTTGCTCCCTCAGGCACCACCCATGTTTCAGTTCTCTAACTCTGTATAGTTGATTAACTTCCAACTTTCTTCCTTCCTTTCATCCTTCCTTCCTTCCTTCCTTCATTCCTTCCTTCCTCCTCCTCCTCCTTTGTTTCTCTCTCTCTCTCTTTTAGATCTCATAAATAAGTGAGATTGTGTAGTATCTTTCTGTGTCTAGCTAATTTCACTTAGCATAATGCCCTCTAGTTCCACCCATGTTGTGGAAAATGGCAGGATCTCCTCCTTCTTTAAGGATGAAACACACACACGTTGAAAAGTTAGATAAAATTAACATGTGCCCAGATATAAGTCAAGGGTATTTTACAAACTTATTCCATTACCTTATTTTCAAGTCCATCCAGCACCCCTCTTATTTGGGGAAGAAATTCTCATTTATTTTAACTTTAAATTTTTTAGATATTTTATCACATGAATTTAGGCAAATTAACATTCATTATGTCATAAAGGTAGCCATTTTACGTGTATGATAAGGGCAGCTACTATCTAATTATTTATCATAAACCCTGAAAACAGTATACCATTATTAACCATAGTCTTCCTGCTATATGTTAGATCTCTAGACGGGTTTGTTCTACATATCTGATGCTTTGTATCCTTTGACCTACGTCTACTCCCTTGCTCCCTCAGGCACCACCCATGTTTCAGTTCTCTAACTCTGTATAGTTGATTAACTTCCAACTTTCTTCCTTCCTTTCATCCTTCCTTCCTTCCTTCCTTCATTCCTTCCTTCCTCCTCCTCCTCCTTTGTTTCTCTCTCTCTCTCTTTTAGATCTCATAAATAAGTGAGATTGTGTAGTATCTTTCTGTGTCTAGCTAATTTCACTTAGCATAATGCCCTCTAGTTCCACCCATGTTGTGGAAAATGGCAGGATCTCCTCCTTCTTTAAGGATGAAACACACACACACACACACACGTATTTTGTGTGTATATGGTTTCTTTACCCACTTGTCCAATGATCAATTTAGATTGTTTCCATATCTTGGCTACTGTAAATGAATGAACATGGGAGTGCAGATACCTTTATGAGGTGGTAATTTTACTTCCTTCAGATAAATACCTAGAAGAAGGATTCCTGAATCATTTTGTTTATCATTTCTTCAAGAACCTTTATGATGCTTTCTATAGTGGCTGCACGGATTACATTCCCAGTAAAAGTACATAAGGGTTCCCTTTCCCCAACCAAGACATTTTTATCTCTTTTTTGTTAACAGCCATCCCAACTGGTATGATGTCATATTTCACAGTGGTTTTGATTACATTTCCCTGATGATTAGTAATGTTGAACATCTTTTCATTAACATGTTGACCATTTTTATTTCTTCTTTGGATAAATGTCTATTTAGATATCTTGCTCATTTTTAAATTGGGTTATATGTTTTCCAGCTATTGATTTGTATGTGTTCTTTATAAATTTTAGATGTCAACCATTATCAGAAATATGGTTAGCAGACATTTCTTCCCAGTCTATAGGTTGCCTTTTCATTTTGTTGATTGTTTGCTTCTCTGTAAAAAGCTGGTTAGTTTGATTAATTCCCCCATTTATTTATTTTTTGCTTTGGTTATCTGAGCCTGTAGTATGATATACAAAAAGTCATTGCCAACATTAACATCAAGGAGCTTTTCCACTGTGCTTTTTCTAGGAATTTCAATAGTTTCAGGCATTACATTTAGGCATTTTAACCATTTAAAATTGATTTTTGTGTCTGGTGTAAGATAAGGGTCTGATTTTATTCTTTTGCATGTGAAAATCCATTTTCCCCAGTACTATTTATTTATTTATTTGGGCACTAGGGATTAAACTGAGCCACATCCCCAGCCCTATTCTGTATTTTATTTAGAGTCAGGGTTTCACTGAGTTGCTTAGCACCTCAATTTTGCTGAGGCTGGCTTTGAATTCCCGATCCTCCTTCCTCAGCCTCCAGAGCTGCTGGGCCCAATACTATTTATTGAAGATACTATTCTTTTCCCAATACATTCATGTATTTTGTTATCATTATTATCTTGTACTGAAGATTGAACTCAGGTGGCACTTAACCACTGAGCCACATTCCCACCCCTTTTTATTTTTTGAGACAAGTTCTTGCTAAGTTGCTTAGGGCCTCACTAAATTACTGAGGCTGGTTTTGAGTTTGTGATCCTCCTGCCTCAGCCTCTCAAGGTGTTGGGATTACAGGCATGTGCTACCACATCCAGTCTAAATGTCTTCTCTTGGTGCCTATTTGTGTGTGTGTGTGTGTAGAAAATAGTTGACTGCATATGTTTGGAATTATTTTTGGTCTCTATTCTTTTCCCCTGACATATGTCCTTTTTTTGTTTTTGTTTTGTTTTTTCCATCTGCATGCTGTTTTGATTACTATAGCTATCTAACACCAAATTTTTGTCAGTATTTCTTTGGTTATTGAAGGACTTTTGTGATTTCATATAAATTTAGAATTCTTTTTGTAGTTCTATGAAAAAAGCCTTTGGCATTTTGATAGGGATTACACTGGATTAGCATATTGCTTTAGATGATATGGGCATTTTTAACAATTTAAAGTCTTCAGATTCATAAACATGAGATATTTTCCCACTTATTTGTGTTTTCTTTAGTTTCTTTCATCAATTTTTTGTAGTTTTCAGTGTAAATGTCTTTCATTTCCTTTGTTAAATTTATTTCTAAGGATTTTTAATTTGTGTTTATTTTTTGTTTCTTTGTTTTTGGTTTTGGTTTTGGATGCTATTGTAAATCATATTGTTAACTTGATCATTTTTTTTTGGCTTCATTATCTTTTTTTATAGATATGCAACTGATTTTTGTATGTTGATTTTGTATCCTGCCACTGTACTGAATACATTTATTGGTTCTAACAATTTTTTTGATGTAGTTGTTGGAGTTTTATAAATATAAAATCATTTTATCTACAGAAAGATAAATACTTACTTTTCCCTTTCTAATTTGGATATCTCTTCATTTCTTTTTCTTCAATGATTTCTGTGGCTAGTACTTCTAGAATAGTGTTGATAGAAGAAGTGGCAAGAGAGTGGTTATCCTTGCCTTGTACCAGATTTTAGAAGAAAAGCTTTCTGTTTTCCACACATTGATTTTGATGTGCTAACATCATGAAAAACTATTACTTTTAATAAATTGCCTTTACTATGTTGATGAGCTTTCCAACCCTACCTAAACCATGGGCAGTGTTATCAAAAAAAGAAAAGAAAATGTTTGAACTTTGTTAAATACTTTCCATTCATTAGTTGAGATTATCATGTTTTTTATCTTTCAGTCTGTCAGTGTGACATGTCACAATGATTGATTTGCATATGTCAAATCAGCCTTGTTTGTAATGGTATCCTCTTCTCCACAAAAAAAAAAAAAAAAAAAAAAAAATCTTAACTAAGCTTCTCCAGAAATCTTTACCATAATTGATTTTAGGACTATAAGCAAAAGTGTCTCTACAAAAGAGTTCAGTGTAGGTAAACTTCCTATTTTCCTGTTGCTCTATTTTACTTGGCCATTGGCCTGGGAGAAATTAGCATTCCAGGTGCTGGATGCCCCTTTACTTGTTTTTCACAAACATTTATCCTGTATAATAGTTTGTAGAAGTGTGTTTGCAAATGTAAAGTGTGATAAAAGATAAAAAAGGACAAATCCTTTAAACAAGGCCTCTGGCCTTGAGCTGGAGCTTCACAGAGATGTCTACATTTCTAAGATAAGAGAAGTTACTAATTGGGCTCCATGGTAACAGCTGGCAGAGGGAGGAAAGAAAGGGGAGAAGAAGCTCTCCCCTTCTCCGGTGTTGTCCTTGAAGGGTTAACTTGCCCATAACAGTGAAAGAAAAAGCTGCTTTTATGTGAACTTCTATAAACTGTGAACTTTTGAGCTCCTCCCCTTACATGCTGGGTATAAAGTTCTGAAACTACCTGAACTCAGGGTTCAGGGGATTAATTAATTACAGTGAAAGCAGTACCCTGTGAATCTGGCTGCAGCCAAATAAAACTGTTTCCTGCTATTTTTGGTGCCTTGCTTCATCTGTCCCTACAACAGATGACATGAATAAATCCCACTTGGTCATAGTGTATAATATTTTGACATGTTGTTGAATTCTATTTGCTAATGTTTATTGAGGATTTTTGCATCAGTGTTTGTCAAATATATTGGCTTCAAATTTTCTTGTGATAGGTTTGGCTCTAGTATCAAGGTAATGTTGGACCTATAAAATAAGTGAAGAAGTGTTCCATTCAGCTCCCATTTTTGCAGAAGTTTTAAAACATTGGTATTAATTCTTTGAATGTTGATAGAGTTGAGCCATGAAGCCCTCTAGGCCTAGGCTTTTCTTTGTTGGGAGATTTTTAATTACTGTTTCAACCTCTTTATTTGTTATTGATCTGTTTTGGCTTTCTACTTCTTCCTGATTCAATGTTGGCAGATAACATATTTCTGGGAGTTTATCTGTTTCCTCTAGGTTATTCTATTTGTTAGTGTATAGTTGTTTATAACAGTCTTTTGTCTTCCTTTCATCTTCTTAGATGTCTGTTGAAATGTCTCCACTTTTGTTTCTGATTTTATTTATTTATGTTCTCTCTTTTTTTCTTACTCTAGCTAAGCATTTGTCAATTTTTTTAATCAACTTTAAGCTTTATTGATTTTTTCCTGGCATATATTTTATTAATTTCTCTTCTGAGTTTTATTATTTCCTTCTTTCTGTAAACTTTGGGGTTAGGGTTTTTGTTGTTGTTGTTGTTGTTGTTGTTGTTTTAATCTCATTAAGGTATAATGTTAGGTTGCTTATTTGAGATTTTTCTTTTTTTTAAACATATTTATTGAAGAGAACTCTGAAGCATCTATAACTTTGGTGGTAGAGACATGAACTTACACAGGTGGTAAATTCATACAGAACTATATTCCCACAAATGCACATTAAGGGACACAATAACTATAAGGAACCCTAGGGGAATCCGAATAATATTGGTGGATTACATCAATGTCAGTATCCTGATTGTGATATTATACTAGAATTTTGTAACAGCTATTTTGTAAACAGCTGTCATTTTGGGAACATGGGTTAGATGTATTTAGAATCTCCCTGTATTATTGCTTACATCTGCTCATAAATTAATAGTTGTCTCAATGATACTTTGAATTTCAAAACCAGAATTGGATATCTTTCTATCTATCTGGCTATCATCTTTCTATCTACCATCTATCATCTATCTGACATGCTTCAGGGAAGGCTTGTGGATTTACATTTACAAAGGGAGGGAAAGGTAGTGACTTATTCCCACTCTTCTTGAAAGAACAATAATTAATCAAGAAATCTATCTAAGTATCCAGTATGCATATTTCACATCTCAATAATGCTGTATGGTAAATGACACATGGTTAGCTTTTATATATTATACTCAGGAATTTAACTAGCAGAATCTTAATTTAGTTATATAATAACATTGTAAATTAAGCCATTTGTATCATATTTTACAAGAGACCAGTAGTGAGTATGACAAAATACCCTCCCAGTGCCCCACAGATTGTAAATGATACACAGGGAGATAAATATATCTCTTTGTCCAAGTCAAGCATACTCACACTGTCTCAGCCCATTCATCTATAGGTTCTACCATCCTGGCCTGAAGTGTTTACACTGACTTTCCTTCTTCTGTAGGAGGAAAAAATAGTACTATTTAAGTATTGATGAAATGCAAAAATATTTTCTTTGACCTTCAGACACTCACTATCTTGAGATTCATTCATTCATTCATTGCCTTTGTTGATCCTGTTAACATCAGGGTCAGGCTATCAGTCATGTGGACTCTAAGAGATGCCCTCTCCAGAGATGGGACTCACCAACTCCAAAGACCCCTTTGTCTAGATATGAGAAATCCCCAGGGCCAGAGATTCACTTACATGCAGCCAAGATTTTTCTCTTTGTAATTTCCACATGCAGAAATTATACCTCTGGAGAGGGAAGTGCTGCAAGAATGAAATCATGTTTCCTGAGACAGATCTCATGCTGTGTCCTGGGAGAAGTAGCTGGTGCAGGAGGAGAGTCTGTTGGCAGAGGACCCTTGGGAGTCATTCATCTTAGTGCAATGAGAAATGGAGGGGACAGCCTGAAGTTGTCTGGCCCCACTAGCAGCTGACACATGCTGGTCCTCATCCTGACAAGGAGGCAAGAGTAATGTTAGGGAAAAGGGTGGTGGAATCACAGAAATGGCATTCTAGGGATCCAGTTGCTTTGTATTTGGAAATATGACCTGCGTGGGGAAAAATATCTACATTGGAATTAAAGCAACATTACATCAATTAAGCATTTTCTTTTGAAGAATGTTGTCTTTCACTCTCTCCTGTGACCCTGCTCACAGTCACATGATGGTAGTAAACAGGGCTCCTGCATCCAGGCAGTGGAAGAGGCAGAAATGAACATCTACTCCCCAGCTCTTCTCCAGTTCTCAAGTCAGCCCCCTAACGTAATTTATTCTGTTGAGGTGCGGGCTTCCCTGCCAGTCTCCCAGACATAGATGCATAGATGGCTGTCCACCAGACAATTCAACACCTGGTGAATAGACTATTCTAGCTTTAACTTTTTCCTATAACACCTCTTCTCCTTAGGTCTCTCCTCCTCATCTGTCTTTTCTACTTATACCCATTTCCTTTTTCCTTCCCCTTTTTATTCTTTTCTGTAATTCTCAATTTTATCTGGAAGAGCACATCTGGGTCCTCTTGTCTACCATCTGCTTCCCCTTCCTGCCACTTCCCCTTCTTCACATCTGCTCTGCCCTGCTTTTCAGGAAGGGCCCTCCTGTCTTCAGGAAGCTACCTGAAAGGATGCTCAAAATCCATCCCACAAATGGTGTAATGAGAACATGCTGAGTGCTGGATGAGGCAAAGGTCTTTAGGTTACCCCTACCCTGTGGAGTACAACAGACAAGCAAGATATGCCAGAGAGAAGGATCTAGAGGGCATCAAAGCCACAACTTTTCCTTCATTCCTCTCTATTATCTGCAGCTATGAACACAGGATGGCACCAAAGACCCAGGCCAGGTCTTAAAGAATTTAACCTGAGAATAATCAGCAATTTTTACTTCTCAACCTCACCACTTTGAGGATGTAAAATTTCCTTTCCTCATTTCTTCTTCCCCATTCGTCCCAAACACCAGCTGCCCCAGGGATTCATGTCCAAAACACTTAAACACATGGAACAAGCATCAAGCCCAATATGAATCATGCAGAATTGCCTCCAATTAATTCCCACAGAGTCCCTACCTACTCTCGGGCAGGGATATCTGGAGGAAAGTAGGGTGACCAGAAGGCCTTGGGAAATCTTGGCCTTTTTAAGAAGTGGAATGACTACTGTAGTGGCTACTGAACATCAGAGATTCTTCTCAGTGTTTTTATTATACTTCCCTATTTTCATCTTTCAAAAGATATTGCAGGAAGGAGTTTCTGGGTGCCTTGGTCAATACCTCCATTTTCTCAACCTCAGGACCAACTCTGGCTGCCACCAGAGGGCACCCTCCCACTACATTTTTGAGAGTAAAACCTGCCCCTGGCCAAGCACATTGTTCCTAAGACCCCCTACTTTCATCAACAAAGTAGGATTGGAAAAACGTCTCAGTACAGGAAAATATCATAAGGGAAATGGATTTCACCATGAGATCTGGGTTCCTGTGGCTTCACTCTGTTGATTTATTTCACCTGAACCTTGCCTTCTGTTGAAGAAAACAACCTCAAATATTTCATTGTTATACCTCAATTTATTTATTTTTTCTTTTATTTTCTTTTAAAGAATTATATATGCCTATTGACTAACTTGGAGACAAGTGTCTGCATCTCCACTCTTCTTCCTTTTGCCAATAAGGAGTTGTAGTCGCGGTAGATCAGGCTTGCTTTTTCCAATCAGTAAATTCTCCTTTTCAATCTATTTAATAATCAAAATATCCCCCCAAAAGCCATTATTTTAAGTCCCCTATGACTCTTGGTCTTTTTTTATTGTCACTATAGGGGTACTAAATTTATCAATAAGCTGCAAAAGGCACAAGATTTGCCAAAAATGTGAGTTCATAATTATAAAAAATCAGTTGGTCCTTGGTTAGACAGTGTTGAAAGCCCTGTAATTGACAGAAATGAGAAAGAACATGTGAAATGCTATACAGATTTTTAAAAAAGAAAAAAATGTAAAACCTGTACCTATGAATACTGCATGAGATCTTTCTTCTTCCTCCATGTTGAATTTGGTTATCTTGCCGTGAGGCTGATTGAGCAAGTTTAAAGGTTTGCCCACAGATCCTCACCCTTTTGTTCCTATCTATCCTTTTTGGGTTGAGTGAAAGAGTGGGAGGTAGTGAAGGCTGAAGAAACTTGCCACTGACTTCACAATCTGAATCATCCAAATTGCAAGGACCAGAGGGTCAGTAAGGTTCCTACGTGGGATCATCAATCACCACACTTTATAAAGGGGAAAGGTGGAGCAATGCTATTCTAACAAAATCTGTACCTTCAGCCTCACATTCAGTGTGGTTCTTGAAAAGCATTTCTTTCCTCACTCATGGTTTCATGTTCGGCAGTCTGGGAAGTTTGCTATGTTGCTATCATACAAGGTCACAGGTACACTTTTCAAGGTTCTGCTTTTCCTCTCTCTCAGAGCTTATCCTTTCATAGCTGAAACCTCACCTCTGCCCACATATGACCCTCAAATCAATTTTTTCCTGCTTCATGCTAATCTCTCCTAAGCTCTTTCAATGGTCTTATTTGGAGTCCCTGATTGCAGTGTGTTCAGCATGACAGCAGTAACCAATTCTGCATATAATTGGGAGATCTGCTTGTATATCTGTAATGAAGGTCTATTCAGCCTCCCAGCCATTCCCTTCCTCGTTCTATTCCAGTAGTCTTCTAAAATGAAGGGATGGTGTTTACCTTGGCAACCCAGCCCAACAGGGAATGATGGCCATTCCTAGCTACTTTTTTTCTATTTTGAACCCAGTGGTCCAACTGACTAGACAATGAGGTGCTCGCACATTGGTCCCCAGTGTGTTTGTCAATGATCTCCCAGCTCAGAATTGCATCTCAAATTACTTTCCTCCGTATTAGAAACAGATCTTCTGGCATGTCCTGAAAACTGCAATTCCTTTTGTCCAAATGGAGGGTATGATAAGAGACATCAGTAGACATCACAAGGAAGACAGACAGATCTAGTCTTTTGGGCCAATATGCATCTCCTCTTCCTATTGCCATAGTCATTTGCAATCCTAATGAGCTCCTTATGGTTCAAAGATCACCTTACCACAAAAGACTCTAAAGACCTCTCTCCCTATATCCCCATGTAGGTGGTAAACATTGTAATAGAGAAATATCATGCCCTTTGCTGAAACCTGCCAACATGATACACTCCTTCTGGTAACGTAATGAACTGATAAAGAATTCTGAGATTCCCTACATTTAGTTGCAGGCCAAGAGGGTGGAGAAAGGGAAGAGATAAGAAGAGTTGATTTAACTGACAGCTTCAGGCTGAACCAAAGAAGAGAAAAGAAAGAAAGAAAGAAAAAAAAAACAGCTCCACATTCCTGAACTGTATAGTGAAGTTTAGCCATCAAAGCAGCATCACATCTGCTTTCAAAACTGACCAATCAAAAAGCAGCAAGCTCTTCTCTTATAGGTCATCTTCATAACCCAAGACTTTACCCACTTTGTATTGTCCTGACCCTTTTATCAATAGGAGGTGTAGGCTCAATGTAAGTGATTTATGTTTTTTTATCCTCTGAGTTTTATTATAAAATAATGTGGCTTCTGAGATCTAGTAGACATATTTTCCAACTGCTATCTAACCATGCTGCTCGTGGCTTAGGGAATTCATCCCAGTACCTGCCTTTTATTTTTAGCTAGCATTAGTAACAACTCAATAAAACCCTTGTTTTAAAGATCTCTTGGTCTTTAAATTTTTATATAACACAACAGTGAATGAACACTCATTTTATGGCAGGCATCAGATGAGGCATCACAGGTACAGGAATCTAAAAGCCAGATTTAATTTCCCTGTGTTCAGGCCAGTTGGGTGTGGTGGACATTCAATAAATAATTGCACAAAGAATTAATAATTATCTTTGTGAAAAACAACAAAAGGGGAAAGACATGTTGTCATAAAACATACAACAGAATTTGTTGTTGTTGTTGTTGTTGTTGTTGAAACTGTGGTGTGGGTAGGAGTCAAGAAAGGGTGACTCAAGGAAGTGATATTGTAGTTGGCACCTGGTGATGGTGGCTCTACACCAGTCCCTGGGCCCTGAACATAGGGTCCTGCAGTGGGGGAAAACCCGGAGTGTACCAGAAAATGAAGGCCATGGTGGCAGGAACAAAGGTGATAAGAAATGGCCAATAGGTATGCAAGGCTTTGAAGCGGACACAGATGTTTGGGTTTATTTTTTTTTTAATGTTTTTCCCAGTGAAATTAAGAATAACAGTGATGAGAAAGAGAGAAGGTAAACTTTGGGAAAAATGGAAACAGCAAATGTGGGCTGAGTGAGAGCTACAGAAGCAGAACAACCTGGAGAAAGAGCACAGGTTCTTCTGAGCCTGGAGTGGGTGGGATTTAGAGGTGCCCAGGGGAAGGGCATTGCAGGAACCCACAGTACTGGGCAGATGTGGAGGGGGAGGAACACCCAGTGGGGCTGGTGAGGAAGCCAGGCAGGTGGGCGATGAGTGAGCTTTGAGTTTTCCGTAATTTTATGGACCAAGGTCTTCCAAATGTTTTTCTTGAACTTTTAAAATTATATATTACTACTGAAGTAAAATGTACATTTACACACAAAACTAAGCACAAGACAAAGGAAGGAAATGGAAACCAAAGTCTGCTCCATGTCTATGGGACCTCTGGGACACAAACTTTTTTTTTCTTTTCTTTTTGGTACCTGGGGATTGAACCCAGGGGTACTTAACCACTAAGCCACATTCCCAGCCCCTTTTTATATTTTATTTAGAGACAGGGTCTCACTGAGTTGCTTAGGGCCTTACTAAGTTGGGGAGGCTGGCTTTGAACTCTTGATCCTTCTGCCTCAGCTTCCTGAGCCACTGGGATTACAGGCAAACGCCACCATGTCCACCTACCAATTTTTTCTTATATTGTTCCTATAAAGAATCTTTTATTTCTCACTTCTTGATTTAGACAGTATTACTCCTCACCTCTTCTCTTCCACTTCACCCTCTAAACTTTTAATAGTTGTAGTTTGATTTTCACTTCTCTGCCTTTACAAATTTTTTTGAGTTATGTGTGCCTATTTTTTGGATTACATTGATTGAATAGTCTCTCTTCTTTCTTTTATATGAGTGAAGAAAATACTTGTCCCTGCACTTCCCATCCACCTCTAGTATCTGAACAAGACTTTAATATTTACCATGTTTCAGCATTTACACTCCTGTTCCTTAATTTTGAATCTTCCATGTTTGCTCTTGTAAAGGTAAACTAGAAACCGGGGCTGAAGAATCCCTGAGCAGACAAGGCCGATTAGGCTTCATAGGGACCCTCAACCTTGCTGAATTTGCAAACATAAGTGAAACTTACCTTGAGCTATTTCTTGTCAATGTCTACATTAATCAAAAAGAGAATGTAAGATCAACCAATCAAAAACAGTCAATGAACTTAGGTAACTAGGGACTTTCCAATGGAATAGATCAAATAAGGTAGCTACATAATCATAACCAAGCAAATATTTTCTTGGCTTTACTTCTGAATTCATCTTATAAAATACTTCCACTGTGTTTCCTTGGGAATCCTGATCCACTTCTGATTTGGAGCTGCTTGCTTCATAATTTTTTTTTTTTTTTTTTTGCCTAAACTCTTTATATTTTATTGTGTTCCGGTTTTTTATTCTCTAGCCATTAACTGAAAACTAAGAAACAACATTCATAGTACTAGGATGACATTAATGACCACCACTAAAAACATGAGGAGAGCACTCTTGGATGCAGAGAGAAGGATATAGGATTCCCAAATTGATGCATCTAAGAGGCAAATACCAAAATGAAGCCAAACGAGGTTTCAAAAAATTTTTCAGACTGTACAATGGTCTAAAACATGGCTTAGTACATTTTTTCTGTAAAGAGTCAAATAATGAATGTTTAGGTTCCAGGCTATAAGGTTTCTGTTACAGCTGCAGAGGGAAGAGCGATAGAAACTACATAATAAATAAGCATGACATGTTCCAATAAAACCTACTTAAAAAATCAGGTCACTGCCAACCCTTGGTCTAAAAAAGTGGTTTCTATATTTAGTGAGGATCATAAGCCCATGGTGGGCTTGCTAGAGTCCTGATAATCAGTTCCAGGGACCTGCTCAATAGTACAATTCCTAAGGAGCTACCTGGACAGATGATGAGAGAACGCCTGCTAATGTCTAATAAAAATCGCTGCCTTTGACAGCTTCTACCCAAAACACCAAAAACAATGGATAGGCCTGGTTGCTATGGGAGACAACATGTACCACAATGGGGTATTTTTTTTTAATTATTTTTTATTCTAAGATGTTATAAATGACAGCAGAATGCATTACATTTCATATTACACATATAGAGCACTTTTTACAAATCTCTGCCTGTATGCAAAGTATATTCACACCATTCGTGACTTCATACATGCACTTAGGGTAATGATATCCATCTCATTCTACCATCTTTTTTTTTTCCTTCACTCTTTTGCCCCCTCCCTTCCCCTCCCTCCCCATTGGCCATTCTAGTATTCCTCTAATCCTCCTATGCTCCCCATCCCAATCCGACTGTGAATTGGCCTGCTTATATCAGAGAAAACATTTGGCATTTGGCTTTTTGGGATTGGCTAACTTCACTTAGCATTATATTCTCTAACTCCATCCATTTTCCTGCAAATGCCATGATTTTATTCTCTCTTATTGCTGAGTAATATTCCATTGTGTGTATATACCACATTTTCTTATCCATTCATCTACTGAAGGGCATCTAGGTTGGTTCCACAGTTTAGCTATTGTGAATTGTGCTGCTATAAACATTGATTGTGCTGCTATAAACATTGATGTCCCTGTAGTATGCTGTTTTCAGGTCTTTTGGATAAAGACCAAGGAGTGGGATAGCTGGGTCATAAGGTGGTTCCATTCCAAGTTTTCCAAGGTATCTCCATACTGCTTTCTATATTGGCTGCACCATTTTGCAGTCCCACCAACAATGTATGAGTGTGCCTTTTTCTCCACATCCTCTTCAACATTTATTGTTGTTTGTGTTCTTAATAGCTGCCATTCTGACTGGTGTGAGATGAAATATTACAGTGGTTTTGATTTGTATTTCTATAATTGCCAGAGAGGTTGAGCATTTTTTCATGTATTTGTTGATTGATTGTATATCTTCTTCTGAGAAGTGCCTGTTCAGTTCTTTGGCCCATTTATTGATTGGGTTATTTGTTTTTTTGGTGTTATGATTTTTGAGTTCTTTATATATTCTAGAGATTAGTGCTCTATCTGACGTGCATGTGGTAAAAATTTGTTCCCAATTAGTAGGCTCTCTGTTCACCCCACTGATTGTTTCTTTTGCTGAGAAGAAGCTTTGTAATTTGAGTCTATCTCATTTATTGATTCTTGGTATTAATTTTTTTGCTACAGGATTCTTATTAAGGAACTTGGGACCTAATCCAACATGTTGGAGATTAGAGCTTACTTTTTCTTCTATTAGGTGTAGTGTCTCTGGTCTAATTCCTAGATCCTTGATCCACTTTGAGTTGAATTTTGTGCATGGTGAGAGATAGAGGTTTAATTTCATTTTATTGCATATGGATTTCCAGTTTTCCCAGCACCATTTGTTGAAGAGGCTATCTTTTCTCCAATGTACATTTTTGGCGCCTTTGTCTAATATAAGATAACTGAAATTACATGTGTTAGTCTCTGTGTCCTCTATTCTGTACCATTGGTCTACTGGCCTATTTTGGTGCCAATACCATGCTGTTTTTGTTACTATTGCTCTGTAGTATAATTTAAGGTCTGGTATAGTGATGCCACCTGCTTCACTACTCTTACTAAGGATTGCTTTAGCTATTCTGGGTCTCTTATTTTTCCAGATGAATTTCATGATTGCTTTTTCTATTTCTATGAGGAATGTCATTGGGATTTTGATTGGCATTACATTAAATCTGTATAGTGCTTTTGGTAGTATGGTTATTTTGACAATATTAGTTCTGCCTATCCAAGAACAGGGTAGATCTTTCCATCTTCTAAGGTCTTCCATAATTTCTTTCTTTAGTGTTCTGTAGTTTTCATTATAGAGGTCTTTCACGTCTTTGGTTAAGTTGATTCCCAAGTATTTTTTTTTTTTGATGCTATTGTAAACGGGGTAGATTTCCTCATTTCCCTTTCAGAGGATTTGTCACTGATATATAGAAATGCCTTAGATTTATGGGTGTTGATTTTGTATCCTGCTACCTTGCTGAATTCAATTATGAGTTCTAGAAGTTTTCTGGTGGAATGTTTTGGGTATTCTAGGTATAAAATCATATCATCAACAAATAATGATAATTTGCGTTCTTCTTTACCTATCTGTATCCCTTTAATTTCTTTTGTCTGTCTTATTGCTCTGGCCAGCATTTCAATTACTATGTTGAATAGAAGTGGTGAAAGAGGGCATCCCTGTCTTGTTCCAGTTTTTAATGCTTTCAATTTTTCTCCATTTAGAATAATGTTGGCCTGGGGATTAGCATATATACCTTTTATGATGTTGAGATATGTTCCAGTTATCCCTAGTTTTTCTAGTATTTTGAGCATGAAGGGGTGCTGTATTTTGTCAAATGCTTTTTCTTCATCTATTGAGATAATCATATGGTTCTTATCTTTGAGTCTATTGACGTGGTGAATTACATTTATTGTTTTCCGTATGTTGAACCATCCTTGCATCCCTGGAATGAACCCCACTTGATTGTGGTGTATTGTATTTTTGATATGTTTCTGTATCCGTTTTGCTAGAATTTTATTGAGAATTTTTGCATCTATGTTCATTAAAGATAGGGGTCTGAAGTTTTCTTTTTTGGATGTGTCTTTGCCTGGTTTGGGGATCAGGGTGATGTTGGCCTCATAGAATGAGTTTGGAAGTACTCCCTCTTTTTCTATTTCCTGAAATAAATTGAAGAGTATTGGTATCAGTTCTTTTTTGAAGGTCTTGTAGAACTCAGCTGTGTATCCATCTGGTCCTGGGCTTTTCTTGGTTGGTAGGCTTCTGATGGCATCTTCTATTTCATCACTTGAAATTGGTCTGTTCGAATTATGTATATCCTCCTGCTTAAGTTTGGGCACATCATACAACTCTAGAAATTTGTCGATGCCTTCAGTGTTTTGTATTTTGTTGGAGTACAGGTTTTCAAAATAATTTCGAATTATTTCCTGTATTTCCGTAGTGTTTGTTGTGATATTTCCTTTTTCATCGCATATATTAGTAATTTGAGTTATCTCTCTCCTTCTCTTTGTTAGCCTGGACAAGGTTCTGTCAATTTTATTTATTTTTTCAAAGAACCAACTTTTTGTTTTGTCAATTTTTTCAATTGTTTCTTTGGTTTCAATTTCATTAATTTCAGCTCAGATTTTAATTATTTCCTGTCTTCTACTGCCTTTGGTGTTGGATTGTTCTTCTTTTTCTAGAGCTTTGAGATGTAATTTTAAGTCATTTATTTGTTGACTTTTTCTTCTTTTGAGGAATGAACTCAATGCAATGAACTTTCCTCTTAGAACTGCCTTCATAATGTCCCAGAGATTTCGATATGTTGTGTCTGTGTTCTCATTCACCTCTAAGAATATTTAATCTCCTCTTTGATGTCATCTGCAACCCATTGTTCATTCAGTAGCATATTATTTAGTCTCCAGGTGTTGGAGTAGCTTTTATTTCTTATTTTATCGTTGATTTCTAATTTCATTCCATTATGGTCGGATAGAATGCAGGGTAGAATCTCAACTATTTTGTATTTGCTCAGAGTTGTTTTGTGGCCTAATATATGGTCTATTTCAGAGAAGGTTCCATGTGCTGCTGAAAAGAAAGTGTATTCACTCGTTGAAGGATGAAATATTCTATATAAGTCAGTTAAGTCTAAGTCGTTTATTGTATTTTTTAGTTCTATAGTTTCTTTGTTCAGCTTTTGATTGGAAGATCTATCCAGTGGTGAAAGGGGTGTGTTAAAGTCACCCAGAATTATTGTGTTGTGGTCAATTTGACTCTTAAACTTGAGGAGAGTTTGTTTGATGAACATGGATGCTCCATTGTTTGGGGCATATATATTTATAATTGTTAAGTCTTGTTGGTGTATGGTTCCCCTGAGCAGTATATAGTGTCCTTCTTTATCCCTTTTGATTGACTTTAGCTTGAAATCTACTTTATTTGATATGAAGATGGAAACCCCTGCTTGTTTCCTCTGTCCATATGAGTGGTAGGATTTTTCCCAACCCTTTACTCTCAGCCTATGGATGTCTTTTCCTATGAGATGAGTCTCTTGGAGGCAGCATATTGTTGGCTCTGTTTTTTTGATCCAATCTGCTAATCTATGTCTTTTGATTTGTGAGTTTAGGCCATTAATGTTCAGAGTTATTATCGAGATGTGTTTTGTATTCCCAGCAATTTTTATTTCTGGTATTTACCTTGACATGATTTCTCTTCTGATTGTTTTTTTTTTTTTTTCCTTTAGTGTAATACCTCCCTCTGTTGATTTTCATCATTGTTTTTCTTTTCCTCTTCATGGAATATTTTGCTGAGGATGATCTGTAGAGCTGGCTTTCTACTCGTAAATTCTCTTAACTTTTGTTTATCATGGAAGGTTTTTATTTTGTCCTCAAATCTAAAGCTTAATTTTGCAGGGTGTAAGATTCTTGGTTGGCATCCCTTTTCTTTCAGAGCTTGGAATATGTTGTTCCATGATCTTCTAGCTTTGAGTGTCTGAATTGAAAAATCTGCTGTGATATGAATTGGTCTCCCCCTATATGTGATCTGATTCCTCTCTTTTGCGGCCTTTAAAATTCTATCATTGTTCTGTATGTTAGGCATTTTCATTATAATGTGTCTTGGTGTAGATCTGTTGTAATTTTGTACATTTGGTGTCCTATAAGCCTCTTGTATTTGGTTTTCCAAATCATTCTTCATGTTTGGGAAATTTTCTGATATTATCTCATTAAAGAGGTTGTGCATTCCTTTGGTTTGAAACTCTGTGCCTTCCTCTATCCCAATTATTCTTATATTTGGTCTTTTGATGCTGTCCCATACTTCTTGGATGTTCTGTTCATGGTTTCTTACTATCTTCATTGTGTGGTCAACTTTATTTTCAAGATTATATACTTTGTCTTCATTGTCTGAGGTTCTTTCTTCCAGTTGATCTAGTCTGTTGGTGATGCCTTCAATTGTGTTTTTTATTTGGTTAATTGTTTCCTTCATTTCAAGGATTTCTGACTGTTTCTTTTTCAGAGTTTTGATCTCTTTTTTGAAGTAATCTTTTGCTACCTGTATTTGCTCTCTTATATCTTTGTTGTAGTGGTCAATTTTTGCCTGTATTTGCTCATTTAGGTCATTCTTTGATTCACAGATCATTTTAATTATGAACCTTCTGAACTCCTTCTCTGACATTTCGTCAACTTCGCTGAGCATGGGTTCTGTTACTGTAGAATCCTGGTTTGTTTGGGGTATTTTCCTCCCCTGTTTTTTCATGATGTCTATTTGCTTTACTTTTTGCAGTGTAGATCTGAGTTATTACAGACTCTTCCCTATATTTTTAATACCCTTGCAGGTTGTCTGTGCCTCCCCTTAGCGCTGGACTATCAGAATCTGCCACTGACCCTCAAAGTATGCTACCTAAAGCTGGGTTCACACCGGTTGGCGTGGGCCGAACTGGTTGAGTCTGAGCTCCTGTGGTGGTCTGGGGCTAACGGCACTGGGGTGAAGGTCAGTGGGACTGCCCTGGGCCCGCCTGGGCTCAGGCCGAGTTGGCAGGTCTGTCCTTGCTGTCTCCGGCTCTGGGGCGGAGGTCGGCGGGACTGGATGGAGACTGGGCCAGGTGGCTCTCTGATGTAGTACCCCCGGACTGCCCCGGGCCCACATGCTTCCCAATTACAGCCCCTTCAAAAACCAACTCTTAACTTTCTGTTGGGACATAATGGAAATTGGTACCTGGCTACTGAAGTTCTGTATGACACCTAAAGACCTGAGCTGCCTATCCTCACCTGGTTACTCAATAATCCTACTATTAAGCAGGACAGGTTAAGCAAAGTTTCATCGTTAAATGGAAATAGTATATTTAAAGATCTCACCCCAGGAGCTCAACCAACTCCATCAACAGCTTTTTCTGGAAGTGAAAGGTCCAGAGAGAATACTCCCAGTTTCTCCCTTATATAAATGTGGTCAGTGATTGAAAGATGTTCCAAGATGGTATGACTCATAGAGGGATCCATGCAACTAAAACTGCTGAAGTCCACTGGACCATTGCAAGTCTCTATTATAATGATGGCCACCTTTTGGCTGAGAATGAGTAAGGATGCTCTGCCTGATGGGTGGAAACCCTGTGTGATAGTGATGGCAAAACAGCCAACTGCAATAATAACTTTGTACTGCCCATTTACAGACTTGAGGGCTATTGTGAATGAGCTAGCCATATGATTGGCATATTAATGATTCTGCCACTAAGGACTCACCCAAAAGTGACAGAATCATAGCTTGTGGATTGGGAAGATTCATTTATCACTCACATTGATGCTCATGAAAAAGAACCATCTGAAATATCATTGTTCAAGAGTATTTATTAAAGTTTTATTTTGTACATGATTGGTCATTGGGAATTGAACTCAATTTCTAGCCCCTCCTTAGAAGTCAGGGGATGGTGCTAA
Organism: Tamias sibiricus; assembly: GCA_025594165.1. NCBI lineage: Eukaryota > Metazoa > Chordata > Mammalia > Rodentia > Sciuridae > Tamias > Tamias sibiricus. The sequence goes on from CM046659.1 coordinate 137,080,602, forward strand.
TAGTTCTAATCCTCCAGCAACCAATCCCTATCCTGAAGCTATCTAGCACCCTTAGCCAAGAGTCACCTCTTTAGCATAACTTCAGATATTGTTGTGCTATAGTTTGGATCTTGAATGTCTTCCCAAAAATTCATGGTTAAAAGCTTGATCCCTAAAATAGCACTATTGAGAAGTGGTAGAATCTTTAGAGATGGGACCTGGAGAAGCCCTTGGGTCATTAGAGATATGCCTTCAAAGGGGATTGTGAAACCCCAGCCTCTTCTTCTTTCTCTCTTTTGTTCTACCAGGTGCTCCCACAATGTCATGCTGCTTTGCCACAGGCTCAAAAGCAATGTGTTCAACCAATCATGGAGTGAAACTTCAAAAATCATGAGCAAAAATAAAACTTTTCCTTTTTTAAGTTGATTATCTCAGGTATTTGTTATAGTGATGGAAATGTTACTAACAACATTTGAAAGAGTTTTTATAAATAAAGATACTCCTATCATTCAGACAATTGCAAGGTGTTAGCAGTTGTGTCATAAGAATCAGAGACAAATAACAAATAAATATAAATTTTTATTATACTATACAACATAATAAGGAACACAATCCCCCAATATATGTGGTATCAATGGGGGTTTCGTTCCAGGACCCCCCCCCCAGCACTGACACCCAAATTCATTGATGTTCAAACTTCTTATCTAAAATGGCATAGTGTGTGCATATAACTTACTTACATGTATCATCCCATATAATTTAGATCATTTCTAGATGACTTATAACATCTAATAAAATGTAAATGCTATGTAGCTATTTAACTGTGTTGTTTACATAATAATGACAAGAAAAAATATCTGTAAATATTCCGTATAGACACATTTTTCCCAAACATTTTTATCCTACTATTTGGTTGAATCTACAGATGCAGAGCTCAGATACAAAGAGTTGATGGTATTATGTAGTTATACTAATCAAGGTGTAATATTAATAGGACAGACAAAAAACACATGCCAAAAACAATTTCACACAATTAAGACCATTAGAGTTTTTGACAAAGATACAAAGGTTTTCAATAGAGGAAGGATAATTTTTGACAAATAGTTGTGTAACAACTGGGCAAGAAAAACAGAGAAAGAAGAAAGGAAAGAAAGGAAGGAAGGAAGGGAGGGAGGGAAGCATAAATAGGAGGGAGGAAAGAAGGAAGGAATGAAGGGAGGGAGAAACAAGAGGGAGGAAAGAGGGAGGGAGAAAGGCAGGCAGACAGGAAGGCACTGATTTAAACTTCACAGCTTACACAAAGTTACCTAAAATTTCAAAATGAATCATGGATATAAATGCAAAATGTAAAATTAGAAAACTTTTCAAAATGATAAAGGAGAAAAGTCTTCAAGATATATTACTAGGCAAAAACTTTTTAAGACTTAGTACCGAAAGCACAGTCTATAAAAAGAAAATGAGTAGGGCTGGGAATATAGCTCAGTTGGTAGAGCACTTGCCTCTTACCTTTACAAGGCCCTGGGTTCAATTCCCAGCACCACATAAACAAAAACAAAACAAAAAGAAAATGAGTAAATTGGACCTCACCAAAAATTTGCTTTGTCAGAGCCCATATGAAGAGAATGAAAAGGGAAAATATTTGTGAACAGCATATCAACAAATTACTTGTATCTAGAGCATATATAAAGAAAACTTAAACTCAACAGTTAAAAAATGGTGAAAATAGGCAAGATATGTTTTACTGAAGAGAATACACAGATGACAAATAAGCACATCAACAACTTGTTCAACATCACTAGCTGTTAGGAAAATGCAAATTAAAATTACAAGGAAATGTCACTAGACACCTGTCAGAATAGGTGAATCAAATAAATAATGAGGACAAAACCAAAAACAGTGGGGACACCATATCCTGGCAAGAATGCCAGGTGAGTAGATCACTATACACTGTAGGTGGAAATGTAAAATGGTACAATGGTAAAATCACTCTGGAAAAAAAACTGATAGTTTTTCTTTTTTTTTCTTTTTTTTTTTTTTTTTTTTGGTACCGGGGATTGAACTCAGCAGCACTAGACCACTGGGCCACATCCCCAGTCCTTTTTTGTATTTTATTAGATACAGGGTCTCACTGAGTTGCTAAGTGCCTCACCATTGCTGAGGCTGGCTTTGAACTCGCGATCCTCCTGCCTCAAAAAAACTGATAGTTTCTTACAAAACACAATACACTTATATACAACCTAACAATTACACATTTGGGCATTTATCCCAGAGAAACAAAATCCTACATTCACATAAAAACCTATGTATAAGTGTCCATAGCAGCTTTATTCATAATAACTGAAAACTGGAAATTACCCAACATGCTTTAATGGGTAAATGGCAAAACTGTAATGTAGTCATATCATAGAGTATTCTCAGCAACAAAAAGGAGAAATTGGATGGTGCTCAAGGAAATATTGCTGAGTTTTTAATAATATTAATTCTTAAAAAGTATACACTAAAGTATTCTATTAATATGACCCTGTTCAAATGACAAAATTATAGAGATAGAGAACAAATTAGCAGTTGTCCTGAGTTAGTGATAGAGAGGGCAGTTACTTTAAAAGTTATTAAAAGAGCTTTATGATGGTTATGTTTTTTTCATTTGTTCTAATTATTTATATATGACAGTAGAATGTATTTTGACATACTATACATAAATGGAGTATATCTTCTCATTCTTCTAATTGTACATGTTATAGAATCACACCAGTTATATAATCATATATGTACATAAGGTAATAATGTCCAATTAATTCTACTATTCTTCCTACCCCATCCCCCTCCCTTCTGTTCATTGCCTCTGCCTAATCCAAAGTACCTCTATTTTTCCTTAGCCTCCCCACCCACTCATTGTGAATTGCCATCCGCATATCAAAGCTATTGTGGTTGTCACATAGATCTATAAATAAGTAAGGTACACTTGAATAGAAATAAATATCCCCATATAGACAAACGAGCACATATAAAATAGGTAAAATCTGAATGAGGTCTATGGATTACATCACAGCCAATCCCCTGCTTGTGATATTGTACTATTATCTTGCAAGATGTTACCACTGGGGTCCTTGGTAAAGGGTATATGGGATCTCTGTTTCTTAAATCTATAATTATCTCAAAATCAAAAGTTCAAACATATATAAATGCATCATATTTTGGCTTCAAACCTATCACTAAAATCTGGGGATAACTCTGAACTTCTCCCTGGAGCCAAGGCTTAGGAACATAGCCAGCATTTCAAAGTGAATGGATCCTTGCTCATGGGACCAATAAACTCAAACTCATGCTTAGTGTACAGAAGCAGAGCAAGCCTACGGAGAAAATGTGGGGTTGAAAGATTTTAATAATTGATATTTTAGTAGAAGCATTTCACTAGTCATGATGAGATGGGGGAGAGAGGAAAATAAATAAATTCAGAAGGAAAGAAAAATTAGAAAACTCACCAGTTTATAAACTATAGTAAAATAAGTACGTGACTTGAAGATCATCAAGGGATGCCAAAACACACTAAAGCAAGATGATGAGGAAAGACATATTCCTACAGTTCCATAATGTCACCCAGTAGAGCCCTTGCTGACTGAAAAGGGGGAAATGTACCTTCATGGTGGAGCAGGCTGGTGGTTACACTTAGCCAAGTGGTCAAATTAGCATCACTAACAGAGACTTACTAACATTATGTGCCTCCTGGTGCTGTGAATCACAGATGCTGTATTCTCGCCAAAAATATTCAGTCCAAATCTAAGCATGCTTTCAAATCTAATATCTCAGTTGTACAAACCATGGAAAATAGAAGAATGAACCATACAATTTCAGAATATGTACTATTCCATAAGCTCAGTTTCTTTGATAAATCAATATTCTCACAAGAAGAAAAAGGAGTGGATTAAGAAATTTACGGCCATACCACCTTGAACATGCCTGATCTGTCTGAAGAGTATACCAACAAAATATAATGCATGGATGCAAATTGTTTTCTAGTTTCAATAAAAAGCCATTTGGGGGGGGGGGACTTGAAGAAACATGAATAGAGCTTACTTAAAGATATTATGGAATTATCTTTAATTTTCTTAGCTTTGATTTTGAGATTGTGGTTTGATAGTAAAATGTTCTTAATTTGAGGACACAGGGTGGACTTTTAGTGAGGAAAGACCATGATATCTGCATTGCTCTTCCTTCTGAGCAAACGTTTGGAAGAGACAGACACTGATTAGGTAAAGTACTTCAGCAATGCCTCAGCAGAGTTTCCTGACCAGGTTTGCAATCCTCAGGGCACATGATGTTTTCTTAATGGAATTCCCAAGAGAACACAATCAGGTGAATATGAAGTGCAAACCTTGTGCACAGCACTTTTGCATGGGTTATTTCATTTAATCTCATCAACATGCTTATGGTAGAAAATGCAGCAGACTGGACGTGCAACTAATTGAAGAATTGGAGTCCTTATTACAGAATGCTTTTAAGAAATTGAACTCCTGATACACCAAATACATTCATTTTTGCCTTAGCACAATGTTAACAGTTTAAGTGGCCCCAGTGAGATCTTATGAATATTATAACTCTCATTATTCCTATACCAAATATCAATTTGAGTAATAAAAATTTAGAAAATTCTGTCTCTGTTATATCTAAACTCCTTAACTCCATAGTCAGTTGTGAATGAGCAGCACTAATGTATGCACAGCCCACCTATGATGAAGGAAACAAAACTCAGCAGGCAGAGATAAAAGACGTAACTCCAGAAAACCTAATTTCTACAGTAACCTATCATATATTTGACAAATAACCAGAAGAGAGGGGTTGGAGGGATCTAGCACAGAATTATAATGAGATCAAATGTTAATTGCCCTGATTTGATCAATACATGTTACATACATGTATTGAAAATTACACTGTGCCATATAAATATATATGATTATTATGTGCTAATCAATTTTTTAAAAAATTTAAGGAGGTGTTAGTGTTGCCTACCCCGATTTGATCATTACAAGCTCTATAATGTGTTGAATTTTATTACTGTATCCTACACAATTGTATAATTAATTATTTTAAAATCTGAATTAATTACAAGTGTATTTCCTGATGCTCTCATAGATCTAAAGAATATTCATGAACCACTTCCTAATCATTAGGCAGAACTTTCAGGATTATATAGCATCAGGCAGTCTTTCCTACATATCTAAAGGCTATAACCTTTAGTGATATGTATGAAATAGAAAAAAAATCTAGTGTCTACAGAGGTTGAAGCCAGTACACATTTTTTCAATTTAGTATCTTAAACTCTCTATTTAGCGCTTTAAATTTTGAATTAAATGAGAATATTAATTTTACTGACCCTTTCAGAATTAATAAATGGAAATCTTTCAAAGAATTATGTGAAATGTCAAATAGACAGAAAAGAATTTATGAATGAAGATGAATAGGAAATGGAGAAAATTCTAATGGCCTGGAGCACTTCGTGAGCTGCAGACTAAGAAAGAAAAACTAGCAATGTTGAATCCCATGCCACTGATGGCCAAATCTCTTACCTCAGACTGTGTGAAGTAGTCATTACCTGCTGACCTGGCATTTCAGCTCAATGAATTATTTGACCCCACAGGTATTAAGGACAGTCTGGTTCCTGTTGATATGAACCTGGAAAAAGTGATTTATTTATTAAAGGAGAGTTAACAGACTTCTTTTTTATAAAGAATTCCATTTGTGCTCATTTGGTCTTTTGAATTTTTTGCAATAAAATCTATACATTGTATGAAATAATTCTATTAATTTTGATTTTGAGAGAGACTTAACTTTAACCAGTTAGGTTGTTGATTTTGTTTTCCTGGAGGTTTTTAAACATTAGATTGACCAAGTTTATTAAGTTTCAAAAACAGGGCTTTGTTGTAGTTGTTTGGTTTGTTTTTAAGGGAGTAGAAAAAACTCTGTAAGAAGAGACATAACATTGATATAACAATATTTTATAACTTCATATATCCAGCTTTACTTACTTTGATTTGATAACATTGATTCCTCCACAATCATACAAGGGGAAATGAGTTATAGAAAAAATGTAAATATGTATTTGCAGTGTACCTATCCTTTGCCACCCACCCTTATTTTTAGGAATTCCCCAAACAAGAATTATTCTATAGACAGCTTAAATGAGAGCTCTCCTAGTTAGGCACATTGGTTTTGATAATCCTAAACAAAGATCACATTGAGAGAAAAAGAAACCACTGAAGACTCCAGCAGTGACTGAAATGCTAATCTTAAGGGATTATTGAAATACTCAATTTTTTAAAGTATCATTTAGAGAAATAATATCAGAATGTTTTACAGGAAAAACACAATTCAAAAAAGAAGTCACTTATGTTTGTGAAAGAGTATGTCACCAAACTAAAGGAGAAGCCACTCTCCAAGATATGCCCAGATATTAACTAAAATTTTCTGGGGGACATTTTCAAGGATCACAACTACAGTGGTCTCCTTATCCACAGAATTATGTTCTAAGATCCCCAAATGGATGCTTGAAACTGCAGATAGTACCCAACTCTAATAAATTATATTTTTCCTATGCATACATATCTATGATAAAGTTTAATTCATAAGTGATCCACAGTGAGAAATAAGCAATAGATAATAATAAAATGGAAGTATTATAACAATATACTGTAATAAAAGTTATTTAAAACTAATGAATTATTTATTCCTGGAATTTTAGATTTAATATATTTGGACCATGGTTGACTGTGAGTAACTGTATGGAAAGCAAAATTGCAGATGAAGAGGGACTTCTGTATTTCTTATAAAAATGTGCAAATTTTGGTGTTTTTGAAAAGGTTCCTGTAAAACAATTGTAGCACTAGAGTTTTTCACAAAAATAAAGATGTCACTTCTACTGCATGGAAGCTTAAAGAGAAAAGGAAAAGAGATTTAAGATCATCCAAGCAGAAAATTTTCACTGAGAGAACAGTGTTAAGGTTTGGATATGAGGTGTCCCCAGAAAGATTATGTGTGAGAAAATGCAGGAATGTTTAGAAGTGAAATGATAAGATTCTGGGAGTTGTCAATAGATTAATTCATTGGCTGGATTAGTCGTCTGAATGGATTAATGGGTGGTAACTATAGGCACATAGGTCTTGGCTAGAGGAAGTAGGTCACTAGGAGGCATATACCCCTTGGGGATTACATTATTCCTGGCTTTCTCTCTCTCTCTCTCTCTCTCTCTCTCTCTCTCTCTCTCTCTCTCTCTCTCCCTCCCTCCCTCTCTCTCCCTCTCTCATTCTTTCTCTCTTCCTACTTCCTGGCTTCCATGAGCTGAGCTGCTTTCCTCCACCATACCCTCTGCCATGATGTTCTGCCTCATCTCAGGCCCACATCTATGGAGTCAGCTGACCATGGATTGAACCTCTCAAACTGTGAGCCAAAATAAACTTTCCCCCTCTACATTGTTTTTGTCAAGTCTTTTGGTGACAGTGATGCAAAGCTGATTAAAACAGATGACTGCATTGCAGTGCATTCCTACACCAAAAGAAGAGAATGGCATGAATCCTCTCCATGAGAAATGAAGCCAATCACAACTCTTTTTTGCCACAAAATTTTCTATACTTACACAGAATAGATGAAGACAAAGAGAGAATATCTGATGACAGTATCAGAGCAAAACATTGAAGAATTTAAGCAAAATGCCTCTTTATGTGATTATACGGAGAAGAAAGCATAGCCAGGGAGCAGTCACTGGCATCAAAACAGCTACCATTACATGTTCCATAGCCACAGCTTTAAGCACTTCAAAACTAAATCAGGATGCTGGAAAGTCATGCTAAAGTAAGGAAACACTCTTGACTTAGAAGGGTGAAGAATTTAATAAGAGAAACGAGGCTAGAATACATCTGCATCTGACTTCATGTTGTATGTAACAATTTTTAAAAAAATTTTTAATGTGTTTTAATTACACTTGACAGTAGAATGCACTTATGCACTGTGATATATCATACATAGGGATATAATTTCTCAATTTTCAAAGTGTATATGTTGCAGAATCATATTGGTCATATAGTCATTCTCCTTCAAATTGAGCAACTGATTCTCATGGTCCAAATGCTGAATCTGTTTTAATAAATTATTGAATTAACTATGAGACTACTCATTAAAATGTAGAATTGCTACTATCCAAGAAAGGATATATTATAAAATTTTCTATCCAGTTTATCAAAAACAAAATGTTTTTATTTTACTATAAAGAAAAAGTAATTCTGCTGTCAGCTCTGAACTTTTATATTGAAAACTTCTTTATAATTTTGCTGTTAAAATTTGTTATGAAATTACTTGCAAGTTATATACTTAATTTAATAAAATCCTTTAGAAAAAATAATGGATAATTAATTCTATGCCAGATGGAACTCTTCAAGTGGAGAAAGGATATACAGTGTTGCTTAATCATGAGGAAACATTTGAAATGTGTGTTTTTAGGTGATTTTGTCATTGCATGAACATCATACAGAGTACTTACAACAATTTAGATTGGTGTAGCACCCAGGCTATATTTCATATACTGTCCTTATATGTTGTCTGTCTTTGATTGAATCTTTGCTAGGTGGTGCATAACTGTAGGTATAGCCACACTTTAGAATTGTCCTTGAAGCCCAGAAGTTTGCATGGTGAGTCATTCACTTCCTTAGAGTCTGCTAATGTGGACATTTCTTTCCCCTTGGTCTTTCATTATTGCAGTGAAAAGGTTGTCGGAGCATGCATTGGTATGCTAAGACTGCATGTTGGTAATATTTTTATAACTGTGACCAAAAATACCTGACCCAACCAACTTGAAAAATGGAAGTTTTATTTTGGCTCACAGTTTCAGAGGTTTGAGTCCATGGTCAGCCCACTCCATTGCTTTGGGCCTGAGGTGAGGCAAGACATGATGCCAGAAGGGCTTGATGGAGGAAAGCTTCTCAAATCATGGCAACCACATCCCCAGTGACCTAATTCCTCCAACATTCCCCACCTGCCTACCACTTCTACCTCCTTCCAGTAGTCCATTAAAATTATTAATCCATCAATGGGATTAATCCAATGGTGAGTTTATAACCCTCATGATTCAATCAGTTCTCCAAAGCTTTACTTCTGTACATTGCTGCATTGGGGATCAAGCCTTTAAGTACATGAGTATTTGGGGACATTCCAGATCCAAATCATAGCAGGATGTCATAACAAAATACCATAGTCTGAGTGGCTTAAACAACAGAAATTTACTGTTTTAAAATTCTGGAGGTCAGAAGTCCAAAATCAAGATGTCAGCAGAGTTGGTTCCTTCTGAGGTAATGAAGGAATGGTCTGTTCCAGGTTTCTGATTAGCTTGTAGATTGCCATCTTTTCCCTGTATGTCATCAGACATCTTCCTTCTGTGTAGTGTGTCCCTATATTCAAATTCTCCCTTTTGATAAAGACATCAGTGATTTTTGCATCAAGGCTCAACCTAATGACATCCTTCTAACTCCTATCTCCAAATAAGGTCACATTCTGAGGTACTGGAGATTAGACTTTAATCTATGAATGGAATAGACACAATTTAGCTCATAAGAGAATGGATTCCACTTCTGGGGGCTGTGCTACTCATATTAGCCAAGGAAGAGTACCAGGGTCAAGGAATTTGAGAAATCATGGCCTCTTATTTTCCAGGCTTGAGGTTTCTGCCTTGCAATACAATCTCCCTGTATGCTCCACTGCCTGCCTGTTGAATTTGTCAGGGACCACCAGTACTCAGTGACTAAGGCCAGAAATCTTTTGCATGAAGATCTCTAAGTGTGCAGCTGCTCTCACAATATCACTGACTCTGAGCCTGTGTTTCTAAACATTCCCTATGTCCCAGACAAATGTTTTCTGCCTCCCTCTCTACCCCTAACTACAAGCAGTAAAGTATCATCCTCCACTTGCTGGGCAGGTACTATGTGAGAGGATGCATGTTAGGCTCTTCACAGATCTTGTCTTGTTTTATTTTCCTCCTAAGCCCAGGAGGCCTAGGCATTTCTGTTTTAAAGATGAAAAGACTTAATTGTAAAGAAGATTTGCCATGATCCTTTCATTTAATGAGATACCTTACCAATCATATTTTTTAACTTTTCAGAAACAGAATGCCACTTGTGGAAAGAACAGAGAAGTAAAAAAAGAATGGCATTAATCTTTAAGCTGAGGACCAAACTTATGATTATAGAGAACATTCTCTATGTTCATAACAGCATTATTCACAAAAATCAAAAGGTGGAACAACCCAAGTGTCCATCAATGGATGAATGAATAAACAAAATGAGGTAGGTGCATACAAGAGAATATTATTCAGCCTTAAAATAAAACAAATTTTAAAAATGACACCTACTACAGTATGGATCAATTCTGAGGACATTATGTTGAATGAAATAAGCCAATCATAAATTTAGTTAAGTTTTGTAGATGGATGGTGATGATAATTGCACAACAATGTGAACTTATTTAATGGCATCCAACTGTATACTTAGAAATAGTTAAGATGATAATTTTTTAATATTTATTTTTAGTTGTATTTGGACAAAATGTCTTTATTTTACTTATTTATTTACTTATTTATCCTCAGCACCACATGAAATGTGGTGCTGGGGATCGAATCCAGGGCCTCAAACGTGCTAGGTGAACGCTCTACCACTGAGCCACAACCCCAGTCCAAAGACGATAATTTTTTTTATTATCATGTTTACCAAAACTTAAAAATAAGGGCAATAACTTCAACTCGCACGCTCAACAGTTTGAAATAAGATTTCTTTGCAATGGCATTAAAAAATCTTTTGACCCAATCCTCCAAAAGAGGTCCAGAGGAATTCCTGAATTATTTTTTTCCCCAAAGGAATAGTCTTGAGATAGAAGCCCGTTTTACAAACTGTCTCTGTTTATCATCAATGAATGCTTAGATAATAAGTCACTGTTTCACTTAAAGGAAGATCTCAAAGACACAGTAATAGACATGGGCTTGGCTTCATTGTTTACATGCCAGAACAGCACCTGTAAGAAGTAGTCTTTGGGACTCCTCAGTAGGGGCAAGTCTGTCTTTTTACCAGTTCTTCACGGGGGAGTCTAAGCAGGGCATGTGGTAGTAGGAAAGGTAAATATGGAAATGACCAGGGGAGCATCCTCTGGCTCAGCCCTGATTGCAAAATGGAGTGCTTGAATAAAGAATGTGGTCAGTCCTTGATAGTCTCACTGACCTTGATCAAACATGGGGGCAGACAGATGACCAAGGTACTCCACTGTTTGCCTCCTGTTTCCTCCCCATTAACCACTTATTTCTCTCCACACCTTTCCAGAGTAACTGCTCAAGTTTGTAAATTGTCTGGTTTACTCCTCACAGATCTCCTATTTTTAGTTTTGAAAATTTTCAACTCTTCTACAGATTGCAGTCAGGATGATTATGATTAAAACTCAATCTAAAACACTATCCCTCCACCTAAAATTCCTCCATGCTCCCTGTTTCCTGGAGTGCATGACTGAATACTAAGAATGCATGCCCATATCTATTCCCTGCACATGTGTTCATTTCTCGCCCTGACACAGTTTTGCACATGGTTCATAGTTTGCAGTGTCTACCCTCCAGCTTTGACAAATGGTGCTCTACCAACCTGCGACCCCTGCTCCTCTGAACACACCCACCCCTCCACTTCCAGCTCAGTTGCAAATTTTTCTTTAGCCATTTACCTCCTGAAAGTTCCGTCTCTTTTCTCACTCTTAGTGAAAGGATATTTCTCTACTTAGTTTAGTCCTGGAAGTTGACTTCTTGATTTTACTAGGAATCCCAATCTCAAACTATGGAAGGAGAGTCCCATGAAGATTTATTAATATCTATTTTTGAACGTCCAGCACCTGGCATGGTGCTAATTTTTCCATGGGATCCAGTAAACACTGCACATGGAATGCTTTGTACCAAATATTTTTGCCTCTCACCTATCCCTCTTGAACCTCTGTTGATTCTTTTATGCACACAAGCTCAAATTCATGCTTTCAGGTATTCTTGACAGATTCCATTATGGTGTAGTACACAGACCCACATGTGGCTGGGTGAAACGGGCTCTGGGCTTCAGATTTCTCTTTGGTAAGATGAGTGACTGCACTAAATGCAGTGAGAACAAATATTAACTTTATCTTTGCTTTTAGAATGATTCTCAAAATATGTTAAAAATTTCAAATTCCTGGAGATAGTCATGAGATGGACTTTTCTTTCTCTAGAATGACTGAATTCTTAAAAATCAAGCAATGCAGAGAAAAATAAAACCAAATTCAGATTCACATGTATATGATGGACGACACAATATAGAGGTCGGTTGGTGATTAACAGAGAATCTATCTGGGAAACTCCCTTGCACATTCTTGTTGGAAAAGACCTTGAAAGCCTGTGGCAAATGGGTGAGTGCATGTTATTAAATTTTTTATTAGGCTGTCAACCTTGTGTATCTTCTCTAAAAACATGTAGCCTATAAGAACATTCTTCAGTTCTCTTCAGCTGATTTGATGCAATTTCCTTCAATGCTGCTTAGTTATATTTAATGCCCTTGTTATACTTATGTCCAAAAAAGCAAAGAAAATAATGCAGAGCAAGCCATATTCTAAAATGAAAAGCATTAAAGGGTAAAATAATTGAAATTCTTGGTTCTCAAAAATAAAAGAGAGAGAGCAAAACAAAGTGGACCTCATATTATATAGCATCTCTCTGAACCTTTTTATTTCCAAACTTTGCAAAGCAATAGGAAACTCGTTAACTTTTATAGCCAGACAAAAAGGTAATAGCATTTATAGCTATGGAGAGGTAATTGGGCTTTTATTTAAATGTGGCAGGGAGTTTTTGCTCATTATAGGAAACAAATGAACAGCAACAAATCATCTGCTGAATCCATCATCCGTGTGGTATTGACACTAGTGGAACTTGGCAATCCCCTAATGTCACTTTCTTATGTTGCAATTGAACTACAGATCGAGGGCTTGATGGAAACCAACCTCCTGAAAGTTTGAATGGTAAGAGTAATGATATTAATGATAATATTAATCAGATTATGTCCCCATTGTTGTGTTTAACTAGAAAAAGCAAAGCAACAAAATACAGTTCTTAAATTTGTAATGGAAAAACACCATATTTGACTGCTCTTTGTCTCTGCTAAATGAAAGCTCCTTTCTTGGTATCTAATTTCTGTTTCTTTCTCAATCTGGCAATTTCCTCCTTTCCTAATCACTGCCCAATTAGGTAGGCTCAGAGGAACATAGAAGGACCTTTCAGAAAGGGCTCCCAGTGGATCCACTCAGATTGCTAATAGATAGGGAATGTTGAACTAAGGCTCTTTGCCAAATATCCTATGTTCTTCCAAAAGCAGATGATTTTTTAGTAAACGTAAAGCCCTCTTTTAAAAAATGCATGATATTAATAAAAAGCATAAATTGCCTTGTGTTTAAAGATGAATTTCTTTATTTTCACTCTCCCTCAGAAACATCACCAAAATACACACACACACACACACACACACACACACACACACACACACAGAGATTTCTCTGATTTTGATGGTTTTACTTAATTATTTTTTCGACTTTATAATGGTGCAAAAGTATACTCATACAGCCATTCTGATTTCTGCTTTCAGAACCATAATCAATAAATTACATGATTTATTCAACACTTTATTTCATGTTTGATAATTTTGCTAAGTATTCTAAGCATGCCCTTATATTTGATGGGTTAGGAGTATTAAATGCACTTTCTAGTTAAGATGACTTTGTCAGGACATCATTGCAAGTCAAGAAGAACCTGAAAACACACACACACACACACACACACACACAAATAATAATAATAATAATAATTTAAGAAAAAACAGGGCTTGGGTTGTGGCTTAGTGGCAGAGCACTTGCCTAGCATGTGTGAGGCACTGGGTTTGATTCTCAGCACCACATATAAACAAATAAATAAATAAAGGTCTATCAATAACTAATAAAAATATTTAAAAAACAGAAGAAAAATTCCTATTTAGGATAAAATAGGAAAATATCCACAATCTCAAAGCATTTCTTAAGAGACAAGGTTATACTATTTTTCATAGGCTGGCCTCAAATTTCTGGGCTCAAGCAATTCTTTTAGTTCAGCTTCCTAAGTAGGTGAGAGGACAGGAGTATACCACTGTGCCCAGAAATAATTTTAAAGAACTAAATATAGAACTAAAACCTCTGTCAGCTGAGACCTCAGGCCAATCTAGAGATGCTCCCAAAAGTCAAGGTCCATGGTTCACTCATACATTATCTCCACAACAACTTTCACAATGAAAGAGGGTCAAAGGTTATCAGCTGCAAAATGGAGAGAAAGGGCTTGAGAGGATAAGCCTCAGGTGGTTGGAGTCCTCAGAGAAAATAAATAGATTTTGTTGGAGGACATTCAAGGACAAATCCAAGTTAAGACAGTAGACAGCCTTCCTTAACCAATTTCCTATAATACCCCATCATCCCCAGTACCAGCTAAAGCAGCTACTGACTCCACTTCTTCAAAAGTGATTCACACAGAGAAAAACTGATGCCAGCAATCAAGTGGCTGCATCTGTTCAATATTAGATGGAAGGAAAAGAAAAAGAGACATATCAGGATATTTATTACAAGAGGAAGTATTCAAGGAAACAGAATTCTGACAAGTGGTTCTTCATTGCTTCCCAATGAGGGCAGATAATATGCCCCCCACTTGAAACAAGAGCTCATTTAGGAGTGGGATGTTCTCATGAAAGGTTCAGAGAGGATGGGAGAGTATGTGAACAGAGCTCTAGGAGTCCATTACAAATGGAAAGAATACTGCAGAAATAAAAATTCTATATGAAACAACAAAAAGGAAAAATAAAGGCAGATGATATAATCAGGTTTTGACAGAAAGATCTAGAGTACATCTCATAAGTATTAAGAAGAACAAGCTAATTTAAAAATTGGTTTAGGGGCTGGGGTTGTGGCTCAGCGGTAGAGTGCTCGCCTAGCATGTGCGCGGCCCGGGTTCGATCCTCAGCACCACGTAAACATAAATGCATTGCATTGTGTACAACTAAAGCAAATAAATAAATATTTTTTAAAAAATGGTTTAAAATTATGGTAGAGGGAGGGGAAAGACACACAAAGGCACCACAGCTTTAACCAGCCACTATGAACCCCAACTCCAGCTAAACTGTTCACACCATGTACCTGGGTGAACAAGAGAAGACACTGTCACAGCTTGCTCCTTTGTGCTTCCCTTGCATGAAAACATTTCATAAAACTGGCCTCCCTGCTCTCTGCCAGGTGATGTACTTTGCTTTTTAAAATATTTTCTTGATTAGTTTTCTCTGTGGATTGTTCCCATCCACATGAATTCCAACTTTTACACCTTTGGCGCAGTAGTGACAAGATCACCTCATAATTCCCTTCCAGCTTTAAATCCTATGGTTCAAGGTGGGTAGCAGTTGCCTGAACCTCCTTTCTTGGCCTCCCTGCCCTCTGGGCACATGGATATCATTCTGCAAGAGAACCCTTCACTCTCTACTTGGTGGTTTTGTGCTATATGGCTCTGTTGTAGAGAGAGACAAAATGTTCAATTTCATTAAACTGAGAGGAGGGCTCCCTCTAATGAAAAAGTGTGTAATCCACAGTGGAAGACCTACCAGTTATGAAAACCTGCACCTACAGACAATATGCACATTTAAAAATCAAAAACTACAGAATATATGGGGAAAAAGTAAGCAGAAGCTTTGAATGCTTTTCTTTTGGTCTTTGAGAGAGCAATGTTGCCCCCCAAAAGGAAAATACTTAGATCACATAATTGATCAGATGAGTTTTTCATCAGATAAATTTTAATTATTGATCAGTACGGAATTTGGGCTACATATATTTGCATGAACATATATACAAAAATACATAAAAACACACACATATACATCTATACATACATAGACACAGAAACGTGTGAAATTTAGAATACATATGTGTGTGTGTGATTACCACATAAAGTATACATATGTGTATCAGATAACTTATACACACACACACACACACACACACACACACACACACATATATATATATATACATACACTCTCAATAAATTTCAAAAAGTAAAGGAAAAATAGAAAGTTTCCTGATCCAACACCTCTAAATCAAACAACAAAAATAGCAAATATATAAAACAAAAAATCATGGGTTATAAAGAAAATTAGAAACAAAATTGCATAACTTAAATAAGATAATGTTGATTAAACATACACATCAGATCCTATATGATACATCTAAAGCAATGCTTAGAGTGATATCAATTAATAATTCCAGTATCAAGTCATTAAAAGATAAAATTCATAAAGTATTAGCTATGTATCTTGAGATATATACATATATATGCATATATATATATATATATATATACACATCCATTCATTATGGTTTTTGAAATAGTCATTATATAAAATTAAGAATAGATATTAAAGGTTATAAAATTATTTTTAGTATTTGTAGAGATGGTCTTATCTGTTTTTTTCCATTGTTTTGTATTACAGTTCATAACAGGGACATATATATTTCCCCTAAAAGGGGAAAAATTATTTTTAATTGCTAAATAATAACAACATTTTTTAAATAAAAAAGACTTTGATTTGCTGTATTTTGTGAAGTAAAACCTGAATAAGTTGGATTATTTCTTAGGAAATCCTCAGGGGATATACCAAAAATTATCTTAAGAGAAAGTAAAATTACAAATAGAATTTTTATAGATGAATCAGAAAAAATGATCAGCCCAAACAAGTTACTCAAACATCAGGCCTGTGCACTTTCACACAGAAAAGTTTACCAAATATAAAAGGACTGTTGTAATGCAATGATATTTAAACTATTCAGAGCATAATTTACAAAGATACTATTTCAAATTCTTTTTGTTTTATTAAAAAAGAAAAATAGCAATCCCAACTAAGTGAAAAAAGATAGATTCATCTTTATTATGAATATTAATATGTTTTCTAAATCAAATACTATAAACATAAGATGTCAATGAAATGTCCAGTAAAACTATAATGATTTAATATTGCAAAACTCATTAATATAAGTCAATACATGTCCCTGTTATGAATTGTAATAAAAATATGGAAAAAACAGATAAGACCATCTCTACAAATACTAAAAAGAAAAAATTATAACTTTAATATCTATTCTTAATTTTAAAAAAATGACTATTTCAAAAAACATAATGAATGGATGTATATATATATATGTGTGTATATATGTGTGTGTGTGTGTGTATGTATCTCAAGGGAGAGAGATCCATGTATATATCCCATATATATATATATATATGAATACCATTAAGAGTATTTCTTAATGGTAACACTTCAAAATGGGCATGATTCTGGAGTTCTTCTATCAAGCATAATAATGGATTAGAGATATATATATATATATATATATATATATGTATATGCATATATATATACACATCCTTAATATACATAGGGATATAAATATAATTTACATATATATGTAAATTTGTATATGTATGGACTGTACATATATATACACATATATATGTATTTATATCCCTAATCCATTATTATGCTTGATAGAAGTATATGTGTATATACATATATGTGTATATATGGTGTGTATATATATATATATATATCCCTAATCCATTATTATGCTTGATAGAAGAAACCCAGAATCATTCCCACTACGAAGTGTTACCATTAAGAAGTATTCTTACTGAAGGCAAGAACCAAACTAGAATATTAAGCACCACTGTTGAGTACTGCTATAGTGATACTAGATGAAAATTTTAAAAATATAAGACATTGAAATGGGAAAGGAAGAGATAAGGATAGAGTTGATCATATTTAGATCATATACCTGGAAAACCCAAGAGAACCAACTGATATAAGACAAGAAAATTTATGAAGGGTCTGTGTACAAAAATTAATGTAAAAAAGTCATCACACTGCACGTAACAATTGAAAAAAAATCTCCCTGGAGTTTAAATAAAAACTTCAAAAAGCCTCTATGAGGAAAAAATTTAAATGCTACTGAGGGACTTCAAATAAGTTTTAAACAACAACAAAAAAAGGCCATATGCAATGTTCTTAGATTAAAAGTAACAATAATTGCATGTCAATTAGCCTCACATTAACTTATAATTGAGATTGGTTAGAACACAAATAGGGTTTTTCCTTTTTGTTCTCCTTTGAAACCACAGAAGTTGATTATAGATTCAAGAGAATAAAGCATAAAAGAAAGGAGGAAAGTGCTGGATATAAAGAATAATGAGCGCAAAAAGCATATTCAGATATTAAAATATATTATTATAGGTATTCACTGATTAAAAGATTGTGGTTCTAGTACATAAATCAAGAAAACAACAAAACAGAATGAAAAAAATCCATAAATAAACACAATATATTCTATTTAGTCACACTTAGTCAATTACAATGGCAACATTTCATATGAATGAGGAAAAATATAGATTACTCAATATTTGGTGTTGACAACTTACATCTATCTAGACAAAAAATATGTTTGAGTTCCAGCTCCAACTATATAAATTATAAATACTTAATCTCAATTCTTAAAAATTGAAACACAAAAATACTAGGAAAGCAAGGCATTTTTCATTAAGAAATGGAATGGCAAAAACATTTTAAACTACTACACAAAATTCAAAGCCACAAAATTATTGATTAAATACTCTCTGAAAATGATAAATTCTGTCTGCAAATAAAATACAATTAAAATCAAATATTTGGTTCTCATATATCTGTAAATATTATACATATACATATATACATGTAATATAATATATGGATTATATTATATGCAATATACATTCCATATCATATATATGTGTATATATGTGTATTATATTCCATATATATATGACCAAATACCAAATAAAATTAACATATGATAAAAAAAAAAACATTGTAAAGCATAGGGAAACAATACAAGAACAACTAGTTGAGCCTGTTTCATCATTTAAAGATGAAGATTAAAACCAATGACAAATTTTAATTAGTCAAATTTGATAAGCAGTTGGAGAAGGTATGGCTGGTGGCAACACTATTTGTTGCAACCTCTGTAAGGAAAAATAAAGTCCTATCTTGGCAAAATTCAAAGTTCCCATACTCTAATACATCTATTTTTGCACAATTGAGTAAGCAAGTCATGTGATGACTCATTACATGATGACTGCATTTTTTTGTAATAACAATAAGTTCTACTTATGATGATTGGACTCACAATTCTCAGTTTGACCATGGTGTGGAAGTGATGTAGAAACCACTGTGGAATTTAGAATATTTTTTTCATGGGTTAGAGATATTTGTTAGCATATTCTGCAATGAAGCTGAGCAGCAGCAGGAAGCCACAGTTTCCATTTATCCCTAATTAGGAAAGCAATCAACCAATTACTGTACAGTGTACTGTGTTGCCAGCATATTTTAGATATTTCACTTACAACAGGTTTATCAGGATGTAACTCATTATTAATAAGTCAAGGAGTGCCTGTATATTAGAGATACATAAAGCTGGGGATTTAAATTTTAGTGGATACATGCAATTTAATATTAATTAAAAATTAATTGGAGAACATTCTGAATATACTAGAAAGGAATGAAACAAGTGAAAAAAAACACAAACCAATAAGGTAAAAAATAATGTATCTTGTGTGAGAACATATGCATATAAGTTTGAAGACTCAAAAAAATAAAATAAAACAGAAAAGAATCAAGAGCTGTCTGTGACAGAAGGGAGGAAGGCCTTTCACTACAGACTCTTGATTCTTTTGAATTTTGTACCATGCACCTATGTTTTCAATTAGAAAATAATAAATAAGACAGTTTTTTGAAAACTAGATCAAGAAAAATAGAAGAAATGTTACAAACCTCCATGCTGCTTGCAATTTATAACCATCTATGCTTGATTTTTATTGCAACTAATACTATTGCTTATTCTCAGAGTCTATCAATCTTCCACAGTAATGTACAAAGAGAAAGGAATTTCCACCAGAAGGCCACAAGTTAGAAAGCTAAGCTATATAAAGGAGCAGAGGAGGCCAAGAGCAGCATGGCAAGAAACAGGGATGAGGAAGTATGAGAAGGAGGTAGTAAGGGAGCTCAAGCAGAGTGTCCAGCCATGTCAGCAAAGTTCAGAATTTGCCTAAAATATCATGGAAGTGTTCTAAGTAGTGTTGTGGCAGATTTAATTGGATTTAATGTTGTTTAAAGAAACTTAATGAAAACAACAGATTGAGGGGGGGGGATATTGGGATATTTGAAACATACATAAAAAAAGAAAGGGGCAGTTAATAACCAAATAATTTTTAGAAGCTCCTAAAAACAACACAAATAAAGTTGATTAGATAAACAACACAAATAAAATTGATTTTGATAAAAGGTCAATCAACTGACAAATGTATGTGCTGTAGTTTGGATTTGGGAAGTTTCTCAAAGACCTATGTGTAAAAAACTTGTTCCCTAGCTTGGCATTATGGGAAGGTGGTGAAAACTTTTAGGAGGTGAGGGCTGAGGGGAGGGAGGTAGATCATTGGGAGTATCCCAAAGAAGACAATAGAATGCCAGCCTCTTTCTATTTATTCTTTACAGTTCTCAGCCATGAGGTGAGTGGTTTTGCTCCATCATGCACTTCCCACTAATAATGTGCTACTTTATCAAAGACTCAAAGCCAGTCCAACAAGGCTAGTAGATCAAGTTATGAAACCTCCAAAGCCTCACAAGTCAAAATAAACCCTTTTTTCTTGTAAGTTTATTATCTAGAGTATTTGTTATAGTAATGGAAATCTAGTTAATGCAGTGGAGGGAAAATGCTGAGTAAGCTTGGTTTACAGATATTCTTTATTAACTGAAGCAATTCTTTCACTTCCAACAGAAAGGGCCTCTTGATTCCCATCTCAGGCAAGTAACCCTGAATTACCTGAAGAAATTCTAATGGGCATCCTGAGGCAGATGCCATGCAAGATAAATCTGATTTTCCTGAGGATCCACCTCCACTGCCCCTCTTTGCTTATGGACTTACAACTTTACTTAAATCACAGCAGTCCCCAAAAGTTGAGGCATAAAGTATACAAAGTGATTTATGAAAAGATGTTCTATACTCCAAAAGAATTATTTAAGTTTCTAATTTATACAGACAGAAATCCAGGGAATGTGTGAGAATAGTTATTCAGTGTGTAGGCTAATGGGAAAGAAGCATAAAGGTGGATAAGGCTGAGTTTATTCATATGGGTCTACTAAACAGAGCTTTTTCATTTTCTGTTGTAGCTCTGGGAGTTAGAAAGGCCTCTAATAGTTTGTCTGATTGACCTGATGAAACATGGACCTAAAGGTGACACAAAGTGAGTGAGTTAGAAATTCCAGGTATTTCTTGGTTTAATGTAAAAGAAAAGGAGTTGAAGGAATAAGAAAATTGGAATATTCAAGTGGATTGTTATTTTAAGACTTGCTTACATATACTAGAATGGTCCAGAGACACTCCTTTCACCATGATTATGAAAAAGAAATTTGTGAGGGAATTTCCACCATCATTGCAAAGTTCCATTTGTTGTTTTCCATAAGCCTGATCTTATAATGGGAACTATAACTACTGAATTGTAAAACTGAATGTGATGGGAGTAATTGGATCCCAGGGTGGCAGGGGCCAAGTGGCATCACTCAACCACTAAAAGCCAGGTGGGATAGTTACTAAAATGGACAGCTGAAACAAAGCAGCAATCAAAGTTGTCTGACTTGTGTAGATGCGCAGCATTGGCTTGTTGATCACAGTGTACCTAGAATTGAAATAGATAGGAAGTCTCCTAAGTTCATACTTGATGTATATGTGCAGAAAATTTCTAGGTCAAGTGAGGAAAAATCAGTCACAACTACTCAGTTATTCCAAGACTTGGGCCAGTTTACAAAGAACCCCTTAAATAAAAGATAGGTGAGATCACCTTGAGGAAGGACCCCAAGACACGGCCAAATATATATGGTTAATATTTCCCAGCCTTTACCAAGTGTAACTATGGTCTTTTAATAGGGTGTCTATGCATTGCAGAAAAAGGAGCAATCAGAAATTTGGAGGATTTCTGGACTCTGGCTCTGAACTGACACTAATTCAGGAGACACATAATGTCACTATGGCCCACCAATCAAAGTAGGTAGTCATGCATGTCAGGTTATCAGTGGAATTTTACCTCGGATCTGACTTACAGTGAGTCCTGGGAATTCCTGAACCCACACAATTGTTATTTCCCAGTTCCAAAATGTGTCAATGGAGAAGACATACTCAGTGACTGGCAGAATCCCTCCATTGATTCCCTGACCTGTAGAGTCAGCAATACTGTTGTGAGAAGGGAAAAGTGGAGACCACTAGAACTGCCATCTGCAAACAAAAAATAGTAAGGCAAAAGCAATATTACATTCCTGAAAGGATTATAGACATTAATGTCACAATGATGTCAAGTGAGGGACTTGAAGTTGCGGGGGTGGCGATTCCTACCACATTCCCATTTAACTATGCTATTTGGCCTCTTCCTAAGACAGATGGATCTTGGAGAATGACAGAAGATTATTGTAAGGTTAATCAAGTGGTGACTCCAACTGCAGCTGCTCCACCAGATGTGGTTTCATTGCTTAAGCAAATTAGCACATATCCTGGTACTTGGGATGCAGCTTATGACCTGGCAAATGCATTTTTCTCAATATTAGAAACAACCACCAAAAGCAGTTTTTTTTTTAGCTTGCAAAAATTGGATGTTCTACCTCAGGAGTATGTCAATTCACCAAACTTGTATTATAATTTAGTTCATAGGGAACTTATCAATTTTTGTTTGTACAAAGATATCACACTAGTACATTGTATCGATGACACTGTGCTGATTTACCTAGGGATAAAGAAATAACCACTACTCAAAACTTAGTAATACAATTTGTTGTCAGAGGATGAGAAATAAATCTGACCAAAGTTCATGGATCTTTATGAAATACCCCACCTCAATGTAATTTCTAGATATCCAGTAGTGTGGGCATGTATCAATTTTATTTCATTCTCTTGCCTAATTGTTCTGACTATAATTTAAAGTACTATATTGAGTAGGAGTTGTGGACATGCTTATCTTGTTCCAGATTTTGGAGGAAATGCTTTCAGTATTTCCCATCCATTATGATGTTGGGTTTGGATTTTTCATATATACCCTTTATAATATTGACATTTTTTTTTATTCCTGGTTTCTTCAGTATTTTATCATAAATTGGTGCTGAATTTTGGTAAAGGCTTTCTCTGCTTCTATTGAGGTAATTATATTATTTTTGTCTTTAATTCTAATTGTATGGTGAATTATATTTATGGCATATGTTGAACCATAATTACATTCCTGGAATTAAACCAACTTGGTCATGATGTACAATCTTCTTAATATGTTGTTGAACTACAGAAAATTATATAAACACCTGGAGATTGAACAATACACTTTTGAATGATGAATGGGTGATTGAAGAAATTATAGAGAAGTTTTTAAAATTACTATAATCAAACAATAGTGATACAACATGCCAGAATGTCTGGGACACTATGAAAGCAGTTCTAAAAGGAAAATTTACAGTTATGAGAAAAATAATTATAGCTATAAGAAAATCATGAAGATCCCAAATAAAACAAACTTAATGATATGTGTGAAGACCCTAGAAAAACTAGAGCAAATCAACTTTAAAACAAGTAGAAAAAAATCAAAGAAATGGGGAATAAAAAACAATACCAAGGATAAATGACATGAAGAGATGTTCTTTGAAAAGATAAACAAGATTGATAAACCTTCAGCCAAACTAATCAGAAAAAAAATGAGAGAAGATCCAGATTAATAAAGATAAAAAAAGGAGACATCATCACAAACATTGCAGAAGTCCAGTGGATTTTTAGAAACTAATTTGAAAACTTGTACTCCAATAAAGTGGAAGATCCAGAAGAAATAGATGTATTTCTAAACACATATAACCTGCTAAAATTGAACCAAGAGGATGTAGAGAGCCTAAGCAAATCAATAAGAAGTAATGAGATTGAAGCAGCAAAAGTAAAGTCTTCCAACAAAGAAAAGCATGGAACCAGATGGACTCTCAGCTGAATTCTACCAGGCCTTTAAAAGAAGCATTAATGCCAATGATCCTCAAACTATTACATGAAAATAATTTCATTCTATGAAACCAGTATCACTCTGATACCAAAACCAGATAAGGACAGATCAAGAAAAATAAACTACAGACCAATATCCCTGGTCAATATAGATACAAAAATTCTTAAGAAAAGCTGCTAATTTTGAGTGTGTTGGACAGGAAATGGTTCCACAATGATCCAGACTGCTGTGCAAGCTGCTCTGAATACTTGGTCTTTGATTTAGCAGATCCAGTGGTATTTGAGATGTCAGTGGTAATAGGATGCTCTTTGGAGTACTTTGCATTTCTTATAGGTGAATCACAGAGCACTTTCCTAGGATTTGGAGCAAGACGTTGTAATACGACTGATACTAGTCTCCATCTGAGAAATGAATTAGATTTTCGCTAGATAATAGACTCTTACAGAAACTCAACACTTAACTATGACACCAAGTTACTGTGCAATCTATGCTAGCCATCATGATCTCTCTTACCCTTTAAGCCAAGAGTTGGATTTGCACCACACTCCATTATCAAATGAAAGTGGAATATATAAGATCAGGCCAGATTAGTCCCTGAAAAAAGAGTTAAGTTACATAAAGTGGCAAAATTTACATGGTCCCCACTCCTTCTATATTGTCTTCTTTCTCCCAGCCTGTACCTATGGCCTCATGGAGTGCTTCTCACAACTTTTACAGAGAAAGAGATGTCTCAGGCCTGGTTTATCGATGGTTCTGCATAATGTGCATTTACTACCCAGAGATGGACAGCTTCAGCACTCTCTTGGACATCCCTGAAAGAGAGTGTCAAAGGGAAATCCTTCTGGTGGGGAGAAATTCAAGCAGCACATCTAGTTGTGTTTTTTACTTGCAAGAATAAATTACAGACCTGTAATTATATAGCAATTCTTGAGGTTTGGCCAGTGGTTGAACGGTAAGGAACATTATGAGAAGACAGATGACAAGGAAGAGGTATGTGAATAGACCTTGTTGGGAAAAATTGTGAAGGAATTTGTGTTCCCTGTCAATACTCACCAAAGGGTGAACTGAGAGTGGGAGGGGTTTAATAATCAGGTGAATGGATAATATATTCTGTACATAAAGTCAGTTTCTTTCCCCATCCATATCTGTCATCACCAAATGAATTTACCCCATGACAGGGATGGAAGTTATGTAGGCTCAGCAACATGGACTTCCACTCACCAAGCCTGACCTGATTATGGCCACCACTGAGTGCCAGCAGCAGAGATGAATCCTAATTTCTTGATATAGCATCATTCCCCAGGATAATCAGTTACCTGGTGCAAGTTGATTATACTAAATTTCTTCCATCATGAAAGGGGAAGCATTCTGTTCTTACTGTAACAGACACTTAATCTAGATATGTATTTCCATTCCCTTCATGCAATGATTTCTGCAAAAACTGTAACCTGTGGACTTACAGAAAAGCTTATCCACCACCATGGTATTTTACACAACATTGCTTCTGAACAAAGAACTCACTTCACCACAAACAAAAGGCAGTAAAGGGCTTATGATTATAGACCTCACTGATTCTGCAATGTTCCCCTCTATCCTGAAGTCAGAGGCTTGATAGAAGAGGAATGATTGTTTGGAAACTCAGTTTCAATAGAAGCTAGGTGGCAATACCTTGCTGAACTGAGGCAAAGTTTTGTAAGATTCTGAATATGCTCTAAATTAGCTCCAATGCATGGTGCTCTCTCTCCCATAGCCAAGATTCAGAGCCAGGATTCATGGGCTCAGAAATCAAGGAGTGAAAATGGGAGTGGTGTCACTTACTATATAACCCCTTCTGACCCACTAGCAACACTTTTTTTGTTTGCATGATCTTATGTTTTGCTCCTCTAACAGTTGTAGTTCCAGAGGGAGGAATGCTTCCACCATAAGACATAACAATGATTCCATAGAACTAGAAGCTAAGATTGACACTAGTTTATTCACTTTGTGTTCCTCATGCCTGTGAACTGGCAAAGAAGGAGTACTGTACCGATTGGATTAAGTGATCCTGAATATTGAGAAGAAATTGAATTGAACCATGTGCTCCACAAAGGAGACAAGGAAAAATATGTCTGTAATACAGAGATCACTTAAGACATTTCTTAGTAAAACTTTGCCCTGTGACTAAACTCAAGAAAAAATTAAAACACAATCTAATTGTCTAGAATCCTTAGGGATAGAGGTTTGAGTCTCCCCATCAGATAATGAGCTATGACCAGCTGAGGTACTTGCTGAGGTTATAGTGAAAATAGAATCCACTGAGAGGAAGTACTTATAAATACTAGTTATTATCACATAACCAGTTACAGAAATGAGGATTGTAACTGTCATAAGTTTTTATTCCTTATTTCTTCTATAAATGTGTGTGGTTTTTCCATGTGTCATTTTCTTGTCATATAGCATAAGATGTATTGACTTTATGTATATCTTGTATTGTTAAATTCATATCATAGTATTTTAGTTTCATGATATAAAGGAAAAGAGTAAACATTATTCAATGATTTTTTAAAACTCTTCTAGGAAAGGATTAGAGTGTTTTCTTATATGAAGGATCATTGTATCATGTTAAACGAAAATATATCATTTTCATTGTATCTTCTGGATGTGTGTATATGTGTGTATGAGTGCGCGTGCACACGCACGCGCGTGCGCGTGTGTGTGTGTGTGAATATAGGGGATGTTTATGATTGTTAATTTTTGTGTCAATTTAACTGGGCATGGGTGTCTAGATATTTGGTCAAACATTATTCTGGGCATTTCTGATAGGGTATTTTTAGATGAGACTAACATTTCATCTGGGAACCAGAGAGTGATTAATATAAAAATGGCACACCTAAACTTTAATACAAAAGAATTGTAGGGCTTTATTTTTTATCTATCTACCATCTTCTTCTATTTACCAGCTCAGTATTGGCCCAGGGTACTATATGGTGTGACTTGCAGTGTCACTGTATAATTTGGATTGGGAATTTAAATCTTATTGTCAAAAAATTGTGGTTGTGGATTGTGACTTATGTGGTGGTTTTCTGAAAGACTACTAGAATAGAAGCTGACCCTTGTTTCATCTTCATCGCCAGAATGGCTTTCCAGGCAGCATCTGATGCAAGCACTTATAAACATGCATTACCCATAGCCACCAAGGACAAATGATGGAGATGAAGAATGTAGCAGATGAACCTAAAGGCCTGAGAAGGAGGTGACTAAGGAGGAAGACTCTTGATGGGTACTTCAAGGGTTTGAAGGGCTACTGCATATAGTATGGATCTGAAGTGCAAAGTAAATGCTCAGGGACAAATACATGATTGAAAAAAGAAATAAGTAACCCTAGATTTGTACTTGCTGCATTTGACCTATATTTCCATGAAGACTAATGTTGAATTGCAAGTGGCCTCTCTCAGCAATGAAGAAGCATTCCTGCTCAGGGTCAATCTGAAGTGACAAAAATAGGTGTTTTGTTTTGGCTCAAGCCATGTAAGGAAATATTTGACAGAGCACAGGCCAAATGAGAAGATTTCAGGAATACATGATAAGGAATACGCTTTACACAAAAATAGTTTGCTAATATGAAAAAAATGCATCCTTCAAATATCAGTAACAGCAAACCCTGAGGAGGAGAAAGGATCTGATTTATAATTGTCGTTAGATAATTATCAAAACATTCAGTTTTCAACAATGCTACAACAACAACAAAAATCACAAGGCATATAAAGGAGGAACATATGGGTCATTCAGAAGAAAAATAAAATAAGTGAACATAAACTGTCCATCATGAAGTATAAACTCTGGACTTACTAAATAACAAAATTATATAAACTGTCTTAAAGTAATTCATTGACAAAACGTTTGAAGAAAACAAGGAGAATTATATATGAATGAATACAGAATATCAATAAATTGATAAAAATTATCAAAACTAACCAAGAAGAAAGACCAGACCTGAAAAATATGGTAATTTAAATGAAAATTTCAGCAGGGGTTTTCATCAACAGATGTGATCAAGCACAAAAGAGAATCAGTGAACTTGATGATAGAACAAATGAAATTATTCAGTCTAAGGAAAGGAAGGGGGAAAAGTTGAGAACAATGAACAAAACCTAAATGACCTGTGAGACAACAGTAATACAAACATTATGGGGATCTCAGAAGGAGAAAGAGAAAGGTGGAGAAATAGTAATTAAAGACACGATGGCCAAAAACTTCAAAAATCTGTGAAAAGACATGAATCTAAATATCCAAGAATCTAATATCAACAATCACTGTAGGATAAACACAAAGAGATCCTCACTGAAGCACACTATAATCAAATCACCAAAACCAAAGTAAAAGATATTCTTGGAAGAAGTAAAATAGAAACAACTCATCATGTACAAAGTCTCCCAATAATATTAACAGCTAATTTCATATCAGAAACTATGGAGAACATAATGTGGTGAAATGGCATATTTTAAGTGCATAAAAGGAAAATAAAGTCATGACATAAGAATTCTAATCCATAAAAACTGTCCTTTGAAACTGAAAAAGAAATTGTATTATCAGATAAACAAAAGCTGAGGTTGTTTATCATTAATAGGCCTGCTCTATAAGAATTACTAAATGTAGTCCTTTGGGCGAAAATGAAATACAACTACATAATAACTTGAATCCATACAAACACAAATAAAATATCTCTAGAAAAAGTAACTATGTATGTGAATATAAAAACCAGTATTTAGAATGTTTTTTATTTACAATTAGATATGTATGTCAAACATGGTGAATACATGCTACAGACAAAATGTAAACACAACAAAAAGGATATCTTAAAAACACATCTATATATTAAGAAGCATAATGGAATATATAGCAAAAACCTATTAATGTAACTTTAGATATATGTACACAAAACAGACCTATATATTTTATAATGGAATATACAAGGAAATAATGCATTCTGGCTAATAAATTGGGATGGAATTTTAACATACTAGGGGGATAGAATGAAATAGATTAATGTTCTTTTAACCTGAAGTTTAAAAACTTTATAATTAAACATCACACCAAAATAATACACAATATGTTAGTTAGCATTTATTATGTCCAGCTACTGTATATGTGCATGTGTATGTACCTATATATTAAATTATTTATATAGTTAAACCTATATAAATATATATAAATATATGCCTATATATACACACATACATACATATACATACATAAAATGCATATATCAATTTCAATTAACCAAATAATAAAGCCACTCTTAATTTTACTTCATCTCCAATTTGAACTGGCATGCTAGATTGCTGCAATATCAATAAATACAAATTTATAAAAAATATTAATGATTGAGATGCTGGGTTACATTGCTGGGGATGGAACTGACGGACTCACACATGGTAGGCAAGTGCTCTACTGCTGAGCTACACCCACAGCTTCCAGGCACAATTATGTGACAGCAGAGAACAGAACTGTGTTGATGGTAACCAGAACTGACCTGATACAGGCATCATGACTTTAACTTCCAAAACTATGAGGTAAATGAGCCTCTTTTCTTTACAAATAGCCTACCTCAGTTATTCTGCTTTTGTGACAAAAAAAAAAAAAAAAAAGTCGACTAATACAGAACCAAAGAACCAAACCAAATCTCTAATCCAAATCTTTGAAAATCTCTTTAAAGAGAGTATCTGGTAGTCATGTGTTCTTTATTTTTTACTTTAAAGTTTCTGATATAATATGGGAAGGGAAAATTCTGAATATTGAGTTGTTTTTAAAAGTGGCTAAGTTGTACCTTATTGAAATTTCATACCATTAGGTTGAATCCCTTTCAAATCCTTTTGGATGTAAATTGTCTTTAATTCTATATTCTCAATACCAAAATGCTTATTTGAGGCTTGATAGCTTGGGGTCACTTAATGAGTGATTACAGAACAGACTTGTTGTTTAGGTGTCCAAATCTACCTTAAGTTGTAGGGATTTCCAGCCCAACATGGGTCTGAAGGCACAGAATAAGAACCACAAGATCATCTAAGAAAGAAAGTAGATATGGATTTTCCTCACTCTCAAAGAGTAAAAGACCCAGCATTTTCTGTCTGTCCCCAGAGAGACACCAGGGACTCTGCTCAAGTCCTAAAAGTGCACGGTTGATAATATGAAAATGTGTTTCTTGGGAGCTTTCTCAGTGGCTACAACTTTCTCAGATGACCTGCTGCCATATTAATAAAATGTTAAACCCACAAACTCCCCACTAGTCAATAAATAATGCAGGCTGAAATCACTAAGTATTATGCCTCTGAGGGCTGTTTCATTGAAATTCACTGATTCAACACTATTGCAAGGAAGTTCTGCCTCATTCAGCATTCTTACTGTGGAGTTTGCCAGCCTGAATACCAAGGTCCTTAAAGGCTCTTGCTATGGTCATCCTTTTCAACTCACAAATGATGGGGATCTAAGGCTGGTTCCCAGAGAATTGCAATTGTGTCTTGTCTCTAAAGACTAGTTCATTTCTACTTAGTTGCCAAGTCTGTGGAAGAAATCTAATAAGCTCTCTGTCTGACTAGACATAAACACCAACTGCACACCAATTCTCTTGACCCCTTACAATGCAGATCAGGTTCCTAGGACTGGGTATAGATTTCACTTCCTGCAGCAGCTAGGCCACCTTCTCCACCTCCATCATAAAGTTCAAAAGCACAGATTGGAAAAACCTTTAGAAGGCTGACTCAAACCTTTTGTCTTTTGTTAACAATCCCAAAATATGAGTTTAGAAGACTTGATTTCATAATTGCATCAGGGCTCTAATTCTGGAATTTCTAGAGCCAATTCCTCTTAAGCAAGTACATTCAAGTTGTGTCTATTAGCAACAAGAAGTTGGTTTTTTTTTCTTTTTTTACTTATAATCGTAGTATGTGTTATAATTCATAATGCACATATATAAAGAAGTTGTTTTTGTTGTTGGTTGTTGTTGTTTTCTTTTAAACTTGACCTTTCTCATGTTTCCTCCCAGAGGACAGAAGGAAGATATATTTGGAGAGATTGTGAGGACAGCAAAAGAGAACACAAACACAGCCCCCTCTGAACAATAACTGATAGAACACAGAAGATGATTTAAGAGGGCCGGGTATATAGCTCAGTTGGTAGAGTGCTTGCCTCACATACACAAGGCCCTGGGTTCAATTCCCAGCAACACACACACACACACACACACACACACACACACACACAAAGATGCTTTAAGAAAAGCATCCAACATTTCACATTCAAAATCCTGCATCATGTGCTTTGAAGGTGACTCTTTGGCCATAGGTGAAGAGTGCTTGGAACTAGGACATTGGCATCTGTTCACAGCTCAGTAGTAGAAAATTCCTTGGCAGGTTTGATACACTGTAGCCAGGCTTGATTCCACACAGATATGTATGTTGGTCTGTGCACTTGCTTTTTTCCACTCCATCAGTCCGTGATGATTTATAAGCATTCTTGTGCATGCACTTGGTATGTAGTCTAAGGGCTTTTAACACTTGGTTTCAAAAACAAATGAGATCTAAGTTAAGATGCTGAGACTTTCTGAGTTAGTTATGAGCTTTTGAGCAAATAACTTTCCCTTCTTGTCTTTTTCAATTCCTCACTTGTGGAATGGGGCCCATGATACCTTTCACACATGGGCTTTTGTCTAAGGATGCAAATGAAATAATGGCTAATTTCAAGTAACTGTAAACATCACGGAAAATGTAATTTCCTTCCACCATGCCTTCTCTTCCTTCTTCACTATTATATGTTTCTTATAACTTTCTTTGTGTCTTCCACCAGGGACAGTATCTCTAAGAAGTCAATTTAAAGACTGACTTTTGATAGGAAATATTATAGAAAAAAATGGTTAAAGAGTTGCAGGCAGGCACAGGTGCAAAAGATGGCCTAGCTGCTGCAGGAAGTGAAATCTATACCCAGTCCTAGGAACCTGATCTGCATTGTAAGGGGTCAAGAGAATTGGTGTGCAGTTGGTGTTTAGAAGAATTCCTAATCCATTAAAATACCAATAAAAGCATTTCTCCAGAGGGTTAATTTCTTCCTAAGATGAGGTTTATGCATTATAGCACACAAAAATGTTCTGTTCTAATCAGAATTAGAACAAATTTTATTTTATGATGTTTGTAAAGTATACCAGGGCTTTGTTAATAATTTGCTAAAAATAAAAAGAAATTAAGATGTGTTTGTTCTTTGAGGCTAGAGAAGTCATATTTGCCTACCTGCTGTTCTTCACACTAAAAAGGTTAAAACTGCTTGCTGGGCACCACTGGGCAGGTTGCAATCAAGGAGAGACCCAAGTGATTCCAGAAGCTCAGTATGCTAATTTGTAAAACAGCAGAGAAACTCCTATTGCCTTTGGGAGATGGAATAGCAGGCAGGCCTTGAAAGTCTTCATCTTCCTCCATTCCCCACAAGAAGTCCCTGCTTTCCTTGGCATAGTTCAAGTAAGATGATCATCTTAATTGCTGGTTGTACATTTTCACTTTTATTCTTTTTTTTTTTCTGTTCTTGAGAGGCACATTTTAGTGAAAGAAAAATATATGTGGTCATATACTAATTTGAAATATTGGCTTTCCAGCATCCTTGTGCTAGTTATATCGAATCCATTCTTTAATAAGATGATAATGAGAGTAAAGTTGCAGATCTTCACAGTGCTTACAGGGGCCACTGAACTTGGCCTGCAAGTTACAAGCAAAATCATAATTATCCAAGAAATAAAATGTGCATCAGCAACAGAGCCCCAACATACTATGACTTTAAGGGTAACTGCAGAGAAGCAATGAAGGCCTCCTGACCCACTGGCAGCAGTGCTCAACGGGCCCATCCCATGTGGTCACATACTGAGGAGTCCCTAAGCCACAGAGCCTCAGGCACAGCTTATCTCCAGCCTGAAAGGTGCCAATCGCTCATCCTATTCCTCAAGAAGATCCTGCCCCCAGTCTTTGAAAGGAAACAAACATCTGGTCACAATGGGTAGCTTGAGCTTGAAAAGTTATTAAATACTCGTGTTTCTTTGGAAAGAGATTTAATCTCTCAGTTGTGGTCCTACAACAGTGGATTTAAAACTATGTTTCTAAAGCATCTGAACCTGTTAGGAAGTGAAAATTCATATATATAAACACACACACATACATGTACCTACACATATATAATCCATATTCATATGCATATCATCTACATATATGCATATACATACATAGAAGAAGCTGCCTTGCTTTCTTCCCCCTCCCACGCCATACCAGTGTGAATGTGACATCTGAGTACCCTCCTGCACTAAACATCCACACTCCCATATTGATTGCAGTACTGTTTATAATAGCCAAGATATGAGATCAACCTAAGTGTTCATCAATGGATGAATAGATTTTTTAAAAATATGTATATAAACAAAATGTAATATGATTTAGCCATAAATAAGGATTAAATCCAGTCATCTGGAGCAACATAGATGAGCCTGGTGGACATTATGTAAAACTCTCTAGTGTGGGCTGTCTCTGTTTAAAACACTTTCTGTCACAATAAACTAGTTTCATGGGCAGATTGTTTAACTTGTTTCCTTATGAAAAAAATGATGATACATGTCTCATGAGGGCTTTGTGTAGATGATATAAAGGAGGTGACCATGACAAGTGATTTATGCAGTGTCTGGAGCTCAGTAAGCACTTATCACATGGGCATTTATTTATAATTACTAGACCATGTTTGCGATTGCAGACCTAGGGTTATCAGCACCCTAGTGTGGTGGTACACAACAAAAATAAAAATATTTTTTGAAACAAGTAAATATGATTTAGTAACCCATCAACTTCAGTGGATAACAGGAAAAAAGAAATTCCAGCCAGATAGAAGAATTCTCAAGGGTTCAACAAAAATCTCATAGCATAAACGGAGAGGAATTAATCATAAACTAGGTGACTCCTGGGTTAGAGCCATGTGGAAATGTTAAGGAAGGTATCACACATGAACAGAGCCGTTAGAAACTGGTAGGTTTCTGGGTATGTGGAGGGAAGTAGTGAGGAAGGAAAAAGAATAAAATCAAATCTGGATGATCATAAATTCCCCAAAACTGGAGGAGTTTCTGCGGTGAAGGAGAGGGGGCTTGCATTTGAGCTCAGTAAGATGAGAGAGGGTTAGGGGCCTCATTATGAAAACCTTGGAGGGCTGATCAGGAGCAAAGTTGATCTTGTCCCTCTAACAGGATGTAGAGCCCTATTTGAGAGTGGGACAAGAATTTGGCCAGGCTAAGTTCAACTGAGTAAGGGCCTTAGTCTCACTTGGAATTTGCCCTGAGGGAGCAAGTAAGCAGTTCCAAAGAAATGGCAGAGATTCCTTCCTGGTTTCCTGAGAAATCCATTAACATACCTCTTCTCCAGTGTATTTTCCATTAATCAATTCTGCACTTTCCAAGTCTCTGGCCATCTAGTCAAGGTACTGCACATGAATTTTTGTAGATCTGACTTCTAGCCATCTTTTATGCAGATGAAGTAAAAACTAAATGTACTGCTTGAAGTTCTGTCCGCTTGGAGAATAGGCCTTTAGTAGTGATCTTCAAAGTCGTTCTTGAGTGAAGCTATGGTGTTGCAGGTATCTACTTATGGCTGGTGCCAGCACATTAGGTAGAACCACTGGCAAACCAGTAAGGAAATCCCATGAGATCATCAATTTAAACTGTGGAGGAAAAAGACAAATGAGCAGTGTCTAAGCCACCTGCTCGCTAAACCTAATTGTGCTTCTGGTGTTGCTGAAACCTATTCTCTGAAAAACCACTTTCATCTTATGGCTTGCTGCCTCAGTGCACAGCAGTATGTAGTAAGTGACTCGGGCCATGAGGTCTCAGAGTTCCTGTTCTGTCTCTACAAACCTTAGTGGCACACCAAGATGATGACTGAATATTAAAATACTAATAATTATACACAGACTAGAACACAGCTTTTCTCCTATATATTTACATAGTGATTCTTATTTAGCTTTGACAGAAGGTTCATAATGTTAAGGCACAATTCTAAAATCCCAAATAAAACTCCAGGTCTTTTTGAGGGAAAGACCAAGGATTTATTCTGGCCAGGGCTAAGGGGACAGAAAGAAGACAGTTCTGCAGCCCAAGACACTGAATGCAGGTAGAGGGGCCATTTAAACAGAAAAATCACAAAGGAGGGGGACAGGAGAGGCAAATACAATCATAAGACACATTTCATAAAGTGTCACCAAGTTCTGAGAATTGGTAATATCCCATTCCCACTCAGGAAGTAAGCTAGCACCAGGTCCATAGTTTGAAGACATTGTGGTCAGGGTGCAAGTGGGTGGGGGTGTCAGTTTCTATGTGAGTGGGCTCTAACAGGAAGGGGGGCCAATTTGTGCAGGGTGAGATGTCTGAGCAGAATGGGGTCAGTCTGACTCAACTTTCAAATCAGCCTATAACATTCCCCCCTTTCCTCGAAACAATCAAAACTTTGATTCTTTGTCTATATTTGGTACAGGGCAGTAATCTGTGATTCATAATTTGGACATTTTTAGCTGAGAGATGAGTTCCCTCTGGTCCCTTGTAGACATAAACCTGAGGTAACACATGTACAATAATACAAAGAGCTGGGTTGTGAGTAGGGTATATGTAGCAAGATAAACCAATGTCACATGTAAACCAAGTCACATTAGGAGCAAAATACGACCTAGTGGAGTTTCCTCTTTAGCTGGGTGTCAATTCTTCCTTTTGGAACGCTTTGATGTAGATGTTGTCTCCTGGCTGGAATGGGTGTTGGAAACCAGTAGACTTTCTGGGTTGGTTCTCACAAAGGAATCTAATAAGCCTTTTCTTATATCTGCTAGAGAGACTTAAAGTAGTTAACAAGATATTGGTGGCCGATTTCATCCAAGTGAATATCGGAAACCCCAGGGGAACAAAGGAGGTGGTCTCCCATATGTGATCTTGAAAGGAGAAAGATTTCTCTTGTAAGGGGTATATCAGGCCTGCAAAAGAGCAATGGGCAAAAGCATTGGCCACCCAACATTGATCTCTAAAGTGAACTTACTGAAAGTACTCTTTAGGGTCTGGTTTATGTGCTCAACCTGCCCAGAACTTTGAGGCTGGTAAGTGCAATGAAGTTTTCAGTCTATATTTGAAGCCTTTGATATTACTTGTTCTGGGGCCTGTTATCTGAGCATAGCATGGTATGATTTCACTAAGAAGAAATTTTGTTACAGTCTGGGAAGTATTATTTTTTGGTAGGACATATTTCTGGCCAACCTGAGAAAGTATCCACAGAAAGGAGGAGATATATATATAACCATTGGAGGGAGGTCTTACCTCAGTGAAGTCAATTTCCCAGTGATCTCCATGCAGCTCACTTGTTTGTGGACCCCAGGGTGGGTCTATCTTCCTTGTTTGGCATTTACCTATTGACAGGCTGGACATTACTCACAGATGTCCTGTACTATTTGCTTTAGTCCTGGGATATAGTATGTCTTAGACAGAAAGTCAGTTCATTATTTCCCCATTGGGTTGTTGCATGTAAATCCAATATCATTGTTTTTCCCAAAGTTCAGGCTATCATTAGCCTGGAGTTATGCAGGATCCATCAGTCTTCTGATTTTGTCCCCCAGCCCTTCTTTGGCCTTCTCTTTTTGTTATGGTAGATAATGTGGGAGGGAATGAAGGCTGGTTTGGGGATATAAAGCCAAAGGGAGCATGGTGACTGGTTCTGGTTTGGAGTCCAGGGCCACTTGTTGAGCTGTATCAATAGTAAAAT
Source organism: Tamias sibiricus (assembly GCA_025594165.1). NCBI lineage: Eukaryota > Metazoa > Chordata > Mammalia > Rodentia > Sciuridae > Tamias > Tamias sibiricus. Next base: position 137,117,538 of record CM046659.1, read on the forward strand.
TATTGCCCTTGATGACCAGAGAGTCTCCTTTTGGTGACCCTGACAGTGTATGATAGCCCACCTGCTTAGGTAACCAAAGTGCTTCAAGTAGGGCCAATATTTCTTCTTTATTTTTTATATACTTTCCCTTAGCAATTAGTAATCCTGCTCCCTGTAAATGGCTCCGTGCACATGTTGGGTAGCAAAAGCATACCTGCTGTCGGTGTAAATGTTTACTTTCTTACCTTTAGCTCACCATAAAGCCTGTGTCAGGGCAATTAGTTCCTCTCACTGTGCCAAGATTCCCATTAGGAGTGCTTGAGCCCAAATGACTTTTGTTTCCGTTGTGACCACAGCTCTGGCCTTCCGAGCCCCATCTATGACTTGGCTATTGCCATCTGTGAACAAGACAGCTTCAGCCTCATTCAAAGGGACAGCAGTCAAGTCAGGCCTTCCTGATCTCACCTGGTCAAGCATATCCTCACAGTTGTTGTTATCAATATAAGGACAGTGGCCACTATGATACATATGTAGGAAGACCATCCAGACACTATTGGGTCTAGTATTTTAGATAGATAGGCTATGGGCCTTTTCCAGGGTCCAAGATCTTGGATGAGAATCCCTTTAGCAACTCTGACTTTCTGTCATAGCAGGTTGAAGGGCTTAGCAACATCAGGCAGATCTACAGCAGGGGTTTGACCAGGGATGGCTTGATGGCTTCAAAGGCCTGTTGTTTTTTTCTTAGTCCATCTTAAAGGGCCGGTTCCTGTGGTGGCTTTAAACAAAGGCCTTGCTAATTCTGAAAAGGAGGCAATCCAAAGCCTACAGTAACCTGCCATTTCTAGAAGTTCACGAATTTGTTTCTTTGTAGTAGGGCTGATGGAGAGACAAAAGTCAGATTTATAGTCCGAGTATTTTCTGGTGCCTATGGGTCAAAGGGGGCACATGTCCTGAAAGCATCTTGCAGCCTTTTAAAAAACAAGCTTGAAGCTTTGTTGGGGCCCTGGAGTGCTCCCAGTAGTTCTGAACAAAGTAATGAGCTTTTTAGTAGCCCCTTTTAGTCCTACTAACAAATGTCGTTGACAGGCATCCAAATGAGCCTGGTTTGCCCCAGAGTTAGGGTCCCAATCAGGACAGATGTCAGGAAGGGCCTCTCCCAACTTCCATAGGATAGCCCTCCTAGCCTCCATGCTGATGTGGCCCCACTCATCAGAAATCAAATGAGCCAGCAAAAGCTGCTGGCAATCATCCCAAGTGGGCCAGTACATGCGGAAAATGGACTCAAGAAAAGAGATGGGGGAGGCCTGTGAGCACTCAGAGAAAGGAGGAATTTGATTCTCCCAATTATATATCTGAAGTTATAAAAGGGACATATGCAAAGACAGTGCCATCCCTCCCTGTGGGTACCTCTCGGAGGGGCAACATCAGGGACCAGAGGCAGGAAGAAATGGGGGAAGATATCATCATGTCTATCATGTGTTCATCTCCCTCTGAGAATGAGGGAGAGGTTACATATCCTTCTGTTGATGAAAGAACAGCTCAGGGGACCTCAGGCAAGACACAGATGAACAATAAGGGTCTGGGGGAGGTGGCAACATTTCATCCTCGTCTGAAGCAGGTAGAACAGGGACAGAAGGGTGCCAAGAAGAATTTTTCATATCCCACCTGTTGTAACCCTTGGAACCTCCAATATCCTGAAGAGCCAGAAATTGGAGTCTGTTTTACAACAGCGCTATAAGAAAACAAGATGTTTTGTGTTAGTGTTCACTGCAGAAGTTGTCTGATTGTCTGATCAGGACACAAGCCAAGAATTTACTGAAACCATACGATGTCCTGTGACTGCTATTCTGTGCAGTCACACATGGCTATCACATCCCTCCCCTCATCCCTTAGCACTACCACTGCAAGTGTCAAGAGTGGCACCCAAGGCATATGCTACAATAAGCATTTCTTCCCCAGCAACCTCAGGCGATAGTTAATTATAATGGCACCACATGCTTTGGGTTGTTGGGATCCCATTTTCTACTTAGCATTGCATTCAGGGTGAAGAACATGCCAAATCAACCCTAAAGTCTCACATCAAGTGTTTTAAAACAGTTGTATGGTCTGCATCTTATGTTTTTACTCCTGAAAGAGTCAAGGGGGCAAACCTCCAAGGAAAGAGCTGAAATGCTATTGGAATTCATGATCATTTTTAAGCTTCAAAAAGATAGTTGTCATCAGTGCCAAATCCTCTGAAAGGGAAATGATGAAAACTACCCCATTTACAATAGCATCAAAAAAAAAAAAATCTGGGAATCAACTTAACGAAAGAGGTGAAGGACCTCTATAATGAAAACTATAGAACACTAAAAAAAGAAATTATAGACGACCTCAGAAGATGGAAAGACCTACCTTGTTCTTGGATAGGTAGAACTAATATTGTCAAAATGTCCATACTACCAAAAGCATTATACAGATTTAATGCAATTCCAATCAAAATCCCAATGACATTCCTCAAAGAAATAGAAAAAGCAGTCATGAAATTCATCTGGAAAAAATAAGAGACCCAGAATAGCCAAAGCAATCCTTAGCAAGAAAAGTGAAGCAGGTTGAATAACCATACCAGACTTTAAATTATACTATAGAGCAATAGTAACAAAAACAGCATGGTATTGTCACCAAAACAGACTGGTGGACCAATGGTACAGAATTGAGGACACAGAGACTAATATATATAATTTCAGCTATCTTATATTAGACAAAGGTGCCAAAAATGTACAGTGGAGAAAGGATAGCCTCTTCAACAAATGGTGCTGGGGAAACTGGAAATCCATATGCAACAAAATGAAATTAAACCTTTATCTCTCACCATGCACAAAATTCAAATCAAAGTGGACCAAGGACCTAGGAATTAGACCACAGACAATACACCTAATAGAAGAAAAAGCAAGCTCCAATTTTCAACATGTTGGATTAGGCCCCAAGTTCCTTAATAAGAATCCTGTAACGCAAGAATTAATACCAAGAATCAATGAATGGGATAGATTCAAACTAAAAAGCTTCTTCTCAGCAAAAGAAACAATCAGTGAGGTGAATAGAGAGCCAACTATTTGGGAACAAATATTTAATACATGCACATCAGATAGAGCACTAATTTCTAGAATATATAAAGAACTCAAAAAACTTAACTACATAAAAACAAATAACTCAATCAATAAATGGGCTAAGGAATTGAAAAGACACTTCTCAGAAGAAGAATAACAATTAATTAACAAATACATGAAAAAATGCTCAACATCGCTGGCAATTAGAGAAATGCAAATCAAAACAAGTCTAAGATTTCATTTCACTCCAGTCAGAATGGCAGCTATTAAGAACACAAACAACAATAAATGTTGGAGAGGATGTGGGGAAAAAGGCACACTCATACATTGCTGGTGGGACTACAAAATGGTGCAACCGTTATGGAAGGCAGTATGGAGATTTCTTGGAAAACTGGGAATGGAACCACCCTATGACTCAGCCATCCCACTCCTGGGACTATTCCCAAAGGACTTAAAAACAGCATATTACAGTGACACAGCCACTTCAATGTTTATAGCAGTACAATTCACAATAGCTAGATTGTGGAACCAACCTAGATGTCCCTCAGTAGATGAATGGATAAAGAAAATGTGGTACATATACACAATGGAATTTTACTCAGCAATAAAAGAAAATAAAATAATGGCATTCATAGATAAATGGATAAAGTTGGAGAATATAATGCTAAGTGAAGTTAGTCAATCTAAAATATCCAAATACCAAATGTTTTCTCTAATATAAGGAGGCTGATTCACAGTGGTGTTGGGTCGGGGTACATAGGAGGATTAGAGGAATGCTAGAAAGGTCAAAGGGGAGGGAGGGGAAGGGAGGGAGCAAGAGGGCATGGAGGGGAAAAAAGAAAAGGTGGTTGAATAAGATGGATGTCATTATCCTAAATGCATGATTGAAGTTTGAATGGTATGAATATACATTGTATACAAACAGTGTTTTGTAAAAAGATGCTCTATATGTTTATTATGAATTATAATGCATACTACTATTATAAATACAACTTTGAATAAAAAATAAATATTAAAAAGATAGGTATCTAATCACTACTTTCTGCATAAATGTAAGAGTATGATTCATCACTATACATTTCCTGATAGTAACTATTAATTATGCAACCATGCAACTCATTATTAAGTATTTATTAGTGCTCTTTTGACTTCAGGCTGGCCTGGGTACCTTTGAATAACATGAGGTGTTTTGTAGGATAGCACACATCTGTCCTGGAAGTATCCCATGGGAACAGAAAACCACATCTCCTGCTACCTTGTGGCTGTGTATCAGAAACCTGTCTACATCTAAAACTCCAATGACTTTACTGAATTATGTTGGCTGGATGTGGCCTGTGGTCTTGGTGAGGTCCTAAATGGCAAAGCTTGTTATCTTGTTCATTCTGAAGGACAGGTCTTAATATTGCTAACATGGTGTGTAGCAACAAGTTTATTAAAATTCAAGGATTTAATAGATTTTTTCCATCTGTTACATCAATACCTGTTATAAGAATTAGTTGAAATGCATGACCATTTCAATGTAATGGGAAAATATTTATCTTTTAAAAGGACTCCTCCCCACTAACCCTCACTTTTTGATACTTAAAAATGTGAGAGAAAAATGTTGTTCTACCTGGGCCATTTTTGTGTGAAAATCCAAACATTCACATGCATACATATATATACACAGAGAGCTAGATATAGATGATATAGATAGATATTGACATAGATGATATAGATATAGATGTGTAGATATAGATATAGTCAGCCCTCCATATTGGTGGGCTGTGAATCTGCACTCAACCAAGTATAGAAAAAATGGAAGGCACAAGAAGTTTCTTGGGTCTCTTTACTAAGGGCACTAATCCAACAATAGGGCTCTACCCTCATGACTTACTCACTTTTCAAAGATCCTCACTTCATATTAACATCACATTAGGGAATTAGATTTCAACAGAGGAAAGCTTACCTTTGGGTAGACACAAAGATTCAGCAAAGTCCAGCCATAGAGGAATAAATATTTTTTGGGTCAGGATCTCAATGGTAACTATCAGGTTGTCAGATTTAGCAAATAAAAAGTATAGGGCACTTGATTAAATTTCAGATAAGCAATTTATTATTTTTTTATTGACTGTTAGACAATGGATCAAAATTTAACAGTTTTTTTTTTTTTAAGGAAATTGCATCCAAACAAACATGCAAACAAACCACGAATGTAAGAAAACCCAAAAATATAGCATAAAATTTGGACCTCCAAATTGATACTGGCAGGAAAACTTCCATAAAAACCATACAGTCTCCCCTCCAAAATGAAAGAAAGAAATGTCCTCTTCAAAGGCTAGAGCCAGGAGCCGCTGAGAAATATGGCTAACAGACATTCTCCTGAGCTCAGATACAATATCTAATCAAGGCCCTTCTTCCAAGGCCTTACAGAAAAAGGCTATTGATTGCTATGTTTCCTGGTACTTCCTGGTGTGTATCTCCCTCTGAATGGGAGTTTTGACTGGGGCTACTCTGTATTGTGGTGCGTAGTTTAGAAGTTACTAGATGATGAGGATCTAGATCCTGGCAAAGAAAGAAAGGGCACATCATCCAAAGATCTGAGATTTGAATTGGTTGGGGCTTGGTGTCGATCTCCTGGGGAAATGCTAGAACGAGCTCCGTAGTTGGAGAACAGGATGCTGATAGGCTTTCATACCAAGAAAAGTAGATTATGATGGACACTCCTGTTTAAATATCTGTCATCCCTTCATCTTTTCTTAGCTCCACCTGCATTTAAATCTTGTCATGTGTTTGAGTGCTCACCCACAGAATGTAAAGGCCACTTCGTGGTGCAGACCTTCTGTAGGTGATCTCCTATGCTTTCCTCCTCTCTAGCTAACTGGGATTATAACCCCAAGTCACCCCAGAGGCAATGTGGTAAAGATAGTAGTTGCTGTTAAGCTGCAGACCAAGATGTCTGTGTATGGCACAGCCCCCATGTCTATCTGGAACTACCTCCATTCCCAAGAGATATTCTGTAATTTAGGTTTATTTAATGCTGTAGTGAAAAAATAATGACATATTTCTTGGATTTTATGTTTATTTAAGCAAATGATGATAGCATTTATTTCTTTCTATTGCATTTTCTAATTGGTTATTGTTGGTAAGTTTTTTTTTTTTTTTTTTAAAGATGCATTGTATATCAGGCCACCTTATTGTTAATTATTTGTCTGAAAATTTGAGGTAGAGGATCATATAAAATTTTTTGAAAATGACAGTTTTGTCTCCTTCCACTATATATACTTTTATTCTTTATGTATTACTAAGATTTATTATCCAATGTTAAATAGTAGTGGTAATGTGGGTGTCCTTTTTTTTGTATCATTTTAGTATTAATACTTCTGATATTTCACTATTAGCTATTATATTTGGTTCTGTTTTCCAGATGATTTCTCTTACTTCCAGTTAAGACTTTTCTTTTGTTTCTAACTTTATGGTTTTGTTTCTGTTTACATTTTTGTCAGAACTTGGAGCTGACTTTTAACAAATGCTTTCTTGAAATCTATGGAGATTTTTTTCTCCTTTAATTCTTTAACGCCTGTAAATCTCCTTTACAGGTATTGAATTAAAAGATTTTTAGCGGTTACCTCATGTTTGCATCTCTAAGTCTTTTTTTTTTATAAGATATGCAAATTTTAAGAAGCATTACTACCTGAAATTTGCTGTGTGTGTGTGTGTGTGTGTGTGTGTGTAACTTCTGCAGCTCTACATGTTAGTGAGATTGGCTGGTAGTTTTTGCTTTTTGTCAGCCTTGTCTAGTTTTGGTGTTAGTTTTACACAAGGCTCATAGAATGAGGTAGACTCTTTCCCATACTGTTCTATGCTGCTGCAGAGTTTGCATAACAAAAAGATCACCTAATCTACAAGGTAATGTTCAGTAAAATTCACTCAAGAGACTCCCCTAATTTGGTGTCATTCTTATGGATATTATTGTCTTTTTACTATCTTTTCAATTTTATCTTTGATACTACAGTCTAGGCAGCTTGCTCTTGATTATAGTGTTTTGCACTTGCCTTAAAGTACCTATCATTCTTTCTGTCTGAGTACTTCTGAGGTATTGAAAACTCTGATGTCTGTTTAGTTTTTCTAAGTCAATCTAGTTCATATGCTGCAAATTCTCTCATTTTTTTAAATCTTACTCTGAAATGTTGCACTTTGTTTACTAATGCATTTGGAAAATGTGTACTAATTTCTGCTATTTGAGGAAATTCCCTGCCTGTGTTTTTACATTAGGCTTAAAATATACAAATCAAAATGTATCATAGTTTATCTAGAATGTCAATGTTTGAACTGAAAATAACATCATACACATGCATTCTCATGGTATATGTTTCTAAATCATTTGGAAATTTTACTCTTTAACTTAATAATTATTAAGGAAGTTATATTTTGGGGAGGGGATACCAGGGATTGACCTCAGAGTACTAGACCATTGAGCCACATCTCCAGCCCTATTTTGTATTTTATTTAAAGACAGGGTCTCACAGAGATGCTTAGCACCTCACTGTTGCTGAGGTTGGCTTAGAAATTGCGATCCTCTTGCCTCTGTCTCCCAAGCTGCTGGGATTATAGGCATGCACCACCACGCCAGGCCTAGCAAGGAAAGCTACATTTGTTTATTCTGGTAATTAATGACCTAGGAAGTTAATCCAAAATAAGGGAGGGGGAAATTTAAAAAAAGAGAGTGAGAAAGGGGGAAAAAAGGGAAAGGGAATTTCATCAAAATTGAAGAACTATCAGTAGAATAGACAAAGAGGATTGAGAAGGAAGAAGAAGGGAGAGGAAAAGGAAAAGGGAAGAACAGTGGAATGAATCTGACCAAACTTTCATATGTGCATGCATGAATATGGTATGGAGGGTCCCAGCATCAGGTGTATCCACAGGAAACTAATTTAAATTTTTTTTAAAAAAGGAAACTGAAAATGGACTGAAGATGGATCGTCACTGGAGTGAAAGGAAGGGAGTGGGGGTCGGGGGATATGTTGGGGACTGAATTAGAGCGAGTGTGTTCCATGCATTTGTGATAAAGTCAGAACATTTCCTGGTGTTGTATATAATTAAAAAGAATAAATTAAAAAGGAAATCTGTATTTATTAATGGGGGATAGATCATATTCTTTCTGTTATCCTTTTATTCTTAATGGCTAATTTAATTGTTTTATCAAAAGAAATATTGTTTATAACACTTTTGCTTTTAGGAATGTGTAAGCCTTCTCTCTATGGCCAGACACATAATCAATTTTTGTGTGTCCTGGGTGAGGAGTATTTCAAACTTACCTTGAGGCAAGAAGAGGGAACTCTGCTTTAAAACAAGGTCAGCTGGGTCTCCTAGAGGCTCAGCTCCCTGGCTTTAGGTAAAGATTTCTGGCCAAAATCCTTGGGTTAAGAAATAGGACCTCAAGTGATGCGTGCTGTCTTGCTAGAGCAAAGAAAACCTAAAGGAATTTCAACTCCTCCTCCTTCCAGTGCCCTTGTCACAAAGCTGTCTTGAAGGTCAGCATGATGGTGCTTCTTGTGGGAGCCAGTACCTGAGGGGCTGGAATGCTAAAGAGACTGCTCACATGATGTAGATTGAACCAAGTTAAGGAGAAGATCAAGTAGTAATTCTGGGGCACAATGCACTTTGAGGAAAGTGAAACATGGAAGAAGAATTTTTAGCACCGAAGGATGGTGCCTGCCAGGTGATACATGCCGATACTCCTCACACTTAGGAAGCTGACATGGAAGGATTACTTGAACATAGGAGTTTGAGACCACAGTGGATAACATAGTAAGACCCCATCTCAAAAAAAAAAAAAAAATTACCATCTTAAGGATGGTGTGTTAGTCAGATTTCCATCACTACAACATAAGACCTGATGTAATCAACTTATAAAAAGAGAGTTTATTTTGGCCCACTTTTTTGTCCATGATTGAGTGGTCTCATTGCTTTTAAGCCTGTGGTGAGGCAATACTTCATGGCTAGGATGTGTGATGTTGTAAAACTGCTTACTTCATGACCAGGGAGCAAAAGAGAGAAAGAAGAGGAGGCCAGAATACCATTTTCCCCTTCAAGGACATGTTCTCAATGACCTAAAGATCTCCCACTTGGCCCTACCTTTTAAAGGTTCCACAAACTCACAATAGGGCTTCCCTGGGGGACCAAGCTTTCAACATATGGGCCTTGTGAAGACATTTAAGATCCAAACTAGAGCAGATGGCATGGTTGTCTTGGAATCCTAGGGCAGAAGAACAATATATAATGGGAAAGGAAAAGGTGGAAAGTTCAAAGACAAAAGCCCTGAAACTGTCCCTGACCTACCCCACTTCCTGAACATCAAGGTACAATTCACACTAGTCACATTTTCTATACTACAATACACAATTTCTATTTTTCTGGAAAAAGGCAGAGTTAATCATTTGTTTCATTAAAAGACAAAATGAAGGCAAAACTAAGGGGCCTCCTGGCAGTCTCAGGCAACAAGCACAGTGTGTACACTGCGTGCTAGTAAGAGTTAATGTGAATTTTACTCACACATGATGAAATGGAGAAAGAAGGGCACAGAAAAAGTACAGGAGGCAACAGTCAGGCTGGGGGCAAACATTAATATTCAAATCTGTCCTGGACTTTACTCCCCAACCACTTTACATTGTAAATCATCCATGTGGAAGCCTTGAGACTCTTAACTTTCCCTTTCAACTTTTAGCAATGTTTTGTCTTAGATCATTTTCTAAAATTGGATAACCTGGAGATTAATTTATTTGCTTGTCACTTTCCCATTAGAGGGTTGAATTCATTTCTATTTTCATTACCAGTACACAGTAGCTTGTCCAAAATTACCTTCACCCAAATCCTACATGGATGAACTTACAGCATTTTAATAAGATGGTATTTTGCTTTGGAGAGAATTTATAATAAGTGAAATAAATCTCCTTATTGTTGAAGTAATACCTCAAGTGTACAGGCAGACACATACACACATGGACATACAACCACACACAAAAATACACACACACAGCCATAAAGGTTGTGAAATGAGCTTGAATGTGAGACCACAGTATCCATTTTCTCCTTTACCGCAGGATAATCCACAATTCCTTCTTTATAAGTTCAATGTTTGAGTTGTTATGCAGCATTTTATTAGATGATAAAGTGCTCCCTTTCTTCATATATACTCCTTAAACTGCTGAGTTATCAAAGTGCTCCATAAATAATACAAGCCTCTTGCCCATCATTAACAAACGACACTGCTAAGTGGACAGAAAATTCAATGATTCCCTTTTATAGAGATCACAGGACACACACTTAGAATAATTGGCTGACCCTGACATCAAAAATTACTGTCTCCAGAAACCCTGGCCCTTACTTTTGCCTTGGAAAATGGAGAGTTGGGTTTTTAGCAGTAGACACTGAAAACTGGTTAAAACTCTGACTTCACTTGAGAAGTGGTCTATGGAGAGAAATTTGGAACTACTGCTTTTCTTCCATTCAAAACCCCATTCTAGCAAAGGCATTTTGAGCCATGAATCTGAACTCTTTCAAGAGATCTGCTTCTTGTAAATCCCAAAGAACCAAATTAGACCCCAGTGTGATAATCATCATATTGTTATTCATGATATGTCAAGAATCATTGTTCATGCATCTCTTTAGTACTGTGAGAAATATGTTACTCAATCAGATTTCCCGTGCACCAGTGCCAGGAAGTCAACTTGGGAAATGCAACCTAGAGTAAAAGGAAACTTGGTGAGTTTATAAATCTGAACAAGGCAACTTCCCACAGGACAAATTTGCCAAAGCCAATCATGTATCCAGGCATCTGGTTTGATTGTTCTCCCTCAGCCCAAGTGAAGTTACAGTGATTTATTTCTCAAATTTACAAGCAGCAACAACCCCATGCCAGCACTAACATCTCTGAAGAATGCATGTGCTCTGGGTACTATCTATTCCCCAATTTAGGATGTATTTCATCAGTCAGTTAATCCTGTGTTCTAGAGAGTGGAGTTATTTGGACTAAGTTCTTCACTCAAGTGTGTTCCCCAAAAAGAAAAACCAATGCTATATTCTAGAGAAAATTCATTATGCTTTTCATCTAGATGTACTTTTCTCTTCAGTTGTATCAAAATAAGCTTTCAGCCATGTTGAAAAGATGGATATAGGCCTCTCCCCACATCAACCGAATTAAAGTTTGAGGTAATGGTGCTTAGTGATTTTTATTCTTTGTAAGCTTCCAGACTGTTTTGTGCACATTTTTGTTTCAGAATCACTCAGGGTAGATGTTCTTTAAGACTCATTTCTGTCCTGATGTTGTGTTGTCCTGGAAGCATTCAAGGAAAACTAATTGCACATGACAAAGTAACATCCATGTGGATTCCCAGTACCTACCAGCAACCCTCATCCTCAGACCACTGCAGGATTGTGCACTGAGAGTTCTGGACAGAGAAAAATAGGATGGGGAATCACCAGGGCAGGAAATCACAAATCTGTGTTCAAATTCAATATCTTCACTTCTGGTTCTCCAGTCTTATTTTTATTACTCAATCTCCCTATTTCAGATAAAAGAAAAATGGAAGTAAAAGCAGGTACTTTCCATAATGTAGAAGGAACAAATGAAGCAATGAAAGTCCACGAGCTTTGTGAATAGTGATGCTCAATTAACATTTGAATAATTTAACTTAGCAAATGTTTTCTTCCTAATTTCCCATTTGCAAGATGATGGTGACAGTGACTCCTGGTTTGTGCGTTATTTTGAGATCTTGTTAAACATGTATGAGAAAAACTCCCTGTAGAGGGCATTATGAGGAGCAGAGGTCTTAAGTCCCTTTACCTGCCTTGGAAGAGGGACAGGTAGAGCCACCAGCTCAATCTGAAGAATATGGAATATGATTGGATAAATAATAGTCTCCTAAGGTGTCAACATCCTAATTCTCAGAACCTGTGAAAGTGTTAACTTACAGAGCAAAGGGTACTTGGCAAATATAATTAAGTTAAGGACTTTGAGATAGGGGAGTTTAACCTGGATTATTGAGGTAGAGCCTAAATTAAATTATAATTATCTTTATAAATCAGAGGGAGAGGTGTATTTGATTATAACACAGTCCTTCTTTCAGCCATAGTTTTTGTTTTCCAAGGATTCAGTTACCTTCTGACAACTGTGATCTGAAAATACTAAATGGTAAATGCCAAATGTAAACAATTCATAAACATTGAATCATACACCATTCTGAGTAACATGATGCCATCTTGCACAATCTCACCCCATCCTACCTGCAACAGGAAACATCTCTCTTGTCTGGCATATCACACTGTATACACCATCTGCCCATCAGCCACTTAGTAGCCATTTCAGTTATGAGACTGATTATCACAGAATTGTGGTGCTTATATACAGGGCTCAGTACTACTTGGGATTCCAGGCATCCACTGAGGTCTTGAAACATATTCCCTGTATTTAAGTGGGTGGGGTGCTTTAGAAAGTAAGACAGGCAATGTGGTGTCACAAATAGGGGAAAACAAGGTGATGGGTTGTCAGGAAGGGGCCATGAACCAAGGAATCCAAACAGCTTCCAGAAGCTGGTAAAGGGAAGGCAACAGATTCTCCTTTAAAGATACCAGAAGAAACCAGACCTTTTGATACTTTTGTCCCCATCAAGACTTCTTTCATACTTCAGATGACCAGAATTATAAAGGAATGCTTTTTTTTTTTTTTTTTTTTTTTGGTACTGGCATTTGAACTCAGGGATGCTTAACCTCTTAACAACATCAGCCCATTTTTATACTTTATTTAGAGACAGTATTTTGCTAATTTGCTGAAGGGCTTGCTAAATTGCTGAGGCTGGCTTTGAACTCGAAATCCTCCTAACTTAGCCTCTGGAGCCACTGGGATTAAAGGCATGTCACACCACTCCTGGCCAGGAATGCATTTCTATTGTTCAAATTCACTAAGTTTGTTGCAATCTGTTATAATAGCCATCCAGAAACTACAGGTAGATTTAAAAACAAAACTATTCCTAAGAAATGAAGGGAAACATTTTACTAATTGACAGAGGAGAGCTATCTGAAACTTGAATGATCATGTAAACTCACACTGTTTACTCCAGCATCATTTACCAGGCACCTGGCTGAAGGCATTTCACAGCTTAGCGTCAGCCTGACACAACCTGCCACTATAGGTGGCCCCCCATCCTTTACCCTATCTGAAGCATCTTGGGGAGGAATGCTAAATCTCTATTCACACATATGGCCCAGGAGAGATTCAGGCTGGTCTACTTTCCCCCCAGAGCTGGCCTCAGTATCTTCAGAATCCATATGCTGGAACCCTTTCAGCATGTGAGTTTCTCAGAGCAATTCCAGTAGCCCAGTCTCCTTGGGACCTGCCCCAGATTTAGCATTACTCCCTAAGATTCTTCAGATAGGGTAAAGGGTTGGAGGCCACCTATAATGGCAGGTTATGTCAGGCTGATGCTGAGCTGTGAAATGCCCTCAGCCAGGTGCCTGGTAAATGCTGCTGGAGTACATAGTGAGAGTTCACATGATCATTCAAGTTTCAGGAGGGGAAGAGAGGATATTTACTCTCCATTCCTACAATTTTAACTGCTGGCCATCCCAATCTTATTTGTTTCCTTTCTGTCTCATTTGTCCTCATCCTATCAGCCAGAATCATATTTCTTACCTATCATAAAGGATGGTTCTGTGGTACAAACAAGGCTGATGCAAGTAGTTCAAGGCACAGAGGCTCCTGGGCTCACACTGGGATGATCATTATTATGTATCATTCATATCTGGACACTTCTACTGGAGTTGGCAACTCAACCAGAGAGCAGAAAGCCAGCCCAGAGTCAGAACTCAGCCAGGCACAGGAAGGAAGGAAGGAAGGAAGGAAGGAAGGAAGGAAAGGGGAAGGGAAAGGAAAGAAGAAAGAAAGGAAGGAAGAAAGGGGGGAGGAGGGGAGGAAGGGTAGGTGGGTCCCTCCCTTAGACTCCTGTCTTCTCTTAAACACAGCAGACCCTGCAGACACACAGCTGTCTTGAGCTCCAGGAATAGCCTCCCCCAACCCCACCCCCCCACCAAAGTGCAAATGGTTAAGCAGAGTGCTCCCTCCCAGGGTGGAGAAACAGGACACAGACCTCTTTATTCCCCTTTCTCCAAGAATACCACCCAGACTACAGACATCTCTTTTCCCAGGCAGAGCACTTTTCTCAGATGGCCAGTATATGGCCCAGTCTCCTAACCTTCCATTCCTGGCACTGCCTGGCACTAGACCTTCCTATGAAATCAGCAACTCTCTAGAACACACCAATGGGGAGTTCCCTACCACATACACTATCCTCACATTCTCCTTTAGCCAGGAAGTTTCTATTTCCTCAGAGGGATGCCCAAAGCCTGCAGGCCATTTGCACAGCAGTCATGAATCACATGCCTTGGATCCTATTACAGACCAAGTCTTCCTTAATTTAGAACACCATGACCATCTACTCAGTTTTTTTTTTTTTTCCACATGGTTGGACTTGTTGTTGCATATCTGTGCAGGTACATAATATAACAATATGATTTGGCCACTCCCCAGCACTTACCCATTCCTCCCACCCTAAGTTTTTTTCCTCAATTCTACTGATCTTCCTTCAATTTTTGCGAGATCCTGCCACCTTTATTTACCTTTTTCCTCCTGTAGCTTCCACATAAGAGAGAAGACATATGGCCTTTGATCTTCTGAGTTTGACTTATTTCACTTAATATAATGCTCTCTAGTTCCAGTCTTCCCACTCTAACTCCTCTGAGGGTGAGCAGATACCTCCAGTGAAATGTGAATTTCAGGCGAACAACTTCATTTGTTTTAGTACCAGCATGGCACATCCAATGGTTATTCTATACAGCAGCCCTAGATTTGCCAACTCCCTTCCACCAAAACTATAGGAGAGAGTTTCTAGAATTCTCTTACAACTGTTTAATGTAAAAAAAAAATACTTATAAGTTTTTTTAATTGAAATGTAAAGTGAAATAAAGTGGTGACTACTTAGTGGGCACACCCACACCAAGAAGTCCATGAAGGCAAGTTTTTCCACTGATACAAAGCACATGTATTCAGGGTTCCGATGATATCTCCTCCAGGCCTCACAGAATTATTTTTAAAAGTTTTTGTGAGTGCATGATAGTTACACATGTTGGTGAGGTTCATTTTGACACATTCATACATGCATGTAATGTAATTTGCTCCAGTTCAATTCCCAGCACTTCCACTTTCCCTTCCTGCCTCCCTCCTCCTGTCTTCCTCCCCTGCTCTTCTGGTCTTCCTTACACGTATTGAATGTTGTTGGTTTTTCTGTTTTGTTTTTGTTTTTTTTTTTTTAAATTGGTGCGTTATAAATATACATAAAAGTAGAATTCAGTGTGATATATTCATGCATGTACATAGCATAATTTGGTCAATTTCTTTTGAAGGGTAGAAAGAAGGGCTGTGCAGACCTTCGATGTCTTCCTTGAGCTTCCTAAAACCCATCATCAATTCTAGACACAGACTGCAGACTGCTCAAGCACAGGGCCCAAAGGCTCCAGCAGAGGGGCAAAGGTGCCATGGCTTTGAATTCCTTCTACTCAGTAACAAGAAACTTCAAGTCAATTTTCTTTCTTTATTATTTGTTTGTTTCATTCTTTTTTATTGGTTTTTTTTAGTTGTATATAACTTTAGGATTCATTTTGACATAATAATAAAAACATGGAATATAAGTTGCTCTGATTCAGTCCCTAGTACTTCCCCTTTCCCTTGTCTACCCCCTCTCCCTGTCCCCTTCCCTGCTGTTTTTTGCTATTTACATATAGGGTTTTTATTATTATTATTATTATTAATGTCTTATGGATACACATGATGGTAAGATTCACTGTGGAATAATCAAATATGTACATAGGAAAGTTAGGTCAGTTCATTCCACTGTCTGCCCTTGTCCAATCCCCTTGCCTTCCCCCTCAATCCCTTTCTCTAGTCCAATAATCTTCCTTCTATTTCAATGAATCCCCCCTCTTTTTACTTTCTTTCTCTCTCATTTCTTTCCCCCATATTTTGGACTGGCTTCTGTAAATGAGAGAAAATGTTCTACCCTTGATTGTTAGGATCTGACTTATTTCACTTAGCATGATGTTCTCCAGTTCCATTTATTTACCAGCTAATGACATAATTTATTTTTCCTTACAGCTGAGTAATACTCCATTCTCTCTCTCTCTCTCTCTCTCTCTCTCTCTATATATATATATATATATATACACCACATTTTCTTGATATATATCATCATTTGTTGAAGAGCACCTAGATTGGTTCCATAGCTTGGCTATTGTGAATTGTGCTGCTATAAACATTCATATGGCTATATGATTTTAGATCTTTTGGATATGTATCTAGAAGTAGGATAGGTGGGTCATATAGTGGTTCCATTATTAGTTTTTTGAGGAGTCTCATACTGATTGCCAGAGTGATTATACCAATTTGCAATCCCACCACCAATGTACAAGTATAATTTTCCCCACATCTTTACCAACTTATTATTATTTGTATTCTTGATAATTTCCATTCTGACTGGAGTGGGATGAAATCTCAGTATAGTTTTGATTTGAGTTTTCCTAATTGCTAGAGATGTTGAGCATTTTTGTACATATTTGATGAACATTTGTATTTCTTCTTTTGAGAAGTATCTCTTGAGTTCCTTTGCCCATTTATGAATTGGGTTATTTGGTTTTTTTTTTTTTGGAATTATTTTTTTTTTAGTTCTTTATATATTCTGGATATTAATACCCTATCTGAGCAATGTGTATGAAGTTAACAATATTTTTGCAATTCTACTAATAAAGTGGTGGTGAATATTATAATGTCTTTTGTGTTGCTGTTTCCAGAACAAAAAAAATGTTCTTTGAATGGAATTAAACAGTAATCAAAAGTCATGGGAGTGCCTGTTTTAGGCGAGCTTTTGGGAAGAAGGATTTAAAGGCTTGGATGCTTCTTATTTGTTACTAGTAGAGTCATCCAATGAGTGGGAAGAAAAAGCAAGTTTTTCATTTTAATGAAGTTACTCCTTTTTGTGGTATCAGCCATACACTACAAAAACAAAACAAAGCAAAACAATAAGGACGTTCTTAACTCAGAAGTTAAAATCCTGAGTGTTTTAGCATCCTAGAGTTCAAATCCCAGGGTTTAATCCTAAATTTATACCATCAGGATGTTGGTGGGTAGGTGAAGTAGAATATGTAAAATATTTTACACATTTCCAAAGACCTCATGCAAGTTAGCCCATGCATGCTATTTGAATATATTATAAGTGAAAATGTCCTCCATCTGAAGTCCCCCAGGAACATGTTAATAATAAACAAGTTGGGCAGATTCACTAACACTAAAGAGACTATATCCAATGCACTAGGTACCTGTGGGTATCTCAGTAAGAGTGGTTAGAAAGGGCTCATCACAGGACTTGGGCTTGCATTGGGTCATTGGGGAAGGCGTAATGGGAATACTATAGCAGAAGTTGCTGCCTGGACGTTAGAAGTAGAATACCACACCCAAACAGCTCAAGCCACCCAAGGCTCAAGTCAGTGTCCAGAAATGAGAACTTGGAGGCATCTTTCCCACTTAACACACTGGGCTTCCTGCTTATCCACAGCTTCCTTTAAAGAGTTCATGCAGGCATGTGTTCATGGACCTAGAATGACTCAATTCATGTTTCATGTGTGTGTGTCTGTGTGTACATATATAAAGCTTGTTGTCTCTGCCTGCCCCCCACCTTCTACTGAACTCTTCATTCCTGCTTCAGGTGACCGAGGAGCAGAGCTGCCCTTCTCACTCATGGTGCTGTAAGTACCTGCTCAGGATCTATAAGCAAATATCTTAAACTTGTTTCCTGTGGCAGTGGTGTACTGAATTTTCCCCTTCTACTTGAAGGACCAGGAACTATCTCTGAGACAAGGTTTTCCCTGGAACTCCAAGGAGAACACAACTCCAGGCTCCCAACAACAGAGTGATGATCAGACAGACATGAACTGGACAAAAGGTCAGACAAGAGCCACAAGAGCATCTGCCAGTACAAACACACTTCCTATGAGAGGGACACCAACTCATTGGTCAGACACTTGGGCATTAGACAGTCCATCAGGGAATAAAAGCATCCATGAAAGACATGCTGTACACACCCACCTCCAGAGCTTTATTTCCCATGAGCAGTGTTGTTAGTCACTCTGATACTGGGACCCCAATTTACTTGTGGTCTATAAAGACAGGTAGATTCAATGAAGAAAGGTTTTGCTCAGAATTGGATAATTTCAGGAACAGAGAAATACTATGCTTGAGCATATTAAATTAATCTCTGTGTTTTTCAATTTTGTATCACTGTGTCAAAATACCATGAAAAAACAAGGAGGTAAGATTTTTTTGACTTATGGTTTTAGTCCATGGTTACTTGCCTGTGGTGAGACAAAACATCATGACAGGAAGCACGTAGTGGAACCAAGTTGCTCACCTCTAGAGGTCAGAAAGCAGAAAGACAGGAAGTGGCTGGGGGTCCCAAAATCCCCTTAAAGGGCACACCTCCAATAACCTAACTCCCTCCTACTAGATCCCAACTCATAAAGGTCACACCACCTCCCAGTGGCACTACAGGCTGCTGATAAAGCCTGTAGAATATGGCTTTGGGGAGACAGTTCAGATCCAAACCACAATCTCCTCTAGGAGGAAAGAGAGCAGAGCAAGGTAGCAGCTTTTCAATTATAAAAAGCGGCATCTACACCCATAAGCTGAGTGAAGGGGGTGTTGTGTTAGTTTTATGATGGACAGTGGCTCTATCATAATCACCAAATGGCCTTGCTGAAGTTCATGTCTATGAAATTGTTTATGTCTGGAAGGAGAGAACTGAGGCCCAGTTGGGAGTCCCTGGCCAGCTCCTGTATGTCAAGGACTGCTTTTCTCCTTCTCATAGCAAAGCAATAAGATCCAAGGCAACTGAATACTAAACTTAGCATTGTGCATTATTGTTTATTGTGAGATTATTATTGAATAATGCTTCATAACCTCTCTTTACAAACACTGGAAAATAAATAATTTGGAAGGGACAACATTTCAAATCATGAAAAGCATAAAGTAAAAATGATAAAAAGATTTTGGGCTAAAGGCAATCAAATCCTACAATATGCATATGTGTAAAGAAAGTGCTACAGCTGCTAGACCAAATCCCCTGAGACCACAGGGAGCTTGCCACGTCTGTTTGCCCCAGTATCCAGGTACCTGTCTTCCTCAGAACAAACCTTCCCAAAGGTAGTGCCTCAGTTGGGCTGCCCTTCTTTTCACAAGTCACAACCCAAATCTACCCAGTACCTTAGCACTTCCTTTATTCCATGGACAGCCCCAACTTCCCTCACAGTGCACCCACCCTCCAACCTTCAAGACAATCCCTGACACCACACATTGTCCCTGTCTCTGCTGGTCATGAAGGGATGGGAAGACCCTACCCCGATGGTCTAAGCACCACCAGAAACTATGGAATAACACAAGAAGAAGCTGAAAAATTCTGAAAGGTGGTCTAAGGAAAGCAGGCTAGTTTGGGACCCTATGAAGGAAAGGACAGCATTGCAGCAGAGTACTTTATGGCCCCAACCCAACAGGTGACCCAGCCCTGCATTTGCAGGTGGACAGCTGAACTTCTTCTGCCTCTGATGAAATGGCATTCCTTTGGCTGTGCTGTGTCCACCTGACACATCACCACCCTAGGGAAGCTCCTTCTGCCCCTCAGATGACATGAGCAAAGGTGGTAGGAGCCTCATGGACAAACCTAGATGAAGAAAATAACTCTGAAAGTTAGACCATTTGGGGAACTACAGCCTCCAAAAGAAGCTGGGACCCATGTGCCAAACTAAATAGGTGACTGCTGCTAAAGAAAAAGATTTAAATAGGACCCAAGGTCTCTTAACATGGCAGACAAAATGCCCACAATATGAATGAAAATTCCCTCAATATGCCAGAAATCAAGAAAATCACATCTTGAGTGAGAAAGATAATTGACTGCTGCCAAGATGAATCAGATGTTAGCATTATCTAACAAGGACTTTAAAGAAGCTGCCATTAAAAAAATACCTCAATAATTACAAATTCTCTTGAAGTAAATGAAACACTAGAGAATCTCAGTCCTGTCCTCTCAGCTCCAGGGCTGGCAGTTGCTCCTATAGCTGCTGCCTCTGTTAGACCTGAGAGCTTTTTCTCTCCTTGCAGTGATTGGCTGCCTTCTGTCCTCTCAACCATTCTTCCTAAGACAGCATCTATGTTCATCTTGTTGGTGTGGTTTCTGCCTCCCATCTGCACTGACTGATGGAAGAGGCTCTTTGGGGTTTAGAAAATATTCATTTGGGAAGATGGAGAAGAGGGTTTTTTATCACAGAGGGTTTATATCACAATCTCCTGGAAAATGCTTCAAAACCACTTTTGACATTTTTCTTCCTAGGTTCCTCTGTCCTGAGATCTGATCAGAGGTTACTCATTCATCAGTCAAGTCTTTTTTTTGGCTGCAATTTTCCATCCCATACATAATCTATAAATCTTACCTTCTCTCTGACCTTAAAAATGGAGGAGAGAGATAACAGCTCCTGCAATTAGATTTGTTCAGCCTCCCAGCATGGTGCTCAATAAATTCTTTCTAGGATGGGAGGAGGGAAGATAGATGCTGTATCCCCAGTTCTTTTTCAATAATCTAAATCTTTTTCAATAATATAAATTGAATTATACTTCTCCCGTGCTTAGACACTTCAATGGCTCCCAATCTTTGGAAAAACAATAGGAAATCCAATGACTCTTCCAGGGTAATCCCCTCCCTAGTTCCTCTACTATGCTGCCCTGCTGTCCATCCTTATCGGTTAACTCTGACTCAGGATCCATGGTGTCAACGTGGTTGGTTGCCTTGGGGGAATCCAGCCAATGCTGTCTCCTCTATTACACTGTTCCAGGCCATCTGTCACCTGGTCACGCTTATGGCAACTCTCTTGTCTCCATGGGTCTGCTGATGAGTTCACCAGGCTGTCCACCAGACTTCACAACTCCACGTGGGAATGTTTCTCCCATTTCTTATCTCATGTCACAGACAAATATTCATTCTGTGAATGGTCTCTGCTGCTTTTCATGTGTGCTGATTCCTTTCTAATGACCCTGCCAACTTCTTCCAAGAGTCACTGCCAAAGCTATGTTTTTGACGTGTGCTTTTCAACATCTGCAGTCTGAAAAATATCACTAAGGAAGAGACAACTGACAACGTCTCTAAACTTTCCTTTTCCTCACTAGAGAACATTTTGCTGGATGCTATTGTCACAGTTGGCAAAAGGTGTTTGTGAACTCCAAAGGAAAGCTCATGTGTCAGAAAGCCTTAGAATACAAGAACGTAGGGGCGTGGTTGTGGTGGGAAGAGGAGGCTGGTCCTATACAGTCTATGCAGACTTGACCTCATTGACATTTTCCAAGTGCTTTTTCCCTTCCAGGCTGGGCTCTACATGGAAATCTTAGCTGCTACTATTAATCCTTAGCCCTGTAAAGGTGGAGAGCTGAGGTTTGGATAAGGCAAGTAGAGTGTGGGAGATCAATCAGTGGGGGCAGAGCTCTGTTTGGTGGTAAGGTCAGCTGAGCATGTGGCCCCTTGTGACCGCTGCACTAGTGGCACTACAGAGGTGTAGATGGAACAGAATATCTCAAGCCAGAAAATACCTCACATAGGTTTTCTTAATCATGGCTCACTCAAGCTTTCTGTGGTACCTTAACACCACTCTAAAATATTTTATAGAAAGTTCTAACTCCATGGCCCTTTGGACATTCATTCTCAGCTGACACCCTTGCTCATGCCTTAACTAAAAGCAGTTTTAGGGACCATTGGTGTCCCAAGAATCATGGTACTAAAGAGTTAACTGTTCCATGCAGAATAGCTTCAGCCAAAATTTTTCATTTGCAGCTCCCAAAGGCAGCATTTACCAGTGACAAAAATGATACTCGGAATGAAGGTCAGTCAGCAAGAGTGTCCCTGCCTTTCCCTTACATTCCAGATATTCAAAGACAGGACATACTTCTCCAATCCCTGCCATTTCCAAATAAGTGAAGACAGGTATAATTGGTGTAAACAAAAGCAGTGTCAACACTGTTTCTAGTCCCAGTTCAAACACAAACAACTGTGTGTGAGACTGAGCAAGTCAGTGTTAGTCCCCGTCTTCTTTCTTGGTTTTAACTGAGGAACCACCATGCCAGGGAGGACTTCTGTCCTTGCACATGGCTGGGGTTCCTCACTGTGTGGCCCTGGTCTGTTTACTTATCTAACTCCCTTACTGAGAAAAAGGTCTTTATAGCTAAGGGACACTTTCTCACGACTGTCTACCCCCAGTGCCAGGAAGCAGTGACAGCATATGATAGAAGCATGGATTAGTTTTGTACAGCTGCTATCATCAAGTACCAAAACTGGGTGGTTTAAACAACAAACGTATTTTCTCATAGTTCTGGCTACATGTCCCAGATCAGGGATTTTTTTTTCTGAGGCCTCTCTCCTTGGCTATTAGGTGACTGCCTTCTTGTTCTGTCCTTACTTGGTCTCTTCCCTGGGTGTCCTGCTCTCCTCTTCTTATAAGGAAACCAGTCAGATTGGGTTAAGACTCACCCATACATCCTCGTTTTCACTATTAACCTCTTTGAAAGTGTTATCTTCAAATAAGTTTTATCCTAGATACTAAGCCTGGGACTTCAATATGAATTTGGAAAGAACACAGTTCAGTGCGTGACAGGGTCCAGTGTTTCAGATGGACATGTGGAGTGCCTGCCCATGTTTCCAGTGATGCCACATCAGTGTGAAATCTGAATTTAAGCTGTAGGTTGGCCTCAGCCAGTTGCTTGTGCTCTTCTCTCCCTGTTTATTTCTAAGAGTCTGGAACAGTCTCAGGAGAACTCAAAAGCCTAGTGCTGGCCACTACCACCAAGGCTCCCTCCTGACATCAAGAGGCCCCTACCTCCTCAAACAGAGATGCTTAGAAGACCCTGTGCCCCCTCCCTTGATGGTCCACTGCCTCCTGAGCCAATTTTTATTCATTTTCAAAATTCCTCCTTCACTACTTCTCTTTAGGACCAAACCCTGGAATCCCCCAATCCCAAACTCCAGAGCAGTGATTATTTCTTTTGCTCAAAAAAATTTTTTTTAAAAAATTAAGTATGTTTGGAAACTGATGACATAGATGAGCTCTAAACTCTTATATATTTTGAAAATGCTGAATCGAGTTGAATAGAGTGAACTCTTTTCACCAAGGATTTGAAACGCTTCACTGTAAAATACTCTGGCCACATTTCCCTTTGTGGACAGCATGAAGCTTGGAAAATGAGGAGCACATGGGGATTAATCCTGTCACCCAGGAACCAGGGAGCACACTAAGTAGGGACACTTGCCATCTAATTTTTTGAGCCTTCTTATATTTGATAAGTGTAACAGCAGCTTTTATATTGTATAGTAATTTTAAAAATGTATAGGTTAAAGCATGATATTTGCATGTATGGAAATAGCACATGGAAACCCATTAATTTGTACAATTAACATGATTGAATAATTATTATGATAAAAATTTTACCAAAATATCTATTTTAACCTTAAAATACATCTACAAGACTATCTTTATTTTCTGTGGTAGTTTAAAGTAATTTATCTTGAGAAGCATGCATGATGTTAATAAAAGGATACTATAAAAAATGGCAAACTCTTTACTATTTTTATTTATCATAGAAAGCAAAATGGGAAAATGGAGGTGGGAAAATATTAAGCTCTGCAACTACATAAGGTCCTTTAACACAAAGATCAACAGCTTCAGCATGAAGTTAAAAACATCTTCCATGATACTCTCAAATTATTGAGGCTATAATTTGCCACCAGCCTTGGGTTTACGTCTAACACCTCCACTGTTACTCATTTTTCTGACTGTATGCTCAATGGCCTTATGAAAGTTTTGTGAGAGGAAGAAAGGGTCAGAGATGTTCCCAACCAAACCAGCAAAAATACTAAACTGCAGCAGTTATGTGAAGGGACAGAGCCTCATGCCGCATTTTCAAAATACTGCAACTATGAAAAACGGAGTGGCATGGATCTATTAAGCATAGATCCTGCTTTCATGCATTCCCACCTCATAACAGACATGCCTCCACCTGAAATGTAGACAGTCCCTGACTTTGGAGGGTTTGGTTTATGCTTTTCTAATTTTTCAGTAGTGCAAAGGTGATCACATATTCCATAGAAACCCTACCGTGACTTGGGAATTTTGTCCTTACCCCCACCCCCAGGTTAGTGATAATGCCACTTTGAATACTCAGCAGATGCAGTGAGCCACTGTTCCCAGTCATCTCCTCTGTCACAAGGGGAAACAATTAACATCCTACAGTGAGCTTTGCTTATAAACTGTTCCCTTTTCCCCACCCTACATTGCCAATTTGGAATGAGATTTGATTGATAAGGGAAGTTCTAACTTGAAAAAAATTCAAGAAAGCCCATGAGTGCAAAAGCCCCTACAAAACGCCAAAGATCCCAGCAGATGCAGAAAAGCCACCAGAGCTCTTCATGTGTCTTTCTTCCATGAACAGAATGGAAGAGGGATAACACTGGAACTACCTGCAAGGCATTCAGGGAAAATGTGAGTGCCCCCACCATTCCACCAGCTCCCAGCTCTAACAGCAAAATGCATGGAAATCTTGTCTTTCCTCTGTCCTAACTAAAGGTGAATTTAAGGACAAGTATTGGAAAACAGTGCTGAGAAGATACCGGTGAAAGGAGAAAGCTAAGAACCAGCTCTACTGATCAAAGAGGACAGAATTCCATGCTGAAGTACAGGGATAACTGACAGTGCAGATCTCCCCCCAGAGTAACACCTGAGATGAAATGGGCACTAATAGGCCAATGACAGCAGCAACAATTTTAAACAGAAAAGCTCAGAATGTCCATCCTAGAGCTTGACCTTCCTTTCAGAAGCTCAGCAAAAGAGCAGAAAGAAGAGGGTACTGAGTCTTCAATTTGAGCTTGAGAGAGAGAATAATTTGAGAATTGGGAAAAGGGTCACAGGCCTTCTATTTAAAGAAAATTAAATGAAAATAAATGGGAAGGCATTCATGCTAACATACTAAAAGAGACCAGAAATGAAAGAATGGACTGTGTCTTGGAAGGAAAGATTCTATTTTGCAAAGAAATATGAGTAAAAGAGAATAAAATTCCCAACATTGTGTATAAGAAGTTAATGAGAAATTGATTTCATTAAAACAAGAAAGTTGGAATCAGTGGAGTAGATGAAGGAGATTGAAGGGAAGAGAGGAAAAATGGAATAGGGAAAGTAAGTGGGATGAATCTGTCCTAACCTTCCTATGTACCTATAGGAATGTCACCATCATGTACATCCACAGACACTAATTAAAAAAAAAAAACTATAAGTAAATATCAGAAAGTTCAGTAGAGAAAGGAACTGGGGAAGGGAGGAAGGGAGAGAAAGAGGAAGTACTCGGGACTGAATGAAAGCAAATTGTATTCCATGCCTTTATAATTTTATCAAAATGAATCCTATTGTCATGTATAACAAAAATAACCAATAAAAAATGAAAGGTGAACTGCAGAGCTTTAGAAACAATTGAGAAACCAAAACCACCATCATTTCAGAATCAGTAATAAAGGGTGAATAGGTAATGTCAGAAAAAAAAAAAAGTTAGCAACACAGAGGAAAAGTTTCAGACCTCCACAAGGAATAGAGAGGAATGACACATCTATAAGCCAAAATAAAGAAAAGATGGGATATTCATTTTGCTTATATAAATACACCATGTGTGTGATGGCAAGAAATGAATTTTCATAAAGTAAGTGTTACAACTTGTGAAGCTGTAAAAATAAGAGAGATAATTACACTATCAAAATTGGGGAAAGAGAAGATTGCATGCAAAATGGATTAATTTTCACATCCCTTTCAATATCTTTCAATTTTGCCCTCAATAGTAGTCACCAGATACTGTTATGAATTGATAAATATTAAAACGTATCATGTAAGGTTATAAAAGGAAACCTTATATGCATAAGGACTAAAAACAAAAAGATAACTAATAATATGCTATATTTTGAGATGAGAAGCAGAAAATGAATAGATACCATCATGTTGATGAATTATGAAATATAGGTTCAATTTTATTATGGAAAATTATATAGGTAACCACTTAGACACACAAAAATATTTCTCCATTTTAACAAAAGGAAGCCATGCACCAAAAATGAAGAAAAAGAAAGAAAATCCCAAACAGGATGCAAAAGAAATATGAATTAAAGAAATGTTTCAAATTGTTAAAAGCAAATATATGTTATATTAAAATGTGAATTCATGTCCAAGATAAACCTAAAAGTGCATCAAAGGAATAAAAATTGAGTATGAAAAATCCTTATAATTTCCTAAGTGACAGGGGTACACAGAGTATCTTTTGTTCTATTTTTTTTTTTTATTGTTGTTGTTAATTGACCTAGTACCTGTCACACAGTTTCTAAGCCCTAGGAATATCCTGGGTGATGGAAGTTTTTTTTTTGTTTTTTTGTTTTTGTTTTTTTTGGTCCTAATGAGGCAGCTCTCTTTGTGGGTTCCTGGATGGGGACAGGAAGCCAGAAAGACCAAGCCATGATTAGAAATTTGGAACTTTTGGCTCCATCTCACCCTTCCAGGAAGGAAGAGGAACTAGGAACAGAGTCAATAATTGATCAGACCTATGAATGAAACCTCCATAAGAATTCTTAAAGGACAGGTCTGGGAGCTTCCAGGTTGCAAACTGGTGGAGGTGCCAGAAATGTCACATACCCAGAGAGGCATGGAAACTCCACACCTCACGCCATATCCCAATCCTTTCCATATTCTTCTCTTCTGTTTGGCTGTCCCAGAGTTGTATCTCTTACAATAAATGAGTGAGTGTAAGTAGAGTGTTTCCCTGAGTTCTATGAGCAGTTCTGGCACATGATTGAAACTTAGAATGGAGTCAAGGGAACCTCCAATTTGTAACCAAGTCTGAAAGAAGTTGTGGATACCTGGGACCACTACCTGGTTTTGAAGTGGGGCAAGGGACAGTTTTGTGTGATGAGACTTTTGCCTGTGGGGTCTGCCCTCATTCTGGGCAGTTAGTGGCAGATTGAATTAAACTGCAGGACTTCAAGCAGGTGTCAGAGAATTGGTTAGTGTGGAAAATCAATGCATACCTGAAGACAGGAAGTGCTGTGAAACAGCCTGTTTTCCCCATCACCAGGTAAAGACACACTAGGCATTTTCTCAGAAAATCTCTGGGCCTGGTTTTAAAAGCAATCAAGTGTGAATTCGAGATGAAGATTTACAAGAGAATCAAAATCTGATTTTGTTAAATAGCATATAGAAAATGGAAGGAAATTTTAAAGAGAAGCAATGCCAGGCTGTGACAGGACAAGTAGTCAAGGGCAGTGGGAACAGAACTTCAGATGGGGGTCAGGGCCCTATTCAGAACAGGACTTATTTATACAAACTGATTTTATACACACATACACACACACACACACACACACACACACACAGAGAGAGAGAGAAATAATACAGTGCGTTCAAACCAAAATGGAATAAAATTTGAAATTTTTAACTCAATAAAACTGTGGGAATATTAAAACACTCATTAAAACTCAGAAGATATCAAAATTAACTTATATTTACAAAATGTATTGAAACATGTAGATGGCTATTAAATATTTGATCAGAATAATAAAATTTGAAAGTTAAAGCACTCACTTGATTAAATAAGAATACACAGAAATATAGGAATTTGGAATCTCCTGAATAACAGAAAAACCATCACAACATCAAAGTAGAAAAGAAACTGTAACATGGATGAACCTTAAGGACATTATTCTAAGATAAATAAGTCAGTCACAAAAAGGACAAACACCATACAATTCCACTTACATGAGGCTCCTAGAGTATCATGTTGGCACAGATAGAATAATGGTGGTTGCCAGGGGAAAGGGTAGGCAAAATGAGGGGTTAGTGTTTAATGGGTACAGAATTACAGTTGGGGAAAA
The DNA here is from genome assembly GCA_025594165.1 of Tamias sibiricus. Classification (NCBI taxonomy): domain Eukaryota; kingdom Metazoa; phylum Chordata; class Mammalia; order Rodentia; family Sciuridae; genus Tamias; species Tamias sibiricus. The sequence goes on from CM046659.1 coordinate 137,145,664, forward strand.
TGATAATGTCCTGGGAAATGGATGCCGGTGATGACTGCACAATTTGAAAAGTTCTTAATGCTACTGAGCTTCACTCTCAAAAAATGGTTAAAAGCTGAGGATGTAGCTCACTGGTGGAGTTTTTGCCTAACACATGTAAAGTCCAGCAACGCAAAAATAAAAAAAAAAAAAAGATGGTAAATCTTGTTGTTATATTTGACAATTAAAACCCTAATTTTTAAACAACAAAGGACCTAATTGTTGACAATAAGAGCAAATGTTTAAGAATGATAAAACATAATGACAAAATTTGTTGACTGGCAGAATTAATTAGAAGGGGGATCCAGAGAACTTTAACACAGCAGTAGAGAGAATGGCAACAAGATTGTAAGTGGCAAAAAAAAAAAAAAAAAAAAAAAAAAAAAAAAACCCTAAATTTAGGCAAGAGTGTAAATGTGTAAATTGTAATGACACAGTGAAGAGACAGATAAGAAAGGGTGGAGATATCGCAGAACTGTGAACTGTTCTTTATTCCTGTGACTCCTAGAGTAGGGTGTGCTGTGGACGTAGGAGACTGCCCACAAAGTTTCATACAGATGGAAACTGCAGATAGCACCCTAAAGCAATGACTTTGGAACCACTTCCCCAATTCATGATACACTACATGAGAATGTCAAACCCATATGGAAGTAAATTAAATGGAAATTAGAAGAATCCACCAGTGGTGAGGCAGCAACTCTTTGACCAAGGTCTAGGGAGGATTGGTGTTGTGTAGGAAAAGAATAAAGAAATAAACGTTAAATTATGTAAGATAGGGTCACTTCCTGAGGAATTCATGGCAAGAGGGCTTCCAGTGAAAGTTTCTTTGGGTGTATTCTCTAGAGGACTGTTCTCAGTGTGAGTGGAATGACCAACAACATCTAATACAGTATGGTCATCTTTCCAGGTTTGTTCCACTGACTCTCAGTGACCATGGAAGTTCCCATCCTGGGCCCCTAAAGCTAGGCAGGAGGAGGCTACACCTCTGGTACCTGTGGCTTGTGTTGCCCTGATTCCTGCTATGAGCGGGAAGGGCTGCCTCAGCACAGGGACCAATGGGACCCAGCATCCAGGTCCCCAAGCTGGTAAGTCTAGATGTTAAAAAAAAAATGTGTCAAGTCAAATCAGTGAACACAGAAGGAAATGTACACAATAGAAGAGAAAAAACCCACTGTGAATTAAAAATCCTAAGTACCTATATTGTAAAAGTATTCAACTATGATGAAAAATGGATATGATTAATTTTATATTAAAATATGTAACTAAAATTGACTACAGAAGTGCTAGAGGACCTAACCTGCTTGGTAGGAGAAATCCAGGAGCATAATAGTGCTGACCCAAAGATCTCATAGACAGTTCTCTTAAACTTAAGTAGAAAATGATTCTAAAACCAAACAGAGTTGTCCTTCAGTATCCTCAGGGGTTTCATTCCAGGACTGTACTAAGATATCAAAATATGATGATGTTCAATTCCCTCATATTAAATGGTAAAATATTTGCATATAACTTACACATATTCTCCCCTTTAAATCATTCCCACATTATTTATAATGCCTAATATGATGCAAATGCTATGTAAATGCTGCCATATTGTATTACTGGGGAATAGTGACAATAAAGTCTGTATGTGTTCAGAGCAGATGCAACTTTTTTCTGCATATTTGTCATCCAGTTAGTTGAATCCATTGATGCACACAAAAGCAAGCTGTGGAATGATTAATCATAACTATGACTATTGATAGCAAAAATTATAAGACCAAGTAGCAATCACCTCAGGAATATAATAATGATTTAGTCATAAGGAATCTATTAACATAATAAAACATTCTACTAGTGCAAAGGGGGAAAGTTTCTGATATTTCCATGGATACTGGGAAGTCTCTGACAAAAATCGAATATCCACATTTTTCCAAGGGAGCAGTAATAATTTGAGAGACTAAATGGATACCTTTTTATTATGACAAGGAAAATACATGTCTTCATACAAATAGAATTGTGTGAAACATTAAAACATCCCATTAACATTAAGAACAGACTGTGCTATGTGAATCACTGTTACTTAACATTGTTCTCAAATGCAATTAGATAAAGAAAGAAGAGTAATATTGGGAAGAAGTCCAAAGAAAATTTCAGAACAAATAAGATATCACAATTATGGTGGTTGGTTATGACATTAATGTACAAAACCCAATGACTTTCCTAAACATCCATCCAGTTTGTAAAAATAAAAATAAAAACATTCCATTGAAAATGATAGCAAAATAACAAAACATCTAGAAATGGACAAGAGATTCATAGAACCTGATAAACAAAACCATAAATTTCAAATGAGTGACATGAAATTTGACTTGAACACAAGCCTAGACTATAGTGTTTATGAATAACAACACTCAATTTATAAATTAATTGAGACACAATTTTTTAAAAAGATGCATATGACAGAGAAATAGAGAATGGGAGTTGATGGGTATGTTGACTTGAAACTATTGAATAAAGCTTTAGAAATTAAAGGCATTCAGAGAGTATCAATAGAAGAAAAATAGACCCACATGCTTAAAGAAACTAAGTTTACAAATAATGTGGCATTTTGAACAAGTGTGAAGAATATTATTTTATTACAGAAATGCATTATTATATACTGGATTGATACCAATCACCACAGTTTGGAGGGAAAACATAGGGTCTTTACCTCTATTTCTTGCAATAAAAGATACCTGGGGAGTCAGAAGACATAAACAAATGAAACCACAAAGTTTTAGAAGAAAAAGTAAGTTTATTTATAATCTCAAAATGAGGAAGGCATTTAAATAAACTGTAAATAAATCTCAGTGTCTGCAAAGAAAAATACAGATAAATTTACAACATAAAATTATAAACTTTCTATATGCCAATAAACAAGCAAACCAATAAACAACATCAAAAGATAAATGATAAATAAAAACATTTCAAGACATAAGAAAAAGATCCTGACATGCATAAGCAAATGAATTAAGAAAAACCAGAATTTAATTATCTTAAATGAATTAAGATAACCCAATTGAAAAATCGCATAAAAGTATAAATTTACAAAGATCGAAATTGCCAAAAATCATTTGAAAAGATGTTCAACCTCACAATAGAATGAACTAAAGTCAGAATAATATTGCAATATCTTTTTTTTTTACCATACTGGGAAAAAAATAAATTCAATAGTGTTTAGCACTAGAAGGCTAAGAAACTTGTCCTTTCATTGTACTCTTGGTGGGGTATCCACTGATTGGTGTCCGGGGAGGTGGATAATCTGCAATATCTATCAAAATATTAAATGCACAAAGCCTTATATCCAGCAATTCCATTTATAACTGGAATTTCTACCAAGATATAGTCACAGAAGTGTGATAAAATATACATACAGAGATGCTAAGTATAGGTTTGCATATAAAAATAAAAACTGGAAATATCTACATGTTTACCAATAAAAGAAAAAATCAAATAAATTATGGTCCACTGAGGCAAAGGAATGCTAAGCAGCCATTTAGAGGAATAGAGGTAGATCTTCATATGTCACTGTGGAAAGATCTTTAAGTCAGAACACTAGATGCAGAGTGCTTTGCATAGCATGAGGGCTAGAACATATCTTTCTCCATGCCTAACTCTCTCCTTCTTCAGCCCCATCCCTACCTTTCCCTCTTTCTACAAATGCCTCTGAAAACTCATCAGTAGCCTCTGTGGAGGACAAAAAGGGGAATGGGGGGTATAGGAGGCTGCTTGTTTTGTTTTGTGGTATAGGGGACTGAACACAGAGGTGCTCTACCTCTGAGCCAATTCCACACCCTTTTTCTTTCTTTTTATTTTTTTTTTTATTTTGAGGAAGGGTTTTTCTAAGTTCCTGAGGCTGGCCTCCAACTTGTGATTTCCTGTCTCAATCTCTCAAGTGACTAGGGTAAAGGAAGGTTGTTGTTTTTAACCATTTACATTTTCCTAATTGTACAATTTTCTACTCTAATGTATAGTGTTAATTCCTAGTTATTATTATCAATGACAGAATAGTGATTTGGGTGGTCAAAATAATCAACTTTTATTTGCTTTTTATGTTTTTCTGTATAAAATACAGAATGAAAAAGGTTCTCTTTTTTAAAGCAAAAAATATATGGCAGGGATCAATTTCATGTAACAATAAGAAATGAAGCACTCTCTTTATATATCAAAACACTTCTGTTTGTCTCTAAAGACACCTCAATAGGAAAAAAAATTTTGTGCATCATTTGTCCACACCATGTAGAATGGGTGGATGACCCTGCTCCAAATGGCATTTTGCTAGAGTCTCGTGGTTTATCAATCTTCTCGATGTAAACAAGTTCTCCTCTCTTAAGTTGCACACACAGGCACTTGCACATATGCTCGCACCCATGCACACACACAACACACACAAGCCTTCATTTCCTCTAAAACAAATGAATTCATAGGCATTACTCAGAAATGAGTGAAATGGATGGCTAGAGAAACATATGCAATTTCTTTTGATCTGAAAATCTAATCTTTCATGATGTGCCCTTCTCAGGGGTTGGAAGCAGATTAAAGATCTCTGGGAGCTCAGAAGCCTTGCACAATTTTGAGCTCTGAGCAGTTGCTGGATGACACAATAAAACCACAGAGGTTTTTCTTGGTGAATCACCCTCTGAGCTCATTTAAAAAAAAAAAAAAAAACAGCTAAGAAGAAGCATAGTGATTACTGCCTGCTAGATAATCTCAATGGAGCATGGTGTCCCCTCTTAGGTTAAAAAATTGAAATTGTTGTTATCTTCAGAACACATCTCCGGTGAATCACCCATCAACCCTGAACCAGCTTTCTGTGCTGAAGCTGGGGTGAACAAGCTATAGGGGGGGGGGCAGATCCCCGAAAGCCAGAAACCAGGGCTACTTGCTGTTCAGCCTCTGATGGTCTGATGGCTCCTCTATGTTGACTGCTACTGATGGGCATCTAGGAAAGCCACCATCCCCTCTCCAGTTCTTACCACACAGGGAGCCAGAGAGATCACAGTCTCTGCCTCCTGGCCCTGAAACATGGAGGAAAAGCCAAATAACATGCTCACTTTATGGTGTGCATTTGGATAGATGGACACACTCCTAAAATGAATCATCTCCAACAAGTATGAAGCATCTGATACATTCTTATTTTTAAAAACACACATTAAAGTGTGTAACTTAGCTTCAGTTATTCCTTTGAGCTGGTATTTCTCACAGAACCCTATTTGTCCTTTGGATTTTCCAGAACAGTGTCCTCCAGGGGTAGCACATGAAGCTTGGGAGTCATCTGGGATCTACAGGGCACACAGCCCCTCACACACACTTGACTGGGTCTGGTCCTAGATTGGAATTGACACAAACTTGTATTCCTCTGATTTCCTCAATGGAATAGGTTTGTAAAAGTTAGCCAGCTGGTATAAACACAGTTTACAAGATTAACACACACACACACACAGTCTGTCTCACTTTCTTTCGTAGAAACAGCATACAACTGTTTCTCTCTACCAACTGTCATTGGTAGAGAAAAAATATATAGTTGAACTGCAGAAAAACCAACAGATAGGTTTTAGTTTAAGTTTCTTTTTCCCTTTACAAGTAAATCATTAAAATGAATTTAGTGAGTGGTTTATTATCATTAGTTTTAATCTAGGTTTGTACACAGGCAAAAGTACACGTTGAATTTTCATGTGGGCCTTATGGCAATGACATGCAAGCATGCAAAACCAACTGTACGGGCCTGCCCTAGCAGTCTGGAGCCACAGTGCTCTCTCTAAATGGCTCTCCAGAAAGAGAACAAATGTGCAAAATGACTGTACAGTGGCCCTGCTGAACATAATGATGAGCCAATGGTATGCATAAGATATCAAACAGAAAAATACTAAGATCTTATTACTGAAGGTAACAAGGAAACTGTAACCATTAGGATTGACAGCCATACAGGATACATCAGAGTAGTCACATTTAATGCTGTTGTGAGTTTACCACACAGAATTCTCACCAACAACCACGTTGCCTATCTGTGCATTTCCTACGTGTACAGACCTGGGTGATGTTATGCGAAGTCTTTGGACACAGCCTCCACAAAGTTTGGAGCCGACATGAGGATGCCAATGGTACAGATGATGGTGAAGACCGAGAAGGCCATGAGGCACAGGCGGTCCACCACGCAGGCTGCAAACTTCCACTCACTACAGACGGCTTCACTCTCGTCCTGGCAGCGGAAGCGGTTGGCAATGTAGCGGACCTCCTCCAGGATCTTGGCTAGGTCTGGGTCCCCCTCTGAAGGCTGTCCAACATGCAGGAGGTGCTCATCATGCGTAGGGGAACAGGCCATGCGGCCACACACGACCCCAGAGTCAGGGGTCGGGGCGCAGTGCATGCCCTCCAGGCCTCGGAAGCCGATGTACAGAAGGTTCCCATTGCTGGTAGGGGGCCCTGCACTTGCACTCAACTCCACACTGGCCAGGCTGCAGCGTCGCTGCTTGTGCTGGCAAGCTGGGCGGACCTTGTCTTCCCCAGGCCTCTTCATGCGCAGGAACCATGCACACCAGTTAAGAAGAATGACTCTGGTCTAGGGGGACAACAGAATTTTTAAGAGAGGCCAAGAAGTGGATATTAACTGATTGTGACAGTAATGTGATCCTACATAACAGGCCTGACTTTGTTGATCCTGGAGCTAACAGGTTTCATCACCTCCCCAATGATTCTACACTGGCAAGCAGTGCCAAAGCCTTATAACTGTTAAGTCAAATGTGAAGTGAGAATAAAAGCTATACGGTTTTATCACCCTGGGTATGAGCTGAATTTTTCTCTGGGGTGGGCACACATGCTGCATTCTTTATGATGACAGCCTTGTCAGAGGAGAAGGCTGGCTTGGTAAGAATACCTCTGGGATAGGTAAACAACAAGAGTCACTTTCCCTCTCTGATCCTGACTCATCTGTAACCAAGGACCTTCAGATCTAATCCTCTGGCTCCCTTACTGTAAGGCACCCCAGAAGACCACTGTAAACCACAGGGGCACTAGGAGATTTTAACATTCAAGGACAGCCCTTGAACACATGGACCACTGATTTGAAATAGTTCAGGTTTTCAACATTAGATCCTGTGATGACATTATATCTTTGCAACACTGGTTTTCAAAGTTGCCCTGATAAAAAAAAGTAAGATCTAATGTGAAACAAATAAACAGACAGACAAAAAATGAAGACAGTGGTTTTCAATCTAATTCCAAGACTCAAGAGGATATGCTATACCCCACAGGTGCTCTGATGATGTTAAGACATAAACACTAAATTGTTTTAACCCATGTAATAAAGACACTGTTGGGGATTATTTCTTCAGGTCTAGGAGCTCTGTGGGAAAATTCCTGAGATACCAATGTGCTGTGGACTAAGTCTTAGAAACCCCCACTTTAGGATCCCTTAGGCTACAGTGAACACCAAATAAGATGATTTCTGGGAAAGTTAGAGAAGTTCAAAGCTGAGTTGGCAAACTTTCCATAAAGAGACAGATAGTACATTTTTAGCTCTGTAGGCCAAAGATCTCTGTCGCAACTACTCAGCTTACTAAGTAGCAAACATAGAAAGGGTGTAAATGGATGGGTATAACTATTTTCTAACAATATTGTATTTAAAAACAGCTTATGGGCTAAATTTGACCACCTGGGACTCAGTTTGCCAAACTCTGACTCAAGTGTATTATAAACATTTGGTACCAATGTGCCTGAAAAAGCTTGTGAAAAATCACCATGTGAGTTTATATTATTTTTAACTCTCTTGGAAAGAGGGGGAGACAGCTGATGTCCTGATATAAGAAAAAAAGAAAACATTTTTGTAAGATTCCCTAGATAAGCATATAATTTTTGTAAGTTTCCCTAGTTAAGTGTATAAAAAGGGAGCTCTTTTCCTAAAATCACTCAGATACCTATTTCATTTTCTGAGTATGGGAAATTTTCATCAGTAACCTAGCAGGTCTACTTCCCACATGTAGCTAGAGATGGTAAGTTGTGAAGTTCACATCTGTAGGGCATTCTTTCCTGGAAAACAGATCTTGGGGCAGGCAATGAATGAAAAAAAGAAGAAACACTAAAATCAGTTTCACTATAGCTGCAAAGATAGTCCTTCATTTCACAATGTGCTTTCCACAGTAGGTGGCACTCTATATCCTAGAAAGGCTGGGTCTCCTGACCCTGGAGGGTTTTTCACCATCTGTGCAGAGGAGAAAAACATAAACCTCTGTGAAAACACCTAGTGTGAATCTGGCCCTCATGAGACATGTCATCTCACTTGGGCCATTAAAAGCTCTAGGAAGTGAGCTTAATTCTCCCATTTCACAGACAGACAAAACGAAGCTCCAAGAGGCTAATTAATTGACTCAAAGTCATACAATAAGCAAGTGGTTACACCAAGTAATGTATCTAGACCTCTGTAGCTTCATCAGTCAGAAAGTCTACACACTCTTCAAAAGCTCCTGTGACTTAGCTCATCTCCTTCTTGGAAGATACCACAAAGCCTGCACCAGACCTTGAGGGAGGATGTCGGACAATGAGTGCAACTAAACCCAGATGCAACTGTGCACATGAGAGCCAAGCAGGGTCAGGCACTTTTCCAGACATGACTGAATCTGCACATCCCCTGAGGCACAAATCCAGCTAATATGATCCACATTGCCAAGTCTATTTTTAATTCCACGGCCTGAATTATTAGCTCTCAAGGCCAAAGCATCTCCAAAGATGAAATTATCCTCTTGGCACTTATCAAAGTGTGTTCGTGACCTCTTCTGTTAGGTTATAGTTTTGTTTCTGACTGTGCAAATGTCACATAATGCCACTGCACACGGCAGTAACTTCTTCATAGCAACAGATCATTGTAAGAGTCCCTTGGAGGCTGTTTATGTTTCAAAAACACATGGAAGGAACGAAAAATGTAGTATGCTATATAAAATGAGATGTATACACTTTATAGTTCATTTGTAGCCAATTGGTTTTAATAAGCTCTTATGCTAAGAGGTGAAAAATTAACATATGCTCTTAATTAAGATTTTTCTAGAAGAGCACAGTGCTACCAGGTCATTAAAAATGGTGATGCATCTGTGTTTCATTCCCTTATTTCCACATCAGTTGAAATATTTATAAGAAATAAGTGTTCATATTTTCATATTTCCATAAGCAAACACTAAAAGGAAAAAGAAGGAATTGATTTAAATGTTTCAATATTGGTGGTGGGAGCAGGGTGAAGGGTGGGAATGGGGACTGAATTTTCTTATGTATAGTGTTAATATCATCTAGAGTTTTGACAACAGGTAAATGTATCATCTGCTTCAAACAGAAAGATGGATAGACAGAAAGAAAAAAAAAACAACTAGAAGCCTGCTCTCATATCAGTCCCAGCATCTTGCCTAAGTGTGTCAAAGATACAAGAAAGTCACATGAGAATGTGGTTGCATGTATGCAAATGTATCCCTTTTTTTTTTTTTTTTAAAGGAGGATGGGCACTTCTCAAAACAAGTCTCACAGATGGTAGCAATGTGACCTGTGCAGGAGGCATCATCATTTTAGGCTGAGTGACACTGCTGTTGGCACTATAAGCTTCAGGTAAGTTTTTACTAAGTATATGAGGAGAGTGTACCATGAAAAGGAATTTGAGAGAGGAAACAGTAACTTTGTAAGTCCAATGTTTTTAAAAAGTGATCTTTCCTTAGTTAATTTGTGGCTAACTACAAACTATTGCACATTGAATGTTCTTAGAAAGCCCAGAAACCCTCTGTTCCTAGAGAGTACATAAATGCATCTCATACTTTACTCTAAATTGAGCATGGTGGTGATTGCTAGACTCTCTTCTGAACTTGAATGCAAACTAATGGGTCTCTACAGACAGGTTCCTTTGGGGATAGAAGAGACTTTTCCGTTCTAGACTACACTCTGGATATGAAGACTAAGAAGGCCCACATGAGCATGGGAGGTGAGGGCAACTCTCCCCTGCCTCAGGTTTTGTCTTGGTGAGATGGGGAAACTCCAGGCCCTGGCTCAGCCCTAATCAAGGTATCCTGGCTGTCAGTCAAGGGGCAGGGTGCAGGGGTCATGAAGGAGTAGATACTGGGGATGACTGAACATCACCAGACAGGGCCAGAGTGTGGTGCTTACTGCTTGCACGGAAGGGGCAATGTGACCTGGGCTGACATCAGAGGCTGAGGGACTCACTTCTGTACTTTTTCATCTATTTTTTTTTTCATTCCTTTTCCTTTCTCTACCAGTAACTATTTACCTTTATGTCATAGGGTTTCCATTAGATTATATTTCTACATGTATTAATTAATTAATGTATATATTCTAGATGTACTTGGCCCTGTGTATCTGTGGGTTCCACATCCATGGATTTGACCAACATTCCGAAAACAACTGCATCTGTACTAAACATGTGCAGACTTCTTTCTTCCATTATACTCTAAACAATACAGCATAACAACTATTTACATAGCATTTACATTGCATTAGGTATTATAAGTAATGTAAAGATGATTTAAAATATACAGGAGGATATGCATGGGTTACATGCAAACACAACACCATTTTGGATAAGAGGCTTGACTGCCTACAGATTTCAGTATCTGAAGGAAATCCTGGAATCAATTCTCTGCAGAGATGGAAGGGTAGCTATGTTTTTGTACAGCTCATTCTGTTGTGAAACTTAAACCATGTTGCTAAGTGTCTATGCTATTGGTTGCTTTCTACTATTGCAAAATTCTCCACATTGTCATGCAAAAGAATAGTTTTTAGAAACACTCTGCTAGCAAAATACACAGGCAGCCAGTATGTGAGCCATGCTCTGGAATGTCAGGTTAAAACACTATCACAGGATGGATACTAAGGGGCACACTCACCATAACTATACCCTCCCCTCTGCAGAGATATTTAGAGAGGTGAAGTCATGTGAAAAATAGACCTTTTGTTTCAGAGTGCTAATTTGGGGGGTGGTTTTTAAAACAGATAAACCATATGAGGGTCCTGATTTAGGGAGGGGCTCTGACTCCATGGAAGTGGGGGAAACATACCCACTTAGGCATCTTGCCTCCATCAGGGTCATGGTGGTGATATTGTAGCACAATCACTGTCACCACAACAGAGAGGCCCACAATGATCATGGTGCTGGCAAAGTACTGGGCTGTGGAGAAAATAGACACAGGGTGAGACCTGAGGCCCCAGGAGCACTGAAAGCCACAGAAGAAGTGTGCCCAGATCTTTCTCTCTTATTGTCAGTGCCTGGATGTCTGGGCCAGGCCTATAGCCCACTGCCCACACCCCTGGTGGGAAGTAGGCAGCTCAGAGCCCAAAGATCTGACTGTACAGTGGCACCTCCCATAATAATAAACCTAATAGCTGCTGGCAGAATGCTGCTTTCCAACCTCACAACTGGGTTGGAGAATTTGCTTCCCTGACAAGGAATAGAACGCCAGCTGCAGTAGTAAGAGTATCAAATTCTAACCACTAGACTGGCTATCCTTTTGTATGGTTCCATTTATTTCCATCCAGGAAGGTGCAAAGCACCTGTCATTATTCCCTGAGCAGAAGGTCATGCCTTATACCTGTCCTGGGAAAAACATATATTTCCCCCAAATATTTACTATATGGAGACCCTGAGTTAGTCCAGGAAACAATGACTAAGAGTTAAATTGTATGTTTCTCACTTTGTGACAAAAGATTTGTGGACAAAAAGTTCTCAAAATGAATGGAAAAAATGAATCTCTAATAACAAAATCTTTGACCTCAAAGCAAGAATAAGTGGGAAAATTATAGCAGAAATGCCCTTTCTGCTTTTTTTTTTTTTTTTTTTTTTTTTTTTTTTTTTTTTTTTTTGAGATGGGAGTCTCATTATGTTGCCCTGGCTGGTCTTGAACTCTTGGGGTCAAGTGATCCTCTTGCCTCAGCCTCCTGAGTACTAGCACTACAGGGGTACACCACTGTTCCTGGCCATTTCAATAACTTAAAGCCAAACCACAAAGTTGAAAATCCTCTTCCCCCTATTTGGGCCCAATTGAACAGAGGCAATAGATGAGGGGGCAGTACAGCTCTTCAGGGCATGAAGGACACATTTCTACTCTTTGCATCTACTGGGAAATGCTAGGGACTCTCTAACTCTGTAGTTCTAAGTAAGGAGCCTGACTCTTGACTTACCTATCAATGGCACTGAATCAGATGTTGCAGGCATGATCTCTGCCACAAGCAGCATGAAGACAGTTAGAGACAGTAAAACTGTGATCCCTAAAACAAACACACAGAAGATCCATAGACAAAACAGGCAGCAAGTCCTCAATTCCTTCTAATAGGGTAATAGGGTCATCTAACCTGAGTTTCAAAGAATTAGGGAAGTGCTAGAGAAAGGCCCCAAGATGAATGGTTTCTGTACATATAGGCATGTAACTTTTTTTTCTGGGGGAAAGTCTATGTCACCTGTCAGAGTCCCAAAAGAATCTCTGACAAAGACAAGTTTGAGAATCAGAAATTTGGAGGAATCAACACAGTACAATTATCTGTCAGGTTCTTTATTGCAATGTTATTGAGAGGTAGCTTCCACACGGCAGAAAAAAGAAACCATGCAGTCTCAGAAGGCCTGGTTTCAGGCTTTGACTCTTCCATTTACTAGCTGTGTGATCTTTGATAAATCATGTAATGTTCTGAACCTTGTATTCAGAAGGTGAAATGTTTGTGATTGACAGGTTGAGATACATAGAAATTCTTTGAGATATTTAGAAACTCATTTCATTTTTCAAAATTTTACTTTTCTTATCTTCATATGGAAGCAACTGTAAGGAATTGTGCTGCATACAACAATAGTGCAAGCTGAAACCAAGATAAACTCTTCCCTGTCCACAATGAAGGCTGACTTGTTGCCACCAAGGAGAAAGCACAGGCACTTCAGGGCATAATCAAGCTAGCTGGTCCCTCCATGGGTGAATCCACCCTCTTTGTAGGATCAGAGGATTCCAGGATCCTGCAGTATTCTCAGGAGGGTACAGCCATCCAGCTTGGAGCACGAATCAGGAGCCTATGATATTCTGGAGCTGCTCTGGTCTAAAAAGTTCATGAAGTATAAGTCAAGCAGGCCTTTGGGACCCTAAAATACATCCCTGTACCATCCACAGTGAACGCTACAGAGCTGACCTCAAGGAAGGGCCTCCAGTCTCAGACTCTTGCCAAAGATATGGGCACTTACCAAGGGAGATTTTCTCCCCAGAGTCTGCAGGGAGCAAGAACACTAGCAGGGCCAGGGCCGAGATGAGCACACAGGGAATGAGCAGATTAAGGCCATAATAGAGTGTCCTGCGGCGCATGGTCACTGTGTAGGTGACATCTGGGTATGGCTCTTTGCAGCACTCATAGAACTTCTCACTCCTTTTGCCTGGAATTCCTGCATGGGGAGGAGGAGAAAAGGAACTATCATTAGAACACATAATTACTGTGTTTGTTTTAATATATATACCACACACAAGCATAGCCCTGGAGTTTGCTAAGTGCTAAAAATCTTGGTAGGTAACTGATGTTTGAATAAACCCTTGCTGGTTTGTTATAAAATTGTTTTAAGGTATCTCAGTGATATTCTTTTGAAGGATTGTAATTACATAAAAGCACATAACAATAAATGATGCATTTTCAATTTTTATCATTATAAATGTAATTATAGTCATGGGCCACATAATGATGCTTCTGTCAAAGATGAAACAAGTGAAGGTGGAGATGTGGCTCGGTGGTGGTAGAGTTTCTGTTTGGCTTTCACGAGGCCCTGGGATTGATTCCCAGAACCACAAAACAAACAAACTAACTAAAAAAATGGGAAAAATCTGCTTACATTTTATATCACCTAGTGACTATAACTGTCTCAGTTTGTGTATGTACAGTGTACAATGCTTGCATAATGACAAAATCATGCAACAAAGCATTTCAGAATGCATATTCAATGTTAAGTGAATCTTTACTACACTGCCTTTCCATTTTAAATGGCTGTTGATAAAATAAAAGTGAAAACGACTGCAGAGCAGTTTAAAAAAAAATCCTTTTCCGAGTCTTAGAGATTTGCTGACAGGGGGTAGATTGCGAGATAAACATCATGCTGAGAACAGAATCTTATAGAAGGAATTTTTCAGAATCTAACAATTCCTTGCAAGATGTGAGGAAATGCTACAGTGACCAGTTTGCCTCCTGACCTGGACAATCCAATGGAAATTTACAATCACCCTGATTTGCATCCATTTCCAACTACCAGGGTTGCCTCAATCCTGTTGATCTCTTTCCCAAAATGCTAAGCTGCTATACCCACTTCTTGTTATAAACCCCAAACTCAACTGTTCCTCAGCAGACTTGTTCAGTGCCTAGCCAAACCTGTTTCCCAATATTTGCAAATGTGCTTCTGCTCCTCAATAAAATTGTTTTTACTTTATCTGAACCTCATTTATGACATTCACACTGTTGATTGAATCTTGCTTTAGTAGTGGAGTGGACTTGAAGAATGTCACTAGCACTGACTTGTTTAAACATGTCCTCACCAAGCTGCAAATTCTTCCTGGTAAGTGTTCCATTTCCTCATTATTGTTGGTTTCTCATCTTACAGCTCTCAGTAAATGATGAAGAATGCTGCAGAGCTTAAGAAATGCTCACACTGAAAAAGGGCAGTGGAAAATCCCAAACTTTCTAAACTTGAACAGGAAGAAAGCAGTTTTCTTCCAAACTACAAGTCTCATGTCTTTGCGGGTCTTACCCACGAGATCCCATTCTCCATTGGGGATATAGCCGCTGATATCTGCCTCCTGCATCTGCAGGTCCAAGGACCACCCTCCATAAGACCAGGATCCAAACTTCAGTTTGCACTGCTGCACATCAAAGGGGAACCAGCGCACATCAATGTAGCAGGAGCTCTTGAATATGCCTGTGTGGGTGATGGAAATAACCACAGGGCTGAACTGGAAGACAACTGAGATGGACTCAAAATATATAGCAGTCCCTCCAGACTATGTTGCACCTTCAGACTGCTTCTAAACCTACCCAGAACAAATTGTATATATTTTATCTATCTATCTATCTATCTATTTTGCAAACCTCTAGACAAGCAGCTCACCTAAAGCTTCACTGTCTTTTGAAATTCACAAACCATTACAACTTCTGTTGAAGAAGACTTCTCAGGGCTTTCTGTGCAAAGAATTAGTTTTATAAACTTGTGTTTGCTCTGAGCATCAGACTCAATAATCAGAGAAAAATGAAGAACATACAAAAAAAAAAAAAAAAAAACCTCAGAGGAATTGATAAAAATGCTCAAGAATCTAAAGTATGGGTGTATGTATTTCTGTGTGGGTATGTTTGATCTGGGAGGGCATTCTATTTAGATAAGCAATTGGGAAAATACTTGGTTATCTAGAAATAAGTGTGGAGGATTCTAGATCAAGAATAGAACAGTGGGCTGGGGTTATGGATCAGTGTAGAGCACTTGCCTAACACGTGTGAAGCACTGGGTTTGATCCTCAGCACCACATAAAAAATTAAAAAAAAAAAGAAAGAAAGAATAGGACAAGACCTGACAGGTGTAAACACAAGAGAGAGTGCTTGGATATAAGGAAGAATTTCCACTGAAAGAGGAAGTCCAGGCTCTGGTAAGTTGAAAGTGAATTTCCCAGAAGGTCAAAGAGATGAAATCAGATAAACTCATTATAGTTTTTTTTTTTTTTTTTTTTTTTTTTTTTTTTTTTTTTTAATGCCCTGTTCTCTTCCCTGCTCAGAGAAGATTGAACAACACTAGAAGGCATGAATGGCTTAAGTGTCCCACTGCTGGTGGGGAAGGGCAGGCACTCTGTAAATGTCAACTATTGAATTAAATAAAGACCATAGGGAGGAAGGGACTCAAAGTACCTTGAAAACCCAGACTTTGCCTCACAGCCAAGTTGGGAAGAGATAATAAATTATTTGCCCCCTCAAGGTCTTTTAAACATGATTTGCAACATTATTTCAAATGTTTGTAGGAATCTGGAAGTCGTAACTGACACTGGCCTTCCATCAGTAGTCTGGATTCCTCCAAACCCAGACTATATGCAAGTCAGAGAATTCTGTAACTATATAATTACATTTCTATGAAAAAATCCAAGAAAGAAACAGAAAACAGATCTGTGGTTGCCTGGGGCTGGCTGTGGGAGTGGGGATTAACTACAAACAGGCAAAAGGGATCTTTGTGGGGTGATGGGAATGTTCTAAAATGGGACTCTGGTAATGGTTGCACAACTCTAAATTTACTAAAAAATTATTGAATCATGCACTTAAAATGTATGATATGTAAATTCTATCTCCATAAAGCTGTTAAAAATAAATGCATGAAATGAAGCAGGAAAATAGTCACGTTATAATCAAGTCTCTATTTCAAAACCCACACCCAAAACTTTCTTTTATACCTATGTGTCACTAAGCATCACTAAGCAGGGGTGGAACAGTGTCCCAGAACCAACCCTACATGACCCCAAGGCACAGGGAGTTCTGTACCTTTCCTTCCAGAGTAAGGCATTGTCCTAGGTCATAATACAATGTGTCCCATCCTGACCAGACTCCCAGGGCCACTGAGGGAGGGTCACATGATGGAGTCTCACAGGGGCTGCTGCATTCAGGGGATTTGAAGGTCCAGAGTGCTGCCCTGGTAGCCGAAGATAAACTCAGCCCTCAGAACAATTTTCAGCACCATGTTTCTCTACCCTAGTGACTACTGGACACTATCTTCTAAAATGGCCCTCATAATGGCCCTCATAACAGAAGCTGTAACTTGCAGGTGAAAAGGAATTCAGATGTGCTAGAAGGCATTCCACAGCCAGTCTACAAAGGACCCACTGTAAGAAGGAAAGGCTGGGGTAGGAAAGATGGGGGAAACCACCCAAGAACAGATGTTAAGACAAAACCTGAAAACCTGGATTTCTTCAATCTATACAAATACTATGGAGAGGTGTATGTCTTTGATAGATTCAGTCACTCATCCATTCACTTATTGACACATGGCCCACACTTGGTTGAGGAGCCATGATTCTAAGGTGAACAAATACAGATTCTGTCTAGAGGATGCTTATCATCTGCTGACAGAAAGAGCATGTAAACAACAACCCATAAAGCAAAGCTGGCTTTGCTTTGTGCTATGAAATGAGTAAGACAGGCTGTTGAAGGTGTGTGTGTGTGTGTGTGTGTGTGTGTGTGTGATGTGAGAATACATGATATGTGTGTGTGGTTGTGTATGTGGTGTGAGTGGGTGATGTGAATGGGTACATACTGGTAGTGGGATAACTGCAGGTTTCTTATAAGTAGGCAGTTAAGTATACCAGACAGTTACTCGAAGAGATAATCCTTAAAAGAATATGTCAAAAAAAAAAAAAAAAAAAAGTTCTAAAAGCTCAAAAGTACCTAAGACCCCAAGACTGGTTAATATTCATATGCTAAAACATTCCCAGTTGTGCCTCAAGGCCTAAAACCTGAATTTCCCAAGCTGTGGATAACTCAAGGAACAGCCCAGGGCCTTATAAATCCCAAGAAATAATGGGCATGGGGGAGGGGTGGGGGAGGGTCAATCCCAGAAAGTGTCTCATCATGAGGAAGTTGAAAAGGAGAAAAAACTAGTTCAGGAACAAGTCAGTAATGAGCTCCCTAGAAAGCACTGAACCTAGTGTCTAACCCATGAATGCTCTTGAATGCATGAACTCAATACACAATCCAGCACACCCACCATCTCTCCCAACACCTGGAGTACCTGCCAAGATAGTGAGTCAGCTGGGAGGAAAATGGAGGGCTGAAAGGGAGGAAAAAGGGCCTGACTGATTTATGGGTTGAATGGGAGAAAAGATGGTTTGGTTACTGAACTTATGGGTCAAAACAGGGAAGAAAGGACATGTTTATCTGGCTTACATGTTGAAATGCAGACAAAAGCACCTGATTATCTGGCTTATGGGTAGAAAAGACAGTTGGAGATTACCTAACAAGGAAGGCTTGCTTTAATTGTGGACTGACTTTACAGAGCACATGGCAGAAAGTAAGAACACCTGACACATTTAGCAAAGACGACTTGATCCAGGATTCCAAGAAAAAAGAGAAAGATGGCAGTCTTGAGTTGAGGGGACACTGAAAGCACAGAGGGGAAGGAAGAGGATAAAGTGGAATGCATACAAGACCCAGCTGACCCTCAGGTGGACCATCAACTGGGTTGATAGTTGCTTAATTTACTTGCTTAAATCTCCCAACTAGAAGAAGAAAAAGAAAATGGATCTTACCTGGAGGGAGATACTGGCAATGCCCAGAAGAATTCACCAAGACGTTGGTGTGGAATGTGGCATCAAACCGCTCATCTGCGCTAGAAACAGGAATGGATTTTGTGAGCCAGTGCTATGAGGTTGTGGATTCCTCAGTGCACTTAGATTAGTTGTGCCCGTGGTCAGAACAGCAGCAGCTTTTAAGGGGCTCCTTTTTGTACCCAAGTATCTCATACCTGGCCATACAGCACCACCTTAGCTCACCTGGGCAGTCTGCTCACTGACCAGCTTGGAAGGGGCCAGTGTCTACTGTGTTTAATATGAATTGTGGTGTTTTTCATCATGTATACAAAACAAAGCTCTTAACCAAAGCAAAACCTAAAGTCAATTAAGGAGAATACCTGTAGATGGAAAAAAATCTCAACATATCCACAGGAGATAAGTAACATAGGTGCATGTGGCCACCCTGTCCACCTCACAGGGCAAGGGTTGAGATCTTCTGTGTTCAGAGCTCTACTTCCAATCTCTTGAAGGGGGCCCAATACTTGGCTGAGTATTACCAAATGTATTCCATATGACTGAAACTGCAAGTGCAGGAGGAAGCTGCGTACAGAACCTCAAAGGGGCTATGGTCCACAGTTAGTAATGATGGGGGTGGGGGTAGGTGAAGATAGCAAATTTAGCACAAGTTTTAGATGAATGTGCCCCAAGACCCTCCCCTGCTGGTGACGACTTAGATAAATGCACGCACATGGGAGCACACACGCACGCGCACACACATACACACCCCTGAAAGGAAAAAGAAAGGATTAAAAATAAAGGTCTAAATTAACTGTGACTTGCTTTTCCATTTTTTGACACTTTCACATCTGAGGCCTTGCTGACCCTGGAGGAACTGTAGCTCCTGCGATTAGTCAATTCCTAGAAACAGTAAACAAGTCCTTCAGGAACTCCTTTCAAATATAAATCAATCAACCCAGAGCCCACGCCTCAACTCCCTGTTCTGTCAGGCTCTCACACTTAAGGTTACTATCTACCAGCCCTAATCACCCCAGGGATATGAAATTATTCAAATTAGCCCATTATAAACCTGCTTATGCTGCCTGTCCTGTTCCTCCCCTGGAAATGTGGAAAACCACATTTTGTCTATCTACATTTTCCTTGGTTTCTTTGCCTTAAAATCAGCCCAGCACTTCCCCCTGCACCCCTGATTCAGGGGTATGTTATGCCTCCTGCTTTTAGGGAACTTTGAATACAATCTTCTTCCTTAGTGACAGTTCTGTGTCTACATGTCTTATCATACTGACTAAAACAAATCCTGAGTACTGTTAAAACACAGTCCTCCTACATATAAATAATAATAAACTGCCTCAAGAAAACCTAGGCAAAAAAAGATGCTCACTCCACAGAGTCAAGTTGCCCTCATCTTGATGACCAGGAAACCCACAGAAAGGGCTGCCCATGGGGACAGAGTCTCAGTGAGACTGTTCTATGCCTGAGGTCCTCTCAGAAAAAAACTCAGAACCACTAGATATTTGTGATCAGTCTTTACCATGAGATACACAATCAAGGATAACCATTTTTTAAGAATCCAAAGAGACTGTCCATGAAAATAATGAAAAATTACTTCTTTAAAAATGTAATATTCTCCCCCCAATTCAAGAGGATATTGCAATTAGAAAAGGAGCAGTATGGAAATTAAAGCTATGATTGATGAAATAATTTTCTATAAATGTTGGGAGGTTTGGCTGATAAAAATCACAGAGATGACAAGTAGGACAGAAATGATGCACCCCACAAAGGACAAGGCCAGGAGAGTTTCAGTCACGAACAAAAGCTCCATCCAGAGACAACAGGGAGAGTGGGAGGGGAAAAATTACCAAAGAAATCACACAAAGAAAATTTTCCAGAGCAGAAAAAAACATTCAAGCATGAAGGCAAAGAAAGGCATTTTCAAGAATGCTGAAGCCTCAAAGAGCTTGTCTCCCATATGTGTGTCCTTGGTCAGCTTCAGAAAAATGAGGATGAAACTAAGAAAGAAGAAATAAACTTTTAGACTAAACCCTGGGAACAGAGGACAGGATCACCACAATGATCTAGGCAGGAGCCGGAGGAACCAAGAGTCCCAATGAGAGACATTAGGGATTTCTCGGAGGGAATGGAGATGCATAGCGAGAAGAAATAACAGGCTGGAAAACATCATGGATTTGATTAAAAATATATTTAAAACAATCTTAAAACAAGAAAAACAGGAACCAGAAGCTGAAGGAAAAAAATATACAAGAAAGTCATGATTTGAATATGATACAAAAATATGAAGAAGTTTAAAGGAAGGAAAGGAGGGAGGGATGGAGGCTCAGTTGTCATAATAGAATTATCCACTGAGACAAAAAAGAACATATCCACCTCCTAACATCCAAACACCAGAAAGGAAAGACAGAAAGGAAGTAGGATCAGGATGTAAATATTCTCGCTTGACTGTAGTCTGTATCTGACAGTGTTAATGAGTCACATCATAAACCATAACTCAGCACAGAATAGCTAGAAATGCAAACCTTCACAAATTTACTCAGAATAATACCATGGTTTTCAAACTAGGTTCTCTGGGACCCTAAAATGCTATGGAAGTGTTTTAAGATTTCTGCTAATGTTTGATTTCAATATTTTCTTTTGTTTGTATTTGAAAACAGTAATTAAGGTCCATGTAATCAAATGATTGTATATAAAATTTTAACTCTTCAGAGATGGCCAATATTAATTTATGGGCCACTTTACTTCCTTTTTGGATGATAACCTGAAATTTCTCTTGCCATGAATGTACACATATTTGAATCTCTTGTAAATGATTTACCACATGAGATTTCAGTTTTGCATTACTTTTTAAAAAATGCAAATTTGTGCCTATAATTACCTAACAGTGAACCTACACCAGACTTGGCAAGTGTTCTGCCACTGACAATGGTCCTTGGCAGCAACAACAGAAAGTGTGGTCTGATGCCATGCTACGGGATGCAAAGTTTTGTGTATTTTAGGTTTGGGTTTCTTTCCTGGTTTTTACATTTATAATAAATACTATAAGCATCTGTTAGATCAGTGATTCAACTCTGGGAAAAAAAAAAAAAACCAGTTTCTACAAGCTTTTTCTCCAAGCATTTATACCAATTTAAGTGAAGAGATTTTTAAGACCACAGGGGAATAAGTTAAAACAAGGTAAAAAAAAAAAAAAAAAAACTGTTGCCATTATCAACAGCTTACCTGTGTGATTCCATGATTTCTGAGTATTGTTCATTCATATAGGATATTGAGATACATGGGACTGTGACATTACAATTGTTATCAAAACTCAAAAATCAATATACATGATAGCAGTTGTAATGTTCTTTCCCATGGGCAAGTTGATTTTATCAATAAATAATATAAAAGTGAACTCATGTAACAGATTTGTGCTAATAGTACTTTATCTGTTTTGAACATAAAGGCTGGAGATAAGATTGACTTGAAAAGGGACCCTGTTGCACAATACTGAGTTTGAACATAGCTCTCCAAGACAAATAATGAGATCTTTCTGAAATGTGAGTGGCTAAAGCCACTCAAGGACCTGGGTAGCCGCAATATCCACACAGTCTGCCACACAGCCTGGACTTCTGCACACAGAAATGTCCAACAGATGCCAGAACACAGCAGCAACCACAGTGCTATGTGATCTTGCAGCCTTGCTGCTGGAAAACTCTGATAACCACAGAGGTGAGGATTGGTCCACAGGGATTCACTTCATTCCTCTCTTTCTGCTTTTGTGTATATTTGAAATTTTCTACATTAAATAGTTTGAAATGGTTAAAATTATATCTAGATAGATAGATAGATAGATAGATAGATAGATTTTTTTTTTCCTTAACTACTAGAAGACACAAGGCATCCACAGAGTGTAGGAGCCTATAATCAAGGAGATAGCTAAAGATTGCGGTTAGCTGAGAGCCATAAAAGATGTTCTAGTTTCCACCTGATATTAATGCATTATCCAAAAAATCTTTGTATGCCCACGAACACTCTGTGACGCACCTGTAAGCTCGAGCTGTAAGCACTTGTCCTTGTTAAAGCTATATGTATATAACTGGGTGAGGTTGGTTAGAGTGTGTGGGAAGAAGAAGAAGGTGGTGGTTGGAGTTAGAGCGTTTGGAGTGATTGCTGGAGCTGGAGAGAGAAGAATAAAAGACCTTTTTTTTCATTTTCATCCTGCCTCTGAATTTTCCTGCGGCATTCGTTGCTCCAAGTGGCTTCCGCTTCAGGCAGCAACAACAGTGTTTTGAGGATGTCCAACCTGGTCCCTAGGTTTCTTCAAGTGATGCTTTCCTCTCGCTCCCTTCATCCTCCTCCAGCCAGTGATGATCAGAGTGCCATCTTGGTGTAAAGAAACCTTTGAGCCCCACCACCAACCACAAAGGGAACACTCATGGAGGGCAAATTTAACTCAAATACTCAGGTTACAGGTTCTGTCCTTAGGGGAATGGTCAGGAGGAGAGGCCCCTACAAGACTCTAGAGATGGTAGAAATGCTATAGACTTCCACCATACTTCTGGAAGGGGGCATGATCTTATCACATACCTGGTGATAAAATTAAATGATGAACTTCTGATTTCCCTGGACCATGGGTGAGCAAAAGAGTGCCTAAGCAGTGAGGCTAGAAAGGGGCTTGGGAAAAAACTGAGGGTGGCTGTGCCAAACAGGGTTCAGGGGCCCAAGCCTTAGGGGACTACAAACAATGCTTTCAGATGCAGTGGAAGCATAAAGAGGAAGATGCCACAGGGCACAGGCAGATCATGTGGGTTTGGACTTGGAACTCTCCCTTCTCCATATCCCTTGGGGTCCCATGTAGTGCCTGACTGTATCTACAAAGAGCTGCATGCCCTGGAATGAGAGCTCTCTGTTTCCAGGGTCAGGATAAACTCCTCAGCTTGCTCTGTAGCAATGACCACACCACTGAGCTTGAGAGACTCAACCATAGTCATAAAAGGGAGAGTGAGCCATCCACAGAGAAGGAGGAAATGGACCACCAGATAAAAAAAAAAAATAAAAATAAAAAATAGGGAAGCTCAGTCATCAAGAAGTCCCAGCAAGCCCAAGTCCCAATGGAACATGTGTTCTACAGAATAAGAATCTGCATCCAGGAACAGATGAAGCTTTGAAAAAAAAATCCAGGTACAGTATACAAAGAGGACACCATGTGTGGGTTCAGGATGACCCCCAACTAATAAGGTCTCAAGTGAAATCAGTCCCATCCCATCTGAGCATTCAATAAAATTGAAAGACTATGAGAAAGAACAGCAGAATAGATGAAAATGCTCTTATCTGAAAAAAAGTAAGACAGGAGGAAGGAGAAGCCCATATATTTCAGAAGACAATGGGTCTAAGGTACCATTTATTTTAGGTTTCTGAAGAAAGAAAAAAAATCTGCAAATTACATATTAAGACACAAGGTAAAGATGCAACTGATGTAAGGTATGTCCCAATTTCAAGAGGGAAAACAAGTTTGCTGAAAATTGATGGATTTTGTTAGATGAATTTTATACATTTGTACCTATATCTATACACCCTGTCATAGATATTCTGATTTAGTCCCATGTTTTATTCTAAAACATTAAAGGTGTATGATCAATTATATGGCCTATTACAGTCTGTGATGAAAAAGTCATGGGTAGGACCAAATTTTCATGTCATTTCTAGCTGCCAGAAGCTCCAGGAGGTTGTGTCCAGGTCATCAGCAGAAGGCTTCCAGAAGAATCCATTCAAGAAAGAAAATAAAACTATATTTATCAGCAGCAGAAAGGGAGTAGAGAGAAAGGAAGTAGGAAGATACCAAAAACATAAATTAGCAGATATGTTGGATAAATGAGCCTAGAGACCTAATATGCAACATGAGGATTATTATCTGTATTTGGGATTCCTACTAAACGTAGACTTTATCTGCTCTTGTTACAAAAGTGAACAAACTGAAGAAAAACAGGTAACTATGTGAGATGATGGTTATGTTCACTTGTTTCACTATAATAACTTTTACTATGCATGTTTATCTCATAATATCACACTGTGTGTACCTTAAATTTACACAATGAAATTTATTTTGAAAAGGAGAATCCTTTCTTTACTAATTTACATGTTCAATTATCCATAGAATTGATATTATTATAAAATAATTGGATATAACATTGGATGGATTATACCAATGTTCTAAATAGCACAGGGCTATCATCACCATGTTTCAAATTTCTGGGTTCTTTATTTTGTTCTTTGAGCTATATGCCTATTCTTGACCCAATATAATTCAACATAATTATTACAGACTTATGAAAGTGCTGGTATTTGGCAGGACAAGTCCCTCAAAATGGTACTTTTTCTTTGAAATTTCTTTAGCTATTCTTGACATTTTGTTCATCATTGTAAAATTTAGGATCTGCTTGTTTAGTCCCACTAAGACACTGTTGAGACTTTGGGTGGAATCACATTAAATTTAGTTATAATCACATTAAATTTAATTTGAGAAAATTTGACATTGTTATGTTACTGAGCTTTTTGAGGCATATACTGATATAATTCAACATTTATATAAGTCTTTCTTAGTATGTATTAATACTTTTAATATGTACAGATATTGGAAATAAAATTTGCTATATTACATTTTCCAATTGTGTAAGAGAATAGAAATACATTCAATATTTTTATATTGATCTTGTTTTGTATCAAGATATTTTGTCTAGTTTTATGAGTTTTCTATATTAAAAATAATGTAGTCTATTTCTAATTCCTAACTATTTTATTCTTTTATTTTTCTTACATTTAAAATTATATGCTTACTAAAAATGTTTTGTAGGTCAAAACAACTGATATCCTTCCTTTGCTCCACATACAGTAATCTCTCTTATCCATTCGCATATATTCCAAAGCCCCGGGGATGGCTGAAACTGTGGCGAGCACTAGCCCCTATATATGTTGTACTTTTTCCTGTAATTACAGACCTATAATAATGCTCAATTTATAAATTAGGCATAGTAAAATTAACACTAATTAATAATAAAATGGAAAAATTTTAACAATGTATTATAATAAAATTGTTTACTTTTGGAATTTTTTGTTTAACATTTTTTGCATCACAGTTTACCATGGGCAACTGAAACTGAGGAAAGTGAAGCCAAAAGGAATAATGTATGGAATCATTATTAATGTTTCGGCATTAACTGAGCTTTTGGTAAAGATCATGTGTCAAGTTAGGTGAGTTTTATTCTAATACACAAATGAGTATTAAATAATATTGATTGATTTTTTTTCTTCCAACTATCAGGATGTTTGTTGTAGATTAAATTGTATTAGTAGATTTTTGAAAGTTAAGCAAAACTTGCATTCTTAATAGAAAACTAAATTTGTTAATATTTATTGTTAAATTTTGTTAGATTTAGTGTGCTGGTATTTTAATTAAGATTCATGCATTTTTATATTCATATGTGTTATGCTAGGTAGGATTTTCCCATAAAACCCATACCTTTTTCCTCTCTCTCTCTCTCTCTCTCTCTCTTTGGTACCAGCAATTGAACTCAGAGACACTTAACCTCTGAGTTTACTTTTGGAATTGCCCTTTTTATATTTTTACTTAGAGACAAGATCTCACTAAGTTGCTTAAGGCCTTCCTAAATTGCTGAAGCCGGCTTTGAATACACCATTTTCCTGCCTCCGTCTCCTAAGCAGCTGGGATTACAGGCATGTGCCATCATGCTCAACTTGAATTTCTTTTCTAAAATACATCAAGAGAATGGAAAGACAAATCCCAGCCTGAAAGAAAATATTTGCAAGAAAAGTAACTGATAAAGAATAAGATATGCAAAGACCTCTTAAAACTCAACAATAAGAAAACAAATAAGTCAACTGAAAAACATGCTCAAGACCTTAAAAGACATTTCACCAAAGAAAATATGCAGATGGCAATGAACATATGAAAATATGCTCCACATCCTGCAATAAGGGAAGTGCAGATTAAAATACAATGAGATATCATTACACATCTATTAGAATGGCCCAAGTCTAGAACAATGACAACACCAAATGCTAACAAGAATGTGGAACAACAGGAATCCCTCCACCCCTGACAATTCATTGTAAAATGGTACAGTCATTCAGGGAGACATTTTGGCAGTTTCTTACATAACTAAATGTACTCTTACATTCAATCTGTGGAATTTACCCAAAGGAGTTGAAAACATATATGCACATAAAAAACTGCCCTGCAGATGTTTAAAGCAGCTTTATTCATAATTGCCAAAGCTTGGAAGCAAACAAGAATGCCCTTCAATAGATGAATGGATAAACTATGCTACATCCAGATATTAAAATATTATTCAGTGCTAAAAAGAAATGAGCTGGCTAAAGATGTGGCTCATTAGTAGAGCTCTTGCCTAGTCATTTGCAAGTTCCTGGGTACAATCCCCAGTGCTGCAAAAAATAAAAATAAAATAAAATGATAAAATAAAAAATAAGGAGAAATAAAAAAAAATGAGCTATCACACTATGAAAAATATGGAGGAAACTTAAATTCATATTACTAAGTAAAAGAAGACCAGTTGAAAAGGCTATAATATTGTATGATTCTAAGTACATGATGTTATGGAAAACACAAAAACTATGGAGACAATAGAAAGATCAGTGATGTCAGGAGCTGGTGGGAGGAACAGATGACTAGATCAAGAACAGAAGATTTGGGGGGCAGTGGATATTCTCCATAGGGTACTATAATGTACAACACCAAGAGTGAAACTTACTGTAAAATATGGACTCTGGATGATAATGATAAATTAATGCAAGTTCAGCAAATGTACCACTGGGTGGGTTATATTGATAATGGAGGAGTCTGTGGATGTGGGGGGGCAGTGGGTATAAATGGAAACTCTATTTGCCACTCAATTATACTGCAAACCTAAAATTGCTTTAACAATATATATTTTTAAAACTTCACGTAATTTTTGGTCTATATTTTTATTTTACTTGAAAGTATTAAATATTCTCTAAATTCCCAAATTTATTAGTCAAAATCCCATAATATTGTTTTAATTGCTCATATTTATAAGCTCCTCTTATATCTAGTAAATGCTTTCCTATGCCTTCTTTATTTTCTTGTTAGTTACCTCCCAAATTGTGATTATTAGTTATTTTTTTTAAAAATAAAACAACTTATTTTTAATCAATATTTATTTTATTTTTCTTATTTAACAAACTTCTAGTTTTATCTTTATCTTTCCTCTTTGGATTTAATGTTGTCTCTAACATCTTGAGATTGGCTAATTAATTCACAAATTTCCTTTTTAAATTGTTTCTAATATATTTAAGAATATGTATTTATGCTTGTGTGCCTTTAAAAGGTCTGCAGTCCATCTCCTTACACTTATTCCATATACATTAAAGATTTTTTTCTTTTTAATTCACATTTAGATGTTCCATTTTTCAGATATTTGTTTATTTATATGTTTTTAGATGGGCAAAGATTGATTTATTTATGTATTTATTCTTATTCGAAGTTGTATATATAACAGTAGCATGCATTACAATTCATATACACATATAGAGCACCTTTTTACATAACACTGTTTTTATACAAAGTAGATTCATACTATTCATGTCTTCAATCATGCATTTAGGATAATGATATTTATCTTATTTGTTTGGAAATTCCTGCCTTTTAACAGATATTTTCTTTTGTTGACTATAATTTTTTTAAAGACTGCCTTTTTTTTTTCCAATTTTTTTAGTTGTAGATAGACACAATATCTTTATTTATTTTTATGTGATGCTGAGGATTGAACCTAGCGCCTCACACATGCTAGGCAAGCACTCTGCCACTGAGTCATAACCCCAGTCTGACTATAATGTTTTATTTCTACTATCTAAGGTTGTGCTTTGGATTTTTCCCTCCTTTAAGTTTCTGACATTTTCTTTATTTCTTCTCCTCTTAGTTTCTATCTGTTTAGAAGATAAATATATTAGTCTAGTCTTATGGCCTGTTGATTCTTCTTACATGTTTTAACTTGTATATTTTACATAAAGCTGTTGTCTGTGTGGTGTTTTAAGGCAACCTAAGTACACCTGAAAGTTTTACCTCCAAGTACTGTCCAAGAAACACGTTTCATGTCAGTAATTTCCAATATTTTAATCCCACTTGGCTTTTGTTTTTCTGGGGATGTGTGTAGTACAGAACCCAGGGCCTGGCAAGGACTAAGCATAGATTCTACCACCACCACCACACCCAAGCCATCCACTTTGTGTTAATACCATAAATTCATCTTTATGATGTTATGCATTCCCATTTGTATGTACCAAAATATTTACCAACTGCTTTCTTACTGTTCCTTCTCATACCTTGATCCACTTTTATCTTCTGGTCATTTCTTTTATATGAATATGGACTTTACACAGTTAACTCCTTTAGTCTTTGTTTTCCTGAACTTACCTTGATTTTGCCCTCCATGTAAAGAATTGTTTTGCTTGTAACAGAATTCTAGGTTGACAATTATTTTCAGTACTTGTAAGATATTATTTTATTTTTGTGCTGGCGCCTATTGTTGCCTTTAAAAGGTCTGCAGTCTACCTAATTGCCATTTCTTTGTTAGCAAGCTGTCTTCTTTCTTTCATTATTTCCAGGATTTCCTTTGGCTTCAGGCATTCTGTAGGGTTTTTTTTTTTTTTTCCACACAATATTTCTTGGGCTCCTCAGACATGTCTCCTGAATCTGAGGATTTGTGTTTCTCATCAACATTATTAAATTCTCAGCCAGTCTTTTGAAACATGGCTTCTGCAGAAAAAACACCATATTTCAGAGGAAAACCGCATTCTCTACAGGACAAAGATTTAAATTATCTAATTATCTACTTTCACCCTATCCATTATTTTTTTAAGGTAGCATATTGATCTTTTATTTTTTATTGATTCTTTTGAGTTATACCTGACAGCAGATTATGTGAGCTATTTTGTAATGATTAGTAGATTGTAGGCAACAGACAGGTATGTAAGCTGAGTTGTCATTAATAAGTAATGCTTTGACTTCCTGCCCATTGCAGATGAACAAGTTTTGTGTCCATTTCCAAGTCATCTCAAAATCCCTAAATGCCATATAAATTTGTACTGGTTTGGTTTTTCCACTGAACTGCCTATAATATCTGCCTGGTTCCCTCATGTCATATGAGTTAATAAACCCTCTGACAGGTGTTCACTTTTATATCTGTGAGTCATGACTTTACCTGTTTTCTGAAAATAATCTTTTTAACCATTTTCCTACATTCTTTTTATTATTGTCTTCAACATTACTAGCTAATGTATGTGGAAACACCTCTTCTCCAAGTGAAAGGAACTCTCCTGGTAAGAATCCAGTTTTCCAAACCTGCTTTCTCTTTGACCTTGGATACACTGCTTCAGTTGCCTTATCTGCAAATAATAATGGTACTTTCCACAAAAATTTATTCACATATGTAAAGCATTTGGGATAGGACCTAAGACATAAAAGCACAAAATAAGTGTTAGATATCATATTCATGCAACTGCTGTTTAATATTCTTTCCTATTTTGCATCTATGTAGCCTTCCTTGATTGACAAGAAATTGTCTGTCATTTAAATGATGATGTCTCATCTGACATCCTAAGCCTGAACTAAGTTTTTAGATTTTGATGGCTATAATTCTCATCTCTAGTAATCCTACTTGATTCTTTTCAAAGCTACATTTTGAAGTTCTTTCTTTTGTGTTTTTAGTTCTTAATCATGTTTAATTTTCTTCTTTCTGCTGTGTTTGTAGATGCCTGCTCAAATTCAAATGGATTCTTATGAATGTTTTATAATTTTAACTTATAGTTCATCTCAGCAGTTTTTTTTTTTAATTGAGCCCTGATCATATTTTCTATGTTGTTTCATTCCTAATAAAGCCTTTGTGTGCAACACTTTTGTAATATATAAGGAGGGCTTAAAAGACACAGATGCAGTCATAGAAAAGATAAGCAAGGAAGGAAAGATGAGCAGGGCTCTGTGGCTCCCTCACAACTACATGGCGTGCATTCCTGCCTCTTATTGTAATAGGGACCATTTTTAGGTTGTAAAAGTCTCACAACTCAAAGGCTAACTGGCACCCCCATAGCTTTAAGCTTATTGGCTAGACAGACTAGAATGAAACTCTAATCCTTGTAAGGCCAGAGTTGCTGCCTTTCCATAGTGATCCTGTGGACCGGGCTGGAGGGACTTCTCTCCAGATGCCCTGGGCTCCTTTCTAGCAGGTTGTCTCAGAACCTTCCAGCTCAACCCAACCATTTCTAATGTTGGATGGTGCTAGGCTTTCCCAGGTAATATTAACTATTAAAAACAAAACCCAAAAAACTTCAGATGCACCAGAGGGAACCCTTCACTCCACCTGTTACAAATCTATAAGGGAGATATTGAGCCAACTCCTAGCACACCCTAACACAATCAAGTTCCTTCTCATTTTTCTGTACTGTAGACTTTTCTCCCCCTTTCCAACTTCTCACTGAGCCTGCTACCTTCTGAGGGTCTTGGCCTGCTCAGTTCCAACCCACCTAGTATAAAAGCAGCAGGAAGAAGCAGAGGCTTTACTCCTGTCTTGGTGGGTAATTAGTTTTGTGACCCATGATGGTTCACTGAATTCCCTAGGACTTATTGTGGGAGGGAAGCTAGACTCTACCCTCCTGAGCCTGCCTGGGGCCTTGACATGCCTTCTAACACAGAGTTCTGTGTAACCTGTGTAACTTGGTATAAGTGAGTTCATGAACTAAATGTAATTAATTTTAATTCCTAAACTATGTGACCTGTAATTGGACCTACTGGCTCTGGGCCTATGAAAAAAAGAAAAAGCAAGAAAACTAAACATCTCTACCAGTGGGAGAGAAAATACTATGACCCTGATGTTCATATGTATAAAGACTATTCATTACATGTGGACATTCATCTGTATCAGTCAGGAGTCACCTGAAAATACAAAGGCAAACATAACAATGTTGTACAATGCCAGTTTGTCCTCCAGTGATAAAGATGATCTGATGTTAAGGTAATTTTATTCAGGCCCCAGATTCATGCCTGAGGTTTGCTATAACTGACTGAAAACTGATCAGACTGATTTTGTTGTTGTTTACTTTCTTTACTTTTTTTTTTTTTTTTTTGTGCTGAGATTTGTGCATGCTAGGCCAGCATTCTATCACTAAGGTGCATCTCCAGCCCATCTTCTTCCTTAAATTTTGAGACAGGGTCTCACTAAGTTGCCCAGGCTAGCCTCAAACTTGTGATACTCCTTTATCAGTCTCCCAAGTAGCTAGTATTACAGACATGTGCTACCATGCCAAGTTCAGACTGATATTTCTAAAGAGAGTGTGTTTTTTCTTACATCAAGTAAGGAAATTGACCAACATCAACCTGAATACAAATCCAAATAAATAAAGTGTATGCTTTCATAAAAAACCTACTTGCTATGACAGTATAAAAGAAAGAAAATGATAAGGAGGTGGTGAGGTTAAAATGGTAAGAAGGAGATGATAAAGGTTAAATGTGTTTACAAAGGTGGGATCCTAAACTGGTATGATCAGTGGCCCTACAAAGAAAAGGAAGAGAACAATGCTAGATATAAGCTGTGTCCCTACCTGCTCCCTTGTGGGTGCAAATGTAGGAGAAAGCATTCCCTCTCTTTCCTTTCAAATCTTCTCTCATGAGGTCATAGTACGAAGGGAGTTACCTGCAAACCAGGGCCCACACCAGGGAACCAAATCAGCCTGAATCTTGATCTTGGGATTCCTAGCCTCCAGGACTGTGAGGCTCTGTTATTTAAAGCCACCAAGTCTGTTATTTTGTTACAGCAGCCCATGCTGACTAAAATACTATTATTCTCATTAAGTTGGACAAAATATTTGGAAAATAAGACATAAATAAACATAGGAAAAACTGCAAAGAAGCAGGTGGAAGGGATGAGATGACATGAAAAATGAATGACACAGTTCTGAGCTCCCTGGGTTTTCTATTTGTCTCACATATTATCAACTGGGTTCTGGAGAGGGCTTCCCCCATAAACATAAACAGGAACACATCAAGTCCTAAGCAAAGCCAAAAGATCAGAAAAGGGGAAGCTGGACAAACAAATATAATTTATACAATAGCTCTACCCCAGCTAAACACCAAAGGAAAAAAATGAGTGTGTTCACTAACCTCATCAACAAAGGCCCAGTGAAGACAGTTTCTAACATTACCAGGTGAAAATAAGATACCCTTTTCCTATATCTGAACAAGATGATGTAAAAGAAGGCCAAGTAGGGATTTGGGGGCTTAGTCTTGACTCAGCAGTAACAAGCTTCCATCTGCTGTATCACTAGAAGACACTGTGGAGTCTGGACTTCCACCCCCATCCAGAAGGAGCGAGGTGCCCCTCTTCCTCTTAGGTGTCAATGCAGGCTGTGTAGGAACCCTGGACCATGACCTTCACCTGACAATATGGGTGCCATCCTCTATTAGTGCAATGTCAGAAGAGGTCAGGTATAAAAAAGAACATTGAAAGAAGACATGGGGTCTCATAAAATAATACTTAAAGTGCCAAAGATATAATTAAAATCAACTGCCAAGCCAAAATCCAGGAAAATATCAAATATAATAAAAAAAAAAAAAGAAAATGAGCAGATGACAAAACTGAGATGACACATCTTGGAATACTGGAATTCTCTGGCATGGCTTTCACAACCACCATTACAATAATGCTTCAGTAAGCAATGAGGAACATGCTTTGAAACAAACAAACAAAAAAAAAAATAGTAGAAAGTCTCAGTAAAGAAACATAAAAATAAACAAAATGAAGGTATTGTGTCCATCTACAACTAAAAATATATTTTAAAAATTTCAAAAAAAAAACAGGATATATAAGGAAAAAACAAATAAAAAATTTAGAACTAAAATATATAGACAGTGGAATCAGAAACACACAGAGTAGAGTCAAGAGCAGAGTAGAGATGGTAAGGAAAGACTCAGTGACTTGAAGATAGAATACAAATAGAAATTATCCAATCTGAACAACTGAGGTGAAAGAGACCACCACACACACACACACACACACACACATATATATATACATATATATATATATTTGTTGTTGTTTTTTGTTTCTTTTTAAATGGGAAGAGAGCTTCTGGGACCTGTGGAACTATAAAAAAAAATCTCATATTTGTGTCATGAGAATCTCAGAGAAAGAGGACAAAGAAGAGACTGCACAATATTTATAGAAATAATGTCCAAAGCTTTCTCAAACTTAGTAAAGGATATAAATCTAGAGAGTTAAGAAGTTGAGTAAAACCCAAACAAGATAAATCCAAAGAAATTCATGCCAACACTTATCCTAATTAAACATCCAAAAACTAAACATAAGAGAAACTCTAGAAGCAGCAAGAAAGAAATGATCCATAATGGGATTTAAATTAAACTAAACAAAGTTCAGTAGAATGACAGTAGAGTTTCCATCAGAAACCATGGAGACTAGAAAGCAGTAGCATAACATTTTTTAAGTGCTAAAAGCAAACAACTGTCAACCAGAGTTCTATATCCAGTAAAAATATCCTTTAGGAATAAGGAAGAAATGTCAAGACATTTTCAGATGAAGGAAAACTAAGAGAACTCCTTATCAGCAGATTTACTTGGAGAAAAAAATGCCTTAAGGAAGTTCTTGAAAGAGAAAATAAAAAAGAAGAAAGATAAAATGTCTTTTGAGCCAGATGTTGATACTAGTAGAACAAATGTAATGCCTACAGCAACCTTAAAACAGGCAAATAGACTATAAACAAAAACACCATAAAAAAAGAGACTATAAAGAAATTAAGAATTCTAAACAAAATGTTCAAGTAACCTATGGGAAAATAGGGAAGAGGAAATAGGAGAAAAATATACACCCTGCAAATATGATTCAGATAGAAAGCAAGAGTGACTACGCTATTATCAGATAAAGTAGACCTTAGAGCTAAGAAAATTATGAAGGACAGATGTAAATTTACATAATGATGAAAGCTCAATCCACCAAGAAGTCACAGCAATCAAAAATGCTTTCCAAAATGAGGAAGTTGCAAAATATGTGACGGAAATGGAAAAAAAGAAAGAAATAGAGAAATTTACAATTATATTTTGGAGACTTCAACACTATTCTCTCAGAAATTGATTGCCGGACAACTAGACAGAAATCCAGCAAGGATGTACAAGAACTTAACACATCATCAACCAGCAGGATTTCACTGACATTTAGAAAAATGGCTACCAATAGCAGCAAAAAATACATTTACATCCCACGTTGCTCCAGAACAGAGACCAAGACTGATCATATCATGAGCCATAAGACAAACCCCAATAAATTTAAAAGAAATGAAACCATACAAAGTGTAGTATTTGCTTTCAATAGAATCAAAGCAGACATGAATAAGGAAGGTAACAGGAAACTCTCCAAGTACTTGGAAACTAAGTGCCACATTTCTAAATAGTCTATGAGTTAAAAAGGAAGTCTCTTAAACCAGAGACCTTGCACCTAAAATGGAAGGAAAAGTAGGCCCAAATCTCCATCATGTTGGTTTAGGCCCCAACTTCCTCAATAAGACCCCTATAGCCCAAGAACTAAAACAAATTATAAATAAATGGGATGGATTCAAACTAAAAAGCTTCTTCTCAGCAAAAGAAACAATTAGTGAGGTGAATAGAGAACCTACAGAATGGGAGCAAATCTTTACCACAAGCACATCTGATAGAACACTAACCTCAAGGATTTATAAAGCTCTCAAAAGCCTTAACACCAAAAAAACAAATACTCCAATCAATAAATGGGCTAAGGAACTAAACATATACTTCTCAGAAGATGATATGCAAACAATCAACAAATATATAAAAAAATGTTCAACATCTCTAGCAATTAGAGAAATGCAAATCAAAACAACTCTAAGATTTCATCTTACTCCAGTCAGAATGGCAGCTATCAAAAAAACAACAATAAATGCTGGCGAGGGTGTGGAGAAAAAGGCACACTCCTACATTGCTGGTGGGACTGCAAATTGGTGAAGCCAATCTGGAAAGCAATATGGAGATTCCTAGGAAAACCTGGAATGGAACCACCATTTGACCCAGCTATCCCACTCCTTGGTCAATTCCCAAAGAACTTAAAAACAGCTTACTACAGGGACACAGCCTCATCAATGTTTATAGCAGCACAATTCACAATAGTTAGATTGTGGAACCAACCCAGATGCCCATCACCAGATGAATGGATAGGGAAACTTTGGTATATATACACAATGGAACACTACTCAGCACTAAAAGAGAATAAAATCATGGCATTTGCAAGTAAACGGATGGAGTTGGAGAAAATAATGCTAAGTGAAGTTAGCCAATCCCAAAAAAACAAAGGTTGAATGATCTCTTTGATATGAAGATACTAACTTATAAAGGCAAGGGGAGTGGGGATGAGAGGAATGAAAAAACTTTAAATAGAACAAAGTGGGGGAGGGGGCAAGGGGATAGGAATAATGGCAGACTGAGTTATTCATGACTACCCTAAATACATGTATGAAGACACAATTGTTGTAAAAATACCTTATATAAAACCAGCAACTTGAGAAATTGTGCTCTTTATATGTAATATGAAATGAAATGTACTCTGTAAACATGTATAAAAAGTTAAAATAAAAAAAGTATAAAAAAACTTTATATAAAACCAGCAACTTGAGAAATTATGCTCTTTATATATAATATGAAATGAAATGTACTCTGCAAACATGTATAAAAAATTAGAATAAAAAATAAAAAATAAATAAAAATGAAGTCTCAAGAAAATACACTGAGCTGAATGAAAATAAAAACACAAGGTGTCAATATGTGTTGGATATAGGTAAAGTCCTAAGAGGAACATTATAATAGTAAATGCTCACATCAGAAAGAGCAAATGTTTCTAACCTGTAATCTATTCTTACTCTTCAAGAAACTGGAAAAAGAAGAAAAGTCTGTAAAAAGTATAAGAAAGGAAAAAATAAGGAGCAAAAAATAAATAGAAAAATGTAGAGAAAATCAATGAAGCAAAAATCTTCAATATAATTGACAAATGAATATCAGGAATAAATCTGAGCGTGTCATTACAGACTCTGTAGATACCAAGTGGCTGGTAAGGACATCCTGCAAACAACTCTACGTACATACATTTAACAACAGTAGAAATGCATCAATTCCTTGAAAAGCACAAACTACTAACACCCAACCAAGAGATATGGCAGAGCAAGCTAAGGACCCTCAAGGCAATTAAACTGAACTCATGATTCTCAAGACTCCTAAAAATGTAATCTCCAGATCCTGATGGTTTTGCTGAAGAATTCTAACATTTAAAGAAGAATATAAATTCTATAACTCTTTCCCAGAAAACAGAAAAGGAGGGAATCCTTGTAATACTAAGAGACTAGTATTATTCTGATACCAAAATCAAAGACAGTACCAAAAGAAAAAAAATGGTTACAACAAAAACTGTAGTCCACAATCCCTCATAAATACATATACATACCCTTAACAAAATATGAACAAATACAATTCATAAGTACACATAAGAAATTATACACATGACCAAATGAAGTTTATTCACTGTGTTCAAAGCTGGTTCAATAATTGAAAATTTATCCATACGATCTACACCCTTTTCTTAAAAAACTAAAGAAGAAAAGGCACATAATTATATGCATCGATGCCGTAAAAGTAAGTGACCATTTTCAACATTCACTCATAATAAAAACTCATAAAAACTGTAATAAAGGGAAATTTCCTCAACCTAAAGAAAGAACTACTAAAAAACTACAATTAGCATTACATTTAATGGTGAAAGAAAATGTTTTCCCCCTAAAATAGGAAAAGGATAAAGATGGCACTTTCAATATAATACTTGAACTCTTGCCCAGGAAGTAAAGGAAATATAAGAAATGAATATCATAAAGAGATAAAACTGCCTCTATTGCCAGGTGACATGATGGCTTATGTAGAAAATACCAAGGGGGTTGGGGATGTGGCTCAGCGGTAGAGCGCTCGCCTAGCACGTGCGCGGCCCGGGTTCGATCCTCAGTACCACGTAAAAATAAAGGCATTGTGTACAACTAGAACAAATAAATAAATATTAAAAAAAGGAAAAAAGAAAATACCAAGGAATCCCCCAAATCAAAAACCTTCTACAATTAATGAGTACATGTATCAAGGTCAGAAGATATAAAACTGACACAAGAAAACTGTCTATGTCCATACAAGCAATAAACATGTGGGTAATGAACAAGGGAAACCAAAAATGAAACACTAAAATATAAATCAAACAAAACATGTATAGAAATAAAATGTGTTCTATATGTGTATTATGAATTGTAATGTATTCTACTGTCACATACAACAACTTCAAATTAAAAAAACACTTTAAATAAAAAAGAAATTATATGCTGAAAACTGAAAAAT
The DNA here is from genome assembly GCA_025594165.1 of Tamias sibiricus. Classification (NCBI taxonomy): domain Eukaryota; kingdom Metazoa; phylum Chordata; class Mammalia; order Rodentia; family Sciuridae; genus Tamias; species Tamias sibiricus. The sequence goes on from CM046659.1 coordinate 137,183,440, forward strand.
GCTAACTAAAAATCATAGATGATTTGAATAAGACACATATCTTGATCATTGCCTGGAAGATATTATAGTAAGATGCCAATTTCTTCCAAAATAATCTGTAGGTTTCACAAATTTCCTATCAACACCCCAGTTAGGATTTTGTTGACATAGAAATTTATAATAGACAGGAAAATGAACTAAAATAGCTAACCCAATTTTTTTTTTTTTTTTTTTTTTTTTTTTTTTTGGTACCAGGGATTGAACTCAGGGGCACTCGACCCCTGGGCCACATCCCCAGCCCTTTTTTGTATTTTATTTAGAGACAGGTCTCACTGAGTTGCTAAGTGCCTCGCCATTGCTGAGGCTGGCTTTGAACTCGCGATCCTCCTGCCTCAGCCTCCCAAAGTGCTGGGATTACAGGCGTGCGCCACCGCGCCCGGCTAACCCAATTTTTAAAAAGAAGAACGAAATGGTAGGAAACACCTTACTCCATCTCCATGTCAAGCTTTACTGAAGAGCTAAAGCAAATAAGATAAGCATAATATTGGAAGAGAAACAGAAATAAGATTAATAAAACAGAAAAGAAAACCTAAACAAATATGCCCAACTGATCTTTGCAAGGGTGTGAATCAATTCAGAGAATAAATATTTTTAACTAATTTTTAACTAAGGCAGAGCAATTAGAAATCCATAGGAATAAAGATAAACCTCTATCTAAATTTCAGACATATAATAATTGACAATAATTAACATAATAGACCACATACTTAAATGTAAAAGTTGCCAGTGCACCAGAAAGAGAGTGAAACAGCTCAGAAGCAGCACATGTGTTCTTCCTCGCCCTCCTCCCTGGGCATCCCCCTGGTAAGCTGGAAGTCAGCTGAGTGCTGCGGAAGAATTACTGCCTAAGGTTTTGGAGACAGGGCTCCAGGACCACTTGGCTGCTGGGCTAGCTAGTATAAGAGCCTCTTCTGCAGTCTTCTGCACCAGATGGAGGGGATCAAAAAGGTATCTTGGGACCTGCTTTGAAAACTCCCAGGATGGTAGTGGATCTTAGATGGTCCTTTGAACCGTGTCACTCTTGTGGGTGTTTGAGAGCCTGCTGCTCGTCTTGACTTCTGCCTTGATTTTATGATGTCTCTTAGAAGCTCCAAGCACTTGTTAACAAGTGAGACTCCATCTCTGCTTTGCACAGGATCTAATATGGCAAGTGTGGAATATAATGCTCAAGAATCTGCTGGCTGTAAGTGGTACCCAGGAACAAACTTTTAAAAATTCTGCCTTCTAGGCATGAACACCAGCTTGCATCCATTTAATTAGGTAGGAGCTAGGAGGAATTTGGTGACTGGAAGTTGTGATTTTCAGCCCATGCACTAACCTCAATTACATTCTTGTCTCCCTCCTGCTGCCAAGAGAAAAACCAACCGAATGATGAATGGTGCTCTCACCATGGTGCTTATGGCAGAAGAATAATCAGGAACTTGATTTTAACCATCAGAATACTTTCTCAGCCATCTACCTAGCTTTTTATTTTTCCTATGGATGCATGAGTACTAGACAACTTTAATGAATCATTGAAGGATTCCATATGCATTTTTTTAGTTAACAGAAAAGATGTAACTCTGACATAGTTTCTTTGATCTTAGTAAGCAGAACATGGTATGCAATGCACTTCATAGATGCCAAGATGGTATTTCTAAAGGCTACTACTCTGAACTTAAGTACTTTATACTCACAGGTTCATTCATGACTTACTGGAGACCCGTGGTAGATACCATCTGGTTTTGTTTTGGGGTTTCTATTTTAATCTTTTTTAAAATTAATTAATTAATTTTAATTAGGTATATATGGCAGCAGAATGCATTTTGATTCATTGTGCACAATTGTAGCACAACTTTTCATTTCTCTGGTTGTACACGACGTAGTGTCACATCATATGTACAGTCATACATGTACCTAGGGTAATGATGTCTATCTCATTCTACTATCTTTCCTGTCCCCATGCCCCCTCCCCAATCCTCCCTCCCCTTTGCCCAAAGTTGCTCCATTTTTCCCATGTGCCCCCCCCCCAATTATGGGTCAGCATCCACTTATCAGAGAGAACATTTGGCCTTTGGTTTTTTGGGATTGGCTTACTTTGCTTAGCATGACATTCTCCAACTCCATCCATTTACCTGTAAATGCCATAATTTTATTCTCTTTTAATGCTGAGTAATATTCCATTGTGTATATATACCACAGTTTCTTTATTCACTCATCTACTGAAGGGCATCTAGGTTGCTTCTACAGTTTAGCTATTGTGAATTGAGCTGCTTTAAACATGGATGTGGCTGAGTTACAACAAACAAATCAATAAATGGGCTAAGGAGCTGAACAGACACTTCTCAGAAGATATACATTTGATCAACATATACATGAAAAAATGTTCAACATCTCTAGTAATTAGAGAAATGCAAATCAAAACTACTCTAAGATTTCATCTCACATCAGTCAGAATGGCAGTTATCAAGAATACAGACAACAATAAATGTTGATGAGGATGTGAGAGAAAAGGCACACTCATACATTGCTGGTGGAACTGCAAATTGGTTCAACCAATCTGGAAAAGCATGGAGATTCCTTAGAAAACTTGGCACCATCTGGTTTTGCAAGTAAAGTTCTTCCCTACTTTCTAGTTGTTATCCTCTTTCTTTTCTTTTCTCTTCCTTCCTCCCCTCAACCGCCCACCTTTTTTTTTTTTTTTTTTTTTTTTTCTGTACTGTGGATCAAACACAGGACCTTGCACAAGGTAGTCGACTCATGCTTTTTAGTAACTGACTTTGTTGACTTCATTTATTATAAAAGCAAACTTCGGATTGAGGACAAGGCAAAGAAAGAAGACTTCATATTTCAAAAGATGAGGATCAACTGCCACAGCAAAGCCAAATTGCCTAATTTCCATCCCACCTTCCCCAAACAACTAAATTTCATTTTATATTATCTTTTATTTTGGTCCATCCACGATACATTTTTTGTGTTTACAATTACTCCATCTCTTGGTCTTCATAAACATTTTCTGTTTCCAAGGGCTTTTTTAATCATTATTTTAACAGGGACATCATATTCCACTGAGAAGATTTGGTCCATTTCTCCACTGTGGATATCTGGTGTCTGATTTTTAAAAACTTTGTCTTGAGATAATTATAGTTCATAAGAAAATGAAAAATATAGAGAGACACATTTTCCTATCCCTTCTAATTTTCCCCCACAGTAATATTTTAAGTAACTAATATCAAAACTAAGAAACTGACATTGGTACAATCTACAGAGCTTGTTCAGATTTCACCCTTTTTTATTTGCGTGAATTTCTGTATGTGTATGATCTTATGCAATGCCACAACACATGTAGATCTGTATAACAACCACTACAATTAAGAACTGTATCATTTTTGCAATGACCCCTCATAACTACTTCATACTCCCTCTAATGATTATGGCAGTTCAAGAATATTGTAGGCAAGAATTTATACAGTTTGTTTCCTTTTGAGGTTGGCCAGGTAGTGAGTGGTCCATGGTGTGGATATACCACAGTTCACTAACCATTCATCCATTAAGAGTCACTTGGGATATTTACAATTTTTTACTATTAGAAATATAAAATATCCATTATGTCCCTTTTCATGCATTTATTCTTAAGTCCATATTTGTAAAAAAAAAATTACTGCTAAACTTGGCTTATTTTTATGGTGTTTTGCAGATATGACTTTTTCAACCCCTTCCTTTTCAATCTTACACAGCATTTTGATTCAAATATATTGTCTGTATATATCCAACATTTGGATTTTGATTGGTTTTATTGCCCTATCTAAGTCTATTTTGTTTGGGAATATGGAATTTAAACCCATTTGCATTTTTGTGTTTTGTTTTTAACTTATTACTGTCATCCTATTAGTATCTTTCTGCCATATTTTCTTTTATGGTGAGGAAGAAAATTTTTTCCACTAACCTCTGATGTTTATTGTGGGGGAGGTACAAACTAAACTGACAAAAGACAAATTAGCAAGAACAAACAGATATTAACTCATGGTGCATGCAAGAACATGCAGAAATAGGTGACTCTCCAAATAGCTAAAGGTAGGAGTTTATATCCTAAATTAGTAGGGGATTTTAGGGAGCGAGGGGCTTCCATGGGAAGAACAAATGGGACTCTAGGGGAACAAAAAGAGGTAAGAAATTTCAGGATAATGTTTGTTTATATTTGTCCAAGTATTCTTCCTTGGACATTAAGACTCCATTGGAAAGGGGTTTATGGTGTCCTCACTCCCCAAAGTTTTTGTCTCTAGGCTTCCAGAAGATTTCTGTCACCACTGAATCACAAATGTCTTTAGTTTATTCATCAGAGACAGGGGTCAGTGGTAGAGTACTTGCCTAGCATGCGCAAGGCCCTAGGTTTGATCTCCGCCACCGCCAAGTAATAACAGCAACAACAATAAAACAGAATAATGTTTATACCAACTCTGGGGTCCCGGTGGTTCTGCATACTGCTGATGTTTCTCATTTTTCTGATCTTGCATTTGGTATGTTGACTGCATTGTTACTATTCTGTTTCTTATTTAATGTCAAGTGGTTTGAAAGTTATAATACTATTTCTGTTCCTCTGAAGTCATTCTAATATTTAACACATACATTTACTTGTACCTTTCTCATTTAACTGGGGCATTTCCATCATATCCAAACCAGAGAAGCCCTACAATGAATTTCCATGGTTACCCCCACCCCCCCCCAATCTATTCCTCATTCAAACCACTAAGTCATGATTTATACTGAAAATATCATCAAATATGTAGATTTAACTATGACTCTTGATGATGGTTTTGCTAAAACGTGCTGAGAGCCAACATGATACAGTTTGAATGTTTGTTCTCTCTTGAACTCATGTTAAAATTTAGTTGCCCTTATACCAATATTAATGGGTGGGATTTTAAGAGGTGTTTAGGTCTCAAGAGCTCAGCTCTCATGAATAGATGAATACAAAAGCTGTTATTTCTGAATGGGTTCCTTGCAGTGGGAGTGGTTTTGGTCCCTCTTGCACTTGTTCTCTCTCATTGTACTCTCTGTCCTTCTGTCATGTTGTAACAGCCCTCAATAGATGCTGGCACCTTGATATCGGATTTCCTAGACTCCAAACCATGAGCAATAAACCTCTGTTCATTATAAATTATCTAGTCTCAGGAATTCTGCTACAGTAGCACAAATTGTACTAAGGCTATGTTTGCCTTTTTCTTGATTTCAATTTGCTACAGTATGTCCTTAAGTAATTCTTTTAGATTTGAATCTCTACATATTTGTAACTGCCTTTATTTTTGCCTAGGAAGTTCAGTTTAGTAAAAGAATTTGTTTTAAAGAATAATTTTCTGCCCAATATTTCAAAGTAATACTCTATTAACTCAGGAAAATTTGTTTCCTATTACTATGGTTTTTCACTCTCAGAGCTTTTAAGGGTTTTCTTTTTATCTTGGATGTTTTAAAATTTCAGCATGACAATACATCTTTTTATTCATCCTGCTCAGCACTCAGTGAAGTATTGACACAAGAATAGATGAATATAACTATCTCATTGCAATTCAGTGGGGAAAAGATATATTGCTCAATAAATGTTAGGATTATTTCCTAACCCTTAAAGAAAAGTAAAGTTAGATACTCACTTCACAACTTGTACAACAATTTCAGAAAGATAAGCCACAAAATAAAAATTAAACTATCTGGTTTATCAAAAAGTATTAGAAGAAACTGTAATTGAATGAATTTTTAACTTTTTAGTATGACACTCCAAAGTCATTAAAAAAAACATAAAAAAAGAAGTAATTATCCAAGAATGTAAAATCTATTTTAAATAAATGGTATGGTTTGGATCTAGAATGGCCCTCAAAAGCTATGTGTTAAAAGGTTCAATCACCAATGTAGCAATGTTTATAGGGGGGCTTTTATGAAGTGATTGAATCATAAGGATCAATTAATTTCTGGATTCATGGCTGAATGGACTATTGGAAAATGGTGGAAAATAGGAGGTGGAACCTAGAAGAAGAGAATGGTTCCTTGGGGCTATGCCCTTGGGAACTATATCTTGTGCCGTGTGTGTGTGTGTGTGTGTGTGTGTGTGTGTGTGTGTGTGTATCTGTCTCTCTATCTCCTATTTTTGGCTACCATGAAGTAGCAGCTCTTCTCTACCATGCCTTCTCCACCATGATGTTCACTCTCACCACAGGCCATAGTAATGGAGCCAGCCAACCATTCACTGAAACCTTTAAAACCAGGAGCCAAAATAAATCTCTATTCCTTTAAGTTGTTTATGTCAAGTATTTTGTCATTCTGATGGAAAGCTAACCAACACAATAGATAGAGATTAGTATGGGTAGTAAAGGAGAAATAATAATCATCATTAGACTAATTTGTGTCTCAGGTGAAAACTACGTAAATTTTATGCATATCCTATACCTTTGCCCCCAACCTATTTATTTATTTATTTATTTTATTTTTGTTGCTGGGAAGATTGAGCAATCAAAAAACCTTGAGTTCCAAGTGCAACTCCTCATTGCTACAGGTTAACAGACCTAACTTGTTCATTCATTCACTGGAAGTTGCTGGTTCCCATATGCTCTTGCTGGGGAATTAAAAAATGTGAAGAGAACAAGTTCCTTCCAAGAAGCTCACTGGTCAGTGAGAAATAACAAAAAGCCTTACATTTGCATTTGCCACATCATGCAACGTTTACAAACAAACATCCTTCAAGGTACACAGCACCCTAGAAAGGGTGACTGTGGCCCTGGGTCAGGGTCAGGAGTTAGATTCCTAGAGGAAAAGTTTTGATGAGCTGAGCTGAATTCCTTAGATTTTAGTTCACCCCAATCACATGATTCCTATTCTTTATCCTCTCTCTTGAACTAAAAGCAAATGGTTTGAGGGCCTACCATATTTGCTACCTTCCAAGATATGTCCCACCATTCCTTCTCAGAGCCCATGCTATAGCTTAATTTACTTTGTTTTCCCACCTTGCTGGCTCTCATGCATTAATATAACTGTTCTTTCAATGTAGCCTGCCCATTCTAAAGTAAGGGGACAATATAAATAAATTATTGTCTAAACCAAGTCACCCTCTTTTTATGTTATCAAGCCTGGCCTTGAACTCAAGGGCTCCAGAGAAACTTCTGCCTCAGTCACCTGAGTAGGTAAGATTATAGGCACATACCACTTGCCCCAATCTAAACCAAGTAACTCTTAAACATAGAAAAAAAAAAGGTCCAATTAACAGCTATTCCGGGACCCCAGGCAGAAACCAGGATAATCCCAGAAAAACTAAATGGTATGCCCCCCGACTACAAAAAAAAAAAAAGAAAAAAAAAATTCTCACAGTCTGCCCCTGAATGAAGATCTCTCTCTTCTAGATCTTTCTAAGTTGTTATATCCTTAACATACCCATCATCTCCTGCTCTGTAGGATACTCATTGGGACCCTTGTCTCACACCCCTGAAGAAGCTGCCCAGTGTTAGAAAATGCATGTGGGCTTGCAGTCAAAGCCTGGGTAAAGCCATTTAATCTCAGAAACAATTTTCTCAATTGTGAACACAGGGGAGTCATTCCAGATCACTTCACTGATTGCCACAAAATCAAATCAGATGAAACCACATAGGGTGAAGTGATTTACTGCTGATTATACATGCCTTGAGAGCAGTGAACGTGCATCCTCTTAGAAGCTCGATATCTTATGCATAGTGGGTCCTCAAAACAATACCCCTGAGCTGAACGAACAGCTTCAGCACACCAGTCCCATGGCCATGGCACACAAGCCTCAGTTTCTCCAGATTTTGAAACACATCATTGGGCACTTTCAGCTTAGGCCCTTACCCTGTGTAGCTGAGGTCCTAGGGTGAAGGGAAGAATTAGTTGCCCTGGGACCCAAATTATCTACGTCCTCCTCTCATGCAGGTAGCAGATGAGAACAGCCGTGGCAGACAGTGGAAATGCACAGGGACACCCACAGCAGGCCCGAAGTAGGCAGTGGGGTGGGAACTGACCTTGGCCCCACCTATGCTACCCATCTCCCTTCCCTCAGGCAGCTCATGATGATGACTGAACTCCCCATTGAATTCCTGTCTCACATATTTATTACACAGACCCTTACAATCCTGTTGGCTCTGTTCATTGCTACAAAGATCAATAAGCTCATCTCCAAATCTATGCTGTTGGGCATGATTGGTTTTGTGTCCCTCAGAGTGCAGGGCTGCTCTGTGGAATAGACTTATACCACAGGCAGGAAGACATCCTTTCCTGGGCCACCTGGGATTCAAAGGCATTCCCAGAAAACTCCACTCAGCAGCACCTGGCCCTGTGCTACAGATTCTGCTCAGGCTCTTAAAAATGAGAATGGCAAAATCCAACTGCTATTCATCAGAGGATTGCTCTGTGGCCTGCAATGGCTGGAAAGGGATTTGGTCAAAAAAAAAAAAATGTGGGTGTCACATGCTGAATGAAACTCATAATAAAGCATCAGGATGGGCCAGATATGGTGGCACAAGCCTGTCATCCCAGCTCCCCGGGAGACTGCAGCAGTATTGCTGTTGGAGGTCAGCCTCAGCAACTTAGTGAGACCCTGCTCAAAATAACATTTTTAAAAAGGGCTGAGGATGTAGCTCAGAGGTAGAGCACTTGTTTAGCATGTTCAAGGCCCTGGGTTCAATCCCTAGCATCAAAATAATAATAATAATAATAATAATAATAATAATAATAATATTTTTTAAAAGGCATCAGTATGAAAATCCCACAGCAGCTCCAGAAGAGGCACACTCACCATTTCCAGAATTGAAAGGAAAGGTGAAGGCAGAGGCAGGCAAAGTATCCCAAAGAAGATCTGAAAGTGAAGTCAGTCCACAGCCATACAGAGGGTGAAAGGAGTTATTTCCCTTGTTACATTTTTAATTTTTTAAATCTGCATGCAAAAATTATACCTATTTAGGGGTACCATGTGATGCTTCCATACATGTGTACACTGTATAATGCTCAAATCAGGATAAGTATATTTAACTCCTTGAGTATTTTTAATATTTTTGTGGTGAGAACATTAAAAATCCTTTTTCTATCTCCTTTGAAATATATAATACTGTTATAGTTTGGATCTGGAATGTCCCCCAAAGACTCATGTGTTACAGGCTTGATCCCTAACCCACAGTGCTGCTAGGAGGTAGTAGAAGCTTTTAAATAATGGGACCTAGTGGGAGGGTTTAAGTTACTGGTGGCATGCTTTCAAGGGGACTGCAGGACCCAGTGTCATCTTCTTTCTCTTTTGTACCTCACCATGAGGTAAATAGGCTTCCTATGCTACAGGTTCCCCCCATGATAAAACTGTGAGCCAAAATAAGCCTTTATTCTAAGTTTATTTATCTCATATATTTGTTACACTAGTGAAAAATCACCAACAAGTACATTATTGTTATCTATAGTCACCCTACTGTGCAACAGCACACCAGAACTTAACTCATAAAAAAAAAAATTATATATATATAAAGTCCATGCACTTTTCAGACATGACCAGAAACAGGCCAGTAGTAAGCAACCTCTGGAGTCAGGCAGGCCAAGCTGGGTGGCCTCAGGCAAGTGACTGAGTGTCTCTGAGCACCTGTTTCTTATCTTGAGTAAAGTGGATATGCAGAGCAATTTGGCAAAGTCTAGAAAGAAGAAAGGAAGCTTCTTTGGTGTCCTAGCACTAGGTGGGTGTCTAGTAAAAAGGTTTGGATCCAACATGCTGAAGTAACAAGTGCAGGCCTGTGATCTGAGCCCAGTGCATGGAGTCATGGGGAAAGACAAATGGCTCCCAGTTAGTCAAAGGTGGACCCATGGCTGGGTTCACAGTGATTGGCTGATGATGCACACTCACTTGCCCTGCCTCCCTATCTTGGTGTTACTGAGAGGCCAGAGGAAATAACAAAAGCAAAACATAAGTACTTCCATGCACTGAGAGAATGCATGCAAAGAACAGAGAGTAACTTCTAGACAAAATCACCTGATGGAAGTCAGTTGACAGCAAGGTGGAAGGAGAATAAATCTTTTTATAATTATTCAAAGCAAAACAGAAATGAAATGAAAATGCTATGAAAAGGGCGAGAGCCTCTTCCACCTCACTCAAGTGAAAGCCAAGAACCCCTAGACTTGGTCCACGTCCCATCATGTCTCTGACCCACTCTGGTGACTTACTTTGTCCCCTGCCCCTATTCTTAACAGCCACACAGTCCCCTTCTGTTCCTAGAGTAGATCTAGATGACATATTCCTGCCTTAGGGCAACCACAAAAGACACATTTTTTTAAACAATAAAATCATGACACTTGCACAAGTATAAAATGAACATGTGTCAAAGACAGCATTTAAGTCACTCGTTAATGAGGGAACCTCAAGGTGCTAAAACCATTCTGAGGAGCATCTAGGAGACACACACTTATGCAACCAGGAATCTAAGAATGCTGATCTCAATCTGTTAATAGAGGAATCCACCACCTCACAAAATCCTTTTGCTTCTCTATGGACTAGAATCATTTGCTTTACTACCAGTTTTCTAGAACTTACAGAGTTGAAAAATAGGTTGAAGACCATGATGGGCACAGTTCACTGTAGAATTGGATACAGTAAGGTGCGATGACCAGACTTAGAACTCCATAAATGCCAATTGTCTTTGTCTTCTTCTTTCCTGAATTTCCACATCTTTCACAATCATTCCTGACAAGCCCTTTGCCCTGACTGCTCTTTCTGTCAGGAACACTCCCCTCCTTGACATCACATGACCTGCCATTCTGTGGGTCTCATCTCTGCCTCTGGCCCTAGCTCTTGCTATGCTATCCCTTTCCCCCTCCCCCGCTGTATTACTGGGAGTACCTTTAACTGGTGCATGCTTTCTCCTCTTTTCCATCTCCCTTTCTCTAAGGGGCAGAGATGTGGTCTGATTTCATCATGGCTGCACCCTCAGTTCCTAGAACATTGTGCAATACTAGTGCAGGAGCCTTCATCCAATATTGGATGGATGAATGAACAAATGAAAAACAAACAGCACTAGCACCCAGGATGAGCAGGGGAGGCTAAGATGGACCATTTGGATGATGATTTTAGAGATGCAAATATAGATTGGCTGGCTCCACTCACTTCTTGAAAACAGGCTGCTTCTCTTCCTCTCCTTCTACCCACATATTATTTAGAAACAGCCTCTCCCCAGATTAGGTCTGAATATTTGATAATGCAGATGCATCCTAACAGTACATTGCTAAAGCCTTCTTCTCTAAGAATCATAGCAGCAAAATTGTCTTTGCTCACCTGGAGATTCCTACCACATCCAAGAACTACTCCTGATGACCATTTAGCAATGCCTTCAGCCACCTCCCACCCAAGCCTAACCATGACTGCATTATGGGTCTTTGAGCACCAACAGGCCAACTTTACTCTAGTCCAAAAAGACCATGATATAAGTGATGTTAAGAGTAGCAACACTGAGAGTAAATGATCCCTCTTTAAAATCCCATTCCACATATAGACCTGTGTGGCACCCCCAGGAAATACTCAGCAGGCCTGAACTTTTGTTTAGCCCAGTTACCTTTGCAACCTGCCTGCCTACTTTGCTCTGGCTGAGGATACCCAGCTGGCCAGAGTCCCAAGACACTCTCCCTACCACTCACATTGTTGCTGTGTGTCCCACCAGAAGGCCAAGATTGGATCTACAATCATAGCAAGGTGAAAATGATTGAAATTTGAGCATATGGCCCATTGTGCTATGGAAGGCCATATTGACAACCATCCTTTCCAAGCCCAAGGCCCTGACAGCTGTTCCTCTGGGGATCTGCAAACCAACTCAAGGCTCTGACTGCCAAAGCACACTCAGTCCATGCAGGGAGCAGGATTGCCAGACATTCCATGGAACTGACATCACTGGAAGCATGTCTCAGTCTATGACTGAAGGCAGCTAGCAGAGAAACATCCGTTTCCTCAGAACTACTCTGAGATGGTCTCTCAGAGGTTCCCAGTAGGAATGGGCCCCAGATGCTCACAAAACAACTTTGTATTTTAATGGGTTTTTCATTGGTTTTCCTTCTTTCCCTGCCTCAGTAACTACCCCCTCCCCCACATACACACACACACACACACACACACACACACACACAACAGTGCTTCTCAGTTATAACTACCCAAAAAAAAAAAAAAAAAAAAAAACATGAATCTCTCTGGGCTTGACTTCTGGGGGAACCTAAGACCCTTGGCAAGGAAATAAATTTGATTCTATTGGCACCTCATTGACTAGCACAATTAGGAATTCTTAAAAGGCTATATCACAATGCACCCAGGGTGCCCTGCACACATTGTCATTCCCACAGCTCTGCCATCAGCCACAGGGTGACAGAAAAGTGGAAAGAAAAACATCAGTCTATCGATGTGCAAATGCAGCTTTGCACAGTCTGTGAAAATGGATGATTAACACTCTTCACTGTTCTCAAGATTCAGAATCAACAAAACATCTTTAAATATGCTCACCAAAAATGATTTCCATTATTGCTCCAGAATTTTCTGACTAGGCAACTGAAAAACAGAGAAGCCCAGAGAGGTTGAGGCATTTGCCTGCTGTTGCATGGAGCAGGGTGGCCTCTATGTCACTAGGATTCAGACTTTCTGCAAGCTGATTGCTGATACTAGCAAGGCTTTCAATTCCATCCAAAAGAGGCCATCGTGACAAGCCATCCATAATTGCTACTCACTTTGAGCAATATCGTGTTCAGAGAAATCCTTGAGCTGATGGCTTCAAGTGAAGCAAAATAAAGCAATGAGAAACTACTGAAATCAGCACTGGGCAGAGCTTTTATTAACGCCCATCCTTTCCTCAGAGCAGCCTGGCCAGCTGGCTGGGAGCACATAACTGGTTTCCCATCCATCAAGAAAATTCAGCAACCCATTCCAAAAATGATGCAGAGATAGCTGTTTTGCAGTGACCCAGCCTCTTCAAAGCACAGAAAAATGCATTATATCTCAAAAACCATTAGTGGCTCACACGTGGGCTCCAATATCAAACTGGAATACAGTGAGAAATAAGAGGTGTGTTTGTGAGACATCACTGGACTCAATGCTCCTTAAAAATCCCTGGCTTACAGAGTGATAGTATTGTAACCCCCTCCTTCAGTAAAAGCCCCTGTACCCTCATTCATACACTAATGAACTAATTAAATGAGTCTCTGAGCAGAACACGGGATTCTGAGTGTCTGGCAGCTGGCAGGAAATATTAAGCTGGCATCTCTCAAAATCCCCAAGTACAGAATATCAGAAGGTCAGGATCTTACTAAAGACAAACCTATCTTTGCTAATTCCAGTGTCAGTTTTTGGACTCTTTCATACTTTAATGTCTTCTGGGTTGCCAATGTGATTTATTCCTTTTGCTTTATTTCTTCTCTGGCCATTCTTAGCAGCATCCTCTTGGCTCTTCCTCCTAATAATTCCTACATCCTCCCTCCACCTCATCTGTCCATGAATATGTATTAAGTGCTCTAGTAGGTCCCCTGAGAAAGAGCAACCCTTAAGTGCTATGGGGACATGAACCCCTTTCTATTAAGTTGGAAGGATGGGGGAGGTGGGAATTCTTCACCTAGAGAGGAACTCTGGTAAATATCCTGTCTGCAGAAGAGTCAGCATGTATCAATGAGGTGAAAGACAGTGGGGATAGGGAATAGCAGGTACAGAAAGGTGGGCCAGTCCAAACATACCTGGGGGCCCATGCAGTATGTCCAGCCAGCAAAGGAAAGCTGTTGAATGAAGTCTAGAGATTATCTGATGATGTTTTTGTTTGGAAATAATCTCTCTTGGCCCACTAATCCTCTTACAGAATGCATTCAGTTTGAGAGCTCCACTTAGCCAGTACCTTCAACATGCACGCCTAGTCTGGTTTTTCTGTTCTCCCTAAATCTTTAATCTGACCTTCACAGTTCCATCATTTTCCTTCTTTAGCACATGATAGCTAATTTCCCCAGAGCTCAGCTTTGCTTTGATCCTTTCTTGCTTTGATCCTTTCCTGCATGCCCTAGAGAGATGGGACCAATCGTCCCCACCTTGACTCTGCACCTCTGCTTACTTTGCTCAACAGAATGGGCAAGCGACTCCCATGCTCAGTCCCATAAATGCCTGGCAGCCCCTACTTTCTTCCTCTTGTTCCCAACCACCAAACTGGGGGACACATGCACCTTGTGGAAAAGGACAGGGAAAGAAAACCCAAGTGGCACAACACTCAACCCCAGCTAAGCTTCCAGCCACTGCCAGCATTCTTGCCAGCCAGCTCATTCCATCAGTGTGACTATGTCCCCTGGTACTCCAGCTGACTGCTCTCTGAAAGTGCCCTGTGGAGTAGACAACTAGCCTAGCCACAGGGGCCCAGTCAGTCCACAGCATCCTGAGAATAATAGGAGTTTGCTATTTTGTTAAGCCACTAAATTTTGAGGGAGTTTTCTCTGTAGCAATAGATTATGGATACCATTTACTGGCTTAAATAATATTCTCTGCAAACTGTTCATGTGAGCATGCAAGCCATACATTTAGCAGTTTACTTCAGAAAGGAAGTCCTATATCCCACTGCTCAGAAAAATTAAAGCATAAAGCATGGCAGCCTCTAGATGCTCCATCAGCAATTCTGGAAGACTCTGTCCACAGGACTGGGGGAGAAGATGAAAGAGGAAGTTTGCAAAGGAGAGCTTAAGGACAGATGTAAGAAGAACAGGATTCTGAGCCATGCATGGGAAGAATATGGCATTATTCCTGAGGGCCTGGTGTCATATGTCAGAAACTACTGTATCTTTGCTCCTTGAAATTCAATTATATAGAACACTTGAGTAACTCTTCCTTAGCCAGAATGTTGGGATCATCAAACATTTTATATTTGGGAGTTAACAATTGTACATACAGCCATAAAAACCCATCTCTTATAGCCTCATTATAAAATCTATTATTGATTCCAGATGAAGAAAACTGAATTAGAAACAATGTGTTTCATAGTTCCTTTTCAACAGTTAAAATACCACCTTATTCTAAGCAGAAACCCTCAGCATCATACCTGAA
This sequence comes from Tamias sibiricus, assembly GCA_025594165.1. Classification (NCBI taxonomy): domain Eukaryota; kingdom Metazoa; phylum Chordata; class Mammalia; order Rodentia; family Sciuridae; genus Tamias; species Tamias sibiricus. The sequence continues at coordinate 137,198,516 of CM046659.1, forward strand.
AATACACGTGCCATGACTAAATGTTTATCTTTGCGAAGTACCACATTAAACATGCTACAAACATTCATAGAGATTTTCTTCCAAACTCTGCGAAGTTGGCATTTCCTTCACTGTGCAAAGGAGAAAAGGAAGAATCAAAAGTTATAAAGATGGTACATTTTATGGCTATATTTACGTCCTGATTTGTTCAACCTCAAAGCTTTGTTCATAAGCAGTCGGCCATAATGCCCATTATGATCTGAATTGCTTCCCCAAAAATTCGTATATTGAATTCCAACCCCCAGTCCCCCAAAATGTGACTATATTTGTAGACAGGGCCTTTAAAGAGGTAATTAAAAACAATTGAGGTTGTTAGAGTAGTCACTGTCCAATCTGATTGGTGTCCTTATAGGAAGAAAATTAGGACATAGACAAGCACAGAGGAAGGACCATCTGTAAACACAGGGAGAAGGTGGGCGGTTGTAAGCCACAGAGAGAGGATACGAAGAAACCAACCCTGATGAGCAGGGGTTGGGGGCGGCAGGGGGGCTATCAAGAGTACCACGAAGGAGGCTTATGATGATGGATAAGTTCTATATCACAATTGTGACTACACAAAGACACACATGATAAAATTTCATGGACTCTCCCCACATACAAATACATAACAAATGAAATTTGAATAAGCTCTGTGAATCGTGCCAATGTCGTTCCCTGTTTTTGACATTGTGCTATACTTAAGCAAGATGCCAACATGGATGGAGGTGGGGTACAGGGTGCACAGGGCCTCCCTGTATACATATTTGCAACTTACTATGAATCTATAATTACTTTAAAATGGTTTTAAATTTTTTTGTAAGAGAGTAATCCTGCCTACTCCTTGATGTTAGACTTCTGGTCTCTGGAACTGCATACAAATAAATGTCTGTTTTTTAAGCCATCCAGTCTGTGGTACTCTGTTACAGAAGCCCTAGCAAACTAATACATTCCCTAGGAAACAGATGATCCAAAGTCCAGAATAGAAGTTCACGTGCTTCATCCCCTCAAAAAGGGACCACATACTTTGACCAAGGGCAGTTTTCAAAGCTCAGTTATCTGAACTGGTTTTTCTTTACACCTCTAAATATTAAATATATTTAAGTACAATACATAGAGAATATGTGTTATTTTAATGAACATCTTGTAGTCATCAGCTAGGTGAAGAATATTGCCTAGTGGTACCCCAGAAAGTTCCCATTGTCTTTCCCATTACTGTCTGAATTTTATTTAAGCAGCAGAGAGTGCCAGCAAATGAGGAGATATTCTTCTAAAAACAGGAAATAAGACCCCAGCAGCAAAAACAGAAAGAACTAAAAGTCCATAAAAAATAGAATTGTTCAAGCTTCTGGATGAGCCTATCAGCTGGCTCAGGGGGTTCACTAAGTGACCATAGAGGACAGTGATAGACGGTCACACCATTCCCTGAATCCAGAAAGTCCAGACTCCTTTCTCCCTCCATATGGAACCAAAGATGTCTGCCTCATTAGAAAATTTATTTTATCTTAAGCTGGTCATCATGTATAAAATAGAGAAGAGATGTTCTAGATATCTTTATTTGGCAAAGTGCTTTAACAAATAATTTTACTGCACCTAGAAATTTTTCTTGCCTAGATTCTTGATCTTTGGCATCTGCTCTACACACCAGACTGCTTTGACTTACTGATGAATCCTTTGTCTCTTGCCCTCAAGAGAAAAACTACTAGAAAATGATTATTCTTTACTTTTCTGACGTCAAGTGGGCAACATGTGCTGCTTGTTTCCTTGACCAGCTAAAGACTAGAGTCTTCATGAACTTAGCCACCTTTGCTACAGAGCTCTCCCACCGCAAATGAAGTGGACTCCACCTGGGCATCCCATGGGCGGGTACCTTCTGCTGTTGATGGCAACCACTGCCATTAAGAGAGCAAATGTACTCTTACGCATGAATGCTTCATGCCCCAATATGCAAAGAAATGGTGTTATGCACCTATAGTGCATGACCTCTTGGATAAGGTGATTTGGGGCAGCATGTGGGATGACCTAAGCTTGCATGCAAACACAGAAAATACGAGCAGAGGGGGACAGAGCTGCTTTTCAACGTCCTGGTCACTTGGAAAGCTTCATGAGGAGCAATGGCTCCAGATTATAGATAGCATATCCAGCATTTCTGTAAAATATCCAAATACGCTTGATTGCCACATATATGCAAGCATAAAAATTACTTTTCCTCTTGTCCAGAGTTCTTACCTGTTATAAAGAAGAATGTCTGGTTTCCAAATCTGGCCATCTGGAAAACGAACAGTCTTCACGCCAGGATATTCTGACATATTCCACTGTAAATAGTGATCTGTCCAAGACTGGCACACAGACAATGACATTAGCAGCACTTTGCTTCCTGGCCTACTTATATGTCTTGTAAGAGATTATTAGGTATATTCAAAGCAAAAAAGAGTTCCAGACATTTATATTTACATAAACTGAGTTGCTGTCCATACAATATTAGGCAACTGGGAATTAAGTAATTCCTTCCAAAATGATCATGAATAGCATAAAAATCACATTTAAGTTTCTGCTGTCACCATGACCACATTCAGATGGTAATATTAAAGCTAATTCTAACCCACTGTATGCCCCTGAGCCTTCTCCTCCCACAGTAATGGGTTCCTTCTAGCCCAGTGAACAACTCTTCTGCTTTCCAAGTTTTCATTCTAAGGACACTTTGAAAAAATAAATTTATTTATTTCAACTGGAATAAAAATCAGACTGTGGAAATGTACACCTTTTATTTCCATGAAACAACACTGTACATGGGAGACTCTCAGAATTTCTGAGGGCACATTTTCAGATTTGGATTGCTGCAGTTATGGCGCCAATGTTTCCCACACCAAGACCTGACAATGCAAACACTGAGCCTGGACAGTGGGACGCTGTCAGGACAGAAGGACGCAGGTGAGGACTGAGGACATATTCATAGATGCACAAACTCAGGGACAGGACTTAATTTGGATTCCTGAGTATCTACTGCATAGACAGAGGAAGGTCCTTGCCTGGGGTTCTCCATCCCAGGACAAGGTGCTAACCAGCCCTCCTGGGGCCACACTCTATTGGGACCATAGAGGTGGGACCCTAGCTCCCCACCACTGTCATGAAACCAGTACTCTTCCCACCATGGCATCTCAAGGATGGCAGGCATGGACCTGACAGATACTACAACTGTATCCTAATCAGGCCCCATTCTTTTCTCATTTCCCCTGGGACCACTCATATTCTGGAACAGACTTTCTAATATTTAGAAAGGTACATGATACAACGCCTCCAACTGGTACCAAGGCAGATGTCCCATAATCAAACACACTGTTATTTTTGCTCTGAAACTTACTTACCTATTTACACTGAGAGATAAATAAATGCTTCAATTGCACCTCAATTTCAATTTCATTTCAGACCAAATGAATTTGATGCAAGGTTACATAAACATCAAGGGAAGTGGGAGAAATGAGTTTTCAGAACTGTTGAGACTCAGGAATTGTAGATAAGGTATGGTGGGTTTAGAACTATTGATACTGGCAACAGAGGCCCAAGGTCATGTCCCATACATCTGACCAAACTTTGGGGAGGGCAGGTAGTATATGGAAAGGTTATTTGAGAGCTGGAACAATCTGAAGTCAGACAGGAGGGGATACCCAGGTGAGTAACATCATTTTACAGTCAGGGAAGCCTTATCTGGGGTAGTTAGGATTAAGAAGTGCCCTGCTGTCATCTCTAATTAGACAAGGGCTATTGGGGAGGGTATGGGAAAAAACACTGAGGAAGGGCTGGTGTTGTTCAAGTTGTTTTCCAGGAGCACATGGGTGCCACCAAAGGGTGTTTGCTGCAGCCTGATCTTTCTCAGGACCCTTGGCCCTGTGCTCCCTTTTATTTCTCTTCCTGCTCTGGGCACAAAGCTCTTCCATACCAATTTCTATGCTTTCTTTACCACTATCTTACATTTCACCCTGGGATGCATCTCTGGATCAGTCACTGATTATTACAAAGACAATTATAGCAACTATTATTAATGCTAATCGGGGCCATAGGAATCCATGAATTGCTCTGAAAGGTGAGCAGAAGTTATAGGCAAGCACTGGACACTTCTATGTGCTGAAACAATGCCCAGAAGATGGAGAGGAGACAGGGAAGGAGACTGCTTGGTCAGTCAAGCTTAGACCTATCTAAAGGCACCAGGCCAGGTTGCATGCTGCCTCCCCAACACTCCATACCTCCTTCTGCTTGTGCACCCCCAGCTGTCTACACTCCATAGGTTCAGTGCCTCACCAGGTGGCAGCACAGCATCGTGTGCATGCCCATGTTCACCACAATACAAGGAGGTCAGCATGATCACTATTGTTATTTACAAGAGACTAAGACTCAGAGTACTGTATCTTTGGAAGCAGTCACTGGGTCAGGACTCAATTGCATTAAATATCTCAAACCAAGTGATCTCTGCACTGTTTCAGAGCTGGTTCTTCTAACTCAATCTGTTTACTGACAAGTCTGCCCCCATAACAGCACGGACTATATGCTGTCTCTAAAGGTGCTGATCAACTGTTCATGTTGCTCATCCTTACTCCAAAGCCAATCTGGCCCACAGAAAGAAAGGGGGATCTGTAGGGAGTTTTGGAATCAAACAGACCTGGTTTGTACCAAGATTCTGGTACAGTGTTGATGTGTGAGCTTAAATAGGGGAAATCACATTTTCTGAGATGCAACTTCTTTGTATGTACACAGCCTCATAGTGTGGCAAGAATGAAATGAGATCATCTGTGGAGCAGCAAGTAAAAATCCCAGTAGTCAAGTGAAAAATGATAACATTAAAAGAGAGAAAGAGACTCCTCCATTATATAAAATCCTATAGGATGCTTGAACTATCATAACTGAGCTGTGGTGAAAGATGTAGAAGAGACAGAGTCAACATGATTCTGGGAACTGGAGCAAGAACCTTCTGCTGCCTTCCATGGGTTTCCTAAGAAAGGATGTGGAATAAGGCCTGTAAAAAGTCAAGTTTCAGAAATATGTCATTTATCCTCTCAAAACATTTGCTTCCAATTAGATGTTAGATCCCTACGGGGCAGAGGCACATGAGAACACCTCTGTAGACAACACGTGGCACCATTTCCATATGGTGGCACCTGGAAAGCAATATCAATGAACCTGGAGATGGTAATACTCCCTGATCTTCCCATACAATAGAATATTCTGTTCTTTCTGTCCCTCTGGGATTTCTTCTCATTAAGTCTCCAAGAGAGGAGGGAGTGGGATTATAAATGGGATGTACCGCGAGCAAGGAGCTGTTGCTTTAAAAGGCAGAATAGAAGTCCATATTCTTCCATGACTCTGACACCTTGGCCCTAGAAGAACCTATCTTGAGGCCACAGGAGATTTTCTGGTGTGTGTGTGCATACAGACCAGCATGGAAATGGAGGCGAGGGGGAGAGAGAGTTTTCTTTCCTTTTAAAAATATATCTTTTAGTATAATAAGAAGTATATTTGATTTTCCCAATCCTTACAATTTCCCAGGTGCTAGAAGTCTTTTGTGAAAGAGGTCCTCTGGACCACACCTGAGTTTATGTTAATGAGGTGACTTAGGTTTAGGCCTCTAGGGAGCTTCATGATGGAGGGTGGTCACCAGAAAAACCAACCATATGATTAAATGGTGGGAACTTTCAATTCCTTCTCATCCCCAACTCCAGGAATGAGTGGTGTGCTGGCCACTGGGTTTTAACACAAGATTGGGTTATTACAGAAAGGTTCAGAGAACTTCTGATTCAGGGCTGTGGACACAGGGATGCATGGTCCAAGCGTCTCACCCCTCCCCATCTTTTGCCCTATGTCTTTTCCATTTGGGTGTTCCTGAGCTGCATCCCTCAAACTTAAGTGTTCACCCAAGAACTGTGAGCTGTTCTAGAATGTTGAATCTGAAGTGAAGGAGGGTCATAGAAACACCTGAATGTACAGTTGGACAGGCGGAAGTATGGGTGGCCTGGGCACCCCATTTGCAGCAAGTGTCTGAAGTGGAGTCAGTCTTGCGGGACTGAGCTCTCGAGCTTGTAGGTCCTGATGCTAACTCAAGGCAGATAGTGTCAGAACTAAATTAAATTGTTCAACACCCAGCTGGTGTTGTAGAGTTGGTTGTTGGTGTTGCAAAAGACACCACACATTTGGAGTCAGAAAACACCACCCAATCATATTTTTGACAACCCTTCCAATCGATTATTTTGATTGCAAAGAAACAAAGTGAGCCTCCTTCCATCTCTTGCCTCTGAAACTGCTTTCCCAGTGAGATATAATGATTTAATCACCCCACCCCAATCCTCTGGATGTGATCAAGGTCCTAAGAAGGTCACTGGCTGGCTAAACTATGACCCTGATGTGCTGCATTTCAATGTGTTAGAGACAATAAATACAGAAATTGGAAAGGTAAACATTTTAGAAATAATTTGGTTTATAATCAAACATTCTATGATGTGAATGCTATTAGTACCATAATTAGAATTAGGAGGCTAAAAATAGAGAATAAACAAAGGAAGGCTGGGAAATCTAAAGAGAAGAAGGAGCAAGACATCAAAATAAGACAGAGTTTAACAAAGCAAAGGCAAGTCTCTGAATGGCTCTTCTGTCTCTTTAGATACTGAAATGACTGCTGTCATTTCTTCTCATATACAAAATCAGATTAGGTCTGATAGGTCTCCCAAAGTGATAAAACAGTTATAGAGACCATATACCAACTGCTTCCTTCTAGGAATAGGAAGAGGTAAATAGAGAGATCAGCAACTTCATATTCCTTCAGGTTATCCGAATAATCTGAAATTCAGACAAAATCAAGGACAACTGGGAGAAAAGATAATAAAAATCAACAAACCATAGGTCAAAGAGAATTTAATTAATTTTTTTTATTCTTCTGCCTCTTCCACTTTGCATGTATAAAGCATCTATCATTTGCAGAAAACTGACCTCAGAGTTTAAATACCCTAGAGAAAAAGTTATGTGGATTCAGATTTTTAAGAACAGGAATTCAGCAATATAAAACTGTGGAAAATAAAAACCCATAGCTCAGAGCCATTTCCTTGAATCACTGTTTACCTCCTGCCCACATTTCTACTTTCCCTAGGTACTCTGCCCTGTCTGCCTTCACTATCGAGGTTTGGTTCCTATACATGTCCACCATTAGGCTGGGTCAGGCCAGGCTGATCACTCATGATAAAACACAAGAACAAGGACCATTTAAAAATGGTCCTTGGGAACCTTCCAAGCTTGCCCTTGGTGACACCCAAATCTCCCCAGTCCATGCTGTGACACATAAGAGCACAGGGCTTCTAGACTGAAGCACGGAGCAGGAGCCAGAGGCACAGAGGCACAGGTTTTGATTTTGTAACTGTTAAGATTTGTTTTAAACCCAAGATTCTTGGGATGCCTTAAAAATTCAGTTGGAGTAGTTTCACAGTTCCTACATCACCTATAGGTGCCACTTTCCAAATAAATATCATTATTCAGCTTTGTAAGTGTACTTGCCATAAGAGAATTGGCTTTCAATAGGGCAGGCACCTGAAAAGAAGTATCAATAAATGATGGAATGCCAGTGCTCCCAGATCTTCCTATTTAAAGGAGTCTAGGACTTCACCTATATCCCATTACTATAAAACAGGATTGTTCCCACCTGTCACCTCCTCTGTCCTTCCTCTGTCCCCTGCAATATCTCTAGGAAATATATCTTGGTCTTGCTATGTCAAGCTTTTCTACTTTCTTCTAACTTTAAAAAAATTAATTGGCATATAACTGCACATATTTATGGAGTGGAGTGTGATAATTCAACACATGTATACAATGTGTAATGATCAAATCAGAGTAATTAGCATTTCCATCTCCTCAAACGTTTATCATCTCTTAGTGGTTAACCTTTCCTTAAATGTGTTAATTACACAGCCTGATTGTAAATGGTTGAAAGTGGAAACTGGGTCTCATACATTTCTGGATGCCCTCACATGACCTCATTCAGTATCTACCGCATGGTAGGTGCTCCCAAAGGTGAGTTGAATAGGTAAAGGAGGTTTGTTTTTTGTTTTGTTTTGTTTTGTTTTAAATGAAGCTGCAGATGCTTCTGCTAATGCAAGTATTAATTAGAAATAAGCTGGGCTTCAAAGAAATTTAGAGGTCTCTGGTGACATCCTCCAAAGCAAAGATGTTTATTTATGAAGCACACGAACTCAATACAGTAAGTAATAATCCAGGTGTATTTTTACCACAAACCAACACCCTGTAAAATATTGCCCTATCATATACACTGCTGAAAACCAATGACTTAAAGCTAAGGGAGGTGGGCACCAGAGAGAGAGCTGTCCGTGACACTTGTTTTCTAAGAAAAACATGAGTAACTAGAATGGTCAACGGAAAGGGAGGGGAGGGAGGGAGTAAGGGGGGGGTTGGAAAAAAATTGGTGGTTGAATGAGATGGATATCATTATCCTAAATGCATGATTGAAGATCTGAATGGTACTTATATACTTTGTATACAAGCAGTTGTATGTAAAAAGATACTATACTTGTGCATGATGAATAAGTAAATAAATAAAAAAAAAAAAAAAGAAAGAAAAGAAAAAAAAAAAAAAAAAGAAAAACATGAGTAACAGCTCTGTTCCTTAGAGGGCATGGGGAAAGCATCTGATCATCCTTCAAACTGCTAGAGCTTTAGCTTATACTAAAGTGTCCCAGTGTTATGTAGGTGTTGGCTTTATGTTGTATTGTAATATCTTAGGCCATTCTGGCAAGGCAGTGGGCTAGGAGCTAGGGGTTATAACAGTGAACAAATCCAGCTGGAGCCCTGCTCTCCTGGTACACACATGCTAGTGGAGGCAAGACAAGGAACTTGGAGGCTAGGAAAAAACACAAGTAAATACAAAATATGTACAATGGTAAGAAGTGCTTTGGATGAAAAAATGAAGCAATATAAAGGGAATACAGTGGGGGCTGGTATGTAGATAAGTGGTAGAGCACTAGCCTAGCATGAGCAAGGCCCTGGGTTTCAACTCCCAGTACTGCAAAAGAGTTGGGAGAACAGAATAGATGGGAGGTAGCAGGGAGGGTTTGAGGCAATACACAGAAGCTCAGGGAAGACATATTGAAAAAGTTGTTTAGGAAGAGACCAGTAAGAAGTGAGGAAGCAAATCAACTTTTTTTTTTGCAATATTCATTCAATTTTAATTATATTACCTTTTATTATTTTACAATATACTTCAAAATGCCATTACAGTTGCCTTAACTGCTCTATGAGACCTTCACTGAAGTTTTTTTCTGGCTGGACATGAGACACAAGATTAAGTGCCAATGCTGGCTTTAATTCTTTATAAACAATAATTTGGGTCTTTTTCATTCAATGTGACTGAAGCATTTTCATAATAAACTCACAAAAGGCAATACAAAGAAATACCTGCTGAATAGGTTTTTGCCAGGCAATTCATATTTTAAAGTTAAGACTACCAAAGTGGCACTGCGGCATTATAGGCATTCAATTTTTGTTTTCTTTTTTCAAGTTTGTCAGTTCTTCACCATTATTATTTTCTTCCCCAGCAGGAGATAGTGTGTAATCAAAAAGTAAGGTCGAGAGACCATTTACAGTTTCTTGCAGTATCATGGTGGACTTAACTCTGAAGAGCTGATGTAAACCAAAGTGAACACTAGTCAACTAGAACCACATTTGGTCACATTCAAACAGTTCCAAACACACTTTGCTACTATATATGTTTCCTTCTCAACTGATTCCACATTAATTTTATTAAAATTATAATAAATAAAAGTATAAAGTTGGTATAGAATTGTACCAACTGGTCCTGAAGTGCCTTCCAAGCAGAGAGAGCAGTAAATGCAAAGTCCCTGAGGTGGGCATGCATTTGGATAATGTATGCATTACTTATATCAAGAGGGCAGGAAACACTGCTAGGAAAGAAGGCAGAGAAAATGGGAAAGGAAGGAAGGTCCAAGCAGGGAGGGAATAAAAGGTGACTTCAAGGCACTTTAGCTCTTAATTTGCACAGGGAGGGAGGACACCCTGGAGAGATGAGCCTGAGAGGCATGTGACTAACTTCATTTTATCATAAAGGATCACACAGGCTGCTATGTTTAAAAATAGACATCATTAGAGGAGGCAAGCACTGCACTGAAGACTAGCCAGGAGACTCAACAATAATAGAGATAAGACATGATGCCAGTTTAGACCAGGGTTGGAAGAATGGTTTGCTATGCAGTGGTTAGATCCTGGATCTGTTTAAAATGTTGAGATGTCAGAATTTGCTAATGAATCAGATGTGAGATGTGAAAGACAAGAGTTAAAGGTGATGCTGAGGTTTGTGAGTTGTTCAGATGGATAAATAGGACTGCCATCTACCCAGACAAGAGTGACTATGGAAAGAGGCATGAATAAATGCCCCAAAGATACTTGTATGAAGAGAGAGGTAGTGGGGACAACTGTTAAAGAAATGCTCTTAGCAGGTACCAGGGGATGGGACATGTCCACTGGAGGAAGGGCTGGCCTTCCAGGGCAGGACAAATTATGCATCCCAGGGAAAAGGAGGAAAGCTAGAATAGGTGGGCACAAGAAAAAGAATGGGATGTACCCACTGAAGCATACTGCTTTAAATGCTGCAGAAGAAAACTCTCAAAGACTCCACCCTACTCATTATGAGTAGGTTCTGCAAGGAGTCTCATGCGTGGCTTAGTGCACCTCTGAGACACTTAGCAGATGGATTTAAGCAGATCTGTTTTCTCTCTCAGCTATGCATGGCATTCCCACAGACTCACCTGGGAATACCATCGGCCCTCACTTTTACTTCTCCTCCCTCCTCCACTTTACAAAGAAGGGCATTTTTCACTTAACTCATCTTGGGAGACTGAACCAAGAACCAACAAAGGTCTGTCTGCAGTTGTCTCTGTGTATGAATTACCTTAAAAACTGAGTGACAAGTAATTCCAAAGGTGGGGAGTTAATCCTTTTATTTTTTGCTTTCAATAATAATGAAGAAGAAATTAATCAAGTTGCCAACTGGTGCATTTGATGGAAACAATGTTATTTTTGGCATATAATCTGGAAGAAGTTCGAAGAATTGAATAACATTGTTTTAACAAAATGCCTTTCATTACCAACTCCAGATGTTGCTGTATCTATTAACAAAAATAGTTAAAGAATTGATGACGACAACTGTATTGTTCTCCTATGTCTAGAAATAAGAGAATCACCTGTGGATACATAAATTAATTTAAAACAAACCCCCATCTTGACACAGACATGAATTTCCAATATAAAAAGTATTTAATATTATGTATTAAAATTTGTACCAGTAAAAATGTGCCAATAATAATAGCAATCTTAAGTCAAATCTGAAGAACTTTTTAAACACTTATGGTCTGAAGGAATAATTTCTATGTAAACATTTACATTTGAGAAAAACAAGTTATAGTTATTAATGAAAGTCTTTCAAATACAAAATTATTTTTGCATTAGGATAAAACCCTGCATGAAAAGCATAACAGAAATGCAGGTACAAGGAGAAAAAGGGAATATGTAAAACATTAGACAGCAAAAGAAGAGTTTGCTATATTATTTTTAAAGGAATGATATGGACACAGAGTTAATTATCATGGTATTAAGATTCCATGTGAAATAGAGACTAAAAGTGTTATGTTTAAATTTCAATATTTACAAATTTATGGCATGATATCACCTGTAATTAATTGAATTTAGATTAGAATTTAGATTAGAATCATAGCCATCAAGTTAAAAATCCAGGAATAGAAAACAAATTGAGTATCCCTTATTCAGAATACTTGGGAACTGTTTCAGATTTTGGAGTCTTTTGAATTTTAGTATATTTGTGCAGATTTTGCTGGTTGAGGATATCTAACTGAAAAATCTAAAAACTAAAAGTCCAAAATCTGAAAGAGTTCAAATGTCATGTCAGAGAGCAAAACATTCCAGATTTCATAGCATTTCAGATTATGGATTTTCAGATTAGGAATGCTCAACCTATATAGCCTTTAGAGATTCTTGCAGAAGTCACTACAGTATGAAATGTGAAGACTTATAGCACAGAAACTCTCAGACTGAGTCAAACATGCATCTCTTGGGGGTACAGAGGACAGACAGGTGCTGCAGAGCACTACAGAGTGGCTACAGCACAGGTTGGGACCATCTAAATGCAGCCCTGCATCTTATTATTTTTCTTGCCTGAAGTGGTTTTGAAATGTCCCCAAATCACCCAGTAGTACAATACAAGCACGCATCAAGCCCTGCTGTTATTCAGTATTGAATATTCAATTCCAACCTAAAGGACTCTCTAAGCCAGCAATTGACAGTCTACAGCATGACACCTCCAGCATTAGTTGTTGGCAGGTGTGGAGTCAGGGGTGACAACCTGGGCTTTTCTCACAGAACCTCTGCCTTCCCTGCTGATCAAGCACATGCATCCCAGAAGCATGAGTAGGCAGATACAGACACAAGGATGCCACTGTCTTAACTTACCATTTGCAGCCAAATATTGGTGGTTAAAACTTGGTTCTTCTCATCCTAAAAAAAAAAAAAAAAAAAGAAATCAATAAAAAAAGAGAAGAAAAAAGAAAAAAAAGCAGCATAAATACAGCTTATGTGCTTTACAAAAGAAGGAATGATACAATTATTCATGCAGAAATCTGACTATTGGGATCATTGTTGTGTGTGCAAATTAGAATGCACCAAGCACTTCCAAATCTATGCCAGCAGCATTTCCCCAGAGTTAAGCTTTTCTATTCATTTTGAAGTAATACACATTTATTATAGAGCACTTACAAAAGATGGCAGAGTATAAAGAAGGAAATTAAAATTAGGCAGCCCTACCATCCAGAAATGATGTCTGCTAGGAACTTTGCTATTTATCTTATTTATAATTTACAGACTTTAAAAATTGGGTGCAAATTTTAATTTTTAAAGGCAGCTTTATTGCTAGAATTTATATACTTTTAAACAAATATAAATGTTTAATGCTTTCCTCCCCAAGAAAGCATGACCCCATATCAGGCAGCCCCACCCTATGTTGAGGGTGCTGGTAGGCTACAGCTCTGCCTCATCCCTGTGGGTCTGGGTCTTCTATTATTCTCTACCTGACCCATCAACACATCAGGTCCCTGCCACATATCTGCAAAGTAAATCCTACACAGCTGAGTAAACTAAGGATCAGAAAAGTGAGGCAACTTTACAAAGGAGCCACTTACACTGGGATATGTCTGACTCCAGGACCCTTTTTCCTACATTTCCAAAATGCCTATCTTAACCAGGATTGAGCAAGGCATCAAGTTTGTGCATCAGCCCGCGAATCCAGCACAGTATATCAACTGTGGCTTTGTTCAAACACCAAGCATCTACTACAGTTTGGATCATAAGTATCCCTCAAAGGCCTGGAGCTATGGGAGGTACTAGAGCTTTTAAGAGGTGGGGCCTAGTAGGTGGTCATTAGGGGATTGCAGTGAAGGGGACAGACAGTGAGACTCCAGCCCCTTCCTCTTCCTCTCTCTCAATTCCTGGCAGCTCTGTGAGCAGGTCTGCTGTGTCACATGCAAATGAGAATTGAATGCTGCTATCATTAAAATAAAAATGTGGTGTATAGGTAAGAAGTTGGCAGAGACACTGACACATCCATGCCCCTGTGCCCTGCTGCGTACCTTTGAGGGTGAGATGGGTGGAGCTGAGCAGACCCCATAGGGAGGATACTGCTCCCTGGGGAGAGAGATGGGACAGTATCTCAGAGGGTTCCAGGACAGGGGATATGCTTAGGAGAAGCTGACAGTTCTGTTACAGAGAAAAAAACATTTCGTTTTCCAAAACAAAATAAGCCAAGATATTTTCATGGTAAAAAGTTGTGGCGCTAACAGTTCTCCGTGTTCCATACCAGGAGCCATAAGTTCAGATTGCACATGTGCTCAGTTCCAGTTCGGTCTCACATCCGTTAAGCAACTCAGGACATGTATCTGCTGCCTCAACTTATTAAGCAGCTGTTGTTTTTAATGGACTTAGAATTAGCAAGGGTTCCACATTTAGGTGTCTTTTCTTCTTTTAATTGCATTTGTGTCTTCCTCTCCTGAGAGAAAGGCTTCTGCAGTTTGGGAGCTCAATTACTACCAATCTAATTAAAAGGCTTTTTTCTTTCCAGCATTCAAACCGAAACCTCATTAGAGCTACACTGGATTTCTGTGCTGTGTGGCAGCATGGGACCAAAGCATAGTGTTTCAATCTGTAATCAACAACAAGCAGCAGCCAGCCACCACCTGACAGCGCAGCAATGCCAAGGGGGGCCCTCCGCTGAGGTTCCAAAGGAAGCCAGTTGTAGTCAGAGGGCTCCACTCTCCAAATGGATCTCCTTCCTCTCCTCACTGGCTCAGGGGCACACACTGGTCAGGTGACAAGGTCTCACACTTTCTCCCACCTGCAATGTGCAATATGCCAACTCATGCATGCACACATATGAGCACACTCACATCTGTCCTCTGATCACCTCCACATGGGGCTTTCTAAACACAAATATAATCAGCTCACCCTCTTTCAACTTCACTGAACAAAGGATCGAGTCAAAAATTCCTTATACAGTGTACAAGCCTTTTCTATGTGGTCCAGCCAAGTTTTCATTGATTCATTCATTTGTTCATTCATTCATTCAACAAATGTTTATGGAGCACTTCCTGTTTCAGGCAATATGCTGGCCTGATATGTAATGTGGGAATTGAACATTGTTCCTGAGCTCCTGGAAGATAAAATGGGGGGAGTCTGCCAAGGCTCTATTCAGGTGGAAAACAGCATCCCACAGGTACCCCAGGGCTGGTAATTAGCAAGCAGTGCAGTTTCTGTGTCTTAGCCTGTTTAGGATGTTTTAACAATATAAACTGAGAGGCTTATAAACAATAGGAATTTATTTCTCAGTTTGGAGGATGGAAGTCTGAGAACAAAGTGCTGGTATGGTTGAATTCTGCAGTCTGGTGAGGGCCTGCTTCATGGTTCATAAGTGGTGGTCTTCTGCCTTATGTCTTCACACGGTGAATACATTAGCTTTCTGGGGTCTCTTTTGTAAGGGGACTAGTCCCATCTGTGAGAGAGCCATCCTCATGACTGAATTACCTCCTAAGAACCCCACCTCCTAATATTATCTTGTTGCTTAGGATTGAAACTTATGAATGGGGAAGGCACAAATATTCAGACCATAGCACTCTGAAAATGGTTTTCAGTAATTCCAGATCAACCATCTGGCTATTACTATTATTATTATGGAGGAGCAGAGTCCATGTGGGCAGAAGAATCTCTGGGCTCCAATCTCAGCTCCCCAGTCAGTAGGCTCTTGGATTCTTTGGGTTTCAATGTTCTCTCCTTGGAAATGGGGATATTAACAGCTGCTCTATGTGCCTCCTATAGCCAGCGGCATTAAGGGTAGCACCTTCCAATCTATGAAATGTCACTCAACATTAGCAGCTGTCCCTGTGCAGCTGCTTGCCCATGGATGTCTCCTGAAGACACATGCTCCTGTCCACCTTGAGGACTCAGGAGAAGCTCATCATGGAAGCAAGGAAGGTGAGTGTGGCACCATACCCCAGAGTCAAGTGGCCTGACTCTCCTCACTCTTTTTTAATCTGAGTACTTCGCTGAAGAGCACACTTTGATTCATATGAACACATTTTTTTAAAAAATCAATCTTTCTGAACAATTGTGCATCTTATTTAAAGTTCAACTGTTCTGATGATGTGTAATGTGCTATCTTGCATTCTTATAGCAACTATTCATTTGGAAGTTATGGAAAGAATTATTCAACATTATTTCACTGCTTTCTTTGCTTTTGAGTAGATGCTGAGAAAACACACACACACACACACACACACACACACACACACACACAATAGATCTAACCATGTCTAAATTCTTGCTTGCAGAGAAGACCACTGGATGGTAAAAATTCACATTTTTGTAGCACTGTATAGTTTATAACAAGGATGGCTTCTTTTATCCAATTTAATCTTTACACCAACCATATTTTATCCTAGTTTTATAGAATAATAAACCGAGAGTCTAT
Organism: Tamias sibiricus; assembly: GCA_025594165.1. NCBI lineage: Eukaryota > Metazoa > Chordata > Mammalia > Rodentia > Sciuridae > Tamias > Tamias sibiricus. The sequence continues at coordinate 137,214,618 of CM046659.1, forward strand.
GATTTTTTTCTGTGTCAGCAACATATTATGTCTGACAAAAGACTGATAGAGTAAGAAATAAACTCCTACAAATCAATAAGAATAAAGACAGACAATCCAACAGAAAAATGGGCAAAAGATGAACAAGCACTTTACTAAACAAAATTTCAGTAAGTGATATCTGAACAGAACACAGCTAACCTTTAAACAGAGTTTTTATTCTTGTAAATGTCATACATATATGGACACGCATGTGCACACTGTGTAACCCACTTAGGCCTAGGGGTAACTCAGCAAAGCAGGAACTATTGTTTTTCTCATTTAATAATGAGAATTACTAATTTTATTTGTCTCTGCTCTGCTTGAATGCTTTGTTGTAAGCATATATTACCTTTATAATCAAAGGGGAAAGGTAATGCCTAAATAATCAATTGTGGAACAAAACAAAACAAACTTATGGCTTTTACATTTAAAAGTAAAAGCTGAGATCCGACCTCTTATTCTTCTAGCTGGATGATTGTGTTCTGAACCACAACGTCATCCCAACCCCTATGCTTAACCATGGGCACTTTGATTATGATAATAGAAAAAAGTTTCCTTTGGTATTTGTACATGGCTGAAGTTCTCAAAGCACAGTCTAAGAACCCCTGGGTTTCTGAGATGAGGACAGCACTGTTCTTTTTGATCAGTGACTCACAACTTTTCTCATTGGGGCTGGGGATGTAGTTCTGTGGTGAAGGGCATGCTTAGCATGCATGAGGCCTGGGTTTGATCCAGAACCAAGAAAGAGAGAAAAGAAAAGAAAGACAGACGGGGAGGAGTAAATTAGTTTTCTCATTGGAAATTATTTCTTTCTCCCCCCACCCTGCCCTTTCTCCATGAGCATTGCTTGGAGCTCTGCACAGCCTATGGTACATAGCAGATCAGCAGCAAAAGCAAATAAGAAAGTCCAGCTACCTTCTATTAAGTAAGGCATTAAGGAGATTTGCAAAATAATAAAACAATTTCCCTTTACAGTAAATGTGTTATGTTGGGAAAATATAGTGGGTTTATTTTTTCATAAAATACTTTTCCTGTTAGCAATGTAATGATTTTAGTATCTTTTTAATTAAATAAACTTTAAAAAGTTTTTTTTTTATTTCTAACTTGATAAATATTGATAGATGCACACCAAATTTGGTGTATCCTCAAAACCCTTTAAGAAAGTAAAGGAGTCCTGAAACCTACAAGTTTGAGAGCCACTGGCACAGATATTGGCATACCTAAGACAACCTGGTTCTCATACCTCAGGGCCTGGCCCTTGCAGAGTACAGAGCATATCTCCCTCTCTACACTAACTCTGAGGCTACTCAGTGTATGCATCTTCGAGTGCAAAGTACAAAGTCTAGATATCACAGGCAGATCTCGGCTTTGCCACTCTCTGATTGGGTGGACTTGGGGTGGCCCCTGAGCTTTTCTAAGATTCAATTTCCTTATCTGCAAAGGGTGATTTCTGTCTTTCTAGTATCTCTTGGAAGAATTCCATAGGTAACAAAGAAATGTGCCTAAAATGCAGTAAAGCTCTCTACCATTCAAGTACAGGAAGAAGTTCTCAGACACAAAGGTATTGAGAAGGCTTAGAGAACTGGCCCAAATTCATAGTATCTCTTCACTAGCAAGGACTGCTTATGCTTTGAGGTAGTTTTATTCTTGCTGACATCAAGGCTTAGAAATGGTCTAGAGGCCAACATTTAATTTTCATAATGGGTTAATAGTGATTCTGTGATTGATGAATGTACAACTGTAAATCTTTTCAAAAGGAGTGTGTATAGGGTGGTGTCTTTCAAGCCTTTTGATATGGGCTTCTTTCTACCAGCTTCCACACAGTGAAAACTTAGCCAAGGAACAACACCATTTGCCTACTGATTCTGGAAAACTCCTTACTCATAGATGAACGGTTTACACACACACACACACACAGGCACGCACCTGCACACGTATATTTTTCTGACAGTACAGTTAAATGTTGAAAAATTAAAGAAATGTATTACGCTGCAGTCTTTTAAAACACAGCACAACAGAGAGAGTAAGTTATAGATCCTGCTCAGAACTTCACTGAGACAGAGACTGCAGCCCTTGGGAAACTTCTGCCTCCAGAATGATTTTTAATTTTTTGATTCTATTTTTAACTATCAAAGTTAATTCTGCATAGCTCTAGAAACTCTTTTGGGGAGCAATGCAAAGAGAAAGCCTTAAGGGATTTTAGAAATCAGACCCAAGTATAACACAGATTTTCTTCCCTCCCACTCCCAACAGATCAGTGTGTAATTCCTTACTGACATAATCCCAAAACAGACACATAAAAACAAACTGGAGAACTGGCCAATCAGGCTGAGTGACTCCTCTGGGAAGAATAAATGCCAGATAACAGAGGCAGGTGTGTCTCTGAGGTTAGTTCCTTGATCCCAACAATACCAACTGATTTTTCCTTCCTCTGTGAATCCCAATGTTCAATGCCAAACTGAAGGGAAAAGATGTATCACTAAGACATGCCAGCTGCCTGTGTGTGCAGGGACAGGGAGGATCTCCTAGGCAAGTGTCCCCTAGCATCCATTTAGATCCTGCAGAGTGAACCCCATTTCCAGACAGCTGCCCACCCTTCTCAGGAAATGAGGGAGAGTTCAAGCAGGCACTTTTAACTGCTACCAAGAGCTTCCTTCTGAAGAGGAAGGTTCATTCCCTTGTCTCCTCCACAGGTTCTAAATCTGGAGGAATGAAGCCTGGGAGAGGATCCAGAGAGCAGAAACTAATAGAGATGGGAGCATCTCTCCAGTAAGCAAAGCTAGAGAGCAGAGGTGACAGGAAGACAACAGCGTGGAGGCAAGAAAAAAAGGGAGAGAATCAGCTCCAGGTACACAGTGGGGACCATGAATCAAGCTTCATCTGAAGCAGCCCTGGATACTCCCCTCTGTGCTTAAGCCATCACCTGGACTAAATCAGTTTGCAGGTATCTCCTGTACCATCTACAACAAACATGACACCTGTAACAAGTGCTATCTGACAGGACTAAAAGCAAACAACTGCACACAGAGCCACACCTCCCACAAAGACTTTAGGGACAGTTTTGGGTAGCTCAGTATCAGTCTCTTCCATCAAATTCTGTTAGAAGCCTAATTATGATACAAAGAACTGACCTAGAGACAAGGTGATCCCAACAAAGGTCCTAGTGTGAAACCAGAAGAAAATGGGTTCAAAGGACATATGGAAAAGGCTTACAAGATACATGCATGGAAATTAGAAGCAGGACTCATTTGTTTAATTTTTTTTAAATTAAACTTATTTTATAACTGACACACAAAATTATACATATTCATGGGGTACCATGTGATATTTCTATACATGTATACATGGTGCAGCTTAAATCAGGTTAAACATTTTTATGTCCCTCGTTTACCATTTCTTTATGGCAAAAACATCAAAAATATTTCTTCTGGCTGGGCATTGTGGCACAAGCCTGATGCAGCTCAGGAGGCTGAGGCAGGAGGATCACAAGTTCAAATCAAACCTCAGCAGTGTAGTGAGGCCCTAAACAACTCAGCGGGACGCTGTCTCTAAATAAAACAAAAATGGGCTGGGGATATTGTTTAGTAATAAAACCCACCTGGGTTCAATCCCTGGTACCAAAACCAAAAACAAAACAACAACAACAACAAAAGAAAAACATTTCTTCCAACTTTTTAAAATGTACAGTGCATTATTATTATCCATAGTCACCCATCCCACCCCACCCAAACTGCTTGCTCCTAACTACAGCTTAGTACCCATTGACCAACATTTCTGCATCTTTCCTCCTCTCCCTGAAAATAGTATTTAGAAGTGGTAACTTTTTCTGAAGTTTTTTAATGGTTTTATTGGTACATTATAATTATGAATACTGAGACTCATTGTGATATATATGAACAAGCACATAATATAATTTGAACAACCTCATCCCCAGTACCTCCTCTTTTCTTAATCTCCTTCCTTCCCCTAATCTCCTTCCTTTACTCTATTGGTCCCACCACCACCACCGCTTTTTTTTTTTTTTTTAATTAGGACATTGTAATGATACATAAACGACAGATTGTGGTATATATACATAAACAGCATAATTTTGTTGATTTTACTTGACATTTATAATAATCTTTTTAAAAATATAGATTCACTGGTTTAAGAAAAAACTAAATCAGGACTCCAAATAAGGAAATAAGAACATGTAAAATAATTTATACCTATTATAACACTGAAAACAAAAATTAATGAAAAAACATATGAGGCATGAGAAAATTTTTCAAAAAATTGCAATGACAGCTAATGATCATGGTATGATTATGAATGAAAAAAATGAAGAAATAAATAAGTGAATTTGTAAATAAAGGAAGCAAACCCAATGAAGAAATGAATACAGGCATGCAGACAGGCACAACAATACACCATGTATATCCTGGAAAAGCCCAGACAAGATAGGCATGCTTCTCAGGAGTTCTTTGTACTATGTAATTAATAAAGCTGTGTTTCAAATTAAACATAATTTCAAAAAGAGATAACAAAATGACAGTGGAATGAGAGGGAAGACTGAAGAGTTAAATAAACTGAGAACCCAAATAACATTATTACACAGTTAATAAATCAGAAACAGAAAGAAACAAAACAGACACAGTTAAAAATTGAGTTACTGGCAAGAAGGCAAGGCATGAGGTAATTGCAATTTGTGCAGAGGACAATCACAAAGAGATAAGTTTGATGAGACGAAAGGCTGGAGATGGAGGTAAAACAAAGATGACACAACTAGAGTAGGTGGAAAGCACACTAGTTGAGTCCTCTGGAATTAACACACAGGGGTCTAGCAATAAGGTAGACTCCTTCACCTGAATACCACCCTATTACAAAACACCTGCAAATGCTGGATGAAATCAAAGGACTTTTAAAATGCTAATCTAAGCTCACAAGAAAGCAAGAGAAATCCTCAAAAACAAGATTCAAGGGGAAATTGAAATGAACATACATGCATGAGATGACTAAGGCAGAGCTGCAGAGGCAGGGAGAGCTGTGGTTACGCATATTAAGAGCAAGCTTGGCCAGTGCCTACTGCACTGAGGACAAGGTGGACTCCACAGGTGGAGGTAGGTGAGGAGAAAATCCCCCTCCCTGGCCCCGACATCCACCCAGGCAACATGAGGATACTGAAGCACCCTCTGGTAGAACAACAAAGAAGTTTGTATGTTTCCATCTGGGCTGAAAGCAGAGGAACAAAGATGGACAATAATCCTGAAAGTGTATGGTTTTCTTCTGGTGGAGAATTCAAACACAAATAATATGTAATATGTGAGAACTATGCAAGTCATGGAAGTAGCATAAAATTGTTCCAGGCCAGTAAAACCTAAGGCAACCAGAAAGAAGCAACAAATAAGCAAACCAAATGAGATTAAAAAAAAAAAAATTGCCCATAAAACTATAATAGTGATTATGTGCTTCTGCTGTCAAATATAAGTTAAAATTTCCCTATGAACAAGAGAAACAAACCAAGCGAGCAGAGTAAAATCCCCAAAATTCAAACAAGAGAAATATAGGTGAAATTTCTTCTTAAGTGAGAGACAGAAAATGAATAAGCAAGAATAAACCTCCACAAATCCAGACAAGGGAAATAAGAGAGGGTAGCAATGAATAAGTATAATTAACATTTGAAATACATTAAAGATATCAAAATATACTAAAAGAAGACAAGGGTAGGTAGATCTGAAAAAATGGCTCTATGAAATTAAAAAAAAAAAAAACCTTAGTAACTGAAATAAAAGCCCAATGAACAGGTTAAATATCAAATTAGGAAAAAAATGATAATTAGTAAGCTGATGCCAGACCCAATAAAATAATCTGAAATGCAGCTCAGAATGATAAACGGAAAATATGATGCTTAAAAGGCATAAAGGGTACAATGAAAACACTTCATGTGCATATGAAAACAACAGAAGGAAAAATTTAAGGAAGAAGATGGTTGAGAAGTTTACAGAATTGAACCATTAAATCCTTAAATTAACAAAGTATGAGGTTCTAAAAAGGTAAGGATGAATCAAAAACTAGTCAAAGCTCAACTACTTTTCAGCTTCAACATGTAACCAGCTTAGAATGAGTTACTCCCATACTTACAACCAAAAGACTGAACAAACTGAAAAATCAGATTGAGCTTGCAGGGTAAAGTGCCATACTGAAATTGGAGAGAGAGTAAATTCAGAGGCACAGCCAAGACCTGTTTACTTGAGGCAAAAGCTCCTGGAGCCATAAACAAAACTGTGGTAATGCTAATTGTGATGAACCTCCAGCTGTTGATTGTACTTAAGCAGAAGTTTAAAAAAAAGATTCCTATGGGCTACGGTCTTCTGGATACCCCTCTAATTTCATGGCTTCCACCTCTAGGCACCCCATGAAACTCCTATGATGGATCTGCAGTTGAAGCAAGAGGAAAAGAGGAGTATCCATGGTGAATAGATCCCCCAGAGCAGTCTCAATGAAAGAGGTCAACAGTCTTGGCTTTATCAGAGCCTTAACCTTGCTGGGTAAAAGGCATCCATCCCCTCCAGCACCCCATAGCATTTCTGTCTTGCCTAAAGGGATAGAAAGGCTATATGCCACTAGAGAAACACAGCCCAGAGACACTGGCCATCAGACACTGAGAAAGAGATCTAACAGGATCATAAGTCACTTTACCTTGCCCCGCTTAGCACCATGCCCATAGGGCTCCAGCCTAATCAGTAACCACTGAGAATCAGAGCAGGGCAATACAGACTCAGGGTGCTCAGGGATGCCCAAGTCAAGAGGGGAGACAACAACCAGGACACAAGAAGCCCCTAGGGCATAAAATAATATGCCAATATTCATTCATTTATTTTAACAAAATGTACCACACTAATGTAAGGTAAAAATAATAGACAAAACTAAGTGTAGGGTATATGAAAACTCAGTGTATTATCTTCTATTTACTCAGGGTAGAGTAAGTTTTATCTAAACATAATACAGTTTTAAAATAAAATGTTGGGCTGGGGACAAAGCTTAGCTGATAGAGTGCTTGCCATGCATGCATAAGGCCATGGGTTAAATCCCCCAGCACCACAAAAATAAAATGAAATTAAATCATGCTACATTAAATCTTTGTTTGTTTGTTTATTATTGAAGAGGGGATCTTGCTATATTGCCTGGGATAGCCTCATTGAACTCAGAATCCTCCCACCTCAGCACCCTTCTGAGTGGCTGGGACTAGCTGGTAATGCAGGTGTGTGCTACTGTGCCCTGTGAAAATGAATATTCTAAAAGCACCGAGTCATAGTTTATCTACAAGGGAATAACAACTGGCCTGAGAGCAGGTGGCAAAATATAACAGCATCCAGAAATCAACAAAGTGACATTTTCAATTTATAGAAAGTTATCATGGAAATCAACTTTGAAATCTATGCCCAATTAAACTTCATCCAAGGGTAAAGTCAAAATAAAAGCATTTTTCAGATTAACAAAGATTTTGTTACTGACACCACATCATTGAAGTATTTACTATCAGGTAGTCTCTTGGAAGAATAAAACACTAAATTTGGAAGAAAAAAATGGGATATAAAACACTAATCTGACATAATCAAAACTCTGAAAACAATTTAAGAAAAACCCTCATCATTTTTATATGTATATATGTATGTGTATATATATATATAAAACATTTTTACATTGTTTATACTCTAAATATTTGTTTCATATATTTCATTAAATTTAAGATGTATTCAGCTTTAAGATATAAACTGATTCTTTAAAATAAGTTAAAAGGTGGACATAATGGAATATGGCATTAGGTTTCTTTGTATGGACAGTAAAAGTTAAACATATGAAATAACAGAGACTGTTAACAATCCACCTCAAAGTCATACAGTCTAATGTTTGAAAATCATTAAGTGTGGTAAAGAGCCTAAATGAGGAACTTCTACCAGAATCAACACTGATATGTTTATAAATTATCTCAAAGGCAGAAATTTCTAAGTTTGCAGATGCCTCTAAACTCACCTAAAAAGAGAAGGCTAGTAGCAATAACATATAGGAACATAGTACTTAACTATAAGAATTGAGGGTGGGGGGAGGGGATTTCATAAAGGTGAAGTGAGAGCACTAAATGTAACTCAAGAAAAGACATTAAGGGTCTTTGTCACCAGGCACAGAGGCACATGCCTATAATCACATCGACTCAGAAGAATGAGGCTGGAGAATGGTGAGGCCCTAAACAACTTAGCAAGACTCTGTCTCAAAATGAAATAAAAAAGGCTGGGTTGTAGCTCAATGATAAAGCACTGCTATTTTCAACCCTTACTAAAAAATAATAATTAAAAAAAACATAATTTTTAACTGTCGTTAAATTTCCTGGTTTCATGTTATCCTGCATCCCTGGTACTCCTTTATAAAGAAGGATATGAGCAACAAAAAGGAAATATTGTCCTTTCCCAAAAATTTCAACACAAACAACAGAAAGGAAAAGGTGGGTGTTTCAGGTAATCAGTGACACAGTAAGGGGTAGGGGCATTGTTCAGTGGTAGAGTGCATGCTCAGCATGCTTTTGACCCATGGGTTCAATCTTCAGTCAGATGGTGCAGCTCCCATAGGAAAACAAGTCCACATTATTGGACCCCTTACAGAAGTCAGAGGCCAGCCAGGGCTGAGAGTGGGTGTGGGTGTGGTCATGCAGTCAGTGCTAGCCTGGCATCATGGCCACATTCTGATGCACAAGCATGAACAGTAGGCAGGGCTGCCCTCAAAGTAGCCTAAGCACAGCAGCTGGCCCAAAGTGTTTTCTATTCCAAGCCAACTCTGGGACAGACTGCACAACACTGGTGATTCATGTTTATTAAGTACTTGCTTTCTAAAATAATACCTCAGAGAAAGGCAGAAAGTGGAAGCAAGATATACCAACCCTTCAGTTCTCTATTGGTGCCACGATGGGTCTAGCCCTGCTGCTCATGGCCCAAGTGCTTGTTCTAAGATTTTAAGTTGCCATCCATATTGTTACACAGGCATGCCCCAGTGTTGTTCTCCAAAGCTAGGAACAAAGTGGCATGGCAGAGAGACAGCACTGAAAGTCCTGACTTATGAAATCAGGCTGGAGCCACTGAACCTGTGGGCTAAAAGGGTGCTATCTCAATGATTGACATTAATGAAGAGGAAGCAACTCCCTTCTTACCAACTCTTAGTTCACACTGTTATCATGAGGAGGATTTTAAGTGTCAAAGAATCTAATTAAACTTGCAGTTCCCAAATGTATTTATAAATCCTTTTGTTTTTATGTAAAATCTATAAATAATGAGTTCACTAAGATTTTTAGGCTCCAATTCTTCTCTTACAGACTTCCAGAAAGCTAATAAATTACTGGTGCCCAGAAATATCATGGGTATTCATTCTAATCACTGCAGTTTAGACACTAAGAAAAAGCTACACCTCTCCCTGCCCCCAAATTCCATTTCCCTTTGAATCCACAGCATATTTGGATGTCCTTTCTTACAAGGAACAATGAGAAACTAAGTAAACCAAATTCAGACTAGTCACGGACCTCTTCTCTTCTGAGAAGTACAATGAAGTGTCATACCATAAAGCATTCTACACCAATTACCAAGAAAAATGTTCCTATCACAAAGTCAGGGACAAAATTACTTTGGCACTTTTTCATAACTTAGGTGATTAAATAGTTTGCATAAATTTCTAAAGTAATAACTGCCTTTATAAATGACCTTTTGTTATGTATGAACCATTTGATATGTCTGGGGATTTTTTTTTTTTTTTTTCAGAAAAAGCCCTGAAGTGGAAGAAAATTGTTCAATGTAGGCAATGCCCAAGTTTAAATTTATAAAATAGCTACCACTGAATTTCTATCCTACAACCCTCTACATCCTACACCTTGCCATCACATAAGGACCAAAATAAATTTGCATCTATTTTTATATTCATTACAACCTAGAACACCAATCTGTTTCTTTTCCATTTAACCAAGGAATGTATTTGTCCTAACTTAGATTTATAGTCAGATTATTAACAGAGAATCAGGTTATAATAAGAAGAAATTCCCAGGAATGGAAAGAGTCCTTTGGCTTTTTAAGTCTAAGAATTTTAAGTTCTCTTATCTCTGGAAGACACTTCCTAACCCCCATTCCTACCCTCCCATGACACAACAGTCACTCAACCCTCCCACCTCTGGAGGAACTCTTCAAGCCCTACTTAAGTTGTTCCACCTGGAGTTTAAAGCCAGTTGCTCCCCAGAGCTCTGACAGTAGAAGCTCCATCAGAAAGGCAGAAGCAATGGGGAAGGAAATTAAGACAGCAGGAAACACACCATCTCTTCTGGATCTTGCAATTCTGAACACAACACGAACAAGGCAAATCTTATTCAAAAAACTCACAAATGCAGAGATAAGGAATAATACTCCCAAGGTTATGAATATGTATTGCTGCTTTGTGGAGGGGAGAAGACAAAACAAAACTAAAATATACAAACAAGAAAAAAGCCACAGATTTTCAGTATGTTTGTCTTCTTTCATCTCATTGGATTCATTCTAACTTCAAATTTATAAATAATGTATATACTTGTCAAATATTGCCACATTTTCACATTTGAATGCTCTCCCTCCTCTGAGTATGGATTCATGGATTTTCTTTACTACAGACAGTAGGCAATGATCCTTAAAAAAAAATGAAAGATTGATTGTCTTCCATAACTGTAGACCATTTCTTTAAATCTGAAGTTACACATAGATGTGAGTGTGTAAAAATAACTAAGTTGCCATTCAAATCAATGTTTTAAAATAAGACTCAGAGCAGATGAGGGTGAAACTGACAGCTTCCTACACTGAGCCAATGTATAACTATCACAGGCTTTCTTCAGTACAATCTAAAGTTAATTGTCTTTAAGAATTAAAACAAATATATTAAATTTTGGGATTGTAATTCCACATCTAAGAAATGACCCTAAGTAGTCATACATCAAAAGAAAGGTGGAAGTCTGAAAATTGTTGGTTATGATATTATATATAATGCTAGCAACACTGTCAATAAGCTAACTGCCTAGTAAAAAATTTTTAAAGATCCATGAGTTGGAATATTATATAATTGTTAACATGTTTTCAAAAGAATATAATCATGAAACATTTAAAATATAGGGTAAAACATCATAAAATTATAGCATTACCCAATCTTTAAAGAATCACTTGCATTCTATCCTATGATCCCCATGTAACTCATCCTATTTACTCGTGATGTGATTTGATTATTTCAATGATGAATTATTTTTTAAAATCTTCTGCTCAAACATCCAACCTGCTTTACTCAAAATTATCTGACCTCTTGAAGCAGTAAAACTAAATGGAAGGACCCAACAGCACAGGAGAGAGGACAAACCAAAGCATGAGTGAACCCTGAGACAGAACAATGGAACTTACCCAATTTGAAAGAGAAAAAATAAACTGAAAAATAAATAAATAAATAAAAACACAGGGACCTATGAGACTAAAACAAAAGTTCTAATAGTTGTATAATTGGAGTCCTGGCTAAAAAGAGAAAGGGTAAAGTTGGAAAAGTATAAGAAGAAATAATTGCTGACACAATCTCTGATAAATAATACAAATCTATAGGTTCAAGAAATGAGCAAACCCCAAACAGGATAAATATAAGGAAATCCTCATGAAGAATATCTTAGTCAAATGTCTAAGAACTAAAAACAATGAAAAATCCTCAAAGCAGTGAGAAAAAAGGGATTTTCCCACAGGACAAAAACAAAGCAATGACAAGAGTATAGTTCTGCAGAAACCACGCAGACCAAAAGGAAGAACCACAGCATTTTCAAATGTTTAAAAAAACAAGTCATAATCTTACATCCAATGAAATAATTTGGTCAGGAATGGTGGTTGTGCTATAGTAAAATGCAAATATTCTGAACTTAAAATGGTGTACTAAGTGGTTCTCACTTATTTTAGTTATCTCAGAGAAATGTTTCTTGGTGGCTTTTTTGTTTGTTTGTTTTTTGGTACCTGGGATTGAACTCAGGACACTCAACCATCGAGCCATATCCCTATCCATATTTTAGAGTCAGGGTTTCACTGAGTTACTTAGTGCCTCGCTCTTGCTGAGGCTGGCTTGCCTCCTGAGCTCCTGGGATTACAGGTGTGCACAACCGTGCCCGGGTCTTGGTGGGTTCTTAATAGATTTCTATTGAAAAGAAATACAAACATTACAAAACCTAGCTTTATTGAAATGATAATTTACATACAAAATATACCCACTAATAAGTTTTAAATATACTCACTAATAAGTTTAAACAAAGGTGTGTATACTCATGAAACCATCACCACAGTCTAGAATGAACATTTCCATCATCCACATAGATTTTCTTTGCCTCACTCTAATTCCATCCTTACACCCACCTTGCCTGAACCCCCAGATGACCACTGATCTGAGTTGTCACTATAGATTCATTTGCTCATTTTCTAACTGGATTTTTTTAAATGTTGACGTTTGAAGGCTCTTTCCATATTCTAGAGATGAGTCCTTTGTCAGACATGAGGATTAAAAATACTTTATCTGTACAGTAGCTTTTAATCCACTTAACCACTTAACATATTTTAGAAAAAAAAAAGGTTTTAATTTTCATGAGGTCAAATTTGTTCATTTTTTTCTTATATAAATCATGTTTTTGGCATTATGCTCAAGAACTTTTCACCAGGCCAATGTGATGGCTTCAGGATATTGAAACATTTGCATCTTTAAGTCTGTGATCAACTTTTAAGTTATTTTTTGTATAAAATATGAGATGTAGGTTGAAGCTCCTCATTTTGTTTTTCCATTCTGATATCCAATTGCTGCAGCCCCATTTGCTAAACAGGTAATCCTTTCTCCATTGAATTTTATTTGCACCTTTTTAATATCAGGGGATTTTAAAAAGGTGGGTCTACTGCTAGATCTTTATTCTATTAGTTGATCCATGTGTTAATTTATCCACCAATACCATAATCTAGATTACTATAAATCTTCAAATTTGTTAGAATGGTCCCTCATCTTCCTTTTAAAAAATGTTTAAGCAATTCCTGCTCTTTGCCTTTCCATATAAATCTTAGAATAATCCGTGTCTATGTACAAATATCTTACAAGGATTTGGGTAAGAATTGCATTAAACCTGTATATCAACTAGAGGAATGTTGACATACTAAGTCTTCCAATTCATGAATATGTTATGCCTCTCCATTTATTTAGATCTTCATTGATTTCTGTCATCAGCTTTTGTAATATTCAGTATACAAATCCAGTATGTCACTTTGTTAGATTAATACTTTCTTTCCTTTATCCCTTCTTTAACACTTTCTTTCCTTTTTCTGTTCTTTATTTTCTTCGTAAGCACTCTTAAAAGGTAACATATATTTAATTTTTGTGTCCACATACTTATTGGTAGTGTATAAAAATAGATTAATTTCATTAATTTTGTACCCCACAGGCCTGAAGAACTCATTTATTCTAAGAATTGTTGGGCTGGGGTTGTGGCTCAGCAGTAGAGTGCTCGCCTAAGCACATGCGCTGCCCGGGTTTGATCCTCAGCACTATGTAATAATAAGGGCATTGTGTACAACTAAAAACAAATAAATATTTTAAAAAAGAATTGTTTGGGGGCCTTTTTTGTTTTTGTTTGTTTGGGATTTTCTATGCATTTCTGTCTTCTGCAAATCTCCACAGTTTTATTTCCTCCTCTCCCATCTGAATACTTTTTGTTTCCTTGAATTTACTGCACTGCGTGGAAATTCCAAGTATGACACTGAAATTCAGTGTATACGGTAGACATCCTTGTCCCATTTCCTATTTAAGGGAGAAATTATTATCATATCACTGAATATAACTGTAGCTTTTTTGTGGATGATCTTTATCAACTTGAAGAAATTTGTCTCTACTTGCATTTTTTCTGAAAGTTTTATAATGAATGGGTATTGAGTTTGTCAGATAATTTTTTCACAGTCATTGATATAATTGTTGGATTTTTATAGATTAGTTATCAAATATTAAACTAGCATTGAATCTCTATAATAAACTCTGCTTGGTCATGACAATTCTTTTTACATATTGTTGAATTGCATTTGCTAACATTTCCTTAAGGATTCTTTTTGTTGTTGTTTATATTCATGAGAGATGTTCATCTTTCTTCCTCCTGTTTATTTATGTATTCTTGGTAGTGGTGGGGATCAAATCCAGAGCAAATACTCTACCACTGATCTATATCCCCAGTCCTCTTCTTTTCTTGTACTTTGTCTGATTTTTAATAAGTGCAATGCTAGCTTCATAAATGAATTGAAAAGCAATTCCTCTTCTTCTATATTCTGAAAGTGATGGTGTACAATTGGTGTTTAAAATCTCCTTTTAAACATGTGATAGAATTCAGTGAATTCATCTAGGTGCGTGGATTTCTTTTCTTTTCTTTTTTTTTTTTTTAGAGAGAGTTTAAAACTGACAATTTCAGTTTCCTTTATAGTTATAAGGATTTTAAATTATCTATTTCATGTTGAATGATTTGTGACAGTTTGCAATTTTTGAGAGAATCAATCTGTTTTACCTCATTTGTCCAATTTGTGAATGCAGGTACTCTCCTTATATTTTGATGTTTGCAGGGTCTGTATTTACAGCCTATTTAATTCCTGGAATCAGTTATTTGAATAGTTTTTGTTAGTTTGGTAGATATTTGTCCATTTTATTGATCTTTTTAAAGAATCAGCTTTTTGTTTCATTGCTTTCAATTGCTTGTTTTTAATTTTATCGATTTCTGTTCTTGTCTTCATTTTTCCTTCACTCTTCATGCTTTGGGTATTTTTACCCTCTTCTTTTTGTAGGTTCTTCAGATGGAATCTTAGATTGCTGATTTGAGACTTTTGCTCTTTTCACATATATGCGTTAGTGCTATACATTTCCTAGAACTTCATTTCTGTTGCACAATTTTAATACCTTTCATTTAGAAGATTTATTTTGAAAAGATTTGTTTTGACTCTTCTTCTTTGACCCACAGATCATATACAAGTGTGTGTTTCAGTGTTTTAGCCTTTGAATACTGCCATAATTTGAATATGAATAACATCCCACCAAAGTTTAGGTATTAAAGGCTTGATTGGTGGGGGGAGCAAGAGACTGGGGGGAGGATTAGGAGGTGCTGAGGATGTTTAAAAGGTGGGGCTTAGTGGGAGATTCTTAGGTTACTGGGGTGTGGCCTTGAACGACACTGTGGGACCTCAGTCTTTTAGTCTCCCTACTTTTTGGCTCATGATGTGAGTGGCTTGCTCCACTAATGCACTCCTACCATGCTGTGCCACTCTTGCCAGAGGCCCTCAAAAATGAGGTACCTGGTCTTGAACCTGAATCTCAAGAATTGTAAGCCAAAATAAACCTCTGTTTACTTTCTAAGTGGCCTGTGTCAGGGATTTCCTTTAGTGACAAAAAGCTGCCTTATATACTTTCCTATTATCCTTCTATTACTAATTTATAGTTTGATTTCATTGTGGCTGGAAAAGATACTTTATATGATTTCAGTCACTGTAGTGTGCTGACCTTTGTGGTCCAAATTATGTTATACCTTTGTGCATGTTTCATGGGCTCTTAAAAAGGGAATCATTCTGCATTTCTTGAGTAGAGCGTTATATAAATGTTGATTGCATTCTATTGGTTGCTATTACTAAATTTGTATCCTGATTTTCTGTCAGCTTCTTTCACTTACTGAGATAAAAGTGTACAGATCTCCAAGGATAGATGGAGATAGATGGATGTTTCCATTTAATTCTTTCAGTTTCGTCAGTTTTTCCCTCTATGTGTTTTGAAGTTCTGCTATTTGGTGCACATACATTAAGGACTGCCAGGTTTTCTTGGTGGAATGATACCATTACATAATGTCCCCCTCTGTCTCTGGTAATTTTTTTTTTTTTTTTTTTGCCCTGAAGTCTACTTTGATATTAACATAGCCACAACTGATGTCTTTGGATTAAGGTTTGCATATTGTGCCTTTTTTCTATCATTTTACTTTTAACTATCCTAGCTGTTACTTTTGATAAAAGTTTCTTGTACACAGATTTTTGAGAGTTTAAAAATGACAACTTTGGTTTTCTTCATAGTTATAATGTGATTTATGATTGTTGTGTTTTTTGAGGAACCAAGCCTTTTCAACTCATTTGTCCAATTTACGAGCTCAGAATTCTTCGTAGTTCTCTTATCCTTTGATGTCTGCAGGATACCAAATAACTTTATTTTTAAAGTAGTTTTAGGTTTACAGAAAAGAGAGTGAAACATAGATATATTTCCCAGATAGCCTCTGTTCCTGCAGATGTACAACCTCTCCACTATGAACATCTCCAGAGTTCATTTTTTTATAACTGAGTGAAACAGAGTTATTATAATATTACCAGTTATGCTTTGGATCTGAAATGTTTTCCAAAGGTCCATGTGTTGAAAGTTTGGTCCCAAAGCAGCGAGGCTTAGAGAAGGGGCTTTTGGTAAGGATTGGTTCCAAATTGGCTCTGAACTAGCTTATCAGGGATCTGACCTGATATTCTGGTTTACATGAGGTGTTTCCCAATAGCTCATGTGTGAGACAATGCAAGAATTTTCAGAACTGAAATGATTGAGAGGTATAACCTAATCAATGGATAATCAGTAGATTGATCCACTGATATGGATTAACTGGGTAATGACCTTAGGGAGGTAGGATGTGGCTGGAGAAGATAGGTCACTGAGGCCATGCCTTTGAATTTCATAGAATTCAGTTTTCAAACTATGGGGAAAAAATTATATGACTACAAATAAGAACTTTTAAAAGTATCACTATTATGGTTTGGATATGAGGTGTTCCCTAAAAGCTTCTTTGATAATGCAGGAACATTCAGAGGTAAAATAATTTGATTATGAGAGCTGTAATTTAATCAGTCTATCCCAATTTGAATGGATTAACTGGGTGGGAATAGTAGGCCAGGTGGTGTAAGGCTGGAGGAGGTAAATCCCTGGGGGTGTGCCCTGGAAGGGTGAATCTGCCCTGTGGTTCTTCCTCTTCTCTCTGCTTCAGCTTCCCTCCCACACAGCCTTCTACCATAATGCTCTGCCTCTTCATGGGTCCAGAGCAATGTAATCAGTCCACCAGGGACTAAACCTCTGAAACCATGAGCCAAAACAAATTTTTCCTCCTCTAGATTGTTCTTGATGGGTATTTTGGTCACAGTGATACAAAGCTGACTAAAATAATCACAAGAGAGAACTGTGATACTATCATGGGAATTTTTGTCATTGTAAAGAACAGGATATAAGAAGTTTGGTGGCATTTCAGAGATCACACAATTACTGAGGTCTCATTTCATTTTTAAATGCTGCTTTTGTGATTCCAAATCTTTTGTATCTCTCTAGATCTTCCTAGCAGCAACTTGTAAATAAGTGTTTCTGTATCGCAGGAGCAAAAATGGTTAATTCTGACAGGAAGGGATATCAAAGTCTGTTTATGGAAAGCATCATAAGCAATCCCAGGCTATCCAGGCTATTGTTTGCATGCATGGAAAGTGTCTGGAGTACTTTCCTCCCTCCTCTTCTGTTGCTGCCACCTGGCCTTCTTCCATGCTTGGTCTGGGTAAAAGATGACACTAAATGCTGCCTACTGTACGACTCTGGATGCAGGAGTTTCCTGTGCCCATACTGGTTGGAAACTGCCTATCATTTTCTATGCATGTTGGCTCTACTATGATAAAAACTATGGCTCTGGACTAGACTTGGTATACAATCAACAATATAAGGATACTAACAACAGTACATCCGACAGAGTGGGTGAAGGACTGAGAGAACATGCTTACCACAGAATCGGCCCTAACTTTGGTTCCTGTTGTCATGCATCTCACCATGTGCTCATGATGCAAATCCAAACTTCTCATGGCTCACAGCACTCCTTGGGGTATGCAGCTCTGCCTATCAGCCCTTGCTGTGTATGCTCATCCTGCTCCTACATGCTCTGATGCCAGCTTCAAGAGGCAACCAACACCCTCACACCTCAGTGAGGGCCCCTCCCTGCCAGACCAGTTGCAGAGGACTTTCCTTGTGAGTTTCCATTACAACAAGCTACACAGCTGTGTCTCCTGTTCACATCTACCTGGTGCAGTTATTCCCCATCTACCTATCTACATATTTATCTTTGCCTGAGTACACATGATTTAAGTCTGCTCTTAAAAGAGGCATGCAGCTACAACTTTCCAATCTGATTGTGGGGTGACATTCACAACATGATGATTATGGATAAGACTGGGCTTGTTTCTGTTGTTATAATGTGTCACCAGTTTACCAGTCTTTTGCTGTGTTCTCTAAAACCATTTCTTAGCTTTACTGGATTGTTCAATTTTCTTTGTTCTATCATTCCCTTCAAGCTTTGAAACTTTTATATCCTATTTCTATTCTAATAGTAGTTATTTACAATTTTTAAGACCCACAATTTACTTTCTCTACAAATGCTTACATAAGTCAGCACATACACACACAAACATATTTATATATAGATATAAATAAATGATAGATATTACAGATATAGAGAAATATATTTATTCCCCAATTTTTCTACCTCTGAAATACCCAATTCTCCACCCCTCCTGCACTGTTTTTTACAATGATAAGATCTAATATTTGGGATAGGTTGCTGTTAATGTTTCAGGGATTGACAATAAGTCTTAATGACAAATTTGCTGGACTCTGATAACTTGTATTTCTTATACACACTTATTTTGCTTAGGGCTTGTTTTTGTTTTTGCATAATTGGAATACATTATTCCACCAATTCTTTCAGATAATTTGTGGGTGGTGAACTCTGAATCCTTATATATGTGAAAATATTTTTTTTTCCTTTCTACTTTTGGCTTTACAGAGTCTAGGATAATAACTACTTTCCTTTCTGAGCTTTGACATTATCAAGTCCTGTATTTTTTTATAAGAAAGATATTATATGCTCATTCTTTGAGAGAATGATTTTCCTTTATTCTGCTGGATGAATAAGATTTTTTCTTCATACTTGGTGGAATGGAATTGAAATACTCAATGGATCTTTTGCATTTAAGCATCATGTGTTCCTTCAATTCTAGAAACTATAAAAAAAAAATCCTTCATATCAGTACTTCTCATTTGCTCAGTTATTATTTTTGAGATAAAATCAGACTCAAGTCAGAATTCATTCCAATACCTACTTTTAATCAATAGTTTCCAAATATAATTTTCCACCAAAGGACTCCATGACAAGGCAGAGTCCAAGGCTGGGTAGGGGGAGGAAGGTACACACATTTTTGCCTGGGGTTTCTCATTTTATCTTATGACTGAAATTTGTAGGGAAGCTATCAAGGATCATGGAGACCACAACACAAAGATACATATGCCAACCATGTGACGATGTCAACATCCAGAAAGAATAATAACTGCAACGGAACAAGACAAATTAAATACAAAAAGAAAAAAAATCAGTAATTCAAAAGGTAAATAAAATTTCATTGTCACCTACTTAGGTTAACTATTAATGGGTTAACTATTGCATAATTTTTAAATAAAATGAACAGCTAAACAAAATACCCTAAAAACAAAAACACAAAATGAGGATTGGGTTGAAATCCCCAAATGTCCTTAGCCTAGGCAAGATGTTCATAATAATGGACCAACACCCCATGTGATCATGGAAGAGACAACTGAGGCTGTTTGAAAACTTTCAAGTTATGTACACATAGATGATGCATTTTATATCTCTTTTCAAATACAGACAGTGACACAGACACTCAAAGTCATACAACCAAAGCTACCCACTTATAGAGGTGACAGGCCTGAATCCCCCAGGCACCCTGGCTCCACACTCACAGTGTACCTAGTAGATTCACTGATCAAGTCAAAAGGAGACTTGCTTTCCTCCAAAAGAGCAGTATTTCTGAAACAGGTGGTATCCTTCCCTCCCAGCCCAGACAAAAGTACGTGGTATTATCTCATCTGGAGCATTTCCTCTGAGACTAAGTTTGAAGCAATTTAATAGTACTTTTTTCTGATTCAATGTGCTTTGCAAATGATATCTGGAATACCCAGGGAGATCTGCCTTTGTGCTAATACATCAATGACCAGCTGCTCCTCACTGGAACAAAACGCCACTGGAAGGAAACGTTTCCTGTCATGAATATTCCTTTCCACTTCATACTTTAATCCACTGCCCATAATTTTCCCTGTCAGAAACAATGAAGGTGCCATCTGTATGCTGCCATTTTAATACCTGCCTGATGGTTATTCTCAAAGGATTGTCCTGGATCACTATCACTGTGTTAACTATTACATGCACAGAACAGGATGGAGAATCCAAACTGCCCTGTCTCCCTTAGACAGAGAGGAGCCAAGTAGAAATTCCCTTCAGCTATGTGACATTCAGCCCTTGGGTGCAGAAGGCTGAATTCAAGGCCTCTTGTTCCTGGGATCATCAGTCAGTAGACATTCCCAAACCTCACTGCTGAGAGAAAAGTATCTGATGCAATTTCTACTTAATCTGGAGTTGTAAAATACAATACCATTACATGAAGAACAGGGAAGTCTCAAAGCCAAATATGGAACGATCTTCCTGTTTGAAATATCCCAGACTGCCTGAAATTTACCTAACTGCTTTCAACTACCTATGGGATGTGCCCTTAAAAATAAAAACCACTGAGTAAGTCAGCTTTCCATTACTATAACAAAATACCTGAGATAGTCCACTTAAAAGAAGAAGTATTTATTTTGACTCACAGTTTCTGAGGTTTCAGTTCATGGTTGATCGGCCCTGTCAAATTGAACCTACAACAGCACAGAATACATATTGAAAGTCTACTTACTTCCTGGTGACTGGGAAGCAAAGAGAAAGGAAGGGTCTCTCTTCAAGGGCATGCACCCAAAGACCTAAGTTCCACTACACCCCACTTCTTAAAGGTTCCACCATCTCCCACCAGTGTCACGTATGGAGACCAAGTCTTCAAAACATAGACTTTTAGGAGACATATCTGATACAAACTGTAACAACCATAAACACCTAAATATTTGCAAATATCAGGATTTTGTGAACTTTATCCATTTTAATCAACATATTTATTATTCTGTAACTTTCAAACAAGAAATTTTATTGATCTTTAATATACAGATATTTTAGGCAAATGTAAAATATTGATTGAGGCACAAATTTTCTGAGTAACTACATTTGATGAAAAATGTAGAACACTTTTTGTATTAAATATAAAACTTTTATAAAGAAATTTTAGTGTTGCTTTAAAATAGTTGCTTTAAAATAGCTTTTGACTAATTGATTTTTAAATCCCAAATATGTTTTATTTTATAAGCTATGGATATAAAGTTAAGGTTTCCCAAGATTACATACCAAAAACTGCATTACCTACTTAAAGACCATCTTTAAAATCAGTGTAGCTAGGTTTTGGCATGCTAGGTCACTTTGCAAACATTTAGTTTGATTTTCCTTCAGAGGCAGGTTATAAGATCAAAACAAAAAATCCATCTCCATTTCATTCCTGAGCAACAACTTTGGAAATTGAACCCAGGGCTTCAGATATGCTAAGCATATCTTTTCCCACTGAGTTATACTCCCAGTCTGATTCTATACTTTCTTTAATAAAGTTTTTGTTGTTGTATGATTGTCATTTTACTATTCTTATTTATATCTGTAATGCACCTAGAACTGATTTTTGTGTGGATTAAAGTACATTTAAGTAGCTTTAGAGAAATTTTGACCAATCAACTTTCACTATCAGACCCTGCTTTGAGGAACACACTGTCATTCCTAATAAGCAAATTTTTAAATAAGAGACCACTGACCTGAGGCTGTCCCCATACCTTTACTTCTTATGTAACAAATAGCAACCTAACAAACCCGAGCAACATAGTAAAATCTAATTTGGAAGTATAATGAAGAGCTGAGTTTCACCCAATGATAACCAATCAGGTTTCAGTCAGTCACAGGTAACCAACTGATCAGACCACACCCACATAAGGCAAATGCCCACCTGCAGCCAATCAGATGATTTCTATACTTCTGCATTTTACTTATAAAACCTTGCTGATTTCTCTATTTCTCTGATTTCTCTATTATAAGCATTTGGCTTATAAAAGCCTGCTGCTGGGTGGAACTCTCTGAACCTCTGCTGGCTTTCAGTGCTGCCTGATTCATGAATGGTTCTTTGCTCCAAATAAACTTCAGTAAATTTTCTTTCAACAAAATCCTTCCTAAAAATAAGAGTATCCCTGAAGAATTTCCCTGCCTAAAGCACTTTAATCTTAGGAGTCTAGATTTTTGATATTTTAATAAGTCAAGGAATAGAAATATAAGAAGAGTATTAAAATAGGAATAATAACAAGAAATAGAAGCTGTTAAAACTAGCTATCTTATGAAGATGTACAGCAATGGGAAATCCTAGGACAGGGTCCAAGGCTTCCCATAAATCCTTCTTTACTGTTAGCTCTGTAAATAATTATGTCATTTCAACATTTCTAAATATTAAAAACTACCACAGCTAATATATTTTCTCCATAGTGGATAATATGATGTATAAATGTGATTTAGTTAGACAACCATTCACTCACCACACTAGTAACCCTTTAGTCTTGAAAAACAAAAGGAATTCATTGGTCAAGATTTCTCTAAAGCTACTTAAATGTATTTTAATCCACACAAAAATAAGTTCTAGGTGCATTACAGATATAAATAAGAAAAATAAAATGACAATCATACAACAACAAAAACCTTATTAAGGAAAGTATAGAATCAGGCTGGGAGTATAACTCAGTGGGAAAAGATATGCTTAGCATATCTGAGGTCCTGGGTTCAATCTCTAGCACATACAAAAAAGAAAAATATCTTCATGAATGTGAGGAAGGGAAATACCTTTAAAACATGGCATCAAATGCAGTGAACATATAAGAAAGGATTTCTAAGTTGGGCCATGCTGAAGAATTTCTGCTTATCAAAAGATACCATATTCTATAAGCATACTATACTTCCATTAAAAGTTTTCAAAAGGGAACAGAAAGAGCATTTTAAAAAGTAAACCAAAAGCCAAAGAGTCTCAAAGTATATTTTCAAAGTACATAACTGATTGCTACCGTTTGAATGTTTAGCCCCTCTAAAATTCACACTGAATTTCATTTCCATTGTGATGGTATTAGGAGATGGGACCTTAAAGAGGTGGAAGTTATGAGGGCTCAACCCTCATGGATGGACTAATGCCATAATTGCAGAAGTGAGTAAGGAGTAGGTCTACACTCTCTTGCTCTCTCTCTCTTTTCTCCTATGCCACCCACCATGCTATGACACTGACAGAAGACCCTTGCTAGATAATGGCACCTTAATATTGGACTTTCCAGCCTTAAGAAAGATGAGAATAAATACCTAGTCTCAAGTATTCTGTTACAGCTGCACAAAAATAAACTATAACTAAGGGTGCATGTTCAGAATATAGAAAAATCCATACAAATAAGTAAAAAATAGAATATACAAGAGGAATGAATAAACACTTCTTGAAAGTAAATATTCAAATGCAAAACTAAAACATGAAAATATCCTCAACTTTATTAGTAATCAATGAACCACTAATTAAAATCACAAGGAAATATCACTCCACCAGAAGGGTAGATACATGTTTTTTTCTGTTTGCAGTACTGTGTATCAAACCCAGGACCCTGAGCATGTTAGGAAAGCACTCCACTACTGAGCTATATCCAGTGCTCCAGAATGATAAATTTAAAAGACTGAAAATACCAAGTTTCAGGGAGCATGAACTTTCAAATACTGTTGGTAGAAATGTTAACTGATATAACCATTTGCAAACCATCTGGCATCATCTGGAAAAATTAAAATTATGACTCTATGACCTACCAAGCCCACTCGTACCTACAGACCAGACAGAAATGCAAACCCCTTGCACAGAAAGACTGACATATGAATTAAGGATAGTGTTGTCGGGGTTTTTTGCCCTTTAATGTGTGGGGACTGAGGCTAAGTGGGTAGTGTCAAAGCTAAATTGGATTATAGGACATACACTTGGTGTCAGAATTGTTGACAGAAGGCAAAAGTGAAAGTAACCACCAGTTTGACAGCTGTAGGACAGGCCTAGGAAACAATAAATTTAGTTTCAAGCAGAACAAAATGCATCAAGAGAATCTCTAATAATGTTAAAGATAGGAATCCATCCATGTGTCTTAACATAAGGAAAGAGATTTATGTTTCTACTGAAGAATCAGGATAAAACAGTGATTACATGAGAGAGTCAACAACTAGAAAAGATAGTATTCACTCTAAGGAAAACAAATATATCATAATTTACTACATGGCTCACATGTGAAATGATTGCTTATATTTTCATATAAATACTGTAGATTAATTTAACAAAAACTGATTATGTAGTTTCACTGGGGGAAGGTGGGAAGACAAGGGGATAACTATCTAATAAGTGTGTGGCAGTGGAGGTGGGAAACAAATGAAGAATTAAATCCTTACTTTTCGGTACTGGTAAGTCCTTAGATGTTGAACATAACATACACCAAAAAGTGGCAATATGAGCATTTCATTTAGAGATGTGGATGTAAATTTCAAAGAAACAGCTGAAAGAATATTTGTGGCAGTGTTCTGCATAATAGAGAAAATCTGGAAACAACCTAAATATCCATAGATATAATAAGAAATCTTATCATCTTACAATAAAGATCAATAAAGTGGAGCTACAGGCAACAACTTGGGGACTCACAAAAATAAATTGAACAAAAGTAGCCAGATTCAGAAGATTATATATTGTATGCTTGTATATAAAGTTCCAGAAAAGGGGGCTGGGATATAGCTCAGTGATAGAGCCAATGCTTAGCATTTATAAGGCTCTAAGTTTGACCCCAAGCACTCCAAAAATAAAATAAAAAATTACTATGGAAGAGTAAAAAGCTGTGTAGGTGGTGTTACCTTAGGTGGGCTCTCTTAGTGACAACCTATTGAGTTGGTTTTGATATTGTGCCGCATTTGCCCATATCTATTATACTACAATTCAACATTTTAAAATGGAACTAAGGAATAATTTCCAAAATTAAAGTTTGTGTCTCTCCATGAGCTGGCTGGTGAGTTAAAGTTTACTTCAAGTGACAATAAAATGTTTTAATAGAAAACATAACAAACTAATGTTTTCTAACTAGTGATTTCAATTGCAAATTTTATCAATTTGAATTTAATGAAATATATTCTGGCAATCAGTGTGCAGTCTTAGCCTAATTTGTTTAATCAAAATCTCCAAACATAATTTATTCTATATGTGAGCTTCTTAAAACAGATTACAAACTCATAATAAAATTCTAAAACTTGAAAGCCACTCCAATGCTTGCCTTCTCTCTATATAATAAAGCAAACCAGTTTTCCTTTCTCTACATGTCCTCTCTCTAAAGTAGACTTTTTGATTCAAGATAGGAATCTTTTTTTTTTATTGATAGACTATCATATTGTTAAACAGACAATCATGCAAGCAGACTCTTGTTATAACATCATTAAACTAGAGAGTACTTTATCTTGGCAAACCCTTTCTACTCAGGCTACTGAATATATTAAACCAGTATTTTTCCTACACAATTTTTCTAGGTGCTAATGGTAAAAAGATGTCAGAAATCCTAGTCCTAGGGCCAGGGACATAGCTCAGTAGGAGAGGTTTGTCCATCATGCTCAAGGGTCTGGGTTCAGTGTCTAGGACTGAAAACAAACAACAATAAAAAATCCTAGTCCTAATAGCTGTGCTATGACCCTAATCCCCAATATGATATGCATTTGGTTGCTTCAAATTGCTTTGGGATATCAGTTGGTCTGTAAACCAAGATAGAAATCTTTACAACTTGTTTTCAGTGATCCAAGAGTAAATTTCCCACGCTGAGGATCTCTCACAGGTGGAATTCATTAACAATGACAATGGCAATTTCCTTCCCTCTTCCCTCCACCACCAGCAATCTGACTCAGAACAGGTGGTCAGGCCTCTTATCCAGGTCTCTTCTCTGCTGATTTTTAAACCATTACACCAGATTTTACATAATTTCCAACTGGATCTCATATTAGTTTCAGTTGATTATTTCATCTTGCCAGGAGCTGTGATCTGAGGCTACTATATAGCTTCCAATGTGATATCTTGGAATATGAATAACTGTATTATGTGATATTTTATTCTATGATATCAAAAATTATATTTAACAGTGAAAGTAAAGGGTAACAGGTAAGGGTAATATGAACACATGTACACTATTTTGCCATACTTTGGAATCATTTTTGCCACAGTCATTTATAGTTGAAATTGACTGTGATTACTGAAATGAAGAGCATGTGAACTGCTATTAGAAGATACCAAATGAGTGCTGGGATACAGCTCAGAGGTAGAGCAAACTTAGCATTCATGAGGCCCTGAGATCAATCTCTAGCACCAAAATATAAAATAAAATAAAGAAATGAAAAAAAGATACCAAACAACTTTCTTCTCTGTAAAACACTACCTAATCCTGATTTTAAAATAAATCAATAAGAGAGCAGAGATTTTCGATGGCATCCTTCCATAACAAGACTATTTCTCTTTTTCTTTAACAGCATGTCAGGGATGAACCAGGAGCTCTGAGAGAAATAAATTCCTCAGGGAAAACCTTCAGAGCTAGACTTGAAGGGTATCATTTACAACAAAGTCTCCTTTGGTAAAACTGTCCATAATTCTCAGTTTGTAACAGTAAAAGAATTTTGTAGGTTTATGTTCTTAGAGCCAAAAGCAGTTTTGACAAGGATAAAATTTCTACTATAATAAATATGAATTGATTATAAAGGAGCACTGTAAACAAGTTTTAATTTAGAATTTCAATTCTGCTATCAGCAAGGATAACAATGTTATCAGCAATGATAAGGAGGTAGTATTAACCAAACCTTGAATGAGAACAATTAGAAAAGTTGGAAGAAACGCAAAATTCATGTGTGTGAAGGCGCCAGAAAACTCACTGGACAGTGAGGAATTGTAGAGAAGCTCCAGGAGCAAAGGAAAACCCTGAGAGGACAATAGGAGTGGGCTACTCTTCCAGAGCCATATGGTGATTCCCTAAAAAAAAGCCTAAGAGGTTAAAAATGAGGAGACCTAGATTCAAGAGCAAGGGAGAGAAAATAGGAGTTCAGAGCTTATTGAAAAGGAAAAAAAAAATTCTAGTAAACTCTCTGGGTTTACACCCTAGAATGTAGATGCAAGAACCAACCTCGCAAAGACTGACGATTGGCTTCTTATTTTTTTAGTTCCTAAATGGGTTAAGGTAATTTGTGATTGTTGGTGCCCATAGGCTGGCTTTTGATCAGAAGCAAATATAAAATAGGAGTAAGAGTATTTTCAATACCCTCAGATTATTACTAGAATTTTCCATATGAATTGTTTGAAATGAACTACAAAACCACCAGTCTAAGAAGGAACATAGGGGCTGAGGTTGTGGCTTAGCGGTAAAGCGCTCGCTTGCCTAGAATGTGCGCAGCCCGGGTTCAATTCTCAGCACCACATAAAAGTAAACACATTGTGTACAACTAAGGCAAATAAATAAATATTAAAAAAAAAGAAGGAACATATGCCATACGACTGAAAAGTGAGAGGAAAAATCAACAATAGAAACAGAAGCATAAAATATCTCAAGAATGGAGTAAGCAGATATAAAATTAATCTTATTAGTGTATTTGAGAAATTTGAGATCTAAAAAATTCTAAAAAGTAAAAAATGCAGTATCTGAACCTTTAAAACCAAGTCAGTAGGTGGAACTAACAACAAATAGATATAATTAGAAAATCTATTGCTAAATATCAGTCAACAGAAAATAGTCTGAATGAAGCACAAAGACAAAATAACAGAAATTATAGAAAAGAATATGAAATATAGGGAATACAATATTTTGGTTTTTTTAAATCTTTATACACTATTAACATTTGGGGCCAAACTTCTTTTTTTTTTTTTTCTGCCATGGGAGGCTGTCCTATGCATTGTAGGATACTTAACAGTATTCCTTTCCTGAACTCTTCCCAATAAATGTCATTATCATCTTCCTCTCTAGTTGACAACCAAAAAATGTCTAAAAGACACTAAAAATATCCCCTCGGGGACTAAACTGCTTCTAGGGGAGAATACTGGGATAATGTGACAAACTGTGACAAACACATAATTGCAATTCCAAAAGGAGAAAAGCAGAATGAAGCAGAAGTCATATTTAAGTAAATAATTGGTGACAAATTTTCTAAAACTTATGAAAGAAACCAAGTAATAGATTCAAGAAGAATTATGAATCCCAAGCAGGAAAACAAATGAGTAAAATGCCCTATGTACAGCATAGTAAAACTGTTAGAAACCAAAGATCAAAAGTACATTTTAAAAGCAGATCAAAAAAATGAGAACAGAGTAACCTTGAGAGATCAAAAACAAGGCATATAGCTGACCCCTCGAAAGTCAATGGAAATCAGAAAACAATGGGGTGGTACCTCAAAATGCTGAAAGGAATCACTGTCAACCTAGAGTCTGTATCTCTAAATTATCATTAAAAATGATATCAGCAACATCAACAAAAATATAGCAGTATAAATATATTTTGAAAAAAGCAAAGAGAGATCTTGCTACTCCCAGGCCCACACAACAGGAAAAAAACTAAAGGGCAAACGGAAAAAGATCTCGGATGAAAGTTAGAAGACACAACTCAGTGGGGCCCTGTCTCTAAGTAAAAATACAAAATAGGGCTGGGATGTGGGGATGTGGCTCAGTGGTTGAGTGCCCCTGAGTTCAATCCCTGGTACCAAAAAAAAAAAAAAAAAAAAAAAAAAAAAACCTGTAATCATACATTTAGCTCTTTTGTGGTAGGACAAAAATGGAAACTTAGGCAATTTAAAAGCTGACAGGCTGTGGGTTTGCATGCTGAAACACAGAAGCTCTGCTTACTAACATTTAACCATGGAGGCTTGTAGCGGCTCACAGGTACCTGTAACAGATAACCACAGTAGCAGAAGCAGGAAACAAAATAGCAAGGACAGAACAATCCCCCTTAGGCTTACTGCAGTAAAAAAAAGTCCCCAAGTTGTATGAACTAAAAGCCCCTAGGCTGTCAACAAGCTTGCAGCCATATAAGGAATGTAAGATGTACCCGCCAATAAAATTGCACCAACTCCCTTGCCTCAATGTACCCAAAACTTGCTTATGTATAAAAGTAAAAATCCCTGCTGTGCTCAGGGCTCAGACTTTGGGAATTATCCCTCTGGGCTATGGTGCCACTAATAAAGTATTGCTTCCAGAAAAAAAAAAAAAAAAAGGTTAGAAGACAAAGGACGGGACAAAAGTAGCCAAAATTTAAATGTTTGGGTAAATCTAAAGGGATATGTTAATGTATAAAGTAGTGATAATTTTACTGAGTTTAAAAACAGACACAGAAATAAAATATATGACAATAATTGCACAAAAGTTAGAATTATGGGGTTGGGATGGAAATGGAAATAAAGTGATCTTAAGTCCTTATATAGAAACGGTTATAACCTAGAGTTTCATTAGTCAAGGATTCCTGCTATAATCTCTAAACCACTACAAGAAAAAAGATGTATGACTAACAAGATAGGAGAAGGTAAAATTGGAATCATATCAAATGAGTAGTTAATCCAGAAACATGTAAGAAAGGAGAATAAAAATGAATGGAGAAGAGACAGGGCAAAAGCAAGCAAATACTGAAGGAAAGATTTAAACCTAACAATATCAGTAATCACATTAAAGATCACCAAAGACAAAGATGATCAAACTAAAGCTTTAAAAAAAAATCCATCTATTCGAATGTTCTCTCTGATATGTGGATGCTGACACACAATAAGGGGGGAGTTGAAGTTCATTGGATTAGACAAAGGTGAATGAAGGGAAGGGAGGGGGGAATGGGAATAAGAAAAACAGTAAAATGTATCAGACATAACTTTCCTATATACATATATGAATACACAACCAGTGAAACTCCATACCATGTACAACCACAAGAATGGGAAGTACATATGTATAATTTGTCAAGGTATACTCTACTACTGCATATATCTAAAAAGAACAAATAAAAAATCAAAAAAAGAAATAGGTATTGAACATAAAGTGATGGTAGAAGTTATATAATAATGGGGAAAAACACAATTTGATTTTAAAACTTGCAGTTGTTTACAACTTGGCCTATTTGCATCACTTTAAAATTAGTGCCTGTTAATATTGATTAAGGCACCATATATGGTGTCTCACCATTTTAATTTTTAAATATTTCTCTACACATCCATAAACATGAAGAAAAGACAGCACAGCTGCACCAGAATGCCTTGGGCAAGGGTGATCTGGGTGATTCACCCCACCCTATTGTTTTTTTAACTTTACTTTGGTTCATGATATAAAACATATACTCCTTTTGTAAATTTTAAGAAATGTTACTTCTCATAACATTATTAGGTCAGGTTTCCAGTTCTGTGTGTAATGAGCTAGGAGGCTACCACTGTGCCCTAACAAGAAGTAAAAGTTGAACAGCCTGAAAAATCAACAGCTCTTCTTAGACCCCTGAGAGAAGAGTTCACAATGCACACAGCTGTCCCCAATGCTGGAGAGACAGACAGGGAAACACTGCTCACCACAACAGAGACTCAGAGCAAAAACCACTGTGAAAACCAGTGGTGGGCAGGAAAACCTTCTGGTAATTAATGAATTGCTAAAGGTCCAATGCAGTCAACTCTGAGAGTTGAAAATTGCAGAGAGACCTTATCATAGAGGGTCCCCCATGATATTATAGGATTTACCTCCAGTACCCTGACCAGGTTTCCTCCAGTAAAGATCAAAGAAAAATTCCCCCTTGTGTCTTTAGCAGGGAGGAGCCAAAGGAGCCATTCTGAAATACACCAGAACACTCTACTCTTAACAAGGCCTACTCTTAGGAGGAATGAATTAACCAGTCTCTAACCAGTTGGTTTCTTGTCAAAGCCTAACTTGCCTGAGGAAATACCAACTTCAGTCCATTTTAGCCACCATGTCTGAGGATGGAGAAAATGACCCAGAAACACTTGTGAGGTTCACAGTCCAGAGGCACAAGCTGACCAAGCCACTAAAACCTGATCGCAGGACATGGGCACTTCCCCTTCTCCCTTACCTCACACCTGTTGGGAAAGGTCTATTTATTGCAGTTTCTTCACCCAGTACATCATGTCAGGCTATTAAGATAGTATTACAAAATACATTAAAAGGCAACAGATACAATTTAAGGAGACAGAGAAAACACCAGAAACACATACGACAGGAATTTTGGAATGATCAGACCAGGAATTTAAAACAATTCCAATGAATATAGCTGTAGCGGATAAAGTAGAAAGCTTGCAAGAATATATGGGTGATGGAAATTCTAAAAAGGAACCAAAAAATAATGCTAGATATCCCAAACATGGTAACAGAAATGCAGAATAACTTTCATGGGCTTATAATGTGCTAGACACATGTGAGGAAAGAAATCTCTAAGCTTCAGGATATATCAATAGAAATTCTGAAAACCAAGACAAAAAGAGAACAAATACAGTAAGGGAAAAAAGGAACAGAATATCCAAGGGCTGTAGGCCAAGAAAACAAATAACTCATGCATAATGGAAGTACCGAAAGAGAAAGGAAAGGAATACATGAAACAACAATGACCCACAATTCCCCCAAGTTATTGTCAATCACCAAACCATAGACACAATAATCTCAGGGAAGATGAAGTAGAATAAATTTCCAATAAACTAAAAACTATACGTCTACACGTATGATTTTCAAACTAGAGAAAATAAAAAATAGAGACAAAACTCTGGAAGAAGCCAGAAGGAAAAAAAGACCTTACCTATAGAGAAAAAAAAAAAAAAGATAATTATATTCAACTTCTCAGAAACTTGGAAAGCAAGAAGATTGGAGTGGATATTTAAAATGTTGAGAGAAAAGGAAACAACAACAAAACCCACCAAATTAGATTTCTATACTCTGAGGATTTATCCTTCAAAAGTGAAGGAGAACTGGGCATGGTGGTACACACCTACACTCCTCCCAGTGACTCTGGAGTCCGAGGCTAGAGGATCACAAATTCGAGGCCACCCAGGGCAACTTAGCAAGACTCTGCCTCAAAATAAAAAATAAAAAATAAAAAATTTAAAATAACTGGAGATGTAGCTCAGTAGTAAACTATTCCTGGTTGCAATCCCCCAACAAACAAACAAATAAAATAAATGTATATATAAACAAACAAGGGTGCACCCATGCAAACAAAAGCTGAGGAAATTTGTTGCCAGATAGCCTTCATTCCAGGAAATCTTAAAAGAAGTTCTTCAGAGAAAAAATAAAATGAGTAAATTTGAGGTCAGAAACTCAAATTTACACAAAGGAAGATTGAAAAAAGTGTATAAGATAAAAATACTTGTTTTTCTTATTGTTAATTGATCTAATAGATAAGTTGGTTAACAATGATGTATTTGATTATGTACACAGGATTATTTTGTTACTATAATGTAAGTAACAGTACAATAAATGGAGAAAAACATACCATGCCAACAATAACCAGAAGAGTAGAAGAGTAGAACGTGGGTTAACTGAATGCCCATTGCAGACTCTAGGGAAATCACTGAAAAATGAAAAAAAAAAAAAAAAAAGAAAAGAGATAAAAAAGTATCTGATACACCAGGAAAGAAAGAAAGAGAATCACGTAGAATGCTCATATCCAGCCCAAAAAGGCAGAAGAGTGGAAGAACAGGAATAAAGGCTAAGGACAACAAATAGAAAACAGTAACAAATGTGGTAGATAATAAGTCAACAGTATCAATAATCACTTGGAATTTCAATGTTCTAAATGCACCAATTAAACGACATAAATCATTGAAGTTGACCAATTAAATACAAAGACACATACAGATTAATTAATGTTAAAGCATACCCTGCCAACTCTCATTTAAGAACACTATACTGATTTCAGATACAGTGGCTTTGAAAAGATCATTACAAAGGGACCCAATTCTCTAAGAAAATGCTATAATCCTTAACATGTATGTATCTAACAAGAGGGTGTAAAATTACACGAGGCAAAAACTAACAGAATTTCAGGGAGAAATAGATGAATCCACTTTCATAGTTGGAGATTTCAACACCCATTTACTAAAAATGGACAGATGCAGCAGGCAGAAAATCATTAAGAACACAGTCAAACTCAACATCATTAAACAACTGGGTATAATCAATATCTATAGAAAATTTCATCAAATAATAGCAGAACTGCATTTTCATGGTCCATTCAACAAAATTGAGCACATTCTAGGTGGTAAAGTATGCTTTAACAAATTAAAAGAATAGTGATCATACAGCGTATACTCTAAGTCCTCAATAAACTAGAAATCAATAATTCAAAAATAGCTGTAAAATTCTAAGACATATAGAGATCAAAACTTCTAAACACATAGGTCAAAGAAAAAATCTCAAGAATTATTATTCTGAACTAACTGAAATGAAGACATAACTTAAATTTGTGAGAATTAGTGGAAATAGTGCTTAGAAGAAATTTTAGAACATGGAATGAACACCTCAGGAAAGAAAAATCTAAAATCAATAATCTAAGTTTCTAACTTAGGGGGGAAGAACACAAATCTGAAGTAAACAGAAGATATATTTATAACAGAAATCAATGAAATGGAAAACAGAAAATCTTTAGGTAAAATGAACTGAAATAAAACCTGGTTCTGTGAAGCCATACTAACCAAAAACTAGAGAGGATACACATTACCAATATTATAACTGAAAAAAAAAAAAAAAAAAAAAAAAAAAAACAGGACACCACTGCAGATCCAATGGGCATTAAAATAATATGTAAGAAATACTATGAACAACTCTATGTTCACAAACTTGAAAACCTACATGAAACTCATAATTCTTTGAAAGACATAATTTGCCAAAGTGCACACACATAAAAATAGACAATTCGGGTATATCTATATTTATGAAATAAATTGAATCAGTAATTAATAATATTCCAAAAGGGAAAGCATCAGACCCAAATGGGTTCCCTGACAAAATTCTACTAAACATTTAAAGGAAGAAAATATACCAATTCTCCACAATTTCTTTCAAAGGGCAGAAGCAAGAAGGACTACTTCCTAATTCATTCTATGAGGCCAGTATTACCCTAATGACAAAATTAGACAGAGTCACTATAAGAAACGAGGACTACATGCTCAATGAACAGATACAAAAATCCTCAGCAAAATATGAGCAAACTGAATCCAACGATGTAGAAATGTAGTTATATACTATGACCAAAGGGATTTATTCCAGATATGCAAGACTCGCTCAACATTCAAATAGTAATGCTATCCATCCCATGAACCAGCTAAAAAAGAGAAATCATATAATCATATCAATTGATGCAGAAAAATAGATGCATTTCACAAAATAAACATTTTTTAACCAAAAAAAAAAAACTCAGTAAAGTAGGAATAGAGGAGAACATCCTTAACTTGATAAAGAAAATCTACAAAAATCCAACAACTAAATGCACATTTAATGGTAAGAAACTCAAAGTTTTTCCACTAAGATTGAGAACAAGGCAAGGATGTGCCCTCTCATCACTTCTTTTCAATATCATTCTGGAATCACCAGCTAATGAAATAAGACAAAAAGGAAATAAATACATATAAATAGGTGTAAAAAAGAAATATAATCGCCAATGCCATAATTGTCTGTGTAGAAAATCTGAAAGAATCAACAAATTAAAAAAATCTCCTGATCCTAGTAAGCCATTATATCAAGGTTGGAGGACACAGGTTAATATGCAAAATCTAATCACTTTTCTATGTACCCACAAATAAACAAGAGACCTTGACATTAAAAACATAATCTAATTTAAACTTGCCAAAAGTAGATATCTAGGTATAAATCTAAAAAATGATGTACAAAAAATCTGTATCGTGAAAACTGCAAAACTCTGGTGGAAGATATCAAAGAACTAAATAAATGGAGAACAATTCCATTTTCACAAACTCAATATTGTCAAAATGCCAGTTCTTCCCATCTTGTGCTATACAGATTGCATTGTAATCCCAACCAAAATTCCACTGATATTTTGTAGATACTGACAAACTGATTTTTAAGTTTCTATGAACAAGCAAGAGACCCAGAACAGTCAACACAATATTGAAGAAGAATAAATTTGAAGGAATAGTACTACCCAAATTTGGATTTACTAGAAAACCACAATGATCATGACAGCATAGTGTTGGTGAAGCAACAGACAAATAGATCACTGGAACAGAATAAAGAACTTGAAATAGACCCATATAAAAATATTCAATTGATAGGCTTTTAACAAATGATACAACAGTTAGACATCTATGTGCAAAAAAAAAGAAAGAAAGAAAAGAAAAAGAAATAATCAAATGACACAGACCTTCACAAAAAAGAAAAAAAAAAAAACTCAAAATGCAAAACTATACATTTCCTGAGATATAACACAGCAGAAATACCTAGTTGACCTTGGGTATGGTGATGACTTTTTATCCACAACACCAAAAGTATGATCCATTAAGGAATTGTCAATAAGATGGACTTCATCAAAATTAAGAAACTTCTACTAAGTGAAAAACATTGTCAAGATAATGAAAAGACAAGCCAAACAGAGAGAAAATATTCGCAAAAGACACATCTGGTGAAGGAATATTATTAAAATATATAATCTCATAAAATTTGATAAGAAATAAACATGCTGACTCAAAATTGGGTCAAAAATCTTAATGGATACCTTGCCAGATAGAGATAGAGATGGCATATAAACCTAAAGAAAAGATGTTCCAGACCATACGTCATTGGGGAAATGCAAAGTAAAACAACAACGAGATATCGCTACACTCCTATGGGAACGGACAAAATCTAGAACAGTGACAATACCAAATTCTCCTGAGGATGGGGAACAACAGGAACTTTCATTTATTGTTGGTTGGACTAAAAAATGGTACAGCTAGCCGGGCGCGGTGGTGCACGCCTGTAATCCCAGCACTTGGGAGGCTGAGGCAGGAGGATCGCGAGTTCAAAGCCAGCCTCAGCAATGGCGAGGCACTTAGCAACTCAGTGAGACCCTGACTCTAAATAAAATACAAAAAAGGGCTGGGGATGTGGCCCAGTGGTCGAGTGCCCCTGAGTTCAATCCCCAGCACCAAAAAAAAAAAAAAAAAAAATGGTACAGCTACTTTTGAATATAGTCTAATAGTTTATTACAAAAGTAAACATACTCTTACCATTCATTCCAGTTATTGCCCTTCTTTTTTTAATATTTATAATATTTATTTATTTACTTTAGTTGTACACAATGCAATGCATTTTACATGGTGCTGAGGATTGAACCCGGGCCGCACACGTGAGAGGCAAGCGCTCTGACGCTGAGCCACAACCCCTGCCCAGTTATTGCCCTTCTTGATATTTACCCAAATGATTTGAAAACTTAAATCTACATAAAAACATGAGCACAGATGTTTATAACATCTTCATTAATAATTTCCAAATTTTGAAGCAAATAAAATGTCTTTCACTAGATGAAAGGATAAACTCTGATACATCCATAATATAATATTATTCAGTGCTAAACAGAAATGAGCTATCAAGTCATTAAAAAACAGAGAATTTTAAATGCATATTGCTAAATGAAAGAAGACAATTTGAAAAGGCTACATACAGTATGAATTCAGATATGTGACATCCTGGGAAAGGCAAAATTATGCAAATTTTTAAAAGGTACTCAGTGTCTGCCAGGGAGGGGTTGGAGTAGAGGATAGAGATGAAAAGCCATAGCACAGAGGGTTTTTAGAGCAGCAAAAGCACTCTCTACATCACTATAATGGTGGAAACTTACCATTCTATCTTTGTCCAAGTCCATAATATGCACATCACCATCAGTGAAACCCCAATGTAAGCTCTGAACTTTGGGTGATAATCATGTCAGTATAAGTTCACTGAATGAAACAAGTGTACCACTGGCTGGGGTTGTTGATAAAGTAGGGTACACATGTGTGAGCATGGAGGTATATGGGAAACCTCTGTACCATCCTCTTAATTTTGCTGTGAACCTAAAACTGCTAGAAAAAAAAAAGTGTGGAAAAATAACATTATTGGGATAATTACCCGATTTTCCTTAGGCATTTCTTCTCAGAATGTGTTCTGTAAGTGTAAACTTTATAATTAATATGGGATAATATTTAGAGTTGTAGCATTTTAGACAGTAGCAAGTAAACGCAAAATCATAAATCTGATGAGCCTGCGCACAGGGCCACCAAGGGAAGGTCAGAGGAACCACAAGCCTCTGGGATACTGGGCTCCACAACCTTGCCTGTCTTCTGCAGGTAAACTCTGAATGTCTGATCACTTTGCTCTACTGTCTTGTGATTAAAACTTCCAAAAAGTGGACCTGCAATCCAAAATCTATAAAACTTCCAAAAATCATTCATGCATAATTATGTGTTTTATATTTGTGCCTAATTATGTATTGATTCATATTATTCATCTTAAACACCTTGCCTTCTGGACATGTTTTCATAACCATGCACATTTATTTTATGCAAATCAGCTCTTACAATGGCTTTTAGATGTATGTGTCCACGTGACTGACCAAATGGCATGAATAAAGAAGAAATATTATGGAAATTGTTGGCAGTTTAGAACCTTCCATTTGTATCACTTCAAAATGATTTCTTATGTACTATCTCATTCCCAGCCCAGTGACAAGCCCTTGAGGTAAATAAATTAATAATTATCATAAGTCAGAGTATGCATTTAGGAATAATTGAGGTACTTTCACTTAACAAATGTCTCCCTCTCTCCACATTCCCACAACTATCATTTTAGCTTTGACCTTGCTGTTGTTTCAGTTTGTCCCCAAAAGTTCAGGTGTTGGAACTTTAATTCCTCAATACAGCAGTGTTAGGAGGTAAAGCCTAGTGAGAGGTGGTTGAGTCAAGGAGACAGAGCACTCATGAGTGGATTAATGCCCTTCTTTGGTTACTCTGTATACTTTATTTGGATACATTCTCATGGGTCTGATTAGTTAGCCCAAGAACAGGTTGTTATAAATGAGTTGCCTTTGGTATTTTGCCTCTTCTTCATGTGTCTACTTGCCCTTCTGCTTTCTGCCACAGGTTAAAGCAATATAAGGCATTCATCAGAAAATGAGCAGATGCCAACACCTTGTCCTTGGACTACCCAGCCTCCAAAACCATAAGCCAAAATAAACCTCTTATAAACTACCTAGTCTCAGTATTTCAGAATAGCAACTCAAAACAGACTAAGAAAGACCCATCCTCATCCCTGACATACATTTCTCCCTCCTCTCTAATCTATCCCACACTTAGCACTCTCAGTATCATCTAAACACAGAACTGATTACTTCCCTCCCCTACTCAGGAATTCACCTTCCCACTCTCTACCCCGTACTTTATCAAGCACCTATTGACTAGAGCAGACCACAGTGAGTAAATCAATTCCTTTGAAGACTCTTGTTTGGTCCTCAAAACATATGCACATTTTTTATTGTAATCTATAATTTACACGTTAGATTTAATAAAAATGTCACAGTTTGGATTGTTTTCATTTCTAGGAATATATGCTACTGCTCTAGCTGGTCTTTCAGCTTCATGAAAACCTTGGCATGCTGCTTTCTCCTGTCTTCTGAGGTGCCCAGACTATGGCCCAGTGTGAACTCTGCAGAGGCATTCAAGTCACCTCACACATTAACACTTCTACCAAAGAAAAATCATAACCTCCATCTTGCTAGATGTTTTCTCTAACACAGAACAAAAGGATCAGTAAAATCGTCAGTAACCAAGTCAATATCGTATCTCTCTTTTAGAACTTCTCAAACATAAGCACACTAAATTTTATGAGAAATCTTGCATCAAAACCTGTAACAAAGATCACCCAGGAATCAGGAGCCCACCTTGTTGAAATGTGTGCCTCTTTTACTGCACTTTTCCTTGCTCTGTTCTCATTACCTGGAAAGCCATTCCTACTTTCTCCAACTGGCAAACTCCACTCACCTTCTCACCTTTAGAAATCCAATCACCTCGTCTTTGAAACTATTTCCAGCCACTATAGTTGAAAATAAATGTTTTCCTTATACATATCTGTAGCACTTGCTATATTTATGTTAAATTTCATCAATGTAGTAAGCTTGGATTTACTTCTTAGTATTCCAGGCCAGATAATGAGATCACTGAAAATAGAAATTATCCCTTATTCATCAATTATCAGAACCTAGCAAAGTTAATATTATGAGCCCAATATATGTGTGGAATAAATTGACAAAAGAGTAAATGATCTTTAATAAAAATAAAATATGTAAAAATATATGCCATTTCCCTAGCTCTCTAAGAATTCTTTGCTAACAAAAAGTGGAACAGTAATATCGAAGGGGAGGAGGCAATGACTATGGTCTAGAACAGCCCAGTCAGATGGGTAAATGACCCCTGGAGTTGAATTTGTAAAGAGAATCTTTATCAGCCAAGATTTTGCCACATGGATCCCTTATGGGGACCATAGCGTCTCTGTCCAAGGTGCTGAGATTTCAGCTAGAAAAACCTGACTTTGTTTCCAAACAAGGCAGCGCCAAGCAGAACTAGAATACAAATGATTGCATATTTCTTTGTCTCATATATAGACTTCTTTCTCATCCCAGATCTTAGGACAGTCATATTCAATTTGTTACAGTTCAGTCAGTTTAAGTAGATTATGCTGACTTTGTTCCACAAAATAAGTTACCCAGACCAAAGAAGGCTGCAGATTTAGGAAAAAGGACCTGTGAATTAGATGTGGGTTTTCCTCACTGCCCTTTCTCTAATCACTGTGTGACCTTGGGCAGGTGACCACACCTTTCTAGGCATGGACCTCCAGCCCTTTAAGTAATTCCATGATTAAGATAGAGCAAATCTTCAGTGAATCATCAGTGTGTGTCAAGAACTTTCACTTTTTTAATCCCCTCAAAATCCTGTGAAGTGGATATTATTATTCTCATTTTACACATGAGGAAACAGGGCTTAGAAAGGTAAAGTAGTTTTCTCAAGACCACTCCACAAACACATAGGAAGTTCAATCTGTTCACAGCTAGATCCATGGCCAAAGTGACTCTAAGACTTTCTCCTACTGCCCCTTCCAAGGTGACTCTAAGACTTTCTCCTACTGCCCCTTTCTGGCTGTTGATGGCCATCTTCACATGTTTTTATAACACTGGAATGGTCAGGGTACACAGTGCCTATGATTTTTTATTTTAACTTTTTTGAAACATGACAATTTTTTAAAGTTTTCACATCATTAATGCTAAATATGCCTTCACTTCTTCTAAGGTGAAATGCCTCCTATTAATCACATTTCTCAAATAGTCTCTTAAAGAAGCAGGGATACCCAGAATAAAAAGCTTATAGCGTCTCTGAGTGAGCAGTCTCCCAAAGGGACTGCCACAGCCTTGGAAGGCCTGCTTCACTTGTTCACACATGTTCCTCAGCAAAGTGGTTGCTACATCATCACATCCTATCCAGAAAGCATGAGGTCAACCCCATAAAGGGCTACTGTGGAACATACAGTGAGGCAGCCTGGCCAGAGCAGACCCTGGGCAAGTAGGGAGAGGGAGACTGACTTCCCTTTCTCAACCTATCACATACCATTTGTGAAGTATACTAGCTCAGCTGCCTGGCCCTTCCTCATGTCATTTTTGTATGAAATGACTACAAAATGTGCCTAGCTGTGGGGTCTCTTAGAGTTATCTCCACGTTCTTCAACTACTCACAATAACCCATGAATTTCTAAAATATCCATTCTATTTACAGGAAAGTCAAGACTCAGGGTTCTTAAGAAATTTACCTAGAATCAACAATATAGAAACCAACAAGGCCAAACGCACCAAAATCACAAGAACAAATCCTGAGCTCCTTAAAGTAACACAAGAGCTATTCTACAAAGCAGTACATCTTACAAATGCCCTGGAGTCTCTATGCCTCTTCCACCCCAAATCCTCTACACCTCCATTACCCTGTGACCTAGAACTTATTTTTTAGTTTGTTTCCCTAACTTGAAATCCCTATCCTCTCTCCTTTCCTGTAGTCTGTGCTCCATAAACAGCAACTAACTTACAAACCAGTGATCCACATCATCACACATACATTCAATATCTAAAGCAGGATTCTGTCTATAGGGAGAAGTATACATTGGACACACATGTAATATCAGAAAGAAGTCATTCGTCACTGCAATTTTAACTATATTAAGTGATAAACACGCAACAGCAAGGCAGTCGGGAACTATTTGCAGGATTATAAAATGTCACTATCATCTTATGCCACTTTTCCTGAAACCTTCTGATGGCTTTTAGCACTTTCTACCTGGATTTGTGGCTAATCTGCACACCTCTTTCTTATGACATCATTCCCTCTCCGTGAACATCATTATTCCTTTGCCCCACCCTACCCTAATCCAGCCACTCCAGAACAGAATCCAATGCCTTGTGTGGACCAGACATGCAAACCCATTCATAATAAATTAAACATTTTGCAAAAGTATCAGTACTGCATGAAGGATACACCAATGTACATTGCATATTCAAAGCAGTCTAGAAGGAAAGACAAGAGGACAGTGCACAGATTTGCCAAGTGAAATGGGCACTGGTAAGGCTGCAAAGAAAGAGTCCCATAGAGCTTGAAGCAGCTGCCTGGAGGGTCAGACAAGTGGATCTCTGGTGTGGAGCCTTGAGTTCTCAGAGGAAGATTGCCAGAGGAAGATTCACCAGAAAGGTAAAAAATGTCCATTACTCAAATGGGAGGGGAGTCCAAACATCCACAGCTCGCCCTATGATCTCTGCCCGAACAGATTCACCAGCCGCAAAGCTCAGGGCCAGGATCCTACCCAAAAAGAAAAAAGAAAAGAAAGAAAGAAAGAAAGAAAAAAAAAAACCTATACGCTAGTAGCAGCAGAAAAGCCTAGAACTGATTAAACAGACACCGAATGAGACCATTCGCACACTGTTCTTGCATTCCTAGCATGGGATACTTTCGCCCTGAGTTTCTAAGCTGAGGGAAAGGCGGGACCCAAGTACTCAGGCACAGGTGGCCTGGGCGATGAAAATAGCTTCACCTGGTCCCTCCACGGCAGGCGGGGAGACCAAGGCAGCCCGTGGCAAACTGGAGTACCGGTCAGACTGCGGGCCGCCTTGTCCGGGGCCAGCTAGGAAGTCCGGGCCAAGCTATGCTGCCTGGCAGCCCCTATGCTGCCACAGCACCTAGGAGTTGGCGGCAGGGAGACGGCAGCCCTGCAGCCGGCGCTGGGACTCACCACGTCCATGATCTGCAGAAGGCTTAGAGAGAAGTAGACTGTGAGCGGCTGGGAGTCGTTGGCTACGGGCCTCTCCAATGGGTTGTAGTTCTTGACCAGCTCCTTGTAGAGCTTTCTCTGGAACTCGCCTTGTAGGGACACTTAAGAAGAAAAGAGCACCGGCAAGCTGCTCAGGAAAGGCCAGGAGCGAGCTTCCCACGCCCCTCTTCTGCCTCCCCCCTCCCCCCAGCTCGCGACCCCTGCCGCTCAACCACGCAGCCCGGACCAGCAGCCCCGGCAGCGCCCTGCTGCCTCTCTCTGGCGGGGATACCCCACCTGGCCCCGGGGCGGAGCGCACAGAGCCGCCCGGGATCCCGCGGAAGAGTGGAGGACAGGAAGACGCGTCGGCTTTACCTTGTAGGAACGACGCG
This sequence comes from Tamias sibiricus, assembly GCA_025594165.1. Lineage (NCBI taxonomy): Eukaryota > Metazoa > Chordata > Mammalia > Rodentia > Sciuridae > Tamias > Tamias sibiricus. The sequence goes on from CM046659.1 coordinate 137,257,420, forward strand.
GCCAGCGCCAGCCAGACACCTCCCCGGGTTCCGCGCATGTTGGGTCCCAGAGCAGCCGCGAGCCGGCGCGCCGCCGTCTCGGCTGTCAGCCGGGGCCTGCGCCTGCGGCCGCGGAGCCGCCTCTCCCGCTTGGCTCGCGCGCCTTTAAAGAGCCGAGCGCGCCCCCGCCTCGCCCGCCCCCGCGCGCCTCTCCACGTGACGAGCCCCGCCTCCGGCCACCTCCCCGCCTGCCCTCGGGGGGAGGGCCGGGCGTCTTCTCCGCTACCCCGGGAACTGCAGCCAGCCGGTGTAAGTGCAAGCACTTAGAGCTGCTTACGCTCTGGGCACCCCCATCCTAGTTGCAACTGAGCGGTCTCCGCATCACGCCTCGGGCGGGGGCTCTCCAACGCCGGTTTCTGTCCCTTGCGTTCTTTGTCCCCACTCTTGCTCCCTCCTGCTCTCAACCAAAAGCAGCATCCAGCCACTGGGAGAAAGTAGGAAAAATCTGGGGATCCAAGACTCCCTCCTCCATCTCAGCGTCTGGGTGGCAGCGACCAGGAACCAGGCTTCTGAAAGTCCCTCCAATAGGACAAGACAGATCAGAGAGGAAGCTCTCTCCAACATCCCTTAAGCCCCAGGTATTTCAGCAACCATTCCCTGGACATCACCAGCTGGATTCTGGGCTAGGTTCTGCTTGTGCGGAAGGCAATCTACAGGAAAAAAAGAGAGGAGCTGCAAATGTATGTTATGAGATTCTCATTAGATAGCTTGATTTCTTTCCATCCGGCTTTAAAAGAGATTCAGAATATTGAAAAGTTAACTCCAACCCCTTGTTGGACGGACAACCAAAACTTGATGGTATTATTTAGGCCTTTGGGGCAAGAGGAGGTTAAGCAAAGACGACAGCCCTAGAGATCTGGGCGGGGGGAGAGTCCTGAATGTTGAGAAGGGAGAAGAGGTGTGGTTCTGAAAAGAGATGATAAGAGGCTGGAAGGGAGGTACTAGGGAGGGGCTTGGAGAGTGACGGAAGGCTTAGTCCCTTTTGCTCTCAAAAGCAGATTGCAGAGAACCAAATACTCAAGTTTTTCTGCGCCCCTGTAAGGGGCGCTGTTGTCCGCTGTCCCGTAGACTTGAGCTCATCTAAACCACCCCAATTCAACAGCTGCGGAGGAGACAACAGCAACAATGTCTGCGTTTTTGAACTAAGGTAGGGGATTCTAGGATGACACTAAGAACTGGGGAAAGGCTCGCCAAAAAGTGGCTGAGCTTAAAGGTACCCCAGTAGTAGGAATGGTGTACTGATCCCCATGATTTCAAGGAAATGCATTGTCTACAATGAAGTTTCTTGAAGAAAATTTATGTCTGTTAACTGATACGTGTATACACGAGTAGTGTAGGCTTTAAATGCTCCAAGACCCCAGAAGAAGGAAGACTGATTCTTTTGTGGAAGGGTTCATAGAAGAGGGGACAACCGACCAGGTCTCCTCTCAAAGGAGAGGATGTGTTGTGCCAAGGGAAGAGAACAACAGACAGGTGTGGTCTCTGCCTCCAGAGTCCCCCTAACCCCTCACCCTAGGCATTCCCAAAAGAATGAGCTGCAAGATAAAAGCTTCTGGCAAAGATGGTATTAGAGAAGAAAGATAAAACCCTACAACAGAATAGAGAAAGCTCAGAGACTTCAACTGGAAGACCTTCACTGGCACACCACCTCATGTGAGTGCAACTCATTCTGCTACACACATCTTGCAAGGTTCTAAGGGCCCTGCCTTCCACCATAAAGGAACATGAGCCCAGAGAAGTTAATTCCCAAACAGAACTGCTTCCTTACCACTGTGGCACCTGGTAATGTCAGAAACTATAATTAGAACTATAATATTAGAAATATATAAAATTAGAAACTATAATATTAAAATAATGTATTATAAACAAGCCATTTTAAGGTGGATCAACTGATCAATAAAATATTTATGCCCTGTGCTTTGCTAGGGACCTGAAGGACCTACAAACACAATCCATTCAATTTGCACTTTAGAACTGATGTGAGTATAGAAAAATTTTATTCACCATCGTGCCAATAAGTAGGCCTGTGAGCTTTACTGTATTCAGCCCTGTCTCTGGGACTCAGTTTTATTTTGTTTTGTTTTAATTGGTAAAGTGAAGGAAGGAGTAGGAAATCCTGAGAGGAGAGCCATGGGGCTACTCAGGCTCCACCCTCACTCCTGTTCCCAGCATAAAGAAATGGTAAAGAAAATAGAAAATTAATACATAGCTGAGCTTCATTCCTGCTTCCAGTCATTTGTGTCTTCTTTTTATTTTTTTGTCCTTGATCACATTTGCTAAGATTAATCAATATTATTAACCTTTCCAGACAACAACTTTTTTGTTTCTCAACTTTATTTTTTATTTTTAAAATTTTACTCTTCTGATTATTTTTGCCTTCCTGTTAGTTTGGATTTAATTTGCTTATCTTACAGACTTTCTGAGGTATAAATGGAAACAATTGGTTTCTACTTTCCTTTTAAATTTAAGCATTTAAAAATGCAAATTTCCAATTTCCTTTTTTTTTCATTTTCTTGTGATTTCTTCTTTGACCAATGGTTTATTTCAAAGTGTGTTGCTTTTTTTCAAATAGTTCCATCATTTCTAGATACATAATATTTACATATTTATAACTTACATCCTTTGTGTTCATAGTACATTCTCTGTGATTTCAACCCTTTTAACTCTATTGTGATTTATTTACTTATGGCCCAGCATATGGTAAATGTTCTATCTTGGTGAACATTCCCTATGCACTTGAAAAGAATATGTATTCTGAAATTGTTCAGTGTAGTGTCCTATAAATTTCATTTAGAGAGGTTGATAGTGTTGTTCTATGTATTCTATATCTTCACTGATTTTTGACTTTTTACAGACTCTAATTATTATTCTAATTCTCCCTTTATTTTTGCCAATTATGCATCAAGTGTCTTGAATTGTTAGTATGTGTATATGCATGAATGATTGTTATGCTGACAAATTGGCTCTTATAGCATTATGAGATATTCTTTTTCAATTCTGATAATACTCCTTTTCTTACAGTCTATTTTGATATTAGTATAGCCACATCAGTCTTCTTATGCCTGCTGTTTGCATGGCATAACTTTTATTAAATTTAATAATTTTCTACTTGAAACTCATACCTTCATATTTAAAGTATACCTTCAAAATGGCATGCAGATGGGCATTACTTTCTTCTAGTCTGAATACCTCAGATATTACTTAGGGTGTTTAGTTCATTTACATTCAGTGTAATTATTGATCTAGTTAGGTTAACTATGGTTAGCTAGATTAGCATTTTATTAAGTTTCCTATATATCCAATCTATTTTTGTACCACTGTTTCTACCTTCCCACCTTTTTTGTTTGTTGTTAGACAAATTTTTATATATACTATTTTATTTTCTCTTTTGCCTTTTAATTATCGTATTGTGTATTTATTAACTAGCCACTCTCAGGATGGCAATATGCATTATTAACTGGTGCCTGTCTACTGTGTTTACTATTGTACTATTACCTGTAAGCTTTAAAATCCTAATAACAATAAAATTCCATTTGCCTTTCCCATTCTTTGTACAGTTATCGTCATATATTTAACAACATTTTCAACCACAGTTTACATTCTTTACCTCCTGCTTTAGATCTTTTTGCCTATTCCTAAAGTCACGAATATATCATCCTTCTTCTAAGAGCTCTCTGATTTTACTTTTCACATTGAGATTTTTAACCTATATGAAATTAACTTTTATGTGTGCCATGGGTAGAATAGAGATTCATTGTTTTATATGACTCATTGTTTTATTCAGCTGACCCAGTACCATTTGATGAAAACTTGACATTTTTTTCCCTGCAGTGCTATTTCACTTTTGTGTATCAGATGACAGTATACATGTGGGTCTAGTCTGTTTATACTTGTACCAATATTACACTCTCTTAACTACAATAGCATTGTAATAGGTCTTTATACCTGGTCGTTGGAAGTTGTCATTTTTTTTTTCTATTTAAGATTATCTGGGGTATTCTTAGCATTTTAATTTTAATAGTATTATAGTTCACTTAATAATTTTACTGGGATTCTATTGAATTTTTAGTCCAGTTTGGGGATCATTAACATCTTTATCATGCTAAGGCCTTAAATCAATGATGTTTTCTTCCATTTATGTCTATCTTCTCTAATTTTTATCAATAACATTTTATAGTTTAGAATGTAGATATTTGGGGAAACTTTCATAAGAATTATTTATAGACATTTGAAATATTTTTTATTCTACTGAAATAACATACTTTTTAGCCTGACACAGCAACACATTAGTGTAATCCTGGAGACTCAGACAGCTGAGGAGGAGGATCAACAGTTCAATGCCAGCCTTGGCAACTTGTCTCAAAATTAAAAAGGAAAACCTAAAAAGGCCTGGGCATGTATGTGGCTCTGTGGTAGAGCACTATGGGTTCAATTTTTAGTACTATAAAAAATGATGTTTTTTAAAAATTCATTTATAACTGTTGCATATATAAGAATATGCTGAATATTTGCATGTTTATCTTGTATTCAATGAAGTTCTGAACACTTTTATTAATTTTAACTGTTTTTTATATAAGATCATGTTCCCAATTCTGAGTCTTCCATTTCTTTCTTCTTGGCCTATTTCATTATCTATGATACTAGCTTGGACCATCAAACTCAGTTGAGTAGGAGGGATAGCACAATGCTTTGTCTCATTCTTAGTCTCAGGCAGAAGGCCTTCAATAATTCACCACTACATTAGTTTCTTTGTTCACTTAAAATATTCAGATATGTTATCTCACAGTTCAGGAAGGTAAAAGTTGAAACCAAAATGTCAGCATGCTCCCCATGCAACTCTGAGTAGAGTTCCTCCTGGTCTCTTAGCTGCTGCTGGTAGCTGGCAATCCTGTCTGCTCCTGGATTTCAGCTGCATCATTCCACGCCTCTGCTTTTGTCATCACATACCCTCCTTGCCTGTCTGGGCCTAGACTCCCCTGTTTTTCTAAAGGAAAGCAGTTGCATTGGATTAGGACCTACCTTAATGTCCTCATCTTAACTTTATTAAATTTGCAAAGACCCTATTTCTAAATAAAGTCATACTCACAGGTCCCAGTAATTAATTAGACCTTTGACATATGTATTTGGGAGAAACAAAATAGAACTCACAGCTACCATTAAGTAAAATATTAGCTGTAGTATTTGTGTGTGGATATGTGTGTGTGTGTGTGTGTGTGTGTGTGTGTGTGTGTGAGAGAGAGAGAGAGAGAGAGAGAGAGAGAGATTCTGTTTTTTGTTTTATTTTTTAGATGATTCTTTTCACAAAAAGGAAATTTTCTTCTATTAGGAATGAATATGTATAGAATTCTATAATTTTTTAAGCATCTGTTAAGGTGATATTCTTTCTCCTTTTTTCTGTTAATATTTTGAAGGAATATCACTTTTAATTGTTAACTAACAATACATACACCCACATTATCAATTGGACTTATGTAAAATTCAAGTCCTGTCCAGCACCAAACTTTACTAATGGTTAGTGAAAGATGTGGAGCAGAGCAGCACTGTATGCTGCAGTAGTGTCTGGGAGGCACTGAGCTCTTCAGAAACAGCCCACTGAGTCCCCTATTCCTACCCAGAGTATATTCTGCTTTCAGAGAGATGAGTGCTAACTGCATAGTGAAAAAAGTACAGGAAAGTGGCCGAGTTTAGTTATCATCAGTCTTTATAATCCTGCAAGTTAGACAGCACTGTACTGCCTATGTAACTAACTTCTATTATTCAGTGCAGATCTGCAGCCCATCAGTTGCAGATTTATTTATAATAAGCACTATAGACAAACCAGGTATATCATATTAAAAGTGACCCTGGATCAGTAGTCAGTACCTAGCAACTCCTGATGGATTCTTATTTAACTCATAGCTATACATATCATCCACCACTCTTTGCTAGGAGTTTCAACCAGGATTAAAACTGCCTGAGAAGCAGGAGGGGTGAGTTGTAGACACACTGTTTACTAATTCATTCCCATCTGGTAGTCCTGAAAAATAAACCATTTGGTCTTACTGTATTATTATTTTTTAATGTTCTGTTGGATTTGTTTTGCAAATCTTTTCTTTAGAACTTTACATCTACATTTATCAAAGGAAAATACCTGAGAGTTTCTTGTTTTAATAATAAGCTTGTAAGGTTTTGCTGTCAAGATTATTCTGGTCTCCTAAAAGAAGTTGGGAATTATTCCCCATTTTCTTATACTATGAAGGAGTTTGTGTAAGCTTTGTGTTAGATGTGTTATTTCCTCCTGAAATGTGAAATGAGAACAATTAACTGGTGAGGCCATCTAATTTGATGTTTCCTTTGCAGGAAGTTTCATTTTGTAATTTTTTAATGGAAGTATAACATATAAACCAAATATCAAGTAATAATTTTCTAATACTTGCATCAAAAACCACAAAAGGCTGGGTGTGGTGGTGCATGCTTGCAATCCCAGATACTCAGGAGGCAGAAAGATCTCAAGTCCGAGACCAGTCTAAGCAACTCAGTGAGACCCTATCTCAAAATAAATAAAGATAAAAAGGGCTGAGGTTGTAGTACAGTGGTAAAGTGCCCTTGGGTGCAATACCAGGTACTGAAATAATAAAAAACAAAAACCAGAAAATGAAAATTGCCAGCACCCCAAGAGCCCTTCTTTTCCTACATTCCAGTTTCCATTCTTCAAAGAGTGCATTATCTTGATTTCTAACATCATAGTTTTACCTATGATTGAATTATGTAAATGGAATTTCAAGAAGCAGAATAATATGCTACATATTTTGAATATTAGGTTGTGAGATCATGGTTCTTATTTAAATTTATGAAGAATGTTTTATGATTTAGTCATCTATAAGCTGTTTACAGTATCAGACAAGTTCTTCTAAGCTCTTCAGTGCTATTCAGATTTATCCTGGATCTGTCCCACCCAGTGTTCAGTCAGTGGCCTGAGCACAGGTCTTTGGTCATCTCAGCTCTATTTATGGTCTTTTATGCTGATTAGAATCATATCCATGAATGCTTAACTTATAGGTGAGTTTCAACTTTATGGGTCACTTTTCTAAGCTCTACTCTGCTCTATCTACAGTGTTTTCTGGTTTGCTGAAGTTCCTCTACCCAGAAGCTACTCAGTTTCACAATTACAAATTCTCTAGACCCACACAGACCAAAGGGAGAAAAAAAACCTTTCTGAGATTGAGTCTGGTTAGTGTTTGTTTGGTTTCTGGTACCAGGAATTGAACCCAGGGACCACATCTTCAGCCCTTTTTTTGTATTTTACTTAAAGACAGGGTCTCACTGTGTTGCTTAGGGCCTTGCTCAGGTGCTGAGGCTGGCTTTGAATCTGTGATCCTCCTAACTCAGCCTCCTGTGCTGCTGGGATTACAGGTGTGCACCACCGGCACCTGGCATGATCCTGCTCTCTTGAAGATGTTGTTAAACAAATGTTAGAAAAAAATTTCCTTCTTTTGAGGATCTGACTCCTTCAAGTGTTTCACTGCTGGTGCTTTTGCTGTGCCTGCTCTCCCCATGACACAATTGCCTGGGGGGGGGGGGGCAGGGTGCAAGAAAAAAATGAGGGATTTCTTTCACTCTATTTCTCTTTCATGGTCTTACAGCCTAAACTAGAGGATATTTGCTGGAACTCTCTGCATCACAGTGCACAATTCCAATTTTTCTTACTGCATGGAATTCAGACTGGGAAATTTTCACCGAAAATAATGTTAAACTTACCAGCAATTCATTGATGCTTCATATTCTGGCAGTGTGCTTTGATATCCTTACTGATATTTATTTTTCCAAATTCCCAAATTGCTTCCCATGAGTTCTGCTCAGGTTTTCTATTCCCATTCCATGGGATAATAAGGTTGGTTGGCATGTGTTTCCTCCATCTTCCCCGTAAGTGGTTCTTGTTTTTAAATTCTAATTAGCTATACATGACAGTAGAATGCACTTTGATGCATCATATATAGATGGAATATAATTTCTCATTCTTCTGGTTGTACATGATATAGAATCACACCCATTGTATGGCTATATATGTACATAGGGTAATAATGTCAGATTCATCCTACTATCATTTCTACCACCATGTCCTCTCCCCTCCCTTCACTTTCCTCTACCTAATAATCTAAAGTAACTCTATTCTTCCCTATCCATCCTCCCCCCTTATTGTGAAATAGCATCCATATGTCAGAGAAAACATTTGGCCTTTGGTATTTGGAGATTGGCTTATTTTGCTTAGCATGATATTCTCCAGCTCCATCTATTTACCAGCAAATGCCATAATTTCATCCTTCTTTAAGGCTGAGTAATATTCTATCATATATATGTGTGTGTGTGTGTGTGTGTGTATATATATATATATATATATATATATATGTATCACATTTTTTAATCCATTCATCTGTTGAAGGCCACTTATGTTGGTTCCATAGTTTATCTATTGTGAGTTGAGCTCTATAAACATTGATGTGGCTGCGTCACTATAGTATGCTGATTTTAAGTCCTTTGTGTATAAACCAAGCAGTGAGTCAAATGGTGGTTCCATTCCAAGTTTTCTGAGAAATCTCCATACCACTTTCCATAAAGCTTGCACCAATTTGCATTCCCAACAGCAATGTATAAGTGTACCCTTTTCCCCACATCCTTGCCAATATTTATTGTTATTTGTATTCTTGATAATTACAATCAATACCATGAAGAGAACGTCTACGGAATGGGAGAAAATCTTTACCACATGCACCTCACATAGAGCATTAATCTCCAAAATAAAGAACTCAAAAAACTTAACACCAAATATCCCATTCAACAAATGGGCAAAGGAACCGAATAGACACTTCACAGAAGAAGAAATTCAATCAACAAATATATAGAAAAATGTTCAGCATCTTTAGCAACTAGAGAAATGCAAATCAAAACTACTCTTTAAGATTTCATCTCACCCAGTGAGAATGGCAATTATCAAGATTACAAACTACAATGAATGTAAGTGGTTCTTGAGAGTTACTTTTTATACTTGCTGTTTAGCTAAGGTTGCCAATGTAATTTAGATAGGCAGTATTTAACTTTTATAAAATGTTTTGTTGAATTGTAGATGGACCTTCATTTTATTCAAATGCGGTGCTGAGAATCGAACCCAGTGTCTCACACATGCTAGGCAAGTGCTCTACCGCTAGGCCACAACCCCAGCCCATTGTTTCTTAACCCATTCTCCCTTCTATGTTTGATCTTCTTATGAACACACACCTTTAGTATTCATTTCAGTGTCTTTATAGGGTAAGCTCTCTTATTATATGTCTATAGATGTCTATGTTTTCTATTAAGATTTTGACTTTGTTATTATCTTTCATATAACTACAGAAAACAGTGAAGATGAAAAATATCACCTAAGTGTGTATGATAAGATGAATGTCCTTTCAACCACCCATGGATGAGACAATATGGTGGCACCTCAGAAGGCTCAAGTTGCCTTCCCAAGACAGGCAGCAGCCTCCCCTAACAAAAGTAACTGCCACACTAGGTTTTATAGGAATTCTTTTATTAGTTCTTATTATAATTTTGTGACTTTGAGGTGAGAAACCCTGAACACTGTATGTAGTTTAGCTCAGCCTGATTTTAAAAATATGTCTATTTTTTAACCCTAATAATTTTCATGGAAGAAATCAAAATGTAGAGTGAAGATTCAGCTGATTGTCTCCCCGTGGTATAGTTTGACATTTTTATTGGCCCTCTAGGTTTCCTGCAATCAATAGGTGAATCTATAAACTTAACCTGACTCAGATTTCACTTTGGAAGGAAAAGTACTTCATTGGTGCTGTTGTATTCATTGTCAAGAGGCACATAATGTCTACTTATATCACTTTTTTGTGTTTAGCAGCCATAGGTTTTTAGTTGGCAGTGCTTAGATCTTTAATTTGAAACTGTTGAAAAGTGGTGATGCTCCAATTCTGTAATTCTTTCTTCTCTTAAATATATCCCCACATCTGCCATTTAGTTTCTCAGTGGTATCTGCATAGAAAGGCAGGACAGATGTTTCTTTTATTTACAAGATTTTAAAACCATAAACTGGTTCCTTAGTATAGTATAAGGTTAATAAAAATGTGTGTGTGTGTATGTGTGTGTGTGTGCACATGAGTGTGTAGGTATACAACCAGGCAGACTTCCAACATCAGGTCGCACAATTCAAACCAGCTATGGAGTGATGAAATCTCTCTCCCTGTTTGAGCTGAGGTCATGCCTGTGACATCCTGCTTCATGTTACTGAGACATCAGTTCCTGAGAGATGCTGAACTCCCTTGACATCCAACTTTGGCTCAAGGGCTCCCAGTGCTCTTGCCAAACCTTCCTGTTAGTCTAGGACTGTTGTACCCAAGCATCCCCCTCCTTCTCCACTTGGAGCAGATGGATATTGAAGTCTGATAACTCTCCCACACTTCTTGGGCTTGTTTCCTATTTTCTCCCACATGGGCATTTCCTTCCAAATAAATAAATAAACCAACCCTTGAGCATTTAATACTATCTTGGTGGATCTATACTAATAGTGCACCATCATGATCTCACAGATGTACACCTACTTGGTCTGTTTTGCTTATAGACATCATTACTGATGCTCAAATTTCCCAGTCTTTGGTGAGTGGAGATTCTGTAGGTGGACTCCCAAGTCCTTTAAACACAGTCCTACAAATCAATGACCCTGTCCTCTGTTACAAGACGATATCCTGAGCTCATCTCCTACATTTTCTGCCCTAGGCCTGGAATAAGCTATTTCAACCATTTCTCTGAGAAACTCTAGTGTATTTTAGTTGTAAATGTTATTTTTAGGCCTTCTTGGTAGATAGATTTAAGACAATCTATCTATTTTCATCCATCCATCCATCCTTGAGTCCATTCATCTCTATTTATGATAAAGTAACTCAGAGTTAAATTCAGGATTACAGATTACTTCTTCAGCTTTTCTCTCTTAAATTTTGGTTCCTAAAACCCCTCGTTCTAAAACAGTTCTTGGGACAATTGAATTGCAACAATTCATGTATTTCTCATTTATTTTATCTTGTATTACAATCAAAGCATATTCAGACTAGCAATGGATGGCATCATTGTCACCAAAAGGATTACAGATAAATATTTAAAATTGGTTTTGGATGTTTTTCTTTTCCATTTTCTCTCTTTATAAAAAGTTCAATTGTATGTCCATTGTCAAAGCATACAGCCATCACATACATGCGTTTCTCTATGCCCATATATGATATTTAATATTTGTTCTACATAGAAATATACATTTAATGCTTACCACAGTCCTTGTGCCAATGTCTCTTCAGTAATCTCATTGTCTAAAGCTTGTTCTCTGTACATTCCTAGGAAAGTTTCCTAGAAAATGTTCTCTGAGGTTTTGCATATTGATGACTTTTTGCTCCCTTTATACTTCAAAGTCATTTTGCCTGGATATAAAATCCTTGGCTCATTTATTAAAAATTTGAATATCTTGAAGTATAGTATTCCTTTCTTCTGGCATAAAATGCTGCTCTTGAAAGGTCTAATGATAGTATCATTTTCTTTTTATTTTATATAATTCTCCTATTGTATGTTCTTTCTTTCTCGAATACCCAAATTTTTCTTTTTTTTTTAATCCAGTTATGTTGTCTTGATTTCGATTGTTTTCTGGTGACCTTCCCAAGTATGCAAAATATCCTTTTAATTCTATGGTTTCAAATCTTTGGTTTTCAAATTATTTTTAAAATTCCAACATTTACTATTTATCTCTTTCCCTTGTTTTGAATTTCCCCTTTGATCTGTAGTTTGCTTTTTTGTTTTTGTGTATTTGGGGTTTTTTTTGTTTGTTTGTTTTTGGTGATTAGTGGTAGCAGTATTCTTTTACATTATTGTTTTCATTCAAATTCTTTATATATCTTCTTTGTAAAAATATTAGCTTTCTCTTCTACATTTTAAGACATTACCTATTACAATTATTCTTTTATTTTTACATATTTCCTATTGGTTCTAATTAGTTACACATGACAGTAGAATGCCTTTTGACACATCGTACATAAATGGAATATATCTTCTCATTTATCTGGTTCCTATAATGATTATTTTTATTTGTCTTTTGTTTATTTATAAGATGCTCTTATCCTTAAATTTCTTTTATTCCTGTTTTCTAACATTTAATTTGTATTATTTCATCATTTGTGTCCATTTTCTTAATAAATTATTTTAAAATAGCAGCATATAGATTTCATCTGTTGATATAGTCCTAATCCTTTCAGTAAAATGTCTATCTGGCATTCTTGTATTCTTTTGTTCTTTCTTTTTAATTTCTTTTTTCTATAAAACTCTGTATGGATTATATCCTTTCCTGTTGCTGACTTTACATGAAATTAGTTCTAATCTTTGCGGAGGCAGCACGATTTAGCAGGTTTTCTCCCATCATACCCAGCTCTCCAGGACTGCGGAGGCTTTGTAATGAGTCTACTTGACAAAATCTCTCCACTATATTGGTTTTGTTTTTGTTTGTTAGAATAAAGAGATTGTTGTGGGAGGTTTGGAAGAAGGAAGTGAAACAACAGCCATGTGGTAGCTCATACGTGCTGGCATGAAGCAGGAACCTAAACTCTGCATTCCCCAGCATGTTTATGGTGTCTGGGCCAAGTATGTATTTAGATCCATGACAGAGCCATGGCTTCCTTAGAACACCACTACGGCCCATACCAGTGGCAGCAAGCTCTGACACAGGTTCCATGCATCTTCACAAGGTTCCAGCACGTGATCCTGAGTTCCAGCTTGTTCTTGCTCCTCCACTGTACAGACCTCTTCCTTCCCCAACTGCCCTTCAGGAATATCAGACTCCAGAATCTGAGGCAAAGACAGTAGTCTGACAAAGGTTGCTTAACCACTGCCCAGAATTTGACCTCACACACACACAGACACACAAATACATGTATACGAGCTCACTCACTGATTCTTTGTTTGAATCCTGACTGCTATTATTTTTGAGAAATGTTAGAAAATATTGCATTTTGCTTTCTGAGTCTCTGTTCCCCTCCTATCTTGGTCTGTTCTATTGCTTATAACACACCACCATGACTGTGGAAGTCATAAAGAAAAGATTTTTTTGGGGGGGGGTCATGGTTCTGAAGGTCTAAGGTCAATTGCTCACATCTGGTGATGGCCTTCTTGCAGGCAGAATCCTGAGGTAGAGCAGAGTAGTGTGTGTGTGTGTGTGTATGTGTGTGTGTGTGTATCTTGTAATCTCCCTCTTCTTATAAAACCACCAACATTCAATCATGGAGGCTCCACCTTGATGACCCTACCTAAACCTAATTGCCTTCCAAAGACTGCCACCTCTAAGCACCATTGCTGGGTTAAATTTCTACCCTCTTGATACTTCACAAGGGGGACTAAACTCCAACATGAATTTTGGAGAAGACATATTCAAACCATACTACCTTTCCAAACCTGTATTAGGGAGGTTGGCTTATTATCACTGAGAGTTTGCAGGACCTACTCTACTCTGGCCCCCTCAGGCCTTATTGAGATCCTCCTGCCCTTACTTGCTTTGAGAGTAAGAAAAACCCTCCCAATTCTACTGCTTTCAAAAGTTGGCCTTTCTGAATTTCCAGAAAGTAATCATCAGCAGGCTTGCCACATAATTTTTGGGCCTAGTGCAAAATGGAAGCATAAGAAAACAAAAGACAAAACTTGTCTTCTGCAGTTTTTCTCCCAACCTGTCATGGTGTTTTTTACCTGCTGTTTATTTTTGCACTTGCTTGCACACAGAGATACTTGTGGGGTGAGTGTAAACAGACTGTCATAGGCACTGGAGCCTCAATTCACAGTTCACCTCCTGGAGTGAACATATTTAGATCTCTTCATCAGGTCCCCACTGGGTAACTATGATTGTTTGGCAGAGGCTGAGTAGTAGGAGATAAGAAATCATCCTAGAAAGGCAGCAAGACATAGAATCACACAGGAGCTTAGTCTCCAAGTGCCTGTGTATGCTCTGTTGTCTCACTGGGCAAATTCAAAGATAAAAATCACTAAGAATAACTCTTCAGCTAGAGGTGTAGCTCAGTAGTACAATGCTTAGCTAGCATGACAAGGCCCTGGGTTCTATCCCTTGCACTTCAAAAAACAATTTTTTTTTTGTAAAGTAAAAGAATAAATCTAGACCACAACAAAACATTAACCTCCAAGCAGGAGCCCTTTCTGAGCATCGTTTCCTTGCCCATAAAATTGGCCCTGCCTTAATTTTGTGTGTGTACATGTGTGTGTGTGCATGCACATGCATGCAGGAGATTGAACCAAGGGCCTCATGCATGGCAAGCATGTGCTAATAACCCACTCTATAGTTATATGAAAGGTCTCAGACCTCTCAGATACTCTCAGATACCCAAGCTACAAATGCCTTTGGGAGGTCAGTGTTTCCTTCTTGTATTCTGAGCTCTTAGGGATGCTGGGTTATCTAGCTTTATTGTTGAAACTGTCTGTGGAATTGAGGTGTTGCTATCCCTGTTTCTGTGTACCATGGGGAATCAAGAGAGATTAAGAAAAATGATGCTGTGACTTGTACTCTTCCCATATTCCTTGAAAAAAAAAAACAGTGTAACTGTATATAGAATTCTATTTTGATAGTTATTTACATTCAGCTCTATGAAGATATTATTCCACAGCACTGACATGGCTCATGTCCCATTTTTCCCAGGAGCCAGAAGCTTCTATCAGCTCTCTAGTTTCTGTTTTTCTAGGTTTTTCAGATGTGATTTTTCTGCTTTGCAGCCTGGATGCACATTTTTAAGATTTTGTTTCCCTGTATATTTTATCTATGTGATTGGTGGAAAAGGAGACTTGAGAATATGATCTTTCAATACTACCTTGACTTAATTTAAGATTTGTGTTAGTTAGCTTTGGGTCTCTATAACAATGCCTGAAGTAATTAACTTAAAAAGAGAAAAGGATTGTTTGAAAGCTGGGCGTGGTGGCGCACGCCTGTAATCCCAGCACTTGGGAGGCTGAGGCAGGAGGATCACGGGTTCAAAGCCAGCCTCAGCAATGGTGAGGCAGTTAGCAACTCAGTGAGACCCTGTCTCTAATCAAATACGAAAAATGGCTGGGGATGTGGCCCAGTGGTCAAATGCTCCTGAGTTCAATCCCTGGTACCAAAATAAATAAGAGAGAGAAAGAGAGAGAGAGAGAGAGAGAGAGAGAGAGAGAGAGAGAAGAGGATTGTTTGAACTTGTAATTCTAGAGGTTTCACTCCATTGTTTACTGACTCCTTGCTTTGGGCCTATGCCAGCACATCATGGTGGGAACAGGAAGTGAACAAAACCACAACCTCATAGCCAGAAGAGAAAGAGCAAGAGGAAGAGGCAAGGTCCCACTATCTTCCTTGAGGGCATTTCCCCAGTGATCAAAAGATGCTCCCTAGGCCACCTCTTAATAGCAACCAGCTGGGGACCAAGCCTCTAACAGTGGGCCTTTCCAAAGTATAGCAAATTTTATATTCAGTATTTCAAATTAGTGAGGATTAAAAATTCTGATAAAGTCCAGAATCTGAGGGGCTTAAGAAAAGATTTATTCCTAAACACTATGGTGGAGAGCATAAATGAGGGCAACTCTTTAGGAGAGCTGTTTGAGAATATTAATAAAACATTTAATTTGCATTCTATTTAATCTAATAATTCATAATATATCTTGTAGTACACAGTAATACATGCATTTAGAATGTAGATTTAAATATTTATCATAGTATTGTTTTTATTAACAAAAAGAACAAGAAACTCCATAAAAACCTGTTAAACTCCAAGTTGAATAAAAGATGGCATATACACAAACTACATGCTGTGCAATCTTACAAAGAATGGGATAGATATGTGCATATAGAAAAGATATAAATACAAGAAGCCACTCATAAAGAAGTTAATAGCAGATATAATATGATTTCATTTGGGTAAAATAACTCTAGAAGCTAATCAAGGGACTGTTGGCAGTCATTAATTACAGTAATTAAAAATGAGGTAAGAGGTGCTTTTATACTTATACCCTTTCACATAGTTTGCAGTTTTAACATGCTGTGTGTGTGTGTGTGTGTGTGTGTGTATGTGTGTGTGTGTGCTTATATTTAAAAAGCTACCCTTTATCTTTGGTGAGAATGTAAAATGGTTCGGGTACTCTGGAAACTGGTTTAGAAGTTTTTAATGAAAGTAAACATATGGTGGTGGGTGTGTAGCTCAGTGTTAGAGTGATTGCCTAATGTGTGCAAGGCCCAGGTTCCATCGCCTGCAACACACACACACACACACACACAAACCACCACACACAAAACAAAACAAACAAGTATGTGATTACCACATGGCCCAGCAATTGCACTCATGGGTATTTGTCCCAAATAAATGAAAACTCATCTTTACACAACATGTTAATACATGTTCACAGTAATTTTATTTTTAATAGCCCCAAACAAACCTACTCTCCTTCAGTGGGCAAATGATTACATAAACTGTGTTATGTCCACACCACAGACTACTACTTAGCAATAAAAAGGAATGTCCGCTTTATAAACACACAACAACTTGGATATGGATGTATGGAATTATGCTAAATTCAAGTAAACCAATAACAAAAAAACTATCTAGTGTGCAATACCACTTATATCTCATCTTTTAAATGGCAAAATTATGGAAGTGGAAAATAATATATTAGTGGGTGACAATGATTAGAGATGCAGGGGGAACAGGGAAGGGGAGGCAGAAGCAACATTAGGGAACCTTGTGATAATTTAACCACTCTGTATCTTGAGTACAGTCATAGATACATAAACTTACATGTATGATAAATTGCATAGAAGTAAACACACACACACACACACACACACACACACACACACATACACACACACACGAGATACACATAGAATTCGGAAAATTTGAATTTGGTAGGTCGATTGTGCCAATGTCTATTTCCTGGCTGTGTTATGTTAACAGTTTTTCCAAATGCCATTCGAGGGCAAAGTATATGCAGCCTCTCTATATAATATTGCTCACAAATGCATGTGAATTTATAATTATTTCAAAAATCTTTAATTAAGAAACCCAGTCCTTTAGAATGGTAGTTTTTTTTTTCCTTTATGAAGATCTCATAAATTATTTTTGTTAGGTTATCCTAAATATTTTATAGATATGATTTCTATTACAAATTAAATCTCACTATTACATTTTCTTAACAGTTATTACTAGTTTAGAGGAATGAAATTCATTTTTTATATGCTGGTGCCCTATTGACATGGCAATTTTGCTAGTTGCTCTTATTTATTCTTACAGATTATCAGTAGAGTCTCATTTACTATGAGTTTTCAACATGAGAAACACTGAAAATTTTAATATGATTTTTATGAATGTTTTGAGAAAAACATGTAATTTTTCTTCTTTACGTGCATTCAGGTAGTAAATTGCACTGGTAGATTTTCTGATAAAATAACCTTGATGTTGAATCTTCTCTGATAGCACTCCTGCTTTTCTGGGATCAACACTACACAATCACTTTGTTTCATTAATTTAAAAAATACTATTGGTTTAATTATCTAATATTCCATCACTGATTTGTGAATGTATGTTCACCCATGAAATCAGTCTGTCATTTTCTTTGATAGTAATTTACTTGCTCTGTTTTGGTATGAAGGTTATTAACTGACTTCAGAAAATAAGTTTGGAAGCTTATTTTCTTCAACAGATTGTATAAAATAGGATCTACATAAATAGGACTTTGGTAGAATTTTCCGATATAGTATTGTCTGTGCCAGCAGCTTCTGGGGCAAGGGAAGAATATGATCAATTTTAATATTTTCACTTGTTCTTAGTCTTTACAATTTTTTTGTAAAAAAGAAATTGTTTTCTTTTTTCTAATACCAAATTTGTTGTTTTAAGTTTTTTTTCACAAAACTTCCCACTTCATCTAGGTTTTTATGTCTAATTCTCTCTGGTTCCCATAATATTCTTTTCAATGAATTTTAAATTAAATCGTTGCTCAAATTTATCAAATAAATACTTTGCTCTTGTGTTAGTTGCTTTCCATCACTGCAACAAATACCTGAGATAATCAAACTAAAAGGAACAAAGATTTATTTTGTCTCATGCTTTTAAAGGTTTCAGGCTATGATTGCTTGGCCCTATTGCTTTGTGCCTAAGGTAGCATAATACATTATGGTAGAGGAAGCCTGTTCACCACATGGTGACTAGGAAGCAAAAAGAGAAGAAGAGAAAGGCTTGAGGAAGTTGGGTCACTGGGGGCATCCCCTTGAAGGGTCTGTCTCCAGTGACCTAACTATTCTGGTTAGGCCTTATCTTCTAAAGATTCCATCATCTCCCAGTAGCATCACAGGCTGGTGATCAAGCCTTCAACATGTCTCTAGTAAAGAAAGGCACTTTTTCCTAACATTTCCAAACCACTAATAACTTCCCATTTTTCCCAGATAATCTTCCTATGGAATCTTGAATTCAGTTAAGGCTTAATACCTACTGCCATCCTCAAGATTTTTCTTATCATCATCCTAGAAATTCTTTTTGCTGCTTCTACCAATTTTTTTTAATTTAAATTTTTTTTTTAATTCTTTAAATTTTTTTTTAGTATGTCACATTTCAGTAGATCAAATACTTCTCACAAAGTATGCACTGCAATGGATAACTCTGTGTTTTGATACCCTACTATCTAAAATTGCTTTCACTGTACCCTTATGCAAGATTGGTTGTCTAAGTTATACAGAAGTCTACATTGGAAATATTTTTTCATTAGCAAGGTGAAGGCACTGTTTACTGTATTTGGACATCTTAATTACTTTCTTTTTATATTCCTGATGTTTTGAACATATTTTGGACTATTTCCCACGCTGTTCTGAAATACCACAGTCATTTATTTCATGAAATTCCTTGTATACCTAGTGTCAGGTGTTCAGTGGGAACTTTTGATCTGGAAGCTCCTGTCCTTAAATGCCTTGACTCTTTCTAGTATTATTTCCTTGTTATTTATCTTCCTTCTGTTTTATCTGTTCTCACATTTTGGAACCACAACTATATGGATATTTGCCCTCCCAAATTACAGATTGATCATTCTTTTTATTTTCTCTCTTAGGGTTCATCTGTTTGTTGTTTTGCCACTTTGGGAGAGAGAAACTACTCATTATTTTCTGCCCTATTTCCTGTAAAATATTTTGTTTTCCCATCATACTTTTAGTTTCTGAAAAATGTTTGTTTTTTAAATGGTATTTAAAAGCATCATGTTCTTAATCCCTGAATGTAAAATACTCTTATTCCTTGGCTTCAGTGCACCTAAGCACTTAGCATTCTGTGGACTGGTAACTCATATGCCAGGAGTCCTTCTACTTTCCCACTTTTATAAATTTTTAATATCTCTTAGTGGGTGTCCTTTTACTTATCTCATCCTTCTACACAGATGCTTTGTTTTTCCCCTTTACTCTGATTTTAGAGGAATTTTCCATGTATATTTAATATTGCATATTTAAAATATCCTTACTAAAATATCTAATATATCCATGTTAATTATCCTACATTTTATGTCTTCCTTAATTGTATTTTCAAAATTTTAATAATCTTGCCAGATATTAGTCTATATAAACAGATTCTTTCTAGTAGCTAGGTTTTATTTTTGCAATCATCTTCTTTGTGGAAAATTAAGAAATGGATTATAGATGTTCATAACTTACTAAACAAATTCCAAAAACAAAGCTCAAGACGTGGTCGTAATAATACATGGTACAAAACCTTTGAATAAAAGTGTGCCAGTAGGATAGGAGAAATGGAATAGCCTAGACCATCCAGCAGAGCCAAGTATGTGTTCATGTATGTGTCTACACAGATGCACACAAAGATATTATCAAATAGGTTAAGTTTCCATAAGAAAGTAAATCTACTAAGCTAATAGGAGAAGACGCAGAATTTCTATGTGAGCTCAAGTGGAGAAGCCTTTCTTAATTAAAATCCAAAAATCACACACGCTAAAGGGAAAGACTGATGGACAAGCCTCATTCAGAACTGGTGATTTCTATTTAGCAAAGGTAAATTTAACATAATAATGACATTGAGCTTTGCTTTATTCTGTATATAGAAAATACAAAGAACTTCTGTAAATCACCAAGGTAAAAGCCAACAATCCAGTAGGGGAAAAAATGGTCAGGAAACATGAGAAAGCCTTTGGATGGAAAACTAGGCAGAATATTTCTTAACTGAATGAATGTGTGCTTAACCTTGCTAATGATCTGAGATTTGAAAATTTAAGCATTATATTATCATATTGATATGATAGAGCCAAAATCTGAAAACTTGACCATATTAAATGCTAGTGAGAATGTGAGGAAATGAGAGCTTTTGCTTACTTTGGGAATTAAAACCTAATGGAGCTATTCTGGAGTACACTCAGGAAAATTTACACAATTGTGTACCTTCTGACTCAGGAGTCTTCCTTTAGTTTTCCTTTCATCATATATCCCATAAAAAATAGAAACTTTGGCGGGCGCGGTGGCGCACGCCTGTAATCCCAGCACTTGGGAGGCTAAGGCAGGAGGATCGCGAGTTCAAAGCCAGCCTCAGCAATGGCGAGGCACTTAGCAACTCAGTGAGACCCTGTCTCTAAATAAAATACAAAAAAAAAAGGGCTGGGGATGTGACCCAGAGGACGAGTGCCCCTGAGTTCAATCCCTGGTACCACAAAAAAAAAAAAAAAAAAAAAAAATAGAAACTTTGGTTATGAAAGCAAGGCTCTGAGGTTAATGTGGATAGCATTCCCTACAGAAATCGATAGTGATAGATATATATGTACACAGTACAGATCTCAGCACCAAAGTTAAGGAATTAGATTTACATATGTCAACATATGTGTAGTTAGTGAAATAAGCATTATTTTCAAAAATCACATATACACATAACAACTCTTATCACACTTTTGTTTAAGTGAATCTATTGAAGTGCTTTGAAAGGACTTTATGTCAATGTGTGCACAGTGCAAGGACCAAGGTGGAGAGCAGAATGGGAAAGGGAATTGTGGATGAAGAATACAATTAATAACTAATATAAATAAAGAATTAATAACTGGTTGAATGAGGGAGAGAGTGAAATAACACAAAAGGAACTTTGTAAATATTACTGGTGAATGTGCCATAAACAGAGGGGTAGGTTTGAGTTGATTTTTTTCACCTATGTTCCTTTAAGATAAAACTAGTTAAAAATTAAAGGCCAGTGATTCAAAAGTCATCTCTGGAGAAACACATAGCCCAGCTGGAGACTTGGGTAACAGCTACAGAGATGGCTATTATTCTCAAGAGGACAGTAATCTAACCACCCAACAGAACATTACTATATAATATGACAGAAAATCTATCAGGGGAAAACAAGACTGTGACCTTTTAGTGATCTTCCAGGGGAAAGCGTTTTTCTATATTCCATTAGCACTGAGATTGATGATTCAGGTTTAAGGTATAAGATCTCTGATCATGTGCTTGGATTACATAAGAGACTCACGATTGATAGAGGGCTGCTGGATGCCCAAATCCAACCAGCTTGTGCTCCATCCAAAGCAGAGCTGATTGCTGATTGAAGAGCCCATCTTATGCTGTGTCATGGTGCGTTATGATGGCTGGGGACAAAGAGACAGGAGAATGAAATGTTTGAGTCTACATTAGAAGCCAGTAGTTATGAAGGCCCTATTGTGTGCCAGGTGCACACATAGGCTGCATTAATCAGTCTTCATGACAAGCCCAACAGTCAAGTATGCTCATCTTACCCTTTAGAGATGAGAACAAGAGAGAAAATGTAAATTGCACAAGGTCAACTGGTAAAAACAAGCTAAAGTTCAAACCCAAATATTTCTGGCTGTTTGTAATATATATTCTAAAAGGCTAGAGTTGCATCTCACTATCTAAGTGGATTCATCCAATGTTGACTTTATCATCTTATTTGGTATGCCAGTGACAGGGTTTCTCACTGTTTCTAAGATAAAATGCTGTGCCTACACTCCCGAGAGGGTACTGTAGGTAGTCATGTCAAGAGCTACTGAATTAGGGACCAGTAATGGCTTGAAGGTAACTACTACAACAGACAGGAGCCTAAGGGATAGCCTAGAATGACAAGATTTTCCATGGTAAGTATTATGGATGTGAATTAAGTAAAATAGGACTTATCTCTTTAGAATTTAAAGTGAGAGGTTTGGTAACCATGAACTCCTTGATAGGCAAAGGGAAAATGGAGCCACACAGAGAACAATGGACAAAAACACATCACACTTTACATAATTAATTATACACATAGGTTACAGAAAGGTTGAGAAAGGCTTAGAGCAGCCACAGGGGGTCAGGAGGCTGAATTGAGAGCAAAGGCAGAGAGAGATACAGTGCAAAGAGTCACTGTATGTGGTCAGATAAAATGAGGAACCAGTCAAAGAACTTGCTCAGGGAACAGAGCTGTCCAACCACAGGAATTTATTCTAGGCCAAGTCCAGGTGCTTCTCCTCAGCCATGTGCTTCTGATTAATTTGATAAGTCCACAGGTGGTCATTTTTATTAACATGATTAAATTATTTATCAGGTTGTGACTTATGGTTGTGCCAGGCAGATGGTGGTTGTTCACTTGTACAAACAAAGGGTAGAGTCATTCCACCTCGTTACTTGAACTCAAAATGGAGTAGTGAGTAGCATATGGCAAACTATTGTTTTCCAAAGTGGAGTAACTTGGGTTTAGGCACAACCTGAAAACTAATGGTCTATACAGCATGGGGAAACTCAAAGTAGAACACAGCCTGCTCTCTACAAAGATCCACCCCAGGTTAAGATTCCTGTTATTCATTTTCTTTAATAAATCCTTAAGATATACTCCTAGTTGCAAAAGGTTGTGTAAAAAAAAATCTGTGTATAAAGGGAAAAAAAGCCTAAAGTAATAACTGTTTTGCTTTCTTAACTTCCTAGAAGGTGACCTTCAACTTTGAAGGAGACTGAGTCAGAAGTAAGAATAGATAGCTAGAGAGTGTTTCATGCTTCTGTTATCAATGACTATGAGCCACACAAGGTACCCCTAATCTAATTTTCAGAGACAGAGTTAATAGTGTCATTCTGACTTGGAGGTGCTTGTGAATTAGGGTATAGGGGATGTGTTAAAGAATAAAAGTGAAGCAGGGAGTCATGTGTGAGAATTGAAGCCAATGAAGGTTAGGATGGCATCTCAAAATATATTTTGGGGAATGTACTCAGAGTCCCATGTGGTTAAGCTAAATCATCATGATGGTTCATTTAGGAATCCATTTGGGAGAATGAAGAGAGGACATCCCAAGAACTCCAGAAGCAAAATAGCCAGAACACATTGGTAGCAAGTGGAGTGACTGACCATCTCCATTTGACTGTAACTGCAGTGTTTCCTGACATATGAGATTTTTCAGAACTATAATCAGGAGAGTCCTGCACAATCTGGGAAACTAGGTCAATTCTTACAAATAACAGAAGCCCAAACCTCATTAGTTAAGCAAAAATAGGTAATTTGTTGACTCCAAAGAAGAAAATCCCTAAATCATAGTTCACAATGTCTCAGGAAAGGAATATGAAGTACAGGGAGCTCCTACCTTGAGTATCCAGGGACTTTACCTCTGTCTAATAATGAGGAGGTTTTGAAGCACATCCATGCCAAGCCTCCTTTCAGATCCCATTTATCTGGGTTTGAACTTAATTAAGAACTTGATTTTTAAATGAAATAATTGCTTACATGAATAACAAAATAAGCCTATGGCTTCCAACATTTTCTTCCTACTGCAATCAATCATCAGGAGAGCTCAAAATATGTTCATGGTGGTAATCCCCCACCTCCCTCCGAGGATTATTGTTTAAGTGGCCTGGGGGTTGCCAGAGCTTTGTGAGTTTTTAAAGATCAGGAGGTTATTCTAATGTACAGATCCATTAATTTGGGATCCACTCCTATATTCTCTCCCAGAATAGCCCTGGAATTTGAGACGAGGACGAGTAAAGTTGTGTGTGTACTTAAGTCTTCAGATTGTCAACAGAAGACCATTTTCAAGCCCTGTGGGTGAGCTAAAAGCACACTATTGCTATTCTGCCCAGATGAAGAGTAGGTACAGGTGATTAGGAGATTTTGCAGGTAACTGAGGTGGACCCTGGCTAGAGAGATGCAGACTCCTCCATTATCTTTCTCCTGCCACTGTCATTACCATCTATCTAAGCTTCTCTGAAATTGATCTCAAATAATTAGAGAATAGAATTACAATTACCAGATCCTGGAAAGGGTGTGGTGGAGGGGGAATGGAGAAAAGATGGATAATAAGTAAATACAGGGGTGCAGTTTGATAAAAGGAATAACTTCTAAATTTCTATAAGCACAGTAGGATAACTATGCTTGACAAAAATTAATTGAATATTTCCAAAATAGCTAATAGGATTTTGAATGTTCCCAGCACAACAAAATCATACATGTCAGAAATGATAAATATGCTAATTATCCTGACCTGATTAATACATGTTATATGCATGTATTAAAATGCCCCACACTGTAAATATGTACAATTATTATGTGTCATTTAAAGAATGTAATAAAAATATTTTAAACTATCTCACAGCTTTTGTGAACACACACACACACACACACACACACACACACACACTCTCACACACACACAGAAGCTTCTGTCAGATGTGCTATTAAAGTCCTGGCTCTGGCATCTATCAGTTGACTTTTGACATCAACTCATTCTCAACTTTGGTTTTTTCACTCCTAAAATTGGGATAATACCACATTTTGTAACTGACCCATATTAAGCAACTGATATGTGACTAATGCAAGAATACATTGCTAGTCTCTTCCTCATTTTCACCACTTTGAATATCTGAGTCCTCCAAGAGACTTCTTTGAACAACAGGATATTCCTGCCATAGCCAATCATGTCCTCAATCCTCACATTCTCAGCTTGCATGAACACACTGTTCCAGCATCCCCAGATGCATCTTTAAGACATTATAACTATATATCTCTTAATGTCTCATATTTATGAATGTGCAGTCAGAATATTTGAATCAAAGTTGAAGTTTCCAGAGAAAATGACTATGGGATTCCACAGTGGTGGTTTAAATATTCTGCTAATGCAAATTACATTATCAACCATAATTTTCATGTATCATGACTTAGCAGATTTCATATTCCATAGATGATAGATATTCAAAACTTATAACTCAATGATTGTCTGATATTATGGCACTGATTTTCTATTTTGGTGATTGATATGCAGAAAAGATAAATCTGAGTCTACAGCCCCTATGCAGAGACTATTTACCTTCAAATCCCTACCCCAAACCAGTCTTGACTTGTTTGACCATGAGAGATCAGGGCTATACCTGAGACCCTGAGAATCACGCACAGGAGGCTCCTTCTGAGAGTTCGGCTCTGAAATGTTGGTTCATTGAAGAAACAGCAGCTACCAAGTCAGCTGAAATTTCAAATTGAGACTTAATTTTTATTTGTCCTTTTAAAAGAGAATGGATGCTGTTTAAGTAATAATTAGTAAAGCCAAGCATTTGGACAGTGAGCATAGAATAAGGATAAGATAATGACATTTCTCAGATTGATTCAGGGATCTTCAAATTTAATGACCTGATAATTTTAAGTTTGCATGACTTGGCAATTCTTATGCACAAACAGACACAAAGAAATTAGAGAAATTAATTCAACAATATGGAGAGAAAAGTCAGGCTATCACAAGGGAAGATGACCCCAAAACACACTCAACAAGATACACAGACCATACTGGAAAGGACAATAACTTCCTTCTTCTTCTTCCATGAACACACAGAAATGAGAGAATCCCAGATGCGCCTGGACTTCATTCTTTTCTCAGCTGCTGTCCGTCTAATCCAAGGATAAACACCTCAGTCTCAGTGGCTTACTAACCCAGTCACATTCACTCTCTTGTCATCTGGTGGTTGTGGCTAACCTTGGAGCTGGAAAGTCAAATAAGTCAGAAGCTAGGAAAGCTTTGTGAGGGGCTGTATGTGCTGATGGTCAGGGGGCTGTGATTTGTACAGAAGGAAATCAAGACTGAAGGAGATCTCATTTCCTCCCCTAAATGCACTTTCTTTCTTTCAAGTTCCAGGACATACTTCACATTAATTCTTTTTCTTAAATTTATGTATACATCAATTGATTTGCTATTTATCTTAGTATTTTCAGATGAAACAGAAAACCAGACCAAAACAAATGTAAAGATTAGTTAATTATAAGGGACTGGGGTGTGGCTCAGTGGTAAAGCACTTGCCTAGAATGCAAGAGGCCCTGGGTTCTATCCCCAGTGCTGCAAAAAAAAAAAAAAAAAAAAAAAAAAAAGACCCAAGATTAGTTAATTATGATTACAAGACAAATGTAATCATAATTTGTCACTACCACATCAGTCAAGAAGTAGAATTTGGCAGCCACCTCCAAAAGCCCTTCTCTATGCCTCATCCAAGCCAGCCCTTTCCTCTAAATGTAACTATGCCAACTTTTGTAACAAGAATTTGCTTTCATTTCTTCATGGTTTTACCATTCAAGTGTGTGTACTAGACACTATACTAAATAGTTATGCTTACTGTACCAACTTGCTATGTTGTTTAACTATTTTTTCCATCTAAAAATTACTCCTGGGGGCTGGGGTTGTAGCCCAGTGGTACAGTGCTTGCCTAGCATGTGCGAGGCACTGGGTTTGATCCTCAGCACCACATAAAAATAAATAAATAAAATAAAGGTATTGTGTCCAACTACAACGAAAAAAAATGTTTTTTTAATTACTCCTCCATCTTCTTTCTGTTTTTCATAATTTATGTGTTGAAGAATCAGAGCTTTTGTACCTATGAAGTTTCTTACTTCCTGAATTTCAAACTCATTGTGAAGCTCAACATGTTTTCCTGACCTATCCATTTTCTGCAAACAAGGAGCTGGATCCAGATAATCAATCAGAATCAGGTTCAGTCCTGTTGATGAGGCTATCGTGTGTGCTGGAGTCTTTCAACAGGATTGTGGCTGGTTTTCAATTTTCTCATGTCACCAAATGATACTCAATGGATCCATTACCTGGTTGAGCATTGTAAAAATCCAAAATACTTATTTTATCATTTTGCTTTCATTTATTTTTTTTAATATGGTAAAGCATGGTTTATAACTCCAGAATATGCTCTATCCTGGTGAAGCTTAGCATGCAAACTGGAGGAGATGGTGTATTCTGCTATTGTTGAATGAAGTATTCTATAAGTGGCAATTAGATCCAGTTGATTGATGGTGTTGTTCAGTTCAGCTGTTTCCTTACTGATTTTCTCCCTGCTGGACCTGTCAATTGCAGATAGAGGAGTATCCAAGTCTCCAACTATAACAGTACACTCATCTATTTCTCCCTGAAGGTCAGTCTGCTTTTGCCTCGTGTATTTTGATGGTTTTGTTAGGTGCATGTACACTAAGAATTGGGATGCTTTCCCTTAATCATGATGAAATGTCTCTCTTTATCCCAATAACTTTCCTTTCTCTGAATTCTTTTTTGTTTAAAATTAATATAGCCATTCCAGCTTTCTTTTGATTAGTATTAGCATGGCATGTACTTTACTTTTAACCTATCTGTATTTTTACAGTTAAAATCAGTTAGTGATAAACAACCTATAGTTGAGTCTTATTTTTTTGGTCCATACTGAAATTCTGTTGATTGAATTATTAGAATAATGAGGTTTTAAGTGATTACTGATATAATTGAAATTGTATCTACCATATTTGTTACTGTTTTCTATTTTTCTCCCTAACACCTTTTTGGCCTTCTCTCATTTTAGTTGAGCATTTTTTACTTAATTAAGCATATTTCACCTAATTTTCTCTCCTCTTTTAAATTACCAATGCTATTTCTCTTCTAAATGATTTTTAATTGTTGCCCCAGATTTTTCAACTTAAATTTTAATACCAATTCAATTTCATTTTCAAATACAGGACACTACTTCAAACATCTTGTGACACAAGACAAACTCCCTCATTTATGTTTGGGAAAGTTGTTTATTTCTCTAACTTTTGAAAGATAATTACTCTGGGTATAGAATTCTAGTAGAGATTAGAATTCTAGTAGAAACTTCTGCCGTCTGACTCTATGAGTCCCACTTTTTTTGATTGCATATCTGAGTGAGATCCCATGCCATTTGTCCTTCAGTGCCTTGCTCATTTTCAGTTAGCACGATGCCCTTCAGAATCATTTATTTTGTCACAGTTGACAGGGTTTTCTTCTTTTTTAAGGCTGAATAGTATTCTACTGTGTAGTGTTCCACATTTTCTTTTTCTCCTCATCCACCGATGGACACTAAGGTTGTTTCTTTATCTAGGGTATTGTGGATACTGCTACAGTGAAGATGATATCTCTTTGACATTGATTCCATTTCCTTTGGATATCTTTTCTTCCATTTTCTTTTAATTATTTCTTAGGCTTTTCATCCCTCTGCTTACATTACCAATCTGTTCTTGCATACTCTCCACTTTTGCCACAGAACTATAGTTGTTTCAAATTATCAGTTTGAAAATTCCCAAAACTCTGCTTTATCTAAGTCTAGTTTTGATGCTTGCTCTGTCACTTCAAATAATGTTTTTTTCTTTTATTACCCTTGAAGTTTTTTGTTGTTATTACCAAAAGCCTGACATGATGTACTAGATAAAAGGAACTGAGGTTAGTAGCTTTCACTGTGGGATTTTATATTTATCAGGCTAGGAGTTAGCAGTGTTTGTCATTAACTGTAGGTGTCAGAGGCTATAATTTCTTTCCATTTTGTTGTTTTTGTCTTTCCTGTTCTCCTTAGGTCTCCTAGAGATTTTTCTTAAATAAGGTCTGAGACATGCCATTCTACTAATTGTGATCCCCTATTGTCACACAGGAGCCCAACTAGTAGGTTGTCATGGTGTGGGGAGAGAGACATACTCCATAGTTCCACGATTAAGTCTCAGTCTTTCAGAGGGACTGTACCCTTGGGCTGTGACCTTCCTAAGTGCTTCTTGGTGACTCTGCCTGCCCCCACTATGAGACAGGAAGGATGGGAGAGATAGAGTTGGGTACTTCCTTCCTCACAAGTCAGTTAGATTCTGATAAAATAGTTTCCATTGAGGAGAGGCCTTGTTAAGAACAGAATGCTCTTGTCATGCTTCAGAATGCATGTTTTCCTCTCCCTCTGGTGGAAGACACAGATGTGGAATAAACTGAGACACCCACTGATGGATAAATGGATAATGAAAATGTAGCATGCATATAATAGAATATTATTCATCCACAAAAATGAAATTTTGTCATTTTCAGCAACATGGATAAGCCCAAAGTACATTATATTGAGTGAAATAAGCCAGGCACAGAGAGACAAATACTATACAATCTCACTCACTTATATGTGTAATCTAAAAAAAAAAAAAAAAAAAAAAAGCTGATCTCATGGAAGTAGATTAGAATGGTGGTTAACAGAAGCTGGGAAGGGGTGGGGGATAGAAAGAGGTTGGTGGTGGGTAAAGCTCACAAAACTGTGCTGGTCCCTGACCATTGAACACTGGATCCTCCTTTCAACTTTTTAACTCTCAAGCTTGTCTACGTTGAGCCTCTCCACAATTTGTCAACTACAGTTTAAAAATTTCTACCCTAATACTGGCTCTAGCACATTTCCTGTTCCTAGGTTTCCTCTTCTGGTAAGCTGTGATTCTCAGTATCTGTTTGTCTATCTTTGCAATTCAGGGAGCAAGAGTCTCCCTGTGACATCAATTCTCTGAGAGGCCTAAGGAGAATTGTTGGTTTTCAGTTTTTTCTCTTGCTGTGAGGATGGAACTGATTATTTCTAAGCTCAGTATTTGCCAGGCTTCCTGGTAACTAGACTTTTTTGTTTCCATTTGTTTGGATGCTTTGAGGAGGTAACACTTCCTTTCATCTACTATGTGGTTACCCAGGAATACAACTGATACAAGAAAAGAAGAATAAGTGGGCTGATTTTTTTAAATTTATTTACTTAGGTTTTTATATATTCAGTTGTTTCCCTACCATATACACAAGGTGACCTGATGATATATTTTTAAATTTTTTTTTGTGATTTGTTATTTTAGTTATATATGGCAGCAGAATATATTTTGTCATATTAAACATACACAGAGCATAACTTCCCATTCTTCTGGTTAGACACTATGTGGAATCACATTGTTTTTATATTCATATATCAACATATGAAAGTAATGTCCGATTCATATTTTTAAAGTAATTTTAGGCCTAGAAAAGTCTTCTAAAAATAGTACAAAATTACAGTATATTTATCACTCACCTTTCTTTATGTTAATATCTTGCAGAAGCATAGAATATTTATCAAAACTAAGAAATTAGCACTGGTTCCAAACTCAAAATTAAATTATAGACTTATTTGGATTTCACAAATTTTTCTACTATTGCATTCATTTTAGTTCCAGACATCTCTTATGTTAAGTTGTCATGTCTCCTGAGTTTCCCAAATTGTGATACTTTCTGTTTTTCCTTGCCTTTCAGACTTCTGACCCTTTTGAAAAGTACTGAACCAGTATTTTGTATAAAGTACCTCAATTTTTGGTTTCCTGATGTGTTCCCATGGTTAGATTGAAAATATTAATTATTTGGGAGGAAAAAAAGTGGTGTGCCCTTGACACACAGGGAGTGGGCCCGTGATGTTGATCATTTATTACTGATACAGCTAACCTTGATCAAATGGTTCAGATAGCATCTGCCTGGGCCCTTCACTACAACTTGCTATATTTTTCATCATAACTATTAAGCACTTGGGGACAGATACTTAGAAAAGTATACACTTTCTATTTGAAATTTACCCACTATTCAGCATTCACCAATGGATCTTTCTTGTAGAAATTATATCAATAGTGTTCTAATGATGATTTTGTAATATATATCACATTCCTTCCATATTTACTGATTGGGATTCTTATGTAAGGAAGAGTTAGTTATTGCTTTTATTCATTTATGTTTTCAGTTATACCTTTGTGGACTCCTGGGTGTTTATCTTATTCTTTGGATTATATTCCAATACTACCATTACTATTTTTTTAGCTTGAGTTGTTCACTGAGAATTCTTTGGTAATTAATCTTTGGACCATAAGAACTATTTCAGGTTTACTACTGTGCTTATTCATCCTTTTCTGCTTTTATTGTGTTTACTTGACTTGTTTTATTTTAACAATTCCTTACTTGTTGTCATCACAGGATATTCCAGGATAGTCATGTATTTCCCTTCCATAGCACTTGGTTGCCATCAGTAGAGAGGTTTGAGACAGACAGACAGACAGACACACACACACACACACACACACACACATACACATACACACACACACCACAAACTCACCAGTCTATATTGATCCTTCCACTTCAATGCAGCATCACAGGTTCATTTCAGACTTCCTCCTTTCCTTATTTCTAACTGAAAGAAATTGGCTACCATTCTCTACCATGTATTTACTTACTTGTTCGATACTTGTATACAAATAAAGTAGCTTCAGATTCTTAATCCATCCCCTCTGGGAAACAAATATACCAACAAGAGAAGGATGCAATTGACAGAACCACTCATCAGAAGACAGAAGATTACACACATTTTTTTGCACGTAGATGGAGATTTCAACAAGGTAGACCATATCTTGGGCCAAAACGCAAACCTACACAAATTCAAAAGAACTAGAACTAGAAAGTTCATCAAGGTCCCAGTTTAGAAGTTCCACACACAAATATCAATCACATTTATATATGCTAACAATGAATATGTAGAAACTACAATAACATTTGCAATCATCCTAAACAAAATGGTATCTTAGCCATACAGTTAAAGCCTGGATGAGATCTATATGCTGAAAAATGCAAAATGGTGATAAAGGAATTATGAAAAACCTAAATAAATAGGTAGATGTATTATATTCATGTATCAGAAAACAAAAATGTCAGTCCTCTCAACATTGATTTATTCATTAAAAAATTATAATAAATCCCAGCAAGGATTTTTGTAGACATAGATAGTCTTATTCTAAAATTTGTAGGGAAAGCCACAGACCCTAGAATAGCTAAAATATCTTGAAAAAATAAAGTGGGAGGAAACATTGTACTTAATACTAATATTTACTATGTAGCTATTATAACCAAGACACTGTGGTATTGGGGAGAGACATGGATCAATGGACCAGACTAGAGAAACCAGACATAGACCCACACTAAGATGGGCAACTGATTTTATAACAGTGTAAAGGCAACTAAATGGAGGAAAGCTAACCCTTTTAAAAGTGGTATTGAATTAATTGGACATCCATCAAGAAAGAAAAAATGAACTTCAAAGTATGCCTTATAACATATAAAAGTTAACTCAAAATGCTTCAGAGCTTTAAGCATAAAACAAGCTATAAATTTTTTTTGAGAAATGGAAAATGTCTTCAGAATCCAGGGGAGGCAAATTCTCTTAGACTTGATGCCCAAAAGAGGCAATTTGAAGCTCATCAAAATGAAAACCTTTTGCTATGCAAAAGATTCTGTGAAGAGGATGAACTTATAAGCTACACACTGTGGAGAAAATGTTTCCTAAGCTCATATCTAGCAAAAAATTGGAAATTAGAATATATAAAGTATCTCAAAAACTCAACAGTAAAAACAAAACTCCAATTAAAAAATGGGCAGTAGTGTCTTCTGGTACACAAAAGTCTAAAATTTTGACAAAGTTCATATTATCTAATTTTTTGTTGTCTTGCAACAACAAATCATATATCCAATAAAGGATTACTCTCCAGAGTGTATATAAAATGCTGTTGGTTATCCTGGCAGGATGTCACTGTGAAGTTGAATGTATGCCCTCACCTGCATGGTGTGGAGGGCTCTGTTGGTCAGGATGTTTCCATGACTCAGCTTCATTTTTGTAGCTTGCTTGCTTTGTGCCACCCATTCTCATGGGGCATGTCCTTTAGCATAGAAGGTAAAGTGCCAGGCTTCATGGCACATGCTGATAATCCCAGTAACTGGGAGGCTGAGGTAGGAGGATCACAAATTCAAGGTCAGCCTCAGCAATTTAACAAGGCCCTAAGCAACTTAGCGAGACCCTGTTTCTAAATAAAAATTTAAAAGGGCTGGGATGCAACTCAGTGGTTAAGTGTCCCTGGGTCCAATCCCCAGTACCTGCCCCCTGACATCCCCAACCCCCACAAAAAAATATTGAAAGTAAAACCCTAGGATAGAGCTAAGTGGTAAGGAAAAAGGCCTGGATATAGAAAGAGCTTAAGAAATGTAGGGAGAAATATGGAAGCAAAAAATTACAAGAACCAAGTGAAGGCTTAAGAATCTGAAGACAGGGTACAGAAGTCCAAGACAGTGATGGACAGAATTGGAACAGACTGACAGAAGCGATAACAGTTTGTGCATTAAAGAGAAAAAGGAAAAAACCCAAAAGGGACATTCAGGGGAAAGAAATGTTGGTTCATGTAGAAAAAAGATGGACGGGGGGGAGTGTGAGAAAATATAGATAAATGAAAAAATTGAATGATGCTGAGAAAGGAGAAGAAGACGTGGAGAATAGTGTTCAAACCCTTCTATGATAGGACAAATACTTTGCTTTGGTTCTAGGCTGAATTGAAACAAAATAATTTAATTTCTAACACTTTGATCAAATCCTGTAAAAATTAAATTCTATAGTTAACTCTTTCAAAATGAAGCTTAATAATGTGGATTCCCTGTATAAATAAAAATAATAGCCCCCTCTTCCAATTTCTTGTGCCTGCACTTATATGATAGGTTTCCTCTCTGCTGAATAAAACAAACACAAACAGAACCAGGGTAGAAACCCTGGCAACATTTTTTTAATTTTAACAAGAAACAAACAAACAAAAAAAAAAGAAAAAGTGAGGATCCAGGTAGAAAATATGGTTTGCTACTCAGTAAAGAAATTAGGCTGACCTCAGGCTCCATTTGTCTCTGGGCTCACTGATGCCAGAGGACACCCATGAGTATCCACAGAGCCTCAGGAGGAGGACAAGGGAGTCTGCACAGAGAATGTGAAATTCAGACAAGCTGTGGGTCATAAAGGAAGGTAACCTCACAAAGTCTCAGAACATGCATCCCTTACATACACATCAATAACATACTCAACAAGGTTCCAACATCAAATCAAAATGCATAATGTTATATGGAAGAGCAGTCTTCCTTCTCCCCTGTTGTTATACATTGTCATCTTCAAGGAAATTCTTATTTCTCCCCCTTTCCTATAAAAAAAAAAAAGACAGCATACAATAAAATGCTATTTTTAACTTACTTTGCTATGTCACAGTATATTCTGGAGACATTTTCTTATCATTATATGGAGAGCTTCTTCAATATAGTTTTGTTGGTGGTGGTTTTTTTGTTTGTTTGTTTGCTTTTTTTTTTTTTTTTTTTTTTTTTTTTTTTTTTACTGCTTCAAAGTATCCTATTATGTGGATGTACCATAGTTTATTTATCTGGTCCTCTCTTGAAGTTTTGAGTTGTCTATAATATTTTGCTGTTCCAGTGCTGCTGAGAATGTGTGTGTGTGTGTGTGTGTGTGTGTGTGTGTGTGTACACCACTGTATGCAGATATGCATGAAAGACAAATTCTTGAAGGCATTGCTGAGTCAAAGGGTACATTCATTTGTCATTTTTATAGAAACTCCCATTGTCCTGCATCATATTCTCTAACATTTTGCACTCCATCCATCAATGGATCAAACTCCTGTTCCCTTAAGCAAATAAGTAACACAATTTGATAACAAAAAAGGCCCACTTTGCCTGCTGAATGGAGGATGCATGGGTGGTAGAGGAGAACATTTAGAAAGGCTTTGTCCTTGTTCAGGATGTCCAAATCAAGTTTTCCAGTCGGTCAGTGCATCTCTCGGAAGAGAGACTTCAACTGGAATTGTGGATTGGGAATGGAACTTACCATCTTTAGGGTTAAGGAACACACCTAGGAAAGGTTCAGAGGAGAGAGGGAAGGAGGAATGAGGAAACAGCCCAGGCCCAACCCTGAAGGCAAACTCATATGTACAGTGCAGCAGGAAAGGGGGAGACAGCAAGAGCTAAGTGCAACTCTAGCATCGTAGAAAGCACAGGTTTGGGGGAAAGGACATGTTGTTGGTACATTGTTCCCAAAGCTGCTATAAGGCTGAGTCCAGTCCAGTGAGAACCACAGGAATCCACAGTGGTTGAGTCTGTGTGGAGGTATTTTATAAGAAACTGAAGGGGATTTCCATCACCTTTAAAGAAACACTGGAAGCATAAAGAGAATATTGCCTTCAAAATCACAATGGAAAGAAAACACAAGTCAGGCTCAGATGAAAATAAAAAATAGACAACACACAAGAAACAGGAGGACAAAGCAGCGATGTATCAAGATGCTTGTGCACACAATGGACAGAAGCACTTGGGATTTGCACGTGGTTCCTCAGGCACTTGTGGCTAGGTGAACTTCTCAGCTTCCTGGACCCCACTGAGCTGGGGTGCCTTTGCCAGCAGGATTGATGTGATGACTGGGAAGACAGTGCCACACGAGCACATAGGAAGTGCTCAGTAAACATGAGAAAGCTGGCTTTAGGGAAAATGTTTTCATAATGTGGGTAAGCAGATTTAATTCAGATTTCTTTTTAAATGCTGAAACTGTGGAGAGAGGAAGATTATCCAGAGTCATCCCTTGGTATATATGGTGAGGGGATTTATCCCAACCCTACAGATACCCAAATCTGGAGATGCTCAATTCCCTTATATCAAATGGCACAGCACTGTATAAAGCCTACATGTATACTCTTTTATACCTGGAATCATCCCTAGATTACACATTGTACCTAATATAATGCAAATACTGTGTAAATAGTTTTTATTCTATATTGCTTAAGGAATCATGACAAGAAGAAAGCCTATATATGTTCAGTACAGACACAATTTTTAAAAATATTTTGATCTGTGATTAATTGAATCTGCACATGAGGACTATGCAGATATGAAAGGCAAACTATAAAATAAAATGACATCAAGTGGATTGGAAAATAAATAATATATCATCCAAAGAGACAAACCAAACAAAAATGCCAAGCATTAATGAAAAGATAAAGGTCTTATTATGCATGCTAAGGCCCCGAGCCTCTAAGTACATCTGTTAGCACCTCACCACAGAAAACTAAAAA
Source organism: Tamias sibiricus (assembly GCA_025594165.1). Classification (NCBI taxonomy): domain Eukaryota; kingdom Metazoa; phylum Chordata; class Mammalia; order Rodentia; family Sciuridae; genus Tamias; species Tamias sibiricus. The sequence continues at coordinate 137,293,665 of CM046659.1, forward strand.
TTGAGCACCTTAGCTTGTATAATTTAAATTTCATCTGTATTTTAGATAATAGAATTGTCAGTGTTCATTTCCTAGTTTCAATCATTGTACTGAAGCAATATTAAATTTTTGTGTGGTACTAGAAATTGAACCCAGGGATGCTTTTCCACTGAGCTACACATCCAGCCCTTTAATTTCATTTTTTATTTTGAGACAGGGTCTTGCTAAGTTGCCCAGGCTGAACTTGAACTTGTGATTCTCCTGCCTCAGCCTTTGAGTCACTGGATTACAGGTGTGTAACACCATGCCTGGCTTAATTATTCTAAAATACAATTTTTTTTTAAATAAATGAAACAACCTTTTCCTCTCTAAGCCTTTTGTCTGTGTCTTCTATTTCAGTGACAGGAGTCATCCTTCCCCAGTGTCCAAACTGGAGGCCTGGCTCACATTCCCCACCCCTCCTTTCCTTCACAGTCCCCCATTCCTGTCAGTTCTCCCCCAGAGTTCCATCATGCCTGTCCCCCGTCTCCCTCCTTACAGCAGGCTCAGGCAATCAGGCATGGTCTCTACCGGGTTCTCAAGACTCCTACCCATGATAGCTGTTCAACTTCCCTCCTTCAGGCACTAGTATTATTACCATTCTAAAACACAGTTGTATTCTTTCTTTTTCTTTCTACCCTTTGCCTGTCTTTAAAATTGCATCCATGGAGGCCCCCCCCCCCCCCCCCGGCCGTCTGTCCACCCCCATGTCTAACTACTTCACAAACAAGCCACTGAGTTCATGGTCATATGCCCCCTCTTTTTCATGCTCTACCTGGTTTTCTTCAAGCTTAGGTTAAAGGCTGCCTACCCCCAACAGTGTTCCTCAAATCTATCCACTCTCTGGAAGCATCGATGGCTGTCTATTTTGTGTTCTCACAATGCCAAATGCCTCCTTTTATTGCAGTGATGCTCAGGGATTGCTAGCATCCTGTTGCCAGCTTCCTTTAGCTTAATATCCTGAGAACACAGCTCAGTTCCTGGTGTATAATACATTTGCAAAGGGGTGTTGTTGAACTGAACATGTGCCAGTGCTTCATTTATGCCTTGCTTAATCATATTACAAAAGCCATGGAACTTCTGATGAGCCAGAAACTAGCCATTTTCCATGCTATGAAGCAACTCAACTATTCACTACCTCCAATCCCTCCACCATCCAACAGCAAATAGCCAAGAATATCAAATTGTAATCTACTTAAATGTTCTTTACTTCTGAAAAGGAGTCAATTCAGTAGAAGTTCAAGTTATCTTCAGCTTCCCTAACAGAATTGGAGTCAGTTCAGCTCACATTGGAAGGCTGGAAAAAATGTGCATATCGCTGCAACCCCAATCACACTGCTCAGCAGCCCGTGCAGAATTCATCTAGGCAAAGAGCGGGAGAGGAAACACAACCTCAGCAAAACTGCTGAGGCCTTATCAGAATCTGCATCCCCAAGCTGCAGGGCAGCAGCTTAGCGCAGCCTTCAGGAGGCTGCAGTCTGAGTCCTAACTCCTCCATGCTCATTTTACATCGCAAACTCAGCTCAAAGTTTCCTCTGGCCTTCGGGTAAAGTCAGGGATATGAGCTTCGGGACACTGCCTCTGCTCCTCTATAACCTTCGGATCCTAAGATCTTCCTTTACTGCCTGGAATGGTTAATTTTATATGTCAATTTGGGCTAACAAATGCCCAGATAACTGACAACCCATTATTTACAGGTATAACCTCAAGAAGGTATTTCCAGAAGATTTGCATTTGAATTGGTGAACTAAATAAAGTAGATGGTCCTCTCCAACATGGGTGGGCCTTACCTAATCCATCAAGGGCCTGAAAGAACAAACAGGTGAAGGGTAATAATTGCTCTTTCTGCTGAAATCTGAGATAGACATCTGTCTTTTATTGCCCTTGGACATGGGTGCTTCTGGTTTAGGCCTTTAGACTCTGACCTAATGACATCATTGACTTTTTTTTTGTTTTGTTTTCCTTTGGTCATGTATGCACACAATGCCTTTGTTTTTAAATTTATTTATTTTTATGTGGTGCCTTACATGTACTAGGCAAGCACTCTACCACTAAACCACTACCCCAGCCCTGACATCACTGACATTTTTGGTGCTTTAGCTTGCAGACAGCAAATGCCAAGCAGGACTTCCTGGCCTCCCTGACCATCTGAGGCAGTTATTATAATAAACTTCTTGTTTGCATGTATATTCCATAGGTTCTGTTTCTCTTAGAATTCCAACCAACACACTATTAGTAGATAATCAGAAAAACAAAGGACTACTTGTCTCAAGCTTCCATTCTTCAGCCAGATTGAAGCAAGCATCTAACACAAGTATCCACATGTGTGCACACACACATACACACAAAGCCCTTTTCCAAACAGCTTTGCAGAGTTCTTTAGCTTAGGTTTAGCACAAGGTATCTCAAGCTGGTCTTTCTCTTCAGACATCTCCCCTAGGGAGGAGTTGTTTTCCAGAATGATTGACAGGGCCAGGCCACATGACTTCCAAAGATCTGCTCTGGCCACTCTTGACCCTTCCTCAAGTTGGCAGAGTGTAAAAAGGAGAACACATTTTGGGGATGGAAGTACTTTGCATCCTTAACCAAAGGCAGGATTTTTAGAACTGTCACAGAGGTTCAGACTCACACTGACAGCATCATGCTGTAGCTTTGACATATCGTAAAAGAGAAATGATTCCAGTAAAAGAGAAGAAGCCATGAGCACAGAGGAAAGAGCATGGAGTATACAGAACAGTAAATTGCAGTCAAGAATGTCCATGGCCCTGGAGTGGGAGCCTCTACTATTGGACAGAGGTATTTATGAAAAAGGGACCTGTGAAACACATCCTCAAAGTCATCTTCCTCATTTTTACTCTAATCCCATGCTCTCCTAAAACCCCTTCATTTTGGTTGCTATATTGCCAGAGAACTTCCTCTGCTGGCAGAAGGAGCTCTGGTTCCCTGGACAGGGAAGGCTGTGCATGTGCCCCCTGGCAAGTGTCACACACTGCCAGGTGCAGTGCTGTATTCTTCTGGGGACTCTGGCATCAGGCAGGGTAGACCTGATGGCCTGTTTTTCTGTCCAGGGCACTGGGCTGGTGGTATCACCCTCCATGAACACCTCCTTGGTGGCATTTAAAGCTGATGTGCACATCTGGGTCTAAAATCTCCTAAATGAAGTCTTGCTAATATTTTCTGCCTACTGTAAATTTGTTGGATCCTTGCCCCCAAATTCTGAGCCAGCCCCAAATGCAATAGAGAGGAAAGGTGTCTGGGAAGGAAGCATATCTAGACAGTTCCCTTCTTTCCAGGGGTTGTTTGCCTGAGATGTGCACTGGACCCAAATTCATCTCTGACATGCTTATTGGCCACTCTTCTAAGGCCTATCTGAACAGACAGCTTGAAAAATGCCTCATGGTGCCCTTACACTGACTTCATTCAATTTCCTGCCTTTTCTCAGCTAATCTTCAACCTGTAATTTCCTAATGACTCTGCCTGTGCTGTTCTGCAGATTGCTAAAAGCCACAGCCAGCCAAGATCCCCTGCATGGGTTCATATTTGAAATTTTGTCAGCATTACTTCCCTAATTATGAAACAATGTCATGGTCTCTCTGGGTGTCCAGTTTTTCAGAGGTGAGCAGTAGGACTAGAGAAAACCTTGGACATCCAATCCCTTAGAGGACCAGGGTCTCCTGCACTTTTGCAGGACTGAACACACACCAAAGGCACTTATCCTCCTAAGTGCAGACTCTGTACTCCTTATTAGCAGAGGCAGGAATTCTGATTACTGTGTTCTTGTCATTGTCCTTGTTGTCAAACTTTTTATTCTACCCAGTCTTTATCACTGGTTTTATTTTTACTTTCTCACAATAACTTACACATTTAAACACTCAGTTGTGTGTTTGTTTATCACTCCAATTTCTTTTACACCCCATGTTTTTATATTAAATTCTCTAGCCCCTCTTATGACACAGGAAGTTCATTCCTGGGAGCCAGAGAGAATATGGCCTTATGCCCCTTCAGTTACAGTGACGGCTGCAAACTTTGTTGCAAAAGTTCAGCAAAATCATAAAATGCAGAGTGGAAGTTCTAAGTTCCCCAGAGAAAAACTATCTTTGATTTTATAAGCTTGTCCAAGCTAGTACAGCCCCAGGGATGTGATCCTCTGTTCTTAACCTTTAGAGAGGAAAATTCACAGCTACTTTAAAGTCAAGGGCCACCTAAGCAGCTGCTGATTCTTCTTACCTGGGCCCTCAGATCTGCTTAGAAGTCAGGGAAATTTCCCTGTGGAGAGAATAAACTTCCAGAGACAACAGTGTGTGCATCTCAACCTCGTGGTGGTCAAAAAATTAAGATGTGGCCTGGGTACCTGTGTCATCATTGTCCTGGGGCTCTAAATCATTAGAAATAAGAAGAAAATATGTACATAGTCATACTAGAAAGAAGAATAACATCCACCTAGCAGTTATTCAAAGGAGTTATTGAAACACAGACAGTTTTCAGGATAGGGCACAGCACAGCCAGTTAGGATAACAGTCTGCAGAGAGCAAGGTAGTGAGGGCTATCACAGAAGTCCTACATGATAGCATTTATGTCAAGATTGCACTCAAACCAGAACTGTTCTGGAAAATGCAGACTTACTTCCTTTCATTCAGAGAGCTCTAGAGAACACAGTTGGCTGAGCCCCTTGCTACCCCGTCCCCTGTAACCAGGGGAATAATGGAGTTAGGAAGACAAGAGACCTAAGATTGTCTGAAGAGAAATACAATAAGGTCACATTAAAAAAGATTAAAAATGAAAGTACCTAGGTGCCCAAGTTTTACTCTCCTGATACTCTGAAAACACAAGGAAACAGGGTTTTTTAAGTGGTTTTTACATCATTGAGTTTGTACTTTTCCATTATTTACATTTTAAAAAATTTCCTGCTTTTCAGGAAACCCACCACTTTGTTTGCATAGGGGTTAGGGCTATTTACATCCACAGATCCTTACAGAAGGTGTCTGAGGCCACTCTCATTGTTTCTCAGGTAGACTTGAGCTGTGACTGATGAGAGACAGAGGGCAGCTCTGCCCCCTGGTGTCCATATCAGGAATCATCATGCTTAGGGTCATGAGACTGAACAGTGGGCCGATATTGGAGGACTCAGGGGGAGCCTCAGCACCCAAGCCCCTCAGGAGGTAGGAGACCCCTCTCCCAGTATGCTTCCCCAGGTGAGCTCGCAGTGGAATCCACATCCAGCTGAGTGCACAACAATACACGCCATGGCCCCCAAACAAGTCCTGTGTGAATGTGTGCCTTTCTTTTTCTTCTTTTTGTATTTTTTTTCTTCTCAACTAAAACATGACAGCTGTACATATTTATGACACACATTGCAATATTTCAATGCATATATATGATGAGCCCTGATTAAAGCATTTCCCTGTCACTATCATTTCCTTATGTTTGGAGCCTTCAAACTCCTTTCTTCTGGCTCTTCATGAAGCATATAATAGGTTACTATGAACTACAGTCTCCCTACTGTATGTAAAACACTAGAACTTATTCCTTCTGTTTGTGTTCTGGTACCTGTGAGCCTACCTGTCTATTCCCCCTTGTCCCCACACCCTTCCCAGCCACTAGTAGTCACTATTCTACCTCTTCTACTTTGTGATTAACTCTTCCAAATCTGAGAGAGAATACAAGGTATTTGTCTTTCTGTGTCTGGCTTACTTCAGTCAGCCTAATGTCCTCCAGTTCGATCCATTTTACTGCAAATGACATAACTTTCATCAGGACATGCACCCCCTTGGGATCCTGAGCCCATGTGAGCCCTGTCTTTAAAGCAAGGTGCAGCCAGCCAGGGATAGGAACCTGGGGTGAGATGAGGGAGAGAACTGAGTAGGAGCAGGGGTCCACTCTCCAAGAAGCCTGAAGGATTCCCTCTGTGATTGCAGAATAAAGGGCCATAGGCCAAAATAATGGATGATTTCATAGGGAAACGTGTGAGCTGTCAGGGACAAGCTACACTGCTTTGGGGACAACATTAGATTGGGAGAAGTCTCCTGTGCACAAGGCCTGCACCATCCCCAGCACTGAAAGCCCTGGAGACAAGGCCAGGGTATCTATGTACTCAGGAGGTTGTCCCCAAGAGTGAGGGTAAAGAGGGAACCTTTAAGAGCCTTGTCCTTGGAGGACTTCCAAAATAACTGGAGTACCTGTCAGCTGGGAGGCTGATTGCATGAACAGGCTAAACACCAGGAGCTGCAATCAAGCACCTGTTCCCAGGAAGATGAGCTCCCTGTAGGGAGTGGGAGGTGGAGGGAGGGACAGAGATCAGATGTGATCCTGAGCCCTGCCCTGAGCAGATGCGAGGACAGGATGGCCCTCACACAATGTGTCCTTTCCAAAAAGGGGCAGTCATGCCTGGCACATAGGTGCAGGTAAATCTCACATGGCAACAATACAGTGCATACAACACAAGATGAACAACACATCTCACACAGCACAGGGCACACAACATAGCTGATACCACATATGACACACATCCTCATCACCTATGCTCAGTACCCATGCCAGGCACACAACCGCAGGCACACACTCTTGGATCATAATGCTGGGCACATACACAAAGACACAGGTTGAAATCACATGCTTGTGACACATGCAGGACACACACATCAAAGCTCAATACTAAAAATGTGGAGGTAAAAAGCTTTGGGGCTGGGGTTGTGGCTCAGAGGTAGAGCGCTCACCTAGCATGCGTGAGGCACTGTGTTCAATCCTAAGCACCACATGAAAAATAAAATAAAGATATTGTGTCCACCTATAACTAAAAGTATGTATATTTTTTTAAAGAAAGCACAATGCAAAGCATGCCCTGTCAAAAATATTGGTACTTGGTACCAGGCACAAAATTCACAGCACACAGAACTCAGGCACATGCTGTGAAAGCACAGTGCCAGGCAAACAGCAGCACGATAATAGACACGCTTCCTAGAACACAACACCATGCACAAAACCTCAGGCAAACAATGCCACATCCACACACCAGGCATGCACCTTGGGAATACAAAGCCAAGTAAGCAACAGTGGGCACATGATTTGGGGCATATACAACAGGCACAAAGGAGTAGGGACACAGTGTCAGTGACAATTCCTGCACAGAGCCTGGCAGACAATACAGGACATAGGCCTGGGGATACAAGGCCAGGCACACCATGCTGGGTATGCAAATCCAGGCACTACACTGGACGCATGATGCCAGGCACATATGCTAGGCATAGGGCAGGAGCACGCAGGAACATACACTGGACACAGATGCTGGCTACACAACACTGGGAAAACAAAGCCAGACACACAGAGCCTGGTACACAAATCAGCATATAACACTAAATACACAGTGTTGAGCACACAAAGCCAGAGGCACACAGTCAGGCAAACAATGGCAGTCACATGTGCTAGGCACTCGGCAGGAACACGTGCCAGACACAGGTGCCAGAAAAATGTCAGCACATAAAGTTGGCTTTGAGCAATGAAATGTGAGGAGGAGAATCCTTAACCATGCTTTTGTCCCTTGTTCCCAACGGCTAGCCATGCTGCAGATGGTGAGGACAGGGTCCATGAAGACGTAACAAAACTGTAGCTAAGCCATGGTGGCTTACAGGTCATTGTTTAATGCTGCATATCCTAGGCCACGGTGGTTGCCATTTTTGGTGTGGATGTAGTAGAGTTTATTTACTTAGGTCCCTGTTAATGTCTTTTTACTATAGAAAATATGAAGTGCATCCCAAATATACTTTATGTCATGTTTTTTTTGTTTTTGTTTTTGTTTTTTTTTTTCCAGAGCATCTTTTGCATGGTTTCCTGGATTACTGGGTGAAAGGGCAAAGGTACATGGAATTTGCTAGACATCGCCAGTTCTCTCTGTAGAGCTGTTCCATTTTACATTTTCTACCAGCAAAGTCGGGGAAGAATCAGAGATAGACCATATAATTGAATTGACATTAGGCACACACGCTCATCTCTTAAAGTTCAGAAAGTAGGAAACAAACTTTCCTAGGAAAGCTCTTCTTCACCTACCCTTCAAAATTCCTCCCTCCCCATCTCCTTCCTCTGCTGGGCTTTCTGACTTGCAGTTTAAACTTTTGGCCATTAGGTGACGCTAGAGAGTAACGTATCTCTGACTGACCCTCTTCCCCAACTGAAATTCCTTCTCTTGTTTAAGATCCAGAAATTTAGCCCAGAGGAAAATAACAGCTCCAGAATCTGGCATGTGTGGTAACGCCTTAAGCATCTCTGAATGATTTGTGTAGAATTCTTTGCTTGCCCTGATAGAAAAATCAATAACGTCCTGACTTGTATGTAGGTCATGATTATGGTTTGCTCTTCAGGCCCATGTGAATTTGTTTCCCACCAGGGAACCTTGTTAAGAGTGAACTCGTGGTTGGTCTTTGTTTACTACTGCATGAACCAATGAGTGAGACTGTTAAATACATCCCTCCTTCAGCAACTCCCCAGCAGCTGCCTATAAGCAACAATGTCAGCCACAGCTCTCCCCTCCTAGCTTTAGGTTCAGGGGCACCCCTAGCTTGCTGAGCTCTGGGTTGCCCTGGGCCCCTCCCTCCCCACAATTGTGAGATCTAGCAGTTCCATCAGAGCCTCCAGTGGGCTTGGGGACCATGCTTAGGTAACTTTTGTGGCACATATGGGGAGCAAGAATAGTAGATCCCCGGCAAGCAAGAGACCCCATGGCAAGACAGAATTCAAAAGACATTTCAGGAATGCTGGCAATTAACCCATCTTAAATACTTTCTGCTCTGCAGGCCCAGGATACACACTGCTTGTGGGAATGGTTTCAGTCTGCATGGCTTTCTCAAATCTCCCAGGGTGGAAGATGAGGCTCCCAGCCTCTCCTCCTTTCCCAAACCATAAGGATTAAAAAGCCCACCCTCTCTATCCCAGCCAGCAGCCCTTTGTTTTAGTCAGCTTTTTCACTGCCATAACTAAAGGATCTGACCAGAACAATTGTAGAGGAGGAAAAGTGCATCTGAGAGCTCACAGTTTCAGAATTCTCAATCCACAAACAGCTGATTCTACTCCTGGGGGCTCAGTTGAGACAGAATATCATGGTCGAAGAGTGTGGTAGAAGGAAGCAGCTCACATGATGATCAGAAAGCAGAGAGAGAGGTCTCCACCTGCCAGACACAAAAGCACATCCCCAATTACCACCTCCTCCAGCCACATCCTACCATTTCAGTTACCACTCAGTTAATCCCTATCAGGGAATTAATTCACTGATTGGGTTAAGACTCTTCCAACCCAATCATTTCTCCTCTAAACCTTCTTGCATTGTCTTACACATGAGCTTTTGGGGAATACTTCACATTCAAACTATAACCAAATCCTGATGAGGGGCTCAACCTTTGTAGAATTACTCAGCATGAAGGATGCTGGCCTTGAAAAACTTTGCTTGGGTGTTGCAGATGTCAGACTCCAAGGAATTGTCTGGTAAGTTCTTGCCTGGCCTTTGCCATCTACCCCTTCAAAGTGTCTATAGTAATCGCCTTTATCCTCAGGAGATGCTTTCAAGATTCCCAGTGGATGCCTGAAACCACTGATAGTACCAAACCCTATATACACTGTGCTTTTCTCTACACATACATACCTATGGTAAATTTATTCAAAATTTAATTTATAAATAGGTACATCAAGATATTAATGACCATATTAAAATAGAATAGTAATAACAATACACCATAATAAGAGTTTTTGAGTGGGGTCTCTCTGTCTTGAAAGAGACAACACATTTGTATTCTCAGACTATAGTTGATCACAGAAACCAAACCCACAGATAAGGGGGACTACTATAAACAGTGCTGGGGAGGAAGGCAGCTGCCAAGGGCAGCTCATTCACTCTGCAGGTGGCAGAAGCCCTGAGCCAGAAAACTGGGCGGCCAGACCTCAGCCTCTGAACCTCAGCTTCCCCCTGTGTGAAATGTGAAGCCAATTTCCTAAAAATGGAAAAGGTCCTGGCCTGGTACAGGTGCTGAAGAAAGGCACCTAGCTTTCCACTCTGCCACACCCTAGCTGATGGATCCCAGGCAAGACATGCCCCAGATTACAGCTGCTGTGGGAAGCATTTGGCTTACTAATTCATTCTTTTCATGAGAGCTTTAGTGATCCACTCTGTTTCACTGGTGAATTTAGAAAGTGATAGGTAAAGGTCCTGGCCTGGTACAGGTGCTGAAGAAAGGCACCTAGCTTTCCACTCTGCCACACCCTTGCTGATGGATCCCAGGCAAGACATGCCCCAGATTACAGCTGCTGTGGGAAGCATTTGGCTTACTAATTCATTCTTTTCATGAGAGCTTTAGTGATCCACTCTGTTTCACTGGTGAATTTAGAAAGTGATAGGTAAAGGTCCTGGCCTGGTACAGGTGCTGAAGAAAGGCACCTAGCTTTCCACTCTGCCACACCCTTGCTGATGGATCCCAGGCAAGACATGCCCCAGATTACAGCTGCTGTGGGAAGCATTTGGCTTACTAATTCATTCTTTTCATGAGAGCTTTAGTGATCCACTCTGTTTCACTGGTGAATTTAGAAAGTGATAGGTAAAGGCTGTGTCAAACTTCTTCCTTCTCTCACTACTTGGGGACATCTGGGAGGCTGACACAACACACAGGTGCACCTCTGGCTCTGACCAAGTAACAATTCTGAGCTTAACCTCCAACTAGGAAAGTAGATGAAATACTACTGTTTTCGGACTTTTGAGACACAGGTAGTTCAGTAGTGTGATCCCTGAGAACAAGCAAATAATGTGACAATCTGAGATGGCCTTCTATGCCACAGAGGGTCCTGTGCAGGGAATGGGGTGGCCAAGTTGAAAAGAAAATTCTAACATCTGTGTCATCTTTGTATTGGTGTTTCTATAGTCTGAATTTTTGTGTGGCCCTCCCAAATTCATATTGAAACTTGAGTCCCAGTGCAACAGTAGTAAAAGGTAGGCCCTCTTGTGAGGTATGAGATCAGTGCTTTATCAAATGGCTGGAGAGAACTAACCAGCCTTCCTTTCACTTTTTTCCCTTCTGCCTTCCACCATGTAGGGATGCAGTGTTTGCCCCTTCTGTCATGTTCGAGTGCAACCAGAAGTGCACAGCAAAAAGACCCTCTTCAGATACCAAATATCAGAACCTTGATCGTGGACTGCTCCATTCCAGAATTGCAAGAAAATAAATTTCTGTTACTTGTAAATTACCCAACCTCAGGTATTTTGTCATAGCAGCATAGACTAAACAGACTAATACTATTGACTGTTTTTATTCATTTGAGTTGAAATTTTCTTAGTTCTTGGTACAATGATTGATTTTTCAATTGCAACCTGGACAGTTGAGGTATTTATGTTACGAGACTGAATATTATTTAAGTCTTAGTTTTGGCTGACTTCCTCTGGCCCCACTTGCACAGATGATGGGGTGGGGGGAGGCTCCAGCTCAGTACCATTAGGTGAGAGAAAAGTTGAGACTCCCACTTGATCTTTGTTTGGACTCTATAGATACACAATGGAGATGGTTTCTCACTACTTCTCTGTAAAGGTGGAAGCTCCAGTTCTCTGCTATGTTTCCATTGATACCACTGCAGTAAAAAGAGAGAGGGAAGGGCCTGGTGCCTTATTACAGATCCCCACACAGCCTCCACTGGCTACCAGCAGATGAAGTCTCATTAGCACTGGTCACGGATGATAGTTCTGACTTCCCACTTGGCCTTCTCTGGCAATGCCCCCCACCCTTCCTCCCGTGAATGGGGGAAGCAGTTATGTCTCGTTAAAGTTGTCAAGGGTGGAAGCCACAGGTCACAGCTGGCCTTTGCTATTCACAAGTAGGGCTGGGGCTGCTGGCATTTCTGTAGAGTTTTGCTGAAGTAGGGTGGTTATTGTCTAAAATATTTTGTCTTGCATGGCCATCCCTTTCCTGGTTGTCTGGCTACAGCTCTTTTTCTCTGTGATTCCCAATGATGTTCTCAGGTCCTTGGTTCCTCTTGCTCTCAGTATGGCAAATACAAGGTAAAATGAAAAAATCCAAGGAGCTCCCCACCATGTCAGTCTTAGGGAACCAAGATCCCTAACTTATCTTCCTTTTTCCTCCAGTTTTCAGAGTTGTCTTGTTTGCTTTGTATATACTATTTAGGGATTTTTAGCTCCCTTGCATGGGAGGAAAACTGCCTCTACTCCATCTTTCTGGAAGTAGAAGTTTCCATCTCACAAATTTTTATGTGTTGTATTTTTATTGAACTCTGTATTTTTTTTAAATTTCTCTTGATATTTTCTCTTTGAACCCCAGATTATTTATAAATGTGTTATGCAGTTTCCAAGTGTTTGCAGATTTTCCTCTTGCCTTTCTGTTAGTTATTTCTAGAATAAACTCTGTATGATTTCAATTATTTTACGTTTGTCCCAGTTCATCTAATGGCTCAGGTTACAGTGTCAGAAGCTGTTCCGTGAGTGCTTGAAAAGAAAACCTACTCTGCTGCTGTTAGGTGGAGTGATCTCTAAAGTGTGGATTAGATCTTTGTTGACAGTATTGTTCTACCAACTGTTAAGAAAGGAGTGTTGATGTCTCCAATTATAATTGCCTTTATTTCTCCTTCAAGTTCTATCAGGATTTTCTTCTCGTTTTTTGCAGCTCCATTGTCTGGTGCACACATTTGGGATTACTATGTCTTCTTGGTGGATCAACCCTTGTATCATTATGAAATGTCCCTGTCTATCCATATCAATTTTCTTTAAAGTCTATTCTTTATGATTCTGTGTCCACTTCAGCATTCTCTGGATCAATGTTTTTGCATGTAATGTTTTTTCATCCTTTTCTTTCAACCTAGCTTTATTGTCATATTTGAAGTGAGTTTCTTATAGTTGGCTAATAATTGGGTCATTTTTTGATACTCTGTAAACCTCTGCCTTTTAACTGATCTGTTAAGACAACTTATATTCAGTGTAATTGCTGATATGTTAAGGTTTAAGTCTGTCTTCTAACTTTTTTTCCCCTGCTTTCCTAAGGGTAATTGGAACATTTTTTACAGTTCCATTTTGATTTATCTGTAGTGTTCCAAGTATGTTTCTTTGTTGAGATTCGTTAGTGGTTGCCATAGTTATTACATTCCAGTATAGAGCTCAACATAGCAAAGGAGATAAATTTCTGATATGTGTGTGTTTATCAGTCATTACAGATGGATAATTTGGGTTATTTTTTACTTGTGATCCTATAATCTCGATTAGAGGAATCATCACGAAGAAATGGCTATTTCCCCACTTGCTGCTGAAAATGCTGGGATGGTGCAACACAAGTTTTTATTGTATCAATGTATTGAGGTAAAGACCACCTTGTAAGCCTGGCAAGCAGCAAGCCTTCCTTGGCAACTCCCCTGACTCTCTGGGTCCTTTATTTCCCATATGAACATGGAGTCCTAACCCAAGGTATCCTTCAGTGGAAATGTGAGCTCCAGTAAAAGTCTGCATTTACCCATGTTTAAAATACCAGAGTAATAAGAATCAAATGAGTTTACAGGTAACTCAAACCATTAGTTCATATGGAGCTTGACAAACTAGCATGAGCTGGCTCTAATGACGTAGCAAGCCCCAAGTCTGTTCTGATGTGTCATATCTGAGAGCAGAAAACACATTTTGTTGAAATTAGACCCTCAGCACAGCTCTGCCAGTCTGGTGCTTTGAAACCCCCTTCAAAATGAGGAGAAAGAGAAAAATATTGACAAAACACTGATTTTCTCAGTGGAGAGTAGAGAGGAAGCAATACAGTGTTTCTTCCTTCAAATATATCCTAAACAATAAAGGACCAATATTTTGTGATCTCAGAAAGCATTTTCAAGGGATTGTTTTGTTTGCTGCTTGTACTAGTTTTTCTAAAATATGCAAGTGTTTTGTAAAATGTAGCAAGGTGGCAATTACAGGGTTCTCAAAAAAGAGATTGTTTTAAAGAATGCCATGACTCATTTTGTTGATTTTGTTAAAAATCTCCTTCATTTGTGAGAAAAGTCTACATCTGTCACTAGTAAAAAACATCAAAAATTTTTTAAAAGAGTAAGTATTGACAGAATATCATTGCAAGCCTGAAAGCTTAGAAACACTCCAAATATTATGTATTTTTCATAAATCATGTACCACAAAACACAAATTATAACACATTTGAAGAAAAACCAGCAGCATGAGATAAAACCATCAAATGCAGTGAAAAGATCCTGCAGCAATAATAAATCCCAGAGATTGACAAGTGGATAAAAATATTTGTTGCAGGATTATTAGAAATTTGGGGAGAGGGGTTCCTTGAAAACAACTGAAATGTTTATATGTTGTGTCATGAGTAAGTAATGAGTGACTTGTAATATTCCAATTTTGTATCCTCTGATTACTTATTAATATATAACAAACCTCCCCAAGCTTAGAGGATTAAAACAGTAATCATAATTTATTTTTCTCATGAATGTGAAATGTGAGTGGGGGTTGACAGGAGCAGTATACCTCTGCTGTGTGCAACATCACCTGAGATGTCTCCCTCCAGTTGGAGGATTTACTGAGAAGAGAACTCACTCATATGGCTGGAAAGTTGGTGCTGGCTTGTGATTAGATATTTAGCCAGGGCTCTGCCTGGGAGCTTTGGATCTTCTGTGCATGGCTTCTCCAAGTGAGATTATCCATGGAAGCCTTTGGCGTTCCTCACAGCAGGGAACCTGGTTCCCAGAGACCAAAGCAGAAACTCTAAGCAGCATGACTTTTGCCTCATTCAATTTGGTGAGACAAATCATCAAGTACAACCAAGATTTAAAGAGAGGGACATTAGACTTCTCAACAGAAGGATTAGCAAATAATTTGTGGCATTCCTTAATCTGCTCCATGATGGACAATTATGCAACTATTGAAAAAAATATTAATTTCATATGTATTGATTATACCCATGATTAAGTAGAAAAAATGTTGAAATGCAATGTAGCTGATTTTGTGTCATTTCTGTAAGAAACAGGAGGTTGTGTTAGTTCTCTGCCATTATGACAAAATGCCTGAGAAAATCACCTTAAAAGGAAGAAAGGTTTGTTTTGGCTCATGGTTTCAGAGGTTTCAGGCTATGGTCACTTGACCCTGCCACTTTGAGCCTATAGCAAGGCAGAACATCATTGTGGAACATGTGGAAGAGCAAAGATGCTCACTTCATGGAGGCCAAAAGCAAAGAGAGTGAAAGGACTTGGGGTCCCAATATCCCTCAGGGGCATACTCCTCATGACATAATTTCCTTCCATAAGGACCCACCACCTTCCAACAGCACCACAGGCTGGCAAGCAAGCCTTCAATACCTGGCTTAGGGGGACACTTAAAATCCAAGTCATAATAAAAAAGCCCATATGAGTATATTTATTTGTATTTGATTAAGAAAAATATGGGCATTACACAGAGAAATGGGAAGGGAAGGAGAGGGGAATTATTAGTGTCTTCTTTATATACTTCTGTACTTTGATTTTTTTTTTACAATTAGCTTATATTATTTTTGTAAAACTAAAGAACTCAATGTAGTTATTTTAAAAAAACTAAAATAATTGTAAAAATAACCAAATCAAGCAGAACTAGAAATATTATTTTTAAATGTTTTATTAAAATAACAACTAAAATTACAAACATCTTATTACTTAACAATAACAACAATGTTTATTCAAGTACCTATAAAGTTTTGAGGTCTCTCAACTATTGTAAATTCAGAGTCACTGTTCCTTATAATTCTGAAAATAGTTTGGCTTTTCTAGGGAATGAAGTATGGTAGGGGTGAAATTAAGGAAGAGAGGTTTCAATATATATTTAAACAATTCTTGTATTTTAAAAAATGAAAATATGGCACATTTTAATAAAATTTTATTTGCAGTATAACACACCGAGAAAAGTGCACAAATTCTATTATACACAAAGAATTTTTGGAAACTGAGCATATTCTTATAATTAAATCCCAGTTGTAGAAATAAAGCATTACCAACATTCCCAAAGGCCTCCTAGTACCTTCCTGCACCAGACCCACCCTACAAAGGTATCCATTGCCATTACATCTATCAACTTAGACTCTTATCAGTTATGGACTTTATATAAAGGAAATCTATAGTACATACTCTTTTGTGTTTGGCTTCTTGCAATATACATTACATGTGGGAGACTAGCACATGAAGCAGTATATAGAAGTTGTTTATTATGTTTCATGGATTTAAAGTATGTTATTGTATGACTGATGGGATGTATTATTCTACTAATGGTGAATATTTGGATGGCTTCCAGGTTTTTATTATTATGACTAGCACAGTTATGAAAATTTGCATAAATATTTTGGTGCCTGATGTGGAGATTTTATACCTACAAATGTAATTAATTTGTCAGGTCTAATGGATACTGCCAGAATTCTGTCTCCAAATGCATGTATAAGACTTTCTGTCATTCCACAACCTCATTAACACTTCACCATTTGGGAGCAGGGGAAGTTATAGTATCTAGTGATTTTAATTTGCTCTTCCTTTTGACTAATAAAACTGAATTTTTTAGTATATTTTGGGAGCATTTGGGTGAACATATTAATGAAGCTTCCATTCAAAGCATTTTCTCATTTTTAAAAATTGGGTTTTCTGTATTTTTTCAATGAATCTTCAGAAGTTCTTTTGAAGTTGTAGCTTTGATGTGTATGATATATACTGCATATTCTGTCTTTTCTGCTTCAAATACTTTAATTTTTATGGAACATAAATGATTGATTTTAATATAGTAAAATTGTTAATGCTTTTATTTTTGATGCCTTTTAAATAAATGTTTCTTATCATAAAGTCATAAATATAATTTCATAAAGTCATAAATATAATTTCCTATGCTATTTTTAGAAGTCTTATCATTTCACCTTCATTTGTAAATTGAAAAGCCATTTGGGATTGGTTTTATATATGATATGAGGTGATGGATCAAGATTATTTTATTATTTTTAAATCATCATTATATAATAAAATGGATTATCTTTCCTTCACTGTTCTGTGCTACTTCTGTTTCTACATTGACTTTAAATACCATTGTCCACTTGTTTCTCACTAGAAAGTCACCAGAAATTTACTGATCATATTTGTTTGCATCTACTTGACTTATTTGACCAACATTTTGTGGTATGTAAAATGAAAATATTGTACATGTTTTGCTGGAGTAATAGAATAGTGTTTTCTTTTGTTACCATCGTTTAGATGCTATTTTTATTAATATTTGTTCATTATTAGTTTTGTTTTATTTTACTTTCAGTTTCCAATTGTTTATTTCTAGAAGTAGAAAGCTGACAGATATGAATATGGACTTCATATTATGCAACTTCTCTAAACTCAATTATTAGTTTTGGGAGTAATTTGTACAATTCATGGAATTTTCTGTGAAAGGCAAATGTGTTAGTTATCCATGACTACCCTAAATACATGTATGAAGACACAATTGTTGTAAAAATACTTTATATAAAACCAGCAACTTGAAAAAAAAAGGCAAATGTGTCATATGAAATGTTAGGAATTTTTATTTCTTCATTTTCAATGTATTTCCATTTAGGTATTTACTTACTTATTTGCTTGCCTTGTTACATTGTATTCTAATATAGCTTCTAATAGAAGCTATGAGAATGTGCATCCTTATTATGTTAGTCAGCTTTTCATCACCAGGAACAATACACCCCACAAGAACTTAGAGGAGGAAATGTTTATTTTGGGCTCATGATTTCAGTCCATGGTTAGTCTACTCCATTACTTTGGGTCTGAAATGGAAGGGCATGGTGAAGGAAAACTGCTCAGCTCCTGGTAACCAGGAAACAGAGAGAGAATAGAGCAAGGGACAAAATATAATCCCCAAAGGCATGCCCCCAGTACCTACTTCCTCTAGCCATGCCCCACCTGCCTATATTTACCACCCAATTATTTTTCAAATTATTAATCCATCAAATGGGCTGATCCACTGATGAAGTTATGGCTCTCATAATCTAATCATTTCAACTTTGAACATTCTTGCATTACCACATGAGCTTTGGGGGGGCATCTTATATCCAAATGATAACATTATGACCCTGGCCCTCAAAAGCTCGTGTCCATTTTGCAATGCAAAATACATTTAGTCCATCTTCAAGAGTCTCCACAGTCTTAATAGTTCTAGTATTGCCCAAAAGTCTGAGTCCAAAGTCTCATCTGAGAAGGCAAACTAACTCTTGGCTGTGAGCTCCTATAAAAATCATAATCAAATAAAATATATCCACTATATAATGGCACAGTGTAAACATTTTCATTCCTAGATGGAGGAATAGGGGCATAAAAAGAAAGAATGGCACCAAAACAAGACTCAAACCCAGATGGGCCAACAAGCTCCATATCTGGCATTCAAGGTACATGGAGGTGAGCTGTGCTCTCTAAAGGGCTTGAATAATGCCACCTCTAAGTCATTTCTAGTTGCAGGCCACCTGGATTCTTGTTTAGGCTGACTTTGTCCAAAATCAACAACTTCCCTCAATAGATATTCCATGTTACTGGCATCTCTTAATCCCTGGGGTCTCCACTCCATCTTTTAATTCACCTTCAAAGCTTCATGCATTACCTTCTTGGGGGCTTTCCACTGGAATTCCTACCCTGCCACATTTTGCCTGGTCTCCCAGGTCTTCCTTTGAAATCTATCCAGCATGCTGCAATCCTGCATAACGAGGACAACATGTATGACGTCAAGGTCTGCCACCAGGTTGAGCAATAGCCAAGCTTCCTTGGGCCATGGCTCCAGTGGCTCTGTTTCTGGAAAGCTCAGCATGGTGAAATGAATTTGGGGGAAACCACTTCCTATGCACTTTTGTGCAAGCAGAGTTCCCTACCCCATGGTCTCATAAGTTTGCACTTGTACACCTTTGAACCTGCTCTAGTTGATTCCTGAGATGCCCTCAAAATGTTTTCCTTATTGTCTCTGTGCAAAGCACTTAGCTTCTCTTTAGTAACACTAATGTCTTCAACAATCATACTTTTCTCAGCCCCAGTTTCATCTCTGGACAAACTACAAACTCAAAATTTCCTGTCTTCTTTTTGCTTTTTATTCTCACAGCAAGCCTGGATAAAAACTTCCAGCAATACCCATGCCACTACCTGAATGCTATGTGTCTTGAAATTTCCTCCATCATATTAATTATTCCATCACATTTAAATTCAGCCTTACTGAATTGTAGACAAGTTCTTCGACAAAATATAACATAAATATCCTCTAGTCTAATTTCCAATAGAGTCCTGATGTCCCTCTGAAACTTTACCAGCACAGTCTTTACTATCTATATTCCTCTTGGCATTCTAATCTCTGAGCTCTCATCAGAATCACCCATTAAGCTCCATGTAAGTAACATTCTAAGGCTTTTCTGTTTTGTTATCTCCAAACTTTTCCAAAATCCTCCTGCAACTCAGTTCCAAAGGTTTCTGAACTACATGGTAATGTTAGTCACAACCATGGCCCAACAAATATCAAAATATAACCACCAAAGACATGCCCCAGTGACCTAATTCCTCTAGCTATGCCCCATTTGCCTACAGTTACCACCCAGTAACCCATTCAAATGATTAATCCATCAAATGGATTAATCCATTGATGAGGTTATAGCTCTCAGAATCTAATCATTCACCTCTGAACATTCTTGCAATGCTACATGAGCTTTTGTGGGGACAACCTATATGCAAACCATAACACTTGCCTTGTTCCTAAGCTTAAGAAGAAAACTTCCAATCTTTTACCATTATGAATGATTTTGGGGGATAATGCTATAACTCAGAAATCTTGCCTAACATGCATAAAGTCCTGAATTCAATCCCCAGCACTACAAAAGAGGAAAAAAATGAATAAAAAGGATGATTTTTATACCATATTTCTTATTTTTTTTGTTGATACACTCCATCTTTCCATTTATTTCTTGGAACATGTTTATAATTGCTGCTTTAGAATCTGTGTAAGATCATTCCAGTATCTATAACATCTTGGTGCTGTGAATCTGCTGTTTGTCTCTATGCAATTTGAAATTTTCTCTTTCTTCATGTGCCCAATTATATCCCAGATATGTTGAAAAATATGTTCTAAGACTTTATGGTGGTCTTAAATACCATAAGAATGGCTAATCTTTTAATTTTAGCAGCAATCAACCTAATTATGTTCACCTTTCTTTGGGTTTTGCTTTCAATGTCAATTTCATTTTCAAAGCTTTTGCAATGCCTTTCAGATCTATCTTACACACATTATCTAGTGGCCAGCTCTGGATGGTAGTCAATCTCTCACTTTATCTTGCTAAGTCTTTAGTATACTATTTATAATCATATCTGTGCATATAAAGCTAAGGATTGAGCCAGGCGCAGTGGTACACGCCTTTAATCCCAGCAATTGGGAGGCTGAGGCAAGAGGATCGAGAGTTCAAAGCCAACCTCAGCAATGGTGAGGCGCTTAGCAACTCAGTGAGACCCTGTCTCTAATAAAATACAAAAAAAGGGCTGGGGATGTGACCCAGTGGTCGAGTGCCCCTGAGTTCAATCCCCAGTACCCCCCCCCCAAAAAAAAAATAAAAAAGCTAAGGATTGAGTCCAGAAGAAAAAAAGTGGGGGATATACTTCATTATCTTTAACTATTAGGACAATCTTTCATGCTATATGAAACAGAATAGGATAGCGGGGTTCATTGAATGTCTCTCATGTCTTCTCCTTTTTCTGATGTTCACTTTCAGGTTTCTGGCTTCACTGAGGCCAGGTTAAGATGTAACAGAGAAAAAATAAGAAACTCGTCAATGGTGTTACTTGTAATTCTGGGTTTTCTTTTCTAATACACCCCATATTACTGAATCACTGACTTTTTAGTAAAACAACTGTATCCCATCAAGTTTTTATACTTCGTTCAGCGGAAAAAAATAGAATGTAATACATTAGTTCCTCTTACCCAGAACTGGAAATTCTCCTAACTATATTTTACTTCATGAAGGAGCCCTAATTAGGAAGGGCTGTTGCAGCTAGCTGGAAGCCATAAGTTCCACCTGATATGTATGTGACGCACCTGTAGGCACCAGCAAACCTGAAGGTATATAACCGGGTGAAAGAGGTCCGAGTTAGGAGAACGGAGAATCCAGTCAGCCGGGCAGTCACTCAGTCGGTCAGAAGAATCAGAGCGGCCAGAACGTAGGCAGAGCGGTTACAGAAGAGAAACCAGATAGAAGAAGTAATGACTGGCCAGAGTTAGGCCGAGGCTCCAGAGGACTGGTCAGAGTAAGGCCGAGGCTCCCGAGGAAGACAGAAGACAGAAGACAGAAGAAGGAAGAAAGAAGAGAGAAGAAAGAAGCTCTAGTCTTTCTCTAAGCTAAGCTCTATCTTTCTTTACTCTACTCTAAGCTAAGAAGAAAAGCTAAGCTCTATCTTTCTTTACTCTAAGCTACTCTACTCTAAGCTAAGAAGAAAAATCTTTCTTTCCCTCTCTAAGCTCTAAGAAAGTAGAAGTAAAAGTAGTAAAAGCTTAACTCTGCCTCCGAGAATTTTCCTCCCGTGGCGGCGCCGTGGCTGGCCGTGACAGGCAGCTTACAACTTCAAATCCATGTTTTCCATCTCAGCATTGACTCTCTTTACAAATGGAATTTTCTCCATGAGTAAGGGGATGCTAGAAAATTTACAGTGGATCCATTGAGAAATACAGGTTCTCTGCTAATTCCAAGCTCATAGAATTACAATATTAATTTACCCTATAGTCAAGATGAAATGACAATGATGAACTGGGTGCAGATAATGTCCACCAAATTCCCTCTCCTCACTATGCCATCCCCATACCCACTAGGCACCTCCTGACACTGTGTCCATGTTCCCTGTATTCAACTTCCATCACTTACATCCCAAAGAGCCAGGGCTTTCACCAATCACTTAGCTCTACTTGGCATTTTCTCTGCTTTTCTATGTTGACCTATGCACTCCTCCAAGTGTTTGGTATGGAGATAAAAAAATCAGGAACTCACCAAAAGCCTTTTTGATTTCCTCTCATAGATCTCTGTTCTTCTCCAACAGTTGAACACATCCTCATTTGCAGTTCCATCATATCTCATGAGCCTCTTAACTGGAGTTTCCAACATCTCATATTGTGATTTTTCACAGTTCTGCCTCAGACAAGAAGGGGATCTTGAAATGCAAAGTTGTGTGGTATCCATGTATTTCTGGGTACTCCTCATATCTAAAACACATCTAAAGCTGAATAAGAGTTCTGTTCTAAATAAGAAATAAGGGGTAAAGGAAAGGAGAAAGGGAAGAGCAGAGAAGGGAGTTAGAGAAAGAGTGAATGTCACCACCATCAAACAATTCCCCATGCTAGAAAAACAGCCTTATTCTTAATATCATCCATGCAATTATCAAATACTGGCCATGATAAGTTCAATTTTATCTTCTGATCTTTTCCCAGATCTTTATGTTCATTTATTTTGTAGAGTTCCAGCCACCACCACCAAGTACTACAAGAGCCTCCTGATATGGTACCCAACCACCGGCCTCACCAGCTCCCATGCTGTCCTCAATTGGCCTTAGTGGAATCTTTATTAAACACATATCTTACTGAAATTCATTTAACTGTTTCCCTTGAATCTCAAGATAAAGACAAACTCATTCCTGTGGTTTATAAGGCCATTTGTGCTCTTCCCCTGCTGGCAATATATCCACTCCTCTGTGTGCATTGTGCTCCAGTTATTCAGAAATACCTCTATGCTATATTCTTGGAACTGCTGTGACAAATCACCATGCATGGCATGGCTTACAATGACAGGAATTTATTCTCTCTGTTCTGGAGGCCAGAAGTCCAAATTCAAGATGACAGTAGGTTGGTTCCTTCAGGAGAACCCTAGGAATGAGCTGGTTTTTTTTTTTTGTTTGTTTGTTTTTTGTTTTTTGTTTTTTGTAGTACCGGGGATTGAACTCAGGGGCACTCTACCACTGGGTCACATCCCCAGACCTTTTTTGTATTTTATTTAGAGACAGGGTCTCACTGAGTTGCTAAGTGCCTCGCCATTGCTGAGGCTGGCTTTGAACTCGCGATCCTCCTGCCTCAGCCTCCCAAAGTGCTGGGATTACAGGCGTGAGCCACCGCGCCCGGCTAGGAATGAGCTGTTTTTTTTATCTCCCTCCTGGCTGCTGGCAATCCTTGGCATACCTTAGCTTGTAGTTATACCACTCCAGTTTCTGGCTCAGTCATTACATCCTCTGTGTGTGTCTGTGGCCTCCATATTCCCTCTCCATTTAAGAATACCAATCAGTGAGTTTACAGTCCACTGGAATCCAGTATGAGCTCATCTTAACTAATTGCATCTGCACAGGCCCTATTTCCAAATAAGGTCACAGTTTGTGTTTCTGGAATAGTCATGAATTCTGGAAGATTCTGTTTAAATGGCTACATCTTTCCACCTCATACCCGGTGTTCCTTCTGCACTCAGATTCTTTTGGTGTATGTCCTGCTGACATTCACTAATCCTTCACTTTTACTTGTCCACTTGATCTCCCTTGTTTCAAAGTGATTTACCTTGTGTGATGGTTAATTTTATGTTCAGTTCCCTTGCTAGTTGATCAAACATCATTCTGGGTTGGTTTGTGAGACGTCAAAAGGTGTTTTTGAATGAAATTAGCATTTTAATCAATAGATTAAGTACACCAGATTGCCCTCTCCCGTGTGGGTGGGCCTCACACAATCAGTTAAAAACCTGAAGAGAACAGATAGGCTGAGTGCAAGGGAACTTCTCCTACCTGACTGTTTGAGCAGGTACATCTGTATTTTTCTTATCTTTGAACTTGAACTAAAACACCTAAAATAATGATTTCTTTCTTATGTCTTGAGGCTGCTAGCTTTTGAACTGGAACTTACACCATTAACTCCTTTGGCCTTCAGACTTTCAGACCCAGACTAGAACTATTTTCTATTGGTTTCTCTGGGCTCTAGCTAGTTAATTAGAAATCTTGTGATTTCTTAGACTCTATGATTGTATGAGCTAATTCCTTATGATGATGATAATATATGATGATAGATAGATGATAGATGGATAGATAGATGATAGATAGATAGATAGATAGATAGATAGATAGATAGATAGATAGATAGATCTTCTACTGGTTCTGTTTTTCTGGAAAACCCTAACTAATAAAACTGAGAAAAATGTCCTTACTCTCAAGAATTTGTTAGATGTCCCTTCTGAGTACAAAGTTCCTGTAGAAAAGTTAACAGTCTACACCTGTCATCCTGACTGTGATCAGTGACAACCCCTCTAACCCTGGCTGTAATATTTTTTCTTTTTTTTTAGTCAATGTTGGACCATCAACACCTAACATATCTAGTGCATGCTTAAGAAAATATTTCTTACCAATATTACTAGCTGAATATGTACTATGGCCTTTCTCCCATCTAACACTTCTAAAAAGAAGAATTTAAATGTTTTACAAAATTTTGTGATAAAAGTAATGGTTACAAGTTCTACTGCTAACGATGGACTAGGTAATTCTAATACTTCTACTGAGGAAAAATATAAAAATATGGATAAAATGTTTTTAAAATCTTCTGGAGACATATCTCTGGGAAGATGGAATAAATGTAACTTTCCTAATTCGTCCCACAAAGTAAAATTAAAAACTCTTCTCTGAGAGGTACAAGGAGGGAAGACGAAGACATACTAGAGACCCCAGGACCCAAAGAACAACATGGTGGTGTGTTCCCTGGGGTTTAGTTCAGCCTCATCTATCCAAATCATAAAGCTAGACAGGGTGGCAACTCAGAAACCCCAATGAGTGAAAAGAGAAAAAACAAACAACACACCAAAAGATTTCTTTCTCTAGTCAAAGGTTCAGGAGGACAGCCTACCAAGACAGAAGAGGTTAAGAAAATACTTACTTAACTTCCACTGTCCCTTCAACAAAACCCCTGGTCTCACACACATCTATACCACTAAAGGCTGAGAGGACAACCTAAACATTCATTTTCACCTAGCTGTAGTAAGGTATCCAAGTTCTCCTCCCCAAAACCAGGGTGGTATCAGAGAGGGCCAGGTAGGAAGCCGAGACTTTCATCTCCAAGGGGTACTAATCTGTCTTTCCTCACGGTCTCAGTAGAGGCCCTGTGAAGGCCACATTGAGGACACACAGGGAGCCTTGACTTTCACTCCATCTGGTAGTGATGAGGTGTGCTTTCCTCTCCCAGAAGTGGTGAAAGAAAGGCATATTTGGTGGTATATTCATCAGGATTCTCCAGAAGTCCGAATATATAATCCTCAATAAAAATAACCACTAGATATATACCAAGAATCAGGAAACTATAAAATTGAATTAAAAAGAGATAATTAGTAAATTCCAATGCTAATGGGATAAGGATGTTAGGATTATCTGACAAAGATTTTAAAGGAGGCATCCTGAAAATTCTTCAGTGAGCAATCACAAACACAGTATAAATAAAAGGAAGAGCAGAAATTATAAAATCTCAGAAAATAAATAGAAGACATAAAAAAGAAGCAAATGGAAATTTTAGAACACAGAAACATAATAAAAAAATCATTCCTCAATGGATGGACCCAACTAAAGATAGGAATAAACAGAAGAAAGTATCAATGAATTTAAATATGGAAGAATGAGAATAACCCAATGTAAAGCTTAGAGAGAAAATAGACTATTTAAAGGAAATACAACAAAAATCTAATGGTGGTTTCATCACAGTTCTAGAAGAGAAGAAAGATGGATGCAGAGCTGACAAAGAACTTGAAGGACTATGGTTGAAAATTCTAAAATTTATGAAAAACTACAAACCTACAGATTCAAGAAGCTGGGCAAACACAAAGCAATCCACATCAAGATGCAATATCGTCATATTTGTGAAAACAAACACACAAAAAATATTGAAAGCAATCAGAGAGAAATGACACATTTCCTAGCAGGACAAAATAATAGATTCACTGAAGATTTCTCATTAGAAACACTGGAAGTAAGAAGGAAGTGGTACAACATTTTTCAAATATGAAATGATAAAAACAAAAATAATAGTTAATCCAGAATTCTATGCTCAGTGAAAATAGCTTGCAGAAATGAGGGGTAAATCAAATGTTTTCAACTGAAGGAAAAATTTTTTAAAAAATTTTAAAGCAAGTTTACCCTAAAATGATGACTAAACCAAGTTCTCTAAACAGAAAGGAAATGATAACAGAAAGAAACTGGGAACATCAAAAAGGAGAAAGAATAATGGAAACATTTCTAAAAATGGGTAAATATAATCCAGTTTCTTTTTCCTGTTGATTTTTTTATTATGTTTGAGAGTCAAAGCAATTATTAAAACACTTTTATAACACTTTTTTATGTGTTTCTAAATGCATATAGAGAAAAAACAATTTTTTTGAGACAGGGTCTGTGTTACCCAGGTTAACCTGGACTCAAGTGTTCTGTGTTAGTCAGCTTTTTCTCTGTGACTAAAAAAAACCCAACAAGAGCAATTGTAGAGAAGGAAAAGTTTATTTGAGGGCTCACAGTTTCAGAGGTCTCAGTCTGTAAACAGCTGGTTCCATTCCTTGGGGCTCTAGGTGAGGCAGAACAACATGACAAAAGAGTTTGGTAGAGGTAAGTGGTTCACATGATGATCAGAAAGCAGAGAGAGACTCCACTCTCCAGATACAAAATATATGCCCCATAGGCAAACCCTCAATGACCCACCTCCTACAGCCACACCCTACCTGCCTTCAGTTACCACTCAGTTAATCCCATTAGGGAATTCAATGAGTTAAGTCTCTCATAACACAATCATTTCTCTTCTAAACCTTGCATTGTCTCACACATGAACTTTTGGAGGACACCTCACATCCAAACCATAACATGGTCTTTCTGCCTTGGCCTCACAGGTAGCTGTGACTATAGACACATCACCACACCTGGCCTGTACAGAAAATATCGAAAACAACTACACTATTAATGTTCTAGGTGGAAGGGACATGGAGGAAGGTAATTTCACTCCAATTGATGCTTTGGTGTGGGATGTTAATAGTGGAGGAAGCTATGTGGAAGTAGGGAGAAGTGTATGAAAATTCTCTTTACCTTATTCTGAATTTTGCTTTGAACCAAAAATTGCTCTAAAAAATGAAGTCTAGTCAAAAAAAAAAAAAAAAAAAAAAAAAAAAAAAAAAAGAATGCAGGAAAGCATTTTCCAGATCAACAACCATACCCCAGTTAGGACACTACATCTGGCCTACCTGCAATTGTAATTACCACTGTGCTATAAGTCAGCCAGCTAAAGTTTGTCATTTCCTCTTTCTAATGCATCCATAACTCCACAAACCACCCAGCAATTTCATTGTTTTCCCACATTCTAACTACTGGGTGCTGCACAAGCTGATTCATCCTTTTCCAACTATATGCCAATTCATCTCAGGTGATCTGTGGTTGTCAACATACCATCCATCATGAAAAACAAGATCCAATTCACAATCCCAGCCTTAGAATCTGCTTCATAGGATCACTTCCATACCAACTGTCTCAAAAGGAACAGACTTTGAGGTGGCAGTTTCTACAAGAGTGATTTGAGGAGGAAATGCCTTCAGGAGAAAACAGAGTGAAGAAGACAGGCAGGGAATAAGAAGTGACTGAGCAGGGTGAAATCTCAGGCAAGGTCCCACAGAAAGTAGTCTCAGAGTGATCCACAGAGTGACCTAACTCTAGTCAGGATCCTTGAATCTCCTTCCCAACTAGGCCTCAACTTTTGTATTTCTGAGTCCATCTCGATATCACTAAATTTGAGCCAAGATTTCCTACCCTCAATATGTGATTACCTTGCTATGTGATTAGGTTTCTCATTCTCCACCCCTACCCAGGTGATATCTGATCTCCCTGGCCTGTCTTCAGCAAGAATCCTGTTAGATTTGCTTAGCCAGAACCCCGCTTGTTCCTGATGTTTCATCTTACCAGTTTTCTATCTGCTTATCCTCACTTCCTTTTGGCTCTAAATTCTCATTTTTTCCTTTTGTATTCCAAATTGAGCCCAAACTCTCTCCCCTACTGCAAAACTCTACTGCAAAATCACTATAGCTATTGTGATAGACACCCTATGTAAAGTTTTAAGGGTAAATTATACCACAGATATATTCCATAAATATACAAGTTTTCAAGTTCGAGGGTGCCGTGGGGAGGATTTCCTCTGAATGTGGGAGCATATGGGGCACAGTAGCTTGAGGGAAGTCACCTAAAGAAGCCTCTCAGGTATCTGTTATCAGAGGCAGCAGAAAGTCAGAAGAGTGGCCAAGTAGTGACCAAAGAAATCTCAAGGCATTTTGGTAGGTGGGGTAGCAACAGGGCTGGTCTCATCTATGCTCTCAGGCTCACCCACAAGGGTTTGTAAACTCTGCACCTCCTCTATTCAATACCCTCATTTCTGAACTGATCTGAACCCTTGGAAGGCAGAACAGATCCTCTCCCCATGTCCTCCCAACACCTGTGTAAATTACCCACAGTCAGCTGAAAGGATAGAGATGCGTCCCACTAAAAAGACATCTGTCTTCAAAGTTTGTCGCTCACCTAACACCTCTGATTGTGAGAAGGAAGGCTTGCTTCAGTGCTGGACCTAATGGTGAGCTCTCAGTGTATGGCTTTGACTGAGAATGAGTTGACAAATTATGTCTTATTAAAGAATTTTTAGAGCAGTGTCCCTAAGTGGTCTTGTCATCCAATCATCCCCCACACCCTTTAGCTTTATTCTTAGACATTATAATATAGGATTAACTTCCAACTTTCATGGGTTCTGCTTTCTACTTTTTAAATTTGTTTTTCTTATAATCTTTCAAGTGCCTGCTGTGTGCCAGGATCTGGGATGAGTTCTTAACTTACTTAATCCTCCACAGAATCCTAAGGAAGAAGTCTTATTACAATCTACCGGAGAGAAAGCAGATCAGGGGCTCACTGGAGAAGGCTCAGAAGGAATGTAGGCAGAATGGGGTCAGCAAGGCTTAACCCCCACTTCCACTGTCCTCTTTACCTTCTGGCACACTCCTGTCCTTGCTTGCAATTCACCCTCTACCTGGAGTTCTGTCTGCAGTTTCAGCTCTGCGTACACTGGAGGCTCACATCCATCACCAGGGAGCCTTCCTGAAACCCACCCAGAGGCATTTCTGTCATCTTTTTAACATACATAGCAGTGGCTGCAGTGGTTAATATGTCCCATGCCCTCTCTGTGTTACTACCAACTCCAAGGCAAAGCTTTTGTGCATTTTACTTCCCTACGCCCCAGAGGGTGGGATGTGCAGAAAGTTTGAAATTTGTATTCATTACTGGAATAAATTGCTAATGGGTGTTAAAAAAACAGGCATGCCGATCCTCTGATTCAGAATGTTTATGTGTGATATGGAGCAATGTGCTGTTGAAAGGTTTTATTTTGGAGGTGGGAGATACTTAAAAGCTAGAAGACACCTATAATATTCAAAACCATGTCATTATTAAAAGTCAAAAAATTAGCATCTTCATGGCTAGAGTGCTTTTATATCCATATTTTCATCTCTTCATCAAGCCATCTGCTTGCATAATTTTATTTCTATTCTATAGACACCCACAGGCAGCCCTCCACTGGAAACAAACTTGGCTTGTCCTATTCTCATTTCTCTGAAAACATCAAATGAGAAGCC
This sequence comes from Tamias sibiricus, assembly GCA_025594165.1. Classification (NCBI taxonomy): domain Eukaryota; kingdom Metazoa; phylum Chordata; class Mammalia; order Rodentia; family Sciuridae; genus Tamias; species Tamias sibiricus. Next base: position 137,323,328 of record CM046659.1, read on the forward strand.
TGCAGATATCCCTCATTTAATCCTCATGACCACTCTTTAGGTACATTTTATTATCTGTAGCAAACTACTCTACTACCACCTGTGAGCTGCCTTTTTTCAAGGAGCTGGCCTGGGCTGAGACAGAATCCCCGTTCCCTCAGCTGCGTGGCTTTCCTAGAAGACACCTGCTCTACTCTGCTGACCTGGCTGAGGGTTTTGGGTCCTCCAACTCTTCCTCCATACAGATCCTTTGCCCCCTCACGGCACCTGCAATTTCTTCCCTCACTGGGTTACTGTGACAGAATCTGTAAGCCCTGGAAACTCCTCCCGGAAAGTTGCTATAGAAACTCCCAGTGCGTGGAGGATGTGGTGTGAATCCTCCCAGCTGATGTAGGGAGCCGTGTGCAGAGCCCGTGGCAGCTCTGAATAAAGCCCCCAGCATTTCTCACCCAACGTGTGCTGTCCCCAAGCGCGGAGGAGGAAGACACCCTCTTTCTTTTCTGTTCTGTCAACTCAAGGAAAAAGAGAACTTTTCCTGATTTGATCTTGAGAAAGGTAGAGGGCTCATGGAGCCCAGCTGCTTCAATTCAGAGAGTGACACTGAGGCCCAGAGTGGCCATCATTTGCCCAGCGTGTCAGAGATCTCTGATAGCCAAAGAAGGATGGAATGCCAACACAGCACTCCCTCTCCCTTGGCAAGATGCACAGGTCAGTGGACCCAGATGGACAAGGGGCTTCATGACCGTCACACCTGCATCCTGGATGCAGACCTGTGAGAGCTGCCTGCTCAGAGGGCGCCCCCTGGTGGGCAAGGGCCGGCAGCCAGATGGAACTTTGGGCATTTAATCACACATGTTGACAAATGACTAGATTTTCACGAGGTTGCCTGTGAAATTGTCTCTTTTCACACAGTTCTTAAAATAAATCTTGTTGAAGGGAGGGTTTCACAGGGGAGAAGTGACAAATATATCCTGTTCTACATAATATGACTAATATTCCGCAAATGTTCACATGCATAAACTGGAGAGTATCAGTCACAAAGAGCCTTGGAAATAAGGGGTTTCTGGTCCATATGAGGAACAGGAGGTAAGAATGGGTGCAACCTTTCCAGCAAGGTAATACCCCATTTAAATAAACATTACTGAGGACCTACTGTGTGCAAGTCTTTGTACTAGAGATAGGACAAGCTTCAAGATATATGTAAGAGATTAGGGGCTTTATAATGTATTTAGGAGGTTAAAATATGGGCAAATATAATACTTGGAAGAATAGTTTTAAAAGATACCTAAAGAGGGATGGAGAACTGGTGTAGTGGTAAAGTGCTTGGCTAGCATGTACAAAGCCCTGGGTTTGATCTCCAGCACCACAATACAAACAAAAAAAAACAAAAGAAAGATATGAACTATGGGGTCCTGGAGAGAAAGGGACTGGGTTCTCTATTTTATGGGTATAAGAGGAGGTTTAGTCTGAAAGGGCTTTGTTGGAGTTGTAAGTTTCTGAGATTGACCACAACAAATCAGTGGTATCAGAATTCAGGTTTTTTTAAGAAGACAAATACGAACAAATTTTAAATCAAAAAACACTGGAGTTAACAGAGATTTTAGAAAGAATTTGTTATGGCTGATTATGTAGCTATGTATTCAAAGAATATTTGTTAATGTCAAAAAAATACATCAGATTAAAGAGGAGGCTGCTCATCTTGCCTGCTCTGATCTGAATTTGTCTCTCCAAATTCATGTGTTGAAAACTTTATGTCTAATGCAGCAATGCTGGGATATGGGGCCTGATGAGAAGGGCTTAAGTCAAAATCAATGCTGCTACAAAAAGCATTGTTCACTGTCTTTTGCTCTTCTGCTGTGTGAGGACATCCTTCTCTGGAGGAGGCAATATTCAAGATATGGTGTTGGAAGCAGAGACCAGATCATCCCCAGAAGCCAGTGCCTTGATCTTAGACATGCCAATCACCAGAATTGTGAGAATACATTCCTCTTCTTAGTTTTAAGTATTTATTATAACAGAACAAAACAGACTAAAACACCTCCTATCTCTAACTGAATGCAATATTCAAAGGAGAGCTAATATTTCATATTCAGAAAACAGATGCCAGAGCAGACCTGTAAACTATCTAAATATTCAGTCTCTCACCTCAGACACAAACTGTCAGCCTCAAAAGATCAAGATGGTTAAGCACAATCTCTAGCCAATTACTGAATGATCACTAAGATATCCTGACTCAGTGGAACTCCTGTGAAGCCAGACTTAAAAAATAAGCATAAGATTTTTTAAATGAGCAGGACTCTTTATTTGCATACTTTGGGGAGACCAACCAAGAGAATTAATGCAAACAAGTCTTTAAGTTAGCAAAAAATATTCCAGACAGAAACAGTTACTTAGGAAAGTAGAAGGTGTGGAATCAGAATTAAGAGTTGTTACAATATGGGTGTGATCTAAATTTTCCAACTTATAACAACAACAAAACAGGAGAAAAATTGAACAATAAAAACTACTTCTAATGGGGCCCAGTTGAAGACTTACTAGACAAAACATCAATGCAGCTACTATAAATATGTTCAGAACACTAAAGGATATTGTGTTTAAAGACCAAAAGGAAACTATGTTGGCCATGGCTTATCAAATGGAGAATAGCAATAAAGATATAGAAAATGTTTTTTTAAAAAATGAAAATTCTGGAGTTGAAAAGTATAGTTGTTGAATTGAAAAATTCAACAACAGATTTGTGTTGTCAGAAGATATAATAGGGAAACTAGAGGAGAGATATTATAGATCATCCAATCTGAATAGCAAAAAGAATATTTTAAAAAATTGAACAGAGCCCTCAGAGAAGAAGAAAGGGGTGAAAAATATTTGAGGACAGAGTAGCTGAAAAACATCTCAAATTGTTTAAAATTAATCTACACGTGTAAGAAGTAAAAAAAAAAAAAAATTCAAAGAAATTCACACCTTGAAAAACATAAACAGTTTAAAGAGAAATTTTTGAAAGCATCAAGAGAAAAACGACTCATTAAGTACAAGAAACCACAATAAAATTAACATTTTATTCTGATGAGAATTTTCATCATAAACAATAGAAGCTTGAAAGCAAAATACTGAAAGGAAAAAAGTCAGCCTAGTATTCCGTGGTCATCAGAACTATCCTTCAAAAATAAAGATCAAATAAAGACATTCCCAGATAAACAAAGACTGAAAAGAAATGACACCAGTGACTTGTCCACATGAAGAAATAAAGTCCACATAAAAATAATTACATAGGTAAACATAAAAACAGTTTAAGTGTACTATTTCTTATATTCTTAAAGAACATTGCACATGGTGATTATAATACTAAATTTATTACTGTAGATTATCACATACTGATAAGTGATTCATGAATAGGTAGGTAGATAAATTAATATTTTAACATAATTTATCAATATATGATACTATACAAGTGGCAAAAATAGCACAAATAGATACATGTATAAATAGCAAAAATGGCATGACAAAGAGCTCTATTAGAGCCAAATATCTGTATTTTACTGGAATTAAGTTAGTATTAATATGATATAGATTGTGGTAAATTAAGATGCATATTACAATTCTCAGATAAATCAGTAAGAAAATAACCTTTAAAATAGAGCAAAAACAACAGTTATAACCAAGGAATCAAATGGTGCAAGAAAATATATTTACCACAAAAAAGACAGTCAAGAAGCAACAGAGGAATTAGAAAAACATAAAAATCAAATATTAAAATGCAAGCTTCAATCATATAAATAAGTAATTACATCAAATGTAAATGGAGCCAGGTGCAGGAACTCATTTCTGTAATTGCCTGTGGCGGGAGAATCACAAGCTCAAGGCCAGCCGGGGCAACTTAGCAAGATCTTGTCTCAAAATAAAAATAAAAAGGGACTGAGGGTATAGTTCAGTGGTAGAATGCCCCTGGGTTAAATCACCTATACCACAAAAAGTGTGAATAGATTGAACATCTCAATTAAAAAAAAATCAGATATTTTCACACTGTATACAAATAATAAGTCCTAAGAGACACATTTTTGATCCAAAATATAAATAGGTTGAAAGTAATAGAATGGAAAAAGAGACCCATGAAAATGGTAACTTTAAGACAGTTGAAGTGACTAGGCTAATACCAGACTACATGAAACTAGAGCATATGAAAATTAATGAAATGAAGCTAAAGCAGGGCTTAGAGGAAAAGTTGTAGCTTTAAGTGACTTTATTAAAAAGGAGGAAACTTCTAGTAAACATCCTAACCTTCCTTTTAAATGACTAGCACAGAAGAGAAAACTAAATCTTCAATAAGCAGAAGGAAGAATTTTTTTAAAAAAATTAAAGAAGATACCAATTAGACAAAAGAAAATAACAAAGAACATCAATTAAATGAAATTTTTAAAAAGTCAACAATACTGCTGAAAGTTTATGGAGACTGGGGTTGGGGATGTGGCTCAGAAGTCAAGTGCCTCTGAGTTCAATCTCCAGTACTACCCTTCCCCCCACCAAAAAAAAAAAAAAAAGAAAGAAAGAAACAAAGGGAAAAGACAATCATGAATGAAGGAGAAGACATCACTGATGAGCTTACAGAAATAAAAAGGATTATGAGTAAATACTACCAACATCTTTATGCCAACACAGTAGACAATCCCGATGAATGCACAAATTCCTAGATACAAATTACAAAAAAATGACTTAAAGGTAAGTAGAAAATGCAAATAGTCAGTCCTAAAACAAGTAATATCCTAAAACTACTTATCAAAATTCATCCCAAAGAATAAAATCAGGGCCATAAGTCTTCAACAATAGTTTCAGGGATTACAAAATTCCCAGTTTCAGAGAGAAGAGTTGCCAGTTATTTTCTATCAGTACTTAACATCTAGTGATTTTATATTGTTTCTAGTCATGATTAATTTGTAAGTAATATGGCTCTTCATTTTGGCTAGTTTGATGATATACAGCAATTCTCTTATCTGTAATTTCACTTTCCACAATTTGAGTTATCCCTGGTCAAGTGTGATATGAAAATATTAAATGGAAATTTTCAGAAATAAACAATTTATAGGTTTTAAATTGCACATCATTCTAAGTAGCATAGTGAAAATTTGCACTGTCCCACTCTTCTTCCAGAACATGAATTATTCTTTTGTCCAGTGTATTCATATAGTACCTGCCCACTTGTCACTTAGTAGTTAGCTCTGTTATCCAGTTGAGCATTGTAGCATAGCAGTGCTTGTATCCAAGTCATTCTTGTTTTACTTAATAATAGCCTAAAAGCCTGAGAATAGTGCTCTTTCCGACTCAGATATGCCAAGGACAAGCTTCTCAATGCTTCCTTTAACTGAAAAGGTAAAAGTTCTTGACTTAATAAGAAGAAATATATGCTTAGGTTACTAAGCTCTGTAGTAAGAACAAATCTATCCATGAAATCGTGAAGAAGGAAAAATGTATGCTACTTTTGCTGTTGCACCTTAAACTGCAAATGTTACACCCACAATGCATGATGACTGCTGAGTTAAGATAGAAAATCTGTCATTATATTATAAGGTTCAGTGCTATCTCCCAATGGGGATGTCCTGGAATGTATCCCCATGGACATGGGGGTTGGATAGGAATGTGATTAACACACTTATATATACATATATCTTAAACATATTTAAGATATTGTATTTATATTTAATATGTATATTAAATAACATATATATATATATATATATATATATATATGTTGGTGTACTCTATGGTGTTCATTATGCTGTATCTCTTATTAAGCCTGTTTAAGTTTTGTGTATCTTCCTAATTTTTTACTCATCATTTCTAGAAGTTTCATGATGAGAGATTTTCCAGACTATCTACTCTGCCAAGTTGCTGAAAATAGAAGTCTCATTTAAGTTTGTAATTCTTCTGGAATCATGTTTTATTTATGGTGTGCCAGGGTATTAAATGTTTTTAAATTATTTTTTTTATTTTATGCATAAAGCCAATTGCTACAGAACTATTTTTTTCAATAGGATGTCTTTTTTCCAAAACTTTACTTTCCTTCCTGTCTTGCACAATTATTGAATTGAAACAGTGATCCTAGGAAAAACAAAAAATGTCTACCAAAAAAAATCATCCCACCTTTTGTTCTAGGACAGCACCTACTGCAAAGAATTACCCTCTCCCAATGAGTTAGATTAGGCTCAGAGATGTTCCCTTATTTACCCATGACAAGGTCAGATGGAGACCCTCCAAATTCCTGCTCTTTCCCTCATAAATGATTCTCTGGAGCCTGTGGCCACGATGGTTTGGATCCATGGCAAAGTCAGGTGTTCACTTCATTCTCCTTCCTTATAGATGGTATTTTTCTCTATGGTGTGTTTCCGGCCTTAGGGGAAGGGTGACATGGATCATGTAAAACTGCCTTCCTGCCTTCTTCAATGTGATCCTTCTTATTCTTTAGCTCTTATGAAGGTATTTTCATACATGGGCAGTTGTTCAACTTGGCTTTCAGTGAGGGAATGAGCATTGGAAACCCCTATTCTTCCATCTTGCTGATGTTACCTCCCTTTTAGCCTAACTCTTGAGACCCTTGCAGATCTTAGGGTCAGAGCATTCTTCCTATTGAATATTCCCCTTTCCCAATTGTAATGTGTTGGGGGGATTTATATCAGAATCCCCTTGGATAACAAAATCCATGGATGCTCAAATGGCATGGAATTTGCAAAAATTCTGTACAAATCCTCCCTTACCCTCTAAATCATTTCTAGACTACTTAAAATACCTAATAAAAGGTAAATGCTATGTAAATAGTAGTTATGCTGTATTATTTAGGGAATAATGATGAGGGGGAAATGTCTATAATGTTTAGTACAGGCATAATTTTCTTTCTTTCTTTCTTTTGACCTTTTGTTGACTGACTCTGCAGATTAGGAACACATAGTTACAGATGTCCAACAAATCTCTTCCCCAACTGACCATAATTTTTTAAAAATAAAATATCACCTCACTAAGGCCAGATTTGTTTTGGTTGGCACTGGTTTTCATTCTGGTCTCCATCTTGTCCATTGATCTGGCTATCTATGCACATGCTAATACCTTAATTTTTAAAGATTTATAGTAATTCTTGCTATATATTTCTCCCTTTTTTCTTGTTATTTTCATGTGCTTATATTTCTATACGAATTCCAAAATCCTTGCTGGAGTTTCATTGTACATAGATTTATATTTTTAAATGTGCACATGAGGTCAGAACAGCCTACATAATATTCTAGTATGTGTCAAGGAAGAAAATCAAGATGGAGTAATGTTTGTTCAGGGCACTTGACTAAGAACCCAGAGTCCATTAGTGAATCAGGTTTCAATCGTGTCCCTGTGGCAGCTGACATTTGAACTGGGCAGTGGCCATATCTACCCAGGAATTGAGTTGATATTTGGATTGGGCCAAACTGAACCATGCGTTTCCTGAAACATTGATAACCTCTGCTGGCCTTCTGTAGAATGGACTCCTCCCCCAAAACTACCCAGAGACCAGTCCTTTTGTTACCAGACACCTTAACTTTTGCCAGTACCAATCATAATTCCTGATTAACAAGTACAAGTGATATGATTGCCAACACACCTTGTAGTTTAAAGCTATTAACACATCCATAATTCTGTGAAACCTCAGAACACAACTCAAGACTACATGCATTTCTGAGTCTAGAATGCAATCCTAATCAGCCCCAAATAAATTAATTCCTCTTTGTTCTCAACCAGGCTAAATTTTATTCTTGGTTGACATATCACATGATCTTCATGTCATCTACCACCAGCATGGTATGGAACAAATTTTTAAATAATTATTTTGTTAAACAAAATGCTAGACTTTCAGTTTCTAGTCAGGAATTTAAGGAGCTTAGAAATCATCATTTCTGTCCTAAATAAAAGAATACAGTTAACAAATCTGAAAATCACCTCTTCTTAAATCCACAAGAGAATTGGGGTCACAGAGAAAACCACTGCCCTAAAAAAAACTGAAGGGTGGACAAGCACTATTACTGGAGCAGAAACCTTAAAGCAGAAATTACCCCTGTGGCTGTACCAGGGTGGGAAAAGCTTCGCTGTCATTGATGAATGGCTAGAGGGTAGGCAAAGACAAATTTAAGAGTTAAAAACCCAAAGGGAGCCCTGTCTTGAGAAGATCTCACTTTCTTGAATTTTACCTCCATGAGCCCTACTAAGTTCTCACAGTGAAGTTCAGAGAAAAATTCTCGTAAGCCCCAACAGCAGGAAAGAAAGAGCAGCTCCTCTGAAATGTACTCAGGGAATTCTGACCTTAACAAGGTCTGCCCTAATTTTTTTTTTTTTTTTTTTTTTTTTTTTTTTTTTGGTACTGGGGATTGAACTCAGGGGCACTCGACCACTGGGCCACATCCCCAGCCCTTTTTTGTATTTTATTAGAGACAGGGTCTCACTGAGTTGCTAAGTGCCTCGCCATTGCTGAGGCTGGCTTTGAACTCTCGATCCTCCTGCCTCAGCCTCCCAAGTGCTGGGATTACAGGCTAGTGCCACCACGCCCGGCTTCTGCCCTAATTGAACACTATTTACCAATAGCCCAATGGGCTATGGCTCTGTCAGAGCCTAAATGACCTGAGGGAAGGGGAATACTCAGTGCTACTTCCCTCTAGCCAGTCTGGCTCACCTAAACCAGGGGGAGACTAAGAAGCAGTTATGAAGGTCAGAGTCCAAGGGCACTGGATCTCTAAAATACTGAGACCTAACTATAGAACTATAAAATGCTTCCCTTTCACCCACACCTTACCAGTACATCAATAGGGATCCTATATTATAACAGGAATACTACTGAAAGTAAATGGATGCCCCAGGCCTTATTTAAAATAGTCTAGAAAATCTCTGCTCACCACCACCAAAGAGAGAAATAGAGAGAGTGGGGTACAAACAAGGACACAAGAAGAAATTTTTAGCCTATGACATCTATAATTATAGGACATAGTAAACATAGCCTAACTTATAGCCAGATAAATGTGAAACCTCACACAAAGGCTTAATTTATCTATCTTAGTTCCTTTTTCCATGCCTGGATGTATTAATAGTTTTCTGTCACTGTGATAAAATACCTGAGATAAACAACTAAATAAGGGAAAAGTTTCATTTTGACTCATGGTTCCAGAACTTTCAGTCTATGGTCATTAGGTCCCATTGAATTGAGTTTGTGGCAACATGGTGTATTATAGCAGGAATGCCTGGTAGAGGTGGTTTCCTCACCACATGGTGTCTGGAAAGCAAAGGGAGAGACAGGATAGGGCCAGAGTCCCAGTATTCCCTTAATGGGCATATCACCAATGATCTATTTTCCTTCCATTAGGCCATGCTTCTTAAAAATTCTACCACTTCCCAATAGTGCCACATATTAGGGAATAAGTAGTTAATATATGGGGCTTTGGGGAGCACTTTAGATCCAAACAATAGCATTGACTTTCAACAAAATCCATGTGTCATAATAAAAGACAAAGCACAGTTTGAAGAGACAGAGCAAGCATAAGAACCAGAATTAAAATTTGTGGGAATTATCAGACTAGGAATCAAAACCAACAATGAGTAATATGTTCTAACTAAAAAGTGGAAAATATGCAAGAACAGATATATAATGTAATCAAGGAGATGGAAATTCTGAGAATCACAAAGAAATGCTAGAGATCAAAAAATACCATAATAGATACAAAGTGCATTTTGCTAGACTCATCAGTATACTGTATACTGTAGAGGAAAGAATCAGTGAACTTCAGGAAATGCCAAAACTTCCAAAGTTGAAATACAAACATAAACAAAAAAAAATTTTAAACAAGAAAGTTAGAACAAAATACTCAAGTGTTTGACAATTACAAAAAGTGTAACAAATATATAATGAAAATACCAGAAATAGAAGAAAGAGAGAAAGGAAGACAGAAACTATTTGAAGTAATAATGCCTGAGAACTTTCCAGAATTAAAAACCAACACCAAACCACCAACCACCAATCCAAGAAGCGCAAAGGGCACCACACCCGATGAATGCTGGAAAAATAAAAAAGAAAGAAAGAAAACCTTACTTAGGTATGTCATATTCAAACGGCTGAAAATTGAAGATGAAAAGGAAATCTTGAAAAGTTATCAGAGGACAGACAAAAACAAAACAAAGCAAAACCACCCATAGAGGAACAAGGATAAGACTGACATCTGATACCTCTTCAGAAAATATTCAAGCAAGAAGACTGGATTAAAGTATTCAGTGTTGAAAGAAAGAAAAAATGCTAACATAGCACTCTGTACTCAGTAAATGCATTCTTCACAAAAAAGAAGTGAAGACTTACTTAGACAAACAAAAATTGAGGAAATTTGTCATGAATAGACCTGTATTGCAAGAAATGTTAAAATAAGTTCGTAAGAGAGAAGAAAAATGATAAAGTTCAGAAACTCTCATCCACATAAAGGAAGCCCAGTCAGGAAGGAATAAATGAAGATAAAATTAATAATTATTGCTGATGTGTTGGAACTTTGTTGATTTTTATAGATTGAGCTTGAATCTAGCAACTGACAATTTGAACTCAGTGAATAGTTATAAATGTGTTATCTTTAGATTCTTTGGGGGTTTATGTAAAAAAATAACCAATCTTGTCTATAAATGGCAACTATTCTGCTTCTTTCTAATTTATGTGACTAATTTCTCATTGCTTTTGGTGAGATCTCTAGGATATTGTTTAAAAGAAATGATCAGGGCTGGGGCTGTAGCTCAATGGTAGAGCACCTGCCTCGCCTGGGTTCAATCCTCAGCACCACATAGAAGTAAATAAAAAGAGATATTGTATCCATCTACAACTAAATTTTTTTTTAAAAAAAGAAATGATCATAACATAAGTCAGGTTAAATTCTCTGCTATTATAATGAACTTTTTTATCAGAAATGGCCTTTATGAACATTTCCAAGAACTGTTGAAATAATCAAATATTTTGTTCTTGTCATCTTGTTAATGCTATAAGTTATACTGAAAAATTTTTTCAGTTAAACTATTCTTGGGATGAACCCTATATTTTTATATTGTGATTTTTCCCACATTACTGTATTTAATTATAATGAAATGGTCTATCTTTTGAAGGTTGTGGCATGAGGGTTTTATTAGCCTCATGACATCAGTTGAAAACCTTTGCTTCTCTATGTATTCTATGAAACAATTTGATTAAAAGGCTGATTTCTTTTTTATTAGAAGTGTTACTTGAAACACTGTAATTCTGATGCCATTTGAGGAGTGAATGTGGGTGAGGTTCTGAATTTAATTTTGGTAACTTTAATTGGACTTCACTTTATATATATGCTCTAGAGAATTATGTATTTAATTTAATTTTTTCAGTGTAATGACAAACTGTATTGTCTAGTCTTTCTTTTATAACTTTTCATCTACTACTTGATCTGATCATATGGTCCTTCAAATATGATTTATTGGCATCTTCTTCCTTTTCTTTGATAAGTCTTGCTGATATCTAGTCTATAACTAGTCCTTTCTGAGAAATTAGTTCTCAGCTTGGTTGACATCTTCACAACTTCTTTCTTTCATATTTCACTAATATCTGTTTGTGTTTTATCTGCTTTTCTTTTTTTCATTGAGTTTCTTTTCTCTTTTTTTCTACACTTTGATTTAAAAAATTAGTTCAGCAATGGTCAATCTTTCTTCTTTTCTAATGGATACACTTGAAGTTTGAAATTTTCCTCTAATTATTATTTTAGCAGCATCACTCAAGTATTGATATGTAGTCATTATTTATCATTCACTCATACATATTTCATGATTTCTATTGTGATTCCACACCCCCTTGAATTATTTAGCAGTGTGTTTTTTCACTTCCAAAGGAATATGGCTTTTTAGCTATATTTTAACATTGATTTTTATCTTTAAATAGTTATTAAAGACTATGATCTTATGTATATGAAATTGATTATTTGGTATTCTTTGAGGTTGGCTTTGATGCTTGGTACCTTCCAACTTTGGGGAAAAATTCGTATAGTCTCTAATTGAGAGCATTCATAAGTATACTCATTACTGTATTTCACTGCATAATCGTTGAAGATTTTATGCTAGTTTTTTTTTTTCTTTCCAAAAAAGTGGGGTACACCCATTACGGGAAGTTTTTTAAAAAATATGTTCTGGTGTTACTTAAAATCATTTGTTAATAATCTCTCTTTGGTGCAAGTTCAGGATGCACAAAATATTTGTTAATATAAGTTAATATGGTGGTGACAATTATACATTATGGTAATTCAAGCTTATTAATTGTATTTTTCAAATGTCTATTCACCCTTACTAATTTTTGGTCTGATTTACTTCATCATTACTAAATTTCCTGCATGCTTAAGGGCATATAAAGTTTTGTAGGGATTCTGGGGCTGGGGGTGTGGCTCAGCGGCAGAGCGCTCGCCTCGCACATGCGCGGCCCGGGTTCGGTCCTCAGCACCACATAATCATAAATGCATTGCATTGTGCACAACTAAAGTAAATAAATAAATATTTTTTAAAAAAAAGTTTTGTAGGGATTCTATACAATTTTACTTTAATAATGTTCAGTTTGCATGGTTTAAGTGAATATTTTAACATCATTTCTATGTTTAAACCCCATTTATTTAACCATATCTGTGACTCAACAATTCTGTTTTGCATGTTTTAAAATTTTTTTGTTGATATTTTTCTTATTGATTTGAAAGCATTAAAAAAACTAATAACTTTTTCTGTTATATAGAATGCATATATGGGGCTGAGGCTGTAGCTCAGTGGCAGAGCACTTGCCTAGCATGTGTCAAGGCACTGGGTTTGATCCTTAGTACCACATTAAAAAAAAAAAAAAAAAAGAAACAAATAAAATAAAGGCATACTTTCCATCTACAACTACAAAAATTTTTTTTAAATGCACACATGATCCACAGTGTGTTGTTTCTATTTTAGTTTGGCCATACTGAGCACGTAAAGCATAGAATCAACTTGTCAAATTTCACAAAACAACAAATATGCCAGAATTTTAGTTGGGATTGTGTTGCAATATCGTTTCTAATCTATGAGCATAGTATATTTTTCTATTTTTCATATGTAATGGAAAAAAGGAAAGTTATGAAGAAAAAGTTGCTTACTTGTTCTTTAGTACCAATTTTGATGAAGCTTTGTCAGACTATTATCTATACTCCCCAGATAATTTTATGAGGCTATCAAAATTCAGATATCAAAACCTCTCGAGGTTAAAAATTGATACATCATTGATAAAACTAATTGTAAATAAAATAGCAAAAAAATCAGAACTAAAAAATTGCCAACTATCACACTCAAAATAGGATGAAACTATGAAGAACACCACAAACATTTAAATATAGATAAATTAGCCTTCCAATAAAAACAATGCAGACCTGAATTTCTTAACCGTGGAAGTTACTAAACAGTTATGGAAAAATAATACCAACCTTTTTTTCCATACTAAGGATTGAACCCAGGGCCTTGTGCATACTAGGAAAGTGCTCTATCACAGAGCTACATCCCAATGCCCTTTTTAAATGTTATTTTTGAGATGGTGTCTCCCTAAAATTGTCCATAGATGACTGATTCCATTCCTCAGGATTCAAAGTAAGGCAGAACATCATGGCAGAAGAGTGTGGTAGAGGAAAGGGGCTAAGGATATGGCATTAAGAAGCAGAGAGAGACAGATTCCCTTCACCATGGACAAATATATACTGCAAAGGCATACCCCAGAAGACGCACCTCACCTTACCTGCCCACAGTTAATCCCTATCAGTGAATTAATGGACCACTTAGGTTAAGATTGTCATAATCCAATCATTTCCCCTCTGAACTTTCTTGCCTTACCTCACAATGAGCTTTTGGGGGACACTTCATATCTAAACCATAATAGAGTATTAAATATATATCCTCTACAAATAATTTTATGAGGCTAGCAAAATCCAGATACCAAAACCTTCCAAGGTTAAATTGAGAAAGATGATTCAAAGTCCACTTTCCTTATTCATTTAAGTAAAATATTCTTTAAAATATTGGAAATTTAGATCAATCAATTTTTTAAAAAGTTTTATAAATTATAACTAAGTTGGTTTTTAGCCCAGGATTGCAGTATTAATCTTATATTAAAAACCAAATATCTGGGTGTGGTGGCTAATGCCAGTAATTCCAGTGACTTGGGAAGCTGAGGCAAGTTCAAGGCCAGCCTCAACAACCTAGCAATACCCTCAGCAACTTAGCAAGACCCTGTCTCAAAATGAAAAGTAAAAATAAAATGTACTGGGATGTATCTCAGTGGTAAAGCACCCCGGGTTCAGTCCCCAGTGCCAAAACAAACAAACAAACAAAAACTAATCAATGAATTTCATTACCACTGATTTCAATAGATAGAAAGGAAGTATCAGTAAACTTATCTATTAAAGGGCTAGGAATATAGCTCAGTAGAGGCCCTAGGTTCAAATCACAAGCACTACAAAAACAACAAACCAAAAGGAAATTTAATGAAGAAATATTGAAACCTTGTACTTTGATATTAGAAATAAAATAAGGATTTTTGCTTATACTAGCATATTTTATCCAGAAAAAAAATAGAGTGATTATAAAGTAACATCTGCAACTGCCATTACTGGCAGATAATATAATTATGTACATAGAAAATTCAAAAGGAACTAAAGATAAACTTTTACAGGGAATAAATTTATATTTATAACCATATAAATCTTAATTGTATTTCTGTTCACCCACCATAAAGTGTTAGAAAATGAAATTTATATTATCTTTCATATACACAAAAATAGCCAGTTAGAATATAAATAAAACATAATATGCCTTTTTCAGTATAAAAAATAAAATAAACTACTAGGAAGTACCTTAACTCAAAAACAGCAACACCTAGGCAAGGAAAACTATTTAAAAAACAAGAACCTTTAGAAAGACACAAAATTTGACTTGCACAAATATAAATACATGTCAGGTTGTTAAATAGAAAAGCACAGAATCATAAAGATCTCACTTCTATGGGTTTTTTTTTTTCCAATTTAATGTGAGATTCTGTGTGTGTGTGTGTGTGTGTGTGTGTGTGTGTGTGTGTGTGTGTGCATGAATGAATTGGACAAGGTGATTATAAAGCTTACATTAAGAATATGCAATGAAGAATAGACAAGTTTGTCCTGAGTTGCAACAGAGAGATTAGATGATAAGACTAGTCCAATTTGATAAAGAAATAAACTATACATCTAATATTGAACGAGCATGGTATTAGTACATTAATAAACAATGGAATACTAAAAATCCTGAAAGACACCTAAATGCAAATGAAATTTAATATATAATAAACATGGTATCAGTGTTTTCCAGAGAGACAGAGTTGCTAGAATAGAAACAGAGAGAGAGAGAGAGAGGAAGATGAGAGATAGATAGACTAGAAAGATAATAGGGTATTCATTAGGGAAATTGATTGTCACAATTATAAAGAATGAGAAGTCACATGATAGGCAGTGTAAGCTGGAGAACTAGGGATACAGTGTGGCTCACCTCAAGGCAAAAAGCCTCAGAACTAGTGAAGACAAAGGTGTGACTCTAACTTCAAGGTTGAAAGTCAGGAAACTGGGAGGGATTTGGGAGCCCTGCTCATGCAAATCCTGGAGTCTAAAGGATAGAGATCCTGGAGTTCTGATGGCCAAGGACATGAGAAGGGTATTCCGGTTCCAGGAGAGAGTGTGTTTATCTGTCCTTTGCATATATATTCTATCCAGTCCCTCTGCTCACATTGGAAGAGGGTAGATCTTCCTTATTCAGCATAGAGACTTAAATGTCAATATCTTCTGGAAACATCTTCACAGACATTCCCCAAAAAAAAAAAAAAAAAAAAAAAAAGCCTACCTTGCTCTTAGGTAGGTAGAATTAATATTGTCAAAATGTCCATACTACCAAAAACATTATACAGATTTAATGCAATTCCAATCAAAATCCCAATGTCATTCTTCAAAGAAATAGAAATAGCAGTCATGAAATTCATCTGGAAAAATAAGAGACCCAGAATAGCCAAAGCAATCCTGAGCAAGAAAAGTGAAGCAGGGGGCATCACCATACCGGACCTTAAATTATACTATAGAGCAATAGTAACAAAAACAGCATGGTATTGGCACCAAAACAGACTGGTGGACCAATGGTACAGAATTGAGGACACAGAGACTAATACATATAATTTCAGCTATCTTATATTAGACAAAGACGCCAAAAATGTACAGTGGAGAAAGGATAGCCTCTTCAACAAATGGTGCTGGGAAAACTGGAAATCCATATGCAACAAATTGAAACTAAACCCTTATCTCTCACCATGCACAAAACTCAATTCAAAGTGGATCAAGGACCTAGGAATTAGACCAGAGACAATACGCCTAATAGAAGAAAAAGTAAGCTCCAATTTCCAACATGTCGGATTAGGCCCCAAGTTCCTTAATAAGAATCCTGTAGCGCAAGAATTACTACCAAGAATTAATGAATGGGATAGAGTTAAACTAAAAAGCTTCTTCTCAGCAAAAGAAACAATCAGTGAGGTGAATAGAGAGCCAACTAATTGGGAACAAATATTTAATACATGCACATTAGATAGAGCACTAATCTCTAGAATATATAAAGAACTCAAAAAACTTTACACCAAAAAAACAAATAACCCAATCAATAAATGGGCTAAGGAATTGAGAAGACACCTCTCAGAAGAAGATACACGATTCATCAACAAATACATGAAAAAATGTTCAACATCGCTGGCAATTAGAGAAATGCAAATCAAAACTACTCTAAGATTTCACTTCACTCCAGTCAGAATGGCTGCTATCAAGAACACAAGCAACAATAAATGTTGGAGAGGATGTGGGGAAAAAGGCACACTCATACATTGCTGGTGGGACTGCAAAATGGTGCAACCGTTATGGAAAGCAGTATGGAGATTTCTTGGAAAACTGGGAATGGAACCACCCTATGACCCAGCCATCCCACTCCTGGGTCTATTCCCAAAGGACTTAAAAACAGCATATTACAGTGACACAGCTATCTCAATGTTTGTAGCTGCGCAATTCACAATAGCTAGGTTGTGGAACCAACCTAGATGTCCCTCAGTAAATGAGTGGATTAGGAAAATGTGGTATATACGCACAATGGAATTTTACTCAGCAATAAAAGAAAATAAATTAATGGCATTTGCAGGTAAATGGATGAAGTTGGAAGACATAATGCTAAGTGAAGTTAGTCTCAAAAATCCAAGTACCAAATGTTTTCTCTAATATAAGGAGGCTAGTTCATAGTATTGTTGGATGGGGGGGGGGTACATAGGAGGACTAGAGGAACACTAGAATGGTCAAAGGGAAGGGAGGGTAAGGGAGGGAGCAAGGGGGGAGGGAGCGGGAGAAAAGGAAAAAAAAAAGAAAAGGTATTTGAATGAGACGGATATCATTTTCCTAAATGCATGATTGAAGACCTGAATTGTACGAATATACTTTGTATACAAACAGTTGTATGTAAAAAGATGCTAAATACATGCACTATGTGTTGTACATATTAAAAATTATAAAAATAAAATTTTAAAAAAAGCCTTACCAACTACCTTAATTACATAAGTTACCCCCTATGATTACCTATAACAAGTCCATCCTTTGTCAACTCTACATCCATACACATTTCCTTAAACCATACCTAATCTCTAAATAGAGCCAATAACTACATCATAGGTCCCCCTAACATGATAGGACTATCCTGTGTACAATTAAAACTGTACTAATCCCCTCCCCAGAAAGGAGGTAAAGTCCTTGAGTAATGTTTATACTTCTCTTAATAATCCCTAACTTTAATACTATGATGTAAAATTAATAATAGTTAAATACTGATATAAAGTTAGCACATCTTATGTTACCTGATAGAATAATGAGAGGAGATAAAACATATATATACATATGCAAATATATGCTTATACAGATCAATTAAGAATTTACTAGGCTTCATATCTATTTCAACTTTGAAGAAAATCATGATTATGTTGTCAACATCGTGGGTTTACATGAACAAGACTATTCACATTGTTCCTTTGCTCCTTCTGTCCACAACTGAAATTACACCCACTTTGTTTTTGGTAGTTGGCCCAATAATTTCCATTGCTTTGAAGTTTTCCAATTGAGTGATAGTGTTTCCCACAGAAGGTCTAGCAACCATGTAGCTCCTCAAGGATGCAAGGGATCCCTTCACAAGTCTGCTTTTCAAAGAAAGTTCCATCTTCTGGATCTTTTTAGTGTAGATGAGCAGGTTTGAAGTAGAAAATCCACTCTAGAATTCCAATTTGTCTGTCTTTGAAGCTTTTCCTCTGTGTTAAACCAAGAAATATTGGACATCTCTAGTTCACTCACAGTGGATCATGTTTTGATAAAAGTTTCATTCAATCAAACAGCCCTTTCTAACTCTCTGAGATACAACATTAAATGCAGAAACTCTGCTTAGTGGACTCAGATATATAAATTTGGCCTAATCCAACTTTATGTTCCTTCCACCATTATCCCAAATTCTTAATTTCCATTCCCGCACCTGTTCCATAGATTTATGCTTGTAAACAACAATCTAAATTATGCTTCTGGAGTGTAGCGGTCTTCCTCCCTGTTCACACTTTGCATCTCACCTTTAGGGACTTGCTGGGATATGAATGTAGTTATGGGTTTAGAAGCAAAGAAGGTTGTAGGAGCAAAGATATTGAGACAAATCAGCATTGCCTTGCTTGGCAACTGCCTCAGGAGAGGTCATTATAATTTCCTTAGGCAATGTAGGGTTAATCTCTTCAGGCAGAAGTGAAAAGGTGTTATCACTGTGCATGAAGATGCCATTGCCCCTGGGATTGAGCACTCCACTTCTGTTGGCAACAAAGGACTCCTCAAATGTGGGACTTCAACATGCCCAGCTACAACAGGGTCTTCCCACATGTCCACATCCCAAATCACAGAACACCATCGTTCCCAACCAATGCCTTCACCTTAATAGTATATACCCTGTGCCTCTGGGAGTTCAACCTGGCTCATAATAAGAAAAATGCAAATTAAAGTTCCACTGGGGGTATCATTTCTCACCTATCAAAATGGTAAATTGCAAAAATCTAAAAATACATTGAGTTGGTGAAGCTGTGAAGAAATTGATACTCCCAGTCACATAATGAGGTAATATATAATGTCTTCATTCTTATAGAGGAATATTGGAGAAAAGAGAAATTCTGGATGTTTTTCCCAGGAAACAATGTCCTATGTCTAGGAATCTATCCCCAAAACACACTGACACATATATGAAATGATTTATGTACAAAGTTATTTATTGCAGCACTATTTATGACAGACAGTAGACCACCTGAATGTCCATCAATAAGGACAAATGAATGTGAACAATTGTGATTGTGTAGAAGTTGGTGGCACAATCCTTCTGAAAAGGCTTATTTCAAGTGACCCAAAACCACAACATTTTAACAAGATATATGTGCACAAATAAATGAACTTTAAAAGAATATTAAAAGGTAATATAATTTTAGTATCAACAGTATTGTTTTAAAAGATGTTTATGTGTGTGACTATATAATGAAACAAATTATTATCAGAAATCAAAATCTCTCACATAAGTAAGAAGTTAAAAATCCTACAGACCTAAATCTGAGTTGAAAATATTAGTACAAACTCCTGCCTTATATTTCTCGTTTTATAGAAGTATATGAATTTCATAGCTCTCACCACCAGAGCATTGACTGTGCAGTAAAAGTAAACACCTCTGGAACACAAGTGGTGGTCTTTGTCATTTTCCATCAAAAAGAACCAGAAACTTTGGATGATTACAGGGCTTGGATAAAAACTGTAAAACAAAACAAAACAAACAAACAAACAAAAACTCGGGCTTCTTTGTGTTCCAGAAAACAAGTAAGCTATTGGAAGACTAATAGGACTATGTCAAAAGGACCTTGGATGCCAGGGGCAGTGGCACATGCCTATAATGCCAGTGAGGCAGGAGGATCAAGGTCAAGTTCAAGGCCAGCTTGAGCAATTTAGCAAGGCCCTAAACAACTTAGTTAGATCCTGTCCCAATAAAAAATAAAAAAGACTGGGGATGTGGTAAAGCACCCTGGGTTCAAGTCCCAGAACAACAACAACAAAAGATATTGGAGCCAACCTGAGGCCTAAGAAGGATAACTGATGCACAGAAGGTGAAACAGCTCTTGATATAACTTTATCTATGTCTATATTCAAGATTGTATTATAACACTTAAGAATTTTAAAATGAAGTATTTTAACCCTCCCCCCACCAGTTACCATTAGAAATTACTAGGGTACAAACACATTACTATTAAAACTGACAACAAAATGAACCACACCTTTATTTTTCCTTTCTTGTGTGAATTTTATTTCAGGGCTAACTATGTAGATGATGAAAGAAAATTCTTCTTCACAGGAGAAAACCAGAGAAGAAATGCAAAAAACAAATAAACAAACAAGCAAAAAACAGAACTAGAATTTCACAATTCACAATTTTGAAACCATATAAATAATGGAGCTGGGAAATGATCATTCAAAAGATGGGGAAAAAAAGAAAGAAAAAAAAAAGGAAAGGAAAAGAAAAGAAAAAGCTTTTAGGTAAAAGATTGATAGAGGACTTTATAATGAAAAGATCAGCTGAATGATCTCCAAAAGGTCAATCTTAGCATTATTAAAATGGGACAACCCTCTGACATGACACCATAATACTTATGTGAAGTTCACAGTACCTATGACATGTTCTTCCCCCAAAAGTTAAGATAGTGTCTTAGTCCATTTTGTGTTGCTATAAAAATAAAAACACCAAGACTGATGACTTATAAAGAAAAGAGATTAATTTGGTTCATAATTCTGGCAGCTGGAAAACCCAAATAGCATGGTGCCAATGTCTGGAGCAAGCCCTCTGACTATGTCACAACATAACAGATGGCAGCACATGGCACAAGAGCATGTGAGGGAGTTCACATAGGAAAAGAGTGAACTAAGAAAGTTAAATCCACTTTTTAACAACCCATTCTTACAAGACTTGACCCATTCTTGTGAGACAGCATCAGTTCCTTCATGAGTGTGGCATTCACATGACCAAATTAAGTCCCACTCTCCCTCACCTCTTAATGTTTCCACCACCTTGACATTGCCACACTGGGGTCCACACTTCCAGCACGTGAACTTTTGGGTGGAAAAAACAACACATATAAGCCATAGTAGCTGGAATCAAATCAAGCCAGTTTACAGGAAATTAGGTAAGGGAGAGGAAGGAAGGGCAAGGAATGACACAGTAAAAATAGAAAAATGGCACCATTAGGTGATACGATAAGGAAACAATCAGCCACTTAAAGAATGCGGTGTGTGTGTGTGTGTGTGTGTGTGTGTGTGTGTGTGTATTTAATGTGTGTGCATTTAATGGACTTTCTAATAAATGGTGCTGGGACAGGGAGATATATATTCAGGGAAATGAAATTGTAAACCTAATTCACAGTCCACCTAAAGTCATCTTCCAGTGGATTATAAACCTAAGATGAAAAGCAAAGCAATGAAATTTAAAGAGCAAATATAGGAGATTAATATTATAACCATAAGGTAGTAAAGATTTCTTAAGTGATACCAGATAGTCAGAAATAAGAAAACAAATCTGCAGGGAGTTGCAATTTGTCCTGGCATTATATTCTGGCCCCTGTTGGTCTATAGCAGTGTCTTTCTAAGTTTTGATGCATTTATCCAATGCACATATATACAAATGCACACATACACACACACAAAAAAAAAACACCCACATATGTGTGCACACATAAACATTCATGCATACACATGCATATAAAACAATCTTATCTGTGATGTGGTCAAATGTTTTATTTTTTCACTACATCATTCTGATCTATTTTTTGAAATACTTTTTGTAATCCATCAAAATGAATATGAGCAATTAAAGGAAGTATAGCACTCTATTTGAAAAGCATGGACCTGGGCTGGGGTTGTGGCTCAGTGGTAGAGTGCTTGCCTGGCATGTGTGAGGCACTGGGTTTGATCCTCAGCATCACATAAAAATAAATAAATAAAATAAAGATATTGTGTCCATCTACAACTAAAAAAAAATTAAAAAGAAATAAAATCATTGACCTAAAACAACACTTTTAACATGCAACTCCAGAGCAGAAGAATAGAGACAGCCTGCATACCAGGCATCAGGCTGAGTGGGAGGCTGGATGGAAACCACCTCCTTGATGTGCTCCAGAATGGGTAGAATGTGGCTCTCTCAAGCTCAGCTCAGGAGAGATAAGGTATCTCTACAAATCCTTTCTGCAATAACATGCCCTGAGCACAGGCCTAAAATTCTTGCAAATTACTAAATTTGTCAGGGAACAAACTATTATGAATGCATAGCAGTAGAAACAATGAACTTCAGAATCATATTCATCAAGCCTGAGATACTGGAATTATGCTTCAGAATACAAAATACATATTTAATATATGTAAAGACATAAAAGAGGGGTGGAAAGTAGGATAAAGGAAGATGAAACTGTAAAAATACAGCCCATTTTAAAGTAACTAAAGTGATTTCCTAGAAATGGAAATCTAATAATAGAAATTAGAAACCCTATGGATGACTTCAGCAACAGATTAAGCTCAGATGAAGTAAAAGCTAGCAAATTGGAAAATGAATATGTATAAATAGTCCAGATGGCAACAGAGAGAGACAAAGACATACAAAATAAAAAAGAAAGGTCAGAAGAAGAAGTAAACAAGTCTTATGTTTCATAATATATTAGATAATCTGCTACCAGATGAGTAAAATACTACCCATGTGGGTAGAATAATGGGGAGGAAATAAATACTTCAAAATAATATTGTAGAAGTGAATCCAATATAGAAAAAAATTAATCATAAATATAAAGAATCTTCCAGTTTTTTAAAAAAGATTTCAAGACTTGATTAAAACCCAAAATTCCAAGAACAAGGTAAAGCTTTCCATCTTCTAAGGCCTTCTTTAATTTCTTTCTTTAGTGTTCTGTAGTTTTCATTATAGAGGTCTTTCATGTCTTTCATTAAGTTGATTCCCAAGTATTTTTTTATGCTATTGTAAATGGTATAGTTTTCATTTCCCTGAAATATATAAATGCCTTTTATTTATGGGTGTTGATTTTGTATCCTGCTACTTTGCTGAATTCATTTACTAGTTCTAGAAGTTTTCTGCTGGAATTTTTTGGGTCTTCTAGGTATAGAATCATCGTCAGTGAATAGTGATAATTTGAGTTCTTCTTTACTTATCTGTATCCCTTTAATTTCTTTCATCTGTCTTATTGCTCTGGCCAGTGTTTCAAGAACTATATTAAATAGAAGTGGTGAAAGAGGGCATCCCTGTCTTGTTCCAGTTTTTAGAGGGAATGCTTTCCATTTTTCTCCATTTAGAATGATGTTGGCCTGGGGCTTAGCATAGAAAGAGCATGTCAGACAGAACGCTAATCTCTAGAATATATAAAGAACTCAAAAATCTTAACATCAAAAAAACCCACAAATAACCCAATCAATAAATGGGCCAAGGAACTGAACAGACACTTCTCAGAAGAAGAAATACAATCAATCAACAAATACATGAAAAAATGTTCAACATCTCTGGCTATTAGAGAAATGCAAATAAAAACTACTCTAATATTTCATTTCACTCCAGTCAGAATGACAGCTATTAAGAACACAAACAACAATAAATGTTGGAGAGGATGTGGGGTAAAAGGCACACTCATACGTTGCTGGTGGGACTGCAAAATGGTGCAGCCAATCTGGAAAGCAGTATGGAGATTCTTTGGAAACTGGGAATGGAACCACCTTATGACCCAGCTACCCCACTCTTCAGTTTATACCCAAAGGACTTAAAAACAGCATAATACAGGGACACAGCCACATTAATGTTTATAGCAGCACAATTCACAATAGCTAAACTGTGGAACCAACCTAGACGCCCTTCAGTAGATGAATGGATAAAGAAAATGTGGTATATATACACAATGGAGTATTACTCAGCAATAAAAGAGAATAAAATAATGGCATTCACAGGTAAATAGATGAAGTTGGAGAATATAATGCTGAGTGAAGTTAGCCAATCCCCAAAAGCTAAATGCTGAATGTTTTCTCTGATATAAGGAGGCGGATTCACAGTGGAGTTGGGATGGGGAGCATTGGAGGATTAGAGGAACAGTAGAAAAACCAATGGGGAGTGAAGGAAAGGAAGGGGGCAAAAGGGTAAAAAAAAATGGTAGAATGAGATGGATATCATTACCCTAAGTGCATGTATGAAGACACCAATGGTGTGAATATACTTTGTATACAATCAGAGAGATGTAAAAATGTGCTCTTTATGTGTAATATGAATTGTAATGCATCCTGCTGTCAAACATAACAACTTAGAATAAAAGAAAAAAAAACAAAATTCCAAAATATGTGTCAGTAGAGGATAAGTAAGAAGCACTACATTAATATTAGACAAATGAAACTTTAATTTGAAAGGCAGAAGTAGATATAATAATGTTACATATTATAGGGACACGGATAAAATAGCTTTAAAATATTTAATACAAAAATTAAGAATGTAGAAAAAAGAATACAAATCAATCATCAAAGTAAATATTTTGATATACCTCTGTCTGAAGGTAACAGTGCTTCTCAATAGTAAAACAAGGAAGATATGAAAAGAGTAAAATAATGATTAATAAACTTCTCTAACCCACACATTAAGAAAGTGCTCCATTCATCTACTTTTAAACATGGAGCATGTATCAACCTATGAAAGAAGTCTTACAACAGCTCACAGAATTGTTATAATGTAGAACATTTCTCTTTTCTCAGTTCACTTAAGTTAGACAGAAAAATAAATAAACAAACAAGTAAATAAAAGAAGGAAGAGGAAGAGAACAGGTATATTAACCAACTTTCCAAAACTGTAACAAAATAACTGAGAATCTCAACTTTTAACAAGGAAAGATTGATTTTGGTCATGATTTCAGAGGTTTCAGTCCATGGTCACCAGACTTTGGGCCTGTAGTAAGGCAGAACATCATGGCAGGAAGCACATGACAGAGCAAAGCTATCCACCTCATGGTGGTCAGGAAGCAAAGAAAGAGGAGTGGAGAGAGGGGCATAGGGAGGAGCAGAGGTCCCAATTTCCCTTTCAAGAACACACCCCTGATGACCTGATTTCCTCCAACCACTGCCCTCTTCTTAAAGTTTTTAACATTTCCCAAT
Source organism: Tamias sibiricus (assembly GCA_025594165.1). Classification (NCBI taxonomy): domain Eukaryota; kingdom Metazoa; phylum Chordata; class Mammalia; order Rodentia; family Sciuridae; genus Tamias; species Tamias sibiricus. The sequence continues at coordinate 137,348,602 of CM046659.1, forward strand.
TGTGTCATCAATAGGGGACCAACCCTTCAACCCATGAGCTTTTGGGGGACTTTTAAGATCTAAACCACAGCCCAGAGTAATTTACCTCCTGATGTGAGACAGATGGTGTAGTCAAATTGTGTCACTTGAGACTGAACAAAGAAACTGTATTAAAAAGTACTGGCAGAGTAGGGAAACAACATGGCAGGGTAATATTGGGGCCCCATGACTCTCATAAAACTTGGAGGAGCAAAGGAAGGGGTGGTGCTGGAAGTGAGGAAAGAAAGTCTGTGTAGACAGATGTAATGGATGTAGCTGGCAAAGAAACTTGTACAGGAAAGGAAGTGGGAGTAAACTCCACCCTCACCATTCCTTTGATCCCATTCTAGGACTCCTGTGAGACAGACTCAAGCAGAAGGCAGCGGACAATGGAGTCTTTGATGGACTAAGCACACAGTGTGGATGGAAGCATGCAGCAGGAATGGTCCACCTCTTTTGCTTTTGACTCACAACTCAGTAACCCAGTAGTGATGAGCATGCACTTCTTTATAGCTAATGAATTCAGAAGGAATGATAGTATAGAATATTAACAATACCATTAATGCAACAATGAATGCAGGTGATGGTCATCATTGGCACTTAAAACTATTAGTTTATAGAAAAATTTATAATGGATGGATCATTCTGATAATACCTGACCTACATGTCATTATTAACATTATGAAAGAAGAGACAGACAAGAGAGGACTCCTTTGTGTAATAGAAAGTATACACACTATGGTATTCTTGCCCAAAATACTGAAGCTGAATCTAATCAAGACTATATTTTAAGATACTAAATATATGCACTATGAGTTGTACATATTAAAAATTATAAAAATAAAAAATAAATAAAAAATTTAAAAAGAGACTATATTTAGTCCACAAAGGCAGATTGTACTTAGGAAATACAAGGAACTGAGGAATTTGTTAAATACCCCAGGGCTGCAATCAGAAAACTGCAGACTGTGGACACTGTGTAGGGAAAACAACCCAGTTTCATTAGCAAATATATTGCAAGATGTGAAAAAGATGGATAAGGAAAACTACTGATGGATTTGAGACACAGCCACACCATATTTGCCATGTTGGACCTTTCATAGATCCTAAGTGCAACAAACTAGCTATAAAAATATTTTTGAGGCAATTGTGGAAGTACTTGGTGATATTAAGGAATTTTATTGACTTTTGGGCATATGATTGTGCTATGTTTTTTTTTCTTGAAAAAGAATCTATATAATTTAGTAATAATCATTGAATATTATATATAATATCAATGAATTTACTAAAAATAACCCAGAAGTGGGTAGATAAATGAATCAAACAAATCAGAACCATGCTGGTGATTTTGAAAGTGAATTATTAATACATGGGAATTTGTTATACCAGTCTCTACATTGAATGTCTTATTGAATTGTCTATCACATAATCTCATGACCCACAATTGGCATTCAGGAACAGAGCAATGTCAGAAGACATTGGGAATTGGAGATGTCTTCAGTAGAAGAAGGACAAAGGCCTCATGTGCTCCAAATTCTGTGCTGGTTACATGTTTCTGGTCTTTAGTGAGCTGTGACTCTGGAGAGAATATAGAATCCCCAGTGAGAGAATGAGGTGGACCAGATTGAGCTTTTCTGTAAAATTGAAAAGCGAAGGTTGGGAGTGAGAATACGAAAATGCCCATTGAGTCATTAAATCTGACAACAGGATAGAGGGCAGAGATGGAAAGTATATAACCCTAATCAGGAAGCAAATAGAGTCTTTTTTCTTTTTTTTTTTTTTTTTTTTTTTTTGGTGTCTTAAGGAGTTTGGTTTCCAGGAACCCCACTACCTAAATTCATGGATGATCCAGTCTCTTACATAAAATGGTATATTATTTGCATATAGCCTATGCACATCCTCCTGTATACCTTAAATCATCTCCAGATTATTTGCAATACCTAATACAACATAAATTCTGGGTGGGTAAATTGTTATTGTGCTGTATTGTTTAGGGTATAATGACAAGAAAAATGTCTATTTTCATCCTAGGTCTAATTACATAGTACACAGTACATGACTGAGACTCAGGGGGACAATATTCACACAATAGTGCTGTTGAGAGACAGGGTCCATGAAATGCTGAGGAGCTAAAGCAGGGTTTGCCTACATAGCACTTCACTGGCATGGATTTAGCATTGTACCTGGTATACACCAAATTCAAGTTTTGCTTTTTGAAACTTTCTGGATTCCCTACCCCTCAAATATGCAGATGCAGAACCAACAGATATTGAAGATGACTATATACTATTCATGGACAAATAAAAGTTATTGGAAAGGTGATCAAATGCATATGCTTTATAAAGCCATGTGTCCTGGAAACTTTAAAAAGGGATATTTTCCTATTTTTAAAACTATGTTGAAGTAGTACAAAAACATGCATCAATTTGTATATACCTTACCACAAAAATATTGAGTTTAAAAAGCAAGTTACAGGATACTACTTGCATGAAAATTATAAATATGCTAAACAATGCACTATATCAGTTTTTATCAAACTATTGGTTTTAGAATTCTTTTACAATTATTTAAGACCCCAAAAGTTCTATTTCATTTGGACTACATTTATTGATATAAGAAATTAAAACTGAACACAAGAACATAAGTATCCAATCCCTTTGGGTATCAGCATAGCCCATTCTGAAGTCTCTGGAAAACTGCACTGTACCCTCAAGGAAAAATGAGGGTTAAAAAATAAAAATGTCTTAGTAGTATTATTAAAACTGGTTTTGTCTTACTATCATCCCAAAAGGGTTATGGGCCTCCTCCAGGAGTCCTTGGGTCATTCTTTAAAAATCAGTTTAGATATATATTTAGATGTAACAGATTTAGTAAAATTATAAAAAGAAACATGTCCTGGCAGGAAAATCTGTATCAGGCTGGGATAAACCATGCTACAATAACAAACATCCCGCAAATCCTGTAGGCTTACAGCCAAGCTTTACTTCCAACTACATTACATATCTATCAGCCACAGCACTACTGCCACATCCTCCTCACTCTGGAATGCAGATAGATAGAGGCAGACACTAGGATTTTTCCAGGCTCATGGCACATGAAAAAGGGAAAGTGAAGCCACTTCTGCTTATAAGAAACAGGTCATTTATGCCCACATTTTTCCTGGCCAAAGCAACTTACACAGCCTCACCTGATGTCAGTGAGGTGGGGAAAGTAATCCAACCTGAGGAATGGCAGCAAATATTTTTCACAAAAAGTTTATCTACCATACACCAATGTCAAGGTGGTTGTTAGCTCAGGGTAGAAAGGGAGATATAATAGGATAATGGTATATTTTTAGTAATATAAATAACACAGTCATCCCTGGTAGCTGTAGGACATTTGTTCCAGGAAACCCCCAAATTCATGGATGCAGATCTCTTAAATAAAAGGGCATAGTATTTGTATATAACCTAGGCACATACTGCCATATTTTAACTCATCTCTAGATTACTTACACTATCTAATATAAATGCTGAGTAAATTTTTGCTATAACTGTATTATTTAGGGAATAATGACAAGAAATAGTCTCTGCATGTTCAGAACAGATGCAATTATTTTTCAACTATTTTATATCCACACCTGATTGGACCTGTGGATGTAGAACCCATACAGAGGGATGGCTATGATAATTATAGTAGTAACAGAAATTGTTATCAAAACAGGTTTCTGAATTAAAGTAAATAAAACACTGTAGAAATCAGAGATGTTCTCACTGTGACTGATTTGACCTGACTCCATTCCTCAAAATAATGTTAAATTATGTGATATCAGGAGGTCATGGATCTAATGGCAAAGAGAGTGTAGCAAAAAAATAAAAGACCATCTCAGGTGCTACACTTTCTGGCTTCAGTTTCTAACCATATGACCTTACCCGAGTTTTTAAGGTATCTGCACCTTTAAATGGGCTTCGTGATGATACTTGATTTATACAGTTATTGAAAAGTTAGGTTTATACTCAAATAATCCACATATCTACAGTGCTTAGTGTAGCATCTAACCTAGAAGACATGCTACACAACCCAAATTGGGAAGTAAGACACACCAGTTAACATTGTAATCTTATTCTTGGATAGAGAAATGATAATTTAGACAATACTTAAATGAAATTCTCATATCATTAGGTATCATATTCCAACCTTGAATGAGAATACCTATTGGAATACCTATAATTTCATGGTGTGAGTTGAATATAAGTATCTTTTCCAAGGAGTAGCTTTTAGGAAGATGAGTAGGGTTAGTGACAAAATCATGGGGGATACATGACATTTTTCCGCAAACTTATTGAAAACCAAACCAGTAGCTTCCAAACTCCACTACCATGGGAGGCACAGAGGCCACTGACTGCTGCTGCTGGTTAAATAAAAGGTTTCGAGAAGCTCTTGCTCATGATATGATAATGAGGAAAACCCAATTTATTCAAAAACCATCATTTGTGATACCCATTAGAGAGAAAATGCAAAGAAATGTGAATGCACTATATTCCAGGGCGGGTTGAGGCCTTCTGAGTTAATAAGAAACCTGCAGCTGCTTTCATCTCTGGAGCACAGAGTAAAAAAGAAAAACCTTTCCAAAAGCAAGCAAGAATTGGCAGTGAAACTAAGTAAGCTTATAAGGATCCTATAGGCCAGCATGATGGATCCAGATCCAGGAAAGCCCCCAAAGCTGATTAATCTACATGCCCTGCAAAGTCTCTTCTCAAATATTTGATCTCAAGTATGCAGTGTGGCATGAAAGGCTGGGAACGAGTGAAGAGAGAGAAACAGAGACAGAGGGACAGAGATCCTTCAGGGTAGAGAGCTAGGGGTGAGGCAGCAGAACAGAGTTCTCCCAATTCCTGGGAAGCTGGAGAATGAGCCAGAAAACTGAGAAATCTGAGCCTCAGATCCCTATCTCTACTCAAAGGAGGGATCTTATTGCTACCATAAAATATATGAAAACCATGGTCAACAGAAGCCAGCGGTTAATTCAGGAGACATGATTGTCTTCACAGGATACAGTAAATAATATACAAAAATGAATGCCTAGAACCAGTAAGTGAGTTCAGCACAACAATGTTTCAGAACACAATATCAACACAATAATATCAATCATATCTCTCTTTAGTGAATATGAGTATGTAGAAACCAAAATTAAAAACACAATACCATTTATAACCACTCCAACTAATTAGTGTTTGTCAGGATTAGGAATACAAGATCAGCATGGTGGGGGGGAGGGGTGGAACTGAGTATTGTTTTTTGTAAAAAGGGAAAAGTGATGGACGGTTCTGACTGAAGAGGTGGATCCATAAATCTACACATACAAGGCTTAAACTTACAAAAATAAGTATATATTAAAACTGATAAAACTGGATAAGATCTGTGGATTCTATCAATGTCAGTTTCCTGACTGTCATGTCATAGTAGTTTCCTCTTATCCGCAGAGAATACTGTTATAGTTTGGATCTGGAATGTTCTCCTAAAGCCCATGTGTTGAACACTTGGCCCCTAGCTTGGTGCCTTTGGGATGTGGTGGAACCTCTAAGAGATGAGGCCTAGCGAGGCCATTGGGGTTGTGCCCTCAAAAGGGGTATGAATGTGAGATCTCAGCCACTTCCTCTTCCTCTTTTTTTCTTCCTTGCCATAGTAAACAAAGTAGGGTGGGGGTGGGGGGGGTCACAGGAACCAAAGTTCTGCCAATCACACTAGGACCTAAGTCAGAGCTCTGAAAACACAATGATAATTAATAAAATTCTAACCTGTGACTGCACAGAAAGGGGAGATGAAGTCACGTAGCACTTATGATATGGCAAGCAGAAATAGAGAACAACTAGATCTACTCAGCCCAATTCCAAAGAAGAACATTAGAAGGAAGGATGGAGAGGTCCTCTTGAAGATTATATTAAAGAGGGCAAAGTACACTGTTTGTGTCTTTATTCCAAAGGAGGGTGTAAGGCAGGTGTAAGAATAAACTAGTTCATGTTTCTTTCCTTCCTGCAGTACCCCCCTCCAAACTCACATGAGTGTGCGCACACCCACACACACCCACACCCATCTCTTCAAACTGCTGCATTTACTGGAATTTTTTACACCTCAGGTGGGTCTATTTGTTTCCAATAAACATACTTGGCATCTATTTTTGGATCTCATCATCCTAATGAAAGGATCACAGAATGCTTCACAGCCAATTACTGTGTGCAAGATAAATGCATGTATTTATTCATTCTCTATAGTGATGATTAAGAGGGAGTTCATTTCACTGTAGTCTCACAGATGTTTAAAATATAAATGAACTGACTGCAAAGAGAAATACCCAGAGCCTACCTGAGGAAACTGCCATTCTAGATAATGCATTTCTGTTCAAACCTATTAGCATGAAATCACCCTTTTATTCCTTCCTATCTCACTAAGAGAATGAGGTAAAGCAAGTGCCAGATATATACCTCTTAAAGAAAGGGACTAGCTTCCCTGTTTGCCTGTGAGAAACCCAGACCCTGAACCTATTCTCCATTCTGGGTTTTCCTTTTCCCTGATGTTTTGTTTCCTTAATACAGTTCCATTAGGCTGAATTTGATATTTATTTCTCCATAGCAGAAGGAATACATTCATATGGGAAAGATTTCCCTAAATAAATCTACTGTTGAAGTTCTCTACTGGGAGAAAGCAGCTATACATACAGCCTTGGATTTTTAGCGTTTTGGAGCTGCAGGACTTAAGCATTTCTCAATAGCTGAAAGACAAGTGATGCCATTAGAACTCCTTGAGGCTTCACTGTTGACTGTCTTTACAGTGTGTTCCTCTAGAGTCCTTTACCACATCCAGCCCCCAGAAGTTCTGACTCTAACCTTGCTGTGCCCTGGCTCCACACTGCAGGAGAAAACTCTGAGAGAAGAAACTGATAGAAAAGCAATACTATGCTTCACTCATATGCAAGACAATGTAGAAAACTATTTCCCAAATTTTGGTAGCCTTCTTTTTTGGCCACAGATAGTGGTGCTAGGGGAAGTGTTTACCTTCCTTCTCTCCTTTTCCCCAAACAGTGTGGTCCGTGGATTTTGCAATCAACTCCACCAAAAAGAGAGCACAGGAGGGGATCTGGGACAGGTTGTGAATGTAACTGGTAAATGCTACTTTTTTATCTTTTGTTTTATGACTACATTATAAAGTATCTATGAGGAAGTTGTTGTTGTTGTTGTTGCCGGGGATTGAACTTAGGGCACTTAACCATTGAGCCACATCCCTGGCCCTTTTTTGTATTTTTATTTAGAGATAGGGTGTCATTGAGTTGCTTAGGGCCTCACTGTTGCTGAGGCTGGCTTTGAACTCCCGATCCTCCTGTCTCAGCCTCCCAAGCTGGTGGATTTATATGCATGTGCCACTGTGTTGGCAAAATAAAATATTTTTGAATACTTAAAAAAGTTTTGTATATGAGCCAGGCACAGTGGCACACGCCTGTAATCCCAGCTACTCAGGTGGCTGAAACAAGAGAATCACAAGTGCAAAGCCAGCCTCAGCAATGGTGAGGCACTAAGCAACTCAGTGAGACCCTGTCTCTAAATAAAATACAAAATAGGGCTGGGGATGTGGTTCAGTGGTCGAGTGCCCCTGAGTTCAGTACCAAGTACCCCTCCCCCCAAAAAAGTATATATGTATGTATTTCCATATGTGTTTATATGCAAATATATATTTACATACAATATATTAAGTAGCATTTATTTAAATTAGGTTTTTAATTTAAACACAAAGTACTAACATTGTAACACTAATTACATTCAAATAAGTAACACCAATGAAAAGTAGCAGCTGAAGGTAGTGTCTGCAGCAGTTTTTGTTTGGTTTACCAACATGTTCTGAATAGCTTACTCTAACTGTTCCCTATCCTTAACAGGAAGTCCACAGGACTGGGCCTGGCATCTTCCACCTTTTACACTGGATCCCTGCTTCCCCTGCACCTCAACCCCACTTCATTCCCAACATTATTATTTCCAAGCTTATTTAGCAGTTTTCATGTCCGTCCATCCTCTTACTGATGCTTTTCCTCCTTGCCTAACATCAAACTATCCATTGAGGTCTATTTACCAGTGACCTGACAATCCAAAAGTTCTCCCCCAGGGCTGCTCATTGTCCTACTGCATGTCCTGCAAACATTTTATTCAACTACATAAAAATGCACTTTGGATGTCCACTTGTTGCTATCATCAGACATCTAGCCCAGTGTCTGTTGCACAAAAGGTGATCTGTGGGTAATTTGTTACCCAACCTATGGATCCAGGGTGAGCCAATCATAAGCAAGGCAAAAGCTTCCACTTTCAGATCAAAATTCATCAACTCTGCAAAATAGAGCCTTTGTTGCTGATCTTTGGGTATCTTCCCATGTAGACCTGAGCTATTACTTTTCTTCAATCTGACACAAAGTGATTGCTGGGAAACAGAGGTATCCTATAAACTGTACAAACACTGTGAGCTCTATGGTCTTGTTCCAGCATGGAAACTGCAATTTCAGGACTAGAAGCAGCACAAGAAATGGATTTCCTCAGTGCATGTTAAATGCAGACCTCAACTACATTCATATCAGAATTAAATTATGCAATAAAGGGCACCTTTTATACATGTTTTTAGCAATCTCCATTTTAGTAACCCTTTAAATCTTATATTCTTCATCTTCATTCTCTGTTAAAAGTTAATATATTTGGTGTCCCTGTTGGCAAATAGATTTGGAGCACCTTTTGTTGAAACTTCCTCAGGGAAGAAGACATCCGGGTTTGTAAGTGCTTGTCTGGGGTCTGCCAAGGAAATTACCAATTCTTGCTGAAATTTTCCGCTAACACATACCCTCTCACTCTATTTTGTTTTGGCCAATCTCCAGCTTCTAATTTGCACCCCTCCAAACTACCTGGGGTTATGCAATAAATTATGCAATAAATATTGCAATAAATATTGCCAGCAATACTTCATAGGAGCATACAAATAAAACACAAATGACTTATAATTGTTTTATGAGTCATGGGCTAGATAAGATTTTCCCCCCTCCCAATTTAAATCAAGCTGTACTTTTTCTTTATAGAAATTTTATACTACCTTTTAGTCTTACCTGTAGGGATTCCTTTGCAACGAATGGAGCCATGGTTTTCTCTGCAGCAAGGGAAACCTGACCTTGTCACAGCATTCATGTTAGTACTCACTGGATAAGAAAACTATCTTTATTATATAAGAAAACTATCTTTATTATGTGATGTGCATTTTATAGTTTGCAACCCCATGACACATCCATCACTGTCACCACTCCTCTTCTTTTTTATTTTTAAAAATTTTTAGTATTAGAAATTGAACCCAGGGATGCTTAACCACTGAGCCACATCTCCAGCACCCCCTTTTTAAATTTAATTGTTTTTTTGAGACAGGGTCTTGCTAAGTTGCTTAAAGCCTTACTAAGTTGCTGAGACTGGCTTTGAACTTGCAATCCTCCTGCCTCAGCTCACCAAGCCACTGGGATTACAGGCATATGCCACCACACCTGGCTACCACTGCTCTTCTTCACAGGCAGATAGATAATGTTCTCAGTTTACAAACATAGAGGTTCAGAAAGGCTCAGAAAGATCAGTGCCTTGTTCAGCATCAACTGTATGTTCATCGTTAACAGTGATATTTGGGGATATAGAGTGTTTAAAGATCCAAATAAATGATTAATGTATATAAATTACACATGATTGATATGTTAATACATAATATATTAGCATAATATGCATATTAGTTTATTCATATTTTCATATACATTACTATTTCCTTGACAACAACAAAACCAAGTGAGAGGAGATAAAGAGACAAAGTCCTCAGGATATGAAGCATAATATATGGGCCCAAGTTGATGTCATTCATATTTTTTCCTTCTATTTAGAGTCGATTTTTTTTCTGATGACTTCTGTATTATTTTACGTATTATTTTGAAAATTTTAAATGACTGTTATAGGATGTATTATGTCCCTTCTTCCACTCATGTATTAGAATCCTAAGACCTACTACCTCAGGAATGTCACTGTGTTTGGAAATATGGCTTTTAAAGGGGGAATTAAGTTAAAATGAAGCCATTAGGATGAGCTCTAAGCTAACATGACTGGTGCCCTAATAAGAAAAGGAGATTAGGACACGAGCACACTTGGAAGAAGACCATGGAAGGACACAGGAAAGACAGCCATCTCCAGGCAAAAGAGAAGTCACAAAAGAAATCTACCCTGTGGACGCCTTTATCTCAGACTTTCCATCTCCTGAGTTGTGAGACAGTAAGCTTCTGTTGTTTAAGGCATCTAATCTGTGTTCATCACTGTCCTTGCAAACAAACACAATGACCATAATCAATTTAATATCCTGCACCTTAATAAGGTAGAAATTAGACTTATGTTTGGATAATAGAGTACTTAGCAATTATTTGATGTTAATGATCATAATGATGATGTTAATCTGATATTAATTTTAGCAGTGTTTTCATCATTTTCATAGCAGATCCTTAGGTCAAATCCATACTAACAAAATGCAAAACAGTGACACAACATTGCTTAATGCAAAACAGTGACACAACATTCTGTCGGAAATAAGAAAGCAAGCAAATTCCAGATCTGCTAACAATTTACTTTGGACCTTCCCTGGAGAATTTTCTATCCTGAACTTCAGTTTCCTTTGCAGAAAATGAGAGCATTTGAGTCCTAATGCTGGATGTTTTATAACTCTGTTAAGCACTTCAAATGTAAAACGACCTTTGATTTTACTCAATGAAACTGGTCACGGTTTTCATCTTAAACCCAAAAGGAAAGGTCTTGAAGCCTTACATTCTGGCACTAATCACCTCTTCCATATTGATCTGCTATTTGAATCCTTTATTGTATAACCTGCATTATATCTTGTTTCATTAAGAAGAAAAAAAACTTATTTTAAAGAAAATGGTAGATCTTACAATATTTTGCACCTTCTTCATCTAACACTACTTTATAATCATTCTACCAATTTGAAAAATATGTATATAATGAGTTACCATAGTTCCCCCTTGGGTGCCTGAAACCACAAATAGTACTGAGTTTTACATGTTCTGTTTTCCCCTATATGCATAAAATTACAAAGAAAAATCTTAATTTTTAAATTAGACACAGTAAGATGTTTACAAGAATAAAAATATGCTGCAATTAAAGTTATTTCAACCTTAAAAATTGTAGTTATTCCTGGAGTATTTCATTTACTATTTTGGGGCCACAGTTGACCTCAGAAAACCAAAAACCATAGAAAATAAAGCCATAGATAAGAGGGGCTACTGTAGCAGGATGCATTGATAGGTGCACGTGTGTGTGCACATGAGCTTGCATTATAATTTGTATGACAAAAATTGAGAGGAAACTAACCTGAATCAAGAAATTCTATTAGCTATTAAATCTGAGAGGTCTAGGAGTCAGGGTAGGTCCAATTGTCACAGGAAGCCAGGAGCTGAAACTCCAAACCTCTGTTCTTGTATTCCTATGAAAGAAAATTTAAAGTAAGACACAAAAATCCATGAAAAAGAACTTCATCATAAGTGAAAGTGAGGTGAAAGTAATGTGAAAGCAAAGTGATACTTAAGCAGAGAGTAGTCTCTGGAGAGAGTGTGCCATCTCTGAGCAGAGAATGACAAAGAAGATAACACTATCTCCAAATTTATTACTTTACTATTTACTAGTGCGATGTTTACCAGGAGAACTGGGGACCACCTCCTGTACTCTTTGCCAATCAGGTGTTCAACTCTGGAACTCTCATGTTAGCCATCCCATTTACGGGGGTTTCATCAACAAGTCACCTACAAGCCCACATCTTAATGTGGGCACTGGGATCAATAGCTGGTCAGAAGTTACTATAGTGCATCTGCACTATTATAGGAATCTTCCTTCCCAGACAAATGGAAACACCTACAGCCATAATTCCTAGCTTCACATCAACATCAATAGACCCTGTCAAGAGTTAGTCCCATTAATCCTTTTCTTTTGATGTATTTTCCCATTAGCTCCTTTGCTTCTGTTTATTTTCTAAAAATTAACTACCACCCCTTGCTTTGTCTACTTTGAAATAGTTTAAAGAAGACCCTAAAGTAATTTAAAGAACACTTGTTACCTTGCCTGCGTTCTACTGCTCATTGCTAACTACTCCCTAATGCGATGATGTTGTTAGGATTCCATCTTGTTCTTAACATCTCATCTCCTCTATGTTGGCCTTAGTTTTTGGAAAGTCTACCACAAGTCCATGATGATTTGAGGCAGAGGCAATGGCCAGAGGAACCTAAAAGTGGACATTGTCCCTCCTGATAGTTCTGGTTCCCAGTGGGAGAAGCACTAACTTTCCTTGTGGCTGTAGGGAGATCTGGAAATGATTCTTACTGCCTAACTTTGGTTATGTACCAATCCCTGGACCAGCTACCAAGGTAAGGGAAGCAGCTAATTCTCTGTTGCTGGTTTGTTTGTGGGGTTTTGTTTTGTTTTATTTATTTATTTATTTATTTATTTATTTGGTACTGGGGATTGAACCCAGGGGCCCTTAATGACTGAGCCACATCCCTAGCCCATTTTTTATGTTTTATTTAGAGACAGGGTCTCACTGAGTTGCTTAGGGTCTTGCTAAATTGCTGAGTCTGGCTTTGAACTCCCAATCTTCCTGCCTCAGAATTCCAAGCTGCTGGGATTACAGGCGTGCACCCCTGTGCCTGGTTTAATGCTGTGGTATTTGATGTGGCTGTAAGCATTCTGGCTAAGACAGCTTGAAATAATCAATACTACCCAAGAAGTTTTCACTTGCGATCAGAGTGATCATTCTCATCTAAAATGTTACAAATAGGTGACTTATCTTGCCACCTCTCTTCCAAAACTTATATAGCTGAATCTATTAGTTATATTTGATATCTATCCAGTAATGAATGAAAGAAAATACTATTTTGAAAGTTCTCCACAAATAGTTTGCAGTATTGTTTTCTTCTAGAGCAAAAAATGTAGACAGGTTTAAATAAGAAAAGAAAAATTAAAAAAATTTTGAGTATTAAAAATGGCAAGCCGGGCGCGGTGGCGCACGCCTGTAATCCCAGCACTTTGGGAGGCTGAGGCAGGAGGATCACGAGTTCAAAGCCAGCCTCAGCAATGGCGAGGCGCTTAGCAACTCAGTGAGACCCTGTCTCTAAATAAAAAATACAAAAAAGGGCTGGGGATGTGACCCAGTGGACGAGTGCCCCTGAGTTCAATCCCCGGTACCACAAAAAAAAAAATGGCAAATCATTACCCTAAGTGCATGTATGAAGTCACAAATGGTGTGAATACATTTTGTATACAACCAGAGATATGTAAAAATGTGCTTTATAAGTATAATATGAAATGTAATACATTCTGCTGTCATTTCTAACAACTTAGAATAAAAAAATAAATTTGAAAAAATAAATAAATAAATGATTTTTTTTAAAAAGGTCAAATTATTAAGATTTAGTAGTGTACCTTTCAGGCAAGGATTTCATTTTTTCCAAAGCATATCTTTAAAATTCTTCATAGTCACTAGCTACCACAGTGTCTATTAAGAAGTTGTGTTTCCCCCAGGGTTTCTCTATTCATAGATTCATAGAGGAGGAGAACACCTCCTCCTAACTGACATACAGAGGACTGGGGAGCCCGATACTGACCTTCCTGGGCTCCCCAGTCCTCTGAGCCAGCTGATCCAGGTACTGGTGGCCTCTTTGAATAGCTGATTGCATGCTTCATTCTGCCTCTGAGAAGTGCACAGTCTCCCTGGTAGGGATGGTAAGGAAAGCTATACCATGTTAGGCAAAGAAATGTCCCAAACCACCGAAGGAAACTCAGTATCTTGAATAGAAAGTTCAAGCCAAGGGAACAGAAAGATAACTCTGTTGAGAGAACAAATGAACAAAAGAAATAATAAATGCTTGAGGTGGTAGGTATGATAATTATCCTGATTTAATCATCACACAATGTATGTATGTATATGCATATTCAATATATGTATATTGAAACATCACATTATAGCCCATAAATAAATACAATTCTTATTGGTTAATTACAAATAAACTTTCAAAAAGATAAGATGCCTAAATCATAAGTGAAAAGATAAGAGACTTTAGAGCAGAGATGCAAGACACCTGACATGAAATTAAATGTTTCCCAGAAGGAAAAGAGCTGGGGGGGATTTTAAAAATGAACTTTTTGAGAAAGTGAAAGACTTGATTCTTCAAATCAAAAGGTTTCACTGACTACCAGACAGGATGAATGAAAATAAAACAAAACAATTCCCAGATGCATCCTGGTAGAACTCTTGAATCACAAGAATGAAAAGAAAATCAACCCTGTTGCAAAGAAGAAAGAACAGCTTGCTCAAGTGGAAAAGAGAAATGGACAGAATCCTGATGTCTTATCTGTACCATCATGCGTAAAAAGACCATGAAAAAAAACTATTCAAAGATTATTGAGGGAAGAAATCACTAAGAACCAAGATTCCCAGCTTCATGGGAAGAAAAAATAAATTGCTTAGTGATGAAAAAGCCTCTTGCACCCTATCAGAGTAAAATATCTGAAAAAGAATTCTAAAGGAAGAAACTTGAAATAAAATACACGTCTTAAGATAAGGGGAAATAACAAGGAAAAGATAAATGTGGATGTTGGGTGAGATCTCTGCCTCCATCAGCCTACACTCACTCTGGGAAGCTTCCAGTATAGGGCTTTCTACAAATGCATCATTATTGTTCCCCCAGTCCAGGTCCAAGACCTCAGCACATCAGCAAACAGGAATGTTGCACAATGTCAGGGTTTTGATTCAGATAGAATCCAGGTAAGCATCCTGAATGGGACAACTGGGGACTGGAAGTTCAGCTTCCCTGCCTCTTAGTTGTCCAGGAAATGATACTCATGGAGAAGGGATAGGTATGGTGGGAACCCCTGTCAGAGGACATTACAAATTCACATGCTATCAGGAATTGAACCAGACTCTGTGTTTGATCAGCTTGAGCCAAATGATGTTGCTTATGCACAGCCCTGGCCTCCCAACAGCACAACGCCCAGAGGAAAGGGGCCCCAGCTGCAGGCAAGCATCTGCTTTGGGGTTGCTGCAGGGTCAGTCAGAGTGGTGCCTGCATTTTCCCATCTCCAGGACAGAGAGTCACACCCTGCAGCTGCTCAGAGAAAGGAGAGAATGTAAGAAGGAAACTGTAGCTCCCAAGTACAGGGGTCAGCAGCAGCCACTGGAGAAAAAATGGAGCAAAGATTTCATGCTGTAGGAAATAAGAGCAACTTAGAAAAGAGTGATTGGTGCTCAGGATGCTGCTCCTGACTGTCCTCTTTCATCATCCTCCTGGCCACAGTCCATGCTAAGGTTTGAAAGTGCCTCCCTAAAGTTTCTGTAATGGAAACTTAATCCCCAAATTCATATGTTAATGGTAGTTGGAGGTAATTAGGCATTAGGTAATGGGAATTTGGGAGGTAATCAGGATTAGATATGTCCTGAGGGTGAGGCCCCAATGATGACATTACATGGTTTAAAAAAAAAAAATATTCTGAGTTGTTATATATGACAGCAGAATGCATTACAATTCATATTACACATATAGAGCACAATTTTACATATCTCTGGTTGTATACAAAGTATATTTATGCCATTCGTGTCTTCATACATGTACTTAGGGTAATGAAGAGGAAGAAAGACGTAGCTAGTCTGTGGGTTCAGTTATAGCATCAGAAAATGGACCAAGTCAGTCACATTCTACCTCTCAGTGTCTTACACACATGGTGATGTTGGAGCACCAACATCATACCCCTCTTGTCCCACCAAAGCCACCCCAAACCCTAAAACCCTTGTGGTCTCAAGCCTTCCCTTGCCTTCCCTAGGTTTTTTGTGGTACCCAGGATTGAACTCAGGGGCACTTGACCACTGGGTCACATCCCCAGCCCTTTTTTGGATTTTATTTAGAGACAGGGTCTTACTGAGTTGCTAAGTGCCTCGCCATTGCTGAGGCTGGCTTTGAACTCTCAATCCTCCTGCCTCAGCCTCCCAAGTGCTGGGATTACAGGCGTGTGCCACTGCGCCCAGCACCTTCCCTAATTTTTTTCTCTAGACACAACTAGCCTATCACCAGTCAGGATCCCCATTGGTCCTCCATGCCTGCCACTCACATTCCAGAAAGCCAATACAAGAGGTCCATGGCCTATAGCTCCTGCTCTTGGACTGCCAGCTCTCTGACTTCCTTTCTGTTGCCTTTGATATATGGACTTCCTCAGCTTTGCCTCTACTCAACTCAGATAAGCCTTGATGTTCGTCCATCCCCAGTTCCCACCCAAAAGAGATTGGACACCTGCTTCCTAAAATCCCATTGATTTGGATATTTTTTGTAGCTTCAAGGATGACACTCCTGAGCACCAGAACCTTGATGAGCACCAAGGGAGCCTCCCTGAGCATGGTTACTACAGCTTCCCTCCTTGAGAAGGCAGATTTGACAGCACCAATGAACTCCCTCTGTCTGCCTATCTTTTCTGTCCCTGTCCCTGAAACATCCCTCCACCACTGCCAAAACCCAGGATAAGTGCCTCATCCACTAATTTATCTTCTAATCCTGAGGGGCATTTTCCTTCACTTAATAACTTCTGCAGATAAGAGCCTGCACACTGTTGTGTGTACTTCCTCTACCACTTCCTCTACTAGAGAGCACAATCATGGAAGCACCTTTGTGTGCCCTTCAATGCCAAGAAAAATACCCTGGCAAGTACTCTGGACATGAGTAAATATTTACCAACTGAGTCATGACCCATTCAATGCATGCCTAAAAGAGACAATGAGGCAGTATGGAACTGTAGGAGGTGACCCCAACATTCTGGGACATTCCTGTCATCTGAAAAATGCAGCTCCTCCCCCCAACACTCTAAGAATAGAACAAAAATGAGTTTCCAGCCCAACCTACAGCTCAGTGTCCAACCCCACTGTGATGAGGTCCCTATGGTTCAAACCACACTGGAAGGGGGCTTAGTTAGCACTGCCTGCTTGTCCCTTTGCATTTTTCTATCTCTAATTTCTACAAATGAATTTTGCCTCCCCAATTACAAGGTCTTCACCAGACTCTAACTTTTGATGATTCAACTTTCTAATTTTCAGCTGAATGATGTTGTGATAGAAATATGCATTGAATACAAACCATATTTTGAATTTTGGATTCTGATCTTTTCCCTGGCTAGTATTGCAGTCCAATTCTTTCTTGTAGAGCTGAGCAGCTGCAAGGTGCAGCTCCTAGTCAGCCATGAGACCATGAGGGAAGATGACTCACACTCCACAGGGCAGTGTATTGCTAAGCTATGTTGTTCTATAGGTAAGGTATCTTATGTGCATTTTTTTTTTTTTTTTTTTTTGTGGTACCGGGGATTGAACTCAGGGGCACTCGTCCACTGGGTCACATCCCCAGCCCTTTTTTGTATTTTATTTAGAGACAGGGTCTCACTGAGTTGCTAAGTGCCTCACCACTGCTGAGGCTGGCTTTGAACTCGCGATCCTCCTGCCTCAGCCTCCCAAAGTGCTGGGATTATAGGCGTGAGCCACCGCGCCCGGCTTCTTATGTGCATTTTTGACTTGAGATATTTTCAATTTGTGATGAATAACTTGGACATAATCTATCATAAGTCAAGGAGCTTCTGTATTTGGTGATTCAGTACCTGATCCAGGGATGCCTGTTTGAAAGACCTATTGCTACAGAGGCAGTTTGCACATAAGGAAATTGAGGCATAGAGAGGCTAAATAACCTCAATGTCACAGAGCTGATAGGTGGCTGAGCCAGTAACTAGGCTGTCATCGACTCCCACTTGTTCACTGCCCAGGTGATCAGCCAAGTTCTGGGTTCAGAGCTGGCACAGCAAGAACAAGGCATCAGGAGGCTCCTTCCTGGCTCTCCAGGATGTTCCCAACTTCCCAAGAAAAGGAGGACTTAGGTGGAGTTCATACCTCTAATGTGCTCTTCACCATATGTAGGGGATTTTGTCCTCCCAGTTAGAGACCATCTAGGGAAAGGTGTGAAATGCTGCTTATTGTGTTGTTGAATTAAGTGTACCAAGAGGCTGACTGAACAAAGCTGAGAGCCGAGAGAACACATTTCTTTTCTAGCTACTTAAAATCCTTATTGGCAAATGTGTGCAGACTATAGAGAGGTCCATGGAGAAACTAAGCATCTTCTATAGTTTGAATGTGTTTGGCCCCTCCAAAATTCATATTTTGGAGATTTAATTCCTAATGCAACAGTGTTGGGAGGTGGAACATAATGAGCACATTAGTGCTGCTATTAAAAAGGTTTTTGAGAGTGGTTTCTCATTCTTCTGCTTTTTTATACTATGTAAGGATTACCCTTTCTTTTTCTCTTGCCCTTCAGCCTTCTGCCATGTGAGGACATGGCAAAAAGGCCCATACCAGATGACAGTGCCTTGATATTGAACTATCCAGACTCTAAAACTATGAAAGAATAAAAATTGTATTCAGTCACAGGGGTTCTATTATAGCAGCACAAAACAGAGGAAGACAACTTCCTTCTAACAGTGGCTGCCTTAGATATGCACCCCCAGCTATATCCAGCCTCCATATGACGCAGCTGACAGCCCCACTGTGGCCCCACAGGAGCCCCTGATCTAAAGACTCCCAGCTAAGCCTCACCCAGATCCTGCCCCAGAGACACTGAAATAATAAATGTCTATTGTTTTATGCTTCTCAATTTTTTGGGGGGGTCATCGTTTACAACAAAACAAATAATGGTGATAAGATTATGTATTTGCATGTGTTATCTACTAAGTTAGGTTTTAGATTCCTTAAAAGGATGATTCACATATATCATGTTACATCTAGCATGGTGTCTTGAAGGAGCCCTAATTAGGAAGGGCTGTTGTAGCTAGCTGGAAGCCATAAGTTCCACCTGATATGTATGTGACGCACCTGTAGGCACCCGCAAACCTGAAGGTATATAACCGGGTGAAAGCGGTCCGAGTTAGGAGAACGGAGAATTCAGTCAGCCGGGCAGTCACTCCGTCGGTCAGAAGAATCAGAGCGGCCAGAACGTAGGCAGAGCGGTTACAGAAGAGAAACCAGATAGAAGAAGTAATGACTGGTCAGAGTTAGGCCGAGGCTCCTGAGGAAGACAGAAGACAGAAGAAGGAAGAAAGAAGAGAGAAGAAAGAAGCTCTAATCTTTCTCTAGGCTAAAGACAAGAAGAAAAGCTCGCTCTAATCTTTCTCTCTAAAAATCTTTCTTTCCCTCTCTAAGCTCTAAGAAAGTAGAAGTAAAAGTAGTAAAAGCTTAACTCTGCCTCCGAGAGTTTTTATCCCGGTTTACGGTACCAGGCAGCTTACAGTGTCTAAAGTCGGATAGGCTCTCCAGAAATTTTCATTACATACATGAATAAATAAATAAATTTCTGATAAACTTCAGAGTTGATTTTATTCATTAAACATTTATTAAGGACCTAATTAAAGTCAGGAATTGATCTAGGCTCTGGGGACATGCCTGAGTTGGAGCTTCCTGAGGCCAACTCTGAGATGAGGTTATGACCATGCTCAGAGGGTGGGGAGGCTGGGTTTTCACCCACTGACTCCCCATCAGCTTTTCTGTTTGAGAGATGCTTCTAGGTCCTCACTTTCTGCCATTGCTGGCCTGACCTGGGTGTGGGTCCAAATGCAGTTCCAACATCAAAACAGCAGTGCTCAGGCAAACGGCCTCAGGTGTGTTCAGCAAGCAGCTTTGGCACAGGTGGGGACCAGCAGCATCTGCTGTAGGATGAGTCATAAAACCAATGCCCAACTCTTAAGGAAATCAGAGTGCCATCTAAAAGGAATTATAATTATCATAAATTTTTAAAGAGGAAGAGCAAAATAAGTTGTTAGACTCAATGATACTCTTACTGCCTACCAGACTGTGGAAGGGGAGAAGATTGGAACTGGTGCTACAGAGTGACTGCTAAGAACACAAACACAGAAGGACCAATGCATACCAAAGCACAGAAGTGTGCATGCACATGACGTGTTAGGAAATTAGAAGTGCCCACTTGTAACTGTAGTCAGTCATATAGGAGATACAGGAGCCAAGGATAGATTGAAGCCTGTAACTCTTTGGCTTTAGAAGTATTCCTAGTGGCAGAAGTACGGCCTCTGATGGGAAATGTGAACCCTCTGTGAGAATTAGTCCATATTCTTGACACTCTCAACATTTCTGGTATTCCCAATACTCCCAACATTCCCAAAATTCCCAATACTCCAAACAATCCAGAGATTCCTAAACCATCAACATTCCCAGAATTTTCAATTCTGCCAATATCTCACTCCCCCATAGCTCAAATGTTCTCAACATTCCCACACTCCTAACACTCCTGACATTTCCAACACTCAACATTCTCAATGTTTCTAATGCTCCAAGAAGCATGAGCTAGATGAGATTTTTGGCCTCAAGAGTCAAATAACCTGCCCCAGCTGTGATAAGGGAGGATTGCGGTCTTTACTGTTTGCTTTGTGGCTGCAAAGCAACTGAAACCCTTTCCTATATTTGCAGCTGTTACGAACTAAATGTTTGCTCTCTCCTTCCCCACCTGAATTTACATGTTGAAACTCACATCTCCCTAATGTGATGGTATTAGAAGGTGAGGCCTTTGGGCTATAATCAGGTATAATTGAAGTCATAAGAGTAGAGTACCCATGAGAGGACGTGTCCTTATAAGACAAGATACCAGAAAAATTGCTCTTATTCTCTCTCTGACATGCAATGACACATCAAGAAAGTGACCATTTACAACCCAG
This sequence comes from Tamias sibiricus, assembly GCA_025594165.1. Taxonomy (NCBI): domain Eukaryota; kingdom Metazoa; phylum Chordata; class Mammalia; order Rodentia; family Sciuridae; genus Tamias; species Tamias sibiricus. Next base: position 137,369,436 of record CM046659.1, read on the forward strand.
AAGTGGGCCCTGGCCAGAAGCCTGCCATGCTGGCACCCTAATTTTAGACTCCCAACCTCCAAAACTTGGAGAAATAAATGCCTGCAGCTTTTTAAGCAAACCAATCTATGGTACTCTGTTATGGTAGCCTGTGCAGAATAAGACAGAGACTCTGCCAGATGTTAGTTTTGGAGAGTCAAGGGTTTCATTTCAATGGCAGAAGCCAAGAGGGTTCAGACATCCCTGTTCTAATCCACAGATCCAAGCCACAGACTGTGACCTGGGCTATGTCAGTAGGGTATGAGTTTGCAGAAAAATTTAAGGTACAAGGGCAATGAAAATGACAGTGATATCTGAGGATCTGAAGCATCACCACGCCCCACTGTGAAAAGTCAGGAAATAAATGGAGGCCTGATGCAGACCTGCCCGCAGGAGTTATGTGAATAAGACATGTGAAATACTCCTGGTACATTTTTGCCATTCAATTCATGTACTTACTGCATTTTCATTATTCGTTGGTGACATGTAGGCTTTCTAGAGGGATTCCTTCTTATATAAGGCAGGTAGCTTTGATCTAACCCAGTTCTTTTCTGAAGAGTTGGTGTGTGTCTGCTGATGTCCATGTGCAAAGGGTAACATCCCAGCATTTCTTCTGCTAGAGAGTGAGGAACTTTCTCTTTACCCTTCCTTCTCATTCCAGGCTCCACATTAAGTGGAGTGAATTGTCATCACCTTCTTCCTACAGTTAAAATCATTGCTTACTTGGGGTTTTATAGGTAGAGCAGAAGAAAATCACTGTCAACATTTATTATTGTGATTTGAAAGTCTAATGGATTTTTTATTTTCATTTATGTTTTTGACATAGAAATAAAAATAAAAACTATGGCAATTTTATGTGCCATTTTTACAGTTTCCATAGCAGTAAAATATCCACTCAATGATTTTTATAATTTTCTAACTACAGGTGGGATTATATCTGTTGACACTTTAAAGCACTGGCAATAAAGTTTGTTCCCAATAACACCACTGCTTTTATGTGCTTAAAATTCACTCTTAAGAACAATTTTTTAAAAAGTAGTAGGGCATGAATCACAAAGTTTGTATGAAATATTCCTTCATGTTTATACAACACAAATTATTTTTAAGATCCCTTTCATTTATGGCAGAAAAGAAATTCCAGGCAACTGAGGTTTACCTCTACCAACTGCCTCCTCCCATCTTTGCCCCAGCTGTGGCTGTTCTGGATGGTTCCTTGGTGTCATGGCCTTGGCAATGGGTGGAGACAGGTTTTCATTTCCCATCACCTTCTGCCTGTCATCCCTGCGGATGCAACATCCTAAGTGGCTGTCAGTGTGCAGGGTGCTACCAGTCACTTCTCCTTCCTATCTGCAGGGCTCTTCCAGTCCAGCGACCTCCCAGATACTTTGAGCTGTTCTTAGAACTCAGGAAGGAGCTCACTGACTGAAACCTGTGCTACAGGAAGCTTCAGGGCACTCAGATGTCCTAGTTCTGGCAACGGGGAATTATTTTAGTGCTTCCTGATGGGAGGGAACTCAGTAATACTACTTATGTCCATCAGCCCAAGTGACTGGATAGCCAGTGACATGTGAGGAAGGTACTTAGATTAAGTCCCCTCCACTTGTGGTTCTGCCTGGTTTTTCCTGCCATTCCCACTTGTCTTCCCTAGTGGCTTTGCAGGATGGTATAGAGAACTCTGTGTCCCTCTCTTACTCCCTTGGCTCTCTATCCTCTCCTTTCTCCTTTGACATTCTTTCATCTTTCTCCCAGTCCGAGAAAATTTCATCCACTTTTCAGGGAAAGAAATTCAGACTCAAAATGAATGCATATTTTTTCTCAAGCCCTGACTTAAGAAATTAAAAATGTTTTTATTGTTTCAGACTTGAATTTCAAAGTCTAGTGTTGAAACATTAAAATTAGATTTTGAACCATTTATTTTCTTTTTTCTTTTTATATTTTTTATTAGAGCTTTATAGTTACACATAGTAGTTGGGTTCATCCTGACAAACTCATAGATGCATAGAAATTGATTTCAGTTCATGATCCCCTGTCCTTTTCCCTCCTCCCTCCTGTCCTCCCTCCCCTCTCCCCATTCTCCTCCTTCTACTCTACTAGACTTCCTTTTGCTCACCTATTAATTTATATTTGATAGTTTCTTTATGTTAGCCTATCCTTCCCTCCCCTTTTTCCTTTATTTTACTCTAGCTTCCACAGATGAGAGAAAACATTTGACCTTTGAGTTTCTGAATTTGGCTTATTTCACTTAACAGGATGATTTCATTCTTTTCTATGGCTGAGTAGAATACACACACACACACACACACACACACACACACATGTATGTATGTATGTATGTCTATATACACACATACACGCACACACACCCCACACAATTTCTCAAATCATTCATCTCTTGGTGGGCATCTGTATTGATTCCATAATTTAGCTATTGTTAATTATGTTGCTATAAACATTGAGGTGGCTGTATCACAGTACTACACCAATTTTAGATCCTTTGGGAAAACACTTTGGGATAGCTGGGTCATATAGTAGTCAAACCACGAACTCTCTCTTTACACTCTGCTGGGCATGGTCCATATAACAGGTTCTAGTCTATACTCTGTTGTGTGCCATCCATATGACAGGCTCTGGCTGATGTCTCAGTGGGGGTAAGGCTACGGGACAACCTGAAACACTATGGCAAATTATCTATTTCTTCTGAGTATGAAAAATATCATCCACTGTGATATAAATATTGCAATGCCATTGGTAAAGGGATTTTTGCTTCTGTCAGATACATCAACAACACTAATGGTGAACTGAATTTTGAATTATTGAAAATGGGAAAGTTTCCTTTATAGGACAGATTTCTTGAAAAACTTTCAGAGATGCTCTCTGGAGGGGCCAGTCCTGGCTGCTTGATGATGTTGGCAGCTGTCTGTAGGGACTCAGTGCATGCAGTCTGGGAGGTGAGGCCAGAGGGAAATAGAAGGACTTGGAAGAGTTCAGCATGAACTGTTATCCACAGCCCTCCATAGCTACAGGTTCTGTACCACACATAACTGGCCACCAGTCTAAATTTTCCTAAAACTTAGTGTACCTGTACTGAACATATACAGACTTTGTTCTTGTCCTCATTACCTAAACAATATAGTACCACAGAAATTTACAGAACATTTATATCATGTTAGGTATTACAAGTCATTGGCAGATTATTTAAATTATGCAGGAAGATGTATTTGGGTTACATGCGAATACTATACCATTTTATATAAGGGACATGAGCATATGCAGATTTTGGTATCTGCAGGAGGTCCAGGATCCATTGGCCCACAGATAAAAAGGGACAACTATATTCTTCACATGGTCTCCCCACAGAAGCACAATTGAGGGTGAAGGGCATGCCTCTGGTACTCCTTTTCTAGGACACTCCTCACACAGGGTTCCTAGAGACTGGTGTTGATACTGGGGGCAGAAGATGGCTGGTCTACCTGTGTCCAAGTCTTCTTAACTTCCTCACACTGCCCACATACACAAAATTCCACAGCCTTCCACCCACTTCAAATTTAGACTGACCTCAAAACCTTATCTCTTACTTGTTGTTCCTTCTGAGCTAAAATGAGACAATAATTCAATCCCAAGCACATCTAAACTCCTGGGAAGAGTTCCATGCTGGGGTTGCATCTTAACTGAGGAGGCTGTGGAGTCTCTTTCTGTACCTAAATAATGAATGACTACTCAGCAGAGGGTGAAGGACATAGTGGGCTCTGTCTTCAAGTCATACACTGAATCTCCTCTATGCTCAGGTTGGCTCTGAATGGTGATCAATTCCCAAGCTTTCTCTATGGGAGACCAGGAAAAATTCTGGGCATGGGTGATGGTGCTGATGAGCTAGAATGAAAGACATCTAGACTCAACAACCAACAGTGGATGGAAAATATTTTTTTTAATTTGCATCTGTGCTGAACATGCACAGACATTTTTTTTCTTGTCATGAATCCCTAAACAATATAGTATAACAACTATTCAGATAGCATTTACATTGTAGTGGGCATTATAAGTTCTCTAGTAATGATTTGAATATATGCATTAATAATATCAAAAGTATAAAAAACAAATAAATATCTGGGTCCATCATATTAAATTTTAGAGGCAAAACATGGCTCACCTCTATGTGTGTTGTCTTTGATAGCAGTTTCTCATGAGGTAGCCTCACACACCCATCACATTGTTACAAAGCACCATGACCACAATTTCAGCCCTGCAGGATTTCCTCTGGGCAGCTGGGTCTCAGGACTTTATACGTGGGCTCAACCTTAGAGACCGTGGTTGTTTCTAAAGCAAAAGTGTCACTTTTGGAAGTCCTACTCTACAGCTTGGGCCACTGTTCCCAAATCATGTGCTTGACATTTTTCCTGGAGTCTGGAGGGATATTTAAATGGCTAGATTCTAAACAAAATGCTGGCATTGGAAGATCTATTTAGTTCAGAGATCTGAATGGATGAGACAGTCAAACATCCTCCATGGACAGAATGTTAGAATTTGGAAGGGAATGTGGTAATCTTTGACTTTTACATCTTCTTGGCTCCCATAACAAATCCCACACACATGGGTGACTTACCCAGAATAAATGTATTTGCTCACAGTTCTGGAGGCTGGAAGCCCAAGATCAAGGTGTCAGCATGGTTGGTTTCTCCTGAGTTCTCTTTGGCTTATAGATGGCCACCTTCCCAGCGTGTCCTCATGGTTTTCCTTCTGGGTCTGCCTGTGTCCTAATCACCTCTTCTTATTAGGACGCCAGTCATGTTGGATCAGGTTCCACCCACCCTAATAACCTACTTTTGACTTGGTTACTGCTTTTAAGGCAATAAGTCAGAAAACTGTGACAGTGCGGGTTTGAAATTCAGTATATGAATGAATGAGCACAATTCAGTTCACAGTAAAAACTCACTTCATGGTATCATGATTTAGAGTAAGACAACATTTCACTGCCTACTAACTCAAAAAATAATAAAGTATGTGAAGAGAATGGGTTAGAGGTAACTGAGAAAAATATTTGAGAAAAATATCAGATACCTCAAAGTAGAGGCCTGAGTCTAACCCACCAGCTGCAACAAAGTAAGTCACTTTCCCTCCCCAACCCCCTATTTCTTCATTTGGGAAATAGGGAGAGAAACATATATCCTGCATTCCTGCAAGGATGGTAGTCTATCAATAGTGTTTGCAAGTGAGAAAGATAGCTACTCAGTAAAGGATGGCTAGAGATGGGTAGGGTATGTGCTTAGCATGAGTGAGGCCCTGGGTTTAATCTTAGCACCTAAATAAATACATACATACATAAATAATAAAATTAAATAAATAAAACAAGAAGAAAATTATGGCTGTTTTTGTGAATCATTGATGTTATTCTGAATCTCCATGAGATCCCAAGCCCAGTGAAGACCAAGGCCACCTTTTCAGAAGCTTTTATCTGGTGTGTTGATATACTTCATGCAATGGGATCCTGCAGCTGTGGATACAATCATTGGCATGACACCTGACCTATGGGCCAGACACAGGGGTCTAACTCTGCCACCCCTGTGGGTACTTTCTGGGGGATCCTTCATGAACATCTGACTTCCTGTCAAGATACAGAGTTCATGCCCTGCACTTTGCCCATATATTCTAGCATTCTGATACAAACCTCTTCACATGTGCTCACCTGAATAAGTCTCTTTCTGTACCTTAAAGCCTGGGAAAAAAGAAAAAGCCTTTTGTTACTAATAGAACTACATGAGGGCATTCCTCAAGGTCATAAACTAGAATATGGTTTTCATTGCTGTACTCTAATATTCTTATGCCTGGGGGGATGTCCTACTGGGATCTGGAGTCAGGGAATGGAGGTCAAGTGGCATCAGATAGAGTGGCAAAGTGCTGCACCCATGACCATGGAATTCTTGATTTGGTGCTCACCTGTTGTGTGATAGCATCTCACAGCCCATGAGCTGTAGCACCACAGATCAGGAAGAGGTTAGATGCAGATAGGACCTGAGCGACCATTCTTTTTTTTTTTTTTTAAGGGATTTAAAAAATTTTTGTAGTTGTAGGTGGACACAATACCTTTATTTCATTTATGTGGTGCTGAGGATCGAACCCAGGGCCTCACACATGTGAGACGAGTGCTCTACCGTTGAGCCATAGCCCTAGCCCCAGTGAGCAACCATTCTTATCTCTTCCAAAACACTCCCTTTACACATGAGAATAGAGGCCTAAAGAAGACAAAGTTGCACAATCGATGGTAGTGCCAGGGTTAAGTTTTAGAGCTTAGGACCTCTAGTTCAATAGTCTTTCCACCTCTAAAGTTAATTATAGATATTTTAAAGTTTTAAAATTTTTGCATATAAATTTTCAGTAATCCCTTGGTATCCATCAGGAATTGGTTCTAGGAGTACCTAATAAGAAATATCCCTAGATAAGGATATGAAAATATCAGAATTTTAAAGTCTCTTATGTAAAATGATATTGTATTTTCACATAATTGACACCATCCTCCTGTATAATTTGAATCATCTCTAGATGACTTATAATACTAAACACAATATAAACACTACGGAAAGAGTTGCACGGCATTGTGAGGTAATAATGATGAAAAAGTCCACATGTGTTCAGTACAGATGAAGTGTATTCTTTCAAATATTTTCCATCTGTAGTTAGTCTAGTCCATGGAAGCAGAATCTACATATAGAGGGCTGACAGCTATCCCAGCACCATTTGTTAAAGCACTATTCTTTTATATTCATTTATAGTTGAGCTCCAGCCTCTTTCATGGATAAGAATGAAATGAAGAGGGAAAAGCAGAAAGTCAAAAGTTCCTTGTTCCCCCATGAACATTCTAGAGTCTGGGCTGCTGATCTCCTGAATATTTACTATTTTTAAAATAAAACATTTTTATTTAAAAGACTATTTTGTTGATGTTCCATTACATGCATTCGAACCCACTTCATAACTGGTACCAAACAGGAGTTAGAGTAGAATTTAACATCCAGTAAGATGTTATTTGACTCGCATGACCCTGGGTAGATCATATGATCTCTTCAGCCTGTTTCCTCATCTATAAAATTGATGGTCTAGTAGCCACTGAAATGTTTGTGAAAGTAAAATAAAGTCACCCGAGGAAGTACCAGCATAGGATATAGCACATCACAGGGTTCAATAAATATCTCCCAGTTTTCTCTCTAAATACAACCTCCATAAATTCCACAATCACATGAATCCATGTCCGCAAGGAGTGAGGTGAGCTTGCACAGGTGAATGTTGGATTCATGGGGAAGGTTATGTTCAATTTTGTTCAGCCCCAGTTCAGGTTCACTGAGAACTCTAGATTCAGGATTCATCCTACAGTCAGGAGCCATCATGTCCAGGCTCACTATGGTGTGGGCAGATGGTTAAGCCTGGCCTGATGGTACCAGGTGCTGCGACCGTCAGAGTCCAGTCTGAGGAACTCTCCCTTTTGCCTCTCATGACCGTTGCAATGATTGTGATATGATCTGAAGGATGGGATTAGACCAGGTCTCCCCTGGCAATGCTGACTGATCACTCCTGGAACAGTTTTGTAGAAGGTACACATTCTTGGTAGAAAGCTGCAAATGGGCAAGTTAGAGACAAAAACCAAGCTCCAAGAAGGTTAATCACTTAATCAAAAATAAGAAGTGTTGGTTTGTACCACTTGAATGTCTGTGAGCACAGCCAGTCTCAGGTACCTGGTGTTATCACCTGGGCTTTGTCTCTTGTCCCTCTCACATGCTCTTTCCCTGTTATGGCAGTCCCTGCTTCATATACACCTTCATAGCCCTAAGACAGAGTCTTTTTAATATATTTGGCAAAAGTAAATTTGGAATGGACTCTGGTAATCCCAACCCATGTCTCATGCATGTCCTTGAAACAAGTACCATAGCTGAGGTGGGAGCAGGTCCTTTACTGGCCAGGAAAACCCAGGACATGAAATCCCTACTGGAGGCAACCTGTCTAATCCCTATATGTGGTTTAGCATGGGTGTAACATCAGAAGGCAAGAAGGGTTGATTGGCAGATGGGAACAAGACGTATCTACTACAAGGATCCTGGGAATATGAAGAGAGGAGTCAGTGTCCCTTTACTCTCACCCCTGCTGTCCTGGGCCCTGTGGTTTTGTCAAGCTTCCTACTCAGGTGTTTTTTAGATGTGGGGGCTAAAATTACACCACTCACAGGAGGTCATGAAGAAACTGGGAGAGAAGGGAGCCACCCTCTATTAAAGAAACTTCCTGGATCTGCTTGGGTAGAACTCCCAGCCTTTGAAGTAAGAAGGAGGAATAAGAAAGCAATGAACAATCTCCCACCAGTAAAGCCACTGCCACCGAGCAGTCAGCGGGAGGTGTCACAGCCTCTTTACCTTCCCCATGCTGTCTTACTTACAGCAGAGGTATTGATTAATCTTCCAAACATAATGCTCCCTTTTCCCTCATCTTCCAGATGGAGATAATACTAGTGCCTGCCCTTTGGGGGCTCGGGGATCAAATGAGATCATAGATGTCAGGCACAAGTGCAAAGCAGTCATTTGGCAAATGTGTAATGTCATCATTGCTATTGCTTTCACTGTCCCTCAGCAAGTCATTTTGTCTTCCAGCTTGCTAAAGATATGCAGCACAGTTGGAATTTTAAAGCAATTTGAGTTACAAGAATTTGAAATGAGTAAATATTTTCAATGTGGGAACTAAATTTGAGGCTTCCTGTCCCACTGAATCAAACAACAGAAAAAAAAGGATACTGTACTCAATGGTGTGATTAATCATGACTGCAAATGAGGCCACATATAGTTCAGGGATGCCACTATCTCTAGAAAGAAGATAGGCTGACTTCATCTTCCATGAAATAAATAGAGTAACAGGAAATAAATTTGCACTCATGCCTGAGATAATAAAGGAAAAAAAAAAGACAGACGAAATATGTGAAAGAATGGTTCTTAAGTTCCCAAATATTAGGCCACAATGAATATGCGACCAGTGAAATTCCACATCATGTACAACCACAATAATGAGATCCTAATAAGTTATGCGCTATGTATGTATAATATGTCCAAATATAATCTACTGCCATGTGTATCTAAAAAGAACAAATTAAAAAAAAAAGATGGTGATTGGGATTGAATTTTGTGTGTGTGTGTGTGTGTGTGTGTGTGTGTGTGTGTGTGTTAAGTTAGTTCTGAGTTTTTTTTTTTTTTTTTTTTTTTTTTGTATATCCTGGAGATTAATGCTCTATCTGAGGTATAATTGATAAAAATTTTCTCCCATTCTGTAGGCTCTCTATTCATATAAATAACACAATCAATAAATGGGCAAAGGAATTTAACAGGCACTTCACAGAAGAAGAAATACAAATGGTCAAAAGATACATAAAAAGTTGTTCAACATCTCTAGTAATAGAGAAATGCAAATTAAAACTACACTGAGATTCCATCTTGCTCCAGTCAGAATGGCAATTATCAAGAAAACAAGGAACAATAAATGTTGGTGAGGATATGGGGGAAAAGGTTCACTCAGATATTGTTGGTGGGACTGCAAATTCGTACAACCACTCTGGAAAGTAGTATAGAGATTCCTCAGAAAATTTGGAATGAAACCACTATTTGACCCAGCTACCCCACTCCTTGGCTTATACCCCAAAGACTTAAAATCAATATACTACAGTGAGGCAGTTACATCAATTCATAATAGCCAAGCTATGAAACCAACCTAGATGCCCTTCAATAAATGATTGTATAAAGAAAATGTGGTATATATACACAATGGAATATTACTCAGCCATGAAGAAAAATGAAATGGCATTTTCCAGTAAATGGATAGAACTTCAGTATATCATGCTAAGTGAAATCAGCCAGTCCTAGAAAACCAAAGGCTGAATGTTTTCTCTGATATGAGGATGCTAACCCATAAAAAGGGAGGGAAGGGAGGGGAAGTATAGAAGCTCACTGGATTAGACAAAGGGGAATGCAGGAAAGGGAGGGAGGATGGGAATAGGAAAGATGGCAGAATCAATCAGATATAACTTTCCTATGCTCACATATGAATACACAACCAGAGTATCTTCACATCACGAACAACCACAGAATGGAATCCTAATTGGAAATACACCTTATTGTCATGTATATCTAAAAATAACAAATAAAAATACATAAAATAAAATGGGGAACCAGTGACGGATTAAAAAAAAAAGACAGTGAGTGTTACCTGAGACATAGGGGAGAAACAGTGGGCTCTACAATTCAGATGGTCTTCCCACTAAGGTGTAGAGAAGCAGCACTGAGGAAGAGCCCTAAAGAGTCCCTGAATTAAAGAGAAGACCGAGATGCCAGTGTCTTGACCTGGGATTTCCTAGTCTCTAGAACCATGAGAAATAAACCCCTGTTCCTCATAAGTGATGCCGTTTAGGTTTGCAATACCTGCATAGACAAAAACAGTAGAATACTAATGGGGTCTCGCCTCAAAAGTGGGGAATAACTGGTTGTACACTAATCACAACATCTTGTGTATAAATCTTAAAAGCAGGATGTAAGAAGAACCAAACTCTTTCTGTGTAACTTGATGGCAAACAACACTCAAGAATACTTATGGCTGGGCTGGGACTGTATCCCATGGGTAGTGTGCTTGCCTAGCATCTGTGAGACCCTGGGTTCAATCCATAGCACCACACACAGAGAAATATACATATTTATAGTGACTCAAAAAATTCACCATTGAACAAGATAAATTCATAATCTTGTACAACCAATAAAAAAATCATCAGACATGAAAAGAAACAAGAAAATGTGCCCTATAATAAGGAGGGAAAGTAACCAATTAAGCCAAACTAGAACTGACACAGATGTTAAAATTATTATACAAACATATTTTACTTAACATTGCATCCTACATTTCCATTCATTTTGCTACAAATGACAGGATTTCTTTTTTATGGCCTAATAATATTCCACTGTGTTGTATATTGTAAGATGCCTGTCATGGCCAGCCACGGCGCCGCGGGAGGAAAACTCGGAGGCAGAGTAAAGATACTACTACTTTTACTTCTACTTTCTTAGAGAGAGCTTAAGAGAGAGAAAGAAAGATTTTTCTTCTTCTTAGAAAGAGCTTAGAGAGGAAGATTAGAGATAGCTTTTTCTTCTTCTTCTTAGAGCTTAGAGAGAAAGATAGAGCTTTTCTTCTTAGAGCTTAGAGAGAAAGAGAGAGAGCTTGAAAGAGAGAGATTTCTTCTTTAGAGAGAGAGAGAGAGCTTAGCTTTTAGAGCTTCTTTCTTCTTTGTTCTTTCTTCTTTCTTCCTCAGGAGCCTCAGCCTGACTCTGACCAGGAATTACTTCTTCTATCTGGTTTCTCTTCTGTAACCGCTCTGCCTACGTTCTGGCCGCTCTGATTCTTTTCTTCTTCTCCGACCCGAACTCTTCTTCCGACCGAGCGACTGCATGACTGACTGAATGAATTCATTCTTCTCCTGACTCCGACCGCTTTCACCTGGTTATATACCTTTAGCTTTGCGGGTGCCTCACGTGCATTTACAGGTGCGTCACATACATACTTATTATCAGGTGGAACTTATGGCTTCCAGCTGACCACAATAGCCATCTCCCTAATTGGGGCTCCTTCAGTATATTTATACCACATTATCTTTATCCATTCATTTGTTGATAGGCACCAAACCTGATTATATCTCTTACCTATAGGAAATAGTTCCACAACCAGACTTGATAAATAAAAACTACAAGTCTGAGATGAAAATATAATACACTGGGTGGAATGAGGAGTACATTAGACATTGCATAAAAACAAATTTGTGAACTTGAAGACACTGCAGTATAAACTATCCAAGAAGAAACACATAGGAAAAAATAGATACAAAATTTTGTAAGTAGCCTAAATGTGTGTAATTCTTATTAATAAAAGGGAAGGGGTAGAAAAACATCTGAAGAAAATACCCAAAATCTTTCCAAATTTTATGAAAATGTCAAATCCCCAAAACAAATATCTTTAGCAAACTTAAAGCATAAGACAATAAAAACATTTTCAAGGCACATCATAATCAAATTTCTCAAAAACCCTAAGAGAAAAAAATAAAATCAACACCACCAACAAAACAACCAAGACCACATATAAATAATATGTCAAAATACACTCTACTCCCATGTATATCTAAAAAGAACAAATTTTTAAAAATGTTTTTAAAAAAGAGCCAAGGGCAAAAAAAGTCATTATGCACATGAGAATAATAATAGGAATGACAGCAAGTTTCTCAAAAAAAAAAAAAAAAAAAAAAAAAAAAGCCAAGGTAACTTGAAAGACAGTGGGACGTGAAACATCTTTAGAGCACTGAAAGAAAACCCTACAGCCCTAAACCCAGGAAAACACACTTCAAAAGGAAGATAAAGACATCTTCAGACATACAAAGCCAAAATAACTCATCATCATGAGATCCACATAACAAGAGAAACTCTGGAAAGTTCATCTAGTAGAGGGAAAATGGAAACATAAATCCACCCAAAGGAACAAAGAGAACCAAAAATAGTAAATGCGTTGGCTCTATATAAGTTTATTTCTTAGTATTCAACTCTCTTTAAAAGATGCTTAAGCAACAGTTATTACAATGTAGGGTAGAGTTCATAAAATATGTAAAATCATATTGTATGTAACAAGGACATCCAAAAATATAATGTTGCAAGGTTGTCACCTTATACTTTAAGTGGAGTAACAACTCTTAAAACCATACTGTGACAGATTATGTATGTATCTATATGTATGTATCTATAAACCCTGAAGAAACCACTAAACAGTAAAACAAAGCTTTTTAACTAATGATCCAACAAATGTTAATTTGAATCCAAAATAATAATCAGTTTACTTGAAAACAAGCAGAAAATAGGGGAGAGAGGGAGCAACACACAGAAAAAAAAAAAAAAAAAACAAGCAGCATGAAAGCCAGCAGCTGGTAATCACACAAATCTTTGAATCTAAGCACTCTGCTCCAAAGTCAGGGATTGTCAACTGGGCATGGTGGTGCATACCTGTAATCCCAGCGGCTTGGGAGGCTGAAGCAGGAGTATCACAAATTCAAAGCCAATCTCAGCAACTTAGTGAGACCTTGTCTCAAAATAAAAAATAAAAAGGCCTTGGGATATAGCTCAGTGGTTAAGTGTCCCTGGGTTCAATCCCTAGTGCCAAAAAGAAAAAAAAAAAAAAAAAAAAAAAGTCAAGGATTGTCAGATCGAATCAACATTAAAGATACAACTCTATGCTGTCTATAAAAAAAAACAGTATTTTAAATATAAAGATACAAAACACTTAAAAGGAAACAAAAAATGATATCCCATACTAAAATCAATCTAAAGAAAGCCCTACTTGTTAGATTAATGTCAACAAAGATAGATTGCAGACTGCAGAATGTTGCCACCAACAATAAGGTTGGTTTGTGATAATAAAGGAGGACATAAAAATCCTGAAAAATTAACAAAACTACTAAATACTTGAAGCAAACACTAATAGAACATTAATAAGAAATAACCAAATCCACAATTGTAGGCAAATATTTCAATGCGCCTCTCCTAATAATTAGTAGAATGGGTAGGTGTCAGCAAGGACATAGAGGATTTTAACATGGTCAACCAGCTTCACCTAAGTGACATTTATTGGGGGCTAGGAGTGTGGATAAGTGGCAGTGCTTGCCTGTCATGAATTTTAATAAATTTAAAAGGATTTAAGTCAAACAGATAGTATTTATTCCCTAACCATAAAGCAATTAAATAGAAATCGGTAACAGAAAGATGTCTAGGACAATCACCGACCATTTGGAAACTAAGTCACACACTTCCAAACAACACTTGGATCAAAGAAAAATTCTTAAGAAAACTAGAAAGTATTATGAACCAAATGAAAATGCATCATGGAAAATTCACAGCCTTCCCCTACAATGAGATGACAGACTTGAGTCGAGTTAATGGCCTCAAACTATACTTTAGGAAATCAGGTTAAAAAATTGTTAAAAGCAAATGAAGGGCTGGGGTTGTGGCTCAGAGGTAGAGCGCTCGCCTAGCACGTGCGCAGCCCAGGTTCGATCCTCAGCACCACGTAAAAGTAAACGCACTGTGTACAACTAAAACAAATAAATAACTTTTTTTAGAAAAGCAAATGAAGTGTAAAGACTACAAAAGAACTGAAATAAAATATAGCAGTGGAAATTGATAAAACAGAAAACCAAACTAATAGAAAAAAATCTTAATGACATAAAAATATTGTTTCTGAGAAGTTCAGTGAAACTGATAAACCTCAGGTCAGACTAATAAGGGAAAAAAGAAAAACCACAAATTATCAACATAAAGAATGAGTCATATGACATCATTGCAGACCCACAGATATAAAATGTAATTATGAATTATTAGAACATTTTATATTAATAACTTTGACAAATTAGATGAAATGAATAATTTTACAAAACTTTTTTTTTTTTTTTTTTTTGTGGTACCGGGGATTGAACTCAGGGGCACTCAACCACTGGGTCACATCCCCAGACCTTTTTTGTATTTTATTTAGAGACAGGGTCTCACCGAGTTGCTAAGTGCCTCCCCATTGCTGAGGGTGGCTTTGAACTCGCGATCCTCCTGCCTCAGCCTCCCAAAGTGCTGGGATTACAGGCGTGCGCCACCGCGCCCGGCTAATTTTACAAAACTTTTTAAGTTTTATTTTTGGTACCAGGTAATGAAGCCAGGGGCACTCAGCCACTGAGCCACATCTCCAGGCCTTTTTATTTTTTATTTTGAGACAGGGTCTTGCTATGTTGCTTAGGGCCTTGCCAAGTCTCTGAGCCTGGCTTTGAATTTGCAATAATCCTGCCTCAGCCTCCTGAGATGCTGGGATTGCAGGCTTGAGCCAAGGTGCCCAGCACAATTTTTAAAATAAATACACAAACTGAAAGTTCACACAAGAATAAATAAATAATTGAATTAATTTCTACTAAGAAAATTAAAATTTTACTTAAATTCTTAAAACAATCATGCTCACAACAACTACAAAACACCTTCCAAGCCAAAATATTTTCAGAGAAAATTTAATAAACAAAAAGATACTAATCTTAGACAAACTTACAGAAATTGAAGAGGAGATAATACTTCCTAATTCATTCTGTGGGACTAGAATCACTCAAAGAACACATGCAAAATCATGAATGAACCTCGAAATAATTATGGCATGTGAAAGAAGCAGAATATTTTAAATTCTATAAAATGGAAACTAACACACAGTAACGGCAGATCAGCACTTGCTTGTATAAAGGGGTGGTGGCCTGGAGACGTACGGGAGGGAGTAATTACAAAGAGGCATAAAGAAATCTGAGGGTATCAAATATATTCATTATCTTCATTTTGATAATAGTTTTTCATGTATACATATGCTAAAACACCAAATTTAACACTAAATTTGTACACTATTGTATGCTAATTGTACCTCAGTAAAGCAATTTTGTAAAGAAAATAATAAACAAATTTCAAAAGAATAAATAAAGTACTTGAATCAGGAGTTTATAAAGTCTACTCATAGAAAATGGTAGCACCACTTCTGTTTCCACTTAGAATACAGGAAGTCACTAGGGTTATAAAAAGTAAAAGCCAATACCTGAAGAATCATAGATTTCAAAAATGATTGAAGACTTAAGAATGCAAAGAAACCTAAAATTCAGACACTGGCAAGTCTCCCTTAGGAGAAGTGGGACACAACATCATAAACAAAATGTTAGGAAATCGAACATCCCTTAGCTGATCTATAGATTCAATGCAATTCTAAAATTCTAGAATGCTTTGAAGAAATGAACTAGTTAACTTTAACATTCACAAGAAGATACAATGGACATCTATAAAAACAAACAATAGAAATAATGAAAATTAAGAAAACAAATTTGGAAGATTTGCTCCATCTGCTTTCAAAGACTTCATAGAATGCAAAGCAATCAGTACACTATCAGTATAGAAAACTTAGCTTCTGATAAAGTATCAAAGCAATTCAATGTGGAAATTCAACAAAAGGTGCTGCAACAATTGGATAGCCATTTACAACAAAGTAAATATAAACTGCCACTTCAAACCATATATAAAAACTTAACTCCAAATGGATCAGGTACCTAAATAAGAATCTGAAACCCAAAATTCCTAGAAGAAGACATAGTAGAAAATCCCTGTGAGCTTGGCATAGGTAAAGGTTTCTGAGATGGACAACAAAATATAAACAAAAAAACAAACATACCAGATTTTGCCAAAATAAAGTAAAAGTTGCTCTTCAAAGATAAGCATTAAGGAAAAAAAAAAAAAAAAAAAAACACTATGTGAGCTGGGCATGGTGGTGCATGCCTGTAATCCCAGCACTTGGGAAGCTGAGGCAGGAGGATTGTGAGTTCAAAGCCAGCCTCAGCAATAGTGAGGCACTTAGCAACTCAGTGAGACCCTATCTCTAATAAAATACAAAAAAGGGGGCTGGGGATGTGACCCAGTGGTCGAGTGCCCCTGAGTTCAATCCCCGGTACCAAAACAAAAACAAAAAAAAAAAAAAAAAAAAAAAAAAATAACATGATGTGAGAGAAAATATTTGCAATGAATATATCTGACCACATGTTTGCATTCATAAGGCAGAAAGAGTTCTTATAAGACAATAATAAAAGAAAAACTCATACTGAAGTGAGGAAAAGATTTGAATAGATACTTCACACAAAGGAAATGTAAATAGCTAATAAGCACATAAAATATTCTCAACAATATCACTTTTCAGAGAAATGCAAACCAAAATCACAAAAAGATACCACTCATGCACATTAGAATCATTAAAATTAAAAAAGAAATGGACCTCACCAGGTGTTAGCAAGAATATAAATGAGTAGGCATTGTCTCTGAAAAACAATCTAATATTTTCCTAAAGTTTGAATATGCACCTATATCATATGAGCCAATGTTCCCCTTCTGACTATCAAAAAGAAACAAAAGCATATGTCCACACATGACTAAAGTACACAGCAACATTATTTCTAACAGCCAAACACTGGAAACAAGTCCAATGCCTATCAATAAGCAAATGGATTTTAAAAATCTTGGTATATCTACATAATGCAATACTACTTGACTACTCATGAAATAACACAAATAAAACTGAAAAGAATTATTCTGGATAAAAAAGCAAGGTAAAAATGTAAATTATGTGATTACATTTACATAAATTTTAGAAAATGCAAATTAAGCTACAGTGCCTGAGTTAGATTATAGTTGCCTGGGGACATCAGTGGTGGGAAAATTTTTGGAGCAATGGAAATGTTTGTTATCTTGTTTGTGATGGTTTTATAGGTGTATATGCAAATCAAAAATGAGCAAATTACTTCCTTAAGTATAGGTACTTTATGTGAATTATTTCTCAGTAAGAAAGTACTCATAAGATAATACAAAAAACTCCCAATGGCCAAAGCTGGAGCAATTTGAAAAACAAAATAAACATGCCAGTTTGGGATCATAACCCAAAGTAATAAATTAAAAATCCTTGCACCCATACAGACATAAATTATTAAAATGATTAAATATGTTCAATTATTAGAGAAGAGAAAAATATCCTGTGTGGAAGAATGATTCCTAATGATTTATGTAGATATTCTACTTACAAGGAGGTAGATCATGAGTACGGGCTGCACATAGTAAATTTCTTCCAAAGAGTACAATGCAAATGACTTCTTTGGGAAAGAGGGGATTTGTTGATGAATTAAGTTACAGTTTTTGAGATAAAACTAAAATCTGGATTACCAGAATGGATCTGTAATTCAATGACCAGTGTCCTTATAAGAGAAAAATATGGGAAGGACAGAGAAAATGCCATGTGAAGACAGGAGTGTAAATTGAAGTGCTGCATCAAAGAGTATGGCACAGATTTATTTTCTTATAGTTCAAGAGGCTGGAAGTTCAAAATCAAGGTGCCAGCACAGTCAGGTTCTGGTGAAGGCTCTCTTCCTGACTTATAGACACTTTCTACCTGTGCGTTCTACATGTGCAATCACAAGGCCATTCTTTGGTGTGTGCACATGAAGAGAGAGAGAGAGGGAGATGAAGAGGGGGAAGTAGGGAGAAATGGGGAGAAAAAGAGTGAGAGAGGGAGAGAGAGAGAGAGAGAGAGAGAGAGAGAGCGAGAGCGAGCGCCAGTTTTCTGGGTTCCCTTCTTATAAGAGCACTAATCCAGTCAGACCAGGGCGCTTATCCTCATAACCTAATCACCTTATCTCCAACCATTGGAGGCTAGGATTCAACACATGAAATTTAGAGCAATACAATCATTTAGTACCAATAATCAAGGAAAGCCATCAGAATAGAGAGGGTATGTGACAGATTCTCCCTCGAAGCCTCCAGAAGAAATTAACTCTGCTTACACCTTGACTTTTTACTTCTGGCTTATGTGACTGTGAAAGTATAAATTTCTGTGGCTTTAAGCTGCTCATTTATGATATTTGTTATGGTATCCCTAAAAATCTGGTCTAATATTCATATATAGTGTTAGCTGATTTCAATTTGTATTCCTTCAATGACGTTTATCATCGATGCCTTCATTAAACTAATGTTCCCTACTCTACTTTCTACAACTGAACATATTTCATCACTATTAAATATCCCAAGACTTACTGGTAGATGAAACTTTCATTTTTAAGAGGAGGATTTAAAAATATTCACCCAATTGAACACATTCTACATTCCACAAATATTTCTTATGCACTTCTTTACTTTCTAAGCTTCAGAACTGTTGTAGGAATTGGAGATATCAGTCAACAAAAACAGACATATTCCAGCTCTCAGGAAATTTACAGGTTAGAGGGCTTGACAGTAAAGAAATCAAGAGAAGCATGCAATATGTTAGGATGTCAGGTGTTTGTCAGTGCAATACAGAAAGCTATACCTCTACACAGAATGGAGATAGAAGGGTTGTGTAACTCCAAGTAGGATGTCCAAAGATCTTGAACAAGAGATTTTAGCAGGGACTTGAAGTCGTAGGAGCATGACTCATTCAGATAGCTGGGTTGAGAACAGGCACCAGCAAGGGCCAAGGCCCAGATGTGGAAACATGCATCATTAACTCCAGGAATAACATGGAGACTAACAGAAGAAATAAACCCAAGTGAGTGAATTTGCCCTCTCAAAGTTGCCCCCAAGCAATACTGCATGGTGGTGATAGTGGTGGTGGCATTGGCAGAGGCCAGGGGATTAATCTGTGATGGGGATTAATACTTTCTCTGACTGAAGGACACATTCTCCTAAGAGGATGGAGTAAATCTCTACTGTTATTTTTTTTTTGTCTCTTTCTTTCTTTCCCCTCCCTCCTTCCCCTCCTCTTCCTTCCTTCCTTCCTTCCTTCCTTCTTTCCTTCATTTATTCCATCCGTTCGTCCTTTCTTCCTTCCTTCTGTCCTCTGCATTCCTGCAGCTTACTCCCTAAATGGAGATGAAGCTTTGGGAAGTGTGTGGCAGAGTGGGGATATTCACATTTAATGCCTTTATCCATTGTCTCACTGGAAGACACAGTAAGTGCAATTAAGAAGAAAAATAAATACCACAAATATTGGAAAAGAAGAAGAAATTTTAGCCGGGCGCGGTGGCGCACGCCTGTAATCCCAGTACTTGGGAGGCTAAGGCAGGAGGATCGCTGAAGGAGCCCCAATTAGGGAGATGGCTATTGCGGTCAGCTGGAAGCCATAAGTTCCACCTGATAATAAGTATGTATGTGACGCACCTGTAAATGCACATGAGGCACCCGCAAAGCTAAAGGTATGTAACCGGGTGAAAGCGGTCGGAGTCAGGAGAAGAATGAATTCATTCAGTCAGTCATGCAGTCGCTCGGTCAGAAGAAGAGTTCGGGTCGGAGAAGAAGAAAAGAATCAGAGCGGCCAGAACGTAGGCAGAGCGGTTACAGAAGAGAAACCAGATAGAAGAAGTAATTCCTGGTCAGAGTCAGGCCGAGGCTCCCGAGGAAGAAAGAAGAAAGAACAAAGAAGAAAGAAGCTCTAAAAGCTAAGCTCTCTCTCTCTCTCTAAAGAAGAAATCTCTCTCTTTCAAGCTCTCTCTCTTTCTCTCTAAGCTCTAAGAAAAGCTCTATCTTTCTCTCTAAGCTCTAAGAAGAAGAAGAAGAAAAAGCTATCTCTAATCTTTCTCTCTAAGCTCTTTCTAAGAAGAAGAAAAATCTTTCTTTCTCTCTCTAAGAAAGTAGAAGTAAAAGTAGTAATAGCTTTACTCTGCCTCCGAGTTTTTCTCCCGTGGCGCTGTGGCTGGCCACGACAGGCAGCTTACAGATCGCGAGTTCAAAGCCAGCCTCAGCAATGGCGAGGCACTTAGCAACTCAGTGAGACCCTGTCTCTAATAAAATACAAAAAAGGGCTGGGGATATGGCCCAGTGGTCGAGTGCCCCTGAGTTCAATCCCCGGTACCAAAAAAAAAAAAAAAAAAAAAAGAAATTTTTTCCTAGTCACCAAACATAAGATTACCTACATAGGAAGTCCAGTGAAACTTACACACACAAAAAGCTCTTAGAACTAATTTGAGTAAATAAGATGGTAGAATATAAGGTCAACACACAAAAATCAATCATATTTATAAAACAAATTAGTGAGAAAAAATAAATCTCATAAAAAAGCAAAATACTTAAACAGAAATTCATAAAAGAAAATATAAGGATGAGGGCTGGGGTTATAGCTCAGTGGTGGAGCGCTTGCCTCACACATGCGAGGTACTGGGTTCAGTCCTCAGCACCACATAAAAACAAAGAAAATATAAGGATGATAAATAAATCTGTGAAAAGAGACTCATCACAAGCTATTAGGAAAATACATCTTAAGATAACAATGAGAGCAAAACTTCTGGTTTGGACTCTGACATGAAAAGAACCTAGAAGTTGTCACAGTTGTTTTTGCAACTAAACAAACTATACAAATGGGAAAACGTGACTTTTCATGGACTTATTGGAGAATTGAGGCTATAGGACAAACTGTCACTTAGAAATGTAAAGGCACAGGTGAATCGAGGGAGTCCTAGATGAGATTTGCTGACCTGGAGAATCTGCCAGAGTCATAAAATTTTAGTAACCCTTAAATGGTAATTCTTAAAAATTACTTAAAGCTAGGTGTGAATTAACTTGAGAGGGAGAAGCTCCAGAAAACTCACCAGGTCCTCACAATAAGGATCCAAGGAAGATTCCCCCTTGGCTCTGGCAGAAGTAGAGAACAAATTCATGTGAAACCTACAGAGGTTTGAATTTACTCTCAAAAACTCATGTGTTGGAAACTTAATCCCCCAATTCATACACAGGAGGTAAGACCTCCAAGAAATAATTAAGATCAGATGAGGTCAGAAGAGTGGAGCATTTGAGGTCTTGGAAAAAGAAGCACACTTGATGTTTCACCAGAGTGTTGATGCATTCTGCCATGTCAGATGCAGCAACAAGGCCCTCACCCGATGCTGGTATCTTACTCTTGGACTTCCCAGCCTCCAGAACCATGAGTCAAATAAACTTCTATTATTTATAAATCACCTGGTCTCAGGTATTTTGTTAAAGCAACCAAAAATGGACTAAGTCATAGAACATTCACCATAGAAAAGCATTATTTCCAAGGTGGGAAAGACTTTATCTGAGATTTATCCCAGAATCATGGAAAAGGACATTTCTCTCAAATCACGCTCTCCCTAGCTTACTTGTTTCTGTCTTACCTAAGTGTGAGGAGAAACAGTTGTGAATGTCACAGTCCCACTGAAAGACTGAGATTTAATTGCAAGGTTATACAACACTCCCTCTTTCCTATTTAAGTATTTTCATGAGATTTAATTTTTCTACTTTGTTTTATAAATATGATTGATTTTTGTGTGTTGACCTTATATTCTACTACATTATTTACTCAATTAGTTCTAAGAGCTTTTGTTGTGTGTGTGAGTTTCATCGGATTTTCTGTGTAGGTAATCTTAATCAACAGGTAAAGCACACCAACAGGGTCTCTGTATAACAACAGCTGATTACACATAAAAGAGCAGCACAAAAATGCAGACTGAGGAGGAGTATTTTGAGAGGACCAAATTCAGGTGAGGAGACAGAAACAAAACCACCACAGACCTTTAATTATACTACAGAGCTATAGTAACAAAACAGCATGGTATTGGCACCAATGAAACAGAATAGAAGACAGAGACAAACCCACATCAGTACAGTTATCTCATACTAGACAAAAGTACTATGAAAATCCATTGGAGAAAAGATATCCTCTTCAATAAAAAGTGCTGGGAAAACTGGAAATCCATATGTAGCAGAATGAAATTGAACCCCTACCTCTCACTCTGCATGAAATTCCACTCAAAGTGGACCAAGGACCTAAGATTTAGACTAGAGACCCTGTAGAAGAAAATGTAGGCCCAACTCTCTATCATGCCAGCTTAGAACCTACTTCCTCAACAAAACTAAAGTGCGAGAAGTAAAATCAAGAATCAATAAATGGGATGGTATCAAACTAAAAAGGTTCTTCTCAGCAAAGGAAACAATCAAGAATGTGAAGAGAGAGCTTATAGAATAGGAGAAAATCTTTGCGATCTGCACTGCAGATAGAGCATTGCTCTCCAGGATATACAAAGAACTAAAAACATTTAGCACCAAAAACCAAAGAAAACAAAACAAATAACTCAATTAATAAATGGGTAAAATAATTGAACAGAAACTTCACAGAAGAAATATGAATGGTCAACAAATATATGAAAAAATGTCCAACAACTCTAGAAATTAGAGAAAAGCAAATTAAAACTACTCTGAGATTCCACATCACTCCAGTCAGAATGGCAATTATCAATGATGCAAGGAACAATAAATGTGGCAAGGAAGTGGGGTAAAAGGTACATACATTGTTGGTAGGACTGCAAATTGGTGCAACCACTCTGGAAAGCAGTGTGGAAATTCCTCAGAAAACTTGGAATGGAACCACCATTTGACCTAGTTATTCCACTTCTTGGTCCATAGCCAAAGGAGTTAAAATCAGCATACTCTGTCAATACAGCCACATTAATGTTTATAGCCGCTCAATTCACAATAGCTAAGCTATGGAACCAAACTAAATGACCTTCAACAGATGAATGGATACAGAAAACATGGTATATATACACAGTGGAATATACTCAGTCATGAAGAAGAATAAAATTATGGTAATTGCCAGTTAATGGATAGAGACTATCATGTTAAGTGAAATAAGCCAGTTCCATAAAACTGAAGGCCAACGTTCTCTCTGATATGTAGATACTAACACACAATAAGGGTGGGAGTATAGAAGTTCATTGGATCAGACAAAGGGGAATGAAGGGAGAGGGGATGAGAATAGGAAAGATAGTAGAATGAATAAGACATAACCTTCCTACATTTATATGTGAATACAGGACCGGTGAAATTCCATATCATGTACAGTATCAAGAATGGGATCCTAATTAGAATAAATTATACTATATGTGTGTGTGTAATATGTCAAAACACTCTACTCTTCTGTATCTCTAAAAAGAATAAAAAATGAAAAAAAAATGTAGAGAAATGTGAAGCCTCTGGCTACTACAACCACAATAAATCTTGCATAAAGGCCAAATCTTAGCAGATCTATTTACTATAATTCCTATTACCCAATACAATGTGCCTGAATTTCAACAAAAATTTAGAAACATGATTTAAAAAATGATAAAAGGTCTTGTGACATAAATCAAACAAAATTAAATTCAAATTTGGCAAATTTTGAAATTATCAAAGCAGGAATTTAAAATAGCTATGAATAGCAGGGTGTAGTGGTACATGACTATAATCCCATTGACTAGGAGACTAAGACAGGTGGATCACAAGTTCCAGGTCAATTTTGGCAATGTATCAAGACCCTATATCAAAATAAAATTATAAAGAATAAAAAGGGCTGGGATGCATCTCAGTGGTAGAGTACCCCAGGTTTAATCCTGAGTACTGCAAAAAAAAAATGAAATGAAATAAATAAAATAAAATAAAATTGCTATTATTAATATGTTAAGGTCTCTGTATGTTTTATGTGTCATCTTGGCTAGGCTATAGTGCAGGCTGTTCAATCAACACTAATATTAATGTTGCTGTGAGCACTTTGTATATGAGACTAGCACTTACTGATTTTAAGTAAAGTATATTTTACTTGATCATATGGGTGGGCCTACTTCAGTCAGCTATGTGCCTTAAGAACAAAACTGAAGTTTCACTGAGGATGAAGAGATTCTGCATTAAGACTTCAGCATCAGTGCCTATCTGAGTTTCCAACTGGTAGCCTGCAGATTTCAGACTACTAGCCTCTAAAATGGCATAGGCCAATTCTTTGAAATCTCATTCTTTCTTGCTACCCTACCACTCCCTACATGTATACACTCAACAAGTAAAATGTGTGTATTTACACATATAGTTTTTTATTTCCCTGGTAAACACTGAGTAATATGAAAAGAAAGAAAAAGGACATTCTGTAAGAACATGGGTTAGGTAACCTGATGGAAATTTTAAGGAAAAAATAGAAAATAATAGAAATTTAAAACACTGTAATAGGTATGAAGAATGTGTTTGATGGTCTCTTCAGTGAGTTTGCCATGGTTGAGGAAAAGAATCAGGGGACTGGAATATAAGCCAATAGAAACTTTAAAATTGAAACACAAAATGAAAAACAAAAGAAAAATAGACAGATATTCAATATCTATGGAATAACTTCAGAATTAGTATAACATATATAATTGGAATATCAGAATTAGAAAAATAAGAGGAATGAGCAGAAGAAAGATTTGATGTAATAATATTAAGAACTTTGCTAGAATATGTGTGTGGGTGATGTAGCTTATCTATAGAGGAAAAGGGATAAGAAACACAGTTAACTTCTCATCAGAAATCATGCAATCAAGAAGAAAATAGAGTGACATATTTAAAGGTTTCAAGATTTTTTCCAGGCAGAAGGAATACAATAAAGTTCATAAATTTGGATTCACATAAAGAAAGGAAGTGTTGGAGAAGGAATAAATGGAGCTAAAATAAATCTTATCTTTCTTACTCTCAATTGATCTAAAAGACAACTGTCTTGATTTTAACAGGGTATTGGGTGATTATAGCATATGGATAAGTGAAATGAATGGTAGCTCTGTTGCAAAAAGTGAGAGTAGAGGATTGGAAACACACTGTTATAAGATACCTGTACTACATGTGAAGCTGAACTTGAAAGTGAACATTAATGACCATTAAAATATCTTATTTTAAAAATATAAACAATACTCTAAGAGGGTAGATAAAATGGAATTATATAAAATGCTTAAATAAAATAAGGGAAGGCCAGAAAAGAAACCACTGCAATTCATTAGAAAAGTTATTAACATGGTTGATATAACCCATCTATATCAATAACAATGTTCAATGTGAGTACCTAAATACACTAATTATAAGACAGAAACTGACAGAGTGGATAAAAAAAATAAGACCCAACTATCTTTTGTCTATAAGAAGCCCATGTAGAGGAAAGAAGATGGTGGAGTGAAACTAGATATGTTAGATGCTATTTCCAAATAATTCTCAGGGTCCTTTGAAGGTAAAGACAAAAGCTTTATTTCCGGCTGGGGCCAAGTATGCAGAGAACCAAGCAGTTCTGCAACCCTCAACCCTGACTGGAGGAAGGAACACACTTATAAGGTCTAAAACCACAAAGGACACGGGCAAGAGAAGCAATTGTAAGTTACATTTCATACAAATGGAAAGTTACAAAAAAGAGTCATATAGTCATATTCTCAGAAATTACATTCTCAGAAAACAATCTTACTTTAGTCCCATAGAGCAAGAATATTATGGTCAGGGTCAAGTGGGTGGGGGTGGAGGTAATAGCTTCTTTGTGAGTGGGCTCATTTGGAAGTGGGGGGCAGTTTCACACATGGTCAGGTATCTGAACAAAATGGGGTAAGTCTGGGCTAACTTTCAAGTCAGCCCATAACAGGTAGAGGTCCTTGATGCCTCCACAGCCCAGAAAGGAGGCAGTGAAGGAAGAGTTGACTGGAGAGGTGGATGACAGAATAAATGATCTAAGACCCAATAGTTGAGAGTCTGAGACCTGGAGAGACTTGAGGTTTGGTTACTCGAGCAGAAAATAAGGACAGAGTTCCTTAACCCTGAATGTGGACCAGGGTGGGATGAGGGGAGAGGAACAACAGAGAGAGAAAGAGGAAGAACAACAGCTGGAAAGAAAAGCAGACTAAATTAAAATGTGACAGGAGCACCAAGGTCATTGAAGGAGATCAAGCAGTTTAACCCAAATTGTGGACAGAAAGCCATGCAGGGTAGGGCAGCCATTTTGTGGAGTTAACAGCTAGAAGAAATTAAAACAACACAGCTTCTCCCTACCTTCAGATAGTGGCAAATAAAAGCAGAGGTAGTACCTTTGCAGTGGGATGTCTCTGTAATCCGTCCAGAAGGAAATTGTAGAGGAATCTCAGGAAGCCATACTTGTTGAAACCCTCTCCCCCTCACCAGGAACAAGGGGAGTGGGGTTGAGCAGACCCAACCTGGGAAGTGCTAGCCCAACCCAGCACTGAGCACAGCCACAGTGGAACCTCTAGCAGAGACTGAGCAGATGCCCTCAATTCACAACAGTGGGAAGTGATAGCATAGAACCTGACAAGAAAGTAGTCCTGGTCCCAGGCAGCAGAGGGGAACAGTGTCCATAATTTGTGGCTGTAACCTATGGGAGCCTGGAAACAGGTGACAGGGCCTTCTTAGTCCTGGGCAACAGAGAGGAACAGCACCTGAGATTCACAACTGCAGCCAATGGGAGTTTGGACACAGGCTGCTTTTGTGTGGGTTAGCAGAGGTGAGTGGCACCCATGGTTCATAACCTTGGGCAGTGAGAGAACCCGCGTGAGCTGATTATATTTTCCAGAAGCAGGGACCGTGCCCTAGCAATCTATGTTGGTCAGGAGGGATGCCCCTGCACTACAGACTACCCATGGAGAACCCACATCCACAGGTCCTGTACTTACAGACAGCCACCAGGTTCTATGCCACTCTGAAGAGGCATGGCGGAAGGAAGCAGGTATGGAGACCTGTGGCAGCCCGAGAGCCAGGAATCCTCAGCTCCTGACACAATAGAAAGAGCCAACCAATACAGCACCACACCCTCTGAGCATACAACCTCAGGCCCCTGGGCTGACAAATGATAACCAGCTGGTGGGAGCTTCATAGCAACCAAGGGAGGGGCTCCAGCACCCCCCATCTCCTCTGGTGTCGCTGCCTGAAGCGGAAGTCGCTTGGAGCAGCGAACGCCACAGGAAAATTCGGAGGCAGGATGAAAATGAAAAAAGGTCTTTTATTCTTCTCCTCTCTCCAGCTCCAGCAATCACTCCAAATGCTCTAACTCCAACCACCACCTTCTTCTTCCCCCACACACACTAACGAACCTCACCCAGTTATATACATATAGCTTTAACAAGGACACGTGCTTACAGCTCGAGCTTACAGGTGCGTCACGCAGTGTTCACGGGCATACAAAGATTCTTTGAATAATGTATCAACATCAGGTGGAAACTAGAACATCTTTTATGGCTCTCAGCTAACCGCAATCTTTAGCTATCTCCTTGATTATAGGCTCCTTCATTTCCCCCTTTTTTAGTTTTAAAAGAGGGGATGTTCTAGGACGTCCATGTGCAACCGACATTCTTACCCGTCATGGGAGTCTAGGCTGTCCTGACTCCTGGCTTAGGTTGACATGCCGGCCACATTAGACTGTCCCGTGCGACTGTGCCGTGTCTTAGGTTGTCCCCCTCTGGGGATCTTACCCGTCATAGGCTAACCAGCCATCCAATAGAGCCCTTCAGGATCGACTGTGTGTTGACTAACAGCCGTCCAATTTTTAGGAGATGCTGCGGCTTTAAGGCGGCAAGCCTACTGCTGACGAGCCAAGTTTCCATAGCGTATCAAGTTCTTTAAGCCAATCAGCTGCCCTTAGTTTCATCAAGTAACGCACTGAGTTCTCTTAGACAAATACCCGCAAGGCATTGTCCCGCAATGTCCCAAAATAATGGAAAATCAAAATGCCCATAAGTTATAACACATAGATTCAGGAGGCCCCATGCATGCAGAGCAGAGGCCACACTGCTGGTGAGGTTGTTGATGCTTGAGCAGCAGGGATGCTTGCAGCGACCGCGGTCCCTGCAGTTGTAGCAGCAGCCGTTTTTTTTTATGTCTAGACATTTCTACCGGCAAATCTTCAGGGCCCGCTACCTAAAAACTCAAGCATCCATTATTAAGGGAAAGGCAGTGCTATTCCAGCACTGAGATCAAAAGGTGAGCTGTCAAACTAAAAAAAGAATTATTAGAGTAGAAAATAAAAGTTGATTTCTGCTCACACACATTGCTGCTTAAGCTCCCACAAACATAAGCTGGCAAAATATCACATTCAGAAATAATCAAAGAGAAACTGAGGGTGTTTACTGCATTAAAGATAAAGAAAAGCTAAAGGCATTTTGGAAAAATAATTTGTTAGCTGGAATCCTCGAGTCTCTATATACACAGCAATCCTATACCTGTTGAAATAATTCAAATTAATCAGCTACTAAACAAATGAAGTCAATAACAAATAAATGATCCTCTGTCGGAACACCAAAATATCAGGTTATATAACATTAAACATATTCACAGCTGAAGAGAAGTCCCGGAGACAACTATAAATCAAAATTGATTATCATTATAATTGATTATCTAAAAATATTCTGAACTTATATAAATATCTATTTATCTATCTATCTATTGATTATCAAATTAGAATATTCTAAGCTTAAATGAATTAACGTTATTTGTTATTTGGATCTATATCTATCTACTTTTTTTTTTTTATTTTTTTTATTTTTTTTTTTAAGCGCTTAATTATTTGTGACGTCACACTAGACAGACGCACATATAAACATATTTGTGACATCACATTAACATGAAATTTAGACAAATGCACAGACATAAAGACATATATAAAAGAGAAAAAAAAAAATTACAATTGTGTATACACTGAAGAGAGATCTTCTTGTCCCGGCCGGGAAGAATGAAATTTAAGTTGTAAATTTAATGGAGAACTCTTTTAAGGGAATCACTCCATACCTTCATTTTGGTCCTCTTGACCTTGCACTTGTTTATTCAATCTAGACTCCTCAATAACCTCGTCTTGATCCCTTTGACTTTGTACCTGCTTTATCAATCTAGATGGTATCCATATTGGAGAGGATTCGTGCTTTGGAAAAACACAAACAGATCCTCTCCCCCAAATTAATACTGGGTCTGGACCCTTCCATGTACCTGAGAGAACATCCTTCCAGTAAACCAAAGGTTTATGTTGTTGGTGTGGGTTCCAGTGTCTATCTCCAGCCGAATGTCCATTAGAATCTAAAGTTAAGAAATTTAGGGTAAACAGGGCAACTGCCAATCTGTCCTTAGGATTTTTCCAGTTTCCATCTTTTTGCTTTAGTAACATATTTTTTTAAGTGTCCGATTTGCTCTTTCAATTATTCCTTGTCCCTGAGGATTATAAGCGATACCTGTTTTGTGGATAATATTGAACTTTGTACAAAATTGTTTGAAGGATGTGGATGTATATGCAGGGCCATTATCTGTTTTAAGCATTTTGGGGATGCCCAATGCAGCAAAAGCTTGCAGACAATGAGATATAGTATCTTTAACTTTTTCTCCGGAATGTAAAGAAGCAAAAATCATGCCTGAGCATGTATCTATGGTGACATGAATAAATCGTAATTTTCCAAAACTTGGCTCATGTGTGACATCCATCTGCCACAAATGATTGGGCATCAAACCTCGTGGGTTAACCCCATAATGTGGATTGGGCAAAAGTGTTACACAAGATGGACATTCTTTTACAATTCTACGAGCTTGTTCTTTTGTGATTTTAAATTTTTGTCTTAAGGTAGTGCTGTTAACGTGGAACTGGGAATGAAATAAAGTAGCTTGTTGTACTGTAGTAAATATAAATATTGTTTTTAGTGAGGACGTCAGCTTTTTGATTACCTTCATGGAGAGGACCAGGCAGATTAGTGTGAGCTCTTATGTGACCTATAAATAAAGGTTCTTTTCGTTGCCATAGGAGATTTTGGATTTGAGAAAACAATTTAAAAGCTGAAGTATGTGGTGCTATTGGACCTGCTAGCTCCAATTTTGGGACAGCATGTACAATATAATGGCTGTCTGAAAAAATATTCATAGGCTGTTCTTTAAAATTTTCCAGAGCTATTATTATAGCTTCGAGTTCCACTAATTGAGCTGATTTTTGATTAGTGATATGAATCATTTTTTCATTTTGAGTGACTACTGCAGCAGTACCGTTAGAGGATCCATCTGTAAATACATTAAATGCTTTAGGAATGGGTTGATTTTTTATTACCTGTGGGAATATGATAGGATGATTGATACAAAAGGACAGTATAGGAGATTTAGGAATATGATTGTCAAAATTTGCAGAAGTAGAGCATCTAGCTATAGCCCAATCATTATCATTGAAGCACAAATATTCAACCTGTGACGATGAATAAGGAGTAATAATAGTAGCGGGATGAATTCCAAATATTTTAGTAGAGGTTTTAAGTCCTTGAAGAATAAGTTTAGCTACCATGGAGGTATAAGACTCAATTGTACTTTTAGGAGAGACAGGCAAATGTATCCATAATATAGGTCCCTGTTGCCAAAATACTCCTGTTGGAGTATATTGTGAAGGAATAATAATCAATATTAGTGGTTGTGCAAAATCAAATCTATCGCAATGGGATCTTTCAATGGCCTGTTCTACTAATTTTAGAGCTCTCCTGGCCTCAGGAGTTAATGTTCGAGGTGAGGATGGGTCAGGGTTCCCACGAAGGATGTCAAATAAGGGTTTTAATTGTCCAGTAGTGAGGCTTAGTGTAGGGCGAAGCCAATTAATGTCACCCAGTAATTTTTGGAAATCATTGAGGGTGGTCAAATGTTCTTTACTTATTAGAATTTTTTGGGGTTTAACAAAAGTATCCATGATTTTAAAGCCTAAATATAGTATAGGTGATCTGCTTTGAACTTTTTCTTCTGCTATATATAATCCATATTTTTTTAGATTTTTTGTTATTTCACTAAATATATTAAATAAGATTTGTTGATTAGGGTGAGCTAATAAAACATCGTCCATGTAGTGTAGACACATAAGGTCTTGATATTTGTTTTTAATGGGCTGTATAGCTCTGTCCACATATAGTTGGCACAGTGTAGGGCTATTTGCCATTCCCTGCGGCAATACTTTCCATTGATATCTTTTATCAGGGCCATTATTATTAATAGAAGGAATTGAAAAAGCAAACCTGGGGGCATCCAGAGGATGTAGGGGAATGGAAAAGAAACAGTCCTTTATATCAAGGGTTATAAGGTAATAGTTTTTTGGAATAGCTACAGGATTAGGAAGTCCAGGTTGAGTAGGGCCCATAATTTGCATTGTTTTGTTAATTTGTCTTAGATCTTGTAATAGTCTCCATTTACCTGATTTTTTCTTAATTACAAATATGGGAGAATTCCAGGGAGAGGTGGAAGGCTCTATGTGTCCTGCTTCTAATTGTTCTTTAATTAATTGATGGGCCGCTTGCAATTTTTCTTTGGATAGGGGCCACTGAGGGACCCAAACTGGCTTATTAGAGAGCCATGGTATTTTTAAAATTGTTTTCTCAGTGGCCCCTAGAAAAAATGTCCTTTGCCTTTTTTATTATGAGTAGGATTTTTATTCTTAACACCTGCAGGCTTGGTCGCTAGGTGTAGCCCCATTTGATGTAAAATATCTCTTCCCCATAGGGTAACTGGCAAGCTGTTTAAAACATAGGGTTTGAATGTTCCTGTATGGCCTTCATTGTCTTGCCAATTTAAGATTACAGCACTTTGAGCTGGGGTATTACTGTATCCCAAGCCTCTTAAACTGGTTGAGGCTTTCTGTAGAGGCCAGTGCTTAGGCCATTGTTGTAGATTTATGATGGAAGAGTCAGCTCCTGTATCAATCAGCCCCTCCATCTCTATACCTTGAATTTTTAATTTGCACATAGGCCTCCGTGAACAGTCCTGGACCCAGAAAGCCATAGGTCCTGAACCAGTGGAACCGAATGCTCTGCTATTTCTATTTTGTGGCATGCTTTTAAAAGAATTATGGAGACTGGGAATGAGGAGCAGCTGTGCGATTCTGTCTCCTTGATTTACGGAGATGATGCCCCTGTGTGTACTTAGCATTATTTTAATCTCTCCATTATAATCTGAATCAATAACCCCTGGTATAACATTAAAGCCTAATAAACTTTTGGAACTACGCCCAAGGATTAGTCCCACAGTTCCTGAAGGGAGAGGTCCCCTGATTCCCGTAGGAATCAGCTGAACCCCCATTTCAGGTGTCAGGACCATCCGGGCAGTAGAACAGAGATCTAATCCTGCACTTCCTCTTGTCCCTCTGATAAGGGAGTTAATGGGTAGGAGGGACTGTGACGAGGAATCATTTGAATCTGAGGGCCTTCCTCCTCTAGTGCCTCGTACATTTGTGGGCCCCGGGGCATTGGGCCCCGTGCCCCGTTTTTTGAAATCCTTGATAAATCATTTCCATATATATCATATCTAGAATGGCATTGATTGGCCCAATGTATACCTTTTTTGCATCTGGGGCATCGGCCTGGAGCACGGTATGAATTTGATTTTATTACCCTTGGGGGATATTGCTTAGCATTTCTTGGTTGATTATAATAATTTTGTCTGGAATATCCTGTTCTAGGTTGAAACCTTTGGGAATTTTGAGGGGAGGAATTTTTCATTACTGCAGCAATTACGTTGCCTGTGATAACAGCCTCGTTAATGTCTTTGCACAGTCTGATATAAATTGATAAGTCTTTTTTACTTCTCCATGGCCTTATTGCATCCTGGCAATATTTATTAGCGTTCTCGTATGCTAATTGGATAACTAGGGGCATAGCTTGCTCGACTTCTCCAAAAACTCTAGATGTTGTTTTTAAGAGCCTATCTACAAAATCAGCGTAAGGTTCGTTAGGCCCTTGTATAACTTTTGATAGGCTGCCTTGCAGATCCCCTGTGCCTGAGATTGTCTTCCAGGCTTTCACAGCTGCAGTGTGTACCT
Organism: Tamias sibiricus; assembly: GCA_025594165.1. Classification (NCBI taxonomy): domain Eukaryota; kingdom Metazoa; phylum Chordata; class Mammalia; order Rodentia; family Sciuridae; genus Tamias; species Tamias sibiricus. The sequence continues at coordinate 137,402,634 of CM046659.1, forward strand.
GGGCATACACACCTGGATCGTATTGTAGCTGATTTTGTAGTTCGGCGAACTCACCCTCCCCTGTGAGCATATCTATATTGCGTTGAGGGAAACCTGCTGCAGCATTTCTCTTTGCTATTTCTGAACAAAGTTCCTGGAATTGAGTTTTCCAGATTAGGTATTGTCCCCCACTTAGTACCGCTCTGCATAGACTTTTCCAATCTGAGGGGGCTAAGGTTAGGGTGTTAAGTGACTCTATCATACTTAATGTGAACGGAGCTTGAGGCCCATAGGTCATTACCGCCTCTTTAAAATTCTTTATTGTTTTAAAGTCTAGGAACTCATGATATCTTTGTCCCTGTTCATTTTGAAATACTGGCAGTTCTAGGTGCTCCTGCGGTCTATGTCGCTGCCTGAAGAGTTTCTCAATATCAAAAATTTCATTCGGAACCGACTTTTTGTTATATTTGTCGCTTGGAGCAGTCGCTTGGAGCGCGAACGCCACAGGAAAATTCGGAGGCAGGATGAAAATGAAAAAAGGTCTTTTATTCTTCTCCTCTCTCCAGCTCCAGCAATCACTCCAAATGCTCTAACTCCAACCACCACCTTCTTCTTCCCCCACACACACTAACGAACCTCACCCAGTTATATACATATAGCTTTAACAAGGACACGTGCTTACAGCTCGAGCTTACAGGTGCGTCACGCAGTGTTCACGGGCATACAAAGATTCTTTGAATAATGTATCAACATCAGGTGGAAACTAGAACATCTTTTATGGCTCTCAGCTAACCGCAATCTTTAGCTATCTCCTTGATTATAGGCTCCTTCATTTCCCCCTTTTTTAGTTTTAAAAGAGGGGATGTTCTAGGACGTCCATGTGCAACCGACATTCTTACCCGTCATGGGAGTCTAGGCTGTCCTGACTCCTGGCTTAGGTTGACATGCCGGCCACATTAGACTGTCCCGTGCGACTGTGCCGTGTCTTAGGTTGTCCCCCTCTGGGGATCTTACCCGTCATAGGCTAACCAGCCATCCAATAGAGCCCTTCAGGATCGACTGTGTGTTGACTAACAGCCGTCCAATTTTTAGGAGATGCTGCGGCTTTAAGGCGGCAAGCCTACTGCTGACGAGCCAAGTTTCCATAGCGTATCAAGTTCTTTAAGCCAATCAGCTGCCCTTAGTTTCATCAAGTAACGCACTGAGTTCTCTTAGACAAATACCCGCAAGGCATTGTCCCGCAATGTCCCAAAATAATGGAAAATCAAAATGCCCATAAGTTATAACACATAGATTCAGGAGGCCCCATGCATGCAGAGCAGAGGCCACACTGCTGGTGAGGTTGTTGATGCTTGAGCAGCAGGGATGCTTGCAGCGACCGCGGTCCCTGCAGTTGTAGCAGCAGCCGTTTTTTTTATGTCTAGACATTTCTACCGGCAAATCTTCAGGGCCCGCTACCTAAAAACTCAAGCATCCATTATTAAGGGAAAGGCAGTGCTATTCCAGCACTGAGATCAAAAGGTGAGCTGTCAAACTAAAAAAAGAATTATTAGAGTAGAAAATAAAAGTTGATTTCTGCTCACACACATTGCTGCTTAAGCTCCCACAAACATAAGCTGGCAAAATATCACATTCAGAAATAATCAAAGAGAAACTGAGGGTGTTTACTGCATTAAAGATAAAGAAAAGCTAAAGGCATTTTGGAAAAATAATTTGTTAGCTGGAATCCTCGAGTCTCTATATACACAGCAATCCTATACCTGTTGAAATAATTCAAATTAATCAGCTACTAAACAAATGAAGTCAATAACAAATAAATGATCCTCTGTCGGAACACCAAAATATCAGGTTATATAACATTAAACATATTCACAGCTGAAGAGAAGTCCCGGAGACAACTATAAATCAAAATTGATTATCATTATAATTGATTATCTAAAAATATTCTGAACTTATATAAATATCTATTTATCTATCTATCTATTGATTATCAAATTAGAATATTCTAAGCTTAAATGAATTAACGTTATTTGTTATTTGGATCTATATCTATCTACTTTTTTTTTTTTATTTTTTTTATTTTTTTTTTTAAGCGCTTAATTATTTGTGACGTCACACTAGACAGACGCACATATAAACATATTTGTGACATCACATTAACATGAAATTTAGACAAATGCACAGACATAAAGACATATATAAAAGAGAAAAAAAAAAATTACAATTGTGTATACACTGAAGAGAGATCTTCTTGTCCCGGCCGGGAAGAATGAAATTTAAGTTGTAAATTTAATGGAGAACTCTTTTAAGGGAATCACTCCATACCTTCATTTTGGTCCTCTTGACCTTGCACTTGTTTATTCAATCTAGACTCCTCAATAACCTCGTCTTGATCCCTTTGACTTTGTACCTGCTTTATCAATCTAGATGGTATCCATATTGGAGAGGATTCGTGCTTTGGAAAAACACAAACAGATCCTCTCCCCCAAATTAATACTGGGTCTGGACCCTTCCATGTACCTGAGAGAACATCCTTCCAGTAAACCAAAGGTTTATGTTGTTGGTGTGGGTTCCAGTGTCTATCTCCAGCCGAATGTCCATTAGAATCTAAAGTTAAGAAATTTAGGGTAAACAGGGCAACTGCCAATCTGTCCTTAGGATTTTTCCAGTTTCCATCTTTTTGCTTTAGTAACATATTTTTAAGTGTCCGATTTGCTCTTTCAATTATTCCTTGTCCCTGAGGATTATAAGCGATACCTGTTTTGTGGATAATATTGAACTTTGTACAAAATTGTTTGAAGGATGTGGATGTATATGCAGGGCCATTATCTGTTTTAAGCATTTTGGGGATGCCCAATGCAGCAAAAGCTTGCAGACAATGAGATATAGTATCTTTAACTTTTTCTCCGGAATGTAAAGAAGCAAAAATCATGCCTGAGCATGTATCTATGGTGACATGAATAAATCGTAATTTTCCAAAACTTGGCTCATGTGTGACATCCATCTGCCACAAATGATTGGGCATCAAACCTCGTGGGTTAACCCCATAATGTGGATTGGGCAAAAGTGTTACACAAGATGGACATTCTTTTACAATTCTACGAGCTTGTTCTTTTGTGATTTTAAATTTTTGTCTTAAGGTAGTGCTGTTAACGTGGAACTGGGAATGAAATAAAGTAGCTTGTTGTACTGTAGTAAATATAAATATTGTTTTAGTGAGGACGTCAGCTTTTTGATTACCTTCATGGAGAGGACCAGGCAGATTAGTGTGAGCTCTTATGTGACCTATAAATAAAGGTTCTTTTCGTTGCCATAGGAGATTTTGGATTTGAGAAAACAATTTAAAAGCTGAAGTATGTGGTGCTATTGGACCTGCTAGCTCCAATTTTGGGACAGCATGTACAATATAATGGCTGTCTGAAAAAATATTCATAGGCTGTTCTTTAAAATTTTCCAGAGCTATTATTATAGCTTCGAGTTCCACTAATTGAGCTGATTTTTGATTAGTGATATGAATCATTTTTTCATTTTGAGTGACTACTGCAGCAGTACCGTTAGAGGATCCATCTGTAAATACATTAAATGCTTTAGGAATGGGTTGATTTTTTATTACCTGTGGGAATATGATAGGATGATTGATACAAAAGGACAGTATAGGAGATTTAGGAATATGATTGTCAAAATTTGCAGAAGTAGAGCATCTAGCTATAGCCCAATCATTATCATTGAAGCACAAATATTCAACCTGTGACGATGAATAAGGAGTAATAATAGTAGCGGGATGAATTCCAAATATTTTAGTAGAGGTTTTAAGTCCTTGAAGAATAAGTTTAGCTACCATGGAGGTATAAGACTCAATTGTACTTTTAGGAGAGACAGGCAAATGTATCCATAATATAGGTCCCTGTTGCCAAAATACTCCTGTTGGAGTATATTGTGAAGGAATAATAATCAATATTAGTGGTTGTGCAAAATCAAATCTATCGCAATGGGATCTTTCAATGGCCTGTTCTACTAATTTTAGAGCTCTCCTGGCCTCAGGAGTTAATGTTCGAGGTGAGGATGGGTCAGGGTTCCCACGAAGGATGTCAAATAAGGGTTTTAATTGTCCAGTAGTGAGGCTTAGTGTAGGGCGAAGCCAATTAATGTCACCCAGTAATTTTTGGAAATCATTGAGGGTGGTCAAATGTTCTTTACTTATTAGAATTTTTTGGGGTTTAACAAAAGTATCCATGATTTTAAAGCCTAAATATAGTATAGGTGATCTGCTTTGAACTTTTTCTTCTGCTATATATAATCCATATTTTTTTAGATTTTTTGTTATTTCACTAAATATATTAAATAAGATTTGTTGATTAGGGTGAGCTAATAAAACATCGTCCATGTAGTGTAGACACATAAGGTCTTGATATTTGTTTTTAATGGGCTGTATAGCTCTGTCCACATATAGTTGGCACAGTGTAGGGCTATTTGCCATTCCCTGCGGCAATACTTTCCATTGATATCTTTTATCAGGGCCATTATTATTAATAGAAGGAATTGAAAAAGCAAACCTGGGGGCATCCAGAGGATGTAGGGGAATGGAAAAGAAACAGTCCTTTATATCAAGGGTTATAAGGTAATAGTTTTTTGGAATAGCTACAGGATTAGGAAGTCCAGGTTGAGTAGGGCCCATAATTTGCATTGTTTTGTTAATTTGTCTTAGATCTTGTAATAGTCTCCATTTACCTGATTTTTTCTTAATTACAAATATGGGAGAATTCCAGGGAGAGGTGGAAGGCTCTATGTGTCCTGCTTCTAATTGTTCTTTAATTAATTGATGGGCCGCTTGCAATTTTTCTTTGGATAGGGGCCACTGAGGGACCCAAACTGGCTTATTAGAGAGCCATGGTATTTTTAAAATTGTTTTCTCAGTGGCCCCTAGAAAAAATGTCCTTTGCCTTTTTTATTATGAGTAGGATTTTTATTCTTAACACCTGCAGGCTTGGTCGCTAGGTGTAGCCCCATTTGATGTAAAATATCTCTTCCCCATAGGGTAACTGGCAAGCTGTTTAAAACATAGGGTTTGAATGTTCCTGTATGGCCTTCATTGTCTTGCCAATTTAAGATTACAGCACTTTGAGCTGGGGTATTACTGTATCCCAAGCCTCTTAAACTGGTTGAGGCTTTCTGTAGAGGCCAGTGCTTAGGCCATTGTTGTAGATTTATGATGGAAGAGTCAGCTCCTGTATCAATCAGCCCCTCCATCTCTATACCTTGAATTTTTAATTTGCACATAGGCCTCCGTGAACAGTCCTGGACCCAGAAAGCCATAGGTCCTGAACCAGTGGAACCGAATGCTCTGCTATTTCTATTTTGTGGCATGCTTTTAAAAGAATTATGGAGACTGGGAATGAGGAGCAGCTGTGCGATTCTGTCTCCTTGATTTACGGAGATGATGCCCCTGTGTGTACTTAGCATTATTTTAATCTCTCCATTATAATCTGAATCAATAACCCCTGGTATAACATTAAAGCCTAATAAACTTTTGGAACTACGCCCAAGGATTAGTCCCACAGTTCCTGAAGGGAGAGGTCCCCTGATTCCCGTAGGAATCAGCTGAACCCCCATTTCAGGTGTCAGGACCATCCGGGCAGTAGAACAGAGATCTAATCCTGCACTTCCTCTTGTCCCTCTGATAAGGGAGTTAATGGGTAGGAGGGACTGTGACGAGGAATCATTTGAATCTGAGGGCCTTCCTCCTCTAGTGCCTCGTACATTTGTGGGCCCCGGGGCATTGGGCCCCGTGCCCCGTTTTTTGAAATCCTTGATAAATCATTTCCATATATATCATATCTAGAATGGCATTGATTGGCCCAATGTATACCTTTTTTGCATCTGGGGCATCGGCCTGGAGCACGGTATGAATTTGATTTTATTACCCTTGGGGGATATTGCTTAGCATTTCTTGGTTGATTATAATAATTTTGTCTGGAATATCCTGTTCTAGGTTGAAACCTTTGGGAATTTTGAGGGGAGGAATTTTTCATTACTGCAGCAATTACGTTGCCTGTGATAACAGCCTCGTTAATGTCTTTGCACAGTCTGATATAAATTGATAAGTCTTTTTTACTTCTCCATGGCCTTATTGCATCCTGGCAATATTTATTAGCGTTCTCGTATGCTAATTGGATAACTAGGGGCATAGCTTGCTCGACTTCTCCAAAAACTCTAGATGTTGTTTTTAAGAGCCTATCTACAAAATCAGCGTAAGGTTCGTTAGGCCCTTGTATAACTTTTGATAGGCTGCCTTGCAGATCCCCTGTGCCTGAGATTGTCTTCCAGGCTTTCACAGCTGCAGTGTGTACCTGGGCATACACACCTGGATCGTATTGTAGCTGATTTTTGTAGTTCGGCGAACTCACCCTCCCCTGTGAGCATATCTATATTGCGTTGAGGGAAACCTGCTGCAGCATTTCTCTTTGCTATTTCTGAACAAAGTTCCTGGAATTGAGTTTTCCAGATTAGGTATTGTCCCCCACTTAGTACCGCTCTGCATAGACTTTTCCAATCTGAGGGGGCTAAGGTTAGGGTGTTAAGTGACTCTATCATACTTAATGTGAACGGAGCTTGAGGCCCATAGGTCATTACCGCCTCTTTAAAATTCTTTATTGTTTTAAAGTCTAGGAACTCATGATATCTTTGTCCCTGTTCATTTTGAAATACTGGCAGTTCTAGGTGCTCCTGCGGTCTATGTTGTTCGAGAGCGTATAAGCGCTCTGAAAGGCCGCCAATTTCTACCTCTAGGGCACGTATACTCTGATCAATACTCTTTATTGTTTCTGTTAGGGATTCTATCCATGAAGGAGCAGAGGGCGCTAGTGGTTCCTCTATTTGACGGTCTTTTCTCTTTTTTAATTTCTTTTTGTTCTTTTTATTGGAGACTGTGCTCTCCGAATCGCTTTTTGATTCCTCTTCACTACTAGCTTCATAATTCCTAACCGGCTCAGTAGAGGAGACTGTACTTTCATGGTTTGGCTCCTTGTTACTATTATTACTTTCACTAGTATCCTGAGTTTCAGTTTCTAAGGAGAGTACATACTCCTCAGCTAATTTTATTAAGCTTCTGATGGCTTTTGCAGATCTTACTTTTGAATTTACATTCCTACTCTTCTTGCTGGTCTCCACTGAGTCAGAGGATATGCTTTCTTGTTCACTTTTCTCACTATCCTCTGAGTTCTCAATATCAAAAATTTCATTCATGGCTTTTATAAACCGACTTTTTGTTATATTTGCTCCCATCTTTTTAAATTTTCTTTTTTCTTACCTTGCCGCCGAATTCCCCGTACAGGCCGCCACCTGTCGCTGCCTGAAGCGGAAGTCGCTTGGAGCAGCGAACGCCACAGGAAAATTCGGAGGCAGGATGAAAATGAAAAAAGGTCTTTTATTCTTCTCCTCTCTCCAGCTCCAGCAATCACTCCAAATGCTCTAACTCCAACCACCACCTTCTTCTTCCCCCACACACACTAACGAACCTCACCCAGTTATATACATATAGCTTTAACAAGGACACGTGCTTACAGCTCGAGCTTACAGGTGCGTCACGCAGTGTTCACGGGCATACAAAGATTCTTTGAATAATGTATCAACATCAGGTGGAAACTAGAACATCTTTTATGGCTCTCAGCTAACCGCAATCTTTAGCTATCTCCTTGATTATAGGCTCCTTCACTCTGGGAGCATCCAAAGCTAAAGAGTGATGGACATCTTCTAAAGGTCCACAAATCCTGAAGAAATCCAAACCAACACTCAGTAAGAGTTTTCTTTACCTTGGCATGGTTTACTATAAATAATTCAGATGTCAACTTTAATCATTCATTCTGGTTTGATAGCTGTTATCCTTGTATTTGATATTGTGCCTTCAACCCATTTGATCTTATTTCTTATGATGTTTTAAAGCATTAATTGGAATCATTCTCTATATCTTCGTTTCCTAGCTCAGGTTGACACTTACTCTTCTTGCTTCCTTTTTTCCCTCTTACATTACCTGCTACTGCATCAAATCCCCACCCCCAACTTTTTTTCTTTTTAACTTGGTGTGTGTTATTCTTTTCTATCTTATTTTCTTCTTCCCTCTATCTTTTTTCATCTTCTTTTGTCCATTTTTTCTCTCCTCCCATTCTCAGCCCCCATATAATGTGTTATAACAATTTTACTATATTTAATAACTAATTTTCAACCTGTTTCAGAACCTTACTACATGTTTATACCTGGAGTAGAAGAACTGTGAAGACCACTATCAACAAGTTTTTCATTTTTCATAACTTTGAATAGTATATTACTTTGCTCTGAAGTGACTGTAGTAATAGGATTTAATGTTTTATCTCAATGTGGTGTTAAGACTGGGAACAGCAAAGGGCAACACCTTGAGTAAAAGTATCAATACCTGGATATTGGTGTATTCCAGGGCTCTTAAGAAAAAGAAGTTCACTAAATAATCCTTTCATGAAAGAAGAAATGATAATAATCCCAAGAGATGAGTACATAAAAACAGTATGACAAAGCAAGGGAATAAACCACTCCAAACAACTGACCCCATAGACACCACAGTAAAGAAAACATTTAGAAAGCTGATAGTAAGAATATTCAACAAGCTTAAAGATGATATAAGCTATGAACTTAGAAAGTAAAGGAAGTGAAAGATCATTTCAATAAAAAGATAGAGGTACTGAAAATGAACCAAAAAGAAATCCTGAAAAAAAAAAGACTCAATAAATAAAATTAAAAATTCAGTTGGAAGCAGCACAAAGATATTATACCACATTGAAGATGGATTCTCAGGCCATGAAGACAAAGTATATAACCTTGAAGATAAAGTCTACAATAAAGGAAAATTTTCAAGAGATCATAACCATATATTTAAGAAATCTGAGATAGATGAAGGCTCCTAAATATAAGCTAAAGGAATGAATCTCTTCAATGAAATATTAGAAAATTTTCCAAATCTTAGAAATGAGATGGAAATACAAATACAGGATACGTATAGAACTCCAAATAAGCAAGATCAGAAAAGATGCTCTCCAAGCCACATTATAATGAAAATGCCTAACATCCCAAATAAGAATAGAATTATAAAAGTTGCAAGAGAAAAATAGCAGGTCATATTTACAAGTAAGCCAATTTAGATTTAAACTGATTTCTTAACCCAGGCCCTAAAAGCTAGAAATAATATATACCATGTCCTTAAAAAAAATGGGTGCCAAGATTACTACTTTAAGGAAAATTATCCTCCAGAATTGAAGATAAAATAAAAATCTTCTATGATAAGCAGAAATTTTTAGTTTCTTCAATTTATAACCACTAAGCCTGAACTATAAAACATATACAATAAAACATTTCATGCAGAAAAAATGAAAACCAGCATAGTGACGAATTGTACTAGCTAGAATAGTCAATTAAAGAAGAATCAAGTCTGAAATAGTCAATTAAAGGAGAATCAAGTCTGAAATAGAAGCAAATCAAAATGGCTGGAAATAAAAAATCATCTTTCTATATTTACATTAAAATAAATGGTCTAAACTCTGAAATCAAAGACACAGATTGGCAGAATGGCTTAAAAAACAAGATCAATAAATGGGATGGACTCAAACTAAAAAGCTTCTTCTCAGCAAAGGAAGCAATCAATAACATGAAGAGACAGCCTACAGAATGTGAGAAAATCTTTACCACATGCACCTCAGAGTGAGCATTAATCTCTAGAATACATAAAGAAATAAAAAACTTAATGTCAAAAATAAATAAATAACTTAATCAATAATGGGCTAAGGAACACATTCACAGACACTACACAGAAATAGAAATACAATTGATCAATAAACACATGAAAAAATGTTTATCATCTCTAGCAATTAGAGAAATGGAAATCAAAACTACTCTAAGATTTCATGTCACTCAAGTCAGAATGGCAGTTATCAAGAATACATGTAACAATAAATGTGAGGGAAAAGGTACACTCAGACGTTGCTGGTGGAACTGCAAATTGGTGAAACCACTCTGGAAAGCAGTATGGAGATTCCTCAGAAAACCTGGAATCAAACCACCATTTGACCCAGTTATTCCACTCCTTGATATGTACCCAAAGGACTTTAAAAAATCAGCAAACTATAGTGACACAGCCATGTCAATGTTTATAGTGGCTCTATCCATAATAGCTAAACTATGAAACCAACATAGAGGCTCTTCAACAGATGAATGGGTATGGAAAATGTGGTATATATACACAATGGAATATTAATCAGCCTCAAAGAAGAATGAAATTATGGCATTTGCAGGTAAATGGATGGAGTGGGAGAATATCATGCTTAGTGAAATAAGCCAAACCCAAAAAACCAAAGGCTGGATGTTTTCTCTGATAAGCAGATGGTGATCCATAATGGGGAGAGGGAGAATAAAGGGACTTGGGTTGTGTAGAGGGGAGTGTGGAGATGGTAGGGGATTTGGGGGTGGGAAGTACAGTGGAATGAGATGGACATTATTACCCTCTATATATGTATGATCACACTACTGGTGTGACTGCACCATGTTCAGCCAGAGGAAGGAAAAGTTGTGCTCCATTTGTGTATAATGTGTCAAGATAGATTCTAATGTCATGTATAACTAATTAGAACAAATTTAAAAATAAAAGAATTTTAAAAAAAAAACCCAAGATCCACTGGGCAAGGTGGGGAATGCCTATAATCCCAGTGACTCAGGAGGCTGAAGCAGGAGGATTGCATGTTCAATGCCAGCCTCAGCAATTAGTGAGACCCTTTCTCAAAATTAAAAATAAAAAGGGCTGGAGATATAGCTCAGTGGTAATATGCCCCTGGGTTCATGGGTTCAATGCTAAGAAGAAAGCAAGACCCAACCACATGTTATTTACAAGACACTTGTCTTACAGGCAAAGACATCCACAGACTAGGGGTGAATGAATGGGAAAAAATATACCAGGAAAAAGGAAACTGAGAGAAAGCAGGGGCAGCTATTATTATATCAGACAAATTAGATTTCAAGACAAAATTCATCAGAAAAGACAAATAAGTTCACTTCATTCTGGTAAAAGGAATCATCCAACAATATGGTGTAATTACTGTAAATATTTATGCCCCCAAATATTGTCTATGTGCATAAAACAAACCCTTCAACTTAAAGGATCATAAGACCATAATACAATAGTACTGGGTGATTTAAGCACACCTCTCTGACCATTAGATAGGTCAGCCAGGCATAAACAAGGTAAAGACTCTTCAGGACTAAAAAATACTATTGATCAAATGGACCTATCAGACAATATAGAATATTTTATCTATTGATAACTGAATTCACTTTCTTCTCAGTGGCAGATGGCACGTTTTGTAAAATAGATCCTATATCAGGTCATAAAGCAAATATAAAAATTAAATATAACTGTGTGCTATAAGATTATAATGGAATAAATTTGAAATCAATGACAAGATAAAAAGCAAAAACCAATGTAAAACCCAGAGATTAAATAACACACTCTTAAATGAGAATTAAATCACAAAAGAAATAAGGAGAGAAATAGAAAGAAAACAAATAAATAACCTAATGTTACCCCTCAAGGCCCTACAAAAGCAAGACCAACCTAATACCAAAATCAGTAGAAGACAAGAAATAATTAAAGTCAGAACCAAAATTAATGGCATTGATAATTTAAAAGCCAACACAAAGGACCAATAAAACAAAAAGTTGGTTCTTTGAAAAGATAAACTAGATTGATAACCCACTAGACAAACTAACAAAAAGAAAAAAGATCCAAATTAGCAAAATTAGAGATGAAAAAGGAAATATCACTGTAGACACTACTGAAATCCAGAAGATCATTAGAAATACTTTGAAAATTTACAGTCCAATAAGCTAGAAAACTTCAACGATAGTGACAGATTCCTATAGATACATGATCTATGCACATTGAACCATGAGGATATAGAAAACTTAAACAGACCAATATCAAGTAATGAAATTAAAGCAGCTATTAAAAGCCTTCCAACAAAGAAAAGCCCAGGACCAGATGGATTCTCAGCTGAGTTCTACCAGACCTTTAAAGAAAAACTAATGCTAATCTTCCTTAAATTATTCCATGAAATTAAAAAGGAGGGGACTGCCAAGTTAATTCTATGAAGCCAGTATCACCCTAATACCCAAACCAGACAAAAGAAAAGAAACTAAAGACCAATAATCTTGATGAACATAGATGAAAATTTTTAAATAAAATATTGGTAAACCACATAAAAACACATTAAGAAGATTGTTCACCATGATCAAATTGGCTTCATCCCAGGGCTGCAAGCTTAGTTCAACATAGGCAAATTAATAAATGTAATTCAACACATAAATAGACTTAACGACAAGAATCTCATGATTATCTTAATAGATGCAGAAAATAAGCATTTGACAAAATTCAGCACTCATTCATGTTTCAAATACTAGAGAAACTAGGGGCAGAGGAAATTTCCTCAACATTATAAAAGCTACATATAACAAACTCAATGACAATATCACACCGAATGAAGAAAAAAATTGAAAGCATCAATTAATGCAGAATCGATACTGTCAAAATGGCCATACTACCCAAAGCAATATATAGATTTAAACAATATACATCAAAATACCAATGACACTCTTCACAGAACTAGGAAAAACAGTTCTAAAATGAATTTAGATGAAATAGAGACCCGGAAAAGACAAAGCAATCCTGAGCAAGAAGAGCAACGCTGGAGACATCACAATACTGGACCTCAAATTATCCTACAGAGCTTAGGAAAAAAAAAAAAAAGAGCATGGTACTGGCATTAAAACAGATGTGAAGACCAATGAAATAGAACAGAAGATACAGACACAAATTCACATAGATGCAGTTATCTGATACTTAACAAAGGTGCCAAAACATTCTTTTTAACAAATGGTTCTGGGGAAACTGAATATCTGTATGTAGAAGAATGAAACTTGATCCCTATCTCTCATCTTTTACAAAATTCAAATTAAAGTGGATCAAAGACCTAGGAATTAGACCAGAAAATCTCTGCTAGAAGAAAATTTAGACTCAACACTTCAACGTAGTTATAGAGGCAACCACTTCTTTAACAAAACTCCTAAAGCATAAGAAATAAAAGCAACAATCAGCAAGCAGGATGGCATCAAATTAAAATCTTCTGCACAGCAAAGGAAACAATTAAGAAAATGAAGTGAGAGCCTACAGAATGGAAGAAGATGTTTTCCACCTGCTTCTCAGGGGATTAACATCCAGAATATATAAAGAACTCAAAAAAGTTAACACCAAGAGAACAAATAACTCAATTAATAAATGGCAAAAGAACTAAATAGATACTTCCCAAAAGAATAAATATAAATGGTCAATAAATACATGAAAAAGAGTTCAACATCTCTAGCAATCAGGGAAATGTAAATCAAAACTGCATTCATCTCACTACATTCAGAATGGCAATTATTAAGAATACAAATAATAAGAAGTGTTGGTGAGGATGTGGGGGAAGATGTACACTCACACATTTTTGGTGGGACTGAAAATTAGTATGCCTACTTTTGGAAACAGTATGGAAATTCCTCAAAAACTAGGAATGGAAACACCATATGACCCAACTATCCCACTCCTTGGTATATATTAAAAAGATCTAAAATCAGCATACTATTGGGCTACAGCAACATCAGTGCTTACAGCAGCACAACTCACAACACCCAAGCTATGGAATGAAACTAGGTGTCTGACAAAAGACAAATGGATAAAGAAAATGTGGTGTATATACACAATGTGGTATATATACACAATTATTCAGCCATAAAGAATAATAAAATTATGGTATTTTCTGATAAGTAGATGGAACTGGATAACATCATGCTAAGTGAAATAAATCAGACCCAGAAAGTCAATAATAATAATAAAGTCATATGCAGAAGCTAGATCAATATAAGGTAAAAAGAAAGGGGGGGGCAGGGAAATACCATGAAAATAGAAAAAAAGACAGTAAAGTAGAGGAAGGGGATTTAGGGGGAGAGAGGAGGGAAAGTAAAAGGGAAGACAAGTGGAATGAATCCAACCAAACTTTCCTATCTACATATATGAATATGCCTCAGTGAATTTCACCTTTGTATATATCCATACTGCACTAATTTATAAAACTATAAATAAATACAAGAAAAATCAGTAGAGTAAAGGAACGACAATGGGGAGTTGGGGGAAGCAAAGAGGCAGTAATAGGGGACGAAATTGGAGCAAATTATGTTCCACGCTTATATAATTATGTCAAAATGAATCCCAATACTATGAATATGTATAATGAACTAATAAAAAAGAATATATGTCAAAATATTGGTGAGTGACCTTTTAATTAATTTAAGTGACTTTTATTATTAAATTGTGAAGGAGCCCTAATTGGGAAGGGCTGTTGTAGCTAGCTGGAAGCCATGGGTTCCACCTGATATGTATGTGACGCACCTGTAGGCACCCGCAAACCTGAAGGTATATAACCGGGTGAAAGCGGTCCGAGTTAGGAGAACGGAGAATTCAGTCAGCCGGGCAGTCACTCGGTCGGTCAGAAGAATCAGAGCGGCCAGAACGTAGGCAGAGCGGTTACAGAAGAGAAACCAGATAGAAGAAGTAATGACTGGTCAGAGTTAGGCCGAGGCTCCTGAGGAAGACAGAAGACAGAAGAAAGAAGAAGGAAGAAAGAAGAGAGAAGAAAGAAGCTCTAATCTTTCTCTACAAGAAGAAAAGCTTGCTTTAATCTTTCTCTCTAAAAATCTTTCTTTCCCTCTCTAAGCTCTGAGAAAGTAGAAGTAAAAGTAGCAAAAGCTATACTCTGCCTCCGAGAATTTTCCTCCCATGGCGGCGCCGTGGCTGGCCGTGACAGGAAGCTTACAAAATTGTTTGACACAGAAAAAGAAAAAGAAGCTTATGTTAACATAAAATCTCTGATTGCTGCCGGGTGTGGTGGCGCACGCCTGTAATCCCAGCACTTCGGGAGGCTGAGGCAGGAGGATCGCGAGTTCAAAGCCAGCCTCAGCAATGGCGAGGCACTTAGCAACTCAGTGAGACCCTGTCTCTAATAAAATACAAAAAAGGGCTTGGGATGTGACCCAGTGGATGAGTGCCCCTGAGTTCATTCCCCCAGTACCACAAAATAAAATAAAATAAAATAAAATCTCTGATTGCTTAAAACTTAAAGTATGAGAAAAGATATACCATATTAACATTAAAACAAAACAAAACGAACAAACAAACAAACAACAACAACAACAACAACAACAAAAACCACCTAGGTAGCCAAATCTATTTCAAACAAAACAGAAATCAAGAGGAAGGGAATTTATCAGGGATACAAGTGAAGAATGATAAAGGGCCCATTCTTCAAGACACATTAATCCTGAATATATATACACCTAATAAGATCTTCAAAACACATAAAGCAAAACATTATAAACCAGAATTGTAACCCTTAAAGAAGAAATTGACCAATACACTATCACAGCTGGATACTTGAACATATTTATATTTATAATTAGTAGATCAAGTGGCAGAAAATCAGAAAGAATACAGTTGACCTAAACAACACTAGCAATCAACATTATCTAATCAACATTTGTATCTCTAAGTATACAATACACAATCTTCCCAAGTCACATGGAACATTCACCAACACTGACCACATTATAGGCTGTATACACATTGTATCAAATTAAAGAAATATAGAAATCGCAAAGTATGCTCTCAGAGCACAGTGGAATTAATGTAGAAACCAAGAACAGAAAGATAACTAGAAAATCCCAAATTATTGGAAATCAAACAATACATTTCTGAGTAATAATGGGTAAATGGATAAGCCTCAAAAATAAAATATATTGAACTAAATGAAAATGAATATATAACCTATCAAAATTTGTGCTATGTAGCGAAGTTTGAATGGAAACAGCATTACATTCACATGTTGGAAAATAATAAACACAAAATCAAAAATCTAAGTTTTCACCTAGGATCTTAGTGAAAAAGAGGCAACTTAAACCTAAAACATGAAGAAGAAATTATTAAAATTACAAAAAAATTAAAAACAGGAAGACAATAGAAAAAATCAAAAGCTGGTTCCTTGAAAAGATCATTCAATTTGATAAAAATTTATCCAGACTAACCAAGAAAAACAGATAGTTTACCAATGTTAGAAATGAAAGTGGAGTTTACCCTTTGGATTTTGTACACATTTAAAGAACAATAAAGCATTATTTTAAAAAAATCTACACTTACACATTTGAATATTTAGTTGAAATCAACAATTCCTTGAAAGACACACAAGAACAAATAGATAACTCTATTCCCAACATAAAATTGAATCACTAGTTTATAACATTCTAAAAAATGACAAGACCCAGATGGTTTCATTAGCAAATTGTACCAAATATGTAAGGAAGAAATGTTGTCATTTCTTTAACTCTCTTATAGAAAATAGAAACAGAGACCATTTTAATTCATTCTATAATGCCACCATTACCTGGAAATGAGACAAGAAAAAAATTACAAAAAAGGAGAACTATACAACATCATCTCTCATGACTAAAATAGCCCTTAGAATAAGGATATTTACCAAACTAAATGCAATAATGTATAAACCAGTTATAAATCATAAGTAGAATTTATGTACACAAATCTGATCATGCATTTGAAAATTAATGCAATCCATCACATCAGCAAAATAAAAATCATATAATCATATCAATAGATGCAGATAAAAACATTTGACAAAATCCAAAAATTCATTAATGATAGAAACTCTTAGCAAAATAGAAACAAAGGAGAACATATTCAACTTGATCAAATAAATTACAAAAACCCTTCAGATACTCAATACTTAGTGGTAAGAAATTGGATGCTCCACCTAAAGTCAGGAAGAAGGTGAGGCTGTCCTCTTAAACCATTTCTGTTCTACATCATACCAGAAGTTCTAGTTAGTCCAGTAAAATAAGAAAAAGAAATAAAACAGACATTGATTGTAAAGGGAAAAGTAAAACTATCTCTATTAGAAGACAGCAAATATTACATTCTTTGTGGATAATCCACAGAAACAATCCTGGAACTGATAAGCAAGTATAGCAAAGTCATAATATTCAAGATTAATAAACAAAAATCAACTGTGTTTCTATATTCTTGCAATGAAAAATTGAAACTCAAAATAAAGAATACCATTTACAACATACAAATGCTCAAAGTATGTATAGGACTTACATAGAAAACTATAAAACATTGATGGAAAAATCAAGGATGATATAAATGAATGGTGATATATATCATATTCATGGATAGGAGGAATCAATCCTTAAGATGTCAAATCTTTCAAATGCAACAGATTCTACAGAATTCAAATCCAAATTCCAGAAAGCTATTTTGTATATATGTATAAACTCATACTAAAATTTAAGTGTAAAAGCAAAAGACTAGGGCAGCCAATACAATATTGAAGAGGAAGTACAAAGTTGGAAAGCTGACACCACCCAACTGTAAGACTTACTGTATTATAGTAACCAAGACAGTGTGATATAATAATCAAAGAATATATACACTTACACAAAGAGAACCCAGAAATAGACTCCCCAAATATAGTCAACTGATCTTGGACAAAGAGCAAGGGCAATTAAATAGACGAAGAGTAGGATTTTTTTTCAACAAACAATATTAAACTAACTGAACTTCCACATACCATATACAATAAAGAAGAAAGAAGAAGGAGGAGGAGGAGGAGAAAGAAGGGGAAGAAAGAGGAGATAGGAAGGAGGAAGAACAAAGAAGGAAGGAGGAGGAGGAGGAGGAGGAAGAGGAGTCGGAGACCTTGGACTCGTCACAAAAACTGAGTGAAAATGGATCACAAATGTAAAACTACAAAACTCTAGAAGAAAACAGAACTAATTATATGTAGTCCTAGTTTGGGTTATGTTTCCAGATACAAATACCAAAAGAATGATTCAAGAAAGAAAAAAAAATGTTAAGTTAGACTTCATTAAAATTAAAGACTTCTGCTCTGTAGAAGACACTTAAAAATTAAAAAACAAAGCTTACATTGGCAGAAAGTATTTCAAAGCACATATCATTACTTCTATATAAAATATATGAAGGACTCTTAAAACTCAGCAATAAGAAAACAACAACCCAATTAAAATTAAGCAAAATACAAGAAATTCACCCCAAAAGATATACAGATAGCAAATATACAAATGAAAAGATTCTCAACATTATTTTTCACCAGAAAAATCACAAAAGAAAATCATAATGCTATAGCACTACAAGTCTATGAGAATGCCATATATATGACATTATATACATTTTATATACACACATATGCTTACCCACACAGACAGTATCTAACTTATGATGGTTCAACTTATGTTTTTTATATTTTATTTATAATGGCACAAGGAATATGCATTCAGTAGAACTGGTACTTCGAATTTTGAATTTTTTCTTTTTAGAACTCTTCTCACAATGCTGGTCCACAGGAGCCGCACCTGTCAGCCAAATCACAAATGTAAATACCTGATACTTTATAGTGCACTGTGTTGCTAAGCCATGAGGTACAGTAGATGTATTAAATGCATTTTGTGCTTATAATATTTTCAATTTACAATGGGTTTATCTAGGTGTAACCCCATTATAAATCTTGGAGCCTCTGTGCTTGTGTGTGTGTGTGTGTGTGTGTGTGTGCACCCGCGCATAAACATTGCTCCAACTAATTTGAAAAATTTTGTCTTCGTGAATATTCACACTGGACAAAAATCGAGAACCAACCAAATATCCGTCAGTGGGTGACTAGATTATATGTGGTGCAATCAGATAGTAAAAGAGAACTATTTACGCATTTGACCAAATAAATCTCAAAGGCATAATGGTGACTGGACAGTCCGTTTCCTTAATGTTACATATCGCATAATTCCATGTATATGAATTCTCACAAAGAGAAAACCATAACCATGGAAAACATGTGAGAGGTTTCCAAAGGTTAGGGGTTGGGGTACAGCGTGGCTACTAAGGGACAGTACTAGTGTGTACTTTGGGTGATGTATTCTGAGTGTGCTGCTGATTACACGAATCCAAGCAATTGTCTAAAATCATAGGTTTTCAAACCAAAAAAAGCTAATTTTACCAAATATTAATTTAGAACGCCAAATTACTAAACGTTATCAAACATAATGTTCAAAGCCAAGGATAAAGCCCTAAACTAGTAAAATAACGTTTCAAGAAATGCATCAGGATTGTATTAATTCCCCGCAATATAATATCTTATTTGGAATAAGGGGGCGCAGTTACACAAAAAGAGTTGATGTAAGAGCGGGCAGAGAGCAAAGTGCAGGACTTGGCATTAGCCAGGGTAACTAACTTAAGTGGTGGCATGAAAAAGTATTAAGAAGGAAAGAAATGGGAGAAAGGTCAGACAACCAGGTTCATAGACAAAAGGACCAAGGTCGGATTAGACTTCACAGTTTGGACGGGAGCAGGGCGGGGAAGTGGAGCGGAGACAGGATATATGGGAGAAAGTTTGGGATGCTTAGAAAAAGCGAACCCGTCCTTAGGAAAAGAGAGGTGGAAGCAAAGAGGCCCATAGAAAGAAAAAGCAAGCTATGCAAGCAAGTTCAGGCTGTTAGGATGCCTAAAGGGTCAAGCGTGGGAGCGCGAGCGCGGGTCCGAGGGGCTCGTGAGTCCTTCGGAGATTCAGAGCTTCTGCGCGTGTCGTGATGGCGAGCACGCGCGCTCAAGGCCGGCTCCACGCGGCGGGGGCGGGGTGCAGCGCAGCGCGCGCGCACTTTCGCGCTGGGTGGGGGCGGGGTGAGGCTGCGACCGCTGACGTCAGAGGGAGGGCGAGCGCTGGGTGGCTGCGGGCGGAGCCGGGAGGCGGTCGCTGCGCGCGGCCTCGGGCGGAGCGGAGGAGCGCGAGGGGCGGAGCGGAGCGCGGGAGGAGGCGGGGGAGGAGAGGCCCCCGGGACCAGGAGCAGCAGCTGGGGAGGGGGTCGCGGAGCCCGAGCGCGAGCAAAACAGCTGATCTGGTTTTCCTTTAAAGCGAGAGAAAATGGAAGTCGGGTAGAGGCGACTGCAGCGCTGCGGGCTGGCCGAGCGGAGCAGCGCGGCGCGGCAGGTGAGACGGCGCTGGCCGCGGTGCTGCCGGCTGGCGGCGGGGCCGGGCCCGCAGACTAGGCAGGTGCGCTGTCCGCGCGCCGGCGCGGGATCCTTCCTGGGCTCCGCGGTGAGCCAGGTGGATGGTGAGGCCGGGTGGTCGCGGGGCCAGAGTGCTGGACGCTGGGGGCGCGGGCCCCGTGCTGGGTTTGCCAACGCGTCTGCATTGCGGGCTCGGCTCCGGACCCCGTGGACGCCGTGGCCACCCGCTCCGGCCCGGCGCCGCGCGTGTCTCTCGGGCAGGGCGCGGCGCTCCCACTGGGTCGGGGCTGCTCTCTTCTCCTGGCCCTTTCACCTTCTGCACTGGAACGTGTTGTCAGGCTTGCGCGGACCAACCCCTCCGTCCGTGTGGACGCGTCGGGGGTCCTGCGGCGCCGACCGACGCTCGGGCAGGGCCGGGCCAGAACAGCGCGCGAGGCCGCTAGCCCGGCACCAGGGCTGTGGTTGCGTGGGCCACCTCGGCCCCGCACACCGCTTACTCGTTGTCTTCTAGCTGGACAGCAGTCGAACCATTGATGCAGTTTGTGAACCCGGAGGCCTTCCCTAGTATCTCCTCACTGGAGGGGAAAAAATTGCATCTGCTGTGCTTTAAGTGCTCCTTTAAATTTGGGAGATGTCAGTGATGTCATCATTAACTAAAACTTTCCTTCATTGGACACAACCGCTCAAGTGTACCCTCCTCCTGCCTGGTGCAAGCTATTGCAGCCCTTTGAGGATCTTTGCAATAAAGCGGATTTGCCTCTGTTCTGTTAACTCAAAACCTCACAGTTTTTTATTTTTATCTATTGGCTTGAAAATTAATAGATGGATTTAGAGTGGCTGAAGGGAAACTTGTTAGATTCCAACAGATCTGGGAATCACTTTCTCCACAGCCCACAGATATAGGGGAAAGTCATGTATGACAGTACATGCTTGTGCTTGCCTTATTTTTGTAAATGAACGTGAGCTGTGAGAGGAACAATTTAAAAAGATATTCTGTTTAATGAGACAGATGATGTATCCAGGTAAAGGTGGACATTGGGGACTAAATCTTTGCAGGCCTTGATTCCTTAGGGAAAAATCTGCAGATCTTCTCCATCCCTCCCTTCCAGGGTGTGTCTGGAAAAGAGCTGCCCTGGGGCAAGGGTTGCCAGCCTCACTAGGGTCCTCCCAGTAGCTGTGTGTTCCAGCATCCTCCAAGACCTCTTCTACATCCAGAGAGGGCCCAGGGACTGCAGAGACTGGAGATCTGTATGGCACACCAAGTTCTGGGGAAAATTCCTCCCTAAATGCCAGCAATACACCATCATTTTATTGTGGAAGTTCCCAGGGAACAACTCTTATGGGAATAAAAGTAAGCAAGTTCCCAGGGCAATCTAAACATCTACTTAAGACAGTTGTATCAAAAGGATATCCAATAAGGGACACAAGTATTGACATTTTTGTATTTAATAATTAATGGCAGATCCTAATTGGTTAAAATAAGGATGGGTTAAATTATTAGTGTGCTCATATTGGGTCTGCAAGGAATTTAATACCATATGCCACACATGCACAAAAAAGTTTGAAGCTGATTACAAACATGAAGCTTTGGAACCCTGGATTGGTGTGGTGGGGGCATTGAAAGCAGTGGTTTACTTTAGGCACTAGGTATTTGGGGTAACAGTGGGTGGAAATTGTTGCTTTCTTGCCAGATGCAGTCTCACTTAGGTCTGGATCCTGAGTGGCAGATATCCCCTTAGTAATTCCTGAGGCCTTCAGCCCTAGTAGAGGAAGAGAGGGGCACCTTCTTATGAGTGAACACCTTTGTTTATACCTTGGTGAGGGTCTGCTAAGCCTTGTAGTAGAATTGGTTCCAAATAAACTGCTTTTCTACAGTTTTTATCCTGCTGCACATAGTTGCTTTAGCACTTGAGCTCTTAAGACTGGGATTCTTCTGTAATTAAAGTGTCCTCAATTGTGAGAAGAGTGGTTTGTAGGACTCTGGACAGTGAAGTCTTAAAAAATTGAGTCTGTGAAAACAGTGTGGCCCATAAATTCATTTTTCCCCACCTGTAAACCTGTGAAAATATTCACCATAGGCTTTATTTTTAATTCACTATAGTACTTGTGAAAATACAAATGCATTTCTACTAAATCTTTAGTCACTTATTTCCTAAAACATTTTAAAAACAATCACTTGAAAGCCTCTTCATCTTAACTTTTATGTTTAGGGTATCCTGTCTTCCATTTCTAAGAAGCTAAAATTGTCTTTTTTTCCCCCCTCCTCCCATCCCTCTGGATCTTAAGGTCATTTATCCATGTTTTAGGCCCAGAGAATAAAGGCTGAGTCAGCTCTTGCCAGGCCAGCAGGGGGCATGCTAAACATGGCTTCCAGGGTCTTTACCTGGCTGCCTGGGAGAGTATTGCCAAGTTGTTGGGAGGGAGGTTCATGTGTGTACACATGTGTGCATTTTTTTTGGGGGGTACTGAGGATTGAACTCAGGGGCAGTCGACCACTGGGCCACGTCCATGGCCCTTTTTTGTATTTTATTAGAGACAGGGTCTCACTGAGTTGCTAAGTGCCTCGCCATTGCTGAGGCTGGCTTTGAACTCGGGATCCTCCTGCCTCAGCCTCCCAAGTGCTGGGATTACAGGCGTGCGCCACCACGCCCGGCACACATGTGCATTTTTGTGTATGTCTGTATATACTGTACCCTCTCAACTTCCCCCTCCCCTTAAGGGATGGACACTGAAGGGTAGGGCAGGGAGGCACATTCTTGAATGACCAGAGGTTGGGGAATCCACAATGTGGGCCTCCCTCTATCAGACAGGGAGATTGCTTTAATAATAGCTCCATGTTTTTGGAGAGTGGCTGTTGGTTCTTAGTCCAAGGTATGATAGTTCCCTTTTACATGTGGACTCTGTGAAGAACCTTTAGAGGAGAGAAGAAACTTTGGTTTAAGTAACACAATTAGACTGTGATAATCTGAGTCTGAGGATACAGTACCTTCTCAGACTGTGAAGGCAAAAATGTTGTCTTGGAGAGGAGAGAGTTTTCCTTAGGGAACTGCGGGCCTGCATCCTGGTGAGTGTACTGCCATGCCAGTCAGGGTAATCTAGGGAAGTGCCTCCCCCCTTTAATGTTTGCCCTTGGATTTTACTCTTAATTGACTTAAACCCAGGACCCTTGAGTTGTAGTACTTCTCAGGGAGCCCTATTCATCCTCCTTGACCTCAAGATTTCTCTCAGGGAAAAAAGCAAATGTTTAATTGATGAACATTTATTTTCCCCCCAGAAGATAATAACAGAAGAAAAGAGGCAACTGTGCTTTTCATTTGAATGTGCTGAATCTGACTATAAGTGTGTGTTGAGGCTTTTCTTTGCAGGGACTGAGCTCAGAAAGGCCAGCTCCTGCTTGAGGGTCACCTTAGAGAGCTGCTGTGGCCATCTCTCACAGCTTAGATGATTATTGCAGAGTCTGG
This sequence comes from Tamias sibiricus, assembly GCA_025594165.1. NCBI lineage: Eukaryota > Metazoa > Chordata > Mammalia > Rodentia > Sciuridae > Tamias > Tamias sibiricus. The sequence continues at coordinate 137,426,256 of CM046659.1, forward strand.
TTGTGTTACTAAGATCAAATACTCTTCTTTCTTCTTGAGGTTCTTCATGGAGCCCACATGTAAAAGGACACTGTCACATCTTGAGAGGAAAGAAGTTTAATAGAGGGCCTACTAGAGGACTATTCAGACTAGGCATTTCTTTATGCTTCTTATTCTTTTGAAAATACCTGAAAAACCAAATTATTGATTTCAAGGGGCACCTGGGAAATACATGTTTTTCAGCATTGTGCTGAACCAGGTTTGTCACTTTGAATATTATAAATGGTTATGGGGGAAGTGCCACCAGATATAAAAATAGGTGTCACCAGATCCCTCTATCACTTAGGGTGATCACAGAATATCCTATTCAAAGTAAATCCTGAAGTCCGTAGGCATTTAAGTGGAAATAAAACATGCATGTCCATTTTATGATATATTTAATTTGAAAATACCCTTGAACCTTGAAAGGAGAAATTTGCCCCTTGGTAGACTGCTGCATCCCCCAGGTAGTTTGTGTGTCAGATCAAGAATAATATGGTCTTAACATGGATGTGACAGAACAGTGCAGAACAGAACTTTTACCACACTTTTGGGATGGAGTTCTATATCATTCATGGTAACAGGAGCAGTGAGTTAAAAGGAAGTCTTTAAAATGCTGAAATCGCAGGAAGGGCTGGACACTGCCTTTTTACTTGCCTATGCTATGGAGATGTGTTTAGCTGGCTGACTTTCACACAGCATATCTGGACTGGCAGGGTAGTTAAACCTAGGATTGGGAGGTGTGAAGACATGGCCTGGCCATACTCCAGTTTCCTTGTAGCAAAGGAAGAGAGTTAGCTCCCCATGTCTCCAAGGTCTTATCTGATAAAATCCTGTAATTCCCCAAACACCAGTCCTTGCTATTACGTTTTTCTGCTGTATGCCAAAGACAAATAACATTAAGGATAATGCAAGTTTTACATACATCTCTTTTAGTTTAAGCAAATAAGTCTAAAGTAAACTCATGTTGTAGGTTTAAAAGATTTTGAGTTTTTCCTCCCAAGGAAATATTTTCTGTTCAAGCATAGTTTGTTCTTACCTAGTTTTCCTTACAAATATTGATGGAAATTTGATGTCTGAATGAATATACATGAGTGAGATGCTAGACTGATTTATGAAATATAAAATTAGACTTTTGCAATTCGTTTCCTTGTCTGTTCAGCATTTCTTTCAATTGTATTAGCTTACTGAAGCATTTCATGTGGTGCTGGACCACACACCCAGCCCTTTGTGAGATTAGATTCAGTTTTTCAGTCACTGAAACAAGCATTTAGGAGCTTATTCGAGAGGAGGCGGCTGTGTAAAGTGGGAACAGACATCTGTCCCTGGTGCTGTCCCTGCCAGGTTGAGCCTTGCTACCTCCGAGAAGACCCTGGTTCTGCTGCACCCAGAGCTGACATAACAATCCCAGAATAATTTGCCCAATTCATTTCTGTGCTTGTGTTTTAGGAATTGCCTATACAAGACTCTGCTGGTTCTTGCAGCAAACTCAGGGATAGACTAGTATGTCTTGTGCAGAAGACACTGCGCCATAGCATTGTGTCCCTGATGTGGCATGACCTTCTCCCCTAGTCTCCCCTACTTCTCCCCCTGAAGCTGATGCAATACCCTTTTATTTTGGGGTTTCACACAGCTAACCATGACTACAATCAATTTCCCTATGATTCCTTTAATGATTTGAGACTTGAAGACATGTGTATTTGTCTTAATTTGTTTTCTGTTGCTGTAATGAAATATCCAAAGCTGGGAAATTTGTGTTTTTAAAAAAGGTTTATTTAGCTTACTGTTTGGGAGGCTGAAAGCCCAAAATTGGGTGGGTTCACCTGTTCAAATTCTGTTGAGGGCCCCCTTGGCTGCATCACAAATATGGCAGAAGGGAACAAATAAGTGGACTAACCTATCTTTATAAAAAACCTACTCTCTCAAGAACTAACTCACTCCCTGAGATCAACATTAATCTCTACTGAGGGTACCACCCCCAGTGACCTATTTACCTCTTACCTTGCACAAAGCCCACCTCTTAAAGGTTCTATCACTTCAGCACCACCATGCTGAGAACAGAGCCTGCAGCATATGAACCTTTGGGGGACACACTTAAGCCAGTTTCAAACCACAGCAATGTTATTGAAGTATGGGCAACACTATTTCATGTATAATTTTTTATGCCTTAAAAATGTCGTTCAAGCCGGGCGCGGTGGCGCACGCCTGTAATCCCAGCACTTTGGGAGGCTGAGGCAGGAGGATCGCGAGTTCAAAGCCAGCCTCAGCAATGGCGAGGCACTTAGCAACTCAGTGAGACCCTATCTCTAATAAAAAAACACAAAAAAGGGCTGGGAATGTGGCCCAGTGGTCAAGTGCCCCTGAGTTCAATCCCCGGTACCACAAAAAAAAAAAAAAAAAAAAAAAATGTCATTCAACATCAACAATATATGTAGGTAACTTTGTTTTAAAATATGAACCAGGATATTTATTTTGCTTGTCTTTTAAGTAATACCATTTAATCTCTTGGAAGAATCATCACTGAACAGTAAAAATAAGTGGGACAAGTTGTTAGTGGACTTGGACTTGGTCTTAAGCTAGGTGACTTTGGGTGTGGTCCCAGGTGGCTTGAAGGACAGAATATCTCTTTGGCCTTTGTACAGGTTCTAGGGTGGAGAAGGTGAGTTTGCATATGCAGGGAGTTCTTCAGTTTTAAAGATTGATCAGTTATTCCAATATAAGGAATTGGAGACAGGACAGAATATTTCTGCCCCACACTAGCCAAGGTCTTTTCCTTTGTCAGTTGATGTAGTTGAAATTTGCACTTGTAACTCAAGGCATTATTTGGATGAACTTGCTTTGACATTTTTTGTGTAGTAGAAGGAGGAGGCATGGGTTAAAAAAAATAGAGGGTCTTCTGTGGCTTAGCTATTCTTGTAAATAATTTAGAGTTGCTAGCTCTATTAATGCTAAAAGAAGTTCTTCTAAACTAGAATAGATGGTGAATGCCGTGAGATTCCAGCTGTCTCCTACATCTTGGATGCTGTGGGGCATGTGGATAGCAGGTCCCCATATGGCTTATTGATTGGGATCATTATAGAACATACTTTCCTATCCTTAAAATTGATTCATGATTCATCCTTTGCATGAAAAACTATGAGGTGAGTGAGAGGAGGAAAGAGAACTGCATCCCAAGCATGAATGCATTCCTGGCAAGTCCTGCAAGGAGATGCCAGGAGGGGAATCATGTTAATGGACAGTGGTGACCTGAGGTCCTGCCTGTGAGAGTGGTCTTAGCATTTTCCTCTGAGAGTGGTAAGTTGCCAGGCCAAGGTCTGTACCAGTGCCCCCAACTTAAGCAGGTTCCTTTGCAGGGCCTGCTTCTGTACCCAGAGCAAGTTTTGGGGCTATGGTACCCCATGGAATCTCTCATTATTGGCTTGACTGATGAAGAGCAGAGGTCTCTGTGCCATCTCTGGAATGACATGGGTCCACGAAGAAGGTTGTAGATCTTTTGCAAGTGCTGTTGCTTGTTAGGTTGAGCTGAAGCTCTGTACTGTTTAACTTGGCGGAGTGGATCTGCAGTCAGGGGATGGGCAAATTGAAAGGTCAAACTGGACCTCTTGAAAACACATGTTTCAGAGTTACAGAATGAGTTGCAGTTTGTGCCCATATCTCTTGATCATTCCATTTGTAAAGTTTGACTTACATGAGGTGCTGTTTATGACCTTAGCTTTCAGGCCCATTTGGTTCTAAGTGACCACTTGACTCTGGGTTAACAAGGCATATTCTCTTGGCATGGGCACCTCTCCAGGGTCATCTACCTGCAATAGATGAGGTCAGCGGTTTCCTATGGTTTATTCTACCATAATTGACACCCCACTTATGATCTGGTAGGCGGTCTGTTCAGAAGTGCATTTTTACAAAGGGGGCTTAAGGCTTCAGGTGCTCAGGAATACTAGCAAGTCATCTCACAGCTTAGCATGTAGGCTTTATTGGAAAAATATCAGTGTGTTTTTGCTTTTACGTTAAATTCCTTCCATGTCCATGAAATACTGACTGGAAGACCTGGTCCTACCTAGGGGAAGACAGAGCTTCCACCTGGAAGTAGAAAGCTTCCTTCTTCTGGTTGGAGCTTTGAATATATTCTCTAGGTCTTAATTTCACTTGTCAAAAATTGAAAAAACAACTGCCTGCCTTCCAACGTCCCATTCAATTCCACAATTCTGTACAAAATTAGTTTCCTAGCTCTCCCCAAATGCTGACTAAACAAAGGGAAAGAATACCATATTCATTGTTACAAGAGAACAAGTAGGAAAAAATTAGGTGTATCTTAAAAATATTTGTTTCTGTGTCTGGGGTTGAGGAGAATACCAACCATTTGAATGAATATTTATGATTAGTAATGAATTGTGTGGACACATCTATCCCTCTTGACTATTAGACCCATGAGGAGAAGTTTGTGCATTAGCCCTTACTGCATCTCTGAGGCACCTTGTTCAGAGCAGGCTCTCCATTCATGTTTGTTAAATGCATTTAATAGCCCTATGGGAATTAAAATTAGAAATTTAATTATTCTTTCTAGAATTGCTTAGCTCCCATGAGTTCAGAAGCATTATAATTGAGAATATTGTTAATATAAAATTTGAAACATTTAAGACTTTAGCTCCCAGTTCAGTAGTATGCCAGATTTTGTTTATTTGGATTGTAAAGAGCAAACAAACAAAACCAGATTACTAATTAACCAGGATGGGATTTGCTTGTTATACAGCAGAGTATATATTCTAAGAAAAGTTATGGTTTTATATTTTCCATTTTATATTCTACAAACATTTGTTGCTGTCTTAGGGAATATTAGCTACATCTATTTGGATAAGACAAATCATTTCTCTATAGATTTTTAAAAATAAGATAAATTAGTTGAACTACCTTGAAAATATTAGTTAGAAAAGAGACAATAAAAGGTCATATGAATGAGTCATATGTGAAACAATTCTTGTGGGGAAGAAGAACATTGATAATAGAACAACACACAGACTTGTTGTAATTGATTAAAATAATTGATTACATTAACTTCTTGTACAGGTTGAATATCCCTTATCAGAAATGCTTGGGACCAGATGTACTTACATTTGAACTTTTTCTTTCAGATTTTGGAATATTTGGATGTACCTCATGAGCAATCTTGGGAATGCAAAGCAAGTCTTAACACAAAATTCATATAATTTCAGGTACACCTTATCTATAGGGCTTACATTATACAATATTTTTAGTGCACTAGTGTTTTGACTGCCACCCATCACCCATCGTGTGAGGTCAAGTGTGGAATTTTCCATTTGTAATGTCATGTCAGTGATCACATAGTGTCAGGTTTTGGAGTAATTTGTGGTTTCAGATTAGAAATTCTCAACCTGCATTAAAAAATAATGTCACACTCTAAAACTCAGAATCTCCCCATAAAGAAAGAGCTTGCTGCCAGGCCCATCTCCCCTTTGGGCGCAGAGCTCAGAGCTAGAATCTGGGGCTGTCCTGCTTGTCTGAAGAGCTAAGATTTGGAGTCTTCCATTCCCCATGGAAGGGTGATTTAAAAATCCTAACGTCTGAGCTTCACCCTTTGAAGTTCTAATGTCAGTCACTGATCTTCAGTCTGGCACCCTTCAGGACAAACAACAGCTCCTACTTAATTCTGGAGTTGAAAACTACTTACCTCAAGAAAGTTCAAAGGGTAGGCAAAAGCGTTGAGGAGAAATTGGATGGATTAGGAGTTCCTCATCCTTTCCTGAGCATTATACCCACAAGTGGCAAAGACAGGAAGTTGGTCTCCATAGGACAAGAAATTAGAAGGTTTCTGTAAGTGAACCAGTAAAACATTCATTATTTGACCAAATGATTATTTTGTGTAATTTAGCCAAATATATTGCTGGTATGCAAATATCCACTTTCAAGAGAGCTGTTGTACAACATGGTGACTACAGTTAGCAGCAACATATTGCATGCTTGACAATCACTAAAAAGAGTAGATTTTATGTGTTATCACTACAAAAAAGTATGTAAGGTAATACATATCTTAATTAGCTTAATTTAGCCTTTCACATTATATTTGTACTTTAAAACATCATGCTGTATACCATACACACATATATAATTTTTATTTTTGAAGTAAAAATAATAATAAAAATAACAATCAAATAATAAGATAGAAAGCCATTATTAAAACTGGGAATAAAATAAACTTTGGTAAGATGTACAGCCATGCAGAAGGGAACCAAAGTATGCCAGCTGTATTAACTTGCATAACATCATATCTTTATAGTTTCATAGTGCCTTATAGTTTGCAAAATGATTTCATGTATGTGATCTTATTTGATATTTCCAATAACTCCATGCCATTAGAAGGGAATTCATTCCCATTCTACATGTAGGAGAGAGAAATCAATCTGTGGTTGTCTGTAGTAGTGAAATGGACCTTCATACCTGAGATGCTCTGTCTTTGGGCTCCAGGGGACTGCCCCACCCCTGGTGACAGTTGGACTGTTGGGTTCAGCAACTGCCTCTCTGGTACTTTAATAACATCTGAGGAATACAGAAACAAAGACATTAATTTGGGAAGAAATTATTTTGCCCTAAAGCTAACATAGCTTGGCTGGCTGATTGGTGAGTCTGCTCAGGTTGGTGGTGTATAGTGTGGTGGGAGATAGGAATCAAGATGGGAAACCCATCCCTGGTTGTTATTGTTATGTTTGCCCTCTGTTGTTGTCAGAGTTCTCTTGAGGGAACTAATAGAATAGATGGATGGATGGATGGGTGGACGGATGGGTAGATAAGACAAGAAGTTTATCTCCATAAAACCGAAAATTAGAAGGCATTGGAAGAGATGGCGTTTATTAGGAGAACTGACTCACAAGATTATGGAAGTTGAGGAGTCCCATGACAAGCTCTCTGCAAGCTGACATGCTGGGATGCAGTAAGCATAGTTCAGTCCAAGTACAAAGGCCTCAGCACCAGGGAAGGTGATGGTGTAACTCCCAGTCTGAAGCCAAAGGCCTGAGAACTGTGGGGAGGGAGAGCACTATTGGTGTAATTCCTGGAGCCCAAAGGCCAGAAAGCCTGGAGTTCTTTATGTCCAAAGGGAGAGAAGAGGAATGTATCCAAACTTCAGGGGACACACACACACACATTTGCCTTTTCTTTGGTATTGTTCTCTTGCAGCCCCCAGCCTATTAGATTATGCCCTCCAACATTAAAGGTGGGTCTTCCTTACTAAGTCTACTCAGACCCACATGCCAATCTCTTCTGGAAACACCTTCATAGACACACCCAGAAATATTTCTTTACCCACTCTTTAAGTATTCCTTAATCTAGTCAAGTTGACAACTAAAACATGCCATCATATACTCATTTTTCATGTGTTCCTGGACTCGCCATTTTTTATGGTAGCAATATCTCTATAGTATTATATATCTGTGGTAGCAGAAACCTGTTTATGTTTCAAAGAATATTTTCCTTGAAGGAGGATTTCTGCCTTTAACTGCCCCTGCTGCCCTATCCTGTGAAGTCTCATCCTGTCCTCTGCTCTGGGTGAACCAGGAGTATGCTCTGGAGGCCAATATGAGACCTAAGAGGCATGCAAGGTGCACATTACTGAGAAAAGACAAGTAATTGTTGATCCTCTTTGGCATAAAAGATGCCCAGGATACCAGAGAGAGGGAAAGTCATGTTTCAGGGTACTGAAGAGTAGTCTAGAATGAAACCTAGACACCCAAACCCAAAGAATGTGCTCTTAAATGTCATCTTCCTAGCTTGAGGAAGAGAAGCAGAGATGTCCTTCAACTCAGAAGGCACATTGACCATCATCTCCCCCACAGTGATGGGATCACGTTTCTAAATTCACAGAGCTCCCTAAGCATACAACACAGGCAGGACCCCAGCCCCTGATGCCCTAGCTATAAATAGGCTTTTCATCTTGTAGGATGCAGGCAGTAGCATCTTGCCCTGAATTCACAGCGACAGTCTATGAACCAACTGGAGAAAGATGTAAGAAAGCACTCCTGGCTCCCATATCACCAGATCTCCATCAAGAGCCTCAAGCACTGACCTGGACCAAGCCCTGGTGACACAGGAAAGCTGGGGCATGGCATAGCATTTGGGCAGCTTCTGGGGTGGTGGGGAAGCCATACATGAAAACTTCGCATGGGCAGAGCACAGAAAGGCAGGAGTGATATCTCCTGCTATGGTGGCCAGCAAGGGGTCAGACAGTCTCAGGTGTACCATCAGGAGATAGTGGAGTCCTTCCAACCTCAGCTTCATTGTCTTCAACTTGACCTTAAACTGTACTTTGTAAACTGTATAAAAATATACAAGTACTAGAAACTTGTTTACATTATCCCCATTTTTCCAGATGTTTTTCAGAAGCATCAAAATCTGGAGGGAATATAGGATTGAGCAGAAGTCATTTGGCATGGAGATATTATCTCATTGGCTTGAGATGACTTAAAATGTCTCAGGGGCCTGGTGTTAGATTTATGGGCTACCTATAGGCAAGCATGAGTCTAATCAGGCCTGAGGGTCAATACTGTGGAACCTAGTAGGCTTGAGGCTACCACTTCTTCCACTGGGTCTGCCCCACACTTCTTCTCTTTGTAACTATTTCCCTACAATCCCTGGGTGGTAACCCCTAAGGAGTTCTGTTTCTGCTCATCACTTTAGGGAACAGACCAAAGAATTACTCAAACCTTTGTCCAAGGTGACTTTAATTTTTGCATAGATTATTGATAAGTTTAGTTAATGGATGTATGTGTAGAGAGGTGGTTTGAGAAAGTGGTTCTGAGCTTCACTTTGCTCTTGGTGTTTTCAATGTAATCATCTCTTTTGGAGACACATTTTGTGAAACATATTCCTTAAGAAATTCTGATATCTACAAAGTCCAAACTAATTCAGAAATGCTAACTACTATGTGTTTTGAAGTTGGTAAAACATTACCTAAAGCTTTGAAAGAAAATTAAAATTCACAAGCCAAACACTTCTTTTAGTTTCCCACCCATTTCTTGTATTTTGTTTCCTACAATTTCTTATATGCCAAGGCACATAATTTGCCTTGTCTCTTAGGTAAACTTAGTTTCTAGTCACTTGTTCTTAAAGCTGTTTATAAATATATTCTTGGATCACACATTTTTATCAGTAGTTCTAGAAGATAGTTTCTTGGGGGTTGCCTCCCCCCAAATAAATTGTTTTTCAATTGTCTGGAGTTCATTGTAGAGTTCATTTATAATCCACTGCTGTTTTGTTCTCTTCTCAAATGGCCCATGACACCCACTTGGAGAATTCCTGCAAGCTTGAAAATATCTCTTGCCTGATTATAAAGTGCTTGAATCACACTATTTTCTTTAAAACTGCATTGAAATATTTCTACTGTTTTTTTTGGCTCTGAATGTTATTGTGGAGAAGTTAAAAGCCAACCTGTTTGCTTTAATAGATGTTGTATGATTCTTTCAGTTTAGAAATTTTACTAGTATGTTTCTGGAGACTGATCTTCCTGTATTACTCTCTTTTAAACTAAGCTGTACCTTTGCAACTGGCAAGCATCACCTTGTTTCAGAAGTTTTCTTGTATTATATCATTGACCTTTCTTTGTTAACAATTAAAATATGTTAATTATGTGTGCACTGTTGCTTCTGTCATAATACCTGTCATATTTGCTATGTACTTCATATTTCATACTGTTTTCCATTTCATTCATTTGTCTCTTTAGTTGTTGTCTTTATCCTCTTATTTAATTGCTTCTAATGTGGTGTGCACTCCTACACCACTTATTTTAGCTTCCATTTCTCTATTTCTTTCCCACATTCTGCTTCTCTTTCTCTTGATTTGTATTTATTTTTTCATTTTCCCTAGGTTTTTTTTTTTTTTTAGGAGAGTATGGTAGACAGAATCATAGCACCTCAAAGATGTCAATATTACTAATCTCTAGAACCTGTGGTTTTATTACGTTAAGTGACAGAAGAATTAGAATTGAAAATATAAAGTCAAATATGAAATCAAGGTTGCTAACCAGCTGACTTTAAAATAAGGAGATTATCCTGGATTATCTTTCTGCATTGGCTCAATGTAATCAGAAGTTTCTTTCATAAACATGGAAGGAGAGAGGCAGAAGAATGATAACCAGAAAGATGGCAACACGAGAAAGACTTGGCCATCATTGTTGAAGGTGGGGACCTTCAAGGAGGAAGGTTTTCTTTATGATGGTCAGAATAACATTTTCCAAAGATGTTCATGTCCTAATTCCAAGAACCTGAATATATCATATTCTGTGGCAAAGCAGGGTTTGCATGTGTGATTAAGTTTACTTTATTGAACTCTAGAGGTGGGTCCCAAGTAGTCACAAAAGAGGTGGGAGGGGCAGGGTCAGAGAATGATATGTGACAATGGAGCAAAGGTCACGGCAATACTATTCCTGGAAGGGGACCATGAGCCAAAGGATGAGGACAGCCTCTGGGAACATAAAAGACAAGCAGCAGATCTGCCCTGGAGCCCACGGAAAGAACATTGCCCTCCAAAATCTTAATTGTAGCCCAGGGAGGCTCATTTTAGAATAACACCTTTCTGAGTTGTTTATGGTCAGGACATTGTTGAAGAATGGGGATGGGGTGATGCCAAGGCAGGTTGCACACTTGTATTCCAGTTTGTGGTCTGAAAATCGCCACTTCCCAAGGCAGGCCATGTTCCCCAGATTTCAGTAGTTAAGCTGTGCGTTCCTCATGGCAGACCTATTGTGTTTCTGTCTTGCATTTGCTGCCTTCCTTTTCCTCTAAACAAGGTCAGGTTTACAGGCTTAGCAGCTGTGCTCCAATATCCATGTGATCCATCATGACCAGCTGTGTTAGGGCTGGGCCACATCTCCAGCAGGACTTGTGTGCCCCCAGGAGTCAGGAGGTAGGTTTTGGCTTGCTGTGTCTATCGTGACTGCACTGGTTCTGTTACACTCAGTGGTTTGTGGCTTGTGGTTGTGTCTGTCTCCTTGATTCATTGGGGGTGGAATATATTTTCTTCTAGTTCTCTCTCTCCCTTTCCTTTTTCATTGTTTTTAGGGCTTTCAAAGAAAGTGTGGAGGAGTAAACTGTTCACTGGAAACTGGGAAGCTGCTGTCTGGTAGAGGATTGTGTGGATGTTGAGGGTTTCTGCTTATAATTTTTGGGGACACCTTGTGCTTTGACAATGAGAAGCAGGTCACCATTTTGCTCAGAGGCTGAGAGTTGTGTAGTAGCTTTGGGAGTTTTTGTTTATTTCCCAATGCTTCTTCACAAAAGCCCTTCTGTTAGATTAGACCAGCTATTGTATTAGCGATTTGGCAGCCCCTAAAGCCACCCAGGGCCCCTCCTTGCACAACAGCCTAGGGGGAAGGCAATAAACAGGTACCAACTGGACATCTGTCCCACTCCTTCTCTGCCTCTGAGGCTTTATCCTTCCTCCTGTGTGGTCCTGGAGGCTTTAGAGTAAGGGCTTCTATCTTTGAGATCCATATGACTTTCTGGATGTCAATAAGTAAAACCTTGAGTGAACATTACTGCTTTAATCATCTAATTAGATAATTAATTTAACATCCATTAATTGCTTTACTTTCTAAGCATTGAGTGTCTAGAACTGATTGCCACATGCTTTACCTCTATTATTTAGTTGAAATTTCATAGCTACCCTGTTAGGCAGGTATCAGTATTAATCCCTACTTCACAGATGAGCCAACTAAGGTTGACAAAGTTTGTCAGTTGCCCATCTCATATAGTACAAGCTGTCTTTGTAAACATCCCACTTGTACAGAGGATATGAAAATGAGAAATCCTAATCCCAAGAAACGAAATTTGGTGGAGATTCTTTCCCAGCCACACCTGTTAACCTGTTAACCCACATTTTAACCTGTTACCTCTGAGGCACTTGCCAGCCAAGTGATGAGGAAGGGAGGAAACAGCCACTTTCACCATCTTCAGTTGGTGGGGGAAATCCATCATGCCTTAAGAAAAACAACCTGAAATTTCTAAATATTTTTCTCCTTTCTCTACCTGTTCCTAGTTTGTAGAGTCCAAAGGGAGTTATCAATCATAGGTTTGAGGAATTGGTGGACTATGGCTTCAAGGAAGCCAGAAGGACTAAGCCTTAATGTTTCTATGAAAGAGGACGTCAGCAGAATGCAAGGAATCAGTCCAAATGATCAGCTCCATCATAGTGCTGTTGAGAAAGGGAAGAAAGAGCAGAACATAGCTGGTCTTTGTGAAGAACTCTATCCTATACCTGTATAACCAGGATGTGTAGGAATCTGGAAAGGGACCCCTTCTCAACTTCTTTGGAAATCTGGGAAAATAAGAGAATGAGGCATTTCTCTGTTGACTTTTCTGGGTTTCCCTAAGTAGGGGGCTTATCCTGGTGTCAGTTCCATGTCATGATAGCCATTAGCTCTTCACATTTCCCACTATCTCTTCTCTCTTTTTCCCCCTCTGAACATAGTCATTTATGAGTCCTTTTAATTCTATCTTCTTGTTGTAGTTATTTTTTCTCATTATTCCTTCCTCTAACTTCTTATAGTACATTCTTAATGTTTTCCTCAGTTGTGCCTTCCACTTCACTAATATACCCTCTCTCTAATAATTCACATCAAATCCACTGTCAAAACCAGCCACTGGTCTTTGACTTCTGAAATTATATTACTCATTTCTATAAATTCTCTTCATTTCCCATCTTCCTGGTCTTTATAATAGTGTTATACTAGTTACTTAGGGTTTTGGCCCTTTTAAATATGGTCGAATCAAGCAGTTACATAATTATTTTATAGTGTTTTGTTTTGGGGGGGTACCTGGTATTGAACTCAGGGGCATTTGACCACTGCCACATCCCCAGCCCTATTTTGTATTTTATTTAGAGACAGGGTCTCACTGAATTGCTTAGCGCCTCGCCATTGCTGAGGCTGGCTTTTAACTCGTGATCCACCTGCCAAGCCACTGGGATTACAGGTGTGTGCCATCATGCCCGGCTTATTTTATAGTCTTTGAGTAACCATTTATTACCAGAACTTCTTGGTAATGGGGTGCAATGGGGTGAGGGGAGGGTGGTGTTGTTTTGGCCCAGTGTTTACCTGGTGTGCTGGCCTCTGTTCTAGAAGAGTTGCTGCTGCTTGTGCTTTTTCATTTAATTGCTGTCTCATCCTCAGCTTGCCCTCTTATCTGGGCAATGAGGTTGTATTTGTTTCTATCAGGCTCCCAAGGGTCTGATTTGCATATTAACTCCTCCACTTTGCATACACTCCTTTGGGTCACTGAGTGGCTTTCTGAGCTGAGGTCCCTCTGTGGCTGGACCTTTCATTAGTGTGTCTGTCATCCAGCCTACATCGAAATTTGTAGAAAGGCTTTATGAGTCAAGAATGCGGTGGGTGTGGGCATCAGTACAGGACCAGCCACAAACCAGAGATCCTGTGGGCCTGCTGCTCTGAAGTTGGGAATGGCTTCGGAAGTGAAGGCATGGGATGACCAGGCAGTGACTGGTATGTTTGCATACCATGGCCTGAAAATGCCCAGTGAATGGTTTCAGGACTTTAAGTGCAGAGCTGTGGTTGGAGCAGTTTTGATCCCATTGGGAAGCTCTGTCAGCCAGGCAGAGGAATAGGATTTGCCAGTCCTTAAAAAACAGTGTTTTGTTTTCTAATAATCTATTTGTTTGCTGCTTTATATTGTATCAGTGAGATTAAAAATGCAAAGCTCATGATACCTTTGGAGATGACTGCTGAGTCAGGGCAGCGAAAGGAGGGAGGCAATCCTCACATTGAAGCCTGGAATATTCTGGAGATTATTATGTGGATGATATCTATTTGAGGTTTCGTCTGCAAGCTCAATTATAGCAAACTTTAAAAAAAGCATAGAACATTTTAGAAGTTCAGAGTTAGTACTCCCACAGGAGATTGATCTGCATACTTCCCTCATCCTAATCATACCACAGCACATGGCTGCCTTGCCCCTCCCTGGATGCTCAACATTGCTTTCCTTTTAAGACCCTTACTCTTGCCTCTCTCCTGACACCCACCCTCTCAACTTTCCTCCTGGAAACCCTTTCCCTGTCTATCCTTGCCTAGTACCTGGTGATGGTGCCATACTTAAAAGCCATAACCTTCCATCACAGATTGCCTGCTTTTAGGACACTCTGTATTTAGGGTCTTAGCTCTTGAAGGGGCAGGTTGCAGGTCTCCATGCCTTCATGAGTCTCACCCACCAGGCATTCCCTCACGGTGATGGTCATTTTCATGTTGTGACATTGGATGGGCTCCTTGGATTTCTAAATGAACACACTTTTCTGTATTCTTCCCTTAGACCTTCATTGCCCCCACAGAGCTTTTCAGTGCCCCACAATATCCCTTTTATGTATAGATTTTGGAGCCTGAAGTTATTTTATTACCTCCTTGGAGTTGGGGTTGAGTTACCACATCGCTGTATCTGGGGTCTGCAGAAATAGCCTCCTTTTCCTGATAACAGAGGATAGAAATGTCTCAAGTTGTCTTTAGTGGAAGAGAGCAGACATCTTGCTCTCTAATGTGTTATTGCGCCCCTTTGTTCATTTCTGTTATATACAGAGCATCAGGCAAGTATGCAGTGGCCCAGCTCTGGGCACTGTTCTCATGTATGTTTGTATTGGGAGCATATAGCACTGATGGTCTGTGTTTGCTCCTGGATGGAGGTTTGAAGGGTCATAAATTTATGTAAAGGATCTTCCTCATTCTGTCCACACCCTTTAACTACCCTTACATACTGTACCAGCTTTCTTGTGAGCTTATCCACCCTCAGAGTGTCAGACAGTAGCAGGACTTGTGGGGCATCATGCTTCCTTATAACCTGGGGGAATGCAGAGGGTGGTCTTTCATGGCCCTGCCCAGTTGGAAGTAGCAAATCAGCTCTCAGTTTTTTATTGCTTTATTTCTACGTTTCATCTAGTGCTAAATTTGGTTGCCCTTGCTTTTTGTTACCCTTTCATTCATTCAACACTGTTGAAACATCTTCTCTATCATAAAAGTGCTCTTTGGAAAAATACTCATTGAAAAAGAAATAAACAACCATGTGTGCAAAGAATGTTTTATCCAGTTTGTTTTTTCTTTTCACCTGGCATTATTTCTTGAGCCCTTCCCGTGTTATTAAATATCCTGCTTAAATCAAGGTTTCAGTGGCCACATGGTATTGCACTGAGTGAATGTGCTGTGGTTGGTGAACAGAATATTGATCAAGGACTCACGGGGCCAGGAGCTGTGGCTTTGCTGTTGATGTGCTCTGGTCAAGTAGATGAATTGTTATTGTGCAGTCTGATAGGTCATCATGAGCCACAGTTCCTGCACATTTCTTATTCTATTGTCAGACTTCTCCCTTTATTCCTTTGCTTGAGGTTTTCAGTGTGCCCCCCTCACCTTTCCCCTCTAATCTCTGCAATGCATACTTATTCCAAGATTCTTAGATTAGTCCCTGGTAATATATCCCAAATGTTTACAATTCCATATCCTTTCTGCATAAGCCTTTACCAAAAAAGGGAGACAAAACAAAACAAGACTGAGCAGTGGGCCAACTTATACCTTGGTGAAAAGAGCCCACTGGGAAGGACTCCTGTTGATCATATCCCGAAAGCAGGATTTGTTAGGGATTCAAATTGGGAAATGTGGAAGAGATGAGGCAACTGGAAATAAGAGCAGAGTCCTGGAGGAAAGGAGGTGAACAGAGGCTGTAAGGACTAATGTACAGAAAAAAAAAGCTGAAGGTTACAGAGTTGTGAGGGAGGAGAGCCTGGCCAGGAGAGGGGAAAGTGAAACAGGAGGAATCTGGGATCTCACACTCTGGGGGCTGCTGTTCTGAGAGCTGCCTCTGATCAGACCCCAGTTGTGGGCTTATTTGTTCCTGGAGCCCCGAGACTCCTCCCTGTCCTTCATGGAGAGATTCTAGCCCCTGAGGGGTCTCTAGAGTCCATCGCTGTGATCATATATAGATGGGGCCAGGTTAGAACTCAGCCCCTGGAGCATTTATGGTAAATAGGGAATGAGAAGGGCAGGGAGGGAGGGGGTGTTCCGGAGGTGACAGCAAGAGCCTGGGGAGGAAGAGCACTGGATGTTGCAGACTCTCCAGAGTGGTTTATTCTAGGTCTGCCACCAACAGGATGACTGAAGCATGCCAGACAGGGTCTGAAGGTGCAACCATCACTGAGTGTGATTTTCCCATCCAGAGCTGTCACTCCTGTTTGCGGAGGACACATCAAGCCGTCAGAACAACATGCACCTGGCTTCCCAGAGGATGGGAGCGGGACAGTAGGTGCATGTGAACATTAGGCTGCCCATACACTATAGCCAGATGGTTTCTGATGGGCATGTGTGTTCACCCCACCTATTTGAAACCTGAGGCAGAACAAGGACTAAGGAATAGAGAGGCCTCTTTCATTTCCGCTACAGGGCATGGGACAAATTATGTACTGAGTCACTGGGGAAAAAGGTTTATGACTTCTCATGAAAGTGAGAGGAGGCCTGGTATCTTGCCAGGTGGGGACAGCTGACATGGCAAAGAATCCTGCATTTTATCATTGTTGTTTTAAAACAAGCATTAGGATGGGAACAGGAAAGTGGATAAGAAGAAATCAGCCTATTTCTGAGCTTTCTCAGGAACCCACCACAAAGGATGATGCCTCCTACAGGCTGTGAAGCCTCCTCCATGCAGGAGGCTTTCTGCCTGCTGTGGAACAGTGCAGCCCCTCACTCCCCAACACACACACACACACACACACACACACACACACACACACACACGATGTCATGGCTTTAATTCTCAAGAGATCTCTCAGTGAGAACTGTTAGTGACAGCCACATCTCAGCTCATAGGTGGGGAAACTCAGGCCGTGGAATGGTCCCTGAGTCAGTAGGACCTGAGTGACAGGAAGAAGGGTCAAGCACTCTTTCTGGCAGAGCAGGATGTTCCTTACTCAGCCTCCTTCTGTGGGACCCCCCTGACTGCCTGGCATCAGGTCTTTTTCTTTATGGAGTGTTTGCTTTGGTATTTGATGTTTTTACTTAGCAAAATTAACTCTCTACAGGAACTCTCAACCTTTTGGTGGGGCAGCATGGTGGACATTTTACTGGCTGTAGCATCAGGAGTTCTGTGAGTTGTGCATGAGGACCCAGGAGACACAGGCAGCTACCTTTGTATCAGGTTGGCAGGAGGCCAAGGACAAATAGGCATCTCCAATGTCACCAGGAAGCACAGGCTTGTGGAACCAGTTTGTGACTCTGGATTTTCTTTTCTGTTGCATCCTGTGCTACTGTGTGGGTACCTAAAATGGAAAGGTCAAAGGGAACAGGAGCTGAAGGAGCCAGGGAAGAAGGGAGCAAGGCAGAATGGTCTCCCAGCTGCAGGGTCCTAGTACATCATCTGGGAAGTGGTAGAAGATATCTCAATGATGGGGGTGGAGGCATGCTTAATGCTCACTCACCTCTGATTTTCAAATTTACCAACAGTGAATATGTCCTTGGAATTTTGGGTGTGCTTTGCAGAAAGTATTAATAAAATCTGGTTTGAAAGTTCTGATGATGTATATCCCTGCTTCCCTGAAGTCATGGCCCTCCTGATCTGGCTGGGGAGTCCTCACAGAGGATAGGTGGCTTTGCTGGGAGTAAACATGGCCCTTCAGAATGCTGCAGGCCTTAGAGACTGCTTTGGCGTAGAGCACAGAACCCACCCAGACGGCACAGAGGTGTGCCTCTGGACAGTTTACTATTTTGTGACACAGACTGGCCCCACTAGGTCAAGAACTATGTTATGTTTGAGTCATGCAGAACAGAAAAAAAAGGGAGTTGGGGGGGGGGTCAGTAGGATCCAACCAAAAACAATAACAGTGACACAGCCAGAGTTTGTTCATTGTCACCAGTCTCAGTGAGGTCTCTGCCAAGCAAAGGCTCATCTCTAATGTTGTTATAGATGTTTACAGAAAGCATGGTCATTGCATTGTGTCTGGGCCTGAGCCTACGCGGCAGCTAGGATCACATTACATGGGACTCATATAGCCTTTCATTTCAAAATTGCAAATTTTTAAAGGAAGAGCTAGAAAAATAGTGTAGGTAGGGGATAAAAAACCACTGTCAAAATATATTATTTTGTGGTATTGAGGATAAATAAACCATATTAATTAAAGCTTGACAATAGTTGTTTTTGAGGAAAAAATAGTTCTAAAAAATTTTATGAAATTTCCTCAGAAGATGGTTGGTATATTGGTTTCTTTGTGTCCAAGGGACTTTGCTAGGTATTTTCCCACCCTGGGCCATCAAGAGAGTGATCCAAAGGGAAAGCCTCTTAAACTCCTCACATTGGCTTTAAGGGCACAGGAAGGGCAGCTAAGCTTGCTCCTCCTTTTCCATGCTTCTGTTGTTGAATGGGGGCTAAGGTCTGCATTGCAGTACAGTGTGTGAGGTTGGATAAGTTGATGAGGGGAGCAGCACTTTTGGGGGACTCCTGTGTAGCAGTTTCTTACCCAGCCCCTCATTCCCTGAGCTTCCTGAAACAGACCACTAATTATGATGCACATTGCATTGACATTTAAGGTTTTCAGATCCATCAGCAAATGCAAACCCATCTTTGGGAATTCTGGGCCCAGCAATGAATTTGGGATTTTCTTCTGTTGTACTATTGCTTAAGTCATGAAAGACATGTTTTAAATAGGGAAGCAGCAATGTCACTTACAGGCACTTTCCCAGTCCTAAGTAGGTCAGGTTTTTATCATAGTTTTGAGAAGATCACAGTTGAGTCACAGTAAATTTGGAGAGAGTCACGAATCTCTCGTCAGAATCCAGAGTGCATTTATGATATTGTTAAATAGCATACCTTAATTATTGGCCTGCACAGTGTCTTCTCTGTCCTTCCTCTAGTACTTGCCACATACACATTTAGTACATAGTACAGTCTCTGCTGAAACCATCCATTAAAGGGATTTTCTGTCACTCATGCTGTGAAAAACTGTCCTCTTGGTGGCTTAACTGGTAGGAAAAGACAAGTCCTAGGAGCAGGGACTGAGTCACCCCCTCTTACCAGCCTCTCTCTTAGCCATGGCTACACAGCTTTTATGGAAATATAATCTCCTGCAGAAAGGTGCATGTCTTAAGTTTGCAATTCGATAAATGTTCACAAACTGAACGAGCAGTTCAAGACAGAACAGGTAGGACTCCAGGAGCCCCTGCCCCACCCCTTATCAGCACCCTTCCCCTTGCAGTAAGCAGTGTCCTCACTTCTGACACCTAGACTTGTTTTACCTGTTTTGTACTTTATATATAAGGGACCAAACAGTGTGTATGCTTTTCCTTCTAGTTCCTGTCACTCAACATTATGCATATGGGATTAGTGTAGGTCCTTGTGTGTATGCAGTAGTAGCTCATCAGTTCTTGGTGCTGTGTAAATATAAAATAGATACTATTGGTGAGCATGTGGGTAGTTTCCAGTTTGGGTTATCGTGAACACTATGACAGATCATTCTAGACCATGTCATTTGGTGAACATTTGAATGCTTTTCAGTTGGGTAGATATCTGGAAGAAGAATTGCTGGAGCATAGATATTTACATCTTAAGACAACTTAAGATGTGCTCTCTGTCTCCAAAAACTCACTACTCTTGCCAATAGGTAGAGGCCATAATGAGGTTCTTCAGGTAGAGTGAGTAAAGGTAGAGTGAGTATGATAATAATAGAGTATATTTGGGGTTGCTATTGTGTCAAGCAGGAATTCAAAGTCACTTTAGTAAATAATTATTGGTCTTTATATAGGTCCTGCATTTAAATGAGGACTTTTTATTCCAGTGGCTGTTTATACAGCTTAGTTAACTCTTTCTTACTGTGCTCAGTTCATGCACTGATGAAAAGCTGAGACAGGTGGATAGTAGGGAACTGATTGTGATGATAGGCAGAGGCAAAGTAGATCAACTGAATTGTCACTGTCCACTTGTGATGTATGCTCCAGAAGCTTTGTTGTGTACTAAGATATGTTTCTGAACAGCTTTCAGAGTCTAAGGACACCCACTGCTCATGAGTCACATTTCCAAGGTAATTCATGGTTTGAACAGGTGTCCGTCTTTCATCAGTGTCACTTCTCATACTCTGAGGAAGACAGGAGCAGGGGCAATATTATCCTCGTGTCTCAGATGACACAGGTGAAGGTCAAGCTAAGTGTCTTCCCCAGGGAGTGTGTGTGACTAAGAAAAGGGGGCTGGAGGCCAACCCATGTCTGCTGACAACAGACCTCATAGGATTCTGCACATGACAGCTCTTCTTCTTTGTACCAAGCACATGTGTTAGAGTCAGATATTTTGCAGTGATTATGACAAGGTCTTCAACCAACAACAGTTTCCTTTGGTACTTGGCTGAGTTTTCTTTTAACAACCTCTGTATGGCACAGGTGACAAAATTCTTTAGCAGCCCAGGGTGATGTCAGGTAGCTCTATCAGCATAAGAAGGAGGCCAGTCTAGGACAATGGGTATTCCTTTGCAGTGGTAGTTAAAAGCCATTTTAGAAAATTCTGGTGCAGCCTGGCCATCCCTAATCTAAACATTCAAAATCTGAAATTCTGAAAATTCTGAAACTTTTTGAGCACTGACATGATGCCACAAGTGGAAAATTCTATACACGATTTCATGTAAAGTGTCACAGTGAAATTGCAGGTACAGTAAAATTGTTATATAAAATTGCCTTCAGTCTATGTGTATAAGGTGCATATGAAACATGAGTTAATTCTGTGTTTAGATTTGAGTCCCATCTTCAAGATATCTCGTTGTGCAAAAACAATTCTGAATCCAAAACACTGCCAATTCCAAACACTTTGGATAGGGGATTCTCACCCTATAATGGGATGTTCTGGGTGAAGAAATGGGAAATTTAAATCTTCAAGAATGCTTTGGCACTATCATTTTTCATATTTTCTGTTCATGTGTAGGTTTTTCTGAAACCTGAGAATTAACCTAAAAATTATATTTTCTATGCCTACCAATGTATGTTAAAGGAAAATTTTTTTAAAAAATTAAAAAACAGTCTGAGTTCATGGTATGTTCATCATTAAAATCAGCTCAGTAACCTCTAGAGGGTTTAATGCTACCTCTGATAGTTCAAATAGAAAATACCTCTATTATTGAGACAATGAACTTAAAGCTTTGAATTTTGTAATAATTTGTAAAATTATTTCAGAAAGTGCTGAATATGTCTTGATATTTTTAAGTGAAATACCATAGTGGGTCATTTTTATTTTAAAAAAAATTTTATTTCATGAATAAAATAGTTTAACACAAGTCTGATCAAGTTAAAGTGCTAACAAAAGAAAACAATGAAAACCTAAGTTATTTTTAAAGTCAGTAATGCAACCAGCTATCTGTGTCATTTCTCTTTTGCATCTGTGTAAGTGAGCTCTCATAACATGTCCCAGGAAAGTGGTTATAATATTATTTTAAGAATCCCAGCCTGAATGTACAAGTTTGAATCCCAACTGAGTCCCAAGCATTTTTGTTTTTAGGTTTTGTGTTTGTTTCATGATGATCAATGCATTATTTGTACCCAAGAATCCTGATGTAGGCACACTCCTTAGAGCTTGTCTGAATCCCCTCACACAAAATTTAGATTTCATTCAATGTTTTGCTTCAGTGTAACTACGATGCCTCTGAAATATAGAACAATAGACCCTCATAGAAAGGAAAACCAAAGCTGTCATGCATGTCCAGGTGCATGCGCCGTGTAGAAGCCAGGGCAGACTTCAGCAGGTGGCATATCTTTGAAAGGATATGTCTGGCTCCACTGTTTGAAAGCTTCAAATTAGGTTATATTCCCTTTAGAGTATGAAATAAAATCACGGTAAGCTTTTATCCTGCTGCTTACAGTAGGCCCACACCTTTTTCACCTAATCCAAGGACCCTCAAGTGCTTGCCCCGCACAGTGGAGCCCATCTTTCTGCTGAGTGAGTAGAATAAACAGGACAGTTAACAAGCATCCTGCTTCCCCAAATGGCCACTGCCTCATGGCTCTGTCACTGCAGCCAACACCTACCCACTGAGAGAGACCACATTACCAAGGCCAGATGGAGGATTCCCGTAGTGTGGTAAGAGAAGGGTGCTCTGAGTCAGAGGAGCCAGGATGCCCAAGGCCCAGGGCTTGCCTTGCCAGCTGCTCTGCTGGTTCTCCTGCCACCCATCCCATGCAGTGCCGTGGAGCCAGGGGCTGAAGTGCAGCTCACAGTGTCCTCAACTCCCCACTCAACACAACTGTTTGGTTGACTTGCCCTGAACCATCAGTTCTGTTCTTTTGTTCTTGGATCTCAAAGCATCAGAATCAGATAAGTATTTAGCTGGTAGTGGACTATGAAGGGCAGCGCTGAAGAACACTTAAGACTAATGGGGGAGTCCTCCAGATCAGTTAGGAGTAGGTGGGGGTCTTCAGGAGTACTGGGAGTTCTTAATATCAGTCAGGAGTAGTGGGGGAATTTTCAAGATCACTGAGCAATAGTGGGGGATCCTCAAGATTATTAGAAATATTGGGGTATCTCTGATATCAGTTAGGAGTTGTGGTTCTGTAGGGTTTCTGGTGAGAGATGATGGCAGGTTGGTCTGGTGGGTGGAGATGGAAAGAGAGTCCTGCCTATGAGACTTGATTTGTACGGGATTTAGAAGGATTGAATGTAGAGAAGTAGATGGAGTTGTGGATGATGTCCCCAGGGGATAGCTGTGCTAATGCTAATGGTTGATGTGAAGATGACAAAGCTTTAGCTCTCTGCTAAAGGATTTTCCACAGGGCAAGTGTTGTTACTGCATTTTATTTTTGTTTTTTTTTTAAATTTGGATGAAGTACAATTTATTATTCTTAGATGTATTTTTAATGTCACATCCAAGAAATTTTCATATGACATTAGGTATTGAAGATTTTCTCCTACTATTTCTTCTATTTTTTTTTTTTGCATTACATTTCATATTATACTTTAGAGCACATTTTAGATATCTCTGGTTGTATACAAAGTATATTCACATCATTCGTGATTTCATACGTGCACTTAAGGTAATGATATCCATCTCATTCTACCATTTTTTTCCCTTCGTTCCCTTTTGCCCCCTCCCTTCCAATTTTACATTAAATCTATGATTCATTTTTGGATTTTTAAAAATATGTTATATGATGTATTGGTCAAAGTTTGATTTTTTTTTTTTTTTTTTTTTTTTTTTTTGCCTATACATGTTCAGTTGCTTCAGCACTATTTTTTGAAAAGATTATACTTCCTGAGTTGAATTGCTTTTTAACCTTTGTCAAAATTAGTTGACAGCTATTATAAATGGAATTGTTTCTTAATTTCTTTTTCAAATAGTTGTTGTTATAGAAATGCAACTAATTTGTATGTGTTGATTTTGTAACCTGAAAATTTACTGAATTTGTTAATCAGTTCTAACAATTTCTGGTGGAGTCTTTAGGGTTTTCCACATTTTTGGATCATGTCATCAGCAAATACAGACATTTTCACTTATTTTGTTTTTACATGGATGCCTTTTATTTCCTTTTATGACCATTTATCTGGTCGGGACTAAGATAAAATAATTAGGAATGAATTTAACCAAGGAGGTGAAAGATTATTACACTGAAAACTGTAAAACATTGATGGAAAAAAAACTGAAGAAGAAACGAATAAAAAGAAAGAAATCCCATATTCATGAATTGGAATAATCATATTTTAAAGAACTGCTAAAATATGTATACTACCCAAAGCAATCTACAGATTCAATGCAATTCCTATCAAAATTCCAATGTAATTTTTCACAGAAACAGAAAAAAAAAACCCTAAAATTTATATAGACCCACAAAAGACCCTGATAATTTGAAGCAGTTGTGAGGGAAAAAAAAAAAAAAAAAAAAAGCTGGAGGTATTACATTCCCTGATTTCAAAATACCCTTTTGCCAGGAAATTACGGTAGGGGCTGAAGTTTGTAGCTCTCCCTAAACCCGGGAATTGAACCTTCTCTGTCCAGCAAAGAAGCTGGGAGAGCCTGCCTCAGCAATAAGGCAAAAATGGGAAGGTAAAGGTAGATGGTATCCCCTCCTCTGCCTTCAGAAGACCCAGGACAATACCAGGGAGCCCATTCAGGTCAGTGCTGGAACTCAAGTTTATTGAGGAGGGTGGACCACGTTTATATGGGACATGAGCCAATCGGCAAAGAGATTATAGAGACAGGTAAAGAACATGGGCAAGTCCTATTGGCGGAGTAACTACCCTATCTTTAGGGTAGATTCGGTTCCCAGGACAAGGCAGGGGAAGGCCTCCAGGGATAGGCCAGGTCTGTAACAGGAAGTGGGAAGCAACCAGAGAGTTCCTATTCTGCTGATGTGTTCTTAAGTCCCCAACACCCTTCAAAGCTACTATGATCAAAACAGCGTGGTAACAGCTTAAAAACAGATACATTAACCACTGAAACAGGTATAAATCCTAGAAGTAAATCCAAGTATTTACTGTCAATTTATTTTCTACAAATTACCAAGAACACACAATGGGAATGATACAGTAACACAGTCTTTTAAGTGAATGGTGCTGGAAAAAAGGAGTATCCACATGCATAATAATGAAGCTGTACCCTCATCTCGTGTGTGTGTGTGTGTGTGTGTGTGTGTGTGTGTGTAGGTTCAAAATAGAGTAAAAATTTAGAAATAAGACCTGAAACTGTGAAGCTACTAGAGAAAAAACATAGGGAAAAAGTTCTGTGATATTGGGCTGGGCATTGAATTCTGGATACGACACTAGAAGCACAGAAAACAAAAGTCAAAACAAAATAAAGAAAGAAAACAGAGTAATGAGGCAATGCATAGATTGGGCTTTTCAAACCATAATCTGATAAAGGATTAATATCCAGAATGTATAAGAAATTCAAACAAGTCAATAGCAAAAAGACAATAACTCAAGAGATGGGATAAGGATCTGAACAAATACTTTCTAAAAGAAGAGATACAGATGCAACAGACACATTAAACAATGCTCATTATCAGGGAAATGCAAATTAAAACCACAATGATATATTACCTCATACCTGTTAAATTACTGTTATTAAAATGATGAATGATACCTAGTTTTGGCAAGAATGTGGAGAGAAATAAGCCATTTTAAACTGTTGGTGGGAATGCAAATTAGCACAGCCATTTTGGAAAATAGTGTGTAGTTTCCTAAAAACACTAAATATAGAACTGCCCTATGATCAAGAAATCCAATTTAGGGGTACATATCCAAAGGAGTAGAAATATCCCAAGTTCATTTTAGCATTATTCACAATAGTTAAGATATGGAAACCTCAATCATTTTCATTTTTTAAATTATTTGTTCTTTTTATATTTTTTAATTTAAAATTTTTTGTTTTAATTAGTTATACATGGCAGTAGAATACATTTCTGCACTTCAATATATCATACATAGATGGAATGCAATTTCTCATTTTTCTGAGTGTACATGTTGTAGAATCACATTGGTCATGCAGTCATATATAATAATGTAATAATATCTGTTTCATTCTACTGTCCTTCCTATCCCCACACTCCTCCCCTGCTCCCTTCACTTCCCTCTACCTAATCTAAGGTAACTCTGTTCTTTTCTAGTGCCCCCCTTATTATGAATTAGCATCCACATATTAGAGAAAACATTTGGCCTTTGTTTTTGGGGGGATTGGCTTATTTCACTTAGCACGATATTCTCCAACTCCATCCATTTACCTGCAAATGCCATAATTTCATTCTTCTTTAAAGCTGAGTAATATTCCATTGAATATATATATCATGTTTTCTTTATCCATTCATCTATTGAAGGATACCTACATTGTTTCCATAGTTTACCTATTGTGAATTGAGCTGCTATAAACATTAATGTGTGTCTGCATCATTGTAGTATGCTAATTTTAAGTCCTTTGTGTAAAAACCGAGGAGTGGGATAGCTGGCTGAAATGGTGATTCCATTCCAAGTTTTCTGAGGAATCTCCATACTGCTTTCCGTAGTGGTTGTACCAATTTGCAGTCCCACCAGCAATGTATGAGTGTGCCTTTTACCCCACATCCTTGCCAACACTTATTGTTGTTTGTATTCTTCATAGCTGCCATTCTGACTGGAGTGAGATGAAATCTTAGAGTACTTTTGATTTGCATTTCTCCAATTGCTAGATATATTGAACATTTTTTTCATATATTTGTTGATTGATTGTATATCTTTTTCTGAGAAGTGTCTGTTCAGTTCCTTGGCCAATTTGTTGATTGGGCTATTTGGTTTTTTGGGGCGTTAAGATTTTTTGTGTTCTTTATATATTCTAGAGATTAGTGCTCTATCTGACGTGCAGTAAAAATTTGTTCCCAATTAGTAGGTTCTCTATTCACCTTGATGATTTTTTTTTTTCTGATAAGAAGCTTTTTAGTTTGAATCCATCCCCTTTATTGATTCTCGATTTTAATTCTTGTACTATAGTAGAGTCTTATTAAGGAAGTCGGGGCCTAATCTGACATGATAGTGATTTGGGCCTACTTTTTCTTCTAATAGACACAGTGTCTCTGGTTTAATTTCTAAGTCCTTGATCCACTTTGAGTTGAGTTTTGTGCAGGTGAGAGACAGGGGCTTAATTTCATTTTGTTGCATATGGATTTCCAGTTTTCCCAGCACCATTTGTTGAAGAGGCTATCTTTTCTCCAATGTACGTTTTGGTGCCTTTGTCTAATATAAGATAACTGTAATTATGTGTGGGTTTTGATAAGAAATTAGAGAAAATTGACATCATTACTTAGTTGAGTCTTCCAACCCATGAACACAGTATGTCTCTCCATTTATTTAGGTCTTCTTTGATTCCTTTCATCTTTATTTTGTAGTTTTTAATTTAATTTAATTTTAATTTTAATTAATTTAATTTTAATTTTTAAAATTTAAGTTTGATACATGTTCTTTCAATTTACATTTAAGTATATTATTTTATTTCGAATGATTGAAAGTCATATTGTATTGAAAGTCATATTTAATTTCAGTTTCTACATAAGCATTGCTAGTATATAGAAATAGTTGATTTTGTATGTTTATGTCCTATCTTGTCCTCTGGCTGAATTCACTCAGCTTTAGGATATTTTGTATATATTTCTTAGGGTTTTCTATGAAGACTATGTTTTGTATATGTATGGATAATTTTATTTTCTTCTCTTTCAGTTTATATGCCTTTTATTTCCTTTTCGTGCCTTATTGCACTGGCTGGAACTTCTAGTACTGTTGAGTATGAACAGTGAGAGCAGGCATATTTTTCTGATTCTTGATCCCAGCGGGAAAGCATCCAGTCTTTGGATATTAATTATGATGGTAGCTGTAGACTTTATATAGATACTGTTAATTGTATTTAGAAAATTCCATTCTATTCTGAGTTAGATTCTAAGTGTTTTTATCGTGAATTGTTGGAATTTGCCAAATGTTTTTCCTGAGACAATTGCTATATGTTGCTTGTTAAGTAGATTATATTGCTTGATTTTTTAAAATGTCAAACTAACCTTGTATCTCTGGACTAAAGCACATTTAACCATGATATATTATTACTGTATATTTCTGGATTCTATATGCTAATATTTTGTGGAGGTTTCATGTGTCTGTATTCATAAGGAGTGTTTATACTTTTTTGTACTGTTTTTAACTGTTTTTGATAACATGATGACACTAACCTCAAAAAATGAAAATGATCTAAAATGATCTAAGTTCATGAAAAGCATAAAGAGAGAGAAAAAGAGGAAACTATTTCAGAAGAACTGAAAAGTAATGAAGTTACATAGCCATTGTGGCTTTGGAGTGCGTCCCTTATCCACAGTTTCACATTCTGTGGTTTCAGTTATCTGAGGTCAACTGTAGTTCAAAAATATTGAATGGAAAATTCCAGAAATAAACAATTTGTAAGTCTTAAATAGCTTTATTTACAGAAGATTGTTATAATCATTCTATTTTACTATTAGTTATTGTTGTTAATCTCTTACAGTGCCTAAATTATTAATTAAACTTTATAATAGGTATGGTAATACATAGAAAAACAGAATATGTAGGGTTTGGTACTCTCTGTGGTCTCAGGAATCTACTCAGGGCCTTGGAATGTGTCCCTATTGGATAAGGGAAGACCTTTCTTTTAGGTTCCAAAATGGGTCTGGAACAGAGATAATAGTGAAAGGATAATGGCTGTACCACAATTTGGCATTAATCAGAAGATTTTTAAATGTGAGCACCAAATTTGAAAGAGACTTTAAAAATTAAAGCATTAGAAAGAACATTTAGAAATGTAGCACCAAATATCACTTTTGGAGTTTGGTTGAGGTATGTGGCTTGAATCAGACGCAAATTATAAATCAATTCTGTATTTCATTAAAAAAAAATCCTTGCTTTTTTTAGTTGTGTGATCACATGGAATGTTCTTTAAATATTGACTTGATTACCTACACTCATTTGCGTATGTATAAAACATTTAAATCTATGTTCAATAAATAAGGCAGATGGGAGAACAAAAGGGAAAATATAATTTAAAAAATTAATGACACATAGTAATTGCATTTCTTGTCAATAATGACAAGTCTTGACTGCCTTCAGCTTCCTGTATACAGGCAAATTTTTAGCAACATTTTTGCTTAGTTCCACCTTGCTTCACCCTTCTCTGTGGTGACTAGCAGAAAGGGTTTTAGGAAATCAAACCAGTTGTGCTTCCTTTAGAGTTGCCAGATGTACATAAACACTGCAGTGGGTTACCCCATTAAGTTTGGATTTCAGATGAGTAAAAATGATATTCTAGTATAAGCTTGTCCCCTAAATTGCACGAGGCATACTTACACTAAAACACTCACTGTTTACCTGAAATTCTAGTTTCACTGGATGTCCATTATTTTATGTGACACCCCAATGTCCTTCCACATCTTGCTTATTTTCATTCACGATAAAAGCAAAAGAAGTTATAGAGGGTTCATTCAATAGCAATAGTTTTATCTAGCAAAGTTACATAGCACGAGAATAAGATGACTGTCTTTTCCTGGCAGGGGAACATCATGATAGACCTTGTGAAATATTTTTTTTTCCTACCATGGGTGTCTAAGCCAAGGTTTTTAGCCCTGGGTGGGGGTCACACCCTCCCAGTAATACTTTGTGCCCTGTACCATCCTTGCTCACTCACACTTTCTGTTCACAGTGATCTCACTTCATTTGTCCTGCCAGCATCTAATTATTCAAAAAGATTCTTACTCATCCACACATCCTCCCCTCAGTCGTATTTTGCATTTACCCTTTTAGGATGCTCTCTAAATTAGTGTCCATACACTACAGATAGCAACATTTACATACTTCCTGGGCCAGACATGTGAGTAGATACAGAGTTTAGGCTGTGCATGCTTTCCTTAAATTGCACACCTTTGTGGGGTTGTCCTGACATCATGTATAGTGCTTGGATTCAGTTATTGATCTGAAGAATAGATAGTAGAACTTCTCTGTCAACAGATACCAGGCAGGCTGGGGAAAGCTCTTAGCAGTCATACTGCTGTCTTTCCTTATTGCAGCACAAGTTTCCAGAGCCCCTCATTCTATTCCCTTCTGCTCCCTTCTCTTCCAGGCAGCTGGCAAAGCCCCACTGTGAATTTGAGCCATGTTGTTGTGAACCAAATTCTTTTCTCTGTTAAAATTTGTTTCAACCCAGAGGAAGGTAATGCTACTGACTCTTGTTTGTGTTTTTGTTTAATTTTTTAGGGATTTGGGGCCACTAGAAGTACAACTCTGCCAAAAATAAAGCTCAAGATTGGTACTTCTTTCAGGACCAAATACCTTTAATGTAGAGTCAGAAAAAAAAGGAAACATTATAGGAAGTTTACTAGCAGCTAAAATGGAAACCTTCAGTTACTTTCCTGCTTTATTTTCAAGGTTCCAAAGAAGGTAGGGCACTGGATGAGGAGAACCCCAGCAAAAAGCAGAAAGGCTGCTGCTAGGGGCATTTTCTCTGAGGACTGAACTCCTTATTCCCAAGTGTGTATTATTCTTCAGTTTTCTTTCTTTGTGTTTTAATTTGTTCTTTTTAGATATACATGACAGTAGAGTGTATTTTGACATATTATACATGCATGCAGTATAACTTATTCTAATTAGGATCCCCTTGTGGTTGTGGAGTTTCACTGGTTATGTATTCATATATGAACATGGGAAAGTTATGTCCAATTAATTCTATTGTCCTTCCTATTCCTATCCTCTCTCCCTTCCCTTTTTTACCCTTTGTCTAATCCAATGAGCTTCTATTCTTCCCTCCCTACCTGCCCCCAATCATTGTGTGTTATTATCCACATATCAGAGAGACCATTCTGCCCTTGGATTTTGGGGACTGGCTTATTTTACTTAGCACGATATTCTCTAGTTCCATCCATTTACCAGCAAATGCCATAATTTCATTCCTCTTTATGGCTAATATTCCATTGTGTATATATGCCACATTTTCTGTATCCATTCATCTGTTAAAGGGCACCTGGGTTGCTTCCATAGCTTGGCTATTGTGAATTGAGCTGCAATAAACATTGTTGTGGCTGCATCAGTATAGTATGCTGATTTTAAATCCTTTGAGGATATACCGAGGAGTGGGATAACTGGGTCAAATGTTGATTTTATTCCAAGTTTTCTGAGGAATCTCCATTCTCTTTCCAAAGTGGTTGCACAAATTTTCATTTCCACCAGCAATGTATCAATGTAGCTTTTCCACCACATCTTTGCTAACATTTATTGTTCCTTATATTCTTGTTAATAGCCATTCTGATTGGAGTGATATGGAATCTCGGTGTAGTTTAATTTATATTTCTCTAATTACTAGAGATGTTAAATATTTTTTCATATATTTATTGACCATTCGTATTTCTTCTTTTGTGAAGTACTGTTCAGTTCCTTTGCCCATTTATTGGTTGGGTTATTTGTTATTGTTGTTGCTGTTGGTTTTATTTTATTTTATTTTACTTTTGGTGTTAAGTTTTTTGAGTTCTTTGTATATCCCAGAGATTAATGTTCTATCTGAGGTGCAGATTTCAAAGATTTTCTCCCATTCTGTAGGCTCTCTTCACATTCTTGATTGTTTCCTTTGCTGTGAAGGAGCTTTTTAGTTTTATACCATCCTATTTATGATTCTTGATTTTACTTCTTGCACTTCAGGAATCTTGTTAACGAGGTCAGTTCCTCTGCTGACATGATGGAGAGTTGGACCTATATTTTCTTCTAGCAGGCACAGGGTCTCTGGTTTAATGCATAGGTCCTTGATCCACTTTGAGTTTAGTTTTGTATGGGGTGAGAAATAGGGGTTCAATTTCATTCTGCTACATATGGGTTTCCAGTTTTCCCAGCACCATATGTTGAACAGGCTATCTTTTCTCCAATGTATGTGTATGGCATCCATTCTTCAGTTTCTACCATTTCCAACTAAATTCACTTTGAATACAGGTTAAAATTTTCTTTGTGATGGGCTATTTTATTCAATCAAATACCAAGGTAAAATATTAGGTAGTTGTTAATATCTGTGGAATTCTGGCAATTTTCATATCTATTCTGTTTCTGAAAGTGTCAATAAATTGTAACTATACCATGGTTAAATTGATTTAAATGTGTTTCTTTGGTTAAATTTCATTAATATCTATTTGTTAAGAATTGGTCTTTTAGTACTTAGAATACTTTCCTACAGTTTTGATCTCATAATAGCAAGGAAAAAAATACTACTTGCTACAATTCTATTACCATTTATGGGAATGTTGCTGTAGCCCTCAAAACTGAATGTAGATTTTTCCAAATGGAAGTGGTTTATTTTGTAAATATTCCATTTTATACCTCTTACTCTGAAACTTAAAGAAAACTCTTTGGGATTTAATAGCCATGAATTATACACACACTTGTATCAAATGTGTGTTAGCCAAATTTCATGGACAGACGTGCAGGGAAATCACCTTGGTTGGGCAATGCGTGGATGTAGGGTCTTCATTTTTATTACTTGGGACTGCTCTGACTCATTTCCCAACTGTGAAGCTCAGCCCTGGGCTAGGAAATCATACTTGAAAATAATGCCCTCTTTACTTTTCCTTTGGGAAAGGAACATAGAAGTGCTTAATTTAAGACATAACAAGAATGTCCCCTCTACCCATTAGATAACTACTCTAAAAAAATCAGAAAATATGTGCTGGTGAGGATGTGGAGACATTGGAACCCTTGTCTTTCTGGTGGGAGTGTAAAGTATAATTCCTGCTGTGTGAAACAGACTAATGATCCTCAGAAAATAAAACATAGAACTACTGTGAGAACCAGCAACACCTCTTCTGGAACATACCCCAAATAATTGAAAGTGGGATTCAAACAGGTATTTGTACACCCATGTTCACAGCATCATTCACAATAGCCAAGAGATGTAAGCAACCCATAGTCTCCCACTATGGATGAATGGATATGCAAAATACTGTATATGCAGAAGATGTATATGCATAAGTCTCAAGAAGGAAGGAAATTCTGACACATATTGACATATACAGATGAACTTTGAAGACATTATACTAAGTGAAATAAGCCAGACACAAAACAATAAATACTGTCATTCCACTCATATGAGGAATCTACAGTAGTCAATTTCATAGTAGAATGGATGTTGCTGGGGATGGGGGTTGGGGAGTAAGGAGTTGGTGTTTAATGGGTTTCAATGTCAGTTATTGGGAAAGAGTTCTGAATATGGATGATGGTGATAGTACAGTGTGACTATACTTAAAGCCCCCAAAATGTATTCCTTAAAATGGTTAAGATGGTCAGATTTTATGTTATATGTATTCTACCACAATTTCAGTTTCAGGTGTGTGTGCCTGTTTAGAAATGGAGACATTCATTTCTTCTTGTGCCCATAAAGATCTTTCTGTGATGGGAGATCATATTCACTCTGCAGATTATATGTGAAACCCTTGAGCACTTTAGGTTCTCTTTCAGGTTAGTGCGCCTTGAGCCCTCCGTAGGTTTTCTCTGGCTCCCCATGTAGCCAAGGGTGCCTTAGTAAATGGGGCTCATGCCTGAAGTACCTCTGGTTTAGACCAGAGGTAGGGATGTCTCCCCTGGCACTGGCCTAGATTTTCACCCTCCCCGCCCAACATTTTCTCTCTTCCTTTCTTTCTTAGTGAAAGTGAAATGCACACATTAGATGAATCTTGACGGATACAAACAACTAACCAAATCCTTACTAAGATATAGAACATTAACATTGTACCAGACAGTTCCCACATGCCATGTTCAAACCCTTCTCCCAGTCAACTGCCTTTCTGATTTCTCCATCATAGATTCCTTTTGTCTCTTTTAGAACTTCATGTGAGAGGGAATAGGGCAGGAGGAACTCATCCTCCCTGAGCTTCATGTTTTCACCACTGTTCCGTGTTGTTGCTGGACTGGTAGCCTGGTCCTTTTCATTGTTGTCTGTATTCCATTGTCTCACTGTGCCAGGGACTGTTCAGCCACTCTCCTCTTGTTGGCCCAGTGTGGAGTTCTTATGAATGAGGCTGCTGTGAACATTCTTATACAGGGCTTTTTGTGGCTGATGTTTTGGTTTCTCTTATGTTAATACCTAGGAGTGGAATTATTGGGTCATAGGATGGTTGACAAAAGATGGCTGGACTGTTCTACATTCCTTCCCACAAGGTCTGAGCATTCTGGTGGTTCTGTATCCTTGCCAGCATTTGATATTAGCAGTCTTATGTCCTTTAAGGCATTCTGGTGGGTGCATGGTAGTCCATCATCATAATTCTAGTTTGCATTTCCTGTTGACCAATGGTGTTGAACATTTTTATTGGTCATTCTTATAATCTTCCTTTGTGAACTGTTTATTCAACTCTTGTACTCATTTTTACTAGGTTGTCATCTTTTGATTGTTGAGCTATGGTCATGTCTTTTCATATGATAAGCAGAATTTTAAAATTTTTATGAAGTCTATTTTTCATTTATGGTTGCTATTTCTGTGTCTCAAGAAACCTGTCACCTTAAGCTTTGAAGATATTTATATTTTTTTGAAGTTTAGCTTTTATATTATAGTTTACAGTTCATCTTTAGTTACTTCTTTGTGTGTTGTATGTGTAGGGATTGAGAATTTCTGTGTGGATATCTAATTTTTCCAGGCATTATTTGTTGAATAGAAAATCCCATCCCTGATTAATTATAATGGTGCCTTATTAAGAATCAAATGGTCTTATTTAAAAAGAAATAAAATGGTCATATAATTAAGGATCTATTTCTGGGCTCTTTGTTTCATTGATCATTCTGTCTATTATTTTGTCAGTACCACACTACCTTGATTACTGCACCTGTATGGTATAATCCCAGCCCCTGACTTTGGCAATTCATGGTTTGCTCCAGTGCGATAGAGTAGCTAATGCTAATATTGCTTGTTCATACTCACTTCCCTTATGCATAAAACAATGATGATGTCAGTGGCTGGTGATAATTAGGTGAATTCTGATGGTGACATCGGTTAGTACATGCATAGGATATCTTCAGCAAATGTTTTTGTTCCTATTTGATTCTGGAGATGGGCTCACATCTTTTTGTACAGTCAGCACACTGCTGTGGTGTAGCTGAAAGGTCAATGTAGGAACAATTATGTGAAAAAAATTTAATGAAGATTTTTTTTTCCCCTTTGGCAAAGAAAAAAAAAACATAATGGCCATCCATTTGGTTTCAGTGTTTACCTTGGCCATTTTATTTTGCAGTATTCTCTAATTTTTTTTTCTTTTTTCTAATCTTTTAAAGATTTCCTATCTAATCTTCAGTGTTCACATATATCAAATGAAGAGAATACCCCTCAAGGTCATTGCCAGGCACAGATGCATTCAGGCATATGAAAGCACTTTGTAGGATCTAAAACATTATAACAGCATACTTTGCTGTCTTGACCAGTAAAGATTCAGAAGTCAGGGAAGATTAGTTTTTTTTTTCTCTTTTCATTTTTAAATATGATTCATATGTGAGGTCTCACATCATAGATTTGTTATTGATTGATGGCATATTTTAAATAATTTACTAAAATCATTTACTAAAATGTTTACAGACTTAATGAACCAGCTCTTGCTTTCTTGGAGGTTTTAATTTTAGGCACAAACCAGGGCATGTTCAAACAAGAAATAGCAACTGTGGAATGCAGACATGCAGACTTAAGCAAGCATCACATGGTGGTGATGAGACTAAGGAGTGAGCTATGAACTCTGCCTGCTTCTTGGGGTATGTTTGGAATACCTCAGATTCCCTTAACACAGATGAAGGTGAGTGCCCCAGGCAAGGGGCAAGGAAGGAGAGGGGGGAGAATTAAGATAAGGGTAAGAAATGGCCACCCCCCAGTGAAGACATGATTGCTGTAGTCACTTTGAGCCCCAGGGAGTTACTTTGAGGACTGTTTGAGAGTATCAGCTGCTGGATTAAGTGTTCCTGGGTCTCAGGTCACAGACAGAGGTGTTTCCCTTTTCTGTAGTCTGCTTAGATTCTGATTCTGAGCTTCCCCTCCGTGCAGGCTGCACCACAGTCACTGTGGGTGTTTTCTGTCTCCCTGAGTTGTCTGTAGGTTGGCTCTTCAGAACTGAATGGGCATTGTACCCAGGGGGAATGGCCATCCTCAGGCAGGAGGCATTGGTCCTCATAGATGAATGCTACACTGTCCATGCCCCTGTGTACCTGGTACTTTCAAGAATGTGCACCTGGCAAAGGTTGGAAACATTGAGCATCTTTATAGTAACAGTCCAAGTTCTAGAGTCCTCATGTCATGCCATTGGTCTCTGCTCCAGAGCTTTCATCCTGCAGTAGTAAGCAGAGCCTGTGGGACCAAGAGTGAAGGTAGTAGAAGCATTCTTTCATGGGCTCAGGGAGTGACTTATAGAATGGAATTGGAGTGGACAAGGAAGAGTGTGGGGAACTCCTGGTACAGAAACTGCCCCTTAGTGTGTTGATAATGCCTGGCTAAGCTTGAGCTAGAGAATTTGTTAGAACTGTTAGAAATGCAGCACATTAGCCAGCTCTGTCTCAGGCTTAGCACTGCCCCAGGAAGAAAGGGAGGGGTCTTTATGCCTCTGGACTCTATTGAGGGGATCTCCTGCTGCTGTCTCCCAGGGCGCATGTTTGCTATCCATTCCCAGATGTTGGTCACTTTGGTGTTCATCTGGTTAATTAATACAGTCACTCATTCACTTAACAGATTTATGAGGCATGTACTATATGTTAGGGGCATCAAGTGCAGAAATAAACAAACAAGCACTATTTCCCTTCAAAGACAGGGTTCAATGCCATTGGATGTTCAATGCCATTGGACGTTCAAAGGCATGGCAGTGAGAAAGGGGCCAGGCTCTCTTCCATTAATAGTATACATGACCTAGCTCCTGGCTTAGGATCTGGCCAAGGTAAAGCCAGAAAAAGAGAGAGAGAGAGAGAAAGAGAGAGAGAGAGAGAGAGAGAGAGAGAGAGAGAGAGGAATGGGGTGGAGAGGTGCAGTGACAAATCTTGGCCAGAGAGAGAGAGAGAGAGAGAGAGAGAGGAATGGGGTGGAGAGGTGCAGTGACAAATCTTGGCCAGAGGGCCTGTGACAATAAATGCTTGGGTGTTAACCAGCTTAACATTTAAAAGTTGAAAACTGAAGTAGGAAGTTTTCTAGGCCAAAAGAAAGTACAGATCAGTGAGGAACTATTTCAGAAAAATTTGGTTCAAGGCCATACACTTTCTTAGTTTACTCCCCTACGTTATCCATCAGAAATGTCTTAACGAGTACAAAAGAATTACTGTGCACCCAGGCATGATGTGCACACCTGTAATCCCAGCTAAGGGATTAGGAGTCTAAAGGAGGAGGATTGTAGGTTCTAGGCCAGCCTGGGCAACTTAGCAAGACCCTGTCTCAAAATAAAATTTTAAAAAAGGGCTGCGGATGTAATTCTTGTAGAGTGCTTGCCTAGTAGGCACAAGGCCCTGTGTTCAACCCCGACTCCCTATACTTAAACAAACAAAGAGTTATCATGCTGCAGAGTAAGGTAACCATGGAAAAAAGAAGGAAAAAAAACATAATCAAAAGACTGAAAGAATGTGGACAATTCAGAGACCAACTCAGTAATTCAGGAAAGTAAATTTCCATATTTTCAAAGAAAATGCTGGCAACAGGATCTCTAGAGCAGACATTGAGCATCAAAGAAAGATTCAGAGGAGCATATGAGACAGGAAAAACAAGGCCCAAGGTGGGGAAAATGTGGAAGAGAAAAAGGAAAATGATATCCACATAAAGCCCAACTGAGGAGACACAAAACGGGCAACCTCCTTAAAATCAAAACACCACAAACAGGGGAGAGGAAACTACACAAGAGAAGCAAAGTGTCAGCATAATTTTAATTCTTAACAAAGAGTTTTAGAAAGAAGGGGGGTGGATAAGTATATGAAAGAAGGAAGCTATGTTAATGTATAGACCAGACCTGACTCTGTCATTCAAAAGGAATGATGGTATTTTGAGGTGAGCTTATGCCCTGGTGTTTGAGGTGAGCTTATGCCCTGGTGAATTTCCCCATTTCCATGGGGCTTTTCACCTTTATGCCTTTATGGTCAGAAAGGTAAAGGATTATGGAAAACAGGATCACCTGGGTTAGTCTCTGCCCAGCAACAATTTGTAAAAGAATACTGAGGAAATAGTTTCTGGTAGATCCTGGAACAAGGAGGCCCCACACATTTCTTAGCCAAATCCTCCTAAGTATACAGATAAGGTCAATGGACAGATACAAAGATGCTAGAAGTCAGAGAGCGTAGCTGTTGTGAGCCTTTCTGAAAACTGTTAAATGTCAAAACCCAGCCAAAATAGAAACAAATAAAAGTACAAAGCTTGGCATAAGATGGGTGTTGATGAATCTTGGATATGTTTAAATATAAGAATAAGACAAATTGGCCGCACCAATTTGCAGTACCACCAGCAATGTGTGAGTGTGGCCCCCCCCCCCCCACACACACATTCTTGCTAACACTTATTGTTGTTTATATTCTTAATAGCTGCCGTTCTGACTGGAGTGAAATGAAATCGTAGAGTAGTTTTGATTTGTATTCCCCAATTGCTAGGATGTTGAACATTTTTTCATATATTTGTTGATTGATTGTATATTATCTTCTGAGAAGTGTCTGTTCAAGTTCCTTGGCCCATTTATTGATTGGGTTATTTGGTTTTTTTTGGTATTAAGATTTTTGAGTTCTTTATATATCTTAGAGTTTAGTGCTCTGACATGCGTGTGGTAAAAGTTTGCTCCCATTCTGTAGGCTCTCTGTTCACCTCACTGATTGTTTCTTTTGCTGAAAAGAAGCTTTTTAGTTTGAATCCATCCATTTATTGATTCTTGATATTAATTTTTGCACTATAGGAGTCATGTTAAGAAAGTTGGGGGCCTAATCTGACATGATGGAGATTTGGGCCTACATTTTCTTGTATTAGGTGTGGGGTCTCTGGTTTAATTCCTAGGTCCTTGATCCACTTTGAGTTGAGTTTTGTACATGGTGAGAGATAGAGGCTTAATTTCATTTTGTTGCATATGGATTTCCAGTTTTCCCAGCACCATTTGTTGAAGAGGCTATCTTTTTTCCAATGTGTGTTTTTGGTGCCTTTGTCTAATATAAGATAACTGAAATTATGTGGGTTTGTCTCTGTATTCTCTATTCTGTACCATTGGTCTATAAGTCTATTTTGGTGCCAATACCATTCAGTTTTTGTTATTATTGCTCTTTAGTATAAAGTCTGGTATAGTGAAGCTACTTGCTTAACTCATCCTGCTAAGGATTGCTTTAGCTATTCTGGGCCTCTTATTTTTTTTCCAGATGGATTTTATGACTGCTTTTTCTGTTTATAGCAGCACAATTCACAACACCTAAATTGCAGAACCAACCTAGATGCCCTTCAATAGATGAATGGATAAAGAAGATGTGGTATATATACGCCATGGAATATTATTCAACATTAAAAAAGAATAAAATCATGGCATTTGCAGGTAAATTGATGGAGAATGTAATGCTAAGTGAAGTAAGCCAATTCCTAAAAACCAAATGCCAAATGTTTTCTCTGATATAAGGATACTGATTCATATAATGGGGATGTGGGAAGCATGGGAGGAATAGATGAACTTTATATAGGGCAAAGTGGAGGGAGGAAAAAGGGGGGAGCATGGGGGTAGGAAAGACAGTGGAATGAGATGGACATTATTATCCTAAGTACATGTATGAAAACACGAATGGTGTGACTCTACTTTGTGTACAACCAGAGACATGAAAAATTATGCTGTGTGTGTATGTATATATAATATGAATTGAATCACATTCTGCTGTCATATATAACAAATTAGAATAAATATAATAAAATAAAAAGAAATGGCAAACTCCAAAATTAACAAGTGAATTACAACTCCAACAGAGAACACATGGAATATAGCCTTTGAATCACCTCTTTAAAAGCCCCCTGTTCCTGCTGATGGGCAGATTCACAGCCTTTGGGACAGGAGTTGCCTGTGTTTCTCCTTTGCTAGCAAAGCAATAAACCTTCTTTTTCCTTTTTCTCAAAAAAAAAAAAAAAAAAAAAAAAAAAGACAAATTGGCCATCTCTGTGAATCGTTGTGGCAACTCATACTTTAAATTATATAAACCTTGCAAATAACAGTATAATTTAGGACAATCTCTGTCTGGGGGAAGGGAAGAGACATGCAAGTACAGTCGGCCCTCCATGTTTGCAAGTTCATATCAAAAAATATTTGAAACCAAGTTCATATCAAAAAATATTTGAAAAAAATTGCATCTGTAAAGTACCCATGCACATTTTCCTTGTCATTATTCCCCAAACAATACAATATAGCCACTATTAACCTAACATTTCTATTATTCTAGGTATTATAAATCACCTACAGATGATTTAAAGCACACACGAGGATATGCCTAGATGATATGCAAATATTTTGCCATATCATATAAAAGACTGGAACATCCATGAATTCTGATGTCTGCAAGGAGTCTTGAAACAAATCTTTCATGGATACCAAAGGATGACTGTATATAATGTTCTCATCTTTCTTAGACAAACAGTTGATGGTCACTACATTGAAGATGCTGTTTCTAAAAATGAAGCCTATAACTTTAAGGTTTTCATGGTGGTTTTGTTACTTTTAGAGCAGTTTTTTTAGAGAAGTGTCTCTTAAATTGAAAAATATTTCTATGAAATTTAGCAAAACTTCCTGATTTGCTGTTACATCTTTTCTTTCATTATTCTTGTAGGGAAAAATATGACCTACCAAATGTTCAGTGTGCTGTGGTATTGGAAATACCTGGTGACCTGGCATTCCTGAACAAAGCATCATGGCTAGGTGATAGGTGTTGCTATGGAAATGAATCAGGTGGTGGAGGGTTGGAGATGCTATGAGGCTTAGGAAGCTCTCTCTGAGGTGTTCAGATAAGGCCTGGATGCTGAGTTGGAGCCAGCTTGACTAAGAAAGCATGCTTCAGGATCCCGAGCAGGAAGGAGCCTGTTCCACAAAGAGAACAAAGGCTTTTTCTTTTCTTTTTTTTTTTTTTTTTTTTTCCTTTTTTTTCCAGTGTCCCCATTTTGCTGGTACTGTAGCAGGTAGTCTGCCTGTTGGGTAATGCGGTTTCCTACTATATACTTCATGACCTGGACTGTTTCTTAGGGTTTTTTTTTTTTTTTTTTTTTTTGGTTGTTGTTAGGTTTTGTTTTATTGTTCTTTTTTTTTCCCCTACCTAACCAGCTTTTAGGACGATCTGGAAAGTACTCAGTGAATATATAAGTATGGATGCATGCATGGATGGATGAATGAATGAATGATTTTTGGGTATAAGGTTGATGACATTATAGTTTCTGCCATGAAATACTTTGTATTTTATGTTTGACATTTTAAAGTAGAATGCCTTTTGCAACCAATATCAAATACATTTTACAGCATGGAATTGAGGTTGCCAAATGATGGCTTGTGACCAAGCAGTTCGATAATCTGGCATTCTCTCATGAACCCACTAAGTTGCTCTCATAAAAGATTTACATTATAAGGTAAATATGCAATCAGAGAAATTAAAATCCCCGCCAAGATCTGCATCTGTACCGATCTGAGAAGAAAATAAGTTGAGATATTTCCTATAAGATTTAGGATGCAGTGCCCTCCTGGAAGACTTGAGTGAAATGCTTTGGTGACTTTATGCTTACTTATTCTTTGCTGAGAGAATGTTTACATTACAAATATAATGCCCTTTAGAAGCAGGGTAATGAGTCATTATAGCTCCTTTAAGGTAAATGCATCCCCTTTGTTGGAAAGATTGCTAGGTGGGAGCCTATATATTTTTTTTAATATTTATTTATTTGTTTTAGTTGTACACAATGCCTTTGTTTTTACTTGGTGCTGAGGATAGAACCTGGGCTGCGCACATGCTAGGTGAGCCCTCTACCTCTGAGCCCCAGCCCCAGTCAAAGGGAGCCTACATTTTGACAATCAAGTATATGGATTTGTTATTTTGTGTAAGGTGGCTGTTATTTACAGGTTTACATGTGGAATGCTGTTGTTTAAGTCTGTACCCTACAAGATTGGAGCAAAGGTAATGTCTTCCCTAGCAGCCGAGCTTAGGAAGATTGGTGGAAGGTCACTCATGGTCCTACCTGTGCTCAAAAGAGGTGTCCAGGGGAGATGGCCAGGAGCAGGTCTCTTTGTATCCTGTATTCTTTGTCTTTGAAACACAAGCCTCAAAGGGACTGATGAAACTGATGAAAGTTGTCAATGTATAGCTGGTGCATCCTTTGAATGTTGTTTTTCAATCTCCAGAAACCTATGACACATCAGCCAATATTTTTGTGTCCCATTTTGTTCTCTTTAGTTTATACCAGGGATCAGTAGCTCAGAGTTTTTCCCCACAGAAAACTTTTAAGATTGAGGTTTTTTTTAATTTTAATTTTTATTGTTGTTGTTGTTTTCCTTTAACCAGATATTTGGATCTGTGGAGATTTTGGAGACTTCTGTTAGAGTACACGGCCCCCTCCACCTTGAGATCAAGGCTGCATAAAGACATTTCCTGGAAACTTGTACTACTGTGTGTGTTTCCTGGTGATCTGCCCATGTGGCACCCGTGGGCCTACCTGGATTTTAGGTGACATCCTTGCAGACTCTAGGATTGCTGAACTCTCTTATATAAGAAGGTTCCTGCAACTGACACTTGCAGTATGCTATTTAAAGGAAGTTTTCTGTGAATTCTTTGCAAGTGAAGAGAAGCTTGTCTGGGTTTGTGATGTTCCTTCTCTGCCCACAGAGAGGTGGGGTTGCCATGCTGGGGTACAGGCCTGCAGTAGTCCCTCAATGGCACCCACTTGTGACCAGAGCCTTTCTTGTCTCATCTGTAAATGAGGTATACTGGTCAGAATTCTTGTTTGCTTACTTCTTTTGGCATTGTGCTGATGAACAGTAGGACCTAGATGGAGTAGGGACTCTGGGCCAGGGGTTCCTGAGGAATCCCAATGATATTCAGCTGTGTCTCTGGACATATCGGCTCCAGAGAGCAGTTCTCTAGGAAGCCCAGGCCTGTGTCTGCCCCACGTGGCTTTTTTTTCTCACTATGTGACTGCGTCATTTTCTCACCCTGCTGCTAGCTCCCTCCTGAGTTTCCTCATGCTCATGGGGGCAGATGTCCACCAGCAACTTCCTTGCTGTAGGGAGCTACCACCTTATACAACACCAAAAATAGAGCAACATCAGAAAAAATATATAGGTACATTGGACCACATCCAAATTAAGAATTTTTGTGCTGAAAAAAAAAAATGCCTTTGAAGACGTGAAAAGACAACCCACAGGATAGGAGAAAATATCTACAAATTATACCTGATAAGGGATTCATATCCAGAATACATAAAGAATTCTTATATCTCAATAATAAGACAAATAACCCAACAGAAATAGGGAAAACACTTGAATAGACATTTCTCCAAAGAAGATAAACAAGTATTCAGTAAGCACATGAGAAGATGCTCAATATCATCAGTCATTAGGGACATGCAAATCAGACCCACATTGAGACATCACTTCACACCCACTAGGATGTCTAGAATTAAAAAAAAAAAAAAAAAAGCTAGACGAGTGTTGGTGAGGAGGTGGAGAAATTGGAACTATCATACAATGTTTGTGAGAATATAAAATGGTGTGACTCTCTGAAAACAGTTTG
This sequence comes from Tamias sibiricus, assembly GCA_025594165.1. Taxonomy (NCBI): domain Eukaryota; kingdom Metazoa; phylum Chordata; class Mammalia; order Rodentia; family Sciuridae; genus Tamias; species Tamias sibiricus. Next base: position 137,469,482 of record CM046659.1, read on the forward strand.
GCAGTTCCTCAAAAAAGCTAAACATAGAATTTTCATATGACCCAGCAGTTCCACTCTTAGGTATATGCTGAAGAGAAATGAAAATGCGTGTGTCCATCCAAAAACTTCTACATAAATGTTCATTAGTATCATTCTTAATAACTGAAAAGTTGAACCAATCCAAATATCCATCTACTGATTAATGGATAAAGAAAATGTAGTATATAGTGGTATATTGTAGCATATAGTGGCATATTATTCTGTAATGCAAAGAAATAAAGTACTGATATATGCTACAATCTTGTTGGTCCCTAAAAAGAAGCTAAGTGGAATTAGCCAGTCACATTGTATGGTTCTACTTACATGAAATGAAATAGATTTAAAGAGTCAAAAAGTAGATTAGTGTTTGCCTAGAGCAGGGGGTCTTGGAGGGAATAGTAAGTGACTACTAGGGTAGTGAAAATGTTCTAGAATTAGATTGTCACGATGGTTGTGCTTCTCTGTGAATATATTAAAAACCATTGAATTAATGGGTGAATTATATGGTTAAGTGACTTATATGTTAATGAAGCTTGTTAGTAAGTAAACAGAATCCAAATTTCTGGGGAATTAACCTGGTCCAGCATGTGTGGTGCCAGTCATGGTACCCAGAGTGAAGTTCTGTTGTAATAGTGTAGCTATCAGACAGTGTGGAGCTGCATCCCTAACTAGGTAGGAAGGCGAAGAGCTGGGCAAAACAGCAATAGGTGCATGAAGATAACAATGGTATCTACCTTGAAGGGTAGCATTAAGATCAAAATAAAGAAATCCATGTGAATCACTTAACACAGTACTTGACACACCATACATAATGACTCTAAAGGCCACAATACCATCACTTTACCCTGGCAAAAATTCTTAGGTATAACATACACATTAAGGCTCAAAAAATAAGCAAGTTATGAACTCCACCTAAAGGAAACTGAAGAGAAATCCAATAATGAAAAGGTTATTTAACTCCAACTTGTCATTTCAAACTTCAAAAGCAAGGGGTGGGTGGTTGATTGCTTAAGTGGGATACATTTGTTCCTTGTATTTTTAAATCTATAGATTTGGAATCATTTTATATATAGATACAGTCTCATTTAGTACCCAAGAGTAATTTGTATTCACCGTTGTTTGCATGAAGATTTATTGATTCCTGCCTATATTTTATTGTCATTAAGTTTCCACTATTGCTTCTTGTGATATGACATAGTAAGTGATTGCCAACAGAAGCAATAACAAGAATGTTGAAGGATAGAGTGGGACAGGAGTAGGCTTTCTGTAATCAACTTTGGTAAGTGACACTGAAAGCAAGAGCTTTATTTAACCTCTTAGGTTCCATCATTTGCCATGTGAATGAGACCATTTCACAGTACTGAGGTGGGAGTAAAAGGGGACTAGGTATTTAAAACTCCTGTGTATTGAGGAGACAATCACAATACCATGAACACTGTGATTATGACTTTAATGATCACAATATATGTACTAAACAGTATGTAACATATAGTACAAACATACATTATGTTACTTAATATTTGTAAGTACTTATATATTTACACATTATATATAAATATTTAAACAGATGTGCTTATATGAAAATTAAGCATATTTTGAATTATGTACATAATTTTGAGCACTTTAGAAAAAAGTAGTCTATGAAGATGAAAGAAAATAAATTGAAACCCAAAGTTTTGTATTCTCAAACAACCACTGTTGGTATTGGCCCTTCCAGATTTTATTTATTTATTGTTCCACAAACATATAGATCAGGCTAGTCTTATTCCACTTTCCCCTGAAAATTTACAAAACATCCTTGTGCACTAATAAACACATACTTATGCCTTAAAAACATTTTCGAAGATAAGTTTAGAGTCACAAAAGATTTACAAAAATAGTCTTAACTTGCAGCCTCCTAGGACCTATCATGCTTCTACAGAAGTGCTTTACTCTTTGTTTTTTGGTTTTATGTTAGTTTTTAGGTCTTATTTCCCACTCTCACCCCCCAAACCATTTTTTCCAGGTCAGAGGAATTATTGGGCTTTTAATGCATTTACATTATTAACCACAGGGTAAAGGTTCTATTTTTCATTAGATTCTTGCCTTTAAATTTTAAGTTTTAGGGCTGGGGATGTAGCTCTGTGGTAGATCACTTGCCTTCCATGGGCCAGACCCTGGGTCCAATCCCAGCACTGCAAATAAATAAAAGTCTATCCTTTCTTTAATTTTTTATTACTTGGAGATGAAAAGCTGTTTTATTTTCTCTCTTGACAAGTCCCTAAATGTATGGACCATCCATTCCCTTTCATTCCTGCTTCAAAATCAGCTAGTTCTATTGTTGACTTATGTCCATCTTGTATTACCTTTCAAAATCTAACTGAAAGTTTTGCCTCTCCTCCCCCTCATACATACACCAGCCAGGACTGATGTTCTGTCCTCCTCCTCTTCTCATTTATTATAGGATCTGCCCTCTAGCTGCTCGTGGAAAATAGTTTTACATCAGTCTCTACCCAACCACTGGGACCAGGTACATATTAATATTAATAACTATAGTGATGATGACAATAATTTATGCTTTTGTGATTTATTGCTATAGCAATAGACCACTAGCAGACACTCATTTTTGTATCAATTGTTATGCTTTAGTAATAAACAGTATCAAAAATCTCAGTGGCTTACAAAAGTTTATTTCTTATTCCTATTCCTTATCTATCCTTGGTTAGCAGGGATCATTGAGATGCAGACCAAAGGAGTGTAGAATGTTGCTTGCGGCTTAGGGAGAGAGGTGGCCTGGAAAGGTAGGCAGTTACTCTCAAGATTACACACAGGAATGGCATGTCACCTCGGCCTGCTCTTTATCCGCTAAAGCAGGGTCCATGACTTCATGCCCCAGAGGCAGGGATGCCACTGTTCACATGGAAGGAGGAAAGTCCACACTCAGAAGCACCAGTAACCACCACAATCCCCTTTTGTTGAAAATTTTAGTATTTTCCAGTTTTCTTCTTATAAAAACCAGATGGTGAATATCTTCTTTCCATAGCTCTGTCTCTTTCTTCTTATTTTCCAAGGACAAATTATAGATTTGGAATTATTGTGTTGAAGGTTTTGACATCAGGTCTCCTCCTACGTACTTATTTTGGTACCTGTTATACCCTCCCTCACCATTACACATTGTGAATATTGTCTTGATACCACACCATAGCCCATCAATGTGTATGATTATCATATGCAATTAAAAATCAAGTCGGCTGTGAGCCTATGGGGGGGGGGCTATCTTAGTCTGTTCCTGCTGCTATGAAATAATAATGTAGACTAGGTAATTTATAAATGATAGAAATTTATTTCTCAGTCCTGGGCACTGAGAAGTTCAAGATCAAGGCATCACCAGGTTTGGTGTCTGACAATGACTGTTCTCTCCTACATAGATAGCATCTTGTTGTTGTGTCCTCACATGTTTAAAGACATAAAGGGACTAATATTGTGTCCCACATAGTAGAAGAGATGAAGATTAAGGCATCTCTATGAAACCTTTTTTTTATAGGAGCCTGAGTCCCATTCATAAAGGTGAAGCCCCCATGACCTGGTCACTTCTAGCAGGGCCCCCTTAATGCCATCACCTTGGGGTGTAACTTCCAACATAGAAAATTTAAAGGGACGCATGCATTTGAATTTTAGCAGTGCCTCTGTACGTATGACTTAGAGAGAAGCAAGTGAGCAGCATATTGGTGTGAATGAGTAGGTAGTATGCCTCTTTACAACCCAGGCCAGACGTATGGTTTGACAGGTGATGACCGATTTGGGGTTCTGTTTTTCCCTCAGTACAGTATATTTTTAGCTGTGAGAAGGACTTACTAAAAACCCAAAATATATATATATATATATATATATATATATATATATATATATATATATATATATATATATAAAATAAATTGCAGGTTGCCTTCTGGAGTCAGTTTATGTTTTTCAAAACAGCTATCATGTCCTGACTTGTAGGTCCCAATGGAGAACAAAAGCCTTGGGTTTTTCAAAGATCAACAATTAGCATTTTAATCTCATCCAACATTTATCATTTATGTTGGGAACTTTTGAACTCTTCTAGTTCTTTGTAAGATATATGATAAATTGTTTACATTGTAGTCACTGCTGTGCTGTACAACACTAGAAATGATTCCTCTTATGAAACTGTATTTTGTTACCTGTTTCCCAACCTCCCTCATCATTATACATTGTGTATATGTATCAAATTATCACACTGTAGCCCACAAATGTGTGCAGTTATTATGTGTCAATTAAAACTCAGCAAAGACCCACAGTAGAGATGCCCATTATATAGAATTCACTCTAATCTGCCAATTGCATTGAATTTTTGGATAGAGTGCAACAAAACAGAATAGAAAAAAAAATATGTGACCGAATGCTGTTCATCTCCTGGTGTCTGATTTCTCATTTTCAAAGGGGAACTTCCTTCCTTAGAATGCAGTTGTTTTATCAATCCTGACCATGGAACATTTCTTTGCACTTTCAGCCAAATCTTACATACCAAGGAACTCTCAGAGATGTGGCAGTGAGCCAGGGTGGTATTAATGAAAAGAGGAGAAAATGGATGTGAATAACTAACTTAACTTGGTAGACAAAGCTATGGACAACAAGCTAGGAGCCACCTTGAACTCCTCAGGCCTTGAAAACCCACCAAGCAGGGGATCTTGTTAATAGAAACCAGAATGTTCACAGCCTCAGTCTGGAAACAAACGCCACAGTTTTTGTAATTTCTTATGATTTGGTTTCTGAAAATGTGATTGTAAAATTTTGTTGTCATCATGAGCAGAATTAATTGAGGGATGCTCGTAAGGTTATTTGGTTATTAGGTTAAATGTGTGCTGTTTAGGTTTCCTCTCAAGTGCCCCTCTGCAGAGTAGCCTTCCTGTGGAGTGGGTAGGCATTTGAACATATTAAAACTTAAAGACATTATAAATCTATCATACCTAAGTGAACTTCTGTAATCAATTTGTCTTCTAAAAAATTTACTCTGGGAGTCTTTCAAGTACTAAACATCTCAGTATATATTCAACGCATGATTCTTAGTTTTAAAGTAACTTTTCTTGATGTAATAGGACCACTACTGACTACAGTAGTCCCCCTTATCTTTCGTTTTGTTTTCCATAGTTTCAAAAGCGGTCTGAAAATATTAAATGGAAAATTTCAGAAATAAATGATTCATGCATTTTAAATTGTGTGCCATTCTGAGTAGCATAATGAAATCTGATGCTGTCCCAGCTGGGACATAAATCATCCCTTTGTCCAGCTTATCCATGTTGCATACGCTAACCATCTGTGAGTCTCTTATAAATATATTGGTTATCTGATTGACTGTTGAGGTATCACAGGGCTTGTTTTCAAGTAACCTTTATTTTACTTAATAATGGCCTCAAAGTATAGGAGTTGTGATCCTGGCAAGTCATATATGCCAAAGAGAAGTCAAAAAGTGAAATTCAGAGGTAAAAATATAAGATTTTTTGAGAGGGGGGGGAAAGAAGGGGCACTACATTCATTAACTTTTTTATTACATATATTGTTCTATTTTATTATCAGTTTTTATTGTTAATTTCTTACTATGTCTTATTTGTAAATTAAATTCTATTATAGGTATGTGTGTATAGGAAAAGCATAGTATTTTGGGGGGGTGTTGGTATTATTTTTGGCTTCAGATATTCACTGGGGGTCTTGGAACATATTCCACATGGATAAGACAGAACTACTGTAGTGCTTAGATGGCTTTTTCACTTTCTTCCCATTTCTGAATTTATAAGGAAGGAATAAAATATCTTTTGTATATTCCTAGAAGAACATGCTAGCATTTCAGGTCTACAGCTGAGCCCTCTACACAAGGTTTGATGTTACTTTGGATTAATCTGATGAATCACATTTCCAAGGCCTGCTGCTCTTCATCTTTGACATGAAGTGGCAAAGTAGCTGGAATACTCCAAGCCTTCCTTGCAGTGGGGCATGGAGCAGACAGAGCCTCTCTTGCTCAGAGACTTCTCTCCTGGAGGACAGAAGGGACTCCTCACATATCAGTGTCTCAGGCTGGCCACTTGCCACCCCTGATCAGTCACTGCTGCCAGGGCAAGTCGCTCAGTGAAGGGCATAAGCCACCACTTACCATGCTGACTGGAAACATAGGTGGGATCCTTCTCTTAGAAGACCTGTCCTGCTGGCGGAGACAATAAGCTGCAGATAAATTTCCATGTGAGAGAACATGCCTCATATCTGGGGATGTATTCTGTTCGTTATTTTTATAGAATACCTACGTTTGTGTGTCGTGTTGCAACTTATAAAACAGCCCCCATGGAACTCAGGGGAGGGAGTGCTATGCCTGGATTTGATGAGATTATGGAGCATGGTGGGAGTGAACCTCAACCTGTCTCCAGCCTGCTCCCACCTCCTCATATCCTGGTCCTTTGTTTCTATAATGAGCCAAACCACATTCCTTCAGGTATGAAGAGACCTGGTCTGATGATCTTCTCAGAGTAAGCTCCCACAGAACTTTTTGGCCCCTCTCAGGCATTGGTGGAAAGATGATAATGACCGGGAGAGCGGGGCGGGGTGGGGGTGGGGGAATGAGAGGCGCACTGGATGCCAAGTGAACTTGAACGTGAATTCTCCAAATAGCCTTGAGCTTGTTTCTTACTGGATAATTGTTTGTTCATCTGTAAGATAGGATGATCATACATCATTCCATCTTCGCTCTAGGGATGGCTGTGATGATTATATGGGAGAACAGATGCAAAGGGTCACCCACATTTGGGACTGAGGAACTGACAGAGGCTTCTGGTTCCTGTAGCAGAGTCGTTCTGCCAGAGCTGTGATTCATAGCTCTCTGCTTGGGCATGTTGTTTTCCCTGCTAAATCAGAGGCCTGTAAATAATTGTTCCTTCTGCCACAGCATCACAAATGTCCTAGCAGGTAATATTTGGAGGGAAGTTCATATATTCCATAGATTTGTGCCATTATAAACATACATGTGGAGTCTTGGATGGGTTGGGGCAGGAGTTAGAGGAAAGGCTGAGGAATTCTGTGTACCTTTGTTAAGGAACAGGGTAGAAGTTCTGAGGCAAACTGACTTCCTCCTTTGCAGCCAGTCTGGGATTTAAGAGTCAGGGGAGGTGGCACAGAAAATGTGTGTCTATAGGATGCTGATCTTGTGGCTGGGAGTCCACTCCAGCTTTGGCAAGGCAGGCTATTCACCAAGAGCTGTTACATTCCAGACAGACACTTGGACAATATGGGCATGGATTCATATCCACACAAAAATGAACTGCTCAGTAAGCATGGGTAGAACTTAAGCATAATTTTTTAATATTCTGTTCTTTTAAAGTCTTAAGGTCCTTCTTCACTTCTCAGGAGTGCTGAAGTTAGGCTGTGTCACATGAACTGGGTGCAGCAGGCTTGTTCCCCTACGCCTGTCCATCAGTGCCTCTGGCAGTGCTCCAGCTTCTGCCTTTATGGCACTCAGCAGGAATGACTCTGGGGCCTCTTATGATGGGACAGGTCCAGGGAGCTGATTTTGCCAGGAGAATTATGAAGGGGGTGATGAGTGTCACTTCCAGGCTGGAATGTTAAATTGGTAGCACATGATCTTAGGGCAAGCTCTTGTCCTCTGCATGGTGATGCCACATTTGGGGTGTGCCCCATTAGCCTGTGGCTTAGAGTGAGAAGTTATAGGGCAGAGTCCAACACTGACCATAATGACTGTTCAGAATGAGTAAGAAAAAAACTGTAGTGGGTTTGAGCTACTAGGATGTTGGCTGGTCTGTTAGTTAGCTCAGGTGACCTGGGCTACCTATGATTTATGCTCTCACTGCTTTTTATCTCCCTATTTTTCTCTAAAGTTATTAGACTGAGAATTGAAGCATTATGACAATCTCTTTGGTTATTTTCCAGACTTTCCAGTTAAGGAATCTTTTTAGGCATTCTCAGGTAAATCAAGTAGAGCCTCTTGACTCTTGTCCAGATGTCACCACAAAGGCAGGAATTAGACTTGGATTTTCCAGGAGATTCATATTTACAGAGGCATTTTGAAAACTAGAAAGCTCTTGAAAATGGTGAAACTGGAAATTTCCCAAGTTGTCTTTCATGATGCTAAAATATATTCTATTATAAAATAAAATTAGATTCTTTGATCCAAGGAGCTTGGAAACTATCATATACTATCATTTATTCTTAAAGGTATATGATGCCCATTCATGTATCAAAGGCTCTAATAAGGCACCCAACATGGAAACTGGTTACTCACTTGGAAACTGGTTTGGCCAAGTATGTCCTTTCTTACTCCTGACTCCCATGTACATTTTTCAGACCCAGTATTTATGAGGAAGTCAGTATGTGAAGTGTGGGATTTGCTTAATCATTGTGCAGTAGAATAATGCATCTTCATGTCAAAAAGCTGTAGATGTGTCACATGGGAAATCATTATGACATAGCACAAATAATTACAGTTGCTTCCTTTTCTAGACTTTTTAAGACAACAATTTGTTGAGCTCCTAATACATGCTGGGTACTAAGCAGAACACTCTTATTTGGTCACACAGGAAACTGCATCAGCGTGGGGAGAGCGTGTATATATATATACTGCATGTCCCCAGCCTACTCTGTCACCCTCAGAATGGAATTCTCTTCACGTGGGGCAAGAGGATCTGCACTGAGCACATGCCACATGTGGTTCTCATGCTTTCTTGTATTTGAAAGTTGCTGTAATGTTGCTTGTTTCTACTTTATTTCTGTTTTGGGTTGGGCTCTGGATGTAGCTGGTATGGTCCTGATCTCAAGGATCTGATCATGATGTCCTGAGAGACCACACATGATGTGTTCATGCTTGTGTTTGGGTGGAGAAGCTTAGTACCCTTGGAAATGATAGTTAAATGCTTGTATCTTAGAAGAGGTTTGTCACTTGCTTGTCAGCCATGGGGGCTGACAACCAAGGATCCTGGGACCTAAGGCACGTGGCCCTGGCTCTCTAAGCTTGTTGTGTGATTGATGGAACTCTCCTGTATACGGCAGTCTTTTGGTTCACATGGTGACATTCAGGAGGGGAGTGCTTTATGTAGCTAATCCAACTATCCTACCTCTGAGATGCCTTTCATTTCAGCCTTCAGTGGGAGGGTTCTGGAGGCTCATGGGCAGTTCTTCTGGAATTTGTCCAGGCACCAAAGAGTGAGACTGGGTAATTCTCCTGGTTCATGAAATGACTTCAGGGCTTTCATTTCCTTGGGAGTGGCTGTTAACCATTACATGAAATTCCTCCCTGACTGTTTCTTCTATCCTTCAGCAAGGGCAACTGTAAATGAGACAGAGTAATTTAAATTCTGTCCCTTTTGCGTTCAAATTACCTCACTGTGGCTGGTGGCCGATGTGGCTGTTTGGAAGGCGTTGCCGAAGGGCAGTTGACACTGTGACTGCCCGATTCCTGCAGGTCAGTGTGATGGGCTGGGGGCTTCCAAGGCCATGCTGAGGGAATGGGTGGGCCTCCCAGGGTCAGGGTCCACTGGGACATTCTGAATTGGATGGGGCACTGAGTTGGGGAATTTGGGGGAGACAAGGCTCATGTGCATGTGCAAATTGAGGCTCTAGCACTGTGGAAGCTGGGGTCCCTCCTCCAGAGGGTCTTTGTTAATGCTCCCCCTGAGAACATTAAGGACACGCACGAAGGCTTCATTCTAGTCAGCATCTCCTCTGCTCCTGGAAAGGCTGGGAAAACAAGGCAGTGGAGACCCAGCATCCTCCTGTAGCTCCATTCCTCTCTCAATTCTTCTCATGGGTGGCCCTGCCCGCACAGCCTTTGGCGAGAGTGAAGCTGACCCACCTGCTGGGTGGAATGAGTGAGTAGCTGACTGACTGACTGACTGAATGAATGAATGAATGAATGGTAACTTATTGCTGTGAACCCTGGGAAGCTGAGAGAAAAGCATGTTGTATTAGTCCAGGGAAATGTGGTAGCTGGGCCACCTGTCTGCGAGAAATTCCCTGGTCAGCTTGCAACCCTGGGCAGGTGGCAGCCCTTAATGTCTCTGTGTCCCATATAAAGTGAGGACCATGAAGCAGTTGTTTTGAAAGTGAGAGGAAAACACCTTTGTAATGTCCTTTAGCCAGTGCCTGGAGCCCCAGGAGTATGGAGGACAGCTCCAGGAGTGTGGTAATGCACTACTCTTGCTGCTTCTGTCTCCCTCCATCTGCCACACACATGCACAAACAATAACAAAATGCAACACACATACATACATACACATGTGCCCCACAATGTACAACTCATACACACTCTCCATAAATACCACTCACATCCCCCACAAACACATTCATATCCCATACCTCCACACATGCACAAATACCACATATCCACACACTATATCACACACACTCCTCACAGACACTCCACACTCGTACCTCTCACATTACTCAGACATACCCCCAAACACACATGGGAGTGTGCATATGCACCACACATTCACATCATCCACCCCCAACACAAACGGGTCATATCAGTCAAAAGATCCCAGTAATTCATTCTCAAATATCTCTCACTTTCTCTGCCTCTTTGCATTCCTTTCCTGATTGCAGCCATCACTGTCTCTCCCTAGCCAGGAATACTATTATCTTTTCTACAAAATGTAATTTAAATTGCACTTAATGGTAGGGACTGAGACAGGAGGTTGAGTCCATGTACCCTCTCTGCAGTGCCTGGCTTGTATAATGTGTTCTACTTCCTGACTCTCCCTGCTCCAAAGGAAACCCTGGGGCCCTTCTCCTGGGCTTCAGATGTAAGCAAGGCACACTCCTTCCATAGGCGCATGGTGTGGGCCCTCAGCAGCTTGTCTTTGTACCTTATTGGATTGGGAAATTTCTCATCACAGAATGCTCTGGCTCACCCTGCTGGGGGATATCAAGAGCTCTCAGCTTCCCAGGCATGGATGCCTGAGTTGGCTGACACTACAGAGCCAAGAGAGACTGGCTTTCAGACGGTATTCCAGAATGGCCCAACTTAGTCTTTGGAGTGCCCTGCCTTCAAATATTAGTACAGAACCATTAGTAAAATGTCTCGTTTTAGCAGTAGACATAAAGGTTATTGGCATTACCTATGAGATGATTATTGTCTTAGTGTACTTTGACTGCTATAACAAAATACCACAGACTGGGTGTCTTAAACAACAGACATTTATTTTCTCACAGTTCTGGAGGCTGGAAATCTCAGATTCAGGTATTGCCAGGGTTGGTTTCTGGTAAGGCCTCTCTGCATGGCTTGCTGATGGCCACCTTCATATGCTCTATTGCCTGTAAACATGAAGAAAAGAGCGAATTGTCTCTGGAGCCTCTTGTTCTTCTCATAAGAACACTAATCCTATTGGTTTGGGGTCCCACCTTTATGACTTCACTTAACCTTAGGAACCTCCTCAAAGGCCCCATCTCCAAATAGGTTAAGGGTTCAACATGAGAATTTGGAGGAGGATACAATTCAGTCCATAATAGTAATGGAGTTTTCAGCTGAGCTTTCCTACCCCTTCAGGAAGGCTCCTACCAAGAACACACAGCAGAGTTGATGTCATGCTCTGGCATCCTCAAAAGGGAAGTGCACCAGGCTCTCCTACACCTAAACTTCTAAACATGTAGCACAAGATCTGGAGTGTTGCCACCTGCAGCTGCTGCCGCCTGCAGCAACAATACCGCGGGAAAGAATTCGGAGACAGACTGGAAACGAGTAGGCTCTTTATTCTGCTTTCTCTTCTGACTTTTCTCTCCAACTCTAATAACAAACCCCCACACAACTCCAACCCTACCTGGTTAAATACCCTTCACCTTAACAAGTATACACGTGTCACAAGCTCAACTTACAGGTGCGTCACACAGTGTTCACGGGCACAGAAAGATTCTTAGTTGATTACAATAAGGTCAGGAGAAAACAATTAAACGTCTCCTCTTTGGCTCTTAGTCAGCCGCCATCTTAGCTACCTACACATTAAGGCTCTTACATTTCCCCCCTTTTGTTTTAAAAGAGGGATAAATAGATGGGTGACGACCCTCACCACATCAGGATCGACTGTGCCTATCTTAGGCGTCCACATTCTTACCCATCATCAGATAATCAAGGCTGTGCCCTTGACTCCTATCTTAGGTTGATATGTCGGTCACATGAGACTTTCCCGTCATTGACTACCAGTCGTCCAATCGTGAGGAGATGCTCTGGTTCTAAGGCGGCAAGCTTTTTGCTGATGAGCCAAGTTCCAATAAATAGCGTACTAAGTTCTTTTAGACAAATCAGGTGCCCCAAGTTCCATTAAGTAATGCACTGAGTTCTCTAGACAAATCAGCTGCCCTACTAGGGTTAAGAAAAGGGGAACCCGCAAGGCATTGTCCCGTACAATGTCCCAAAGATCTATCAAAATGTCCACTTGCTAACATGTTGATCTAGAAGGCCTCGTGCATGCGGAGCAGAGGCCACACTGCTGGTGAGGTTGTTTAATGCTTGAGCATCAGGGATGTTTGTAGCGATTGCGATCCCTGCAGCTGTAGCAGCAGCAGCCGTCTCTTTTATGTCTAGACAATGCCACAGGCAAATCTTCAGGGCCCACTAAGACTGGCATAGGGATGTACCTAGAAACTCAAGCAACAATCATTAGAGGAAAGGCAGTGCCATTCCAGCTCTGAGTAAGGAAGCAAGTTGTGGAGTAACCTAAAAAATAGAATTATTAGATCTTCAGGTATCTGAAGTTGATCTCTGCTCATACACATTGCTGCTTGAGCTTCCACGAACATTAGCTGGCAAAATATCACATTCAGAACGGATTAAAGAAAGACTGAGGGTATTTAGCTGACAAAATATTTCATTTAAGATAGATTAAAGAAAAGCTAAGGGCATTTTAGAAAAATAATTTGTTAGCTGGAACTTTTGAGCCTCTGCATACACAGCAACCTTCCATGAATATACCTGTTGAAACAATTTAAATTAATCAGCTGTTTAACAAATAAAGTTTATTACAAATAAACAATCCCAAGTCAAATAGCAAAATATCAGGCTATGCAGTATTAGTCATATTCCTTGCTGAAGAGAAGTCCTAGAGATACTTTATAAATTAAGTTTGAAGTTACCTTCATTTTTTAATTGTTTACCCAATTTGAATATATTTAACTTAAATTAATTAAAGTTATTTTTGGATCCTCTCTTTCTTTTTTTTTTTTTTGAAATGATTTTCATGAGTGCTCGGTTTTTGTTATTTGTGACATCACATTTACATGAAATCTGGACAGACGCACAGACATAAAGACATATATTTGTGATGTCACATTTACATGAAATCTAGACAAGTGCATAGACATAAAGACATATATACAAAAGAAAAACACAATTGTGTGCACACTAAAGAGAGATCCTCTTGTCCCGGCCGGGAGGAATGAGACTTAAGTTGTGAATTTATTGAAGAAAAAAGCGCGCAGCTTAAAAATTTCTTAGCTGAAAAGGCAAAAGGTTCCTTTGTCGGAAAAGAGACAAACTCGCGCAGGTGCACGGATTGATACCTTTTTTAAGGGAATCATTCCACAACTACTTCATCTTGGCCCTTTTGATTTGGCACTTGTTTTATTAATCTTGATTCTGCAACAATTTCATCTTGGCCCTTTTGATTTGGTACCTGTTTTATTAATCTTGATGGTATCCACACCGGCGAGGTTTCATGCTGTGGAAAAACACAAACAGATCCTCTCCCCCAAATTGATACTGGGTCTGGGCCCTTCCATTTGCCTGAAAGAACATCCTTCCAGTAAACCAAAAGTTTATGTTGTTGATGTAGATTCCAGTGTCTGTCTCCAGCCGAATATCCTTTGGAATCCAGAGTTAAAAATTTTAAAGTAAAAAGGGCAATGGCTAATCTGTCTTTAGGATTTTTCCAATTTCCTTCTTTTTGTTTCAAAAGCATAAGTTTGAGTGTGTGATTAGCTTGTTCAATTATGCCTTGGCCTTGAGGATTATACGGAATACCAGTCTTATGAAGTATACTTAATTTTGCGCAAAACTGTTTGAAAGATGAGGACGTATATGCAGGGCCATTGTCTGTTTTAAGCATTTGGGGAATGCCCAGTGCAGCAAAAGCTTGTAAACAATGAGATGTAATATCTTTAACTTTTTCTCCAGCATGTAAGGAAGCAAAAATCATGCCTGAGCATGTATCTATGGTCACATGAATAAATCGCAATTTTCCAAAACTTGGCTCATGAGTGACATCCATCTGCCACAAATGATTGGGCATTAATCGTCTTGGGATAACCCCATAATGTGGATTGGGCAAATGTGTCACACAAGATTGACAAGCCTTCACAATTGTTCGAGCTTGATCTTTAGTTATTTTGAACCTTTGTTGTAAAGTAGTACTATTAACATGAAATTGAGAATGGAACGAGGTAGCTTGTTGGACTGCTGAAAATATAAAGATTGTTTGAGTAAGGGCATCAGCCTTTTGATTACCTTCATGGAGAGGACCAGGCAAATTAGTATGAGCTCTGATATGTCCAATAAACAAAGGTTCTTTACATTCCCATAGAAGGTTTTGAATTTGAAAAAACAATTTAAAGGCTGAAATATGAGGGGCTATTGGACCTGCTAGCTCCAATTTAGGGACAGCATGTACAATATAGTGGCTGTATGAAAAAAATATTTATGGGCTGTTCTTTAAAACTTTCAAGAACTATAATAATAGCTTCTAGCTCAACCAATTGAACTGATTTATGGGCAGTAATATGAATCATATTTTCTTTTTGAGTGACTACTGCAGCAGTACTGTTAGAGGACCCATCTGTAAATACATTTAATGCCTTAGGAATAGGTTGATTTTTTATTATCTGTGGAAATATAATGGGATTATTGATACAAAAAGATAGTATAGGAGACTTAGGAAGATGGTTATCAAAATTTGCAGAAGTAGAGCATCTAGCTATAGCCCAGTCATTATCATTGAAGCATAAATATTCAACCTGTGATGATGAATAGGGAATAATAATAGTAGCAGGGTGAATGCCAAATATTTTAGTAGAAGTCTTAAGTCCTTGAAGAATAAGTTTAGCCACCATGGAGGTGTAAGACTCAATTGTACTTTTAGGAGAGACGGGCGAATGTATCCATAATAAAGGCCCCTGGTGCCAAAATACTCCTGTGGGTGTTTATTGTGAAGAAATAATGATCAATATCAGCGGTCGAGTAAAACCAATTCTATCACAATGGGATCTTTCAATGGCCTTTTCTACCAACTTTAAAGCTTCCCTAGCATCAGGAGTCAGTGTTCGCGGTGAAGATGGATCAGGGTTCCCGCGAAGGATATCAAATAAGGGTTTCAATTGGCCAGTAGTGAGGCTTAGTATAGGGCTAAGCCAATTAATGTCTCCCAGCAATTTTTGAAAATCATTAAGAATAGCTAGATGTTCCTTATTTATTAAAATTTTTTGAGGCCTAATAAAAGTATCCATAATTTGGAATCCTAGATATAATATTGGAGATCTAGTTTGAACCTTTTCTTCAGCAATGTTTAGTACATATCGTTTCAAGTTTTCTGATATATCGCTAAATATGGTAAATAAGACTTCTTGATTAGGATGAGCAATCAAAACATCATCCATATAATGGAGGCACATAAGCTCTGGGTATTTGTTCTTGATAGGCTGAATAACTTTATCTACATAGATTTGACACATAGTGGGGCTATTAGCCATACCCTGGGGTAAAACTTTCCACTGAAATCTTCGATCAGGTCCATTAATATTAATAGAAGGAACTGAAAAAGCAAACCTGGGGGCATCCAGAGGATGTAAAGGAATAGAAAAAAAAAAAAAAAACCAAAAAACAATCCTTTATATCAAGGGTTATAAGATGGAAATTTTTAGGAATAGCTACAGGATTAGGAAGTCCAGGTTGGGTAGGGCCCATAATTTGCATGGTTTTATTGATTTCTCTAAGGTCATGTAACAATTGCCATTTTCCTGATTTTTTCCTAATCACAAATATGGGGGAATTTCAGGGAGAGGTGGAAGGTTCTATATGACCTGCTTCTAGTTGTTCTTGGACTAGTAGGTGGGCTGCTTGTAATTTTTCTCTAGATAGGGGCCACTGAGGGACCCAAACTGGCTTATCAGAAAGCCATGGTATTTTCAAAATTGTTTTCTCAGTGGCCCCTAAAAAAATATCCTTTACCTTTTCGATGATGATTTCCTTTTATAACACCTGCGGGCTTGGTTGTGAGATGTACTCCCATTTGTTGTAAAACATCTCTTCCCCATAAGGTAACTGGCAAGCTGGACAAAACATAAGGCTGAAATGATCCTTGATGCCCTTCATCATCCTCCCATTTTAAAACTGTTGCACTTTGTTCTATGCTATTGGAATATCCCAAGCCTCTCAAACTAGTTGAAGCCTTTTGCAAAGGCCAGTGTTTGGGCCATTGTTATACATGGATAATGGAAGAGTCAGCCCCAGTGTCAATCAATCCCTCCATCTCTATTCCTTGAATTTTTATTTTGCACATAGGCCTCTATGAACAATCCTGAACCCAGCAAGCCATAGGTTCCGAGCCAGTGGAACCAAATCCCCTATTGTTCCTATTTTGAGGCATACTCTTAAATGAGTCATGTAAACTGGAAAGGAGAAGCAGCTGAGCAATTCTATCACCTTGGTTAACAGAGCTAATGCCTCGAGGTGAACTAAGCATAATCTTAATTTCTCCTTGGTAGTCTGAGTCTATTACACCTGGAGTCACTTGAAAACCTGGTAATCTTTTAGAACTTTTTCCGAGGATAAGTCCTACAGTCCCTAAGGGAAGAGGTCCCCTGACTCCCGTGGGAATCAGTTGAACCCCCATTTTAGGTGTTAGCACTATTCGGGCGGTGGAACAGAGGTCTAATCCTGCACTTCCTCTTGTTCCTCTGACAAGGGAGTCAATGGGTAAGAGGGATTGTGTCGAGGAATCATCTGGATGGATGTTTGAGGATACTCCTCCTCTAATGCCTTGTACATTTGTGGGCCCCAGGGCATTGGGCCCTGTGCTCTGTTTTTTGAATTGCCAGACAAAGTATTACCATAAATATCAGTTTTAGATCTGCACTTATTATCCCAATGGTTTCCTTTTTTACACTTGGGGCAATCGCCTGGGGCATGATACGAGCTTGGTCTTATTTCTATTGTCTCTTGCCTTCTTTGGGGATATTGTTTTCTAAAATAACCTGATTGACTGTAATAATTTTTAGGATGAGCCCTTCTTGTAAAATTTTGAGGAGAAGCACCTCTCATGGCTGCTGTGATTACATTTCCTGTAAAAAAGGCATCGTTTATGTTTTTGCATAGCCTTATATATACAGAAAGGTCCCTTTTAATTTTTTTTTTTTTTTTTGGTACCAGGGATTGAACTCAGGGGCACTTGACCACTGGGCCACATACCCAGCCCTTTTTTTTGTATTTTATTTAGAGACAGGGTCTCACTGAGTTGCTAAGTGCCTCGCCATTGCTGAGGCTGGCTTTGAACTCGCGATCCTCCTGCCTCAGCCTCCCAAAGTGCTGGGATTACAGGCGTGCACCACCGCGCCCGGCTGAAAGGTCCCTTTTAGATTTCCAAGGTCTGATAGTGTCTTGACAATATTTGTTGGCATTTTCATATGCCAGCTGAACAACTAATGGCATGGCTTGATCAACGTCTCCAAACATTCTACCTGCAGTTCGCAAAAGTCGATCAGCAAAGTCAGCATATGGCTCATTAGGTCCCTGAATTACTTTAGACAAGCTACCCTGTAAGTCACCAGTTCCTTGTAAAGTTTTCTATGCTCTAACAGCTGCGGCGTATATTTGATCATAAACTCCAGGATCATACTGAATCTGAACCTGTAAATCAGCAAATTGCCCTTCTCCAGTTAACATGTCTATGTTACAATCTGGAAATCCTGCAGTTGCATTTCTTCTAGCTGTTTCAACACAGAACTCTTGGAATTGAGACCTCCAAAGCAAGTATTGTCCCCCGATCAATACTGCCTTACATAAGCCTTTCCAATCTGAAGGAGTTAAATTCAAAGCATTAAGGGCTTCAAGCATACTTATGGCAAAAGGAGCTTGGGGTCCATATGTCATTGTTGCTTCTTTAAAACTTTTTATAGTTTTGAAATCTAAAGGTTCATGGTACCTTTGCTCGTTTTGATTTTCAAGTACTGGCAGATCCCAATGTCCCTGCGAGTTTTGACACTCAAGGGCACGCAAGTGCTCAGAAAGACCGTTAATCTCTGCTTAAAAGGCACACACGTGTTCAGAAATACCCCTCATAGTTTCTGTAATTGATTCAACCCATGGGGGAGCAGAGGGCACAAGTGGTTCCTCCACTTGAAGGTCCCTTATCTTGGTCCTCTTTAATTTCCTTTTGTTATCGGAATTACTTTTACTTAAATTCTCCTCACTAGTACTATCCTTACTGGTCCTAACTGACTCAGCGGAGGAGGCTGTGCTTTCATGGTCACTTTTACTTGATTCCTCCTCATTACTACTACTTTCACTGGTAGTAACATCCTGAGTCCCAGGTTCAATTGAGATCACGTATCCTTCAGCTATCTCTAATAAATCTTGAATAGCTTTAGTAGCTCAGATTTTTGTCATTTTCAAACCCATCTTAACCGCTCTGAGTAGACTCCTGCGAGGCTCCTCAATTTTCTTACCGTGCCGATTCCGAACTCCCCATATGGGCCACCACTTGTTGCCGCCTGTAGCTGCTGCCGCCTGCAGCAACAATACCGCGGGAAAGAATTCAGAGGCAGACTGGAAACGAGTAGGTTCTTTATTCTGCTTTCTCTTCTGACTTCTCTCTCCAACTCCAACAACAACCCCCAAACAACTACAACCCTACCTGCTTAAATACTCTTCACCTTAACAAGAATACACGTGTCACAAGCTCAACTACAGGTGCGTCACACAGTGTTCATGGGCACAGAAAGATTCTTAGTAGATTACAATAAGGTCAGGAGAAAACAATTAAACGTCTCCTCTTTGGCTCTTAGTCAGCCGCCATCTTAGCTACCTCCTCATTAAGGCTCTTACACTGGAGTAAATGTGTGTAGTGTTCCCAAGGTTGGAACTGACCAGAGATGGGATTGAGAAGATGAATCAACCTGCCCCCAGGCTGAACTGCCTTCTTTTGTTTGCAGACTGTTTTCTGAAGTTTGCCCCAGCTTGGGCTTCTAAAAGTGCTCATCTGGGTTGGGGTTTGTGCAATGAACTTACCATGGGTGTTGTTACCAATACCTGACTGTATTTTAAGAAACGCAGTACCCCATGTCAGGGCTCATGAAACAGAAAGACTTTTGCTCAAGGTGGAAGGTGGTTTGGGTGTTTTATTTCTTTACTTTGACAGTTTATCCCGACTCTTGCTGATGATTTGACAATTCTTGAATAGTTTTAGTAAAAATTTTGTGAAGGATATTTGAAGGATTTTTTTTTCTTTTTCCCCCTCTCTTCCTCCTCCATCCCCTCCCCTCTCCTCTCCCTCCCTTACCTTCCCCTTCCCCTCCTCCTTCTTCTCCTCCTCTTCCTACTCCTCTTCTCCTCCTCCTTCTCTCTCTCTTTTGTATAAAACTTTTACCTGATCACATACAGGCCTTTATTAGTTCTGTTGTGTAACAGACTGTTATGTGTTTGGATTGTCTGTCTTCCAAACCCTTCTCTGTATGTAAAAGTACTGCTTGCTCTGAGGTGTCAACATCTTCAACAGAAAAATCAAAATGACATTGACAGAGATTTCTTGGGATCATCTAAGATAAAAGCAATATGTTGGTAGTAGAGGCTCTGACTTGGTTGATTTCTCTAAGTTCTTAGGAAGAATTCAGGTGAAAAGACACAGAACTCAAAGCTTATGGGTCTGGTGCTTCTCTGGTGTATTTTTTATTTGTTTTGGTCTATGATTTTGCATCCCTTTTATTTCTATAAGAATGTAAGGGTCTTAATAAAATTTAGTACATTAATTATTGGAATACGGGCTCCAGTGGGCTCTGCTGCTGTTTCTGAACCATTTCAGGCAAGCAGGTGTTGCTGAGGATAGCTGTCATGCCAGGTGGAGGTGCTCTACCCACCATGTTCACTATAGGCATTTACTGAACTCTTCCTCTGTGAACTTGTCAAAACCAGAGTTACAGATCTTGAATGTCAGCTCTCCAAGCCTAGGTAAGGGATTTGGGGTGTTTCTGCCTTTTCTGCTGCAACTCTTGGACAAACTGGCATGCAATTTGGAGACAGAGGAAAAAAACCTGTAAGAGCTTAATAAGAAGAGCTTAGAGTTAAAAACAGACATTAAGCACATTTATAAGCTGACTTGTAGTCATACACATGGACAGTCACACACCCAAGTAAGACCTCCTCACAGATGCATGTGCTGTACATGTGTGAGCATGTGCACATGTGCACTTGTATGCAGCACATATGTTCCCCCATGAGACTGTGCATCTTGGGAGAGAGCAGTAAGGCGCTTGGGATTCAGCTGTGGGGAGACCCACTTTGAAGCCTAATTAACATGGGCAAATTAGCATCTTTGAGGTTAAATTTCACTTGCAGAGTGGGAATGATATTATTGACCCTACTGAACTTATGTAGGGATTAAATGAGGCAATGTTTACTAAGATACTAGTATATTCCTGGCATATAGAAACTGACAAATAAAGAAAAATTGAATTAAGATGGCCTGGAGTCTCAAGAGGTCTACAAGTAAGAGAAGGGAAGGGATTGGGTAGTCCATGGGGCCAAAGGCCATCCCCACTTCTTGGGAAAGCAAACATGCTCACATCCCCCATGATGATGGGAAATGGTGTTTAGGGTGTGGCAGCACTCCATGTTACCTGTTGCCCCATCTCCCAGGGTTCTAGATCACATATTCAGAGCTGGTTACCCATAGACAGGAATAGGATGGCATCAACATACTTCCCGTTAAAAACTCACCTCTCTTGACTTAACCATTTATATTGGACTATAAAGTGCTCTGTAGTCATGTCTGTCAATATCTTATTTTGATAAATTTTCTCTAAACAATGGACATTGTTTCCTATATGAGATCTCAGGACAAGAGACTGAGGCTCCATGAGTACAGGGAAAAGGCAGTGGCAGAAGAATGGAATTCTTAGCCATAGAACTAAGGTCCCTGGTGGTCTTTGTGCATGTTTCTTGGCTGAAGAATGACTCATTAGATCTTCCTGTATGGAAGAAAAGGGTTTAAGTAAAAACTTTAGTAGGTCTTTTAACCCCAGAAGACTTGAATGCCTGGTTCAATATACTGAACAGACTAAATTGAGCTTGAATTATTTTCCAGCATGTGTAAGGGGTTGGCTAAGATGGTCTCTTCTTAAATGTGTTGCTGGTAAAATTGATAGCCATACTGATCTCTCATTGCTGAAAATGTGCTTCTTTAAACTCCTGAAAGGCACATAAATGAGACTCCAGGGAAATCTTCCTGTCCAGAGGTGCTCCAATTACTGCAAGATGAGCCACGTGTTGGTTTTTTTTCCCCCAGATTGAATGAGACCCAGAAAATTATGTTAACACAAGCAAAAATCTTACCCAAACTCTTAATACTAGAAAATTGTCTTACTTCTCTGGACTGACTAAACCTCAAGAGGTATTAAGAATTGGAAACCAGTAAGAGTTTACCTAAAGAACTGTACAATTTTGATGCTATATGAGCATGGTAGATTAGTTCAAATGTAATTCCCTAAGCTTGTAGAAAATGTCCAAATCTCTATAAAACTTTTTTTTTGTATACGTCTGTATAGAAATCTTCTTAAGACTTACTTTAAATAATATGACATCATAGGAAATTTTGCAAAATCAGAGAGAGCCTTGGAAATGTTCATCTGGCTTGTCTCCTCTCTTGCTTAATTGCTGAGAGTATGCGTTCATTGATTTGTCATTTGTGTGTATATATTTGTTGTTTCCATTGTTAGGTTTTGGAGGAGGGGGGATCTTGAGAAATCTCAAGCTGTTTCTTGGAGACAGAGGAGTGGGTGGGCTCAGGGAGGGTGCAGGTAAGGAGGGAACTGGAGCTGGCTCTGAGCTGTCTGCCTTGAGCAGGGGAGTTGGGAACCCAGGCAGCTCCCTGATCTAAGAAGCACCTCCTGCTCCAGTAATTGTCTTTACATTCACTCACTTAGATTTAAGGAAAGGCACAGAGAGTGACGTCATGGGTCTTGGATTTTGCCAAATATAAATCTGTCAGTTCCTACATGTGCTTCTCTCCAGAGACAGGTGACCTTTTCATAAGTCATATGCCTTCTTTTAGAGGTGACATTGTCATGTCTCTGGTCATCTTCCCATATGGATAGGGGAAGTTAGTGCCCACCTGGGAGAGATGGAAGAGAGGGCACACAGGTGTGGAGCACTGGCTGAACAGATGCCAAAGTACATATTAGGTCCCTTCTATATATAGGCCCCCAACGTAGATGGTGTCCCAAATACTCAGTAAGTACCAGGGAGTGTCAGAAGAAGCCCAGTCCAATCCTGTGGCAAGCACATTTGTGGGAGCCTACCAGTGCAGGTCATTGTTAAGCTGTTTGTCTGCCAGGTTGCCTGCACCTCCATGGTTTCTTTCAGTTCATTACAAAGTAGTTTTAGTATTTCTGTCTCTGTACATGGCAGCGTGGAGCCATCCTGCAACCTTCAAACAGATCCTGGACCCCCTTGGGAAGCTGACTCAGCCTCCTGTTACCTCCTCAGGGGCCATGCGTATGGGTAGGGGCAAGCAGAACAAGATCAAGGGTAACTCCTGCAGCGTTTTGGTTCCACATACTCAGCTGGCTGAGCAGCCTCTGCCCACAGCTGCCTTCTGACGCCTGTCTTCTTTCCTGGCCTCTTGACACAGTGCTGGGGATGATTATTATGTGTCGTGCCTGTTATTTCATTAGCAATCACTTTTGTGCAAGTTGCAAGCAATTCTCCTAGAGCTCAACAAAAATAGCCTGTCAGTGCTTAAACTGAAGTGGTCTGTACAAATGGGATTTAACTTTTTCCCAGGTGAGTTAGGTTGAAACATTTTGTCCTTATTGCATGTCATGGACACAGCAGCAGATGATGTCCAACCCTGGTGGGATGTGTTGGTGGAGCTCTCAAAATGATGACTCCTATAGATAAGGAAGGTTTCTCAGAAGCCCTCTGACGTGGCTGGGGTTAGGCCTCCCTCTCCCCACCTCCACCCCAGCCTGAGTGAGGTCTCAGTTTCTAAAATCTTTCTCAGTCCTGAGATGTGTTGTGAAGTAGAGGGGAGGACTGTGGGGAGCAAGGAGGTGGTGCCCAGCTTCCAGTCATTGCTCCAACCTGAGGTCATGTCCACAGGGTAGAAGGAGAAGAGTGGGTGAGCGCAGAGAGGACTCGGGTAAGGAGGGAGCTGGAGCTGGCTCTCAGTTTCAGGTTTGGGAGATTCTAATTCAGGTGGTCAGGGTGAAGCCCCAGTATTTTCAGTAAACATTAAAAACAGGATTCCTATCAAAGTTATGGTTTGAAGATTACACCCAAGGAACCTTCCTCAGACATACTTTGGCAGTAACAAGGAAAGAAGGACTACCCCTCATCCTACTCTTCATTAAAATTAAATTACTTTAATTGACTTCAAGCAAGATTAAAAGTGTTTTATTTCATGCCGCTATCATACTCTACTCCACTGTAGTTTAGGGAGGCTTCCAACTAACCTTCCAATAAGGAGGTTAAGCCTGTCACCTGGTATCATCCCCTTGATTAGCAACTATGAGGAAGTTTTGGGTTTCTGTAGCAGAAAAATTGCTTATTCTCTCATGCATGTTTTAAATTTAATTTTAATTGACATGTATTTGTACATTTTTATGGGATACAGTATGGTAATTTCTGCATGTATACAATGTGTAATGATAAAATCAGTTAATTAGCATTTCCATCTCCTTGAACATTTATCATTTGTGTGTGTTGAGAATCTTCAGACTCTTCAGATTATTGCAAAGTATGTCATAAATTGCTGCAGACTGTAGTCACCCTATTGTGCAATAGAGCACTAGAACTGATCTCTCCTGTCTTATACTATTTTCTATCTCTTATCTATCCTTTATGAGTCTCCACTGACTTTCCACCTGATCCTGGCCCCTGCAAGATCAATGTGTCATGGGGATCACCTGCCTAAGAGCCTGGCTCCCAGATGGCCACAATGGAGAGCACTTATGTGACTCCCACAGCTGTGGAAACTTCTAAGAACAGGGTGACAGACTTCAGACAGTCTTTCAAGTTATAATTAAAAGGCTGTGACTTCATCGTGGGGTTTGGCAGCATGTATGGAAAAAAAATGGTGTCTTTGCTCCTTATGGCGCTCCTGCTAGTATGTGGACCAGGGTGCTGAACCAGATGTGGTGGCGCACACCTGTATCCCAACTACTCAGGAGGTTGAGGCTGGAGAATTACAAGTTCAAGGCCAGCCTGAGCAATTTAGTGAGACCTTGTCTCAGCCTAAAATAAAAAGGCTGGGGATATGGTTTAGTGGTAGAGCACTGACCCAGCATGCATCATAAGGCCCTGGATTAAATCCCCAATACAGAACTAAAAAAGAAAAAGACGTTGGCTTCCTTCAGTGTCCTTAATGAGACATGGTTAGAGGCATTTCTGTCTTCCCAGGCAGTTTAATCACTGTACAAAGAGAGTGATGTGTTGATGTATTTGCAGGAAAATCTGAGCCATCAGTTTCATAGGGACAATAAGTAACAATCCTCAAATACAGTACATAATTTTTAAGGAATGTTTTGTGAATGAACAAAAATTGAAGGAAAATGACATTTTAGCAAATGACCTTTTATTTTTTCACAATTCACTTGAAGATTTTGAAATGACAGACTGATTTGGAAAGATGTCTTATCCCTGTGTCCAGAGCAGCAGGCAGTATGGAGTAGAGGACACTTCCTGGTCTATAAAATAGAAAATGGTAGTTCCAGTCTGCTGTTTGCTGCTGGAAGACTGAGTGACAGAGGCCACTGTGAGCTTGTCTCCTTCTCTAGAATGTGATCAGTGATTATGTAGACTGGTGGCTTTTAACTGTGTTATTTTCACTTTTCTGAGAATGCTCTGTTTTAGTAAAGCCTTACCTGCAAACATAAATAGACCTATCCATTGATCCTTTTTTCTCTCAGCCAAAAGGTCAGCAGGAAACACCCAGAGGGCTGGAAGAGAGACTCCTGATGGGATCTCTCTACACCAGACTTCTGGGGATCTCTCTCACACCGGAACACCATGGAGTCTCACAAACCCTTGTAGTGTTTGTACCAACTCCCAGTCAGGGTTGAATGCAGGCCTGAAGAATTGGACCTGAACTAGTCCTTACAGTATTTTTGTATCTAATAAATGGTAATTGCCTCCTAAAGACTGGGTAAAAAAGGAAATAACTATGACTTTATTTTAATTTTTCCATAAAATAAGCCAATCTGTTAAAAAAAGATGTGAGATATGACATATACCTCAAAGCATACTTAATCCCCACATATCAAATGTGCTACAGAAGGACTGAATGTTAATAATATCAAGTTTACTCTATAAATTTACTCCTAATGTTAACATCTACATGACTAAATATAATGTGAGGTTGAACATTATTATGCTTCTCTTTCTTGTGATTTTATGTAAGAGCCAGAGCAAAATGTAGAAATGTACGCTGAAGTACTCGGAACTTATGTGATGCATATGTGTGTCTCTTGTGTATAACGTATAGACAGACACACACACTGTGTATCCTCAACCTACACTGTGTGGATGATGGACCTTGGTTATATAATTTATTAGGAATATTGTTTTCATTATATTTATTATTTTATAAATATATTTTATTTATTAATGTAAAATTACATAAATGTCATAAGTTCAGGAATTACAATCATCTTGATTTCTCTTAGCTTTGAGTCATAGATTGAAAGTAATTCAACAGTCAATCTCATTTCTTATATGCACCCATAGTCACAAACACACAGCACAGCTTATCCTCAGAAAATCTTATCACTCACAAAGTAGATGATTTTTCCTGTAATTTGTTTTGTTTTTTAAAATACTTTAAAACATTACCATCACTCCAAAAATGCAACCTTTTTGCCTTTTGAGAAAACATCTATGTATCAATGACGGCATTCCTACTGCTGGCCCTGGATGGCAGTGGCTGAGAGCCAGCCCAGGGACTGTCCTCACATGGCCTCTGAGCCACTCAGTATCTGGAAGGCTGGCTCTGGTAAATTCTGTTTTCCCAGGTAGTCATGGCTGGGGGCTGCTCACTGTTAGGCAAGGAGACCTTAGTCAGTTCCAGTCCTAGGTGCTTTGACCCATCCTGTGAGAACAGAACACCTGTCCCTGCTGGGAGCCTCAGGGCTCTGTCCTTGCACCTGGCCTCCCTGCTGCCCAGGAGTGCCAGGCTGACTCAGCTCTGCCCGCTGCCCTGGCCCGGCACCATCCTGCTTGTATTTAGTGGTGAATGCTCCAGTGATTGTTCATTAGGAGAACTAATTGCAGTGTGGAGTTTCTGGTGGTATCTGCTTTCCAGAACAATTTGTGGAAACCCAATTCTGTTCTTTTTAAATAACAAGTTTGCTGGGTAATTTTGTGCATTAAGGGGTGTGTGTGTGTGTGTGTTTGTGTGTGTGTGTATACTTTCTTTGGTTGTGATTATTCCAGACTTAGCATTATAGAGGCCCTGGGCGTACATCTTGGGGGCCTGTGGCAGGTCTGTGGCTTGTGGGTGACAGAAGATGCCTGTGCACATGTGGTGGGCTGGGCGGCCGGGGGTACTCCAAGTAATTTGTAGGAGAGGTTGATCTGTTTGCAGGTATCATATTTCCTGTCAGCAGAAACAAAGAGCTCAGCAACCCATTTGTCAGGGGTCCTAGAATAAGTGAAACCCTCCCCTGGGCCTCATTTTTTCTCAGCTGTGGGCTAGGTGTAGTATTACCTTCCCAGCTTTTCTCAGCTCAGAATTGTGGTAGTGAGAAACTTTTGTGACTGAGAGGGACTCATGAATGGGAAGCTGGACTGAGAGCCAGGAGTGGCTTTAGGCAATCAGGGAAGGGGCCTCATGTCTGCCCTTGAAAGGCCAAGATTGCCACCAGAAGCAACAGGAGACACCTACAAACTACAGTGACCAGCCATGGAGGCCAGGGGTGAATTGGCTGTGCTGTCTCTACTGGCTCCATTAGTGAACACATTTCCTGATGGCCTAATTTTCCTGATGATCCTGATAAATCCCAACCTCCAGCAACACAGTGAGATTGAGGCCCAGCATCCTTGATCTGCCTGGTCTGTGAGCACCTGAGGGTGCTGAGACCATGGAAACCAAACCCTTTGGTAAAATTGTTCAGATTTTTCTCAACTGGAACAAAGTATACTTGTCTGTCCAAGTCTCAGGTAAAATAGTGCAGGGCCAAGATTTCTGTCTGGGAATAGACAAGCATTGAGCTTCCATGTAAGCTCAGTCTAGGCTCACCGTTCTCAGGTTTTGTCCATGGCATTTCCAATCCTTGCCTGCCCTTCTATATCCACATTTGGAGGTGTCAAGGCACAGCGGACCAGAGGTGGAGCTTTTTCAGGCAATACCCATCCATCTGTCTCTCCATTCATCTTTCAGTTCAATCTTTCCTGAGGTCTGGAGCTAGGAGAGTGGGATACTCTGATCAACACAAAATATGGGTATCTGCCTACGTTGAGTTTTCATCAGGTTGGGTGTGGGAACAACCAGTACCTTGGTGTGTAGAATGGCAACTGTGAGAAGAAAAGACAGAGCCAGCCTAGGAAATCTCAGAGACTTCATTCAGGAAGGGACAATTGTTTTCAGGTTTAGAGGATGACTAGGTGCTAATGAGACAGAGAGAGAGAGAGAGAGAGAGAGAGAGAGAGAGAGAGAGAGAGAGAGAAGAGCAGGAGCAGTCTATGTAGAAGCCGGATGGCTAGAGTGGAGCACGTAAGAGAGGCCACTAAGGCTGGGTTGGTGTAGGCTGCACTGGACAGCACTGTGCATCTAGGTTAGGAGCTGAACAATGGGAAACATTTATGGCCTCAGGTGTGCATTCAAAGAATAGGAATCACTGAGTGTTTTGACATGGCTCCTCCTGCTATAGGTAGAAAACTGCATGGCTTTATCCATGAGTCAAGGAGGCCTGTTCCCATCATCCTGGTGGGAGATGATGCTTGACTTAGACTTGTACTCAGTACTTAATTCTTCTTCCTCCCCCTCTTATGAACCTGCCTCCATACCTTAGATCCTGTGAGCAATTCTGCAAGACTCCTAAGATCTCATCTGATTTGTCTTTGGACTTGAGGTAATCATGAATATCCTGTTTCCTTGATGAGCTTCAAGTCCTTGAGGTAGGGGTCTGAATTTCCGGAGCCCACACTCACCCAAGCATTCAGAGGGTGTGTAGTAGGAACAATGGATGTGTCACTGGATGGATGGATGGATAAATGGATTGGTGAGTGGGTGTGCGATAGATGGATATGTGGTTGGATGGACAGGTGGGTCATAAATATATATTCTCAGGGGAAGAGGTAGACACTGGACTTGGACTAAAGTTATTTTTCTATCATTTATTCTCTGTTTTCCCTTGAGCAAATAACTTCATCACTCTAATTCTAAATTTATACCTCTGTAAAGTGTGGTTAAGCATATCTACCACTGAGTGTTATGAAGATGATGTGAGGAAAAGTATGGCAAGTATATTGTGAAGTACAAATGTCACAGGAGCATGAACCCACGTTGTTAATGTTCCCTACAGACCCTACAAGTCCTTCCAGGCAGCAGAAGCCTCCCCTTCAGTCTTTCAGCTTCAACAAAAGGGAGGCCACTTTGATCCGATACCTGAAGCTCCCATTTGGTAAGCTGATTCCAGGGGACTTCTGTATTCATATGCCAGGGTGAGTTTTCAGTGTACACTGAGTGCCTTGTGTTATTAATAATCATCCGGCCACAAATGGGACGTTTGCTCCTGATATCACTGCCAGATCTCTGCCTGAATCATAACCTCGTGCCAGCCTACTCACTCCCTAGGGTTTCTGGTATAATAAACACCCTCCTTGCTTTAGTGAATAAGGTGTGGTTTTATGATCAGAATATAACATGGTGCTGTGGTTTGGATTGCATGTGAAGAGAACATCGTTCCCCTGGTGATCCACCTGTATCTTCAGCCCTCTGACGTCCTCTATCCTATGACCTCCTTGGCTGAAGGGAAGCCCCATGTCCTGAGTAAAGCAGTAGCTGGCTGCCCAGGCATTGGAATAAACAAGGTGTGAGCCAGAAAGGTCTGGACTCCTGCCCTCCTTGGTGAGCTGGGGCTTCTATAATAGAATGCCACAAACTGGGTGGCTTGAACAACAGACATTTATTCCTGTCAGTTCTGGAGGATGAGAGTTCAAGGTCAAGGTGTTGATGAATTCAGTATCTGGTTTTGGCCTCTCTTTCTGCCTCATCTTTACTGCTTCCACCCCTTCCTAGCTGGCCTGTTCTCTGTCCTAGGAATCACCCTACCACCCCCAACTCCCTCAGTGCAGGGCCTGTGAACTTGTAGACTGTTTTCTCTTCTCAAGCAGGTCTTTCTCTAGATTGTTGTATGGCTGCTTCCTCACCGTGTGATCCTCCACATTCTGTCCCCTCTTGGAAGGCCTCTTCATGGTCACCCGACCTCAGACAGCCCCACCATTGGGCCTGTTGTAGCCTGACACATTTATCTAAATGTATGCTGACTGTGGTCCTAACTATTCTTCCTCTCACATCTCAGGGATCTTGATAGAGGTGGTGATCTTGAGAGGTGAGATCATATCTGTCTCCAGACATGGAGGTGCCTGCTTTCTGTCCAGATTCCCTAATCACAGAGCTCCTCAGCTATGACCATAACCCACTGTGGCCTCCCTGTAGGCATCCCACTGACTGCTGGTGAGTGAACAGCATGGTGATGCAGTATGTTCTGCTGGTCATGCAGAACAGCATGGCAGATGCCTTGCCATTCCCATGCTGTAAGGGATCAGAGACCTGCTGGGTCCAGTAAGTTTTGCCATCTATGTCTGGCATTTAACAGGGTTGGAGCAAGTTTGCTCCTGTTCAACCTCAGTGAGATTTTGGTTCTTCCTTGGTATAGTGAGTAGGGGAACATCAGTTTGCAGGCCCAGTTCCTTCTACCTCTGTCCTTTATACTGCTTGGTAGTCTTCAGGATGCTCAATAGTGTCAGAGGTTATTTTGTTTCTTTTATGTGATGTTTTTGTTGTGTTGTTATTTTTGTGTGTGTGTATGTGTGTGTGTGTGGCAGTTGCAGGGGATTGAACTCAGAGCTTTGTGTGTTGTTCACACACTCTACCACTCAGGTAGAGCTAATCAGACATTCTACTCCAGTGATTTCATATGTTTGTTCCTTCATGCCCCAGGTTCATGAGCATGGGAATCTGCTCTGACTTGTCCAGGTCACATACTGGCACCTGGACAGCAGGCATACAGTGGACATCAGTTAGTGCTCAGGAAGCACTTGTTGAATAAAAAAATAAACTGTGGACACGACACACAGGTACCATGAGTACCACCTTTACCTCAAAGACCTCTTCGGTAATGTGGGACCACATCCATCTCAGAATTGCTGGGAAGATCACGTTTGTTATGGACTGATTGTGTCCCTACTAAAATACATATGTTGAAGTTCTCAATCCCTAAGACCCTAGAATGTGACTGTTTGGCCACAGTGCCTTTAAAGAAGTACATTCAGCCCTTCATATTTGCCGGTTCCACGTCTTCAGGTTCAACCAATCACAAATCAAAAGTATTTTAAAATTTGCTTCTGTAGTGAGCATGTAAAGACTTTTTTCTTGTCAGTATTCCCTAACCAAGACAGTATAGCAACAATTTGAACATTATTTACATGGTATTAGGTATTATATGTCATCTAGAATTGATTTAAAGTAAACATGAGGAGCTGCATAGGTTCTAAGCAAATACAGTACCATTGTGTATAAGAGACATGAGCATCCATGAATTTTGGTATCCACAGCAGGTCTTGGAGTCAATCCCTGTCAGATACAAAGGGATGCTGTAATAATGTTAAAAGGAGGCCATATGGGTAGTCCATAATCCTAAATAACTAGTATCCTTATAAGAAAAGAGAGAGGCATACTAGGGATACACACACAACAGTATGGCCATGTGAAGACATAGAAAGACAGCATCCATCTGCAAACCCTGGATAGAATTCTCAGGAGAAACCAACACTGCGGACACCTTGATCTTAGGCTTTGGTCTGAGAACTGCAAGAGATCAATATCTGTTGTTTAGACCACCCAGTCTGGGGCATTTTTTTTTTTTTTTTTTGTAGTAGCTCTAGCAGACTGATACAGCATTCCATAGCAAATGTTCTGGAAGAAGTATTATAACACGGGAAGGATCAAAGCATACATGGATTGACTGTTGCTTTGAACAGCACCAACAGGAGCAAATCTGTTTTGGGAAGGGTACTGGTTTGGGACATGTCAGAGAGAAGGCAGGTAACTTTCTTTGAAGTACAAGTCATGTGGTTTGTAGGCATGACCCAAGAAATTGGGATCTTTGTTGTATAGCCTGCATGGTGGAGGGGCTGGCACGCAGAGTGGAAGAACAAGGCAAAGCACTGACCACTAGATATCTTGGCTTGTTCAGTATCTGAGCATCACATTCAGTATATGAGTATCAGTGCATGTTCAGTACAGGGGCAATTTTTTTTAAATATTTTTTTCTGTGATCTATCGAACCTGCAGATATGAAGACATGGATACAAAGATCGACTGTACCTTTTTAAAGGCCCTGTGGCCACATAGTCACACTGTGGGATACTAGGGATTGAGCACTTCCCTTATCTTGGTAGGGAAGGCAACGAAGCCACAGGGAGAGGGCCAGAGAGCCCATTGTGAGGTCAAGTGTCAGATAACTGAGCAAGGAAAACTTCCTTTGAGTCATGTGAAATGGAACCAGGGTTATCAGACTCAAGTTCTTGTGGGTGGCTCCCAAGACTGGCTTTGAAGAAAAGCGTCCTAGAAGTGCCTTGAGCCTAAGAAAAATGGTGCCGATACTGTCTTCTGTGATGCAGAGGATAGGACCTAAGTGTCCAGAAATGGATTCTACTTCCAACTGTGCTAACACAGTCACATGTCCCTGCCTAGTCATGTGGCCCACCTGGGTTCAGGTCCTCACTTTAAGGAAAGGAGTATGATCTGAGCTGTTCAAATCTGCTTGTCAGTCATGGAGCACTTTCCTCAAATGATCTCTGGTGCTGAAGAATGTTGGATGAAAACTTCGATAAGTTGGAGAATGGGGAGCAGGACCTTTTGCATTCAGGATTTAGCTTAAATATCCTTAATCATAAGTCCTTTGAAAATAAAAAGTATTTGAAAGACTGTGAGACATATCAATAAACTGAATATGGCTTTATGAATATATGAACTTGTAGGTTAGGATTATATGAAATGAGCCATTTCTTTTTTTTTGTCTTCTATATTCTTTTTTCTTTTTTAATCTATAATAGTAGTATGTATGTATTACAATTCATAATGCACATATATAGCATCTTTTTACATACAAATGTTTGTATACAAAGTATTTAAGTACCATTCAGATCTTCAATCATACATTTAGGATAATGATATCCATCTCATTCAACCACCAACTTTTTTTTCTTTTCCCCCCCTCCCTCCCCCCTTGCTCCCTCCCTTCCCCTCCCTTTCCTTTGACCATTCTAGTGTTCCTCTAATCCTCCTATGTACCCCCATCCAACAACATTGTGAACTAGCCTCGTTATATCAGAGAAAACATTTGGTATTTGGATTTTTGAGATTGACTAATTTCACTTAGCATTATATTCTCCAACTTCATCCATTTACCTGCAAATGCCATTATTTTATTCTTTTATTGCTGAGTAAAATTCCATTGTGTATATATACCACATTTTCTTTATCCACTCATCTACTGAGGGACATCTAGGTTGGTTCCACAACCTACCTATTGTGAATTGTGCTGCTATAAACATTGAAGTGGCTGTGTCACTGTAATATGCTATTTTTAAGTCCTTTGGGAATAGACCCAGGAGTGGGATAGCTGGGTCAAGGAAAAGGGGCAGCATTGATAATTTACTATCCCAGGAGAAATGCACTATGTGGCTAGCCCATGTATAAGGAATAATGCATATATTTAAATAATGAAATTCCACCTAAAATAAGTAGTTTGCTGTCATATACAATAATAAGGCCATGTATTAGGTAAGTATGGATGATAATGTTGCTTTTCTTAAAGTGGTTTCATGCTCACTGGATGAGTTTCTGTATGTGAATCACAGAGGACCCTCAACAACATTCATGGTTCATAAACTCATATGACCCTTCTCGGTCTCCTTTTTGGAGTTTTACATTCCCTGTGGAAAGTGAGGGTGTGGCCATGAGAAGGGTTCTGTGTCTGGCAGGCTCAGATGGCAGGAACAAAGCATTAGCAAGAGTAAAAGGCTGGGAGATTCAGGAGTACTGCAGGACTCTGGCCTCAGGGTTGGGAGCATGTTCTTTAATGGAGTGGTAGGGCCACCTTGGAAGTCTGCAGTGATACTAATGAAAACTTAATGCCAGAATTCATTGATTCCAAGATTCACCTTCTTCCACATTTTATCATCCCTCAAATTATAGCGAGTCACACAATAGCCAGAGTCCAGGATATGGTCAGTACAGCTGTGTGTGTGTAAATTTTTCATGGTGTCATCATTTCACCTGTGTTGAGTTTGATTTGTGGGTGGAAACATCTTTAGAAGGATTATATACTTAACATTGCATTCAAGAGAAGAGCCATGAGTGTGCAGAAAGCTACAGACACATCAATGGCACTTAGACTTGATATTAATGAAGCAAATAAGCATCAGTGAGAAGTGACCACGAATCTAAATTTCCAATCAAAATCAGCCCCTTTCTGGAGCCCAAGGAAGGAAGGTCCCTACAAGAAAGCATAGTCGTGTTCCATTTTATAACAGACATTTTAAAAAAAATGATTATTCAACCTACCTTAAGCAGGAAAACACCACTTGCCCAACTTGCAGGAGAGGGTTGGAAGAAAATCGTAGAAGCAAATTAAGCAGCCTCCCCTGATCCATGCCCCATGCTCCTAAAATCAAAGTACATGTTTCCAGGGAGGTGCTGTTATCCGTGAGGTAGCTTGGGAACTTCTAGGAAGTCTTAACCAATTGATTTTGCTTATACTTTCTTTCTTTTTCTGTTTGTGCAAAAGTGATGTATGAAATAAATATCTGTCTAGATCTTGGCTATAGCTCAGTGATAGAGCACTTGCCTAGCATGTGAAAGGCCCTGGGCCCAATCCCCAATCCCAAATAAAAGAAAAATTTCCCTAAATATAAGTATGAATATAAATTAGAAGTGGCAAAAAAGTGTTGGTTCACAGTTGACTTGATGGCATACCTTTTTTTAATTAATGCTCTGCTACTTAATGGTGTGTTTATAATCATGGCCATTGTGAAGGCTAATTTTATGTATGTACTTGTCGAGGCTATAATACCTAGGTATTCAGTCAGAAACATCTGAATGCTAGTGTGAAGATATTTTTCCCATGTTACTGACATTTAAATCAGTGGCTTTTGAGTGAAAGTGATTACCTTCCATTATGAGGTTGGGCCTTAGCCAATTAGTTGAAGGTTCTAAGAGAGAAAACTAGGGTCCCCCAAGGCAGAAGGAAATCTGCCTGCACACTGTCTTCACACTCAAACTACAATATCAATTATTCTTTAGGGATTCGGTCTGCTGATATGCCCTGCAGAATTTGGACATGTTAGTCCCCACAATTAGGTGAACCATTTCCTTAAAATAAATTTCTTAATACATAGACAAACTGTTGCTGCTGCTGCTGATGCTGCTGCTGCTGCTGCTGCTCCTCCTCCTCCTCCTACTCTCTCTTCCTCCTCCTCCTGTTCCTTCTCCTCCTTTTTCCCCCCTCTTCTTCATTTCTTTTTTCTGTTTCTCTAAAGGGCTCTAAATATTATAGAGACTTAGGTTCAGTAAATTTGGTAGTGGCCCCTGCTCTGATCTTGTAGCATCTGGTACAAGCTCACCCAACTCAACTGAGCCTTCTATGAGTAAGGATGCCACAGCATCCTCACAGCCTTATCATGGAGTTTTTGGGAGACAAGAGAGTCCAAAGCATTGACTCAGTGGCCAGGCTTGGAGAAGAAGGTTGGACAACATGTTTGAATAAGGGCACATTGTGGGAGTAACTGTGTTCCTTGCTGTTTGTGCCCTGGAAGGTTAGGCCTGAACATGTTCCTTGCTTTACAAAGAGAAAACTGAGGCCTAGAGAGATCCAGCATACTTCACATCACCCCACTGTATGGTGGCAGCCTGTCCCTCTTGGTTGCTGGGTTCTTAGCCCTTTGGTAAAGAGAGAGGAAAACTGGCATTCTGGGAACCTCCAGGTGAGGGGAAGTGGCCAGTGTGTGCCTCTACACTGAGCCTCACACTCTCCGGGTCTGCTCTCCATAGGGAGGTGTTTGGTTGGTGGGGCCCTTCCCAGGGACACTGGCCACTGTTCTCACATCTGAGAAATACTGAAGAGATCAGCCAGGCTATATTACTGTATACCCAGCTCTGATTTTCTCATCCTGCCCCCCAGTTATTCCCCAACCCAAGCCCCTGGGGAGGGTGACAAATCTAACCTCTCTGGTCAGCTCTCTGATATCTACAGTGCCTGTGACCAATGAGGATATTTGACCTTGGAGTTCTGGGACTGTTTCTGAGCCAACTAAAAGAACAGCCATCCAGGTGCTCCTCACTCCATTCAGCTTTCCCCAAGAGGAGGGTGTAGTGGAATGAAAACCTCAGTCACCTTGTGATTACCCGGTGACTGGGAGAAGCCAGCCAGAAAGCAGTCTCCAACAGAAAAGCTGCATTTCCCTTGAGGGCCCCAAATGTTCATGAGTTGCTACTGTGTTAACCCTTCATCCTGCGATTAGAAGAAGCAGGCAGATCTGAAGTTGTCTGCATTCCTTTTAGAACCAGATTGTTTTCTTTAAGAAGGACAGTTTCATTTTCATTATTAAAAATTTAATGAAAATAACTGGATGTTATTATTCAGAAGATTCATAGTAGCAATAATTTTATCTTTATTTCTACAGATCTTTATTCAATGTCAGACCAGTGACTACATTCTTTTATTTCCTTTAAGTATATTGACTTTTAAACACATAAAATTGATTGAATTAACTCATGTATTAATTCATGATTTCCTATAAACCTCAGGAGAGAAACAGCATTTGTTTATGTTCAGGTTAAGATTGGCTTTCTTATTCTGAAATATTTATTCCAGGAACCAGAGGGGCTTTTACCCAAGACCCTGGTGGGAAAACCATTCCCCAGACACTGGGCTGAGAAGGGGATATCATTAAGATGGTTCCCTTATTCCTAAAATATAAGTTTCATGAAGACAGAATTTTGTTGTTGTTGTTATTGTTATTCATTACTCAATCTTATATCTCTAGAACAATGCCAGCCAGCAAATAGTAGGCATCTAGTATGCATTTTTTTAATGACTCAATTATTAATTTATCAGATTCACCCCATATTATACAAATGTTAGCTGATACTTAACAAAAACAAGAAACAACCACTTTATATTTGAATATATCATTGGGATTGTCACATTGTTTTCTGATTGGTACAATAGTTGTTAAAAATAATCTCTTTTTAAAGAATTGG
Organism: Tamias sibiricus; assembly: GCA_025594165.1. Taxonomy (NCBI): domain Eukaryota; kingdom Metazoa; phylum Chordata; class Mammalia; order Rodentia; family Sciuridae; genus Tamias; species Tamias sibiricus. The sequence goes on from CM046659.1 coordinate 137,506,234, forward strand.
CTGTCAGTGTAAAAAGCACTTACTTTACCTGATAAGGTGTACCACAAATCTGAATTAATTAAAAGTTGTGGTCTTGAGGTTAGTACAAACAAATAGGCCTGCAACTCGGAATAGGGAGATCCGAGACAGACTAATGTATGACAGGAGCTTAGTATACACTAAAGTGGAACCACAAATCAATAGAGAAAGTTTATGTAGGGGAAGTTTTTATAGAGAAAATTTTTAAATAAAGAAAAACAAAAACCAAACTTCACCCAGACTACACAACACACAGAAAAATTAAAAATAAAGGCTTAACTGTGAAAGATTAAACTATAAAGTTAATTGAAAAGGGGTTAAGTGTATGAAGGACATCTTAGGTAAAACCTCAAAAGCACAAATTATAGGGCAAAATTATGAATTTGATTACATCAAAATAAAGCTTTCTGATCAAGGAGGTCTAGCTAGCTATCTTGGAGAGCTTCTACAGTCAGATGACAGATGGGAAGAAAATATCTGCAGTATCAAGGAAGAATATATAAGGAACTCTTCCGAGTCAGTAGGAATCATGTAAAGCCCAAGTGGAAAAATGGGTGAAGTATATTATCAGGCATTTTACAAAACAGGAAAATCTCAAGGCTGAAAAACAAAAGAAAGATTGCTTACATCATTTTTAATCAAAGACGTATGCATTAGAAAGTACTTAAATAGCCTTTTATAAATGACAGGGTCATGAGGCATTCCCTTCCACTAAGCCTTATTACTAGTAGCTCTAGCCACAAGTGCAGGAGGAATGAAGAAAATAATACCTCCTTGTCCCTTTAAGAACTGTGATTTATGAATAATAAAGAATGAGAAGGAAACATCTAAGTTCAGTTCTTGAAGTCTGTGACATATTGTTCCTTGATATTATAGATGTTTTCCTCCAATCTGTAATCTGACTGTTCATGGTCTCCAACATAACATTCGCTGATCAGAAATTCTTAATTTTGAAGGGAGCAAATTCACTATTTCTGCCTTATAATGCATGCTCTCGGAGTAGTAGGAAGAAGGTAAAAATGGACCATAGAGAAGACGTGGAAGACTATGAGCAGAAGCACCTGGGAAACCAGGTTGTGCCAGGAAGTGCCCCTCTGGCCTTCTGTGCAGGCTAAAGGGAAAGGAGATGATGTTCCTGCTTCACAGTATGGGGCTTTCTGCACCTTTCCCCCACCATCTCCAAAGCCCATCTCCAAAGCCCATACCTCCTTTACCCCAGGTTGGGCAATCCAGATCAGCAAGAGCTACCACCAAACCAGAATCAGCCAAGAAGGTAAGAGCTGAAAAGCCCAGTGACCCTATGCTAAGGCAGCAGAGTTGGGAAGGACAGGTTCTGACCCTGTCATCAGAAAGGGCATTCCTGTCATTTCCAAGGAGGTGTGAGGAGGCCTGGGAAGCAAAGTGCCCTGTGTGCTCTCAATGGCAGTGGTAGGTGGGCAAGTCAGTTTTGTGGTCATTTTCAGTATCCTTGTGACTCTGCCACTTGATGTCCCATGCAGTACTGTCTGGGGATATTGGTAAGGAGGCCGACAATCTGCATGACTATGTGGCAGGAGTACTTAAAATTCCCAGGGGTTCTAGGACAACCTGCCACTATCTTGTATCCCCTCCTCTTCAGAGCCTGGGGGTTAAACAGAATTGTTCCCTGAAGGTTTCCTGTCACTCCCCAGTCACTGGGGTTCCAATGACTATTTACTGAGCTACCATGGGGTTCAGTCATCATTCTAGGCCATGAGTCTGCAGAAGTGGATATGGAGATGAGGGCTGTCCTAAGAAGCTTGTGGGGGGAAACAGAATAAATATATCAAGAGCAAAGAACATTATATAGTAATTATAACCTCTGTGCAGAGTACTAAAACAGGATGGTGTGATGGAGTCTGAGGATGCTTTAGCCTGAGGAGGAAGCTAAGGTCTCAGGGGAAAAGATATTTGAGTGATAATAGAATGAGGATAGGGAGCCAGAGAGAGGAACAGCAGATGTGAGAAGCTCTAGGTTAGGAATGTGTATGGCTTAGTCTAAGAACAAGAACAACAAAAACAGCCTGAGTGGGGGGAATATAAAGGGCCACCAATATTTGTTGGGGGATAGGGGTAGTTCAAGATGCCATGGAGAAGCAGGGCTTCACCCCAGCAGGTGAAGTAGAGATCTTGTGAACCTGGCCATGGAATTTGGGTTTGATCTCAAGTGCGATGGAAAATAATTGTGAGGTTTGAAATTGGAGATGGTGGAATTGTTTCTGCTTTTCAAAAACAAAAACCAAAACCAAAAAACCTTGCTACTGTATAGAGGTCAGATTGTAATCAGACAGGATAGACATAAAGATATCAGTAGACATTTTCAGTCACCCAGTTAAAAGATGTCATTTAGTGGGTGAAGTGTTGGCAGGGAGATAATGAGAGGTGGAGAGAGAGGGTACATGTGCTGGATTTTCCCATGGATTGCATATGACAGCTGAGGAACGTGAAGAGAGGAAGTCTTAGAAGCTTGCGAAGCTTGTGTGGATGCTCGTGCCATTTATTAAGCTGAGGAGAAAGGAAGAGGAGCTATTTGGAAAGAGTGTGGAATAGGAAGTCAAGAGTCATGGTTGGGTGCATTTGGTTTAAAATGAGTAGGAATGTCAGGCAGGAAATTGAATGTTGAAATCCAGAGTTCTAGTGAGATTTGAGAGCTGGGGGAAGGACTATGGTCTTCTCTGCATTATCCAGCTGCCATTTATAATACACTAAGAGGGTGTAATTCCAGACAAGAGCAGCCCAGGCTGAGCCCTGCATCCTATGACATTTGTCAGTAGGGTTTGGGGAGCACATAATGAGAAAGGAAGAGCACTTAAAGGAGTGTTTGCAGAGGAGTGAGAGGCCAGCTGGATGGACTACTCTTGGAGGCTTAGTGGTATATATTTTATGGCTGATTGTAGAAACCCACATCAGCTGAATAGAAAGGCATTTAGATACCTGCATTGGCCTGGGACATTTAGCACCTTACTCATTTGTCACATGTCTGTGTTACAAGTATCTGTTCCATTGACCTTTTCCTATTCTACCAACTAGAAGCAGAAATGTTGTCATTTCTTGCCATAGAAATCATCAACCCACTTCTTATATTTAACACAATTCAACTTCCCAGGAACCAAGTGACTCACTTAAGATGACAGGTGGTTAAAAGGTCAGGACTAGAACTCAACACCTCTACCTCTCCTTCTGTTATTTTTACCAGGAACACCCTGGGAAGGTGTCTCAATTGTCAAATTCTCATCGCACTTCCATAGAGGGGATGGCCCCTCCTTCAGACTCTGGGGACTGTCATGAGGCGACATCTGTAGCCACCAAAGCCACTGTTAGTGGACTGAGCTCTGATGGGTTCACAGGGTCTGCAGGGCCCAGGAATTGGTTACAATTCTGAGTTGCTGCCGTGACATTGGCAGAAGGCATCTTGCCTGCAGGTGCAAGAACTGAGACCATAGGCCAGTTTCAAGCCCAGAAACTTCCCATCCCATGTCAAACTGTGCCCTTCTCAGCAATCTCAGGCTTCAGGGAGATACTTTTGTTTTATTTTTCAATAACATTATCTATTTAATTTTTTCCTCCCTCCTCTCCTCCTTCTCTCTTTTTTCCTTCCTCTACCTCTTCCTTCTATTCTATCTTTCCTGTTTTGTTTATTTCTTCCTTTTTTATTTAACCTCTTATTCTTTGAGTAAAGAAACCTGAGCCCCAGCTCATGGCCTCTCCTTTGAGGGCCTCAGTGTTCTTATCTGTAAAATAAAGACTTTGGGGTCCAGCAGTGGTTCTCAAAGTGTGGTCCCCAGACTCAAAGCATCAGCATTAGCTGGGGTCTTGCCATGTTTGTGGGGCCTCCCCAGAGCCCTGCTGAATCAGAACCTCTGGAGGTGAGCCCGGCCCCCCTGTTTTCCCAGGCCCCCCAGGGATTCTGTTGCCCACCATATGTGAAAGCCATGATACCAGAGGTCTCTGGTCACTGTTGTTTGTTCATGCCTGCATCAATACTGACTTCATAGGGCAGCAGTGGCTACATCTCCACATGGTAGAATATTGAAGTCTGGGGGTAGATTCAGCTTTGTGGAGTTTAAATTGTACCCTCACCCTTATCCCAGCTGTTAAGAATCCTGGGACTTAGTGGGCACTGATTAGTCTCTCCGCTCTGGCACCCTGTTACTCTAACTGCATAAGCGGTAACAAAGGAGGCTGGTCAAAAGGGCCAGGTTGATGGGTTCAAAAGTAGTATTGTTTACTATAGTTATACTTTTGGCCTTCTGTGGAACAAGATTGTTCATCTCTAGTTGCTGATATAGTTGTGACAAGGATGAGAATAATAAAGAGCCACCAGCCTGTGCTGCTCTGTGCTAGAGAATAGTCGTGTCAGTCAGGGTGAGAGATAGCTAAATCTCAGAAGTGGGAGAAAATAGGAGGCTCAAATAATTTATACATTAGTCCCCCCTTATTTGCAGTATTGTTTTCCACAGTGTTAGTTACTTATGGTCAACCATGGTCTGAAAATATTAAATAGGGTGTTCCATGTTTTGAGACCTCTCTCACATAACTTTTATTACAGTACTGTTATAACTGTTCCATTTTTATTATTAGTTATTGTAATTTATAAATTAAATTTTCTTATAGGTATGTATGTAGAAGATAAATCATAGTATACATAGAGTTCAGTACTACTGGCAGTTTCAGGCATATACTGGGGGTCTTAAGATAAAGGACTGGAGTCCAAGGAATATCTTGCCACTGGGGGCAGCTGACTCAGATTGGGACTTTGAAGAGCTAGAGAACACTCAGGAAGCCACATAGACTCATCATGTTGTGTGGCATGGTTCTCCATTCTCAAATGATCCTCAGTGAAAGTGTCAACTGCAGTTTTTCTTGCAGAGATAAGCCTGTTTCTTTTGAATGCACCACCCTGCTGAGGTCAGAGTTCAAGCCTGAGCAAAGTTCATCTCAGACCAGTTAAATGATGTCAAGCCTTGATGACACTGGACTAAACAGACAGAATCTGATTTTTAGGAAAAAAAAATCTTGGAGGAAGACAAATGTTTTGCCCTTCTCATTTTAGACCATTTATGTTGAAATGATCTGGCTTCATTCTTTTATTTCTAAAATGAACATGTAGTATTCAAAATATATATGACATTAATGTTTTGGTGGGGATTACTCTCAAGTATCTAGAAAATTAGTGTCTCTCTTGGGGACCAACACAACAGAGGAAGAAACAGACATTGTTACTTGATTCATCATGAAGGCAAATGTGACTCTGATCTAGCAGTTTCTCCTGGTTTCTCCTCTACCTGAAGAAGGCCTGGGCTCGGAGGAGATATTCTCAATTGTTTCAATGAATGCTGGTAGACATTCTGTGCATCTGTCATGTAGTGTAATGGAGCACATCCCTCAAAAGTATCACATCAGCTTCTCCAAGACATTAATGATCTAACTAGATATAAGATTGTGGTAATTGTCTTATGGGAGTAGCCAGATAGACTGAAGAAAGAGTGGAATCTGGAGTCTGGGTTCTGACATTTAGCAGTTCAACAGCCTTGGAAAAGTACATCACTGTGTACCTTTAAGCCTCAGTCTATGCATGTGGAAAATGAACATTAAAAAGAAACTTACCATGGGCTGGGGTTGTAGCTCAGCTGTAGAGTGCTCACCTAGCACATGCGCGGCCCTGGGTTTGATCCTCAGCACCACGTAAAAATAAATAAAGGCATTGTATACAACTAATAAATAAATAAATATTTTTTTAAAAAGAAACTTACCATAAAGGATGAAGCAATTGAGATAATATGAGTAAGCTCTTCATAACTGTGGAGAGCTCTTCAAACTACAGTGTTTGCTAAACACCATGGATAACTTTAGGGCCACTTCAATATCACTTTTCTAGGCTGCCCTTTCCCTCCTCCATTCACATTGATGCAGTGTTTGCAAAAACATCTCTGTGGCTCACTTCCCCTCTTGCCCCTGTAGTTGATTGGTGAGTCAAGCTGAGTTCAACATAGTTCCCACATGTGACTGAGGATGATTGCCTCTAGGAGGGGCACCTGAAGGGGGATACATTCTTTGATGGAAATGTGAAAAGACTTCCTCAAGAGACATCTGTCCTTGAGTGGCTTAATCTATACCATAGAACCTAGGCTATTGCCTTTGCCAATCAAAGCCATTTGGATGAAAAATAAGAAAAGAAATGGGAATCAAGAAAAGACCATGTGAGCAACTCACTTCATTGTAGACCTTGATTCCTGCCCAATTGCAAAGCCTAGATCTATCCTGATCCTTGGAAAATCCATCCTGCATTTGCTGAAGCTAACTCATGTGGGTGTCTATGGTTTGTAGCCCAAAGAGTCCTTTGGCATGATCATACCCCAGGCACATTAGTGCAAAGTCTTATGCATATTTTTCAGTGTCTAAAACATCCTTACAAGGAAAGAAAAAACAAATATTAGAGAAAAACAAAATTATTACTCTTTGCAATCAATATGATAATTTACCTGGCAAATTCAAAAGAATATATTCATTCATCCAATTATTTGAAAATTAATTCTATTCTTGAGTGTTATTCTGGATCTGGCATTATGAAATGACTTTAAATTATGAGAGTATTCCATAAAGTGGCCAATTACAAGATCATTATATAACAGTAGGCTTTTCATGTTACATAAAGCACATTTTAAATTCTTCAGTGTTGGTTTGGGCCAACAGGATTTGGGCCATGCAATAGTCCCATTTTGCTTTCCTATAACAGAATACCCAAGACTATAATTTATAATGAACAAAAATTCCTTAGCTCACAATTTTGGAGGCTGGGAGGTCCACTATCAAGGTGATAGCAACTATTGAGAGCCTTCTTGCTGTATTATCTTTTTGTGAAGGGCAAGAGAGGGTGAGAGAGAGGACTAAAGGTGGTCAAACCCCCCCTTTGATAACAGACCCACTCCCGTGATAGAAGCATTAGTCCATTATTCCATGCTCAAGACCTAATTACTTCTCATTAGGCTCCACCTCCCCAACACTGTTGCATGAGGGCTGTGTTTCCACCACATGTTTTTTGGGGAACATATTCAAACTATAGCAGGCCAGTACTGGAGGATGTCCCACACGAGATATACTCCTAGGGTCCTATAATAATATGAATTCCCTATTTCTATTAAGTATCAAATAATATCTAAAATGTTCCCCATATTTTACTCATTGATGGAAGTTTCCATTGCTGTGACTTCTCTATGTGTGATATTTTCTGCCATTTCTGTAAGTCTTCTTGCATTGATTTTATTCAGAAATATTCATTCTATTATGAATTTTTAGTGTACTTCAAGACCTTTGTTCAATATAAAACTTCCCACATTTGTCACATTCAAAGTGTTTGTCAGCAGTGTAAGTGCTTTCATGTTGATAAAGTTGTTGATGTTCACTGAAACCTTTCCCACAATAATAATGCTCATTGGATATCTCTATTAATTCTCTCAGTTATTCCAAGGCTGCCACCTAGACTAAAGAGCTTCCACATTCCTCAGTCATAGGATTTTCCTCCATTTGAAATTCCTAGGAGATGCATTTTTTTTAACAAGTGGGCACTTTCCCATAGCTATTTAACTCCTGACTTTGAATTTGGAAAGACTCAGGTACTTTCTTGTCTTTTCCTTTAAGAACTCAATTTCTTGCCTCCCAACGATCAAAATTCCTTTCTTTACTCCAGGAAGGTGATGACTTCTGATTTAAAACACCAGTGTCCAGCATTGAAATCAGATAGTTAGTTCCCCAGCATCACAGACTCATACAGCTTTCAGACAGCCCCGTCATGGCCACATCTCTGCATGCAATGGTTTTAGACTTGGGAGATACGGCCAGTTCCCTGGGTGTGTGAACTGGAGAGCCTGAAACATATCCAGAGCTAAACATGGACTTTTAGATGTTAAAAAAAAAAAATTCTATCTTCCTTGTGGTCCTTTTGTTTTTTTAAGAAAAACAGGGCTCATACACATAGTGAGATGGAATGAGGAGTGGGGCTAGAATCTGTCTCTGATATGACCACAGGGTTCTGGTCAGAGCCCTGGGGATACTATGATTCTGAGACACAGTTCTACCTACTCAGAGTTCCAAAGGGAGACTTACCTAGACCTACCCGTCCCAGATCAAATTTATTGCATCTTCTTGCTGAAAACCTCCCTACCACAACTCAACTGCTTGGCTTCCTTCTTAGGGTCAAGTCTTGGCAACCACCCCAAGTGACTATGAGGTGTAATGGCAGAGGAGCACCATGCTCTGGAAGTCATCACATAAGCACTACCTACGGCTCCCACTGCACCCATATCCTATCTAGTCACACTCAATCAGTCTCTCCCTGCCCCCACACACATGCCACTCAGCCTGGCTTACTAGAGGAGATTACAGTAAAAGGATATCCTGTCCATGCCTCAATACTCTTTGCCTGAAGTGCACCAGGAAGATTTAGCAGCATCCACTGTGGATGGAGAACTTGCTCTAGTAGATAATAACATATAAACAATAAGCTTATATTGACTTAGTGCTTGTTATTTATTCAGTCCTATTTCTTGTTCTTAACATGTATCACTTAGTCCTATAACGAATCTTATTAGGAGAGTGAAACTCCCCATTTTTTAGTTAAGAAAATTGAGGTGTAATGTGAGTGTTTCATTTGTCCAAAATCATGTGGCTAATACTTGGTTTAAACAGGTCAGGCTTATACTGTTTTCCAAACAGGCCCAAGGAACAAGCCTCCTGCACTGACTAAAATGCAACAGGCATATTAGTCTGGAGTAGATAGCCAAGGTTGTGGGCAGGGTTAAGCAGGACACAAACCTCCTGGGGGTATTGCCTCTGATGTCTTCTAAGTTGGCCAGGATGACCCACATTGCCCTTTCACTTACAGTATGGGAAAAGGTCATGGAAGAAGGTATGTGGGATATTCCAGGGGTTGGGTCTAAAAATGGCACACACTTATTTTTTCTGTTCATCTTTCATTAAAATAAAAGAAATTAAAGCTACTACAAACTTGGGATAAGGGAAGTCGTTTCTAAACAGAAAGGAATGGGAGAAATTTCAAGTGAAAAGATATACAGATTAGAGTTTACAAAATTTTTTTAAAATTATTTATTTACTTATTCATAATGCACAAGTATGCTTACTAAAAATTTGAAAAGACTCAGCTGAAAAAAGGTACACATACCTACTTACAGGGGTTAGCTGTTTCATACACACAGGATGTCTCTGTGCTCTTGCCCAAGAGATAAGTCCACCTTGTCCAAGCTGAGACTGCCTAATTCCTGCACACCCATCCTGCCTCCACCTGCCTCCACTACCTTCTTCAAGGAAACACAAAAGAATCATGTACACTTGCTGCTGCCATTTCTTTCCTTCCCTGAAGACCCCCCCACCCCCGTTTTAAAATCCTAATTCTTATGATCAAGTTAGAAAGATTTCAGACATGTTACACAGAGTTGACAGGCATAAGTTTACTGAAGGGATAAGAAAAGGGAAAGGGTCACTCTCAAGGAAGAAATGGGTCCTCTCAGAGAGGAGAGGGATAGTGTGCATCTCCTATACTCCAGTTTTATTGGGGATCCCATAGAAATTTCCAGAGAATCCCACCCAGGTCCACCTCTTCACTTTTGACTGACAGCAGGATGACATCAGACTTTCGAGTCCCCACTACCATGACAACTCTAGTTTCCTTTGGCCCATGCTGACTGGTTCTATTTGGATTCTTAATCATAAATTCTTACAAATTTCATGGTTAGGAGGAATTCTTCTTATCTCCCTGAGTTCTGGGATCTGGTCTGTGAAAAGGGTCACAAAGTTCTCCCCCTCCAGGCTAACTTTGGTTCCTCTGATTAATATTATTTCAGGCCTGCATTTCTCCTGCAGAAAATAGGTAGTTTTGCTTAGGAATGTGACATATCCTTTCCACTTAGGTCAGGCAGTACTGCAGGTAAATTGTTTCTTGGAAAAGAAAGCTTGTGGGGGTCAACACAGTCAACCCATTCTGGAGAAGTATTCCCTCAACCTCATTGTTCCCACCACTTGCATCTGTCCCCTATCAATATCTGTGTCTGCATTCCATCAACATTGGTTGGGATGTATTGCTTCAGTTGAAGAATGAAATGCATCTGACCCCGCACAGGTATGTAGTTGGAAAAGTGTAAGCTACCTGGTACCGTAACCCGGGAGGAAAAACTCTCGGAGGCAGAGTTAAGCTTTTACTACTTTTACTTCTATTTTCTTAGAGCTTAGAGAGGGAAAGAAAGATTTTTAGAGAGAAAGATTAGAGCGAGCTTTTCTTCTTGACTTCTTAGCTTAGAGTTAGAGTTAGAAAGATAGAGCTTCTTAGAGTTAGAGTTAGAAAGATAGAGCTTAGCTTAGAGAAAGATTAGAGCTTCTTTCTTCTCTCTTCTTTCTTCCTTCTTCTGTCTTCTGTCTTCTGTCTTCCTCGGGAGCCTCGGCCTTACTCTGACCAGTCATTACTTCTTCTATCTGGTTTCTCTTCTGTCTTCTATCTGGTTTAACCGCTCTGCCTATGTTCTGGCCGCTCTGATTCTTCTGACCGACCGAGTGACTGCCCGACTGACTGAATTCTCCGTTCTCCTAACTCGGACCGCTTTCACCCGGTTATATACCTTCAGGTTTGCGGGTGCCTACAGGTGCGTCACATACATATCAGGTGGAACCCATGGCTTCCAGCTAGCTACAACAGCCCTTCCTAATTAGGGCTCCTTCATATTCCTTCCCTTTAGTTTAAAAAGGTGCTTTTGTTCTATTTTCTCTATTTTATTTTCTCTATTTTCTTTTATTTTCTTGTCCCTACCTAGTTTTTCACCTTTTATTTTTGAAAGGGTGGATATTTGAGCCCTTTTTGAGAAGGTGCTGTGGCTTTAAGGAAGCCTAATGCTGAGGAGCAGCTAACGCACCTAGTTAAGCACAATTGCATAAGCGGCTTTGACTTTTTTTTTTTCCTCTTCTTTATTTTTCTTTATGGCTTTCTTGCCAAAGCTCAATGGCTTTTTTTCTGCATGGTTTTTACCATGCTATTTAATTCTCTATTTTCTTTTAAGCTCATGGCTTTTTTCTTTATACTAAAGCTCAAGGCTTTTTCTCTATATTTTTTATGGCTTTTGGCCGGCTCGCTTCGGCTTTTCGCTGGCTACTCTGCTTCAGCTTAATTCTTAACTGGCCTCAACTGAGTCAGAGGCTCTGCTCTCTTGTTTCTACTCTTTTTGCTGGTCTCAACTGAGTCTGAGGCTATGCTTTTTCATTGCTCTTATTTCTTAGCTTTTCTTCTCTGCCTGCCGAGCCCCGGACGGACCACCATTTGTAAGCTGCCTGTCACGGCCAGCCATGGCGCCGCCACGGGAGGAAAACTCTCGGAGGCAGAGTTAAGCTTTTACTACTTTTACTTCTACTTTCTTAGAGCTTAGAGAGGGAAAGAAAGATTTTTAGAGAGAAAGATTAAAGCAAGCTTTTCTTCTTGTCTTCTTAGCTTAGAGTCTTAGCTTAGAGTAGCTTAGAGTAAAGAAAGATAGAGCTTAGCTTAGAGAAAGATTAGAGCTTCTTTCTTCTCTCTTCTTTCTTCCTTCTTCTGTCTTCTGTCTTCTGTCTTCCTCAGGAGTCTCGGCCTAACTCTGACCAGTCATTACTTCTTCTATCTGGTTTCTTTTCTGTAACCGCTCTGCCTACGTTCTGGCCGCTCTGGTTCTTCTGACCGACCGAGTGACTGCCCGACTGACTGAATTCTCCGTTCTCCTAACTCGGACCGCTTTCACCCGGTTATATACCTTCAGGTTTGCGGGTGCCTACAGGTGCGTCACATACATATCAGGTGGAACCCATGGCTTCCAGCTAGCTACAACAGCCCTTCCTAATTAGGGCTCCTTCAGAAAAGGACTTTATAAAGTATTTCAATTGCCTTTTAAAAATTTTTGTTTTAATTAGTTATATATGACAGTAGAATACACTTTGATATATCATATATAATGGAGAATAATTTCTCTTCTTCTGGTTATACGTGATGTAGAACTGCACCAGTTATATAGTTATATATGTACATAGGGTGATAATGTCTGATTCATTCTACTATCCTTTCTACCCTCATACCCCCTCCCTTCGCTCCCCTCTACCCAATCTAAAGTAACTTTATTCCTTTTCAAATAATTTTGGATACACTTTGGTATTATACCTGAATTTGACAAGTGGTATTTTCTTAAAATTTAGTTGTCTGTGGAATCTGAAATAGCAATGAGTTTTTCCTGCTCTCTTACATTACAGTCCTAGGGCCTTCCTTGTGTTTGCCTGCATGTGACTGGTAAGATGGTATGCTGGTCATTGGGAAAACATCAGTTCACTGAGTTATGTATTGTCACATTTTGTTTTACACTGTCAGAAAATAATATCTTTAGTATCACCAATCTTTTCAGAAAGGTCATTAATACTCCCAGTAGTGCCTGCAGGAATTTTCATTGGAGAGCTCAAATGAAATACTGTCAGAGTTCTTTTGAAGTGATATGCTTACTCCATTCATTTTCAAGAGACTGCATGCCAAGTACCTACATCGAATAACAATAGTTTGTCAGCCAGTTGATCATTCTTTCAGGTGAAAATGGTGTTCCATGGAAATGCAGTTAATTCAGGGTGCCTGGCAGACAGTCACAAGGATGTCCTGTCTCAAGACCTCCATCACTCTGGCAGACAGCAAAAGTACAGTACAGATTGAGTATCCATTATCCAATTTGCTTAGGACCAGAAATGTATCAGATTTTGAATTTGTTTTTCTGGATTTTAGAAATTATGCACATATGTAATAAGATATTTTGGGTATGGGACCTAAGTCTAAACATGAAATTCATTTATGTTTCATATACATCTAATACATATAGCCTGGAGGTAGTTTCATATAATATCTTTAGTGTGCCTGAATTTTGACTGCATGAGGTCAGGTGTGGAATTTTCCACTGATGGCACTCTGTTGATACTTAAGAAGTTCTGGATATTTGGATTAGAGATGCTCAACCTGTACTTAGAAAATCAGGAATACTTGCACCCAAGGTTTGCAATTAATGTAACCAACACTTTTCACCATTTCCTTAAGGATGTTCTTAAGTTAAACTGTTTTCTGGTTTTGGTTTGAGCTTTTGTAACTCTTGAGTGTCTGATGGTAAAGAATATGAAGACTACAGGTAGAGTTTTGCACTACTGCCTTGATTTCTGTGAAGGCACTGGCACTTATAACTACCATTGTTTTCACACCATTAGTGGCAACACAATGAAAAGGCAAAAAAAAAAAATCTATTTTAGAATAGTTGTGGAAAGTGTGGAAATACTTCTGACCTTATGGAACCTCTGCTTTACGATTCTTGCATAGCATTAAAAATCAGTTCCTTAGATGGTGAGGACATTGTCCCCTTATACTCCTTTAGGAGCAAGAATTAGTGTTAAGCCTGTGTCTCCTTCTTTTCTGGTTTCTGGCAGTGGGGAATTCTGCCCTTGTATTCCTCATCTTTAAGCATTATTCTCCCTTGTTTTCCAAAGTGTCATGGCTTTTAAGTTTCTGCTCAGCTCAATGACCACCCCTTTCCCATCTCTCTTCCTGGTTCTTAGTATTTCCTTCTCAATTTAATCTTTAAATGTTGGGGTTCTTGAAAGCTCAACCCTGAAAAATATTCCTTTTTAAATCAGCTCTTGTAGGGTGGGTGGTCTCAATTCCCATGACTTTAAATCCCAGTTAAAAACTTTGTGCAGGTAGGTCCCAGAGTTAGCTCTCCAGCTCAGAACTTTCTTCTGGGTCCCAGGCTATTCTACCAATTGCTGGTGTGACATATCCATATGTTCCAAAGTGAGCTGATTTTGTTATACATGCCTCTCTACTTGCTTCCCCCTCCTGGAAATACTTTTTTCAATAAAGAGATGTTCAGAGATTATGGAGTCATGTTTAACACCTTACTCTCTCTTCATAGCCTATGGATCATGAAGACATGAGAAGTTATTTCCAAAATTTCCTTCTTGCCATCATCACCACTAATCTACCACTCCCTCTCCCAGGCCCTCAAGCCTCTGCCCAGCAATATTGTCATTACCCTGTCTTCCCTGGAAGCCACCCTGGCCCGCTCCCCACATGATCTGTCAGTACACCTGGGTGGGCCTATGTGCTCAATACCCTTTCGGCCTCCCACTGCCCTTCCTGTAAATTCTAGCATCTACATATGACCACAGGGCCTTGCCCAGTTTGGCTTGTCCCTGAATTTCTGAACTTACGTTGTGCCTCAGGTCCAAGTACATTGACCTCTAGTATATTCTGGGAACATACCCAGTCTTTTGCCAGCTCAATGAGTGCTAGTTATGCTCATTTTCTGATGTTCCTGTTTCAATTCAGCTATAGCCATCCACTTCTGTGATGTGCTTCTACATACACTGCAGATCACTGTGTCATATCAGCCCTTAGCACTACTGATGTTTGTGGTTATCACCAGCCGCCCTGCCAGACCCTCTGAGTGTAAACTCTGAGCCAGCAGCACCTGCTTGTGCACAGCAGCTGTACCAGCAGCCAGCATGGCACTTCATAGAGCACGCTTAGCCACTGTGTCACACTCAAGGGCATTGCTAAAGCATACCTCCTGGCCTGTAAGAAAACCTCATATCCTGAAGTGGCCAAGGAACTGGGGCAAACATAAAAATAAATGTGACCAAAGATGTTCAAAATTATACTTAACTTCACTAGTAATTATTTTTTTGAAAACCAGCCTCTTGGCAGTGTCTTTTAGGATCTCAAAACTGATACTCAATGTTCTACAATTCCACTTGTAAGAATTGTTTTTCCTAAATGTAGAATAGAAATTGCTAAAGGTTGAAAGAGTATATGTTGGAGTGGGTACTGGATAAAGACAGCCAGGATTTGGATTTGATCAGTGAACACTGTATATATGTGTTGAAATATCACACTGAACCTCATTAATATGTATATTTAGTGCATATTGATCAAAAAGGAAAGAAAATGATCTTTCTTAAGGAAATAGTTAAAGATAGGATACAGATTTATATGTGAGGATATTTATCCATTATTATTTAAAATCAGTCACAAATACTTGGAAACTGTAAAAATTCGCCTCAATAGGATATTTGGCTATGGTTGTCAGAATTTAAGGGAAAGGGAAATTGCATGGTGCTAGCTGAACCAAAAAAGATCTGGGGTATATGTTACCTTTAAAGATGTATACATTAGTATGTTAATTTTTACAATGTTTGCATGAGAGAGATTGCAAAATGTAGGAGTTGATTTGTTCATTAAACTCCCTGGATTCAGACAGGGGACTGTGGAAATGGTTTATCTTTGCTCTATGATATCCAGAGGTCCAACTGGGAAGACTTGAAAACTAGGAACAAGAATCCTCCCAAGTTTGTTCTGGGACCTAGGTTTAGATGACTCAGACTGGGACCTTCAACTGCAGTATCTACACATGGCCTCTCCATGTGATTTGGCTTCCTAACAGCATGGCAGCTTCAGGGTTGTTGTTATGTGTTTTTACTTGACTTTCAGGACTTCAAGTGCAAGGGACTAGCAAACAAGTCTGCATCACCTATTACAACCTATCCTTGTGTTGTGCCCAGAGAATGGATCCCCCAAAACCACCAAGGAATCCGGAGTGCATGCAAGAACAAAGACCCTTTATTCGGACTTAAGCTCGGACTCTCAGACCTCACCAACACAGTGGATTGTACTGAGAGCCCAGAAATGAGGAAAGACTTGAGTTTTTATAGGGGTAGAAGCAAGGAGGGGGAAGGGGCTTGCCTGATTGGCCAGGGAAGCCCATGCGTGTCTAAGGAGGTTTTCATTGGTGGGTGCCATCTCCAGAGCTATGGAATGTGCTGACTGTTCATTGCCGGGCCCTGCAGGGCCCAGGGCTCAGGGTCCTGCCATTGCCCTAGTTTATTGTGCCTAGCTTATCATATCCAGGCTTATTCCTGCCTTGTGACAGGAGACTTGCAACAGTTTGGGGCAGCTGATAACAAAATGGGGTCACAGAAGTTTGGCTTCTATTGTCTCTAAGCCAAGCATTTTACAGAAGCAAAAAGAAGCAGTTTAAACTGAAAAGAGGTTTGGGGATGAAAAAGGAGGGTCCCCACACTTGGAAGTCACATTGTATCTCATCTGCTGTCTATTATTGATCCTAGTAAGCATGAGCCCACCCAGAGTCAGGGTTATAGATCCCTCTTCTCAATGGAATGGATAGCAAGGTCATATTGTAGAAAATCAAACGGGATGTGAGACTGTTGTGGGCATCTTAAGAAAATACAGTTTTCACAGGGATATTAAGTAATTTTAACTAACCAAACAAGAGACTAGATGTATAACTCTATGGTCTCAGAGCCTTTTGTGTTGCTATAACAAATACTTGAAAATGCATGCTTTATAAGGAAAAGAGATTTATTTATCTCACAGTGCTAGAGGTCTGAGACATAGGGCTGGCATCTGTTGGGCTTCTGGTGAGGACCTCATGGTGGATGCCATCACAATGGTGGGAGCACATTGGAGAGTGACAAATAGACACATGCAGCTGAGACAAAATACCAGGGGTAATCTTGCTTTTTAGCAACTGTGCTCATAGTAATTAATCCAGTCCCATGGGACCCAATTCACTCCTCAAGACCTAATCCAATCTCAAGAGGTCTAACCTAGTCTCTCAAGAAAGACATTAATACATTTATGAGAAGGAAGTCCACATGACCTAATGATCTCTTAAGAGTCCCACCATCTTTCAACACCATTACATTGGAAACCAAATTTCAACATACGTGTCGGTGAAAACAAACCATAGTGCCTACTTTTTAAATTCACCCTGAAAATTATTTTCATGTATTTTACTATTAGATCCAGACTATTTATCCAGACTATTTGTACCTATAGTCAATGCATTCTTTCTCTGTGGAGAGTTTGCTGATGGTGATGAATTTTAGATCATAGGAATGCAAGGAATTTAATGGCAGTACCAGCAGCCAGCACACCAAACCCAGTGCCAGTCCAGTTTTTCTGTAGAGATGTACTTGACAAATAAACTTGAGGGAATACTCACAGAGGCTCCTTTGCATTGTCCCCAGTATGGAAGGCACTTTGAGGAGCTGTTTCTTGATGTTTGACTCTCATAAAAACGACCCCATTTAATAAATTTTAACTCACATTTTCTCCACACAAGATGCACTTCAGAGAATGACTTTCTGCAGGAAGTTCCTTATTGGTTCCTTTGCCAGGGGCCGGGGAATGCTGCTTTCTAGTATCACTGAGAGCTCCGGCCCTGGAGTCTATAGACCTGGTTCAGGTTGTCACCCTCACACAGGTCCTGAGGGCTCCTGCCACAACCTCCTAAGTACTGGTTAGAAATTGCCTTTAAATGATACTTGATTTAGTTTTCTTTTACCTGTACACACAAACTGGTTTGAATGTTAAGTGCTTATCATGTGTGTTAGCTTTCTGTCACTGTGACAGAATGAATACCTGAGATAAAATCTTGAAAGGTGAAACTTTGTGTTTGCTCACAGTTTCAGAGGTTTCAGTCTGTGGTTGGTTGACTGAATCCTTTTGGGATCTGTGGTAAGGTAGAACATCATGGTAGGGAAATGTGGTGGAGCAAAGCTGCTCATTTGATGGCAGCCAGGAAGCAGACAGAGAAAGAGAGGGGAAGGAGCTGGGGTCCCACTATTCCTTTTCAAGAGCACACCCCCAAGGGACCTCACTTCCTTCCACTAGGCTCCACTTCCTATGGATTCTTACACCTCCCAGTGGTGGCATGGCCTGGGGCAAAACCTATAACAGAGAAGCCTTTTAAGATCTAAATCATATGCTTCTAGAAGTGAAGAAAGCAGTGGATACCTTGTGAGGCAAAAAGTAAATAAATAAATAAAAAAAATCAATGAATGGCTGCTTTATTTTTAAGTGGTTTTCAAAACCAAAGGAGTAAATATTTCCAAAAGAGCCTTTTAATTTGAACTGTCATGGCCCATTTGCTTTTGCCACCTTGTTCTTTACTCATGCCAGGCATTCTCCTTCCTGTGGGAGGGTAACACACCATCTCTGAGGAGGGACAGATTCCAACCCCCATGTTGCTCTGTTCTGGGCTGGGTGTGGAGGCTTCTTGGGCACACTAAGCAAACTCAAAGCGGGAAGGAGATGAGATTCTGAATCTCAGGTAGAAGTTGGTAAGAATCTTGGAGAGCATGAAATCTAGACTCTTATCTTACTTATGGCAGATCTAGGATGATCAAGCCCTGTCTCTGTCATGTTGTGGTCTCCTACCACCCACCTTTCTTTTGGGGCCTCCAGAATGGCCCAGGAAGAAACTGCTGGTCAGGGCTTAACAGTGACAGCCTGGGCTGATGTTCAGGAAGTCTCACCAGGAGCCCAGAACTGTGTTTAAAAGGTGTGATAATACATGGAGGTCCTCTTTGGGGCTTTCGAACCCAATCAGAAAACTGTTTTCAGTATATGGAGGCCAAAGAATAAAATATCTTTTTCCTGTTTCTTTACTATATGCTACCTATACAAAGGAACAGTAAACTTTTTAAAAACAGTTGTACCCCCTTTTCTTCAGGGAATAAATCCTAGTACCCCCAGTGGATGCCTGAAAACATGGATAATACCAAACCCAATATAAACTATGTTTTTCCTATACATACACACTTATGACAAAGTTTAACTTATAACATTTAGCAAGAGATAAACAACAATAAGAATGATAAAATGAAAATATTCTAGTAATGTACTATAATAAAAGTTATCTGAATGTGGTCTCTCTCTCAAAATATGTTATTTTCACTTAAAGGAAGTTTTTATGGCTTCTATTTGACTTATCTGATTTGCCAGCATTACTAATTTTGTGCTTTGAGGACATTATTAAGTAAAATAAACATTTCTTGAACACAAGAACTGTGATATCTTGAAGATTCATCAGATAACTGAAATGACTACTAAGTGCCTAGTGGGTAGGTAATATATACATTGTGGATACATTGGGCAAAAAAATGGTTCCTATCCAAGGAAGGACAGAGGAGGATTTCATCATGTTAATCAAAATGGCACACAATTTAAGACTTATAAATTGTATCTCTTTCTAGCATTTTTCATTTAATATTTTCATACCATGGTTGACAGTGAGTAACTGAAATCAAGGAAAGCAAAACTGCAGATAATAGGGGAGTGCTGTAAGGCAAATGCTATTTATATAAAATGATCTGCTTTATTACACCAGTAAGGCAGTTCCAATAACTTTGCCTTATGAAAAGCAAATATTTGCTATACAACCACCAAGAAATGTGGATAATATACATATGTTGCCTGGCTGCCTTGACTAAAAGTTTGAATCAGTGAAATGTACTTTTCAAATTGTATTAGTATTAGTGAGACTCTTCCTGGGTGGAGTTTCATTTCAGAATTTTGGGACAGGGTTTTGTTTGGGGCAATAGTATCACAAAGGAAATTGACCTCAGAGACCCCAGGGCAGGGCATGCACTTGGCCTTTGGGTGAAGCAATCCCATATTAAGGAGTACTCTTCAGCCTTGAATGAATTTTGGAAGAAAATTACAAAGTGGGGATGGTCTCTTAAAAATGACCCAAATCTTCCTTTGGAAATTAAATGTTTAGCTATATTAAAAATCCCTAAAATAACATTTTATTTTCCCCAAGTAGAGTTTATCCTTTCAAGATGTCTTGTTCCTCCCAGGTGTCCATGTCTGTTGATTTCCATTTGTAGTGCTGAAATATTGCATGTTTACTCCAAAAATACAAGTTCACATTTGATACACATTTCATTGATTGTGTGTAAATTGTAAATCCAAGTGGTGAAGGAGTTGTTCTTGATTCTAGGGGTGGGGTTAGGGAGAGAAAGAGCAGAGAAAGAAAGGACTGCCCCTGCCCCATGTACGTGCCCATGTGTGCCATGTATATATATCTTATTTCTCTATTTTCTCAAAGAACTTGTTTGATCTTTACCTAGTGTGCCTCTGGCTAAAGAGACATTTTCCTTTACAGCCAGGAGTCCCATTAATCCATGCTAACACTTTGGCCTGGAGAAAAGCACCTGTGGCGTCCAGGTGGGCAATCCAAACACCAGAGCTGCCTCTTGTGAACAGCACCCCACTCCAGGACAGTATGTACATTGTATGTGGATCATGGCATTCTTCAACTAGAATATGTTCTTATTAGGTAAGCAAAAGAGTTTTTCTATCTTTCTTTTCAAAATATTATTTGCTGTATGGCAAACTTGGTATTCCTGGTCTGTTATGATTTGGATGGGGTTGTCCTCACCAAAATTCATGTTGAAATTTAATTGACATTGTGATAGTGTTGGAAGGTGGGGTCTTTAAGAGGTGATTGAGTTGTTAAGAGCAATCAATGCTGCTCTCATGGAACTGGATTAATTCTTGAGGGAGGGAGGAGAGAGGCAGTTTTTACACTCTTGGGAGTGGATTAGTTATGGAGAGTTATGATTGTTAAAAAGCAAAGGTGCCTTCCTCTTTTGTCTCTTCCAAATGCGCCTGCTTGCCCTTCTTCTTTCCACCATGCATTGAAGTAGCACAAAGTCCTCACCAGCACCATAATCTTCAATTTTCCAACTCCTAGAACTGTTAGCCAAATAGATCTCTTTCTTTTATAAATAATCTAGCCTCAGGAATTTTGTTATAGCAACAGAAAATAGACTATGACATAGTCCTTTTATTACTTTGACGAATCCAGTTAAAATCACACATCCTCACCTTAGAGCATACTTCTCACTGGTTGTCACTCTGTGTGGTTTCATCTGTGAACATCATTGTTACAGAGCACTTCCTGTTCACACCTGGAGCTCCTACAGAGCAGCCTTGCAAAAGAGGGACCCTGAGTTCCTTGGAGGTGGCACTCATAATCAATCAGTCTCTTCCCATCCCTCTGTTTTTCAGTCTCTCCGACTTTTTCTTTCTCTCCCCTGTAACACCCTCCCTTTCTCTACTTTTCCATCTCTCTCTCTAGCTATATTCTTTGTTTCTTGTGCTGATACTTAATCTCGGCACGGTCTGCCATTTCAATGTTGCCAACTCAGTCAGATTTATCCATGAAGCTCAGGCCTCTTCCCAAATATAAGACCCCTAGATCTCACTGTTCCACATGTGGCCAATACACAGAAACACACACACACAAAAAAACAACAACAACAACAACAATAACAACAAAAACCCTTCCTGTTCTTCCCCATAAGCTTCTCCTAGGAAGCCTCTCCAAGTACAAAGTCCCCTGGGAGTTCTTCCCTCCCCCTAAGGATAGGATCTAGAGACTGGGGAGAGGTCTTGCATTTCTCGTCCTCTCCCACCATTCCATTTGGGGCCAAGTCTGCTCTTAGTTTCTATGCACTTCTCCTCCTTGGGCTGCCTTCCCCTTCTCTGCTACCACTTTAGGTCAGGATGTTTTGCTCTGAATTCTGCATCCATCCCCATCATGGGCTTCTACCTTCGGCTTCTGCACATAACTTGCAGAGTGAGTGATCTAGAATTCCTCTGCTTGGTACTTTTAGGCAGAACCCTAACAACTAAATTGAGAAATTAAGGGGATCCTGAAGTGTGGTTTGGCTTTTGTCCAGCCCTAGGTTCAGCCATTTCAAGATTTGGCCTTCCCTTAAGAACTTATATTATTCTCGTTCTAGGCACTGTCCCTGCTCCCTTGCCCATTTCTTCCATTTCTTTCTTTCTTTCTTCTTTTTATTTTAAGATGAATTAGTATAGGAACATTTATTTTGTAATACTATTTAAATATTTTAACTTCACACATTTATTACTTTTCTAAGTAGGTTAATCTGCATCTCACCAAAGTGACTTTAGTGTCCTGATTCCCATTTGTAATAATATTCCTGAAGGGATCCATGAGCAACCCTTATGCCCTAATCTACAAGCTCATTCATTAAGACTGAGTTAGAAGAGTGGTATCTTTCCCCTGTGAGGAAACAAAAATCACATCTTATTGATTAAAAGATCAGTTTTTATCCAGGTTTTTTTTTTTTTTTTTTATGGTGCTGGGGATTGAACCCAGGGCGTTGTGCATGCTAGGCAAGCACTCTACCAACTAAGCTATATCCCCAGCCCCAAAAGATCAGTTTTTGAAGAGTATTTTCCTCCCACACATCTGCACAGCTGACCCTATCATCATCTTCCAGCACTTGCACAAACGTCTTCTTTTCCATGAGCCTCTTTAATTGTAGTCTGCTTTCCCCACCCTCTCCCTTTTGGCAGCCAGGTCCTCTGTTTAATTTATGTCACTTACGGACTCATTGCGTATTGCTTACTTATATTTTATGCCAATTGTTTGTTGTTTGCCAATTCTCACTTCTAGAATAGAAACCCCACCAGGGCAGGGATTTTTGTGTGTTCACTGATATGTGCTGAGCACCTAATATAATCTCTGTTGCATGAACAAATGATTGAATAAATAAATGACTATGAGGCTAGTGATTTGAAACGAATTCACCCTGTTGATCTTAAAAATGTACATGGGTCTATGAATTTTGACATTTTCGTTCTCAAACAAATGAAAAGCAAATAAGTATGATGATTAGTGGCCCAAAACTTTTATAACTTTGGGATGGTAATGTTAGGACAGGAAAGGAGTGTGCATGTGTAGGACAGAGAGGAGACTTGTTTTTGGGTATGATGCTGTGTCTTTCTTTCCAGTAATATTACCATTTTAAACTCTCATTTCAGTCAAAATTGTCCCACTGCTAAGGCCATCATCACCTGATGAGATGTCCTGGTTCCCACAAGAAGATTTCCAGTAGCCTCAGATCTCTTGTTATGGAAGAAAAGTGCTAATGACTTTTCCTATTTCAGTACGAATGTTTCTTCTCTCCTAAATTAATTTATGAGGCTGACAATTTCCTAGACAACTGGAATCACTTTTGAAACTTAAGTTTAAAATGAGCTGAATAATCTTTGGATGCCACATGGAAACTAATGTTTCTGTAACTGGCCATTAGCAGAGTTGAGGATATGAGGTTTCCTCTCAGAAGCCATACCAGGTTACTTTTACGTGCCATATATTCTCATGCCCTTTTTGGCAGACATGCGCTGGACCTTGAGATTTATTTTGGAGTGGCAGGTTTGGGTCAGAATGTTTCATTGCATGCAGATGGCCATTCACTTTTCTTTTGGGCTGGGTTTTCCTTGTTCTCTTTTCATCCCAGGAGGATAGTATTTTTCAAGGTGTTAGGATGCCTTGGGGATTAAAGAGGTCTATAGCAGTCATGAAGAGCCAATGAGTATATGATCCAGCTGTTCATTTTATGATTTTATATCCAAAGGAAATGAAATCAGCATACCAAAGACATACCTGCAAGCTCATGTTTATTGCAGCACTGTTCACAATAGCTAAGATATGGAATCAGCCTAGGTGCCCATAAACAGATGAGTAAATAAAGAAAACATACATAATAGAGTATTATTTGGCCTTAAAGAAGAATGATTTTTTTTTATTTGCAGCAAAATGAAAGGAACTGGAGGGCATACATTAGGTGAAATAAGCCAGACACAGAAAGACAAGTACCACATGTTTTCTCTTATGTGGAAGTTAAAAAGAGTCTACCTGCATGTAAAATAGTGATTACTAGAGGCTGGTAAGAGTGTGGTGGAATGGATAAAGGCAGGTTAGATTTGATCACTACACACTGTATGCAAGTTTGGAACATTAGACCAAACCCCATTATTATGTACAACTAGTACATATTAAGCAAAAATAAAACAAACTATTTAAATTGGGGAAAAAGCCAGTACAGAGGCTCCTGGGTTGAGTCATGTAGGCCATGGTGTAGGGTGACTGCAGGGTTGGCTACAGTGCTGTCCCTGAGTATGGCTCTGGGTAGCCTGCTTCAGTTTCTTCCTGGAGTACCTTGCTCATCTGAACTTGCTGCTGACTGGTTTTGTGACATGACCCAGGAAGCCAGTGAGCTTCCTATAGACTCCACCACCTATTTTCAACTGCTGTCTTCAGAATTCATTTCCATGGAGCATACCTCAGAAGGCTTTGTGTGGGGAAGAAAGGAAGCCATTCATAGTATTCCTTCATAACATATGGCTGGTGGCTGCCCTTGACTCATCTTCAGGAAGCCTGTTGTTTTTTGTTTATTTGTTTGTTGTTGTTAATGCACTGTGCCATTAGTTTTATTTCAATAAGATTAACACAAAGTTTTCTTGTTGACAATTAAACAGTGTGGTTAATGATAATCAGTTCTTTTTGTTGTTGATGTTAATAGGTCTGGTCAACAGATTGTGACATGATTCTAAACTGCCTCCCCCACCTCTCACCGCCTTATTTCCTGTTTTGTTTTGTTTTTTAATATTTGTTTGCTTTAGTTGTACACAATGCCTTTATTTTTGCGTGGTGCTGAGGATCGAATACAGGCCATGCACATGCTAGGTGAGTGTTCTACCACTGAGCCACAACCCCAGCCCTTATTTCATGTTTTATGGCACATGAATATGTTGTAGGAAGTGAAGAATTAATTTACACGAGTGTCTGTTGATTGATTGAAAACATGTATCAATCAGTGTAGTTTTATATGTTTCACGTGATACAATCCTATCAAAAACCACAACACCCAACTTGCTGTTCTCACATTTCAGATAAAAAATTGAAACATAAAGATTAACAAAGCCACCTAAATTCATACAGATGGTAAATAATGGAGAGACCAAGATTGAAGTGATGTGACAAAGTTCATATGTTGACTCCTCACACCTAATATGGTGGGACTAGAGAAGGACCCTTTGGGAGGTCACTAAGTTATGATGGTGGAGTCCTCATGAATGGGGTTAGTGGCCTTATAAGAGACCCCAGACACTTCTTTGTACCTTTCACTATATGAGGATTCAGGGAGAAGTCATCAATTATGAATCAGAAAATAGGCCCTCATTGGATGCTGAGTGCTCCAGTGCCTTGATCTTGGATTTCTAGCCTCCAAAACATCTATGAGAAATAGATGTCTATTGTTTAAGCCACCCAGTCAATGGTATTTTGTTGTAGCAACCAGAATTAGCCAAGGCAACTGAATTGGGCATGGAAGATGTTTCAGCAGACAATGACTTCTGTCAACAAATGCATCACTCATCTTAGTAGACTGTCAAAATGTATTTTATATAAACAGAACTCAATATTCAACTTCCTGCATTCTGTAATATTGAGCAGAGTACCTACCTGCCAAATAATAGTTGTAGAATTAAATGTTTGTGGAATTCATATTTGTAATTAATATATGTCTATATCCATAAAGACATAAATATATATAATGTATCTATTTAGGTATCTAACAACATCTCTCTATATATGTATCTATATAATCTATAATTATATTCACCAAGTTATATCAATAGTAATTAATTAAATCACCTAAATATTGAAAATAGCACAGGAAAACACCACTTGCAACACTGGCAATATTGAAACAAGTGTTTATGTAGCATCACTGAACATTATATACAAACTTCTTTTTTTTAATATTTATTTATTTGCTTTAGTTGTACACAATGCCTTTATTTGTATGTGGTGCTGAGGATTGAACCCGGGCCGCGCACGTGCTAGGCAAGCGCTCTACCGCTGAGCCACAACCCCAGCCCTACAAACTTCTTTAATATATTGCATATTAACAAATAAAAGTGATTGTACATATAAGTCACAGTTAGAATTTAACAATACATCTTAGAATACTTGGGCTTATAAAGTTATTATAAGAGCCATTTGAACTTCATACATGTGTGACAGCCATTCTGATTTAACAGAAACAAGATTTAATCTGCATATTGGGATTTTAAAATTCTGTTTAATAATTCTAATGTGTAGCAAAGCTTGGGAAACCCAGCATATGCATTACATGAAGAATCATCAAATTTAGTCTCTGAGTGTGCCTCAAAACTCATTAATATTGTGAATGTAGATCAGTGGTAGATGCTTGCCTAGTGTGCATGGGGCCCTGGGTTCAAGCTTCAGTTTCTCTCTTTCTTTGATCAATTTATTGATTTATTATGTATTTACTATGCATATGCATCCATAAACATCAACTATCTGCCAGGTCTTGTGCACATGCTGAACATACAGGGGAGAGTGAAAAAGGCATAGCACAGCCCTCCTGCAATTTTGTCTAGCAGGGAAAAACGGATAGTATACAAGTAAATAAGTCAACACATTAAAATCTTTTTTTAAAGATCATGGAAACCAAAAAGAAGGTCATGATAAAGATGTTACAGAGCCTAAATGTGATTCCAGGCAACAAGTCAGCATGCATGAATAGAAAACTGCAAGGCAGGAAAGAGTTTGGCAGATTCTGAGACCAAACAGGAGGCTAAAATGTCCCACAGGAAAGGCTGATGAGGAGGTTGAAGAGAGGCATCTGGTACAGGATCTTCTAAGCCTCGCCAATGATTTGGACCTGGAATATTATGAAGATATTGGTCATATTAAGCAAGGGGATTGGGATGAGGTTGGCACAAAGCTCCAGTTAGCCATTTAAAAAGTTACTGTGGAGACTCTTGAATTCAGTCAAGTAATAGATGATTGTGTATTTGGGAAGAGCGATTTTGCGGTAGAGATGGATTCATGACAGATTTGGAGATAAAATCCACTGGAATCATTGATGAATTGAATGTGATGTGAAAAAAAGGAATAAGAAATAATGCCAAGTGATTGACCTGAACAGTTCGTTGAATATCCATGTCATTTGATGGAAAGGGAGAAGGTTTATGGGCAGGTGGGAGTAGATGTAGATTTGGGAATAAAATTCAGTATTTCTGTTTGGTGTATCAAGTTTGAGATGTCTATCAGACATCTGAATGGAACTGACAAATGGGCAGTTGAATAACCCAGTACCTAGCACATAAAACAGCATTCTCAGCCCACCAGAAATGCCTGTGTTCACCCCTCAGTAATGATTCTCTTGCCATCTTATTAAATTCATGTATTGGTGCTAATAATTTTTCTGCCAGTTTATTAGATTTTTCTACATATAAACTCATGTTATCTGCAAAAAAAAGTCCTTTTAGATTTACTTCTTGGTAATATGAATGCTTTTAGTTTGCTGTCATTGTTGTTCTTAGTTTATTGTAGGACTTCCAGTATGATGTGGACTTCAGGGGACAAGAATGGGACACACTCTCTTTGTTCCTGATCTTGGGTGCAAAGGTCTTGTGCACATGCTGAATACACAGGGGAGAGTGAAAAAGGCATAGCACAGCCCTCCTGCAATTTTGAAACCAAACAGGAGGCTAAAATTTTGTCAATTTGAGGAAGTCCCCATGAAGTCACATATTGTTGACAACTTTTATCAAGAATGAATATTGGGGGCTGGGGTTATGGCTCAGCGGTAGAGCACTCACCTAGCACAAGCAAGGTGCTGGGTTTGATCCTTAGCACCACATAAAAACAAATAAATAAAATAAAGTTATTGTGTCCAATGATAACTAAAAAAAATTTATTTAAAAAAAGAATGAACATTGGATTTTGTCAAAAGCTTTTCCTGAATTTTATGTATTCGTTTTATGTATTCATTGGGTTTTATGCATTTATTGTATCGATATGCTTCTAATGACATATTAATTGATTTTCAATTTTAAAAAAACCTTACATTGCTAGAATAAATCCAAATTCATCACAGCATATAGTTTTTTATTATGTTGTTGAATTTGGTCTGCTCAGATTTTGTTAAAGCTTTTTGCATCTACTGTTTAGTAGTTTCTTTTCTTGTGATGTCCTTGATTTCGATATCCGAGTAATACTAACTTCATAGAATAACTTGAACACTGTTCTCTCCTCCTGTATTTTATGTAAGTATTTTTAAACAATTAATATTATTTTTCTTTCAATGCTTGGTAGACTGTACCAGTGAAAACATTTTGGCTTGTACTTTGCTTTTGTGGGAAGAATTTCTATTTCTGATTCAAAATTTTTACCTGTTATTGGTCCAGCCACATTTTCAATTTTCTTCTTGAATAATCTGTGATAATTTGTGCATTTTTCAAGATTGTGTCCATCTCATGTGAGTTTGTCTGAATAAAGGCATTCATAATATTTTCATAAAATACTTTTGGTGTCTGTGGATTAGGAGGTGGTAACTCCTCTTTCATTTATGATTTTTGTAATTTCTGCCCTTTCTTGAATCCTTGATCTGTCTGACTAATGGTTTGTAAATTCTGTTAATATTTTTCAAAGAATGAAATTTTGATTTTTTTCCATTTCATTGACTTCCAATTATCTTTATTTCAAGCAGAGCCATGGAAATAATGGTGTGCTCTTGTTTTCTAGTTTCTTCATTCTTGAAGTTGATATCTTTCTTACCTAATATGGTTCAATTTTGTTTTTTAAATTAGCATACCATGCAATTGACTTTATTGGAGCAGTTCTGAGTTTAGCACATGTGTATGTTCATTTAACCATCATGAAATCAGTGTGCAAATTAATCTCATCACTCCACAGAACTCCCTCCAGCTGCCTCTTTATCAACCCTCCTTTACTCCTACCCTGGGAACCACTGATCTGATCCGGGTAGTATATTGAGACTAGCTTCTTTCACTCAGCATAGCACATCCCAGATTTATCCTTGTTGTATGAATCAGCAACTCATTTCTGCTGCAGTTTGGATGTTGAATGTTGTCCAAAGGTCCGTGTGATAACATGACTTGGTGACTAACATGACACTTTTGGGAGTTCATAGAACCTTTAAGAAATGGGGCCTAATAGGAGGTCTTTAGGTCCTTTCAGATGTGTTCTTAAAAGGGAATATAGAACCCTGGCCTCTTCTTCTCTTTTTTTGGCTTCCCAGCCACCATGAGAGGAGCAGTTTTGCTCTGCCACATGCTCCCACCGTAGACATGCTATCTCACTACAGGCATCAGGTCCAACTGATAATGGACTGGTACTTTTAAAACTGAGCAAAACAAATATTTTTTCTTTATAGGTTGATTTATCTCAGATTTTGTTATAGTGAATGAAAGCTGACTAATTCCTTTTTATTGCTGACTAGTATGCCATGGTAGGGATATACCAGTTTGTTTATTCTTTCACCCTTTGAAAGACGTTTGTTTTGAGCTAGCACAAGTAAATGACTGTGAACATTCACATACAGGTTTTTTTGAAAACCAGATCTTCATTTCTCTAGAATAAATACCTAGAAATGGGATCACAGGGCCATATGTAACTTTATGGTAAATTTTATAAGAAACTGTCACACTATATTCCAAAGGGTTTTTCTTCATAAATTTTGAAGCTCTCTTCTTAGATGCATACCCATGGGGATTGTTATGTCTTCTTGGTGAATTGACTCTTTTATTAGTACATATTATCTCTCACAACCCCTGGAATTTCCCTTGCTCTAAAGTCTACTACATCTAATGTCAGTATGTCTTATCTTAATGTAATGAAAGCCAGCTTTCTTTCCATTCATGTTTTCTTTAATTTTTAAAATTTTTTCATATTTTTAATTGGTGCATTTAAATTATATATAATGGTGGAATTCATCGTTACATATTCATACATGTACATGAGATAAAACTATAGTATGGCAAATATCATGTTTTTATGGTACATCTTTGTCTATCATTTACTTTTGATTTGCCTGTTTCATTATATTTAATGTGGATTTCATAGAGCATGTCATTGAGTCTTTTTAATCTATTCAATTAATCTATACCTCTTAATTGGTCTAGTCCAACCATTTGCATTTAATAGAGTTAATGATGTGTTTGGATTCAGATGGGCAATTTTATTATTTGCTTATTGTTTGTTCCTTCTATTTTGTTCCTGTTTCCCCTTTTCTATATTCCTCTGCAATACTTGAATATTTTCAGTATTTAATCCTAACTTAATCTGTTTTTTACTCTAGCTCTTTACATATATATATATATTTTAGTAATTTCTCAAGAGATTACACATTTTTATACTTATCTTTTCACAGTCCATGTAGAATTAATATTTTACCACTTACCATGGAATGCATAAAACTTAATAAAAGTCCCCTCACTTTGCCTTCTTTATGTGGTAGGTGTCTTGTATATCACAACTCTAGTATCTCCCCCTTATCCACAGAGATATTCCAAACACCCATTGGGTACCTGAAACTGGATAGTATTAAAGCCTATGTATATAAGTGTATATAGATTTTCCTACACATACATACCTATCATAAAGTTTAATTTATAAAGTAAGCACAATAATAATAAAATAGGACATTTATAACAATATGCTATAACTAATGTTATGTGAATATGTACTGTCTTTCTCAAAATATCTTTTAAAAAATTTATTTATTTATTTATTTATTTATTTATTTATTTTTCATGGATAGGTAGAACTAATATTGTCAAAATGACCATTCTCCCAAAAGCACTATACAAATTCAATGCAATACCAATAAAAATCCCAATATCATTCTTCATAGAAATAGAAAAAGCAATCATGAAATGCATCTGGAAAAATAAGAGACCCAGAATAGCCAAAGCAATTCTTAGCAAGAAGAATGAAGCTGGTGGCATTACTATTCCAGACCTTAAATTTTACTACAAAGCAATAGTAACAAAAACAGCATGGTATTGGCATCAAAATAGACCAGTTGACCAATGGTACAGAAAAGAAGACTCAGAGACGAACCCACACACCTTCAGTTATCTTATATTAGACAAAGGTGCCAAAAATGTTCACTGGAGAAAAGACAGCCTCTTTAACAAATGGTGTTGGAAAAACTGGAAATCCTCATGTAATAAAATGAAATTAAATCTCTTTCTCTCACCATGCACAAAACTTAACTCAAAGTGGATCAAGTACCTAGGAATTAAACCAGAGACCTTGCACCTAATAGAAGAAAAAGTAGGTCCAAATCTTCATCATGTTGGTTTAGGCTCCAACTTCCTCAATAAGACCCTTATAGCACAAGAACTCAAAACAAGAATCAATAAATGGGATGGATTCAAACTAAAAAGCTTCTTCTCAGCAAAAGAAACAATCAGTGAGATGAAGAGAGGACCTACTACAGAATGGGAGCAAATCTTTACCACAAGCACATCAAAATATCTTATTTTCTTGTAATTACCTTTCATCCCATGATGAGGTGAACAGATACAGTGCCTACTTGATGAGGTGAACTGAGGTTGGTTAACACAGGCCTTACAACATAGTATCAGGCTGCTATATAGGGGTTTTGGAACATAAGCATTGCCATAGTGCACCAGTCAATCTGATATCCCAGACAGCTACTCAGTGTGACTAATGGGCAGGTAGCATAAGCAGAGTGGATACACTGGACAAAGGAATGATTCACATCCCAGGTGGGATGGACATACTCAGAATAGCATATGGTTATTTTGGGGATGGCATTAAATTTACATGTTTATTTAACAAGAGATGAGATCATTGTGATTTAAAATTTTCCCATCTGGGAACATGATATTTTTTCCCAGTTACTTATTTCTTATTAATTTTCAAAATGCTGATTTATATCATCTTCATTAAAAGTATTCCTAGGTATCATGTATTTTTGGTGCTAGTATGAACAGTTTTTTTTTCCTAATATTGAATTTTTACTTTAGCATATTTTTCTTATCTCTGGACTCCCCCTCACTAAATTTTTTTTTGTCTTAATAGGTTTAAGTTGTTTAAATGTACCCTCATATTATTTGTAAATAACTATTTAGTTTCTTCTTCTACCAATATTTGTACACTTTATTTTATTTACTGAAATGACTCACTAAAATGCTAAATAATGTAAAATCATGATGACTGCATCCTTGATTTGTATCATCTAATAAAGGGACATCTAGTGTTTCATCACAGTATATAATGTTTCTGGTTTGGAGTTAGGTCTTTGGCACAATTAGATAGCTTTCTTTTATTCTTGTTCATATTTTTACCTGGAATGACTGCTGATTTTTTTGCCTTTTTATTGTTTTTTTTTTTCTAGTTATACATAATATTAGGGTTCATTTTGACAGATTCATAAAAGCATGGAATATAATTTGCTCTAATTCAGTTTCCCTTTCCCATCCCCTCATTCTTCCCCCTGTTCCCTTCCCTCTACTCTATGAATTGTTTATTTCTGGAATTTTCCTTTAAATATTTTTGGACCACAGTTGATTGCAAGTAACCGAAAGTGAAACTGCAGTTAAGTGGGGAGCCGGGGGTACTATTGAAAATCCCATAAGACTTTGTTACCATTTTTTCTTTGTATCATAGAGGTTTTATAGCTATTACAAGAATAATCTGTTATATTGTCCATAGTGTAGCATTTCTATTGCTTTTCATTCCTGAAATTTCTGGTTTCCCTCTCATGTCATTCTCCTGTCTAAGGAACTTCCTTTACCATTTTTTTAGAGCAATTCCAGTGACTAATTCTCTTGTTTCCTTCATCTAAGAATATCTGTATTTCATCCTAACTCTTGAAGGTTATTTATACTGAATGTAGAAGTCTGGGTTAACAGTTCTTTCCTTTCATCCCTTTAAAAATGTTGTGCCTCTGGTTTCTGATGAGAAATCTGCAGCCATTCATGTGGTTGTTCCCCTATTTATAAAGCAGTGCTTTTTCCTGGCTGCTTTCAGGGTTTTACTGTGTTTAGTTTTCAGCTGTTTGATTATGATTTGTCTGGGAATAGGTTGTACTTAGGGGGTTCTCTGAATTTCCTGAATCTGTAGGTTTGATTTTCACTAAGTCTGTGGCTATTTCAGCCACTGTTACTTCACATATTCTTTTCTGAACCAGATTTTCACTGCTCTCTAGGAACTTTGATGACACAAATGATCAACCTTTTGGGGGGTTTCCTCGGATTCCTGAGTTTCTTAGTGTTTTTTTAATCTATTTTTTTCCTCTCGCTGATGTTCAAATTAGATGATTTCTGTTAGTCTCTCTTCCAGATCACACCCTCTTCTTCTATCACCATTCTGATAACTCATCCATCCAACAAGTATTTTTATTTTAGTTATTTATATTTTTCATCTCTAAAACTTGAACTTGATTATTCTTTATGTCTTCTGTTTCTTGGTTCAGACTTTCCTTCTTTGCCTGTGTTTGTCCTTACTTCTTTGACCAAGGTTATAATAGCTGCTTTTGCTGGTATTGCCAAGGTTTTCTGTCATCTCAAGTTGGCATATGTTGGTTATTTTTTTTTTCTTGCAGGTGAGGTTTTCCTGTATGTTTTTATACCAAGTAATTTGGATTGAATACTTGAAATTTTGAATATATATAGGGGATACATTCCAAGACCCCCTTTGGATGACTGAAACTGCAGAAAATATGGAACCCTAGGTTTACTGTAGGGTTTTCCCTGTACATACACAGTATGATAAAGTTTAATTTATAAACTAGGCACAGGAAGATATTTGTAATAATAACTAATAATAAGAGCAATTATAACAATGTAGTGTACTATAAGTTATGAAAATGTGGTCTCCCTCTCACACAGTATCACACTAGCCATCTCAATGACTAGATTAACTGTTGTGGTATCAGAGTGTTTATGATCAAGTAACCTATAATTTACTTAACAGTGGCCTTAAAGGTTAAAGGTAATGATGCCAGCAATTGGGATATGCCAGAAAGGAGCAATAAAGTACTTCCTTTAAATGAAAAGATGAAATTTCTTGACTTAGTAAGGAAATTTTTTAAAAAATTGCTGAAGCTGCTAGGATAAGGGCTCAGAACCAATCTCCTATATATGACATTGTGAAGAAGGAAAAAGAAATTCATGTTGATCATAGGTAATTGAAGCTGGAAAACACAAGCTTGGATACAGGGGGTGTAACTGTATTACACAAAGAGAATCTGGATTTTTTAATTTTAATGATAATTTTGACTTTGTTTCATTTCATTCCTACAGTAACCCTATGATTAATGTGCCATTTACATTCTCATTTTCCAAAAGAGAGGAAGTTAAACAACTTGCTCAAACCTTGGGGGGAAGAGTCTTAATCATCTGGGTTCTAATGTTTGATTCCTGGAGATTCAGCACCTGGGACAGTGCCTGGAGCTGTGGATTCCTGTGATCCACTTCTGCCCTAATGGAGAGCAGGACGTGGGTTGTGGAGTGAATATGGTACCATAGTGAGGTTGAATTCACATGGACACCTGAGGTGAACATCCTCCACACAGTGTGCACCTATGATGTCACCCTTGCTCAGTTGTCCCCCATCCTGGCATTCCTGGAGGCAAGCTGGAAATGTTTCCTGCTTTGGGGAAGAGGATGATTTCCTGCCATCATTGCTATGCAGTGGCACCCATGTATCCAGCACACAATCTTTATTGCTGTCTTGTTCACACCTTATTTAAAAGCAAATGGAATGCTAAATAATCGTCTACAGAGCAGCTGCTATGGAAGTGAAACATTTTGTCAAAATTTCAAATCCTGGTGAAGGATTTAAAGCCAATCTTATCTCATTCATTTATCTTGCATAGGATATCCCTGTATTCTTTAGCTTAAGTTGATTCAGGATTGGTTTTTAAAAATGAGTGTGCATCTTTGTTGTATACAGTGAGTTTTTGTGCATTTTTGTCCTCAGGGAGGTCATGGTGAGTGACATGAGAGTGCAGCCTTGTTTGTGTCACTCTGGCCTGTGACAGCTCTCCGAGATGGAGTGTTGGAGCCTACAGGTTGTTGTGTAGTAAAGACAGTGACTTTGGGTGTCAGTGCTGACCTTATAGCCTGAGGAACCACAGTGATGAGGCTTTTGTTAGGCATTTCACCCGAGAGGGATAAAAATGGCTTATTTAAAGTATAGCTTATCCTTGTAATTATTATTTACACTGGAACTTTCTATTCCAACTTAATTGGTGAAAAGAGAAATAAACTAATGAATGAGAGCTGGTAAAAATAATAATACTACCAAAAAAATAATCATACTACCAAAAAAAAAAAAAAAAAAAACCTACAGGAGAGGTTTTGTTTGTTTGTTTTTTGCTTAAAAAAAAAAAATAGGAACCCACGAGGCCACTGGTCAGACATGTGGTGGTTGAAAGCAAGTACATCCAAGCCTCACTTGTGCTTGTACACAGCCAGCTTCCTGACTAGTGGAACTAGATGGGACAAGGGACAGCAGCTTAGTTTTCCGACACCCTTGGAGTCCTCCCTGGAGATGAAGCCTGGGTCCCTCTTGGCTCTCTTGCTCTGTGATCAGCCTCAGTGCTTGTACCTATAACCCCCTTCCAATGGACAACAGGTCTCCATACCCAATAGAGAGCACCAGGTAAACAATGCTGAACTTGCACATCCTTGTCTGCCTAGATGCCTGGCTGCCAGTCAGTTACCAATAGACCTGTGGCCTAGGCCACACTGAGGGAAAAAAACAAGACAATGAGCAGGACCAAAACTTGATAGATTAAGAAGCATCTCTATTAAACTACCTTTTTTTTTCTTGAAAGTGTTCTTGGCCATGAAGATAAACATTTTTGTTTAGAGACTGCAAGTTTTAAGTTATCTTGTATATGATGCCTCACACCTGATGCTAATTGAAAGGAAAGGCCCCATTATAAGTTCTTGTCCTGAATCATTCTAATTCATCTTTGGGTATAATATAAAGGCTTCCTATATTTTCAAATGTTTCCATAACCATGGGCTAAAAGAAAACACACATACCCCATATTATTTCCTGACTTCCTCTTCCTCCCACCATCCTTCTTCCCTCTCCCCTTCCCTTCTTCCTCCATTCCTCTCTTTGATCTTCCTTTATTTCCTTACTCTGTCTTCTCCTTTCCCTCCATCCCTCTCCTCCTTTAATAGATTTCTCTCTCTCTCTCTCTCTCTCTCTCTCTCTCTCACACACACACACACACACACACACACACGTTACCTACTCCTTCTGTTATTATTCTCACATGAAATATAGCCAACTGTCATTCAGAAAACCAGTCATTTCAGGGATACCTCCTTCATACCTCCGTACCAGCAGTTCTCAGAGTGTGATCTTCAGACCCCTAGGGATCATTAAGAAACTTCCAGGGGTTCGACAAGGTCAAAATTATTTTCACAATACTAGTAAAAGGTTACTTGTTTTTCATTATGTTGACATGTATACTAATGTTACAAAAGCAATCATGATCAAACTCTGGTAACTTAACCTGAATCAAGCCAGTGACATCAAACTCTAAAATTAGTCATTGTGTTCTTTACCATTTTTGTAGAGTCAATATAAAAATAAATGCCAATTTCCTGTAGAAATGTTTCTGATGAAACAGAAAAGTGATTAAAGTATTGACCTTTGAATGTACATCATTTTAACATTCTGAGTACTTCTGCTATTATATTATAGTGGTCAAAACAAAACCCTGTTCAGTTGTTTTGAGTTTCAGGCTGAACTACCTATTTTTTTCCTGTGGAACACCATTTTTACCTGAAGGAATGACTAAAAATCTATGCATGCTTAGACTTTGTTATTTTGCCAATACTTTTTACAAAAATGATGGAACAAGATTCTCCCTTCAAAAAAAAAACACTGGTGTTTGTTGACATTAATAAAGTTGAGCTTTCAAGACAACATTAGAATTTTTGAAAACATGACCAAAATAGCTTAACAATATTTAATTTCTCTATTGACATCAGAAGTGATATTAGTGAATGTGCTATTTGATATGGCATGATGAAATATGTCAACATTGAGAGGTTTCATTCTTAGCAAATCAAAATTTTCTAGGTGACTAATATATGATGTTATAAAATGATGCATAGATAAAAGTTTCATTCAAAGTTTATGCTAGACCAATGAATTTTGGAATAAGAGGGTAAAGTGTTCCTTGAACTAGTTTCAGATTCCACATTGACACTAGCGTTTAAATAGCTATCACTTGTCAAGTTTGTTATAGTATAAAAAGAAGGGGCTGGGATTGTGGCTCAGTGGCAGAGTGCTTGCCTCGCACGTGCACGGCCCAGGTTCGATCCTCAGCACCACGTAAACATAAATGCATTGCATTGTGTACAACTAAACTAAATAAATAAATATTTTGAAAAAAAAAGAATATCCTGTAATTATTTGGAAAAAACTGATAAAATACTACTTTCTTATCCAACTACATATCTATGTGGGGCTGGAGTTTCTTCATATACTTCAACCAAAACAACAGACTGAATACAGAGGCAGATATGAGAAGAAGCCAGCTGTCTTCTATGAAGCTCTACATTAAAATATTTGCAAAAATGTAAACAGTGCCACTCTTCTCACTGTTAATTTTTATTTCAAAAAAATATGGTTATTGTTTCAGTAAAATGTAATTTATATCCACAGGTAATATGGTTATCTTTTCATTTTTAATTAATGTAAAAGTATATGTTAAATTTCTCAGTTTTAATTCATATGAACAAAATGGTAATAGCCAATAATTAACATGAACAAAAGCTTTATTTGGTCATCAATTGCTTTTGAGGGGTAAAGTGTTCCTAAAACCAAAAAAAATTTTTGAGAACTGCTTCTCTGTTCAGACACACCATCTCAGAGCCCCCTTCCCTATCCATATTCCCAATGCTTATCATAATCCCCATTGCTGTTAAGGTAGACCTCATCTTGACTTCTGTGGAAATGATTCCTGAATTTCCATTATAATTAAACCTTTTTAGTATGTCCCTTCATATCATACTTGAGTGTTACATGTTTTCAAATTTAAATAATTGGAATCCTAATCCTGAGTATTCTTTAATGCACACCACTGAACATTTAGATTCTTTGGAGTTTAGGCCATTTATGGCTATGAACTCTCCTGGACTTGTCCTCTAGTATGCACATGCTTAAATTTATCTGGAGGAATTTAATGATTGTGGCATTGCTAACTCATAAGGTTTTTAATGATAATAGTTAATAACAAACTTTTCCAAAGTTATATGTCAATTTATACTTTCATCAGCAGTAATGGGAAATCTCTTCGCTCCAGTCCTTACAAAAACTTTGTTTAAACTGATTTCAAAATTTGTGCTCATAGAGTGGAAATTTGAGTATCTTTTTTCCCTATTAACTAATAAATTAATACTACTTGTAGTGGCACTATACTGAAAGCATTCCAAATATCCTCTAATGATAGAATACATAAATAAATTGTGATATGTTAGCACAAATGTATACTGCATTCTTATAATTTGATATGGTTATTCCTGTACATGTTTTTTATAAAGACATTGTCTGTGTATTTCCATTGAGTAACTACCTAAAAATGGAATTACTGGTTTATAAGGGATTTGCAAGTTTATCTTTGGTAGATACTGCCAAGTGGTTTTCTGTGGTAGTTTTAATAATTTATAGTCCATTACCACTGTTAATCTTTTCATAAATATTATTTTGATATACTACCCCATGTATAAAAATTTGTGTGAATCATATATGTTTTACCTATATTAGCCAATATTGTATACATTCTTCCTCATTTGTAGTTCTTGTTCTCTCTGTGTGATATGATGCATATATGTATACATGTTTGTGTATATATGTGCAGGCACATGTGTATATATGAATATATATATATATATATATGTACCTCTATCATTGCTTTATTCTGAACCATTTGAGACTGTTAGAGACATTATATCCCTTTACTATGAAAAACTTCTGAGTGTTTCCTGAAGGATAATCTCATACACAAGCACACTGCAATTACCCAAATCAGGAAATTTGACCCCGATAATAGTTCTATTTTCTAATACACAGTCCATTTTTAATTTCATTAACTCTCCTTGAAGTGCCCTTTATAGCTATTATTTTCCTGATTCAGGGTTCAATCCTGGATCTTAGGTTCACTTGATTGCCATGTCTGTTTTGTCTCTTAATATAGACAGGTTTAATGTCTTAATTGTTATGTTTTTCAAAATTATGGACCAGTTATTTTGTATAATGTCCCCCAATTTGAGTCTTCTGGGTGCCTTATTATTGCAATCTGACCATGAACTTTTTTTAACTTTATAAAGATAAGAAGTTTATTTAGCTCACAGTTTTGGAGGCAATAAGCTCAAACAACGTGGTGCAGGCTCTGGTAAGTGGCCTCCTTAACTGAGTCACCTCATAACAGCTGGACGTGGTAGAAATATATGTTACAGGAAGAAATCGTATCACCAAACAGGAAGCCAGAGATAGGCTCAGGGGTCAAACTCAAATTATTATAGCAGTTTGTTCTTGTAAGAGCTACCTTAATCCGTTCTGGAGGTAGTGTCCCCAGTGATCAAAGGACCTTGTACTAAGCCCTACCTCTTAAAGGTTCCACATCTTTCCCATTACCACACTGGGGCCCATGCTTCCAACATATAAACCTTTATGGACCCCAAAGTCATATCTAAACCACAGTAAAGAGCTTTGGGAGAAAGGTATAAAAATACTGTCTCAAAAAATAGTTTCTAAGATAACTACTTAATTAATTGAAATAATTTTAGAGATCATTGAAAAATCCCGATATTTTTGTGATATTCTAGAGTCCCTCTTTTTTTGTAAAACTTTGTATTCCATTCTTGCGCAAATAAGTTTCGTTATATTTATTTTACTTCATTATAAAACCACTTGTGGAAGCAATCTAATCAAATACTCAAGGAGTTAGAAAAAATAAAAATCACTCTTATCACATAATTGTCCCTATACTTTGAAAACAAAGCCCCTTTGTTTGGAATCAGATTTATTTGAATATTCTTAGGATTATATGATTCTAGCATTCTAATTCTTGATTTTGTTTTGTATCCTTTTTCATTGTGATCAACTTCTCAATGATATTATCACTCAAGGTGTTATTTTTTTAAATAAGAAGAATAATGCCTTCTTACAATTCATTTTTTTAGTTTTGTGAGTCATGTGGCTTTTTTAATTTCAGCATTTTTATCTTATTTATTTATTTTAAAATGTTTATTTGTTATTTTGCTTTAATTAATTAATTTTAATTAGGTATATATGACAGCAGAATGCATTTTAATTCATTGTACACAATTGCAGCACAACTTTTCATTTATGTGGTTGTACATGATGTAGCATCACACCATATGTGCAGTCGTACGTGTACCTAGGGTAATGACGTCCATCTCATTCCAACATCTTTTCTGTCCCCATGCTCTCTTCCCACTCTTTCCTCCCCTTTGCCCTATCAAAGTTCCTCCATTTTTCCCATCCCCCCCAATAAAATCAAGAATTAATAAATGGGATGGACTCAAACTAAAAAGCTTCTTCTCAGCAAAAGAAACAATCAATGAGGTGAAGAGAGAGCCTACATTTTGGGAGCAAATTTTTGCCACACCCAGGTCATATAGCACACTAATCTCGAGGACACATAAAGAAGTCAAAAACCATAACACCAAAAAAAAAAAAAAAAAAAAAAAAAAAAACCAACAACAAACAACCCAATTAATAAATGGGCGAAAGAGATGAACAGACATTTCTCAGAAGAAGATATACAATCAATCAACAAATATATGAAAAAATGTTCAACATCTGTAGTAATTAGGGAAATGCAAATCAAAACTAAGATTTCATCTTATGGCAGTCAGAATGGCAGTTATCAAGAATACAGACAATTAATGTCAGTGAAGATGTGGAGGAAAAGGTACACTCATACAAGGCTGCAAATTGATGCAACCAATCTGGAAAGCAGTATGGAGATTCCTTAGAAAACTTGAAATGGAACCACCATTTGACCCCCCGCATCCCACTCCTCAGTTTTATACCCAAAGGACATAAAATCAGCATACTATAGTAATGTAGCCACATCAGTATTTATAGCAGCTCAATTCACAATAGCTGAACTGTGGAAGCAATCTAGATGCCCTTCAATAAATGAATGGATAAAGCAACTATGGTATATATACACAATGGAATATTACTCAGCATTAAGAGAGAATAAAATTATGGCATTTGCAGGTAAACTGATGGAGTTGGAGAATATCATGCTAAGCAAAGTAGTCAATCTGAAAAAACCAAAGGCCAAAAGTTCTCTCTGATAAGTGGATGACTATGAAGATTTTTGACAGTAATTCCACAGAAGTGGTGTTATTTTTCTCCTAGTACATTATATCAAATAGCATGTGACATCAATTTGTCCCATTACTAGTGATGTTAACTTTGATCACTTGGTTAAGGTAATGTTGGTAGGTTTCTTCCAGTAAAATTACATATTTTCCCTTTGTAACAAATAGGGTTTTTCTCATCAAATTTTTATCTACTAGTTTTAGCACTCATTGATGAATTCTTCTCTCACTCTTCTATTGGCATTTTTCTGTATGGGAGAGATTCACCTTCTCCACTTACTTATTCATGCACTTATATGGACCTGTGGAACTCATTTTAAGCAGTGGGTTGTATTCTGTTACTACCGTTAATCCTTCTCATGCTCAGATTGCCCAGATTTGACTGGCTGGGGAATCCCTTCAACATAGCTCTCTGTCCTGTGGATTTATGCTCATCATTAACTCCTCCTTCCTTTGTGGTTTTCTTACATCACTTTCTATATCTTTGCCCCAGCTCTAAAATCAACCTTACCTTAGAAAGTCCTTTTATTAGAAAATGTTATTTAGAAATCAAGATCTGAGGGTCAGCTGTGCTTATTTCTTCTAGGCCCCCTCAGAGCTGGGGAAATGTATGTATGTATTCATCTTCCTTTATAAAGAAAGAATTTATATTGATAATTTCAACTTCAGTCCATTCTAGCCTTTACATATTTGCAACTCCTTTTACAAGAGGTAAGACACTTTGTTTTCAATAGCTTTAATATATTTACTCAAATGCTCAAATCTATGCCCAGAAAGTGCTATTAAATACCATTTTTTTAGAAAAACTAACTATAGTTCAATATTTGTGTTGGAGCATTTTAAGTAAAATTCACACAAATGAAATATACAATTTAAGTGCACAACTCAATAAATTCAGGAAATATATATACTCGTGTAAATGACACCCCTATCAATATATAAAAATTGTTCTTCATCCCAGCAACCTTCACTTTGCCCTGTTCTGGTCAACATCCTCCAGAGACAATCATTTTTCTTAAAAATTTAGTATGTATTCAATTCACTACATCAAAATCTTTATGTAAAATAAGCTATGCAGTTTGATTTTCTTGTTTCTGCTTGTGTGAGGATCATCTGTATGGCCAAATATATTCATACTTTGTTCCTTTTTATTGTGGAATAATAAGTATTCTATTGTATCAATTTATGTCACAATCAGTTACCCATTCTTTTGTGGTTGAGCATTGGGTTGTTTACAGTTTTTGTGCTACTTTGTGAATCAAGCTGCTTTTATCATTTTGTACAAGTCTTTGTGTAAGAGCATGTGTGCATTTCTCTTGTATAAATACCTAAAAGTGGAACTCCAGGGTCAAATGGTTGGTATGCACTTTGTTTTATAGAAAACCATAATATTGTTTTCTAATGTATTGTCATCTCGATCCTACCTCCATGAATATGAAAGTTCCAGCTGTTTCACATACTTAACAGACTTTTTAAATTTCAATCATTCTATCTGGCATTAAGTGGTATCACTTTTACTCCATTCCATCTTTTTTATGATCACTATTTGCTTGAACTCTTACCTCAAGTTACCTGTATCTTTATATGTCAAGTGAGTCTCTTGTTGATGGTGTACAGTTAGTTGAGTCTTGCTTTTTTATGTAGTACGACAGCCTCTGAATTTTAATTGAAGAATGCTTTTTTGTGCAATTTGGAGTGAATATTATGCAGTTTGTCCACAAACATTTAATTTAGTAATTTATGTTAACCATTTCCCAATAACTAATGATATCGAGCACTTTTTATACATTTCTTGGCCATTTATATACCTTCTTTGAAGTTCCTATTCCAAACTTTTTGCCCATTTTTAATGGATGATTTGTCTCTCATTATTGTAATAGAACCTTTCTGTAGAATCCAGGCCAGGGATTTGTCAAATGTAGGCCTTGTGAATAATTTTTTCCTACTTTGTGATTTGTCTGTTTTCTAAAGGGTGCTTTATGGCAAGTAGAAGTTTTTATATTTTGATAAATCCTAACATCTCATTCTTTTCTCTTATGATCACTACTTTCTGTGTTCTAAGAAATCTTGATCTAACCCCATTTGCAAAGATAGAAGACTGTTTTCTTCTAAAAAGTGTTATATTTAAGGTTTACTGTTTAGTTTTGTGATGTATCTCAAATTTATTTTTATGTATGGTATTAGGAAGGGGTTTGAGGATCATTTTTTAAAATGCAGCATTTCCCAGCACTTTTTGTTGAAGTCCTTCCTTCCAAGAATTTATTGCTTTAGCACATGTGTAGGTTCATTTTTGAACTCTTTTCTATTTTGTCCCATTGATTTGTATCTTGTTCTTTCTTCCATTGATATGTATATTGGTATTTATGTCCATATCATGCATTTCGATATAACTCTTGAAGTTCTGTAAGACTTCCAGTTTTGCACATTTTCAAGATAATTTTGGCTATTCTAGCTCAATTTTATTTTCACTTAAACTTTAGAATAATTTTGTCAGTTTCCACAATAAAATGCATCTGAGATTTTAAAAATTAAATTACATTGAATCCATAGATTAATTTTGGGAGAACTGACCACACTATTTATTTTTTAATCCATGAACATGATATACCCTATTTTTTTAAAAAAAAATTTACTTGTAGACAGATATAATACCTTTATTTTATTTATTAATATGTGGTGCTGAGGATTAAATCCAGTGCCTCACAAGTTCTAGGCAAGTGCTTTACTACTGAGCCATGCTAGCTTCATAGTATATCCTCTTTTCATTTGGTTCTTCTTTAATTTCCCTCAGCAAAGTTTTATAGTTTTGTGTTTTGGCATCTTTTGCTAAATTTATTCATAATAGCATTGTATTTTTCA
Organism: Tamias sibiricus; assembly: GCA_025594165.1. Lineage (NCBI taxonomy): Eukaryota > Metazoa > Chordata > Mammalia > Rodentia > Sciuridae > Tamias > Tamias sibiricus. Next base: position 137,550,065 of record CM046659.1, read on the forward strand.
AAGCCATGATAAATTCATTTATTTTAATTTCCTTTCCCAATTGTTTGCTATATTTCTAATATGAAGAAATATAATTTATTTTTTTGTATATTTACCTTATGACTTGCCCCCTTGCTAAATGAATTTATTAATTGCAGAGCTCTTAGAACTTTCTACACTAAGAGTCATGTCATCTGCAAATTGAGAAACTATTAGTGCACTGACTAGGATCTCACATACAAGTATTAAGATTGGATGTGCTTAATTTTCTCCTAATCTAAGGAGAAAACAACTCACTATTTTTACTATAAAGTATGATGTTAGGTGTAGAATTTTTTTAATGTCCTCTATCCAATAAGAAATTCCTTTTATTCCAATATTAAGGAATTCCTTTTATTCCAATATTCCAGGATTTTTTAAATGAATACTAATTTTAGTCAATTTTCTTCTCTTACTATTACTATTGTGAACTTTAATGTTAACCTAACTTTACATTCTTAGGACATACTCTACTTTGTCTTCATTCTTTTTTGGTTTCAACTAATATTGTATTATGTATAATTATGCATATGTTCATGATTGTTATTGATCTACAATTTTCTTTCAGTATTCTCTGATTTTGATATCAGGAGTATGCTAGCTTCATGGAAAACTTGGGAAAGGGACAAGTGTTTCCTTTTCTTCTGTGTTTAGATTTTATGTAAGGTTTGGTATTATTTCTTCCTTAAATGTTGGCAAACTTCACCTGTGAAGTTATCTATGTCTTTTCTGTTTTTAAAGTAAGAGTTTTCATGATAAACATAATTTCCTAAACAGATGTAGATTCAGAATAAAATATGCTGTTCAGATCTTCTATTTCTTTATATGTCATGTTTAACAAATTGTATTTTTAAGGTAACCTGTCCGTCTCAACTAAATTACCTTATTATGTTTATATACAGTATTCCCTATGTTCATGTGCATAGAATCTGAAGTTTTACCTACTCTTTTATTTGTGATTCTGATAATGTAAGCACTTATACTCACTCAGCATTCTCTCTCTCTCTCTCTCTCTCTCTCTCTCTCTCTCTCTCTCTCTCTCTCTCCCCCATCATTTTTTCTAGAGATATACCAATCTTATCAACTTTTTTAGTGAACCAAACATTGGTTTGTTTGATTTTGTTTCTAGTTTTTTCTTTGTTTTCTATTTCACTGATTACATGTCTTTTTCTTTATTCCTTCTATTTACTTTGGTCTGAATTTGCTTCTTTCACATACACTTAGAATGGAAACTTAGATCATTGATTTTAAGCCTTTCATCTTTTCTTATATTTGTTTAACATTATAAAATTCATTCAAGGTACAGTTTAGTTGCATTGCCAAAATTTTGATATGTTTGTATTATCTTTTGAGTTCAAACTATTTTCTAACTTTTATTGTGATTTCTCCTTTGACTCATAAGTTATTTACCTGTGGTTTGTTTTTTGTTTGTTATTTTTGGTACTAGGGATTGAACCTAGGGGTACTTAGCAACTGAGCCACATCCACAGTCCCTTTTATATTTTATTTTGAGACAGAGTCTCTCACTAAGTTGCCTAGGGCTTCAGTAAGTTGCTGAGGCTGGTCTCAAACTTGTGATCCTCCTGACTCAGCCACTCAAATCATTGGGATTACAGGCATGCACCACTAAGCCAGGCTACCTGTGTCTTGTTTAGTTTTCACATATTTAGAGCCTTTAATGACAGCTTGTTTTTAATTATTGCAACTTAATTACATTGTAATCATAGGATGCATTCTATATACAGTCTCAGCATTTTGAATTTTATCAAGACAAGTTTTGAGGCTCAGCATATAGCATATTCAGAAGAGACGAAAGTTCTATTTTGCAATTTGAAAATATCTGTATTATATACATTTTAGGTGGAGGAATCTATAATTGATAATTAGGTCATATTTGTTTATGGCATTGTGACGGTCTTTTATATTCTTGATAATTTTTGTTCCAGCAATTTCTTGTGAAAGAGACATTAAAATCATCCACTATGGTTGTGAATTTGCCTACATCTCCTTTTAGTCATATTTTGGCTTCTATATTTTGAAGTTGTGTATTTGTACACATTTATCATTGTTATATCTTCCTGGTTCATTGATGTTTTCATCATAATTAAATGCTTATCTCTGGTACCTTTTTTTCTTCAAGTATTTTTTTCTGATGGTGAGACATCCATTCCAGCTTTCATATGCTCACAATTTGCATTATACACATATCTCCATCCTTTCAGGGCTGGAGATGTCGTCCTTTTATTTTTAAGCTACATGTGTGTCTTTATATTTCAAGTGAGTCTCTTATAGACATATAGTTGTGGCTTGCTTTTTTATATGATATTACAATCTCAGACTTTTAATTGAAATGAATGATCTAAGTGCAACTTGGAAGAATATTCTGCAGTTTGTCTATGAACATTTAATTGACTTATTTATATGTTCAAGTATAATTCTACTTTCTATGGGAGGAAAAGCTTTTGACATTTAAAACACCTGTGCAGTGCATTTTAAGGAACAGTATATCAAATTAAGGAAATTTTCCCTGACTTCTAGTTTTTAAGGTTTATAAAAATCTTAAATTAGTATTAAGTTTTTAAAATGATTTTTCTGCATGAATGTATGGAAATATATTTGCTTTATTTTCCCCATTAATTTTTTTACATGGAAGAAATTATCTTGTTAAACCATACTTATCTTCCCGTGATAAACCCATAATTGTCATGATATGTTATGTAATAAAAGTATATAGCTGGGCATGGTGATGCACACCTGTAATCCCTGTGGCTTGGGAGACTGAGGCAAAATGATCACAAGTTCAAGGCCAGCCTCAGCAACTTAGCAAGGCCCTAAGCAACTTAATGAGACCCTGTCTCTATATAAAATACAAAAATGGCTGGGGATGTGGCTCAGTGGTAAAGTGCACCTGGGTTTAATCTCCAGTACCAAATAAATAAATAAATATAGCATATATAAGTGAAATATATAATCAATTTTTGTGAATTAGATTGCCCTGTAATGTTTTTATTTCACATTTTCCAAAAATATTATTGACTAGATTCATAACATGAGTTGAGGATATACCCTCTTATTCTGCATTCTAGATTAGATTATTATAAAAATGAATTATTCATTTATGAGAACCATCTGTTCTTGGGAACCTTTTTGTAGAAATAGAAAAATATCTATTGATTTAACAATTATAGGAATACTCAGGTTTCATATTGTTTTAAGTCAGTTTTGGTAAATTTTATTTTTCCAGGAATTGGCCCATTTTATCCATATTTGCCTATCTATATACATACTATTATTAGAGATTATCAGTAATGTCATTATTAAAGAACTCATGGTTGATTTTGTTGATCTTATCTACACATTTGTTTTCTATTTTACTTAATTTTGATCTTTATTGCTTTCTTCCACTATATTTATGTTTATTTTGTGATTTTTCCCCTAACTTATTTAAATAGATAATTGGTTCAAAAACTTTTGGTTCTTATATATGAAACAATAAAACTTCCTCTGCTGATTGCTTTTATTGGGTCTCACAAGTTGTGATATGAAATATTGCATCACTTAGTTCAAAGTATTTTATTACTTCAGTTGTGATTCCTTCTTTCACTCTTGAGTTATTATTTTTATTTGTCTTAGTGATTTTTCTGCTGATTTCATTTTACTTTCATTTTTTAATGTTCAGCTACAGAAAATATTAAACATCATCAAATGAGTATGGAATCATGTGATGAATCCCCATATACCCACCACCCACATTCTAGAATTATTGAGTTGTATACACTCTTGTTTTTCCTATACCCTTGCTCACACTTCCACCCCAACCTATTTTGCTTTTGAGGTTATTTTATGGGTTATTTTACCATATGTGTTAAATCTTCTAACCATATGGAGATTTGCTGATATCTTTGAAATTTAATTATAGTATGATCAGAGAACATGGTCTATATGATTTCATCATTTTCTACTTTTGTGATGCACTTTATGTTCCAGAGTAGGATAGATACTATATAAATGTTCCATGTATACTAAAAGTCCTTCATATTGGGCATATATTCTATCTGTCCTTTAGGTAAAGTTTGTTAATAGTATGTTCAAATCTACCATGTCCTATTTTTGTCTGATTTAGTTATTTTGAAGTAATTATCTCACTACTAAATGCTTTTACCTCAAAGTCTACTTGTCCTGATATTAATATGGCTTTACCAGTTTTCTGTTGGTTACAATTTACTTATTATATTTATCACCTACCCTTTTAATTTTATCCTTTATTTAACTGTATATTTTAGATATCTTTTATCATCAGAATATAGTTGAATTTTGTATTCAGTCTACCAATTTATTGCTTCTAACTGGAGCATCTGGTCTCTTTACGTTCAATTAGTGGCACATTTGAGTTTACATTTACCTATCTTGTGCTTTCTGTTTGTTTCACATCATCTGATTTTTTTCCCCTCCTCTTGTTTATTTCCTTCTTTTGGATTCTTTTAAAACTTTATTTATCAAAGTGTATTGAGAATCCAACCACTTCTTGTCACCCCCACTGTTCCATCCTCACCAGACCATTCTCCTCCCTCTGGATGAGGCAGTGGCCTCCTGACTCATCTCCTCTCTTCTCTTCTTCCTCCCACTTCCCACCCTCCCCCCGGCCATCTGCTCACTAAGCAGCATCCAAAGGGAGCCTCTGAGCATGTGAGCTCCATCATGTTATGCCTTAGCTGCAAAGCCTGCAGCAACTCCTGGTTCTACCTAGGGAAAGCCATGAGCATCACGGTGCTCCTGGTCCAACCTCAGCTCTGATCTCTGCTCCACATACTTCACTCCACACAAACATGCCTGTCTGTAGTTCTCAACTTGCCACATCAAGCACCCATCCCACCGGCTCACCGCCCTTATGTCCTTGTTCCAGAGTCACTTTCTCAGTGAGGCCTGTTCTGAATGTCCCATTTAACCTGTCCTCAAACACATCAGCCCTTCTCCTCTCCTTCACCTTCTCCTGTTTTTCTGGTTACTTTCTCATGCCTCATGCAGTGCACTAATAGTGGTATAATTTGTTGATTTGTCTGCCTTGATTAGAAAAGAAGTCCTATGGAGGATTTCTGCCTCTTTTGGTCACTTATATACTTCATGTATCTCCAATAGGGCCTAGCTAATAGAAAGTAGTCCAAAGATATTGATTTCCTTTTGTAGTTGTTTGAAAGTTTCATGTTCTGTAATTTTAACATTACCAGAGAAATGACAACATTGCATGTTTAATTAAAACTTAAAGTTAGCTAAAACTGCTACTTTGCTTCATAACTTCACAATGATGACCTATGATGACTTTTAAGAAGCTCTATTTATTTATTTTTGACAAGGGAGATAGGCAATAGTGAAACTTCACAGTTGTTTTGTGAGAAAGTGAATTCAGTATTTTGGCTGTTGCACTGGCTGACTTTGCATAACGGAAAGACATAAGATTTCAAATTGTATTCTTTATAGAAATTGGCCAAGCTGCAGATATTTATGAGTTCATACATTAACATATATACTCAGCAGGTGAGGGCCTTCAGCGGTTTCCAAAGCCATTTAATCCAAGTCAAGTGGCATAAAAATACCTTGGGTACTTATAAAATTACATTCCCAGGCCCAATATCCAGAAATTTCCCTTTGATAAGTCAGGGCTGCTTCCCCAGAATATGGGTTTTTGTAAGACCTTGATTTTTCTGAAGCTCTCATGCAGTGGGATGCCAGCACCCTCTTCAGTGGTCCTCAGCTGTCCCAGAGATCATTGCACTCAGCCTCTGATCTATGCAATATGGGATCTGAGGGAGTCCTGGCATCCTTGTGGGAATACCCTGTTTTAGGAGAGTCTGACAGGTGTAAATGAAAAGTCCTCCTCTGAGGAACAATTTGAATAGTTGTAAAATTGGGAAGGCGTCCTCTAAGCTTTTCTGCATCCAGGCTGTTAGAGCAGAAAGAAGGAAGTGCAGGATCTGCCCCAGCACGCAGCATTCCATCTGCAGTTGCTCTGCATTTCTCTGAACCAGGTGAGATGTGGTTTCCAGATCTGCCACAGGCAGGAAGCAAGCAGTCTCTGTGTTCTGTCCTAAGACAAAATCTTTGGGGTATTATGGTTCTGGGGGACTGGATTTCAGTTCTCACAAGAAGCTGCAGATCTTTCAAAAACACAGGCCTGGCCAGCAGAGTCACTGGTCCTTTCCTCAATGAAAAGCTGTTGTAGCAGATCATCCTTCTGGATTGTGGAAGTTAGGGACCACTGTCCTGCTCTATCAGAATGTCATCTAGCTCCAATGAGGATGCAGACAGCATGTCTCCCTGCCTGAACTGTCTTTGCTGATGAAATGGTAAGGGTGTTCCTTCTCCCTCCACTCTGACTTGATAGTGCTCAGGTCTCTATTCTCAACCAAACTCTTCACCTTTTTTTTTTCTGTACAATTAGGCTACTAGTTATGGAGCTGTAAGATAAACTCCAGAGGTCTCTGACCCTCAGGGACTCCCCATCATCCCCTGTGAACTCCTTACTGGACCTCCACCTCCTTAAACACCTGTAGCCTATTCCCCGGAAATCTAGATAGCTTGTTCACAGGTGTTCTGCATCTTGGTTCTTTACAGCTCTAACTTAACTATCTCCTCCTTGAAATTATCCTTTCAATTAGTTTCTCTGGATAATTGATACCTTTTACCAGAATGCTCTCAATTAAATTTATCATCACAAAAATAGTGGAGATTCTTTTAGGCAATGAAAAGAACTTTTAAAATGTTCATAGTGCCACTCCACGTATACCTCCCTGAACTAATAGATATTATACACAAATTACCAGCTATGCCTGTGCTTTGTAAATATGAATATAAATATGTTCTTGTTTGTGCAAACAAATTTCTCTGATTCTTTACAAGAAGCTTACACTCTAAGCTTACCTTAGTAAATTCTTCAGCATGGAGACCCTTCCAGATCAGTAAATCATGTCTGATTTATTTAAGTGCTGTGTAAAAATCCTCTATGAACACAGTTTATCAGATTAGTTCCCATTGTGAACCGTTCTGGTTTTCTCTAGTTTCTGTCACTTCAAAAAATTCTTCATTAAATATCATTGAACATTTTCTAACATACTGTTTCTTTTATTTCTATAAGAGTTTCTATATTTTCAAAATTGAGATTGCTGATCAACCAGTGCTTAAGTTTTGAATTTGAATGGTTGTTTCTTGATTATTTTCTAAAAAGAACATAGAAATTCACATCCCCACCAGAACTCCAAAAGCATTCAGAGTTCACTACAGTGTCTCTGAGCCTGGGTGTCATCCCCAATTGAGGTTTTTTGGTTTGTTGGTTTGTTTGTTTGTCGTATCTGAAAATAATATCACATTGGCAATTGCATTGCTTTTTCATGACTATCAGATTGAACGTCTTTTTAGGTATTACCAGCCATCTGGATTTCCTTGTCTGTCAGCTGCCTGTTTCTTTTGCCTGAGTTTCTGTGTAGTCATTTGTCTTTATCTTAATAATTTAGAGCACTTACTTGTTTCATAAGGCTATTAGAACTTTGCCTGCATATGTGTTGCAATTATTTTTCTAAATCTGTTAATGTCTTTGTATATTGTGTATTTATTTTGGATGTATTAAAAACGTTATCTGGTTACATGTGCCTATCATTTTCTTTATGATTTCTACAAATCTTGCATTGCTTAAGAAGATTGTCTTCATATTAAAGTCATACAGATATTCAAACGCAACTTCTTGTCATGTGTTTACAATTAATTTTTTACATTTGTATCTTGAATTTATTCGTGAGTCTGAGTTGAGGGGAGTAATAAAAATGTGTCTTCTGCCAGCTCCATTTGTTAAATAAACTACTCTTCCTTGGGGAAATAAAATGCTTTTGACATACATTTTTCTCAGTGATTGATTGGCACAGCTTCATGGTCAAGCAAACTCTCCTTTCTTGTGCTTCTTCCATAGTTTTCTTGTATGCTCTTGGAAGTGTGTTAATAGAGTTAAAGAGCATAGAATGTGCTCTTTTTGTTTTCTGTTGACTTTATTTTGCTTATATTTCTAAACATTTAACTATAAAAATATCAAACACCTACAGATGTATACAGAATGATATACTGAATCCCATGTACCCATTACCAGCTTCTGTAATCACCAAGTTGTGGCCAAGCTTGTCTTTGTTGTTTATTTGGGTACACTCATGCATGGTCAGCACAACCATAAGCATAAAAATGTTAACTGATTTTATTAATATTACTAGGTACCTTTCTTCATACTTTAAAATTATTGTATCCAATGCCCCAAATTACAACATTGAAACTCTGGTTGACATTGAATTCCAGTGTTACATTCTTTTTGAAAGAATTGACATTTGTATAATGTCACCTTCTGCTGAAACATGATCTGTGTCTCCATTTTGTTCTGTGTCCACACCCTGTGACTTTAAGGTGTCCTCTGAGCTTTCTAGTCTGGGATGGTCAGCTGGTGTGTTCTCTTTTGATTATGTTTCCTCCCCCCTGTAGCTGAGACTTGAATCCTGAATTCTTTTCCTGCCAAACTTGCTATTTGAGAGTACTCAAGACAGCATTCTGTGTATAGTTAACTGCCAGAGTCATATTTCCAGCTGGGACATAATTTATTCAGCAGATATTTGTGGAGCCCTCATCATGGTCCTGTGTCATACTGGGAGCTGGAGGGACAGTGGTAAACAGACTGATGTGGTCTCTGCTCTCTACTGGAACCAAAGGATGCATTGAGGACAGAGAGTAGGAGGGCTGATCTGGTCTAGGCAGCCATAGAGGGCTTCCTGTAGGAAGAAATGTTTAGGTCGAACTCCCAACAGTCAATAGGAATGAGCCAGGCAGAGGCACAGGATGTGGATATGAAGGGAAGAGAGGTAGACAGTAGGAAAATCATTCAGGCAGAAACAGCTTTTGCACAGATCCTACAGGTACCAAGAGAATGAATGGCCCACAATGAGCCTGGAGAGTGGGGGTGGGAGGGGGTCACAAAGAGCTGGGATGGGTCCACTTGGAAGATAATGATAGTAGATGTCCTTGTCATCACTGTCATCTGATTAGATCTGCTCTGTATTGGGATCTGTTCTTAGCCCTTTGTGTTTATCTCATTTCACCTTCACAATAATCCAGTAACGTTAGACATAAGGAAAGTGGAGCTCAGACAATTCATCAGCTTGGCCAGGTTTACACACCCAGCAGGATTGTGAGTCAGATTTGAGGCTTGGATTCCAGAGCCCACTGTGGCAAGCTAAGACATTGCTGAGGAATTTTGTGCAGGAGACTAGTGGAGTTATGCTTTTTGTGTTTGGCTGCTGGGTGGAGCAGCAATTATAGTTGACCCTCTGTATCCATATGTTCTGCATCTTCAGATTCAACCATGCTCAGATGGAAATTTTTTTTAAAATCACTTTTGTACTAGACATGTACAAACATTTTTCTTGTCATTATTCCATGAATAATACACTATGGTAAATAAGTACATAATACATTGTGTTGAGAATTATGAGTAATCTAAAAAAGATTTAAAAGTATACAGTAGGGTGTGTCTAGAGTATGCCATTGCCATGGTTTGAATCAGGAGTATCCTCCAAAGGTCCTAGTAAAGTCCTTATGTGGGACTATTGGAAGATTATGGAGTCTTTAGCAGGTAGGACTGTTGTACCAAAAATGTTGTCACCAATGAGATGCCAATTAAAACTCCAAGCCACGTCACACTAATGCCAAAAAAAGCCTTTATTAAGCTGATCAGCGGCCACCATCCCCACACATCACACAGTGTGACAAGATGGCGTGCAGGCAGTGATTTTCAAGGGTTTATAAAGAGCAAAATCACAGAGGGCGGAATATTCAATTGCAGGGTTTTAGCCAATGCAAGCAAGCCACAGTACAGAAGCTGAATCTAGGCAGTTAGCACGTCAAAGCAATGGGTACAATAATATTTCCCACGGGACTTTCCAGGTTGGTATAGCAACGATCAAGTAGAAGGGAATGGGGTCAAGATGACCCTAGTTGAGACATGTTAGAGAATGGTTACTAACGTCTAGACAATCAATCTCTGACAAGGTATTTGCCCAGGAAAAATGGAAACCAAAGAGAGCAATTTTACATTGTATAGGAATTGCTGTTTTTATGCTGTCAAGCGTATTATGCTACGTAACGATTAATGGGTACACAGGCAGGACTTTCCGTATTCTATTATTTCTGAGAAACAGAACTATTTCTCAGAACTCCTAAGATGGCTGCTGAAGAACAAGATGGAGTCCCTTTAGTTCTCTTATCACAGGACCTAGAGGAAGGACTACAGACCATTGGGGCGTGCCCTTGAAGGGAATGATGGTACCTAGCCCCTTCTTTCTTTTGTTTCTTGGCCATATGGTAATCAGTTTTGATCCACCACATGTTCTTGCAATGATATGCTGCCTTGCGTAAAGCAACAGAGCCAACTAATCGTGGACTGAAAACTGAGCCAAAATAAACCTTCTCTCCTTATAAATCCATTATCTCAAGTCTTATTATAGTAATGGAAAACTGACTAGCACAGTCTTGTATCCACTACTATAGTTTCATAAAGAATAATTTCACTGTCCTTAGCCCTTACCTGTTCATCCCTCCCTCCACACTAATTTCTGTCAGTCATAGAACATTTTTTTGTTTCCAGTTTGCCTTTTCCAGAATGTCATATAGTTGGAATCTTATGGTATTTAACCCTTTTATATTGACTTACTGGTGCATTGAAGCTTCCTATGTGTCTTTTCATGTCTCAGTAGCTCATTTCTTTTAAGGGCTAAATAATATCCCTTTGCCTAGACATGCCATAGTTTATTCAATACTATTGAAGTTAATTTTGATTGTTTCTAAATTTTGACAATTATGAATAATTATGAATTGTGAACTGCTACAAATATCTGTGTACTTATCTTTTTCTTTCAGAATTCAACATCAGAAAATATCCTCCAACTCCTGAGTATGGAAAAACTCTGTAGGAATGTAAAAGGGGGCCTGGGATACCCTTTAGTATCCTCTCCAGTAACATGCAGTTCAGAGATAGCAGATGACCTTTAGCCCAGGTCATCTCTGTTGAAGCCCATTCTGCACCACACCTTCACAGGAGCCCGATTTGACCTCACATTATCTTTTGTGCTTGCCATAAGTAGTGTTCCAGGAAATAAAATTCCCTGACAGGACAATGAGGAATTAATTGAGTTTGAGTTGAGAGGTTGGCTGGAAAGTAGATATTTTCAGAGCCAAACTCATACAGGGTATTTGAAACATTGGAAGTGAATGGATGAACTCTGTCAAGAAAGGCATGACAGTGGTCCACATCAAGTCCATTAGAAAAGGAGAAGAGTCAGCACTAAAGGAGGTACAAGAGAGTGACCAGAAAGAAGGAAAGAAGAATAAAATAACATCATGGAAGGCAAGTCTTAGCCAGTTTGGGTTGCTGTAACAGAATACCAGAGACTAGATGCCTTAAACAAAAAAAAGTTTGTTTCTCACTGTTCTAGAGGCTGGCAAGTTCCAGATCACAGGGGCAGCATGGTGAGGTCTGGTGAGGACTCCTCCTGGTTTGTACATAGCTGCTTTCTTGTTGCATTTTTGCCTGGTGAGAGCAGAGACAGAGAAAGGAAGTTCTCTCACAACTTGTATGAAGACACTAATCCCATTCACGAGGGAGCCACCCTCCTGACCTCACTACCTCCCCAAGGAGGCTTCATCTCTAAATACTGTCACATTGGGAGTCAGGTTTCAACATATGAATTTTAGGAGGACACAACATTCAGTCCATAGCAGGATCATGAGTATACTGGGAGAGAGAGGGAAAAATAAAGCATACGTGAGACTCAGTAGGAGGTTGGAATACAGACTAGTGGCCAAGGGCTGGGGAATGTGCAAAGGGTCAGGGGGGATGATAGAGCAGCTGTATACAGTAACGCTGCAGCATGAGGGCTGTAACTATGACCATGGTCTGGAGGAGGACTGTGGTCCCAGGAGAGTGTAAGCTATGCTTATGGAAAGGTACAAGGGAGGTACATAAGTGGGTTCCCACCAGGAATGTGGGCAAGATGGGATTAAGGGTACAGGAAGCAGAGGATTAGAGTCTGAAAGTGGAGGAGGAAAGTAACACCCAGTTTTAGCTGCACTTTCTTTTTCCCAGATCCACATGAAATGCCCTTGAAGGTAAGCGAGGTGTCAGAGCTGTTATGTTGTTTTAACTTTAAAAGGAAGAACACTTAAAGGGCCATACTCAGTAACACTTTCTTTCATACTCTGAATTTAAGCTTCTAAATTAATGTGACTGATTACAGCTGGACCTAGTCTCCTGCCTTGTATTAGACATTTAATTTACTGAGCTTTATCTGTTCTTTCTCATGAAGTTAAAATCAGAATTATGATATGGCCCATCTCTACCTGGAGTTCACAGTATGATGAAGGATAAAGATATTAACACACACGCACAGAATCGCAATTGGCGTGCCACACGAAAAAGGGGGAACAGTTAGTTTTAAGAAAAAATGCAGATGGAATTTAATTCTGGTTATTTAAGCTGGGAAACTTTGAGCAAAGGACATAGACCCTGAGACCTGAATGATAAATGTGACTCTATAAAGGAAAGACTTCAGGCCAAGGAGACTGCAGACTGTTGACAAATGGAGTTTTGACAGTGCCACTGTCTCTTCTAGTGTTCAGTATATGCTCCTCCAGTATACGCTCCTGGCTGGTGGGTGCAGTGAATCATTGCAGCAATCAGAACCACCAGGGAAATTGCCTGATGACGTAGTGGCCTCCATGAGCAGTGTTCTCAAGGGCACATTGCTTGAGAAATATATGTCTCAGGAAAGAGATCTGATTTAGGTTCTGTCTCCTGCTTCTCAAATATGATATATTGAAAAACATTGCCAAGGAGGTAAAAGAGCAATCTCTTTTCAGTTTTTACATTTACTCTTTGATGATCTAGCTTGCATCTACTTTTCCTTTCTTTTTTCCTTCCTTTCTTTGTTGTCAGGCTATTTGATTTATTTTTTTCCTTTTTCTTTTTATCAAAAAATCAGACTTCCTCCTATCTTGCTTCCTAAGTGGGGAAAATGTGAATGCTTTTTCACAAAGTGTGTGCCTGTGTTTTGTTGTTTTCAAGGATTCCCCCCCACCTCATAGGTAAAAATGGTTGATTCAATAGTGAGATTCAGGAGATAATGTTCATATTCCATTGTGAGAGTCCAGAGTAAGTAATACAGGCACTATTCAGTAATAAAGTATGATATACTAGAGAGGTGTTAGTTGGGATCAGAGTTTTAAATTTGGAAAGATACTAGTGTCTACATGATAATCTGAGCCTGGTATGGGATAAGATTGCATCATAGAGGAGAAGAGTGAAAATGGAGAAGGAGTCCAAGAGTAAGCTGTGAACATTTGAACTTTCTGCCTTTGAGAAGAAAAGCTAAAGCAAAAAAAAAAAAAAAAAAAATCCTGCTGCTTGGGGTTGAAGCTAGACATAGCAACAAAGAGCTCTTAGATCTCAGCATCTTAAACCACAAACATTTTTTTCCCCCAACTCCTGACACATGGGCAGATAGAGCTTTCTGCAGGCCACTTTCATCCATGCTAATGGAGCAAAGTCACCACTCTTGGTGACAGAAGGAAGAGAAGAACTGGAAGTGTTGATCACAAGCAAATTAAATATATCCACTCAAAATAACATATGTCACTTCTCCTATTTCACTAGACAAAGCAAGTTACACGTCCACATGTAGCTTCAGGAAAGTCACAAAGTGCAATTCTTCTGAGTACCTAGAAGCAGATGTTAAGTGGATACTACTGAACAGTTTTAATGCCCATCCTAGTCCACCCTTCTCCTTACTGGGTGTTTGATTCAGTCTTCTTCCTACACATATAAAAATTAATTGCTCCCCATGGGAAATATCCTAAAGTCCTGTCAACCTCAAAGTCAAGATTTCTGCATGATTCCAGTGTCTTTACATAAGGATGCTGATACAGCTTCTCTTAGTGTGGGACCTCTGTGGACCCAAAGGGCAAGTTAGCTGATACCACACAACCATACACACACACACACACACACACACACACACACTAATGTACACACACATGCACACACAAAAACACCATACAGTGCAGTGGGACAGGAACAGAATAATTGAAGTGAGCACTCCTGTTCAGAAAGGAGAATGGGAGACAGGAGGCATTACTGGCCACTGAAGTCCTAAAATGCCTCTGGATAGAGGCTGTGAGGGGCCCATACCCTTGATCATTCTGTTTCCCAGTTCTATTGTTCACTGTTCTGATCTTGGCTCCTTGCTCTTTGGAAAATAGGGCATTGGAAACTATGGCCTTCTTGGTAGTTGGCTACTTTCTCAGTCTACTTCCTACCTATAGTAGGTTGGGGGACTCCAAAGTCATTTAAAGTCTGGAACAGTTACAGTTCTCCACTACTTGAGGCCCATGCTTCCTCTGGTGGATCTCAGTCAACCAAACCACAGGTGTGTGTTGCCACACCCCATTCCTCTTAGAGACTTTTCAGATGGGCTGCATGTCTTAGCTCTCCTGCTCCACCTTGCCCGTCTCTTGACTTAATTGTAGGTGCTCATCAGTGAGATATACCCTTAAGTTCTTTTCCCTGAAACTTTGTGCCTAGTTTTTCAAATGTGTGTGGATCAGCCTTCAAACAACCATAATCCAAAGAACACTCCTTCAGGTAAAAGTCGTTGACTCCTTTCAGTTTGGTTTTAGCAGCGTACCACCCCTGCCCTTGTAGAATGACTGCAGAAATTATGATGGGCACAAGTAACTGTATAGCTCAGTTTCTACACAAGCTCCCAGTCTGTAGATAGAAGAAACTAACCTCAGCTCTTTAAAGTCCGTATCTACTCCACCTTAATCTCTACCAACTTCTTGTCTTCTTAGGATGGCACCAAAGGCTTACTTATTGTATGATAAATGTGATACATATTTTAAATCAGCAATGAAAAGATAGAACATTTAACTGTGTAGTAAAATTTGGTTATCCATATGGATGCTACTCACTAGCTAAATCTCTTACTATACACAACATTTAATTCCAGATATACTAAGGTATGAACATTTTAGGAAAAAAATAAGTACAATAGCTATGTAAAGAAAATATCAGAGAATGATATTTATTTGGGGTGGGGGGAGGACTTGCTAAGCAAGCCACAAAACCCACAAGAGAAAGAAAATCAGCACAGATTTTATTTCATTAAATTTTCAACTTCTGCAAGTTAAAGTCAACACATAAAAATGAAAAGAAAAACAACTCATAATGAGAAATTAATTGAACATGTAATATCCATAATACACAAGGAGAGAGTCAAATCAATAGGAAAAATAAATAAGGAAAATTAATCAGGGGCTATACATAAGCAGCTCACAGAAGAAAAAAATGCAACTGGCCCATATACATGTGAAAAGTTGATTGGTTCCATGTGTAGTCAGAGAAGTGCAAATAAAAATAATAAAACTCTGAGTGACCACATTTTGTTCACTAGATTGGCAATCATTTACAAGATTAAAGATAATAAGCCTTGACGAGTATGTGAGGAATCCATTGCATGATCAGTGATATATATGATTCTTGAAGGACAATTTGGCAGTTTCTTTTTTTTAATATTTATTTATTTACTTTAGTTGTACACAATGCAATGCATTTTATTTACGTGGTGCTGAGGATCGAACCCGGGCCACGCACGTGCGAGGCGAGCGCTCTGCCGCTGAGCCACAACCCCCGCCCAATGTGGCAGTTTCTATCCAAATTTAACATGTAATCCCATTTGGTCCAGCAACTCCATTTCTAGAATTTTTCCTATAACAGTTTCTATCTGTGCAGGACAAGAAACCAGGCCAGGGTTCCCATTTCACTCTTATTTTAAAATAGGAAGAAAAAGTCCATGAAAGGGAAATGGTTAGATCAAAACAGTGCATCTGTACAAGGTAAAGCTATGCAGCTGGTGTAGGAAAATGAATGAACTCTGCGACTGACATGGAAAAATATATATGATATATGAAAAACAAATCACTAAGAACATAGATTATAATCTTCATTACATCATTGAAAAAGTTGAGGGGACCTGTCTGTGTAAAGGAAATGTTCAGAAGGATATGCAACTAGTGTGTCTTTCTCTTTGCAAGGCTGACCACTTAGCTGAAGTCCCATCCAGATGTCACACAAGTGCAGAGTAGAGCATAGACTTGCCAAAGGCAGTAAGTCACTTGCGCTCTGCCCCAAGCAACACTAAGTGCTAGTACCTCCATTAAAGGCCAATTGTGCTGGAAGCCTGTTTCCCAGTGTGCACATGCGCATACACACACACACACACACACATACACACACGCTACTTGAGATTTTTACTCAGTAGTCTTTGTGTGTTCCTTAGCCTCTGCAGTCCTCCTCTCCATTCTGGCTGTGCTCCTCAACCTTGCCTCCTATCCTGCCTGTTTGTTTGTTTTTTAAATAAAATCAACATATTTTTATTGTAGAAAAAAATGGAAAATCCAAATAAACTGGAAATACAAAATAAAAATACCTGCAATCACGGGAAATTATTATTCTTCCAAGTGTTCTTAATGTGCCTCCCCACGTTCAGATTCTACTTTACACAGTGCTTTATAACTTGCTTTTCTTCTCTGATTTTGACTGCTGCAACCTTTGTCTTCCATTTCTGCTCCACCCTCCTGCTCCTCCCCTCCACTGTCCTGCTTCTAGAGGTAGCAGAAACATAATAATTGCTGTGAATGCTGCATTGTCCTGAGAGGAGGGCCCAGCCTCCTCTTCAGCAGCATCTGAGGGTCCTCCTGGGGGAGGCTGGACAGCAGCATCTTTGCTGCTGCTTTCTCATCCTTGTGTCTATCAAGGGGCTCTGGGGAGTTGGGTAATAGCTGCCTGATCCACCAGACAGCCAAGGGACCAGGGCTTGCCTGATTGACAGCCAGTTGGAAACCCTGGAGTCCTTGCATATGTTAGCATCCCTGGAATGTAATCTTATGTTGTCCAGGCCTCTGTTTGCCATCTATAAGATCAAGGAGTAGACCAGGTGGTGCTGGACTCCTTTTAACCTGAATATCCTGTGCAGCCCTAACGTGGCTCCTCAGTGGCCCCATGCTGGCAGCTGTTGACTGGTCCCTGACAAGCTCTTAATTGAATTCTTCTGCCATAAGGAATAGAGCCTGGCAAAGAGTTTTTGTTTCTTTGCTCGCCAAATTTTATGACTTTATTTTTATACAGGTCACGTGTGATTTAGTTTTCTTTTTTCTTTTTTTAAATAACAAATAATTCTGACAAGATTAATTCTCTGAAGCAGAGTTGCAGTCTCTGGTCTCCAGCCTAGGTGCTGGCAGCTTGAAGACTCTGGTCTCTCCATGTAAACTTATTCCATGGCACATGACAGTGCCTTGCAGCCAGAAGTGCATTACAGAGCACATTCACACACCTGCTGTTTCCAGCCAGGGAAAGCTTATGTGACCAGTTCATGAGTACCCATGTCCTATTCTGTGAGAATCTTTCCATTTTCTGAGATATCCAGGAATAGTTACCAAGAAGCCATTTGTAATAACCACAAAATACATCCTGTGGGGATCCTGGTAAACAAATTTTTATTGAGCAAGGCTCCTGGTCAATAGATTTTTTTTTTAATTATTGCTTTATTTCTCTGTGACAAAGGAACTTAAAGGAACAAAGATCTATTTTGGCTCATGGTTTCTGAGGTTTAAGTTAATGGTCAATGGACTCCATTGCTATGTGGTGATGCAGAGTTGGTGTGGTGGAGAAAGAGCTGTTTATTTCAGGGCAGACAGGCAGCAGAAAAAGAGAACATGTACCAGGGGCCAGGGACAAGATATACCTTTAAAGATATACCTCCAGTGACCCACCTCTTCCAGCTAGGCCCACCCTCATGAAGTTTCTACTACCTCCCAGTAGTGCCATTAGCTAGAAACCAAGCCTTCAACATAGGTTCCTTTGGGAGATATTCCAAATCCAAACCATAACAAGCACCTACTTTGAGTCAGACACTCTACTATATGCAGGGAATTTGATTTAAAAAAAAAAATGCATCCCTGACACTAGGGACCTGGGGTTTAACATGAAGGCAGATATACTGAGCTTTTGCCCTAAGTTGCATTACATAATCAAACTGTGTATAGTAGGCATTACTTGGCTTCTCCATAGTATATACACTCAATTAAGTTCAATACTCTCAACTATGTTTTTAATTTTATGAGCAGAAAACAGAAACAAATAATGATATTGATTTAGAAATTATTATGTTATTTTGTTTTAAAGGTCTTTCTCAAGCAAAAATGAATGTTTTTTTTTTACTTGATTTTTAACTTTTATCCTTCCAAATGCTTTAAAAGGCTAACTATGGCTAAAGATTATACTGTGAGGGAAGAGAACACAAAAGACATATTGATGAAGGAAAGCGCAGGATCACTGAAGTGGAAGGAATCCCCTGAGGCCACTTACTTTGATTGCACAGCTCACAGTGGTAACCCAGAGGCTCCAGATTCTTACAAAGTGTACATTTAAAGCAGCAGCATCTTTGTCTTTACCCAAACCTAATGGTGTCATTGCAATACCTTTCCCCAACTGCAAAACCATCTGCTGCCTAGTACTGTAATATTGTACCCTAATTATCTCAAAGATATACCTGTATGCATATATATGCAAACACACACACATATAAACACATCACACACACCTATATTTACATACACACCCATGTGTGCATGCATAAACCACTGATACATAAACATACTGATTGCATAGAAAATAAATAGCAGCTTTATTAGATATGTCACAGATGGAACTTACTTAAACAGTCTATAAAATGAGGAAAAAAATCACTGGGCTTCCTTCTGTCTGTATCTTGAGAGCAATTTAAAAACCTTCCACAATTTGTTCTTTGTTTTGAAGTGTTTCAATTAACTTGCTATTAATATTACCATTTATATTTTATTGAGTTTTATAGAGAGCAACCACATTTATTAATTTCTGGATACATAATATATTAACCTATAAGCTTAAAAGCAAAGACAATGAAGAGTCTGATTGTCTATAACATGATGCAATTGGATTTTCATTGATTACAGATGACCAATATATTTACAGTTTTGCAAAATGTTTTAAGAGTAAAGAGCAGCCAAAGTCCACCTGCTTTACCTTTTATAGAGAGAAAATGCACTATAGCTTTCCCATGATATAGGGCACTTCTCTAACTGGAAAATCTAGATAAGATATAAGAAACGTCTTTTCAAATGTCAGACTGTGCATTTCAATTAATTTTAAGGTGTGTCGTGTACCTACTTTAGGCCAGGCACTGCATTTTAATGAACAAACAGAACTCCTTGTCCTTGTGGAAATTATATTTTAATGGGAGAAAAATGGACAATAAATACAAGGTTTATGTATAATATGCAGATTTTTGGTGAACAATGCTGAACCAAAAAAGGCAGAGAACAGAAATTTAAAGCATGGGGTAGGGGGACAGGATGAACATTTAGACTGAAGAGTCTAGTGAGGCCTTACCAAGACGTATAGAAGATTGGGAGGCTTGAAGGACAGGAAATGGACCATCCCAAGAAGTGAAAGAGTGGGAGAGGCCTGTAGCTGGCATGTGCTAACATTTTTTGGAAATAGTTAGGGGGAGTGCTTAGTAGAGAAAATGAGGGGAGAGAAGGAGAAGGTATCAAAGGTACCATATCATTTGGAGCATCATAGAGTGTGGTAAGACTTTGGCATTTCCTCTGGGTAAGAACAGGACATCACTGAAGTGTCTTGGACAGAATAACTTGATCATAACTTAAGTTTAACAAAAGCACTGTGTGGAATACTATTTATTCATGAAAAATGAAACTACCTTTTACAACAAGGTGCCTGAGCCTGGAGGAAATTATTTCAAGTGAAATGAGCCAGGCACAGATAAATACCGCATGATCTCACTCACATTTGGGACCTAAAAAAATCAATCTTGTGGAAGCTGGGAGTAGAATAGTGGTCGCTAGAAGTTAAGGAGGAATGGGAGAAGGCAGGACAGGGAGAGGTTGGTCAATGGATACAAGTTGCAGTTAAATAGGAAGAATAAATTCTGGTAACTATAGTCAATAATAATGTATAGTATATTTCAGAATAGCAGAAGAGAAGATTTTGAAGGTTTCACCAATGAAAAAACAAAAGAGGTAGGTGATGGATATGCTAATCACCATGATATGATCATTATATAATGTTTACCTGTATCAGAAGATCACATTGTACTCCTTAAAGCCATGCAGTTGTTGTGTCAATTAAAAATAAAAAAGTGAACCACCAAATGGGGGTATGATAGATCACGGTGGCTGCAGGGCAGGGAGACTATCAAGGAATCAGTTGCAGTAATGCAGGTGAGAATGACAGTATTTGGATAAGGACAGTGGTGGGGAGCCATGAGAAGTGGGCAGTTCTATCTTCAAATCATATTTAGAAATGAACAGGACTTGATAATGGGCCAGATTTAGGATGTGAAACAAAAATGTTAAAGTTGACTACTACATTTTTGGCCTGGCCAAATGAGAGACTCAAGATTATCCTGATCAGAGATAAAGGATATTACAAAGGGGTTTGATTTGCAAAGAAATATGAGGCTTCCTGGAGCTGAGTTTTGATGTGTTTATTTGGCTCTGTATATTACACATCCAACTTCCTGAGGAAGTAAGGAAGCATCTGGGAGCCAAAAATGAAAATGAATTTAAAACACAATGCCACAACTTTCAGCAATGAACAATAAAGAGAAATAAGGAGAAACTGGCAAATGGAAATTATAGTAAGAGATTGAAAGACTTTCAGAGTAATTTAAAACAACAAGAACAAAATAGCAAGATATAGAATATCTCAACAACAAAATAATGGGATTCTGTCTAATATATGGAGCCTGTAGAGTTGCAGGTTATGTAAAATCGCAGGGTTCCCACTATGTATATCTGTTTTGATCCTATTCATTAATTCAGCAATCATTTATTGAGTTCCTCATATTGACCAGTTATGTGCTTTACAGGAGGAACAAAGAAATTTAATTCATAGGCCCACTGCTTAAGCCTAAGCAACCAGGTATAGTGCAGAGTGTATAATAATGAGGGAGCATCATGGTGCCAGCAAATTGGGAAGGGAAATGACAAGAGAAAAGTTGGATAAATATTTTAAATTGTCTGAAAAACAGTAGGAATTATCCAGCAAAGTGCAGGATATTATAAGGAACGGTGGAGAGAAGCATGGAATGTTTGCAGAACTTAAACTTTAGGAGAAAAAAAAAACAACAACAGGTGACCAGAGAGTAAAAGAGTATATCAGATGAATATTGGGACAATTTAAAACTTAAACTAATATAATAATGGTCCGTTACTTATTAAGTAGGTAATAATTCTTAGGGAAAAAAAATGTATATGTTTGTGTTAATAAAAATAATCGAATTAACAGAGAAATAAGGAAGTCTCTCTCTTTCATAGTGAAATATCAGCCAATAAGTTTAAGAAAGGAAGGGATTAGAAATCTCCACTTGACAACCACCAAGTCCTAATTGTTGCAGATAAGCATATCATTGAGTGCTAAGACCAGTGTGTATGGGGGGTGGTCAATGAGAAATGAGAAATGGAATATCCACACACAGTATCACTTTGCAAGATACATGTTAATTACAAATGGGAAGTTTTCTCATTTTTAGTGGAGGAACAAATGGTCATCACCTTAACCAAGACACAAAAATTAGCATCATTTTATAATGGGCCAAAGGGAGGTCATATGTCTTCTGATGTTCCCTGGGACATAGCATCATTTTCATGGTATTCTTGCCAGAAGTGCATAACAGAGTCTAATCATGAAACATCACAGGACAGACCTGAAGTGAGGGACATTCTACACCTAATGTGTTATAGTCATAAAATGAAAGATTAAGAAATATATTAGATTTTTTTTAAAAAATACTAGATTAGAGACATGAGAATGAAATGCAATGCAGGATTCATTCAGAATCCTGCAAAAACAACTTCCATGCTACAGAGAACATTACTGAGACAATGGGTGTCTGGCTTTGATATGGTTTCAGTGTCCCCAAGGTCCATGTGTTGAAGTTTGACCCCCATTGCGAGGTATTGAGAGAGTGGACACTTAATCCAACTATGATCCAACTAAGAGGTAGGGCTCATTGACTGAATCCTGGTAGCTTCATGAGAAGAGGGAGAGGGGCCAGAATGTATCCATGTCTCTTACCCTGCACTGTTCAGAAGACCCTGACATCAAGAAAGCCATCACCAGATGCAGCCTCTCTACCTTTCATCTTCAAATTTGTCAGCCAAAAAAAAGAAAAAAGAAAAACACCTCTTTTCTGTAACTCCCCCAGTCTGTGGCATTATGTTTTTAGAAACAGAAAATAGATTAATACTAGGGGTAATATTTAAATGCAGTTTTTCAATTCAATTCATATGTAGATGTAGCCGCCTGAAGCGCTCCTACATGTAGAGCGAATATAAAACAAATGTCAAACATTAACCTTTCTGGAATCTAGTTGTTAGATATATGGGAATTCCCTCATACTATTTCTATGACTTTTCTGTATGTCTAAAATTATTTCAAAATAAAAAAATGTAAATAAGAAAGACAAGATTAAATCAAAAAAGGCCTTTTCTACCACATTATGGATCTGTCTAGAAATAGGTAATACTTCTTAACATCTTATCCAGTGGTCCTAGTGGTCACTAATTCTTGGTGCCTTATCCAGCAGTCTTCATGGTTCATTCTGAAAAGTGTAGGTCTCCTGGCCGCTTCCAGCAGGAGAGTGACCCACTGAAACTTCTCCTGTTGCTCCTGTGCACAGACTTCATAATACCATCCCAGGGGAACATGCCTTTAGGAAGTCTTCAAGTTTTTATAACTCCTAATCTAAAAAATATTCCCCTGCAGTCAATAGGACAAATATCATCATAGCAGTCCCCCATCAGGGCCTCACATTGCTTCTAGCATGTTCTTGAGATGCAGTAATGAAGGTATTAGAACACATGCTGTCTTGCCCTGTAGCACATTCTCATAGGTGCCATTGCTGGCCCAGGTGTGTGCACAGTTGATGACTCTCACTCCTTTCTGCCACGTTGCTTTCTGTGGAGGCTGTGTCCACTCAGCTGTTATATATGATTGTTTGCTCCACTGCCTTTGAATGCCTTGTGTCCTAACAAAGTAATCTTGTAGAACACAGAATAAAGGTGTGAATATAAACTGAATTATTGAATAATTATACATATACACATTTAATTATGTATTAAGTATATGTTTTAATTAGTAGACCAGAAGAAATACCAATAACCTCTCTTTCTGGTTGTTTTGGGGGATTTGATATGTATTATATAAATTGTAAAAATTGTGGAAATGAAATGTATATAAATATAAATTATAAAAAATGAGTACGTAATTTTTTTTATAATTGTATAGCTTCCTTACAAACTAGTCTGAGCCACAATAATCCATTTATGTCTCACTCCACTATGAAAATGTGGACAGCATCTATGTCTTGTGCGCCCATTTGGTTGGGTGGAAATGGCAATGTACTCTTTAAGAAAGGGTCACTTTGGAGTTTAGGAGAGCAATGAGATACTCAAATATGAAGCAGAGAAATGTGTTGAATGCTATTTTCCTTTGTGATGTTTATTATCTCTTCAATATGACTTTTCTGAGTAGCTAATACATGCTATAAATTGTGCTGTCCCCAGAGAGAGAAGACGAAATAGGCAAGTTCCAGAACATAAAATTCTCCAGCAAAGGAATGGATGGATGGGTGGATGGATGTGTAACATTATTACAGATAATGATAGTGATGCATAAGAAGTAGTAGATGCTGCAATTAAATAATGGGGCTGGTAGTTCAGACAGGAGAGTCAAAGAAGTCCTACCAGGGGTAGGGAAATTGAAGCAAAAACTTGAAATCAAAGAAGGAGGATGGGAAGCACTTCCAGGAAAGTCAACCATAGTACAAGAAAGGGTTAAAAAAAAGTAGCCAGTGTATGTGAGGGTAGGTAGATGGAAGTCTGAGCCTGCATTGCTGGTTATACATAGGGGAAACTGGAAAGGTGGGCATGGCCAGGTGGCACAAGACAGGTGAGGTCTTGGCAAGAAGCTTAGATCTTCTTTCAATAAGTGGGAAGATATGATGAGTTGACATGATATAATTTACATCTTTTAAAGATCTTTCTAGCTGTGTTGAAAAGGGACTGGAGGAAGGGGCAGACTGTGGTTTGCTGATGTTAGTAAAAACATTGAAGCTGAATGAACAGATCAATAGCAAACTAGCAAATGTCCAACCAAATGACAGGAAAGCTATTTTTCAAAAATGTTTGTAGACAGAGTTGGATTGGGGAAGTTTTTCACCAGTCTACTTATTAGCTTCACATAAATGGTCTTTTATGGTCCATAGGTTTTTATTAGCCATCATTTTTATTGAAGAATAACATACCTACAGAAAAACACATATATCAAAATACACAGCTTCATGAGTTATAAAAATTTAAGAGTGCTTTTCTAATCACCACTCAGCTAAACAAATAGACCATTGTCTACAACCATCCTGCCCCCTCCCCATGCTTGCTCCCCAGTCTACCTCCTTTTTCTTCTATCTCCTCTTTCTATAACCATGACTGCTAGCCTGTAGATTACTTTTGCCTATTTTTTAACTTAATGTGATGAATGGAATCAAACACAGGTTGAATATCCCATATTCAAAATGATTGGGACCAGAAGTATTTCAGATTTTGGATTTTTTAAAATTTGGGAATATTTCCATATACACAGTGAGATATCCTAAGGATGAAACTCAAGTCTAAAATTGAAATTTATCAATGTTTCATATATACCATATACACATAGCCTTGAGGCAATTTTATGCAATATTTTCAGTGCATTTGCATAAATGAGGTCAGGTATGGAATCTGCATTTGTAGTGCCATGTCTGTGTTTAAGATTCAAATTTTGGAGCATTTCATAGTTTGGATTTTCAAGTTAATGATGCTCAATCTGTAGCATGTTTTTTGTGTGCCAGCAGATCATTCATTTATACTATACTATTAATGTACTATCTGTTCATGTGTGGTTGTATTTCATAGTTTATCAATATGTGCCAAATATCCAGTTGGTCCACTGGTTATCATTTGGGTTGCATCTAGATTTTAGCTGAGTAATGCTACTATACCAATACTTTCCTTATCTTCTGATGTACATTTAGTTGTATATATACAAAATGCTCTAATTACTAGATCTTGGGGCATGTGTAGGATAAGCTTTGGTGGATATTGCTGAGTAGTTTTTCCAAGTTGTCTTACCAGTTTCACTGTAGGAGGGCTTTGGTTGCTTTGCCAACACTTGGTATTTTCAGTGTTTGTAATTTTAGACATCCTGGTGGGTATGTAACTGTCATCTTCATTTAACTTCACTGATGATTAATTAGGTTGAGCAACTTTCCATTGATTCTTGGTCATTCACTTGTACTCTTGGGAAGTATGTGTTTTAAATACCTTTTCACTTTCTTTTGGATTGTCAATTTCTTATTGACTTCTTCTGTATGGGTTCTGGATAATGGCCCTTTCTTTACTCTATGGATCACAATAATCTTTTTAGAAAGGATTACCTTTTCACCCTTTTTATGATGTTTTCAAGTGAAAAGAAGTTCTTAATGTGCCTGTTTTATCATTTTAATGATAATTTTGACAGGCTGTTTCAGAAATCTTTGCCCATCCCAAGTTCATGAATAGTTTCCTCAATTGAGGCTTTTATTATTTTACTCTTCACATTCAGTAATATCAACTTGGACTTGATTTTTGTGCATGCTGTGAAGTAGGAATCAAGACACATTTTTCTATATGGCTCTCCCATCAACTCATCACATTTATTGTGGAAATAAATTCCTTCTCAGTCTGCAATGGCAATTTTGTCAAATATGACCTCTTTCATAAAGTTATATGCAAAAGGATGTCAATGTTCAAGTTTGACACAGGAATGTAAGTATAGCACCTCAAAAATGAGGTGCCAGATCAGAATACCTCAGTTAGGAATGAGTGAGCAAGAATCACTTCCCTTGTTCTTGGACACCTCAGGTTGATCAGGAAGCTGAAGGAGATATCAGATGTTGGAGGATATGGGTATAGAGTAATCTGGGAATGCAAACTTTTGAAAAAGCAATTAGAATGCTAGTGTCAGCTCCTTCTGTCTGGTCGCGGGGGTCACACCTTACCTGGAGACTTCAGGACTAAGGATCAATGAGGATATTAAATATTAAGTCACCACCCCCTGGTTGGAAGCCTCTGGGCATCTAGAGGATGAGAAATGGAACCAGACACATTCCTCACATTTTCAAAGCAGGGTATGTACCTAGATTCCAAGTACCTGAGACAAGCTGTAATTGTGTATGGGCTGACAGTGGCTCAGTAGCAATAAAGTAGCAAGAGAGCACTAGGTGGGCATCTGATTCCTAGGATGCTGAAATTGTTGAGAGTAACTATTAAGAACAGACATGTAGCCACATGGGACAAGGATATCTCAGGTATGTGACCCCTCCACGTATACATCTGAAAGGGAGCAATAAAAAGCCACCATCCAGTACAAAAGACAAGAGTGTGGAATAGGACCCTCAGGTTAAACTTCTCCTTCTGCCCCTGCACCACTATCCCCACCCCCACTTAGCAGAAGATGGGTGCCAAGCGTAGGCCCTTTAAAGCCAGGAGCAACCCTTCTGAAATCTCCCAGCTAAATGCAATTTAAAGAGGTCAGAGGAAAATAAGCATTTTTATTATATCCTCCAAATTCCGCTCATTCCGTTTCCTTTTATTCAGTTAGATAACTCCTGACCTTCAACAGTGCCCCAAGTAAAGTCATATACCACTCAGGGCCTATCACACCTGTGGGGGAGAAAGCCTCCAATAGTCCAGTGTCTCTGGCCCTGGAGCATAAATGTGCTTCCTTGCTGCTACATGTTTTCCAGTAATCTTTGCCAAAGTAATGACAAAAGAGAAACTCAATAATCATATGTTGAGATAGGCAGGGAAAATCCTCCATCAGGCCACTGTCCTGGTATGATATGTGGCCTTCCAGCCACTGAGGTTATACACAGAGGGAGTCACTTAAATAATGCAATGGGAACATCTTTATCTGAGATGACAGGGACATAAAATGCATTCCTCCTCCATTATTTCCAGTTAGGTGGAATATTCATTGTTCTCCTATGTTGTTTGAACCTCAGTGTGAACCAGGGAACCAGGTCTCAAACTTAAAACCCGTGGAGTTGTACAAAACATCTTGCTCTGAGAGATGTCAGAGAGGTAGAGTCTTTCTCATTCTTGGGTCTGCATTTTTCCATTTTTCAAGACTCTGTAGGTATTGCAGATATCATCATACAATTTAGAACTTATTTTCCATGGAGAATCAGGAGTCTTCAGGTTGATGTACAGCAAGTGAAGTTTGCAGAATCATGAAGACTGGTGATAAATAAGGTGAGACAAGAGAAAGGGAGAAAGAAAAGAAGAGAAACAATTTTGAGCAGAGAAACTAGAACCAAGCAATTCTATTTAGGGAAGAAATAAGATGTACCAAGAGGCACTGCCCTGTTTGCTCTTTGGAGTCAGCTCCTGGGAAACAGGCTAATACAGGAAGTATAACCAAATCAGGACACTGCCTTCCTCTGGGCTGCACCCCAATGGTATAACTGAGAGCCTGCATCCCACATCACATTTATGTACTTCAAAGTCTTTTCCATCTCTCACACTTCTGTATAGGAAACTGTTTCCCATAACCAGTTTTGGAAATCAAGCTTTCTTCATCTAAAAACTAGCCAGGTAACAAGATTTAATATAAAGCTTCATTCATTGCTGGTCAGTCTGATTCTATTTTTTTCCTTATCAAATTAATGCTCATATTCTGTGTGAGACCTCTGTGAACCATAAACAGACTATAAAAAATAATCAGTATACCCAAACTCTGATTTAGACTTACCACCACCACAAATGGCTTCTGATATTGGGAGTGCTGAGTACTGGGAGGTTTTCAGTCCTACTGTGCTTCGTTCCCTAATATGGGTAACTGATTTGCATTGCATACTCTAGGAAATAACTTGGAGGAGTTGGTGCCCTTTCTTTTTCAATATCCTACCTAAGGATCTCTCTTTGTTTTAATTTTAATTTTTATTTTATTTTTTTAAAGGATCTCTTTTAACTTGGGATTTGATGACAAAACCAAAAAGAGTCTTGTTGCAAAGAATGGAACCTTCCAAAGGGAGGTTTAATATAATCTCAAGGATATGTTGATTTAAAATATAATGTATTAAGAGAAAATCTGAGGTATAATAAGGCAAATAGATCAGGGGACTGATGGCTTTTGTTGAAATTATAGTTGTTATTCATAGTTCCTAAGAGAAGGGGACATGCCATGTCATAGAAAGCCACAGAGAGAAGCACCAGGATTGTTCAGGAGGCAAAGGGAGAGATAACTGCCAGCAAACATCCTTATTGTTATTTCTAAAGAAAGGAATGAGGAAGATAGGGTATGCAGACTTAGGACTGGCTGATTTGAATAATTGCTGTGGGCTCTAGAGTACAGTGCTGTTCCAAGTTGTTTAGTTGTTTTTAAAGGATCTCTTTTAACTTGGGATTTGATGACAAAACCAAATCACCATGGTCCTAGGGTGATTTGGGCAAATGGGTAGAGGCTTGGAATGTGAGACCCCAGTGATTGGAGTTGGTTGAGGATGTAGAGTCTGGAATGGTTTGTTTGCACATGAAAATTGTCTTGCCAGGAGAGCTGTTTACTATCCCTAGGAGTAGGGATAGCTTTGGAAGGGGAGTGCCTCCAGATCAGCAAGACCCCAGATGTCTAAGCATTAGAATACAGGAAATATAAAGAGATTGTTAATATGCAACTACACCTATGTAGAACGATGCTATCTCATTTTGAGATGTGTAGAAGCACAGACCTGACCAGGCATGGTGTCCTGTCCACCCTAACTGAGCCTCCTTCCCATTGCACAATGGATTTCCCCAAGTGCTATGCTTGAGGGAGCTTCTCTGCCCTACTTCACCACATCCTTCAGAGCCAAGGTTTTGCTCACCCCTTGCTTCTTCTGTAGCTCACACCTCTCCATAGTTGCTCCTAGCAACTTTCACTCCTCTCACATATTAATCTACTCACCCCAGGTGTGCAAAGACACCCTTGCTATGGGACACTCAGTGCATACTGTGGAACCCAAGTTGGGTACTGCTTCACCTGAGGACTTGGGGCTACCAAAGACAATCTGTCCTCTCCATGCAACCATCCTGGAGAGAAGATGTTGAAAAAGCAAAGAAGTCTCCATGTGAACCCCAATTGGCTCTACTTGAGATTTAAGTACTTTGAATAGGTAAGGCTAGATTTTTCTGTCCCTATTGGTTAGTGCCCTCTTATAGTGGTGCTATAATATTAGATTGAATCCTCTTGCAATGTTCGGTAAAGTCTCATGATCTCCCTGTTCAGCAATTTATGAGGAAGGACAAGTTCATGGCCCCCTCAACCTTGTTTCCTTGTTGACATCCCTTTCTGCAATCTTTCCTGGGTTATACCCACAAACCTTCCCCTGCTACAGGGTCTGGGGTATTGCTGGTTCACCATTTCATTCCCTATTTACATTCTGGCCACAACAGCAGTGATCGTGCTGAACATAAAAGCATTTATTTATATATACCCCTTAGAGGAACTGTCTTGTCGTCTTTTGCCATGCTCTAATTGGATTGTTTGGTCTTTTAGTATTGGATTTTGAGAGTTCCTTATATATTTTGAATATGATTTCTTTGTCAGCTGTGTGGCTTACAGATATTTCATTTGATTCCATGGCTTGTCTTTTCACTTCTTTTTTAAAAAATAATTTAATTGACATGTAATAATTGTATATATGTATGAGATACAGTGTGGTATTTTGATATGTACAAAGTAAAATGACCAAGTCAAGATTATTCGTATTTTTATCACCTCAAACATTTATCACTTTTTTATTTTTACTTTTTAGTTATATATGATAGCTGAATATTTTTTAAAAATATTTTTAAATTGTCAATGGACCTCTTATTTATTTATTTATTTATTTATTTATATGTGGTACTGAGAATTAAACCCAGTGCCTCAAACATGTGAGGCAAGCACTCTACCACTGAGCCACAACCCCAGCCCCAAACAGTAGAATATATTTTGACATAATGGGAATCTTTTAAAGTTCTCTCCTCAAGCTATTTGAAATACATAATACATCTTTTTACTTCTTAGGGTCTTTCACAAAGCAGAAGATTTTAATTTTATTAAAGTTCAATTTCTCAACTTTGTTTCTGAAGTCATGAGGCCCTATATCCCAAATGTTCCCCCCTATGTTTTCTTCCTAAATCCTTATAGGTTTGTGTTTTACATAGAAATCCATGATTCATCTTGACTGATTATTGTATGAAATGTGATATTTAGGTTAGTTTTTTTTTTGTTGTGGTTTTGCAGATGGATATCCAGTTTGCAAATGGATATTCATCTGTGGAAGAGTCTATCCTTCCTCCATTCAACTGCTTTTGTACTTTTGTTAAAAATTATATGGCCATTACTTGCTTCAGCAGCACACATACTAAAAATGGAATGATACAGAGAAAACTATCATAGCCCCTATGCAAGGATGATGTGCAGCTTTGTGAAGCATATTTTATTAATGCCACTGAATCATACACTTGAAATAATTAAAATGATAGATTCCATGTTTCTTTTTATATAATTTTTTAAACTTAGTAATTTAATACACCAACAAACATTGAATTGTACACTTTAAGATGGCAAACTGTA
This sequence comes from Tamias sibiricus, assembly GCA_025594165.1. Lineage (NCBI taxonomy): Eukaryota > Metazoa > Chordata > Mammalia > Rodentia > Sciuridae > Tamias > Tamias sibiricus. The sequence goes on from CM046659.1 coordinate 137,580,951, forward strand.
TGATATGTGAATTATATCTCAATAAAGTTTTTTTAATGTAGCCAAAAGCAAATGATAATAAATCAATTGGCTATACTTGTGTGGGTATATTTCTGTGTTCTCTCTTCTGTATTATTGGATCTACAATTATAATTACACAAGCTTAGTTATAAATGCCTTTTTAGTTTAAATTTTGCTGTACTTTTATATGTATTGATCTTGTATCTGTGAACTTGTTAACCTCACATATTGGCTCCAGGAATCTTTGTAGATTCTTTGGGATTTCCTATGTAGAATATCATGGCATTTGCAAATATAGATGACATGGTATTTATTTATTTTTTCCTTTGCCATCTGTATGCCTTTTGTTTTCCTTTTCTTGCCTTTTCTCTTACTGCTGTCTAAAACTTCCAATATCCTGCAGAATAAAAGTGAGGAGAACAGGCTTTCAATTCATTCCAATAGTCTGTCTGTTTTTTTTTAAATGTTTTTTTTTTTTAGTTGTAGGTAAACACATTTATTTTATTTATTTATTTTTATGTGGTGCTGAGGATTGAACCCAGTGCCTCATGATTGTGATGCAAACGCTCTACCACTGAGCCACAATCTCAGCCCTGTGTGTGTCTGTTTTTATGCCAGCACCATATGATTTTGATTACTGTGGCTTTATGATGTATTTTGAATGAGAAAGGGTGATACTTGAAGTGTTATTCTTCTTGCTAAAAAATGCCTCAGCTATTCAGTATGTTTTGTAATTCCATACAAATGTTAGTATTCTTTTTATTTCTATAAAAATGCTGTGGTGATTTTTATATAAATGTATTGGATTTGTAGATCACTTTGAGAAATATGGACATCTGAACAATAGTAATTCTTCCCATTCATGCACAGCAGGCATTTTCCCATTCATTTATGCCTTTGGTTTCTTTCATCAGTGATTTATAGTTTTCAGTGTTCAAGTCTTTTACCTTCTTGGTTAAATTTATTTGTCAGTATTTTATTATATTTGCTACTATTGTAAATGGGCTTGCTTTCTTTATTTCTTTTTTTGATAGTTCATTATTAATGCATAGAAATGCAATGGACTTTTGTAGGTTTTGATTTTGCATCCTGAAACTTTAGTGAGTCCATTATTATTTCTAATAGTTTTTCCTTTGCAATTTTTCTACATATAGAAATCATGTCATCTGCAGAGATAATCCAGTAAAATTATCTGGGTGCCTTCCATTGTGCCTTCTTACATAATTGCTCTGGCTAGGACTTCCAGTACTATGTTGAATATAAGTGGTGAAATTGATCCTCTTGTCTTGGCCTTGAACTTAGAGGAATTTTTTTTCAGTTGTTTACCATTAAGTTTGATGTTAGATGAGGACTTTTCACAAATGGACTTTATTGTGTTAAGTCAATTTCTTCTATATCTTTCTTTCATTTATTTGTGCTTTTATTATAAAAGGTTTTTGGAATTTTTGCAAGTGATATTTTTCTGTGTCTCTTGAGAAAATCGTGTAATGTTTGTCCTTCATTTTGTTAATGTATATCACATTGAATAGTTTGTATATGTTCAATCATCCTTGACTCCTAGGGATAAACCCCACTTGGTAATATTGTATGATCCTTTTGATGACTGTTTGGTGGTTTGCTATTATTTAGTTAGTGATATTTGCATCCATGTTCATCAGGTACATTTGTTAGTAGTTTTATTTTCATGTCATGTTTTTGCTGGTTTTGGTATCAAGGTGATGGTGGCCTCATATAATGAACGTGGAAATGTACCCCTTCTATTTTGTTGAAGAGTTTAATCCTTATTAAAATGTTTATAGATTTCACCTTTGAAGCCATCTGATCTTGGGCTTTTCATTATTAGGAAGTGTTTGATTTCTCAGTCTCCTTTATTTGTTATTGGTCTTCTCAGGCTTTTTTTTTTTAATTTCTTCTTTAATCAGTCTCAGTAAGTTATGTTTCTAGTTATTTATCCATTTATTCTAGGTTGTCCAATTTATTGACATGTATTGTACAAAACAGTCCCTTATCATTCTTTATTTTTATTTATTTGAAGTTGTATATATAACAATAGCATGCACTACAATTCATAATACACATATAGAGTACCTTTTTACACATCACTGTTTGTATACATAGTATATTCATATCTTATTATTCTTTTTATTTCCATATCATTAGTTGTAATGTCTCCTTTTTCATTTCTAATTCTTAGTCTAAGAATGTGTTCTTTCTTTTTTTTCTTTTTTTAAATTCTAGCTTGTTATTTATGACAGCAAAATGCATTTCAATTCATATTACAGATATAGAGCACAGTTTTTCATATCTCTGGTTGTATACAATGTATATTCAAACCATTTGTGTCTTCATACATGTACTTAGAGTAATGACATGCATCCCATTCCACCATTTTTTTTACCCCCATTCTTCCCTCCCTTCCCCTCTCCCACTTTGCCCTATCTAGAGGTCATCTAATCCTCCCATGCTCCCCCTCCTAACCCCATTATGAATCAGCCTCCTTATATCAGAGAAAACATTCAGCATTTGGTTTGTTGGGATTGGCTAACTTCACTTAGCATTATATTCTCCCACTCCATCCACTTACCTGCAAATGCCATGATTTTATTCTCTTTTATTGCTGAGAAATATTCCATTGTGTATATATACCACATTTTCTTTATCCATTCATCTACTGAAGGGCATCTAGGTTGGTTCCACAATCTAGCTATTGTGAATTGTGCTGCTATAAATATTGATGTGGCTGTGTCCCTATAGTATGCTGTTTTTATGTCCTTTAAACCAAGGAGTGGGATAGCTGGGTCAAATAGTGGTTCCATTCCCAGCTTTCCAAGGAATCTCCATACTGTTTTCCAGATTGGCTTTACCAATTTGCAGTCCTACCAGCAGTGTATGAGTGTGCCTTTTTCCCTGCATCCTCGCCAAGACTTATTGTTGTTTGTGTTCTTAATAGCTGCCATTCTGACTAGAGTGAGATGAAATCTTAGAGTAGTTTTGATTTGCATTTCTCTAATTGCTAGAGATGTTGAACATTTTTTCATATATTTGTTGATTGATTGTATATCATCTTCTGAGAGGTGTCTGTTCAATCCCACTTATTGATTGGGCTATTTGGTTGTTTTATTTGTTTGTTTGTTTTGTTTTGTTTTGTTTTGTTTTTGGTGTTTAGCTTTTTGTGTTCTTTATATACCTTTAGAGATTAGTGATCTATCTGATGTGCGAGTGGTAAAAATTTGCACCCAAGATGTAGGCGTTCTGTTGACCTCACTGCTTGTTTCTTTTGCTGAGAAAAACCTTTTTTTGTTTGAATCCATCCCATTTATTGATTCTTGATTTTATTTTTTGTGCTATAGGAGTCTTATTAAGGAAGTTAGGCCTAATCCGACATGATGGAGATTTGAGCCTACTTTTTCTTCTATTAGGTGCAGGGTCTCTGGTTTAATTCCTAGATCCTTCATCCCCTTTGAGTTTTGTGCATTGTGAGAGATAGGGGTTCAATTTAATTTTGTTGCATATGGATTTCCCGTTTTCCTAGCACCATTTGTTGAAGAGCCTATCTTTCCTCCAATGTGTGTTTTTGGCACCTTTGTCTAATATAAGATAACTGTAATTAGTTATATTAGTTAGTCTCTGTGTCCTCTATTCTGTACCATTGGTCTACAGGTCTATGTTGGTGCCAATACCAAGCCATTTTTGTTACGATTGCTCTGTATAGTTTAAGGTCTGGTATAGTGATGCTACTTGTTTCATTCTTCTTGCTAAGGATTGCTTTAGCTATTCTGGGTCTCTTATTTTTCCAGATGAATTTCATGACTGCTTTAAGAATGTGCTGATTTTTTATCTTCCCCAAACAAAAAACCTTAATTTCACCAGTTTTCTCTATTGTTTTCTATTGTCTTAATTTATTTCTTCTTTAATATTTATTATTTCTTTCCTTCTGCTAACTTTGGGCTAATTTTTTTTTTATATCCTCAACAGGTAAAGATTGATTGAGATCTTTCTTCTTTTTTAATGTAGGTGCTTATTATTATAAACTTTCCTCTGAGAGTTGCCTTTCTGTATCCTGCAGGTTTTGGTATATTATATTTTCATTTCCATTTATCTCAAGATATTTTCTAATTTCTCTTTGACATCTTCTTTGACAAAATGGTTGTTCAAGAGTATGTTGTTTATATTCCACATATTTGTGAATTTTCCCAGTTTCATTTCATTGTGGTTGAAAAAAATGTTTGACACAATTTCAGTTTTGTTAAATTGGTTAAGCTCATTTTGTGACCCAGCATATGATCTATACTGAAGAATATACCATGTGGCTTGACAATGTGTCTTCTGTTGACATTGGTGGAATTTTCTGTATATGGCTACTAGGTTCATTTCATCTATAGTGCTGTTCAAGTCTGCTCTTTTCTTTCATATTTTCCATCTGGATAATCCATGCATTATTGATAGTGGAAAACTGAAGTCTCCTACTATTATTGTATTGCTGTCTCTTTTTCCCTTCCCTGTCCATGAAAGCAGCACCTATAAATTTCTACAGCTTTAATTCCTGGGACAGCTAAGTACCCCAGGTACCTGGGCCACAAACTCGAACCGGTCCTTTTCCTTCTTACCATCTAAGTGTTGACTGTCTTGAGTGCCTCCTCCTGTCCTTGGTCCCTGAGGTCTTGCTCTTGCCCTGTGCACCTCTATGCAGCACTAAAGGTCACTGCAAGGGTGTGTTGCACAGTGAAGAGGGGGAAGCCTGCTCTGCTGTGGGTAGGAACCTCATTCATGAGAAATTTCCAGGCCTGTATCTACATGGAAATGCCACTGAATAAAATCCAGGTCCTGGTGACCCCAGTGGCAGGTGCTGAACTTGAGGACAAATACTTGTGGAACACATGCAGATATGGATCTTGTTTCCTGCTTGTTCAGCTGGATTGATTGTGGCTTAGCTAGGAGGAAAAAAAAAAAAACTTTTCTGTGGTGAATGTTTTAATGATACTGTTGTTTTTAATATAACAAAGATAATATATGACTATTAGGGAAATTTCAGGAAATACATATAAGAGCAAAGATGAAATTAACAGTTACTTAGAATCTTAGAATTTTATCAGTCAAAGGCTTGTGACTGATAGCATTTTTATTCCTTGTTTTTATTATTAAAAATCAGTACATATGGGCTGGGGCTGTAGATTAGTGACAGAGCACTTGCTTAGCATGGGTGTGGCACTGGGTTCAATTCTCAGCACCACATAAAAATAAACAAATAAAATAAAGGCATTCTGTCCATCTATAACTTCAATTAAAAAAAAAAATCAGTACACACTCATGGTAACCAGTGACTCTGGATGTGTAGTCTTCTTTTCCCCAGCTCAATTTGGTCTCCCAGGATAAAGTTTAACCTTCCATAACATTTTTTTATACTTATACAAGTATAGGTGCTATTTACAGAGTTTTATTTTGTGGGGGTTTTGTTTGAGTCGCTGGGGTTTTTAGTTCCTCCCGACCTGGGTTTAGCTTCTTCTGGCCAGTGGAGAAGGCTAGGGGAAAACACGCCCCAGCGGAGGTGTGATCAAGAACGGTAGGAGCTGGCAGGAGGCCCACACCAGCCCTCACGATGGAGGACAATCAGGGATGCTCCAGGGAGCCCGGTCAGAGCTGGAACTCAAGTTTATTGAGGAAGTTGGACAGCTTTTATAGAAGACATAGGCCAATCAGCAGAAAGATTATAGGAACACATAGGGAGCATGGGCGGATCACATTGGCAGAGCCCCTGGCCTATCCTTAGGGTGCTTTCAGTTCTCACAACACGTCAGGGGAACGCCTCCTGATTAGGCCAAGTCTTGTATCAGGGAGTGGGAGGCAACGAGAGAGTTAAGTTTTTCTATTCTTTCCGCCAATGTGTTCTTAAGTCCCCAACATTATTTTATTTCATTTCACCATATCGAAGGGCTTAGGTAATACATCCCTCCACAACTTGCTTCTTTCAGTTAACAATAAATTATGGACATATTTCCAAATGCATATACATAGGTTTATAATGTGTATATATACATGTATACATGTGCACATACAGACATATAGACATATATGTACATACCCACACATATATGCATACCCACATATATGTGTATATACACAAAACCCACATTTTTTAAAAAAATATTTTTTAGTTGTTAATGTACCTTTATTTCCTTTATTTATATGCAGTGCTAAGAATTGAACCCAGTGCCTCACACATGCTAGGCAAACACTCTACCACTGAGCCACAACCCCAGGCCCCAAAACCCACATTTTTTAGGTAGCTACATAGTATTTCATGGGCAACAGGCTGCATATACAAACATTGTGCAAAGATATGCAATGCCATGGAGGTTTGTCTTTCTAGGACTGATGTGTCTTCCTGTGCTCCTTCTCTCTTCCCAGGGTGGGAAGGACAGAGAGGCTTCAACTTCAATCTTGGAAATGGTACTGTCCTGCACTCTGTGGCTATAGATCCTTCTTTGGAAAATGCTCAGTCTTCCCAAGCCCCTGCCTCCTCTTGGCATACTGGCCACATAACCTGTTGGACAACTACAACACTCTTGGGATCAAAGAAGTCACTTTTAATAATGAGTCCAGTTGTATCCAGGAATCTTATGGCTGTCCTTGTGCTAGTCCCTCGACTAGGTGCCCATGTGCATCCTCTTTGGGTACAGGCTGATGTGCACAGAGAAACATGGGGTCTGTCCACAGCCCAGTCTTCTGCTGGCACTGCTGTCCACATCTGGCAGAATTCCTGCCCTTTCCTAGGGCATGTTCATGCCTGAGAGTGGGTGAAGGGAATCAGTCCTCTTTCCATCGCTGAAACTTGGGTGCTTCATCCTGTGGTCTTTAGTATCCCCTTCACCCAACAGGCATAGCGGGAGGGTCTGCCTAATGACCTCTCTGCAGAAGCACACTGAGGCTTCTGCATCCTTGCTCTTCGTGGGCACAGCTTAGCATGTGCCTTCTCAGCCTGCCTCCCCTGGCCCCTCTTAGCTTTCTGTCCCTGTCCTTCCCTTTCCTGAATGTCTTTCTGCATTACCCCCTCATGTTTCTGAATTCTGTTTAGATTCTTTCCAGTCTTCTCCCACAATCCCCAAAAGGATCCAGTGTAATCCATCCTTGCATCCTTTTACTTTCTCTGTCATCCTCTCTGACATTTCTCTTCATGGAGGCTTTTGGCCCAGGAAGTGCACAGGATGTCCATATTTCTCCTTGTCTCTTTTCCTTGCCCAAGTCCCTTGAGGTAATAGGCTTTTCATTTCTTACGATCAACTCTTGAAGTACCCCTGTCCCTGGGAGTTAGTCACATTTTATGATCTAGTCTGATCCAGGTCTCCCTCAAAAGGCCCTTGAGATGCTAATGGAGCTGTTGGAATTTCAAAAATTGCTTACTTGCTTTTCTATCTTCACTAATCCTGGATTTCTAGTCTATGTTCTCACTAAGGAGATTAAGAAAGGTCAGCACAGCACTGAGACTCAGAGTTGATCAGTGGCCTCTTTGATTCTGAGTGTAAGTCAGCTTTAAAGGGGAAAGCTGCAAAAGCAACATGATTTAAAGAGGAAATGTGTGAATGTTCAAAATGGTATTATCATTACAGTGGAGTGTGGCTGGATAAAAATTGATCCCACCACTTTCCTATGGGTGTTCAGACTTTTGCTATCATAAAAATTGCTGAGTTGGGGAAAGCCTTTTATAAATATATTTTTCTTTACTGGCACTAGTAATTTCTTTTTTGTGTTACTATAGAATAAACTCCAAAATCATGATTTATCCTTGCAGGTTGCTGGGATTACTGGCATACACTACCACATCTGACTCTATCGTTCTTTTTAATTATCAGTTGTGTGCATTTTTCATATGCTAGTAAGGCTAAATTTAGTCAAATTTGATGGAAATTTCTCCCAATGTATTTTTTTATTTTATTTACACACTTACATAAAATATATAAAATGAGAAGTGTGAATTTTTATTAAGGGACTTTAAAAGCTAAATTAATAGATAATTATACTATGCTTTTAGTCTATTTTCTGTTGTAGGAACCAAATATATAAGATCAGGTAATATATAAAGAAAAGAACTGTGTTTAGCTTCCAGCCCTGGAGGTACAAGGATGGTGATGGCTTCTCTTTGGCTCTGGTGAGGGCCTCTGGCTACATCACAACCTGGCAAATGGCATCATGGCAGGAGCCTGTTAGGGAGGGAGGGATTGCAAGGCAAGACAGCAAGCAAGAGAGATTCAGGGACTGGGCTTAATAGTTTTATAACAATTGACTCTTTGGCAACTAACTAGGATCCCATGAGAACCAGCATTGATCTCTTCCAACAACAATGCTTGCAATGACCTACCCACCTTCACTAGCCCTTGTTACCATTTGGATCTGGAATTTCCCCCAAAGGCTCCTGTGTTGAAGGCTTGGTCCCCAATGCAGCAAATTTCAGAGTTGCACATCCAGGGAAAGTGATTTGATCATCAAAGCTCTTCCCTCATCAATAGATTAATCCATTAATGGACTCATAGCTGAGTGTGCTACTGGGAGATAGTGGACACTGTAGGAGGTGGGACCTTATTGAAGAGTGCTCTTGGGGTATGCTCTTGGGGAATTTCATGGTTTGGATATGAGTTGTTCCCCAAAAGATCCTTTGTTAATGCAGGAACATTCAAAGGCAAAATTATTAGATTATGAGAGTATTACCCTAATCAGTGGATTAATCCATTCAGTGGATTAATAACTTAAATAGACTTACTGGGTGGTAACTATAGCAAAGTGGGGTGTGGCTGAAAGAATTAGGTCACTGGGGGCTCTGCCTTTGGGGTTTATATTTTTTCCTGGTGTCTGACTCTCTTTGTTTCCTGTCTATCTTAAGCTGAGCAGCATTTTTTCACCATGTCTTCCACCATGATGATCTGCCTCACCTTGGGCCCAGAGCAATGAATTCAGCTGACCATGGACTTGAAACCACGAACTCAAAATAAGCTTTTCTTCCTCTAAATTGTTCTGGTCAGGCATTTTGATCACAGTGACAAAAACCTAACTAATACAAAGACTATATACCTTGTCCCTGGCCCTTCCTCCCCTTCCCCCTTTCTTTCTCTCTTTACTTCCCTGCTTCCATGAGGTGAGCAACTCTGTTATACCATGTTTTTCTCTACCATGATGTTCTGACTCATCACAGGCCCATAGCAATAGAGCCTGCCAATCATGGACTGAAACCTCCGAAACTGTGAGCCAAAATGAACTTTTTTCCTTCAAGTTGATATTCTCAGGTATTTTGTCATGGTGACAGAAAGCTGACTAGCATAGATGAACTCTTGAAGGTTCCATCATCATTCAACATCACCATGCTGGGACCAATCTTCCAACACATGATCTGATCTGGGATCTAGCTCTCGTTCAGAATGCCCTTGAGATGCTAATGGAGCTTTTGGAATTTAGAAAATTGCTTACTTGCTTTCTCTGTCTCTACTAAGTCTGGATTTCTAGATGATATTCATGCTAAGGATATTAAGAAAGGTCAGCCCTAAGACACTTGGGGGACACACTTAAATCATATTCAAACCATAAACAGATGGGAAACTAAATGTGAAGACATCAATACTTTTGAAATTAATATATAAATGTAATGCAGTACCCTAGATTTTTGTTTTAACTGAGGTCAAACTGTCCTTAAATATAAGCAAGAAATGCTTGGAAAAAAATAGTAAGAATAGATTTGTGTCATATACTACAAATATCAGATAGCAATTCTAGTCAAAAGAGTATATGATATTGGCAGCAAAATGAAAAATAAAATAAAATAAAAATCACCAGAAGAGAGTAGAGTTTAACAATCAGATTGAAGTATAGATGTATTTTAACTTACTGGGAAAAGATGACACATTTAATAAATATCAATGATGTTGGAAGAAAATAAAATTTTATGACAGTAATGTGCCTATGTATGTGAATAAATTATAGGTATAGGATAAAAAACCAAATTATAATAATAGTGGGAAAAAATTTAGAATACTATCCACATAATCTCAATTGAAGGAAGCCTTCTCCAGTAAGGCAGGAATCCCAGAATGATAAGGAAATAGATTAGCAGTTTTGACAGTATGATAACATTTTAGCCTATTTTCTCTTGGTTTTGATATATGCATTTTTGCATTCTTGAAATTATTCCACATACCCAGTTTTCTTTTGTGTTTTTTCACTTCCTAAGTGTTCTCTTGTGGCATATGAAACTTCAAAACTGTAATTTCCTTGTCTCTGTATGCTCTAGTTTGTACAGGTGCTATCATTTGTTTACAAATTTTAAATGGAAGTCACAATTCTTTGAAATTATATTTAAAAAATAGAAAGTACATTCTGTAACATCTTGAATAGAAATTTAACATGCAAGACACATGATATACCATGATACAGCTCTCAGGAGGAACAGATCAGTGCCATATGGTAAACTAGACCTCATGTTCATGAGTGTTTTCCAGTGGGAACACATTTAATAAGTTATTAGCATTATTTAGTATAAATTGGGGAGAAAATGATTCAGTCTTTTCCCTATACCATTTATCTGGATAAATAGAAGATGGACTGGAATGAGATCCCGCAGGGTGCCAGTTATACATGTGGCAAAATTAATGTATAAAATCAACAATGTATCCATGTGACTTTTTTCCCCCATCATGGTGATCCCTTTATTATATTCAAATAGAAAATAGTCTTTATTCATGAGCATTCACGATAATTACTTTTTAATTAAAATTTTAAGATTATCACAGGTTATATCATTTAAAAAACTGATGTCAATGTTGGAGAGGATGTGGAGAAAAAGGCACACTCATACATTGTTGGTGGGACTGCAAAATGGTGCAGCCAATGGAAAGCAGTATGGAGATACCTTGGAAAACTTGGAATGGAACCACCTTATGACCCAGCTATCCCACTCCTTGGTATTTACCTAAGAGACTTGAAAACAGCATACTACAGGGACACAGCCACATCAATGTTTATAGCAGCACAATTCACAATAGCTAAACTGTGGAACCAACCTAGATGCCCTTCAGTAGATGAATGGATAAAGAAAATGTAGTATATACACACAATGTAATATTACTCAGCAATAAGAGAGAATAAAATCATGGCCTTTGCAGGAAAATGGATGGAGTTAGAGAATATAATGCTAAGTGAAGTTAGCCAATCCCAAAAAGCCAAATGCCAAATGTTTTCTCTGATATAAGGAGGCCAATTCACAGTTGGGTTGGGATGGGGAGCATAGGAGGATTAGAGGAACACTAGAATGGCCAATGGGGAGGGAGGGGAAGGGAGGGGGCAAAAGGGTGAAGGAAAAAAAAGATGGTAGAATGAGATGGATAGCATTACCCTAAGTGCATGTATGAAGTCACGAATGGTGTGAATATGCTTTGCATACAACCAGAGATTTGTAAAAAAGTGCTCTATATGTGTAATATGAAATGTAATGCATTCTGCTGTCATTTATAACATCTTAGAATAAAAAAAATAAATTAATTAAAAAATAAAATAAAAAGAAATTTAAAAAAAGAAAGAAAAGACAAAAAAAAAAAAAAAGATTCGTTCAAGTCCAAAGTCAAAATCACCACTTAGTTGGTGGGTTAGCAGAAAACTGTGCATTATGAAAAGACAAACAATCTCTCTGGCTTTCACTTATTTTATGTGTCAAGTGTTGACAGGTGGGAACTATGATGAATTTAGATAAATGTTCTACCTCTTAACAGTAGTTGAGACCACAGTGACATACATGGGTAACTTTTAAATGACTTATGCTCAATAATTATTTTCTAAATTGGTTATTTGACTCTAAAAAGACATATCTTCCATACAAAAATATTACTGATGTCAGGTCACACGCCAACCCACCCAACCCATATAAATCCATAATATACGTGAAATATAGTCAGACAGTGATTCAGTCTTATTGTTCATAACAATTCAGAACAGGGTTTCCAAAGAAAATTTTAATTTTATTCCTATGAATTGTATAGAAGCAACCTGTGTCTTAAGTTTTTAGTATGATAAATAAAAGGTAGCAAAAAAAAAAAAAACTGATGTCATAGTAAGTGATGGACTTTGTTAGCATCTTCTTTGTGTTATCACACAAATCATGTACTAGATGCAAAAACACACTGTATAATGATTGTAGAGATAAAATTTAATATACAGGAGGTTACTTTGACCACTTAAAATTCAGCTTCCTTCCATTTCTACAAGAATAATAGATACCCTGCAATTCTTTTTTTATTATTTATTTATTCATTTTAATTAGGTATATAGGACAGCAGAATGCATTTTGATTCATTGTCCACAATTGCAGAACAACTTTTCATTTCTCTGATTGTACATGATGTAGCATCACATCATATGTGCCATCATACATGTACCTTAGGGTAATAATGTCCATCATACTCTACCATCTCAAGGGACTTTTCTTTGATAGCACACTGAGAACTTTGATAAGATGAACACTTTTAGGAGTCTTAGAAGGAGGATTAAAAATTTGGTTCTGCAAATTATGACAGTAATTTAATGTTACAAAATATTCTGGAAGAGATATCCAGAAGGAAAGAGGGCATCCTGTGGGCAGTCGCAACTTTAGGCAGTATTGGCTACACATCAGCCTAGGTTCTGACCTCATGTCTTTCAGGATAGAGTTTCCATAGGGGAATACCATTTGCATATGAATTTTTGCAAAAGGTTCAGACAAGTTTCTGCAGCTGTGGGAAACTAGAATGGAATAAATGCTCCCCAACTGATCATGGCATTAGGCTTCTCCATCCTGTAGGCCACATTGTGCCTCAAGGATGACTTTTATTCCTTAGCCAGGCAAGGAAGGTCTAGAGGATAGTTACTTCCTAAAATTAGATCAGCTTTGATGGAAAAAAGAAGAGTAATTAGTGAGGATCTATAATCCTAATATCAATCAATTCTGTGAGTCAGGGATTGTTATCCATCATAGAGCAGTGCTTCTCAAACTTCAGTATGCATATGAATCTCTGGGGATATGGCTAAAATGCAGGTTCTGGCTCAGTGGGTTTGGGTAGGGCACAGGAGCATTCATTTTTGATCAGCTCAAAGATATGCCATTATAGCTGGGTCTGAAGACTACACTTTGAATAGCAAGGTGCAGAAGAGGATATGAAAAGACAGGATTCATGATTTGTAGAGACAAAACTGCTATGAGTGATTGTAACTAAAATTCAGAATTTACTAAACTCAAAACCCCTTGTGGGAAATAAGTGGGCACAGGCCAGTGTGTGAAAGCCCATAAAATCAGGTAGAGACTTGATAGGGTGTAAAATAAGTGCATCAAAATTTTCAATTACAATAATGCCCTGATAACAAGCAGTATTTAAGGAATATTTGATGCTTAAGGAAGAATTGTAGAGGATCTCTAGTAATGGGCAAAGTATATTTTAATTAAACATTTAATTTTGAAATAATCATGGATTCATATGCAGTTATAAGAAACTAATATAGAGTTCCAATGTACCCTTTACCCAGTCCCCCCCAGTGGTAGCATCTTGTAAAACTACAGTCCAGTATTACAACCAGGGTATTGATATCAATGTGGTCAGTATATAAAACATTTCTATCCCTACAAGCATCCTAGTGTTGTTCTTTTATATCCACAATGGCTTACACAACCCCATCCTTAACTCCTAATGACCATGAATCTTTCTTTATTTCTATAATTTTTATGTTTTAAGAATGTTATATAATGGAGTCATAAGTAATCATTAGAGTTGTTTTGTTTTTCCCCTGGGTCATAACTTTTTTATATTTATATTGGAGCATTATAGTTGTACACAATGGTGGAATTTGTTGCTACATATTCATACATGCACAATAATAATAAATTTTTAAAAATTTTTTTGACCAATATGTTGTTTTCATTCAACATGATTATCTGGATATCCATCCAGATTATTGGTACATCAGGAGTCCCTTTCATTTCCTTACTGAGGAGTATTCCATGATATGGATGTTCTGTAGTTGTTTTCATCACTTACATTCCTATAACACATATTCTTGTAAACATAAGACTTAATTTCTCTGGGGTAAGTGCCCAGGAGTCCGGTTGCTGGGTTGTAATGTTACTTACGTGTTTAGTTTTCTGAAAAATTGTAAAATTACTTTCCAGAGTGGCTGTATCATTTTACATTCCCACAAATAATGTATTAGTGATCTATTTCTCTGTATCCTTGCCAGCATTTATTGTTGTCACTATTTTTATTTTAGCCATTCTGATAAGTATTTAGTGATATCTCATTTTGTTTTAATTTTCATTTCCCTGATGGCTACTGAGATTGAACATCTTTTTATGTCCTTATTTGACATCCATATATCCTTCAGTGAAATATCTCTTCATGTCTTTTTTAAATTGGAATATTTTACTGTGGAGTTTTGAGAATTCTTTATGTGTTCTCAATAGTAATTTTTTGTCAGATATGAGGTTTGCAAATATTTTCTCCCACTCATTAGCTGGTTGTTTTCTTATCCTCTTTCACAGAGGAAAACTTTTTAATTTGGATGATTATTAATATTTACTTTTGTGGATAATGCTTTTGGGGTCAGGTTTAAGAAAGTGGGAAACATGCTCACCTGTCCAAACCCAAAGAGTAGACTAGCAGACACAATCTTGCAAGATCGGGTGTCTGGTGGGGAGCGGACATATACAGATTGCGTAAAATCAGCATTTTATCCCCTAGGGTGCAATGTCCCTCGCCCAGGCCCTTATAAACTGAGTACTATGGGGTTCACAGTCTTCCCAAACTCCTATGTTTTACTGTCTCCTATTGGGTTATGTAAAGAAATATACCTTTAGTTGTTCCCACCACCCCCCTTTGTTCTCTTGTGGCTAGAAGTCCTTTCTGAAATTGAGTACCTTCTGACATGTATGTAGTTGGTTAAGCTCCTTCCCTCTCACCCCCTCTTCTGTACTTTGGTGTTAACTTCTTGTAACTTTCCCTTCTGCTCTCCTCTCCAGCTGCCTTTTTTACATCACAGTTTTACATTTAAGGCTAAATATTATATACTGAAAATAGACCACAGGACTTTCTATTTCACAAAAGTACCACTCCTTGCCTAACCCTCACAATACATCACCCTCTCATTAACTCCTTATAACCATCCTGCTAAATAGATACCATTGTTCCTGTTTTTAAAAGGGAGAATTGATGCTTTTAAAGGATACTTGAGTTGCAGGGAAGAAAGAGGAGGGAGCTGTCTCTATGGGAGAGGAGGTCAAGCAAAAGATACCTTTTAAGAAGAGGACCCTTGGACATAATTGACATGAGCTGGAGTAAATGGTAGAGAAGAGGAGCTTGCAGGTTTGGAGTAGCAAAGGGATAATCATGGGAGGTGGGTCTCTTGAGAAACAAGAACAAGCGAGCTCTTGAGACTACATGAGGACTACATGAGAAGAGGGAAAAAAAAATGGGAAGCCAATGCCCAAACCCTTGATAGTGGTTTTCCAGTGGTAAGGCTTGTGAGATCACAAAGTGCCAAGAAGCCCCTTGCCCTCCAGAATTTCTGATTCAGTAGATCTGGGTGGAACATAAGAATTTGCATTCTAACAAGTCTCATGGTGACACTGAGGCTGAGGTCCAGGGGTTCTACTTTAAGAACCACTTCTCAAGATTCCTAGTGCCAACCAGGGTGGGTCATCTGGAAGTAGTGATCTGGGGGTGATGAGAGGGGAGCCTGAAGGAGAGGCATGGCTGAGAGAGTCACAGCAGGGTGCTCCAACCCTTTTAACAGTCTTCTTGTAGAGTATCAACAGTTCACAATATTAGGGCAACAATACAAATGAAAGGTACCAAAGTTACAAGAAGTTGATAAATGCCAAAATGGTAGAGTAGAATGTGTCAGCTGCTTAGCTCTGATGTGAAACTTTCCCAGTTTAACCCAGAAGCAGAGGAGAATAGACCTTGTCCATTCCTAATGTGGGGGAAAATTTCATCTTGAATAAGGTATACTTATTACAGTGTGATTTCAACCATTTTAAAATAGAAAATATCCTTAATGGATGAGGGAGAGGTTAGGACAGAATGTTCCTAGTTGCAGGAAGGAAGAACCATGGCTGCTATTGTGGTTGAGAAGCAGGTGAAGTCATCTGTTGAGGAACAGTAGTAGGACTTTAGGCTTGATCATCAGGGAAGGATTTTTTCAGACATATGAAATACTTCTGGAGCTTTAGTAATCATGGGATTAATGTGATTCAATGCCTTCACAAAGTGGGGATACAGCATTGTTCACATCTCAGAACATTTAGAGAAATGGTATCCTGTCGAAGTAGGATTATTAGCTTTACTGTTCAGAATCTAAGTGACTTGTTGTTTGGCCCTGAGCAGGTTACTTAATTCCTCTGTGTCTAGGACAGGATTATTGTGAAAGTGTAAAGATAGATCATACAGAATGTGGCAAGTATACTCAGAAACATCCTTTTCTGAGACAAGTTCAAACACGAGACTTTTGTGTTTTACCTGCTGGGCTCTAAGCAGTTCTAAGTCTGATTCTTCTCAAATCCATGTCATCTGTGGCTTCAAGAACCTAAAACCACCGGCCCTGTGTCATCATGGTCCTCTAGAAGCAAAGCTACTGGAAGACCTTGGTCAGAGCCTACATGGGATTCCAGCCTAGCAATGGTCTCAGCCACATGATGAACAGGACAATTGCAGATTATCCACAGAAAATAAAGACCAGTGATGGATGATAAGGGTTGGAGAACATTACAGAGGGGATCAAAGGTCATTAAACCTGCAGGGTGAGAAGGAGCTTGGGAAGGAGGAGTTTTACTCTGAAATCCTGGCATTACCTGGACCTTCCACAGGGACCCAGGATTGGTTGATTATGCTCAGACAGTTGAAAACAAGTAGAAGATAAAAGAAAAAGGGATTATCTGTTTCAGGGACTGAGGAATGGGGTTGGGAAACATGGAAGGGCAGTTGGCACTGTCTTCCTGTCGGGAAATTTAAACATGATTTTAGGAATTGCAGCTTTCTAAGGAAGAAGAAAGCAGTACTTCCCTCTGACAAACTCCTGTAAAGGATGATGGAGCACCAGTTTCTCCCTGGATTTGCTTCCTGAGTATGAAGTCCCCTTTTGCTAAGTTTTAAGATGCCTGAATTTCCATTCCTCCTTCCTGTTTGCCTCTCCTCACTGTGTTTGCTCTTAAGGGCTGCAGCCACCTGGTCCTGGGCCCTCCAAGTTGGTGACTAACCCCTTATGAACCACAGAGGTCGCCACCTCTGGGATATCTTCTGTGTCCTTTGTTTCACCTGGGTGACATGCTGTCCTTGGACCAGCAGCTGTTGAGTGGGACCTCTCAAAAGGGCACACCCCTCTGAGCTACTCAAGCGCACAGCCCCAGCCCTTTGAGATAGCTTCTAGAGCTGTCTGATGGACTCTCCTATGGATATGTTCCTCATCTGAATGGAAGACAGATGTGGAATATGCTGGAAAGGGATACAGTCAGGCTTGGTAGAGAGTAAGTGGGAGCTGGATACTGTCAGGAGGTGAAGAAGTGGCCATGGAGGACCCGAGGCCCCAGTGCACAGGCAAGAAAAGACAGTGAGACTTGATTCTGCCTTAGCTTAAGAAAGGCATGAGGATGTCAGACCAGAGGGAAGCAGATGAGAGCTGCAAGGTATGTCCTCTGTCCCTGCAGAGAACTCCGCAGATTTAGGCCCTGACCTTTATTCACCTGGACTGGGCAGCCCCCAGCATGCAGCCAGTGTGCACTTTCAAAATACTCTTCTGGTCCCAGACCTCACTGGTCTCAGAACACCCACAGCTGCCCCCTCTCTGTAGAGGTGATTACTTCATAAGGTGCTGCATGGGCACATTAATCCTGCCTTTCCATCCTCAGCCTCTTGTGTGCTCCTCCTGTGCCTCCCTCCTTCCACTCCCTCCCACCTGAAGAATCTACACATAATCCTTTCTAGTTCCTGTATGAATAGTGACTTCTTCATTTGCAGGCTACCCACTGTCCCACCCATGTCTTTGCACACGAGTTTCCTTCTGTGAATATTTTACTTGCATGGGGTAGTAGATGGACAGGCCTATTTATCCCCTCAAGTGCCTTTTCCTCGGCTATGATTGTGAGAGTTATGTGAGAGAACTTATAAACACCTGCCTAGACCAGGGCATGATGCAGTACAGGCAGTCAACAAATGCCAGTCCCCTCTGCCTGCCTTTCCTTTCTTTGGGGAATTCTGATTCACTGTTTAAGGTGCAAGAAAGTGCCTCCTTCTCTTGTTGAGATAATGACAAAAAGAGCTGAGGCATCCCCTGGACAGGCATTGCTCCCTGAAGGCACAGCATAACCAACATGGAGCAAGCAGTGCTACAGGCATTGATTCCCAGGTCTGTCTCCTATTTCATACTATAGGGTACTTAAGAGCAAAAACAAGTCCACTTTATTTCTGCCTCACTGCCCACAAGTCCTGGCAAGGTTAAGTGCTCATAAAAAGTTTGCCTGTTGACCACAATTAGATAGTACCTCACAACTGATTGGATGGCTATTGTAGAAAAGGAAAAAGACAAGTCTTAGGATGTGGAGTAAAAGGAATCCTTACATACCATTGGTAGGAATGTAGATTAGGTTAGTAACTATGAAAAATAGTATGGATGTTTTACAAAAAAATTAAAATAGAACTATATGATCCTATAATTCCACTACTCACGTATAGCCAAAATCAGTATATCAAAGAGACATCTGTGCTCCCATGTTTATTGAAGCAGTATTCACAATAGCCAAGATCTGGAATCAATTTAAGTGTCCACCGATGCCTCAATGAATAAAGAAATTATAGTATATGCAATAAAATGGTATTCAGTCTTGAAAAAGGAGAAAATGTCATTTGAGATAATATGAATGAATGGAGAGGACATTATGTTAAGTGAAATAAGCCAGGCACAGAAAGGCAAATACCTCATGATCTCACTCATATGTGGAATAAACAAAAGTTGAACTCATGGAAATAGAGAGTGGTTGCCTGGAGTGCAAGACGGGGGAAACACTGGTCAAGGAATACAAAATTTCAGTTAGGAAGGAGGAAAAAATTTAAGAGCTCTATTGTACAACATGGTGACTGGGGTTAGTAACAATGTATTGTACACTTGAAAACTGCTGAGAATAAATAAACAAGTTTTTAAAATTTTTGTTGGTTGAATGATCAGCAAAGATTTCCTGGGAATGGTGGGTTTTGAGGACACCTTGGCTTAGGAAGGGCCAAGCAGTGTTAGGATAGAGGGGGACCAGGTGGAAAAGTACAACCAGCTTTAGGTAGGAAGAGGAGTGGAAGTCCAAGGTCTGAGTGGTGCCCAGCACAGGGAGGACAGAGAGGGCTCCTGTACCTGTTGACCTGTGACACACCTGCTTTGTGCTCCTACTGCCTCTGTGGTTACTGGGGCAATGTCCCACCTGCCCTGAGCTTTACTTGCAAGGCACTTAGCCACCTCACCTGCTGATGTTTTCCATCAGCCAGGCCTGCAAGCATGTCTGGTCTTGCTTGCAACAACTATAGCACCACTCTGGACCTGTATTTTTACTTTAAAATAATGTGACCTTAGTGAGCTCCTTTGGGTTCCTAGAGCATTTTCAGAAGCCTGTCCCCCTTTCATTTTCACCAGACCCTTGGAACAACCCAAATGTTTTGGTAATGGACAGATGGATAAAGCAGAGTTGAAGAGGCTTCTCAGGACCACACTGGGCAGGGGACAAGGCTGGTACCAATCCCAGGCCTTTGAATGCTCACCTAGACTCTGGTGGTGAAGTGGAGGGATATGTGAGGAGGAGGCTTTAATGTTGGCATTCAGGATCTGAGTGTCTGCTCTCTCTAGAGCTTCCCAAAGGCACCTGTGTTCACAGCCTTAAGAACAGTCCATGAGCCCACAATCAGCGTTGGGAGGCACTGTAGAGGGCATCCCTAGTCTCCTTATGGATGGTGTCTGCAGGCATTAACCCACCTAATGCAGCCACAGTTGCCTTTCAGAGCAAGAATGCAAGGCTGAAGGGCTATTTCATTTTAGCAACTCCTGTCAGTCTCTAAGATTAAGGAGCCCACAAAACATTGGTTCTTCCCTTAATGTTGACTGATCACCTTTCCCCCTCTCCCTTATTTTGTTCCTAATCTGAACTTGTTTTTAAATCAGCAGCTATTTTCTTGTTTGTCTCTCTAGGGGGAACTTGCATTTTGAGAAGAACTTCAAGCCTTTCCAGATCTTTACATACATAATTCATTTTAGACTTACATTGGACTTACTTACAATACAAAGAGAATCTCATCTTTATTTCCAGAAGTGATTAGACTTTTTCTGAATTTAAATTTCCTGAAAATTGAGCCAGGACACATTGCAGGTTTTGATATCATTTGAGAACTGGAAATAAAACTGGGTATCAGCAGGCCTGAAGTAATGATAAACACCTGGCCTGAACGTGGCTGGGCTGGCATGCCTCCCTGGGCCAGTGGCAAACTGAGTGATCAGATATGAGTTAAGACCCATTTACTAGGAATCTTCTTTTCTCATAAAGCTGTTAGGATGACTCAGAAATAAAACCACTCACTATATGCCTGTCCTAATGCAGGTATATGAAGATTGTGAACAGGAGAGTTTCCTTCATTCTTTAGACAAGCTGGCTGAGCATCCATGGAGTGCAGTACCTTGGCAGGTGGGTAGGGTGCTAATGCTAAGTCCAGCTTGGAAGATGCTAGGAGATGAAGCTTTGCCTGGGCTGAAGGCTATTATAAGGGAAGTTTCATGAAGAATGCAAATTTGAGCTGGGTGCTGTATAGAGCCAGAAGAGAAGCAAGCTTTTGAAAATCCTCAGGGATAAAATGTGAACAAAGAAAAGCGACACAGGAAGTAGGAGAAGGGCAACAACTGGCCTCATAACACAGGCCTTAAACTATAAAATTCTGAACCCAGTTTCCACTGGCCACTGGTATTATGCAAGTCACTCTGCAGGCTGGGAGACCTCACAGTGTTCTTGTCAGATTGAAAGAGATCATGTGGTGCATTCAGCCAGGTACCTAGGGTGTAATAAATGCATAGTAAGTGAGACCCACAGTAAAAAGAAGTAATAATCCATATAACCACCTGCTAGCACAAAACTGGATATTGAACCCAGGGGAGAAACAGCCCCTGATTCTACAATATTCTCACGGAAGACTTTCACCCCACCCATTGCTATGGGCATAGTCAGCACTATGTAGTCTCCTGGCCCAAGCACAGGTCATTGGTCTCATTGTGGGAAATGTACCTTGGTGGTCCTGGTTTGTGGATCCCTGTTGATCTCACTTGCACACCTTACAAGGGCTCGAATGGGCTTCAGGATTCCAATGCCAGCCTTTGCCTGAATTTAGTATGTGGTTACTCCCTCTTTTGTCTTTAGGGTTAAGTGATGTATTGAGAAACATAGTTGTTTGTTCAGAATGTCTGGGTGTCTTTTTGTTGTTGTTTGTCCAGGGATCAAACCTAGGGCTTTGGGCAAGCATTCTACCACTAAGCTACATCCCCAGTTCCCTGTGAGTTTTATATTGACAGGTTCATTGCCCTAAGCAATTTTTAATTTCTATAAATTTCACTATAAATTATTTTATTTTTAAAATTTGATACAACTAGTCCTCTTTTATTTAACACCAGCTTGACATTCCTTCCTAATGAATTTTAGAAAGGGCTATTACATCTTGAATTTTACCTTGTGGAATACTAATAGTATTATAAATTTTCCATAGTTTAATGCTCTCCTAATATGTTTTGTCCTTTTATTGTTTTAATATTTTAATTTAATATTTTCCATAGTTTAATACTCTCCTAATATCTTTTGTCCTTTTATTGTTTTAATTTTTTTAGTTATAAATGGACACAATATCTTTTTATATAATCATTTTTACGTGGTGCTGAGGATCAGGCCCAGTGCCTCACACATGTGAGGCAAGTGCTCTACCACTGAGCTACAGCCCCAGCCCTTGTCTTTTTATTTTTAACTTCAGTTTTTTTAAACTTAATCAATAATCCAAATAAGTACTACTTTATCTTTTTTTGGGGTGTGGGGGTACTAGAGATTGAACTCAGGGGCACTTGACCACTGAGCAGCATCCCCAGTCCTATTTTGTATTTTATTTAGAGACAGGGTCTCACTGAGTTGCTTAGTGCCTCACTCTTGCTGAGGCTGGCTTTGAACTCATGATCCTCCTGCCTCAGCCTCCTGAGCCGCAGGATTACAGGCATGCACCACCATGCCCAGCTACTTTATAATTTTTAATTCATCATAATGATTGTCATCAATAATGATTCACCTTTTCATGTTGTGTTTCTTTTTCTTTTTTTTTTTTTTTTGCGTATTTTCTGTATGAATGTTTTTAGAGTCTAGGAATAAGGAAATTTCTGAACCTGTTCATATCTACATGTTCATTTCCCTTGAAAGAATTTCACTGCCCATAAAATCTTAGATTCCAAATTATGTCTAACTCCTACCCCCAGGCTTTTTTTTCTTTTGGCTTTGTTTTTGTTTATATTATTTGTTCTAATTAGTTACACATGATAATAGAATGTATTTTGACATATTATACATATATGGAGTACAATTTCTCATTCTTCTGGTTGTACATGATGTAGAGTTACATTGGTCATATATTCATATGTGCACATAGGCTAGTAATGTCCAATTCATTCTACTGTCTTTCCTATTCCTATCCTACCTCCCTTCCCTTTATTCCCCTTTGTCTAATACAAAGTCCTTCTATTCTTCTCTAACCCTTCCCCTTTATTGTGAATTAACATCCACATACCACAGAAAACATTTGACCTTTGGTTTTGGGGGGATTGGTTTATTTAACTTAGCATGATATTCTCCAGTTCCCTCCATTTACTGGCAAATCCCATAATTTGTTCTTCTTTATGGCTGAGTAATATTTAATTGTGTATATGTACCATATTTTCTTTACCCATTCATTTGTCAAAGGGCACCTAGTAGGCTGGTTCCATAGTTTATTGCAAATTGAGCTGCTATAAACATTGATGTGTCTGTGTCACTGTAGTATGCTGATTTTAAGTCCTTTGGGTGTAAACTGAGGAGTGGAATAACTGGGTCAAAGGGTGGTTTCATTCCAAGTTTTCTGAATATTCTTCAAACTGCTTTCCCTGGTGATTTTGCCAATTTTCAGTTCCACCAGCAATGTATGAGTGTACCTTTTTCCCCACATCCTCGCCAGCATTTATTGTTGCTGGTATTATTGATGCTTGCCATTCTGACTGGAGTGAGATGAAATCTCAATGTAGTTTTAATTTGCATTTCTCTAATTCCATGGCTTTAAATGTACTTTTCCATAAATGGTGTGTGGTCAATGGAAAATCTTCAATCTGATTCTTATCCTTTGTTTTTTGTCTATTTTTAATTTTTAATTTTTATAAAATATGCATAACAAAATTCATAACATTTTAACTATTTTAAGTGCACAATTAAGTGGCATTAAGTTGTTAACATTGTTATGCAACCATATCACTACCATCCATTTCCAGAAATTTTTCATTTTCTCAGAGTGAAGCACTGTACCTGTTAAACACTAACTCCTCATACCCATTTCCCTCAGCCCCAGCAAACTCCAGTCTACTTTCTATCTCTGTGAATTTAAAGATCTCATAGATTCCATCTTACATAGGTGGAATCATAGTTTTGTGACCTTGTGACTGGTGATTTCACTTAGCATAATGTCCTGAAGCTTTACCCATGTGGTAGCATGTGTCAGAATTTCCTTCCCTTTTAAAGCTGAGTAATATTCCATTGATTGATAGACCACATTTTATTTATATCTTCATCCATCCATGCACACTGGTGCTATTTTCTTCTATTTGTTCTTGTGAATAGTTCAACTGTGAACATAGTTTTACAATTATCTGTTCAAGCCCTAATTTTATGTATGTGCCCAGGAGTTGGATTGCTGGATCCTATAGTAATTTAATGTTTAATTTTTGGTGGAACCTCCAAAAATGGAACCACTGATCTTTGTAACAGCTGTACCAATTTACATTCTTACCAACAATATGAAGGCTCCCAACTTTCCTATAGCCTTCCCAACCCTCATTATTTTCTGGAGTTTGTATATATATGTATACACATATCTGTGCACTGTGTGTGTTAAAACAATAATTAGCCATCCTAGTGGGCGTCAAGTAGTGTCCCATTGTGGTTTTGGTTTGCATTTTCCTAATGGTTACTAATATTGATCACTGTTTCGTGTACTTATTAGCCATTTTTATATATCTTCTTTAGAGAATTTGCCTATTCAAGTCATTAGCCCATTTTTTCCCCTGTTTTGTGATGCTGAGGTTTGAACTCAGGGCTTCAAATATGTTAGCACTCTATCATTGAGGCACAGCCACAACTCCTGGCCCATTTTCTGAATTAAGTTCCTTATCTTCTTATTGTTGAGTAATAGCTCTTTATATATTTTAGATCTGCAAGTATTTTCAGGTATATGATCAACAAGTTTTTTCTCCCATTTGGTGAATTGCCTTTTCATTCTCTTGATAGTGTCCTTTGATGCATAAACGCTTTTAATTCTGATCAACTCCTGTTTATTTATTTTCTTCTGTTGCCTATTACAAAGCTGTGGTAATCAGAACAGTGTGTTATAGGATCAAAGACACATTTAAAGACCACTGGGATAGAATAGGAAACCCAGAACTGAACCATCACATATACAGCCAAATGATTTTTGATGAGGATGTCAAGATCATCCAATGGGATTGGTGTCATATCTAAGAATTAACTGCCTAATCCCATTTTATGAAGCTTTCACCTAATATTTCCTACCAATAATTTCAATGTTTTAGGCCTTATGTTTAGGTCTTTGGTCCATTTTTTATCCATTTGTGTGTATATAGTGTTAGTAAAGCATCTAATTTCATTATTTTTCATATGGATATCTACTTTGCCCTGAACCCTGTGGTAAAACACACACATGCACACGCGTGCGTGTGCGCGCGCGCGCACACACACACACACACACACACACACAGACCTTTCCAATTGAATGGTCTTGGCAGCTTCATCAAAAAATCACTTGACCATATATGTGATGGTTTGTTTCTGGGTTCCCTATTCTACCCCTGTTCTTTAAGTGTGTCTTTGTTCCTGTACCACACTGTTCTGGTTCCATAACTTTGTAATATATTTTGAAAACAGGAGGTGTGAGATGTACAACTTTTTTCTTTCTCAATTTTGTTTGGCCATTGATTCTCATTGTCTTGTGTTTAGATTTTTATTTAGGAACTCAGAAAATTTATTACCTGCAAAACAATTTTGAAAGAATTATTCAAGGAATGCATCTAATAAAATAAAAATTAAATAAGAGAAACAGGAGATGAAAATTATCCATGATCAATTAACAAACCTTAAAACACAATGACATGTTACATTTATTAATAATATAGTCATTAAACTTGAAACAATTGTTAAGAACATAGAAACATGAAAAGTAAAAATAAGTTGGAATTAACAAATTAAATGATTTCAACAAAATATAGCAATAGCATAGAAAAAGAAGGGAATTCGTTTCAACTAAGGTTCCCCATGGATCACAATGCCAGAGCTTCTCCAAGAAGTTCAGAAGTGAGGATAGAGTTCCTGAGCCCTGTGGAAGGAATGGTCCACTTTCCCGGAATGTCAGCTTCTCATGGTTCTGACCCAATGCCACTTAAGTCTGCAGAGAGAAGCCTTTTTTAAATGGTGTCAGTGTTCATTTAAAAATTAAAGGGTGGAGCCGGGCACGGTGGTGCATGCCTGTAATCCCAGCACTTTGGGAGGCTGAGGCAGGAGGATCGCGAGTTCAAAGCCAGCCTCAGCAATGACAAAGCACTTAGCAACTCAGTGAGACCTTGTCTCTAAATAAAATACAAAAAAGTGCTGGGGATGTGGCCCAGTGGTCAAGTGTCCCTGAGTTCAATCCCTGGTAAAAAAAAAAAAAAAAAAAAAAAAAAAAATTAAAGGGTGGAATGGTATGTTGAGAGTGGAATTCACCATCCACACCATTTCATATGGTGTATTAGATACGTAAATTATTTTTGAGATGTTCATATTTAATTTTTAGTGTAAAAAAAATTAAGTCTTGACATTAAAATTTTAAATTCTCACTTTTCGTGCCTCCTGAACATCCTCTAATCTTCTCTTTTCCAGAGCTCCCAGGCTGTGCTCTTATGCCTTCCACTGCAGCAACAATGGGCCACTTTCAGCAGGGATGGTGCAGAGCTGATCCGAATGCCTGACTGCCACTCACCTTCAGAGAATCCAGGTGTCTGAAAAGTAAGTCCTGTGCTCATGGGGTCCTGGTGAGAGTGCAAGAGGGGTGGGTGCAGTAGATGTCTGTAACAGAGCTTGTAGAGGTTCTGAGAACAGATCACC
The DNA here is from genome assembly GCA_025594165.1 of Tamias sibiricus. Classification (NCBI taxonomy): domain Eukaryota; kingdom Metazoa; phylum Chordata; class Mammalia; order Rodentia; family Sciuridae; genus Tamias; species Tamias sibiricus. The sequence goes on from CM046659.1 coordinate 137,607,385, forward strand.
AGAAATCCGGTCTAAACCCCAGTACAGTGGACCCACTAAAGTCCACTGAGTAAGAATTCAGAGATGTGTTTCACATTGAAAAAAAAAAAATAGAATTTGAATTTAGGATAATAAACATTCTTAAAAAGATTGTGACTAAAGTGATTGGTAAGTGATTTGATTTATACCAGTGAAAAATTTACTTTGTAATTCTCTGTTGCCATCTGTTATAACTATGATTGATTTCAAAGTATTATAAGAGTAATATGAGCAAAAGGAAAATACTCTCATTATCTTAACACACTTAATTATTTTCATTTTTAATATTTCCTTTTAGTGCTTGTCCAAAAATATGATTTCTGTCTACTTTGCATGCTAACACAGTTATCCTTTTGCCTTATGTCCCCTGAAACAAACCTTTTTTTGCATCTTTTTTATTATGAAAAACTTCAAATTTATGGAAAAGTTGAATAAATAGAATGAAAACTCATATATTCTTCTTTAAGGATATTTAAAATTTTATTGTTCATTTTATCAAATATAGTGTTTTATTGTGGCATATTCATACATGAACATAACACTCTTGGATCAATTTTATTCCCTAGTACCTCTTCTTGCCCTCCTCCCTTTCCTTCCCTGGTCCCTTTCCTCTATCCTAATAGTCTCCCTTCTATTTTTATGGGATCCCCCTTCTTTCCCCCTTTTTTTTCCTCTCTAGTTTCTACATATGAGAGAAATCACATGGCACTTGTCTGAATTGGCTTATTTCACTTAACATAATGCTTTCCATAACCGTCCATTTTCCTGAAAATGACATACTTTCATTCCTTTTTATGGTTGAATAAACCTCTGTTATGTATATATACCACATTTTCTTTAACTCTTCATGTATTGATTGATAACTAATCTGGCTCCATAATTTGGCTAGGGTCAGTTGTGCTCAAATAAAGATGGGAATACATGAATCTCTAAAGAATGTTGTCATTAATTCTTTTTGATGGATACTGAGCCTTGGTTTAGCTAGATCATATGGTTGCTCCACTTTTATTTTTTTACATCCTCTATACTGATTCCCATAGTGCCTATATTCATTTATATGATTAAGGGTCCCTTTTTCTGCATCCTTGCTGGCATTTTTTATTTATATTGTTGATGATTATTATTGTGACTGAAGTGAGATGGACTATCAGTTTAGTTTTGATTTGCATTTCCCTGATGGCTAAAGATGTTGACATTTATCATATACTTGTGGCCATTTGTACCTCTTTATTTTTTTATTAAAACTCATATATTCTTCATACACACAGAGGGTTGTCAGTTTATATTTGTGAGTATGTATGTGTGTGTTCAATTTTTGGTCTGAAACATTTGAGGGTAAACCACAGGCATCATGGCATTCTTTGGCATGAATCTAAGAATATAGCCATCTTCTACAAAACCAGAGTATCATTACCACTGTGAAATTTAAACTGAAAAAGTAACATTATCCAATACATTGTCCCTGTTTGGGTACCCTGAATTGTCCCCAAAATATTCATCATAACTCTTTTCTGTCTAGCACTTAGTGTCATGCACTGGGTTTCATTATCTTTCTAATCCAAAACCCTGCTTTTGTTTGTAATTTTTGACAATCATATTTTCCTATTTCCTTTTTGCTGTAAATAGAACCCAGGGCTATGCTCATGCTAGGCAAGCACTTTATGACTGACCTACACCCCAGCTCCCAATATATATCATTGAGGAGCAAGTTTAGGTTGTGTGTATGTATACACGTGTATGTGTTTGTTGAGGGGGTGCTCACGGATTGAACCTAGGGTCTCCCACATCCTAGGCAAGGGCTCTAACAGTGAGCTCCACCCTTAGCCCCAACATATTGATACTTTTGAAGAATCTAAGCTTTTTTTTAATAGAAAGTCTCACAAAATCGATTTGTTTGATAGTTTGTGCCCATTTAGATTTAGGTAAACATTCTGTCTCTCTTCATACCACATCAGTGGGAACACTGTTATTTGACTTATTAACTGGTGATGATAAGGTTATTCTCTTGGCTAAGGTGTTTCTACCAGAGCACCACTTTATAAAGTCACCTTTTTTATATCTTGTAATTAGTAAGTTGATGAGGCAGACTTTGAGACCACGTGAGTGTCTCTTCTGGGGCAAATTTTCATCAAGTGCCATTAGCATCCTCTCATGGTTATATTGTAAATTTTAACTCATCCGTTAATCAGGTCATAAGACTTTCCTATCACACGGTCCTTCATTTTTCACATTTTCCATGCTCGTGAGATCACCACACAAGAGAGTATATTGAGACAGTCAAGAACAAGACTCTAGGTTGGGCACGGTCGTACACACCTGTAATCCCAGCATTTAGGAGGCTGAGGCAGGAGGATTGCAAGTTCAAAGCCAGCCTCAGCAATGGCGAGGCACTTAGCAACTCAGTGAGACCCTGTCTCTAATAAAATACAAAAAGGGGCTGGGGATGTGGCCCAGTGGTTGAGTGCCCCTGAGTTCAATCCCTGATACCAAAAAAGAAAAACAAAAGAACAAGACTCTAGCTGAGCACAGTGGTGCACACCTATAATCCCAGTGGCTCTGGAGGCTGAGGCAGGAGGATCGCGAGTTCAAAGCCAGGCTCAGCAAAAGCGAGGTGCTGAGCAACTCAGTGAGACCTGGTCTCTAAATAAAATACAAAAAAATAGGGCTGGGGATGTGACTCAGTGCTTGAGTGTCCCTGAGTTCAACTCCTGGTATACACACACACACACACACACACACACAAAAAAAAAAAAACCTCTGAAATTAGACTGTCTAGTATGCATCTCCTCTCTATCACACACTAGTCAGATGACCTTGAGTAGATACTTCACCTCACAATCCTTCAGTGTCCTTATGAAAGTCGGGAGACTGAAAGTGACCATTTCATGGGGTCACTCTGTGGCTAGCCCTTACTAATGGTCTGAGAGCAAACTGGATGTTATTTCACTGCTGAGATCTTTTATAAGACCCTTGGAAAAAATTCTAGTAAACCTGAGTGACAGGGCAGATGTTCCCCATGATCTGAGTAGTCATATAAGTCCCTGCATTTAGAACATTGCAAAGAAATGCAAAATCACCATGACAGGAAGCATTCATCAGAAGACAATGTCCTGATGAAGTACACATTTGCCATTCTGGTTATTTCTTTCTTTTTTTTTTTTTTTTAGTATTTTTTTTTGTTTTTTTTTATTATTTATTTACTTATTCATCATGCACAAGTATAGTATCTTTTTACATACAACTGCTTGTATACAAAGTATATAAGTACCATTCAGATCTTCAGTCATGCATTTAGGATAATGATATCCATCTCATTCAACCACCAATTTTTTTCCAACCCCCCCCTTACTCCCTCCCTCCCCTCCCTTTCCGTTATTTCTAATCCACTCAGTCACCCTAACTCCTTCCTATGTTTGGGTCTCCCTGTTCTGCTGTGATTTTGCCTTTCAATCACCAGTAACCAACTGGATTTCTTGTTCAACTATTGTTAGATTACCTTCTGATTAGACCAAAACCCTATGGTTTTATGGGCACTCTGTTGGCACAGAATGAATCTTCCTTGAGAATGTTTTGACAATTTTACCAAGAAAATGGCTTGAGAATACAGGTTGGTTTAGAAGTTACACACAATACAGATTAGAGTGAGTCTTAAAAAAAAATAAAAAATATTGCCATTGGAAAAGATGTTAGTATCTTTAAAAATGCTTCCTCAGAAAAATCAACGTGCCTAATTTTATTCCACACAACCCTTAAAAATAGACAAGGGCTGGGTGCAGTGGTGCACACCTGTAATCCCAGCAGCTTGGGAGACTAAGGCAGGAGGATCATGAGTTCAAAGCCAGCCTCAGCAACTTAGCAAGGCCCTAAGTAACTTAGCAAGACCCTGTCTCAAAAAAACAAAATAGGCTGGGGATGTGGCTTGGTGGTTAATCACTCCTGGGTGCAATGCCCAGTACCAGAAATATATATGTATAGGCAAGGGTTGATGATCACAAAGAATGATATTAGTAGTGTTCATCCTGCATCCACCATGCTTTCTACTTACTTCCTAACGGGCTGAGCTTGGGGGATGGCCCAGTGGGTATCACCTGTTCCCTGATTCGTGGAGTGTTACAACCCAACCAGCCTGTGGTTGCCAGAACAAAGGACAAGCCCTGCAGACCCAGAGAGCCACAGCAGCACGCCTCCCAGCACCTGCTGCTTTCTCCTTGTTAGCCATTCACATGCCAGGTTCTGCTGCTCATCCTCTTGGCCCCTTGATTCAGTCCTTGGGGACAGGTCTATGCTGTCTCTATTTTTCCAGGTGCGGGCAGGGCATAGTGATTTATAAGATGAACAAAGTGCAGTTAAAAATAACGTCTCTGGTTCTGCATAAACACTGAAGAAATCACCTGGATTTCATTTGAATGTGTGGACAGAGATGTCAGAGCTGCCTCTTTTTTGTTTCCCAGAGTTCATCCTGTGGAATTTCTGTCTACTTGGACCTCAGAGTTCCCTGGTCTGGAGTGAGTACTACACTCCCAACCTGTGTGGTGGGGAATAAAGTTGAGGCAGCTTGAAGTCAAGGAAAAGACCCCTGTTGAGAAAGAAGCCCTCTTCCTAGAGACTTGCAAATCCTAGGCCACGTGGGGCAGAGGAGAATGTAGACACCTTCTTTTGGGAGGCTTGAACAAGGCCCCTGTATCACTCTCCCTCCTCATCTGTAGTAATCCTATCCTGCAGCTGTTCCTAGGAGCTCATATGCAGTATGATGAAAATATGGTGTCTTCCTATGGAGCCCACATGCTGTGACCTCCCCAAGAAGGACAGAGATTTGGGTCCTAAGGCAGCCAGATGTAGGGGGTGGGACACACTTAGGCCATAAGAAAGTACAGGGAATCAGGGGACCTGATGTCTGCCTTGGGAATCAATGTATTACTCAACTTCCTTCACTATGACAAAATACCTGAGATGATATCAACTTGTAAGGTTGAAAAGTTTATTTTGTGTAGTGGTTTTGAAAGTCTTAATCCATGGTCAGATAGCTCTGTTGCAAGGCAGAGCATCATGGTGAGGATAGTGTAGTGGAGCAAAACTGCTCACATCTTGGTGGCCAGGAAATAGAGAAACATGAAGGAGCCAGGGACCCAATATCCACTTCAAGGGCATGCCCCCAGTGACCTAACTTCCTTCCACTAGTCCCGACCTCCTAAAGTTTCCAACACCTCCCAGTAGTTCCATGGACTGGTAACCAAGCTGTCTAACAGTGGCCTTTGGGGGACACTCCAGATCCAAATTACAGCATTCAGGCTGTGCCCACTGGTGCCAAACTGGAACAGTAGGATGGGGACAAATTGCGCTGAATGCAACAGACTGTGGTCTTAATGTAGTTCTGAGTCCTGGAATCAGTTATATATTCATTGCCTTTTAACTGGGTGGCCATGGCATGTCCGTTGGCCTTGGAGAGCTTCAGTTTCCATCCATCCTGTAGAGAATGTGGTCCCTGTTGAGTCAACCTCCTGGCATGGCTTTGGGGTAATATGTTCTTGCAGTCCTAGATGCTAGTCCAAGGGCATGGCTACATGTTCAACTTCCTTCTTCATTCTCTAACGGTGCATTTATAACCGCTGAGCACTGGAGATTACTCATGGAACACCCTTTTCCTAACCCTCAGGGATCTAAATTTACCTCTAAATTCTGCAGAGGTTCAAGCCTCTGCAGAAGGTGAACCAAGGCTGACAGTTTGAGTACTATGACTTTTTTTCTCTTTTAAATGGAAAAGCTTTTAGATCCACGCTTCCTGAAGCAGAGGCAAGCTGCAGCTGTAGGAGGTTGAGCCCTGGTCTCCAATGCTATTCCTGTGCCATTCAGAGCTTCCTCATCCCCGGATCTGGTTACACCAGGCCCTGACTGTGAGGCCAATATAAAAGGAAAGTGGATCAGCTTTCTTTATCTTAGTTTCCTCTTCCATGAAACATGGATGGTGATGGGAGGCTCACGTGAGGATGGATGAAGGAAGTGAATACACGAGGAGTTCCCAGGCCATTGCATCTGCTGAGAACACTAGAAATCTTAGTGATGATACAATTACCCTAAGTTTGAGGAGTAGGGAGCCACCTAGCTCAGAGTGAGTCCTCAGTGAATTTCAGCTCCCTTTCCTCTTCCTGCCCTCACTCTGCCCCAGTGATCATGATGAGCAGCAGTGTTGTGAGGATACAGTTCAGTGCTGCTCCTGAGGTCATTTTGCAGTGGGAAGGGCTGTGTCCCCTCAGGGCATGCCTGAAAGCTGTGATTCAGTATTTTAGTTATGTTTTCTTTACCATTTTCTTGTATCACGATGCCCAGAATTAAGAGCCCAAGTATCCACAAAGGCCTCCTGTGTGCCAACATTTGTCAGACACTGCAGATTTACTGAGGAATGAGACTGGTCACATCTCTCCAGCCCAGCAGAGTGACATGGCTGGCTAACATCTGGCCCCTTCCAAATTGCCCCCCATGCTGTCCTTCCTGGCCTCTTGGACGCTCTCCTGATCTTTCCAGCCTGACCAGGAGCTGACGGCAGGAGTAGCTGGCTGTGCTCCAAGACTGTCTTTCAATGCTCAAAGGATGAGGCCCTGTGGTGGCCCCAGGCACGCTCTAGCCTACTATAGGAATCCTGTGTTCCCACTTTCATATTTCTGTTAACATCTAACATTGTACATCATAAATTTAAATAGAGGCAAATATTTTTAGTGTATTATAAAACAATAGCACTTAAAACAGTTCTATTATTTTTCAAATATATACACAGTGGAATATAAATACTCCCTTTCGTTTCATGGAAAATTCATTGCTACGGTCTTCTTTCATCTTGAAAATTAATACTTCTTTGGTTTTGCCATGATTTTATGGGGATTTTTTGAGGGGGAGTGAGTTGTTTGTTTGATTGTTTGGGATTGAGCCCAGGGCCTTGTGCATGCTAGTCACATGCTCTACTACTGAGTTACACATTTAGCCTTTTTCCCTTTGAATTTGAATATCTATTCCATGTTCCTATCTCAGTCCATTTTATGTTGCTATAACAAAATACCTGAGGCTGGGAGTTTTATAATGTAAAGAAATTTATTTCACTCATGATTCTGGTAGCTAGAGGGTCCAAACAGCTTGATGCCAGCATCCTTGCTGGTGCTTTACCCTACCAGCTATACCACAACATGGCAGAGAGGCAGAAAGAGAAACAGCCACATGCAGAAATGACCAAGCATGTGTGGTAAGCTTGCTTTATGAAAACTTGATTTCGAAGAACTAGAAAGCAACATTGATCCCTTCCAGGTGTGGCACCCTCATGACCTAGCTTCTTCCCACTAGGCCCCACCTTTAAAGGTGACCAAGATTCCTGCACAGGAGCTTTTGAGGAACACACTTATACCATCTCCACCCCACAGCATTAGGTTCCAGAGAACCCTATTGTAATTTTGTACTTAAATTCACTAATCATGCCGGGCACAGTGGTGCACACCTGTAATCCCAGTGGCTCAGAAGGCTGAGACAGGAGGATTGCAAGTTCAAAGCCAGCCTCAGCAACAGTGAGGCACTAAGCAACCCAATGAGACCCTGTCTCTAAATAAAATACAAAATAGGCCTGGGTATGTGGCTCAGGGTTCAGTGCCCCTGAGTTCAATCCCTGGCACCCTCACCCAAAGAAATTCACTAATCACTTCATCACATTTCGTATTATATGTAGACCTATAAAAATGTGTATTATAAAACTTTATTATAGATTGAATTATTGTTATCATGGTTAATCATTAGTGTACATTTAATCAAAATAGCATTATTACATACAAATACATAACAAGAAAGGGTTTCCTATTTTTGTTTTGTTTTGTTGCACTGGGGATTGAACCCACAGTCTTGCACATGCTATGCAAGTGCTCTACCACTGAGCTCTGTCCTCTGCCATTTTTTAAAATATATTTTAAAAAATTTTAGTTGTAGATGAATACAATACCTTTATTTTAATTATTTTTATGCAGTGCTGAGAATTCCTTTGCTGCACTTTGCTGAATTCCCTCTATACAATATGGTCATTGCTAGAGCATACAAAAGCTCAATTCTCAGACAAAATCATCTGTTAGCATGTGCTGAAGCTTTATTTCACTTACTCCTTAATAAGGGAACCAACAAGAAGACAAACGGTCTGACTCTAAGAGCAGTGATATAACAGAGATTTATAGATTTATGAAACCCAGTGTCCCACATATGTCATACAAGGGCTCTAACCACTCAGCCACAACCCCAGCCCTTAATATTTATCTTTGGGACAGGATCTTACTAAGCTGCCCAGGCTGTCCTTGAACTTGTGATTCTCCAATCTCAACCTCCCAAGTAGTTGGGATTACAGGTATGTGCACCATGCCTGGAAGAAGAAGATCTCTTAATAGTGTGCACAACACAACAGAGGGGCATCTGAAAGGACCTGGTGTGAAGAATCTTTAGCTGGTTCCTTTGTGGGTGCCTGGAGGTTTCCCACCCAAGTCTTTCCTTCTCTCCTGAAGACTGCACTATGGGTAAAAAAGGATTTGCTGAGCAGGCAGTTTCCCCCAAGATGAACTTTGGGAAAGATTTTACATGGGTCTTGAGAATTTAAAATTTGATTATTTAAAAGTGTCCCTTGCTAATGTCACCTTGAAATGACTGAATGCACACTAAGGTGTGCCCGGAGCTCAATTGATGGCCACTGCCCTTGGGTCTCTCTGCTCAGACCTAGCTCCATCACCCACCAAGTACAGTGGGCCTGAGGCTACACCCTGGCAGATGCCCCTTTGTCACTACCCTGCTGTTGCTCCCCTTTGTGCCTATTCCATAAAGTCCCAATACTCCTCACCCTTAACAGCTTCTCTGGGAAACATGGAACCTTCCAGGAAGCAATGGTGTCCTTTGTGTGGACATTCAAGTATCAGTATGGATCAAGAATCTTCCAGAGTTCAGAAAGGGCTCTTAGATTTTGATGCTTTGAAATATATAATAGTCACACTCTGGATCTCCCTTTCCTGGAACATGTGCCCCCATATTGGCTGCACCCTTGTGTGTGACCTTCCTCTGCAGAGCCTTAGCAAGATGTGTACTACAGTGAAGGTTGGGAAGGTCCTAGTGACCAGAGCTTGGATCAGTTTCAGTGCCTTGATTCCAAGCTGTGGAGAAGTGCACAGTCCCCATGAAAGAGCCTGGATGTAAGTTCACAAAAGACTTGCACACATGCTCTGGGTCAGTTCTTGAATCTTTAGGGATAAGAGGAGCCTGCTGTCCACATCAATGTTGTGAATGAGATGGCCAGTTAGGATAAAGCCAGGGAACCCTGTCATTGAGCCCTGAGCATCCCTAAAGGCATATTGTTTTTCAAGGATACATAAACATAGGAAGCTTTTAAATAATCAGCTTTCAAATTAAGACCATTTTCTATTAAAATCATTGTTCAGCACTTTTCTGAATTCCCTCTATACAATATGGTCATTCCTAAAGCATACAAAAGCTCAATTCTCAGACAAAATCATCTGTTAGCATGTGCCAAAGCTTTATTTCACTTACTCATTAATAAGGGAACCAACAAGAAGACAAATGGTCTGACTCTAAGAGCAGTGATATAACAGAGATTTATAGTTAGTTGGAAAAAAAATACAGAAATAAGATGCTAAGTTAAGCTAACTGTAAGAGCAAGAAAAAAATACCATATTTGGAGTTAACTTTGTTATTAGGTGGTAAAAATCGTAGTAAATTGTCAATTTCTGTAGGCTAACCTCTAACATTACAGGACTATAAACCCTTTGCATTTTATCAACTGTGAATTAATAGATAAATGTTTTTTTTATTTTATAAAGGGTATTCTTCATTAAAATTTTATTTCTGAGACCATGAAGTGGGCTCAATATTATTAAAGTACATAATTGGATTTGTTTATAAAGTTAACAGATACACAAAACATTTTTCAGTTTTAATTTCTAACACAGTAAATAGAGTCCACATTTTAAAAAATAGCTCTTTGAAATCCCTAGTCATTTTTTTAATTATTTATTTACTTATTCATAATGCACAAGTATAGTATCTTTTTACATACAACTGCTTGTATACAAAATATATAAGTATCATTCAGATCTTCAATCATGCATTTCGGATAACGATATCCATCTCATTAAACCACCAATTTTTTTTCCTTCCCCCCCTCCCCCCTTGCTCCCTCCCTTCCCCTCCCTTTCCATTGACCATTCTAGTGTTCCTTTTGATGTTTCTCAAGAGCTTCAGAATAGGATCAAGCAAGCCTATTAGTTTGTGTTCCATCAGGATATAAAGAATTCAAGAAACCACCATTTTTCCCTTTTCTCTGAGAATTAGCTAAATGAATATGGCTGCTAAATTGTGAGCAATCATGTAATAAGTCTTAAGATGTCGCTGTTGGGCCTACACAAGGAATTTGAGCCCTGGTGTAGATAATGAAAGGGCATCTCTGGCAGGCGCTTCTGACATGCCTCCCAAACATTCCTGCTTCCTGACATCCCATCATGTGTAGCCCCTGCCCTTGCATGGGGGCTGTGCTCAGTGACTTGCTTCTCATGAACAGAATACAGCAGAAGTGGTGGGCTGTCACATCCAAGATCGGGTCAGAAAGATTGCGACTTCCCTCTTGGTCACACTCTCTCCGACTCCTCTCATATTGTGAGTCTGATAAAGCAAGCAATTATTTGTGGTATCCTCCATGAAACCACCCACAGGGCAAAGAACTGAAGTTCTTAATTCAGCAACCCTCAAAAACAATCCTGCCAAGTTCAGGAGGATCCTTCCTCGGTTGACCTTCAGATGGGATGCAGCTCCCAACACCCAACATTTTGATTACAGCCTTGTGAGAGACTCTGAACAGATACCCAGCTAAGCTGTACTCTTGATATCTGCCCTACGGAAAATGAGATTATAAATATGTATTGTTTTAAGTTTCTAAATTTGGGGGTAATTGATTTAACATCACTGGATAGCTCACATAGCATTCATGAAATTTATGGTCTTGATTGTACTTGGATATGTGCATCTCATCAAAGAGCTCATTTATCTTTTTCTCTGCTTCTTCCATCTTCCTTCTTCTTCCTCCTCCTCCATTCTTAATTAATCTTTCTTTCTTGGTTCTTGTTCCCTTTGGGTTCATCTCCTTTGCAGCTCTGGTCACATCCTTGGTCTTTGATTGATTAGAGAGGTTGAAATCAAAGGCAACTTATTTGTAGAGGCCATGAGCAGTTCAGAAAGAAATAGTCCATTCTTGACCAATAGCAAGAAAGTGTTCTTTGTGGAAATCAATTGCTTCAAACTTGCTGAAGCTGTTTCCTCCAGGGCTGCAATGCTTCTTATTTTTCTTGAGCCAATGCCCAGTGTTTGAATGGAATTGGTTTTCCCATTCTTTCCTCAAGAGAGTGTGGACAGATACATTTTCTGCTTAAAAATACAGTTTCTTTCTTGGATTTTTGTTGTCGCCTGAAGTGCTTGGAGCAATGGAGCCGCGGGAAGAACTTCAGAAGCAAACTGGAGACAAACAGCTTTTTATTCTGATAACTTTTCTCTCTGGTTCTAACAACAACTAACACACGCTAAACACACCACTAAAATGGCGCTGACCCGATCAGCAATTTCGGCCAAGTCACTCGAGATCCCGCAACAAGTCTCGTGAGACTACGGGAGGAGACAATGCCCAAATCTCCACGGCTCATAGTCAACTGCAATTCAAGCCAATCCCCAAACAGGGCTCCTGCAGATTTTCTATTCATCAGTTTCAGTACAGAAACAACCTTTTAAGAAGTATGAGTTCTTTAGCTATGATATAAAAGTTACCAAAAATAAATCTTCTGAAGGAATAGAACTCCAGAGGGTTTTTGTTAGGTTTCCAGGTTTATTGGCTTAAGAGTATATTTTCAAATAAATCCATAGATAATGACATCAGTGGCCCTGTCCAATCCTTTTGTCCATGCTCACTACCAGGCACTGTGCTGAGGGATCTCCACCACAACCACCACAACCATGTTTCTTGCCACGGGTCATCCCAGTGAGATCAGCAAGTGGAGCCTTCTTACCATCATCATTTAGGGACTCCCCCTTCTTCTGTCCAGGGGGTCCATCATGTCCTGGGGTCTCTGACCCTCCCCAAGCCATTTATAATGAGATAACAAATAAGAGATAAGATAAGCAGGGTATGGTGGTGCATGCCTGTAATGCCAGTCACTCAGGAGGCTGAGACAGGAGGATTATAAGTTCAAGACCAGCCTAGGTCACTTAGCGAGGCCTAAGCAATTTAGCAAGACCCTGTCTCAAAAAAATACCAAGGGCTGGGGATATGGCTCAGTGGTTGAGTGCTCCTGGGTTCAGTCTAGTACCAGAACTAAAGAGAGAGAGAGAGAGAGAGAGACAGACAGACAGACTAGGTATTATATCAGAGAGAAGTTGGGATCCAAGGGGAAGTTCAAGGCCAGGCCTTGAAATTGCCCATATTAATTCTACATCACCTTCTGCTGACCAGGAACTTTGTCACGTAGACACAGCCAACTGCACAAAAGACCAGGAAGTGTAATCTATAAATGTAAAAGAAAGGGTTGTGAACCGCATCAGACAATGTCTTCAGTAGGCTTTTAATCTCCAGGTTGTAAACATGATCAACTGTACTTTTCCCTTCTGACACAGTAATAGTCTTACTTCTTATTTAATAGATAAGAAATAGTTTTATTTCTTATTTAATTTCCATGTATTTATTGGTTGGTGTTATGACATAGGAGATTCAACTTCATTTTTCCAAATAGATTGCCAATTTATTTTATAGTATACTCCTTTCCCCATAGGGTTCGTATCAATTTGGGATTCTCCACATTTATCATTCTGCCAGTTAACAATGCTCTTGGCTTTGAGTGACAAGAGAAAGGAGCACCAGGGACTTCAAGATAATTTGAAGATAAGTTTATGTTTGCACAATGGTCTTGAGTCAGTGCTGTAGTTGAGCTTTTTGCTTAGTGGTATCAGGGCAGCATCTGTGATGTTCTCTTGATGTTGCCCTCATGGTCACAGGCTGCTATAGTTTCCTCACGTTACATCACTTCAAGTGGGGAAGGGGGAGAAATGGGAGGATTCTGTGCATGCCCCTTTTATTAGGAAAGCTACCTTGCTAAAGGTAGCCTGTCAGATTTCCTCTTAAATTCTAGGGAATTATGGAAGGAGATATGGTCACATGGATACTTTTAGCTCTAAGAATAATTGACAGAGCAGAGATCCAAATCATCTTGATTTACTTAGACCAATCAAGGGGGTGAATCAGAGTCAGTCTCTCCCTCCCTCCCTCCACCCCCTCTCTTACACACACACACACACACACACACACACATACACACAGAATCTGTTTTCCTCTTCTCCCACTTTGGTCTGACTCTCTGTCCCTGTACCACTGCTTTAATAACAGTGCTTTTGTGTGTGATATGTAGAAGGACAGACTTCTGCATCCACTTTGTTATTCATACAATCTTCTGGGCTGGGGATATACCTCAGTGATAGAGCACTTGTCTAGCATACACAAGACCCTAAATTCAGTCTCCAGTACTGAAAAAATAAAAGCAAAACAAAAAAACCTACACTACAATCTTCCAACCTGTATATTTAAGTTCTCTTTTTCAATGAAGATTGAGCGTTTTTTGCAAAAGAACAAAATAAAAGTGTTTTTCATTTTTATTGTGTTTTCCCTAGTTCATAGAATACTCTTTTGGTATCAGTTACTATGGATCATTGTTTATTTTAAATGCTTCATTGGCTAATATTGGTATGTTGGAAAAGTATTGATTTCTGTATGTTGACTTGTTCTAGCCATTTAAATTTTTACTTGTTCTAATACTTAGTCATGCACTTGTTCTGTACTTCTAAAATTGTCATTATTAGATCTGATCATTCCTCTAAGTTTGGGAGCAAATTAGTAAATTAAAGAAAGTTCTCCCTATTCCAGGATGAGTTGGTATAATATGCTAGTGTGGAGTTTTTTAGCATGTTTTGAAATCATCATATGGTTTTTTTCTTTGAATTTAACAGCAAATATATAATGTATGTTAATATTATATATTGCCATTAGAAATATGTTTGGCTGTAGTTACAGAGAAAGGAAATAATAGAAGATTTAGTAAGAGGAAAATTTATTTCTCTATCATGTGAGTCTGGAGCCAGGCATTCCAGAGATGCTTTGTGCATCTCCAGAAATTTCCATGCACTCACCTCCTTCCACCTCATATCAAGGACTCCCTTTATCAAGGACTCAAGACAAGATGGCTCCAGGGCCCTTCTTTATCTTTCTATTTTTTTTTCTACAGTTTAGATGCAATTTCTCATCTTTTAAGTTTCACATCTGTAAAAATGACATTTGCCTTAGATTTTCTTTTCCTCTGTTGTTTCTTTTCTAGTTTTAGCCTCTGAATCATTCTTTCATCTATTCATTAAACATAAGTTCAACTGTTTGACTTAATTGGCTTGAACAAATAGGAGTTCATATGAAAACTGTAATAAAATTCCAAAAGTGGTTTGTTTAAGACTGGCACACATGCTTAAGGATACCAGCAGGGTGGTGTTTCTACTCCATCTAACTTTTGGTGGGTTTTGTCCTCTTGCTTCATAGCCCCAAAATAGTGAGTATACTTGCAGCTATTATTCCCTTGCTTAAAACAGAAAAAAAAAAAAGTGGTAGAAAAGCAACATGGGAAACAGCTATTCTAGTTAAGTGTGTCCCTCTACTTTTCCCCGATGAACAAGATTCTATCAGCCGTAGGCTGTCAGGTGGAGGGTAGAAAACACCTAAAATAGTGTACCTTCTGGTGTTGTTATATCTTCTGGCTACATATTTTACTCTATTACCAAGTTTTTGTATCTTTGTTCATTTTTCTAAGGCACCTGTCATTCATGTTTCTATCCTCAGAAACTTTCACTGGCCTGTGATACGGTCAAGGCTACTTACTGTGACAGTACAGATGGCTGACCCTAGTCTTTCCCCACAGCCTTCATGGCCACTGGCTCTCCTCGATATACAAGGGTCTTTGTGCTATTCACCTCTGTTTGTGTTGTTCATTCAGCCTGGAATATGCTTTTTTCAGCCTACCTAAATCCTCAAACTCCTCTTGGGTCAGGGGTGTAGCTCAGTGGTGGAGCACTTGCCTGACATACAGAAGGCCTTGGGATTCATTCCCCAGCTCTGCAAAAACAAAAAACAAAAAAAGAAAAACCTTATCTTATTTTCAGCCTTCTTTCATTCATTGTGCCAGGCAAAAAGAAGTATTCTTTCCTTGAATTATGAATTTGCTTGTAAACAACATTATATTTATTCCAATCGGGGTAGAATTTTGGATTATGGTGATTTTCATATATGTGCAACAGAATAGAGTAGAAAGTTCAACTTAGGGTTTTCATTTTCCTTTTGTTCATTCACTCAGCATATGTATTTAGCATCTGGTATATTCCAACCAGTGGTAACAAGACAAATATGTGAACCCCACCTTCCAAAGAAGCACTCAGAGAGGGAAGGAGCAAGGTTGGGGGCAGCAGCTCAAGGCTCAAGGTGCCCGCCTCATCCATCATAATGACAATAGGAGGCTGTATATTTTTTCTTTGTATAGAATGTGTCTTTACCCAGATAAAATGCTGAATAAAATGACTGGAATCAATATTAGAGGTACCAACCTGATTAGTGAGTTGTTTTTAATTTTTTAACCCTTGTTGAGGGCACATTAGTCTACACAGACACATATTTTATACCAGTGTAACATCTGGATTTATAAACCTGGAGAATAGAAACACAAATCTTTCAAAGCAATGGCATCTTACATGCATTCCATGCTGGAGGTTTAGCATCATGCCGGGAAGCTCTGCTGAAGATTTTCAAGGATGAGATAATGCCTTTGACACCCTAGGTTCCCTGGGAAGGTGGTCATTTCAGAGTGTGGACATGTACACAGTTGCAAAGTCATGGTTCTTCGTGAATCAGAACAGGTATCAGCATGTTTCCTGACATTACAAAATTCATTTCCAGATTCAAGTCTTTCTTCGGAATTAATGATTATTATTCCTATGGATTCTTTAAGAATTGCCTAGTCTTTATATGCATTCAAGACAGGAAATGGCACGGAAAGAGTAGTCTTTAGATCTTTGGGGATCATGAGCCACTGACTGTGATCATAGCTGTACACCTGCTCTCATATTATGAACCCTTGAAGAAATGTATATGTCATTGCTTAGTGTATCATTTCAGTACATACAAGTAAAAACCTCAGTGGATCCTGCACTACTCCCAAAGATATACATTTTAAGAGACATTTCCTCCATTTTTCCATACTTAAGATAAAATCATGAAGGTGTAATCAGGTGTCAACTAAGAAAATGTTTTGCTTCCCATCATGCATCTATGCACATGAAGTATGTCAATGCATCAGATGCTTTTTGCTTGAAAACTTGTGAAGCTGCCCTGTTCCATTTATAAAGGATGGCATTATGTGGATGGCAAAATGATGACCTTTGGATCAAAATAGGTCTAGGTAGGAATCATATCTCTGCCAATGGGATCTCTAGACTTCAGTAAAGTGGATAAAGCTGTGCACCTCTTGTCTGTATGACAGGTAACTTATTTATAAAACACTTAGTATAGTCAGTGTTATTGTGCATACTTTGCAAATAGTACTCATTTTCCTCATTTCAACATAGAGAAGATTTAGGCCTATGGAAAGATTTCATTATTTAACTCCATTCAAATAAAATTTGAAGCTGGGCGCGGTGGCGCACGCCTGTAATCCCAGCACTTTGGGAGGCTGAGGCAGGAGGATAGCGAGTTCAAAGCCAGCCTCAGCAATGGCGAGGCACTTAGCAACTCAGTGAGACCCTGTCTCTAAATAAAATACAAAAAAGGTCTGGGGATGTGACCCAGTGGTCGAGTGCCCCTGAGTTCAATCCCCGGTACCACAAAAAAAAAAAAAAAAAATTGACACCAAGATAAAATGGATTAATCTCCAGGAAAACATAGTCTAATAAAATTGAACCCTACAGAGATAGAAAATCTAAAAAGAGCAATAACCATAGGGAAAAAAATAGAGAAAGTTGTAAAAGAGATATCCACTAAGGAAGCACAGGAACAGATTGATTCACAGAGGAAGTCTATCAAACCTTCAAATACCAGATGACCCCAATGCTACTTAGGTCACTACAGAGTATTGAAAGGAAAATAAAATTTGAATTTTGTTTTAGATATATAATGTTGACTATCACACATAAAAATAAAAACCATTAATCAATCTAATTCATTACATCAATGTAAAAATTTAAATAAAAATTAATAAACTGGGGCTGGGGTTGTGGCTCAGTGGTAGAGCACTTGCCTCACACATGTGAGGCACTGGGTTCAATCCTCAGCACCACATAAAAATAAACAAAGATGTTATGTCCATCTAAAACTAAAAAAAAATAAATTAACAAACTGAATCAAAAAACACATAAACAGAAACATCAATGAATGATTTAAAGGTATTTATTCCAGAAATATGAATGAGGTGCAATAATAGGAATTCCATTACTAGAATTTATCATATTAATAAATCTTAAAAGAAATGGCTGGGTGTGGTGGCATGTGCCTGTAATCCTAGGGGCTCAGGAGGCTGAGGCAGGAGGATCCTAAATTCAAAGCCAGCCTCAGCAAAAGTGAGGTGCTAAGCAACTCAATGAGATCTTCTCTCTAAATAAAATAACAGTATAGGGCTGGGGATGTGGCTCAGTGGTCAAGTGCCTCTGAGTTCAATCCCTAGTACCCCTACCTCCAAAAAAAATGAGAGAAAAAAAATGTATGAAAGTTAATATCCATATATTATTAAACCACCCAAAAAAGAAATTTATGGATACCCTTTATGTGGGGGTGTGGGGGGGATACCAGAGATTGAACCCAGGGGCGCTTAACCACTGAGTACATCTCCAGCCCTTCTTACTTTTTATTTTGAGAGACGATCTCATTAAGTTGCTTAGAGCCTTGCTAAGTTACTGAGGCTGGCTTTGAACCTGTGATTCTCCTGCCTCAGCCTCCTGAGTCACTGGGTTTATAGGCATGTGCCACTATGCCTGGCAATTTATGGAACCTTTTAAACGTGTGTGTACATGTGAGTGTAGACCAAAAGTCATCAGCCAGCATATTATCACACCAATAATGAAACACTAAAATTATTCTCACTGAAGTTTGGAGCAAAGCAAAGATGCCCATTACCTCTAATAGTACTTGATATCATATTAAAGGAGGCATTACTCAATGCCATTTAGATGTAAGAAAATAGAGGCTGATGAATTAAAAATTAAATGTTAACACAATCCTTATTTGCATTTGCTATGATGGTATATCTCCGTAAAACCAAAAATAAAAAAACCCTATGGAAAGAATTGCTAAAAATAGTAGGACTTTAGTAAAATAGCAGAATTTAACACAGAGAAATCAACAGCTTTGCTTGTAAATACAATAACAAGTTGACACACATAATAAGAAAAAAAGATACCTTTTACAAATACCTTGGCATAAATCTAACAAGCAAATACAGAAATAGACCAATTACATATGCAAATGTATCATACAATAATGGAAGCATCTCAAATCAGTGAGGCTTACCCACTGATGTTCTTTTTCCTAAGTGGTATTGGAATAGCTAGAGAGAAATAGGGAAAGCTATAAAATTAGATCCATTTCTCACATCATGCACCAGGATTAATTTCAACTGCATTAGAGCTCTAAGTATTTTTTAAAAAATGAAACCATTGAATTGGTAGAAGGAAACATGGGTGAATCCCTCTATAACCTGGCAATTGAGACAATTTTTTTAAATTAAGATTCAAAATCCTGAAACATTAAGGGAAATGATATATAATCACATATAAACTATTTTAATAGACTTTGTATTTTTAGAATAATTTTAGGTTCACAGCAAAATAGAGTAGAAAGAAGCTGAGTATGTAACTCAATGGTAGAGCACTTGCCTAGCGTGTACGAGGTCCTCTGTTCAACTCCCACTACTACAAAATTAAAAAATGGCTGGAAGGTACAGAGATTTTCCATTTATTCTGTGACTCCTCAAACTGCCACACTATCACCAACAAACATCAAAGTGTTGCATTTATTACAATTGATGAACCTACATTAATACATCATAATCACACAAAGTCCACAGTTTACATTGGCGTTCACCCTTGGTATTGTACATTTTGCCAGTTTAAACAAATGTATAACCATTATATGCAGAACAGTTCTACTTCCCTAAAATTTCTCAGTGTTCCATGAATGAATATTCCTCCCTGCTCTCAATATAACTTCATTTTAAGTGGAAGGAAAAAGACACTGATAGCAAAGGAAAATGACAAATGACAAAATATAGAAAACATTTTCAATGCATAGCAAAGAAGAAGGATTTTTTTTATCTTTAATACATAATGAGCTAATAATGGTAGAAAAAAATAAAGACCAAAACCATATTCAACAGGAGGAAATGGACTAGAGAAATGGATAGTTTACAGAAAATGAAATGATAGTGGATCTTAGCCATATGAGAAGATACTTGGTTTTAAATGTAGTAAGATAAATGCAAATTAAAACTACCCTAAGATAATGTTTTTAACCCAAGAGATTGCCAAAAATCCAGAAGATCAACAACACATTCTGTACTTGAGGTTATGGCAAAACAGACACTTTCCTAACATTGCTGTTGGCCATGAAAACTGGTAAAGCCTCTATGGAGGACACTGCCAGAATTTAGCAAAATGACACTAGCATTACCTTTTCTTCCAGTCTTACTTTTAGGATTCTATGCCAAAGATACACTGCAAAAGTATGGAAAGCTTTTACACAAGAAATCCTCATTCCTGTCTGGAGTCACAGAGCAATGATTGAGTCCACTCTTGCTGAACATCTGTGTGGATTGCAGCCTTTTGTCTAATAGAAGGTATAATGAATACAGATGATCACTTAATACTGGTGCACACTGATCTAGAGGAAGTAAAGTAGGAGATCAAGGTGAAAAATAGTGCTTATAGATGGTATTATTTATCCAAGCAATGGGAGGATACAATGAGAAATTCTTAAATCCACTTAAAATAAAAAAGGAGGATAAGTCACATAACTAAACGTAAAAGGGAATAGAGCAGAAGGGGACAGGCTAGAAGTCAAACTTCCTAAATATACCTTGATTTTGAGATTTAAGTAGAAATCTGTTACTATTTTACAAATGTATAAAACAAAATCATTGTCAAAAGGCAGTCTTTTAAATAACAGTAAGATGAAGCAAGTGAATCTAAATGCATTTCCAGTTGGTGGTATAGCCACAGGGAGAGAACTATTCAAAGTGACTTTTATTTTTTTTTAAATTTTTTTATTATTTATTTACTTATTCATCATGCACAAGTATAGTATCTTTTTACATACAACTGCTTGTATACAAAGTATATAAGTACCATTCAGATCTTCAATCATGCATTTAGGATAATGATATCCATCTCATTCAACCACCAATTTTTTTCAAAGTGACTTTTAAAATGCAGCAGTTTGTCTGTTCAGTCATAATGGGATAGACCTAAGACTAAAACAAATTAATGCTATGTTTATAGCAACAAACTATTTATTTATTTATTTATTTATTTTTATTCAAAGTTGTTGTATTTGTAATACAACATTATTACAATTCATAATACATGTGCATTACAATTCATAATACACATATAGAGCCTTTTCTCACATAACACTGTTTGTATTCGTACTATTCAAGTCTTCAATCATGCATTTAGGATAATGATATCCATCTTATTATACCTAACTGTTTGCAGAGACCATTTTGCTGTTCTTAGTATTTCATTATTATTTGAAATACTTCTGTGTGTAAATGATATAAATCTAGGACCTATCTTTTTCTCTAGCTTGTGGGCATTACCTAAAGTCATATATGTGAACACACCCTGAAAATGACCACGTGTCCTTTGCAGATGAATGCTTTGCAAAGCCAAACTCATGCCCTTCATGGAAATGCTCTCTTAATTTTCTTCTGATCTGTGAAAATGTCCTAAAAGATGCATTTCATTAATGTGATATCCACAGAAACCTATGTCCCTGCTTTGCCCAAAAGCATAATGGGGGGCTGACAAAGGATGGACCAAGCAGACTCCTGGAAAGAAAAATGTTGGTATCTTCTGGGCCCGGTGGTGCACACCTGTAATCCCAGCAATTTGAGAGGCTGAGGCAGGAGGTTTGCAAGCTCAAGGCCAGCCTCAGAAACTTAACAAGGCCCTGTCTCAAACATTAAATACAAAGGACTGGGGATATAGCTTAGTAGGGATGTAGCTCAGTGGTAAACCCTCAGTTCAATCCGCAGTACCAAGGAAGGAAAGATCTGAGTTGAGACTACCAGTTTATCCCACTAAGGGAATCTGTACATCTGTGAGCTCTTCACCAGGTGGGCTTTATCATCAGGCAGGACAAGATCTAGCTACCTGTGACACTTTTTCACATTTTATCCACCACAACAGTGATATATGCATACATGGATAGTAGAGTGAAGATTGCTAATACCAGAACAATACATTAAATTATTTTAAATCTGTGTTAATTATAGTAACAATAGTGCCCCTTCTTTTGATATAATTTAATTTCCCTCTTACAGCAATTTTGAAAGACAGGGGTATTCTTACCCTCATTATTCAGATGAGGAGACCAAGGCTCCAAGAAGTGAATTGACTTACCCAAGTCACGCAGCAAGGTTGCAGTAGCCGGTTTGCACCCAGCTAGGTCATTGGCTCCAAGTCCTGTTCTCAACCCCAGACCTATTCTGTCTGCTCTTTTGTGTCTGTGTGCTATGGGCTGCATCATCAGACAGACCTAGATGAGCTCCCTGTTCCCCACTTAATTTGTGCAACCCTGACCCAAAGCTGGCCCCCTCTGAACATCAGTTCCTCCAGCTGTAATGTATGTTCCCTCAACCTGCCTCCCAAGCACCAGTCAGCAATTCTGAATGTGTGCCAATTCCCGCCAGATCTCCAGAGCCTGAGGCAAAAGGGAAAACTGTCTTGCATATCATGCCTTCATTGAAAATGCTGATATTGTGTTCTTCAAGAATATATTTGTCCTCATTTTTAAAAAATATTGCACTAAAATATTGTTGACTTTGGTTTCTGAATGGTTTTGCATCCTCTTGCACCTGGGACAGGTGCCTTGCTTGCCTCACCTTGGTCCTGACCCTGCCAGGTGCCAGACATTCTGAAACTTGGAGAATGGAAAAGAGAATAAAGTATCTCTCAGGCTCCTGGCCCTTAATCAGGAGAGATGTAATATACAATGAACTGGCTGTCCCATCTTGCAGCTCTGAGGTAACCCTAGGGTAGGTACTCATCCTTGCCCTAGCCTTCCTCTAATCTCCAGTTTCCATCTCCATTCAGAAGTTGGTATCTTCCAGACTCCAATTACAACATCTGCCAACAAAAATATTATAGGCATAATTTATTTGGGTTCCACTGAAACAGAAGTTAATGAAAAATTAACTGAGGTAATTTTGTCTTTATCCTGTTATACCTTCAATTTTGCTCTCTTTGGTTAGAACAATTCCTCTACTTGATAGTCTTCCAAATCTAGCAGTCAGTCTCAGAGGCCTGCGCCTATGTGTGTACTGTCTCTCTCTGCTTAGAAACTCTCAGGGAAGGCCCAAGGGACCCATCACAGTCCCTATGACAATGGCCTAAACAAAATAGCAGCTCAGTAAGTTCTAGTTACTTATAAAATAAAATCTCAGGTACTAAAAAGAATACAGTATTGAAGGCAGGATCCTCCAATCAGCATGAACACACTGTGATTCTGAGCCACGGTTGGAGGTGGGCCCCTTCTTTCTGCCTTAAGCAGGCTGGTGGCAGCAGTCCTGGAACTCAGTGGAATTCTGGAGTGGAGAGGGTGGTCCCAGGGTCTCTATTGAATAAGAGATAAGTAATAGTTCATGTTTATTGAGCATGTGCCCTGGGCCAATATATTTCGTGTTTACATATTTTACCACTATAGCTCAGTTGAAATGTATTGATGTGGTATCATGCCATTAAGACCTGGGGAGTAGGTTGAAAGTCCCAGCAGTGCACTTTGAAGAGGAACAGCGGGGCAAGGGTGGCTGATGGTCCTTATTGACTGCTGTCCTCCCCTCTCTTCACAGGGCATGAATTTGAGGTCTTAGCCATGGTGGCATTAGGTTTAAGAATTAAGTCTTAAAGCAGAAACTTTTTGCCACACAAAAACGTTTATCTTAAGTCTACCTACCCTTCACCTCTATTTATTTTACGTTAACAATGAGATGGCAGAGGAGTTGATGGAGTAGATGTGGTCAGCAAGTGCCTGTAGCACCTGGGAAGGCCAAGGACATGCCTCCAGCTGTTGGCCCCACCCCAGATGCAGCCTTCTGTGACAAGAAGCAGAGTTTTCCAGGGTAAAGAGAATAACATGCCCTTATTCTCTGATTTGTCCCACAGGTGGCACTGACAGAAGAGACTCTCCAGGCTGAGGCTCCGGTACATGGAGAGAAGGAAGAAGGAAATTTCCTAATTGGTACTATATACATCAGGTCAAACAATTTTCTTAATTTTTAGCCATACCAATAAAACCTATACCCAAGTATGAACCATGTACAAAGTGGTGAATAACAATGGATACTTCTAGTTATAGACCTCCCTGCCTGAGACTCTCAGTCCTCAAGAGTTTGAGCCTAGATAAGCTTATTTCTTCCATTCTTACTAAAGCACAGGTGGGCCCAGAGCTCACTGTTAACCATGTCACAGCTGATAAGGTACAGAACTGGGCTCAAACTAGGCCAGTGTGCCTGGCTTTAACACCCTAGCAACTGCCACAGAACCTGCCCCACTGAGCAAAGCCCATCCCTGTGGTCATCATGAAAGAAGGACAAAGCACATTCATTAATGGCAGGGGATTTACACTTACCCCATAGTGTGTAAATTCAATTACATGCTTGCTAGTATAAAACTTTTATCATATATATTGGGGTCAGCAAACTTCTTCTATAAGGACTCAACTAGTAAATATTTTCAGTTTTGTGGGCCTTATGGTCTCTATTTTAAATACATAACTAAGCCATGAACAAAAGCAGCCACAGACATTATGTAAATGAATTAGTGTGGCTGTGCCCCAATAAAACTTTCATATAAGAACAGGTGGAGGGCCATGTTTGGTCCACAGGCCATAATTTGCTGACCCCTTATCTACACAAATTTGGATGCATTTATACTTATCAGCTATGACTGAGACCCTCCAGTGGCCCCTAAACTACTTCACTAATGAGAGTCACTCTCACATACAGAGTAATGGCTGCCTTCTGTCTTCTCTGTCAGTCAGTGGTCAAGCTCTTAGATGACCGCTGAATCCCTCTGACCAGGATGACTCTACTTAGGAAATCTGACTTCCTTTTGGATTTTGTTAAATTATTACTGTGAATCTGACAACTCTTAAAGGGATGGCAGGTATTTTGGTAGTCATCTTCAGCAAGTTGGTATTCCAGTCAACTATCAAGGAACACAAAGTGTTTCCTAATAGCCCAGTGAGGGGTGAGAGCTGAGGGAAGTGGGGCAGCACACTGATAAAGGCAAGATGGGGAAAAGAAGATCAGAAATCTAGTTATTCCAAATTAATCTCCCTACATGTACTTGGGCATTTGGTTTTTCAAAAATAATCTAGTCTCTTTTTCCCCCATCAGTAATTGTAATTGATATAATATAAGATCAGAGGCACTGAAGCTTCACAAACTAGAAGGCTCATATACAGCATAAATTTTCTGGGCAGAGTGGTATATATCTGTCATCCCAGTTACTAGGGTTGCTGAGGCAAGAGGATCAGAAGTTTGAAGCCAGCCTCGGCAACTTAATGAGACTCTTTCTCAAAACAAAAAAAAAATTTTTTTGAAAGGCTAGAGGTATAGCTCAGAGATACATTAGTTACTGGGTTCAATCCCCAGTGATGCAAAACAAAACAAAAACACAAATTTATTTCTCACAGTTTTAGAGCTTAGAAAGTCCAGGATCAAGGCACCCAGCACATCTGCTTTCCTGACCAACATCTTTAGATGGTGACTTCTCACTGTGTCCTTACCTGTAGAAGAGGCAAGGGAGCCCTCTGGGGCTTCTTTCTAAACAATAATCCCATCATCAAGCCTCCATGCTCATGACCTAATCACCTCCAAAAGGCCCCACCCCCTAACATCATCAACTGCAGTTAGGTTTCAACATATGAATTTGGGGGACACAAATATTCAAACCATTGCATCCCTTGTCTCACATGGTATGTACAGAAGGATGATATTTTAGTTGACTTTTATGATATAATGTCTAGCATGAAGGATAAATGAGTTGTCTCAAACTAGTTCAAACCTCTGCAGCAGCAGGTGGCAGCATTTCATTCTTTCTGTTGGGTCTCCGTGTGTGTGGTCACTCACATCTCCATTTCTTGTACAGATGGATGGTTTCTAGTCTGCTTCCAAACCCCACCTCGGCTGAGTGTTGGGCAGCACTTCTACATGATCCTATGACGCTTGATATGGACGCAGTCCTGTCAGACTTTGTTCGGTCCACGGGGGCAGAACCTGGTCTGGCCAGAGACCTGCTGGAAGGTAAGCAGACCTTCTCCTACACACCATCCTCTGGGGCCTGACTACCTTCCAACCAGTGATAGAAGATATGAAGATTGACATTATCTGACATATGAAGAGATATAAATGTTTTAGTCAAAAGTTATTTGTGAAAAAAGACACCTGGTAGCCAATTAAGTAGGTAGAAATAATTCACAAGCAGGAAATCAAACTTTATCTTCCGTGTTTTTATATCATTTGCTACATGAAAAAAAAAATGCGTTATCCATATATATGATATTTTCAGATATTTATTCAGCGATAATTATAATAGACTGAAAATTAAAGTCTGTCTCTAAAATGGACTTAATGTAGTTTTCACTTTTTTTTTCTTTTTTGGGGTACCATTACCTGACAAAGATAACAATGATGGTGTTGGTACCAAGTAAAGCAGAAAGTACCAGTTTTAGTCAGATGTGTAAGAGGAGGGAACTTTTAAAATGATTGGTCTTTGTTTCAGGTGTATAAATTGCAACTTGTAGAGTTAGTAAATACTTGGTAAAGTATGGTAAGTCCCAATGATTCTTTCACTCAGAGAAAAAAATGAATTGTTATACATTTGTAAAAATGGAGATAACTGTTCAATCCTATTATAAATTAAGAACCTCCTCTTGGAAGACTGTGAGAAAATGACAATGGCAATAGTATAGTTTCAAATTTTCTCTCAGGCTCTGACAATTTCAAACACACTCAGGGTTTGGAATAAAATAAGTGTAGAGAATCTTTGTGGTATATCTCAGTCAAAATGTGATTTTTACTTCCCACTCTTCATATTATATAATGTTCCCTGAAGGTTCCCACTGCTTCTGTTCATTTAAGTGAGTGGCAGTGTGAAGTAGCTTGGGAATTAGGTTAGCAATGAGAGCTTTGTCCAAGTCCAGATGCAGCCACTTGTCAGCTATGAGTTGTAGGAAAAATCATATTACTTCCCTTAGCCTTAGTTTTATTTTTCCCCGATAAGTTGAGCCTAATCTACCTTAAAGAATGATTGTGCATATTAGAAATTGTGATGTAAAGTGCCTGGAGGAGTGAGCAGCAGATAAGAAATGCTCAAAAAATAGTAGAGGTAGATCATACTTGTGGTTGCTGATGTCATAACTAGTACTAACATTGGTATTAGTTTCTAGACAGCCTTAAATGGGATGCAAGAGCTGTTATCTCTTTTTTCTTTATTTTTAAAATTAAGATACACAAAAACTAACTTCTTAGTGTTCAGCTCTATGAATTTTAACATGCATGGATTTGTGTGATTACTACAGCTATCAGGACACAGCATTCCTTCACCACCTCCATGTTCTCTGTTCTGTTATCTTTTGTACTAAGGCTCATCCTTATCCATTGGCAGCCACAGCTCAGTATCCTATCACTAATTTTGTTTCTTTTCAAGAATGTCATATACATGGAATCATACAGAGTCTCAACTCTTGAAACTAGCATCTTTTCACTCAGCATATCTGTTTGTTTCTTTTTATAACTTGTAATAGTTCATTCTAAAGATGGACCACAGTTTGTTTATTCATTCATCTGTTAAGGGCATTTCAGTTGTTTCCAGTTTGGGGCAGATATGATTAGAGTGTCCATAAATATTTAAGAACAGGTTACTTGCAAATATAATTTTAATTATCCTAGGATAAATACATAGGGGTGGGATCACTGGTGCATATGGTAAGGGTATGTTTAACTTTATAGGAAACTGCCAAACTGTTTTCCAGAGTAGCTAAGCCATTTTGCATTTCCCACCAGCAATGTACAAGAGGTCTAGTTGATCCACATATTTACCAGCACTTGATGTTTCTTTATTTTTGTTTATTTTGGCCATTTTAATTGGGTATGCAGTGATATTTCTTTATGGCTTTAATTTTTATTTCCCTAATTATTAATGATGTTGGAATTTTTTCAGGTAATTGTCTTCATCTGCATATTCTCTTTCATAAAACATCTGTTCAAACTTTCTGCCTGAGTTGTTTGTTTTCTCATACTTGAGTTTTGAGAGTTCTTTATGTATATTGAATATACAGGGCATTTTTGTTTGTTTGTTTGTTTGTTTGTTTTGCGGGAGATACCAGGGATTGAACTCCAGGGCACTCGGGGCACTCAGGGCACTCGACCATTGAGCCACATCCCCAGCCCTATTTTGTATTTTATTTAGAGACAGGGTCTCACTGAGTTGCTTAGTGCCTCACTTTTGCTGAGGCTGGCTTTGAACTTGCAATGCTCCTTCCTCAACCTCCGGAGCTGCTAGGATCACAGATGAACACCACCAGGCCCAGCCTAATAATTGATTATAAATAATTAGTCAGATATGTGACTTGAAAACATTCTCTACCAGTATGTGTTTTGAATTTTCATTCTTTTTTATTTATTAAGATAATTTTGGTGCATTATAATTGTATATAACAGGCTTCGTTGTTACATATTTGTACATAATTTGGTCAAATACATTCCTCAGTACTTTCCCTTTACATTATTTAAACAGTGTCTTTTGCAGAGCAAAGGCTTTTAATTTTGGTGCAATCCAACTTATCAGTTCTATCTTTTATGAATCATGCTTTTGTATGACATGTCTAAGAACCTTTGCATAACTCCAGGTCATGAAGATTTTCTCCTATGTGGTCTTTTGAAAGTTTTATGCTTTTATATTTTACATTTAGATCTGTGACCTATTGTGAGTTGCTTTTTGTAGAACATACAAGATTTAGGTCAAGGTCCATTTTTATGCATATGAATGTCCAACAGTTTCAACACCATTTGTTGAAATGCTTCCTCCATTATCTTTGCACATTTGTCAAAACCAACCAAGATTATAGAAACAGTAATAACCAAGAAATAGATTTGTGTAAATCTATTTCTGGATACCATTTGTATTCTATTGATCAATGTCATTTCTTTGCCAATAGTACACTGTTTTGATGATTATAACTTTGTAGTGAGTCTTAAAATCAGGTAATGTGATTCTTCTAAATTCATTCTTCTTTTTCAGAGGTGTTTCAAATATTCCATTTCCTTTGCCTTTCCACACATATTTTAGGATGAGCTTACCTCTATTTATGAAATGTCCTACTGGAATTTTGATTAGAATTATGTTAAATCTGTAAGTCCATCCTAATTATCTCAATCCATGAGATATAGCCATGTGTTCTATTTATTTGGCTTTCTTTGAGTTCCTTGCTCAATATTTTATAGTTTTTAGCATGTACACCCTAAATGTGTTTTTGTTAGATTTATATATAGCCATCTTATTTTTTGAGGAAATGGTATGATTTAAAAAAAGGTTTTAGCTTCAAATTTTTCTTTGTTAGTATGTAAAATATAATTTATTTATTTTATTTGTTTTATTTTTCTGTTTCTGGGAATTGAAACTTGGGGCCCCTTACCTCTGAGCCACATCCCCAACACTTTTTATTTTTCTTTTATTTTGAGACAGGGTCTTGCTAAGCTGCCCAGGCTGGCCTCAGACTTGAGATCCTGTGCCTCAGCCTCCTGGGTCATTGGAATTACAAGTGTGCACCACCACACCCAGCTGAAATATTGTTTATTTTTATGTGTGGATGCTATATCCTACAATCTTGCTAAAGCCAAACTACTCAATTATTTGTTCTAAGAACTCTCCCCCTGCCCTGCATATTCCTTGGGATTTTCTTGACAATCACATTGTCTCTGGATAGGGGTGGTTTTATTTCTTCTTTTCCAATCACTGTGCCTTTTTATTTTTCTAGACTTCATTTACTGATTAGGACTTCTAGTAAAATGTTGAATAGAAACGGTGAAAAAGAGCATTCTTACCTTCTTCTTAATCTCAGGGGAAAGCATTCAATCTTCCACCATTAAATAGAATGTGGGCTATAGATTTTTATAGATGCTCTTGGGAGGGAGGAAGAAATTCCTTGTTTACAGAGAGTTTTATCATGAAAAGATGTTGAATTCTTTTGCATTTTATGTATCGATTGAGAGGGTCAAATGTTTTCCTCCTCTAACCTGTTAATATTCTAGCTGACAGTGATTGTCTTCTAATAGTAAAGCAACCTTTCGGTCATTTCTTATCATGTTTTTCTGCTCTACATTTTCTCCTCTCCTTCTGGACCCAGATGATATAACAGACCTTTTCTTACTGCCCTACAGTTTCCTATGGCTCTAATCATTTCCTTTTCTGATATTTTCTCTGTAAATTGTTTAGATTGTTTCTATTTGTTTATTAATAAATTTACCAATTCTTTCCTCCCTTTTCTCCATTATGTTATTGAGCCCATCCAGTGAGGTTATTTTTTAGTTGTTAAATGATTTTATTTCTAAGCTTTCCAATGGCTTGTATTCATATCTCCAATTTCTTTGCTAAGATTTTATATATTGTTTCATCCCATCATAACCATTGAGATTGCTCTTGTTGTTCTTTCGTGGGATTTTGTTTTGTTTTTGAATAGTAAATAAATTTAAATTATATTATGAACATCTCAAAAATTATGTTTCAGGATTATCATTGTTTTTAAGTTCTTACAGAAAATATAGTTATTTTTGCTCTAGAATATCATCTCCCTAGGTGGGTTCTGTGGATTGTGGTTCCACCAGCAAGTCTTCAAGACATGCCATTTGGCTCCATCTTGCTTGTATGCCACCTAGTGGTCAGTCAGGAAATTTGACACAGTCTGTCAACATTCAAAGTCTGTTTAATCTGTTTAAGGACAGAATCATACACGTGCAGCTCTGGGACAAACCCAGGAGTTCATAAACAACTTTAAGGGGCTTGACTTAATGCATCTTAATCCTCTCATTCTGGGCTCCACTTTCCCAGTCCTCCAGCCAGCTTGGGTAACTGGAGCTCTGTTTGCCTATTGCATAGCTTACTTGACTAGACTGCAACATGGTAAAGCCCAACAGCAAAAGCCAGAGAGAGAAAAACAAAAAACAAAACAACAGGAAGCAATTAGAGAAATGCAAATCAAAACTACTCTAAGATTTCATCTTACTCCAGTCAGAATGGCAGCTATCAAAAAAACAAACAACAATAAATGCTGGCGAGGATGTGGGGGAAAAGGCACACTCTTACATTGCTTGTGGAACTGCAAATTGGTGAAGCCAATCTGGAAAGCAGTATGGAGATTCCTAGGAAAACTTGGAATGGAACCACCATTTGACCCAGCTATCCCACTCCTTGGTCGATTCCCAAAGAACTTAAAAACAGCTTACTACAGGGACACAGCCACATCAATGTTTATAGCAGCACAATTCACAATAGTTAGATTGTGGAACCAACCCAGATGCCCATCAGCAGATGAATGGATAGGGAAACTTTGGTATATATACACAATGGAACACTACTCAGCACTAAAAGAGAATAAAATCATGGCATTTTCAAGTAAATGAATAGAGTTGGAGAAAATAATGCTAAGTGAAGTTAGCCAATCCCAAAAAACCAAAGGTCAAATGATCTCTCTGATATGAAGATACTAACTTATAAAGGCAAGGGAGTGGGGATGAGAGGAATGAAAGAACTTTAAATAGAACAAAAAGGGGGGAGGGGGAAGGGGAATGGGGATAGGAATAATAGCAGACTGAGTTATCCATGATTACCCTAAATACATGTATGAAGACACAATTGTTGTAAAAAATACTTTATATAAAACCAGCAACTTGAAAAAAATGTGCTCTTTATATGTAATATGAAATGAAATGTACTCAGCAAACATGTATAACAAATTAGAATGAATGAATGAATAAATAAATAAATACAACAACAGTGAAGCTCACGCCCCCTCCAGTGACCACAGAGCCTCTGGTTGGAGAGGAAGATCCCCCAACCAGAACAGTTGTAATTTCCAGCCATTGCCCATTGCTGTCACAGAATTGCTTGAGTTCTAAGGCACAGAGAACTGAGAACAATTTAGAAGGATAATGAAAAATAAATAAATGAGGGATTTCTATGCTTTTTCTTAATAGGATCCCCTTTTTGCTTCCTGAACCAGAGCTGGAGGGTTTCTCTTGCATGAATGCCGACTTCTGGATTTGGTCTACATCGAGTTCATATAGAGGAGGGACCCTGGAGGGAAAAATGCAATAAATCACTATCAGGTTGATGGTATATTGAATAATGATCTTATTCTTCCATCTGCCTGGCTTAATCATTTTTTCTTTTCTTTTTATGTTTTTGTTTTGTTTTGTTTTTGGTACTGGGAATTGAACTCAGGGGCACTCGACCACTGGGCCACATCCCCAGCCCTTTTTTGTATTTAATTAGAGACAGGGTCTCACTGAGTTGCTAAGTGCCTCGCCATTGCTGAGGCTGGCTTTGAACTCGTGATCCTCCTGCCTCAGCCTCCCAAGTGCTGGGATTATAGGCATGTGCCACTGCGCCCGGCTTACATTTATTTTAAAATCAACAGGTAAAATTATATATATTTGTCATATACAATGTATTTTGAGACATATATATGTTATGGAGTGGCTAAATCTAGCTAATTAGCATATGCATTATCTCATCGCTTGGTGTCAAGAACACTTAACATCTACTCTCTTAGCACTTTTTAATACAGTATATCACTATTAATTATAGTCACCATGCTACTCAATAGATCTCTTAAAACTTATTCCTCCAAATTACAGTTTTGTATCCTTTGATCAGTATCTCTACAATCTTCCCCCAGCCTCTAATGACCTCCATTCTACTTCTATGTCCATGAGTTCAACTTTCCAAAATGCCACTTATGAGATCATGTGCTGTCTTTCTGTGCCTGGCTTGTTTCCCTTAACATAATGGGCTCCAGGCTTAACCATGCTTTCACACATGACAGTATTTTATCCTTTTTCAAGGATGAATAATATTCTACTTTATATATAGATCACATCTTCTTTATCCCTCCATTGGTTGATGGACTCTTAGGTTGATTCCATATCTTGGCAATTGTGAATAGTGCTACAAGAACATGGTAGTTCATATCTCTTCAACATAATGATTTTATTTTCTTTGCATATATACAATAGTGGGATTGCTAGATCACATGGCAGTTCTATTTTTAATTCACTGAGGAATCTCCATACTGTTTTCCATAATTGCTGTACTAATTTACATTCCCACCAACATTGTACAGTAGCTTTCTTTCCTTCACATTCTCACCACATTTATCTTTTGACTTGGTGATCATAATCATTCTAACAGGAGTGAGTTGATATCTGTCTCATCAGGGGCTCATTTCCTGAGGGCCCCATAGCTGCATCCTGCACTCTGTCCACTGTTGTGGCTGCATTTAGTAGGACAGGAGGTGCAGTGTTCTTGTTCATCTTGCCAGAACTGAATCCTATCTTCTGTTTTGACAACCTAGAGGATTGTGATCACACATGTATGGCAGGTTCTTTAAGGCATCAGTGTTATTTGGGTCAAGATTTCTCTGTAAGACAGTGATATAAAGGATGAAATATTTTCATAAGCAGGTTTCAAAAAGATGTGCTAGGAAGACAAAAATAATGTAGGAATTTAGAACGCAGAGGTGTCTAAGGGATAAAAAAAAAAATTGCAGTGATGTCCAAAGCTGGATAAAAGGTACAGAGGCCTTCTTAGTATTACTTTGGTAATGTGTTATGAGTATTATTTATTTATTTCAAGATAATAAGTTTAAAAATAAAAACACCATAATGATGGGAATCACAGGGTAACAGATGGAGGCCATTGAGAAGAAAGAGTAGTGTGATTGATGAAGAACATGGCAGAAAGAAACAGGATAGAATAGCAAGATTCAGAGATGAAGACAAAAAGCAAAGACAGATTGCTTCCAATTGGAAGAAGGTGTTCCCGCCTACCTCCTGATTCCTTCATATCAGCCCTTTGCACATTGCCAAGTTGTCCTGAATCAAAGTCAAAACAGGTGGACTTGCTTCCTCAAAAATCTATAAGACCCCTATTTTAGTATATTTTCGGTTGTTATAAACAATTATCTGAGACCAGGCAATTTTAGAAAGAATAGAGGTTCACTTTGGCTCACAGTTCTGGAGTCAGAAAGTCCAAGAGCAGGGCATTGGTGTCTGCTTATATTCTGGTGAGGGCCATATGCTGTGTAGTCATTTGAAGGAAGGTGGAAAGAGAAGTGGGTATATGCAGAAGAGGCCAAACATAAGGCATTGTCTTGCTTCATAACCATCTGCTCTTGTGGTAACTGATCCAGTCCCCCTAGAACAAGAACTCTTCCTGCATGAAAGGCAGTAGTCCTTCTGGACTGACCTACTCACCTCTTAAAGGCCCCACCTCCCAATACGGTCACAAACAGCAGTCAAATTGCAACATTATTTTAGGAGGGAACAAACCATAATCAAACCATAGCAACCCCAGTCACCTGCAGAATGAACTCTACCTGCCACTCAAGTCTGCTCAGCATCTGGCCCTGTTCCATCTCCTTCACTTCAGCCCCCTCATAGGCCCTTCATCACTTACACCAGATTCACCATCCCATTTACCACTGTGATTTTGCTTAAGCCCATGGCTAGTGCCATTAACATCCCCTACACACTCTCTTTCCCCTTTTGAAATTCATCTCTTCCTCCAGGTAGGACTGTGTTCTCCAAGACAGCAAGGGACTACACTATGTGCCAGCCAGCATGTGCTGGTCCCACAAAAGAGTCCTCTAGCTGCTGGGAATACAGTAATGAGCAGCCAGACAAAACTCCTTACCCACGTATCGTGTCTTGCTGGTTGGAGCTACAGAGAAAATTAAATCAAGGGAAGAGGTAGAGGGTATGTGTGTGAGTACAATTTAAAATTAGGGTTGTCAGGAAAGTCCCTAAAAAGGAATCTGAGCAGAAAAATGTTTGAGGAGTTAAGTGAGCCATATATCTAGAAAGAGTTAGATTAATTGTTCATTACTTGTTATCTTTCTGAATTTTGTGGACTTCAATTGTACCATATATTTGGTTGTACTTCTTTTATAATTAATCACATGCTTATTTTCTTTATTAAATTATAAGTTCCTAAAGCCAAGAATTGATAACAGTAACATTGATAACAGTAGTTAGCATTTACAAGAATTTTTATTAATCTATAATAATTGCACATATTAATGGGGTAGAGGGAGAAATTTCAGCACACACATACAACATATACTGATTAAATCAGGGTGATTAGCATTCTTCTCTCCTTATCATTTCTTGGTATTTTGGGTCCCTTGAGTTCCTCTCTTCAACCTCTTCATGAAATATATAATAAGAACATTATTATATGTCAGAACCTAACCCCTTTATATGTAATGTCTCATTTAATCCCCGCAATAAATAAGCAACCAAGGTGTTAGATATCCCATTAGGCAAGACAACTGAGGCCCAGAAAAGTCCCTAATGTTGCATGGCCAGAACAGCAAAATGCACTGCTGTAGGTTCAGAACCAGCATTTGAACTGGCTGATGTCACTAAAGGCCAAGTTCTCTCAGCAAAGCCATATCACTCCCCACTTGGCTTTGTATCCACTGCCCTTCTAGAACTTAACCATGCTTTGTATGCCTTATGAACTCAAAAGAGGTTTCACTAATCACCAAAGCTATAGTTTACTAAGCCCTTTTATAATGTGTTTAATTAACTTTTATTTTCAGATTAAATCATACTCCATTCAATAGACTACAAAAAGTATTCAGAAATTAGAACTAATAGTTACCATCCATGTGCCAGATACCATCTGGCCACTTCCCATATATTAAAGGTAGTTAAGAAGATTTTTGAGTAGAAGCCAAACACAGGAGTTGTTTATGAAGTGTGAGTTCTCCACCTAAGGAAAAAGCAATGCTCATGCTTTTGCAATAACTGTGAAGTTTAGACCTTGCAGTTCTTCCAAGATATTCTTGCAGCAAACAAATGACTCACTTATGTTTTTATCCGTAGGAAAAAAATTCCTGAGTGAAATACACCTATGTGGTGTCTACTCACAAGTCTGAGGCAGGAGGATTACTTGAGCCCAAGAGTTCAGGGCCAGCCTCAGTAACATAGTGAAAAATGCCATATACTAAATTTCTTTTTTAAATTGAGCCTATTCATATATCTTAAGATGTATATATGTTTACCAATCAAGATGATAATTTCAGAATGAAAATTCTCAGTGTTTTATGAGGAAATATATCCCCTCTTTTCCAATTCTGGATCCACTGGATTTGAAGAATGTGTGCTTTAGAAATTTATGAATGGTTCAGCTCACACAGAAAGGCAACTCCCATTCACTCACCATTTTGACAGGTAATACTGCTAACATTTACACTAGGCCATTGAAAACTTTCCACAATTTGGGGACAGCAGCTGCTGACTTGGATAATTCCAATAATGCTCCAAATGTTCATCCAAGAAATGAAAAAAGAGGTAAAGGCCACTAAGGGACGGGCATTTAGTTAAATTCTCACATTAGCTCAACAGCTGGTCATGGGATCCAGCTACAACAAATCCATGTACTTGCCCCATGGAGCACCTACCAGAGTAGGCAAAATGAAATCTGAAGGTAGAGCTGAGATCAGAGGAACCTGGAGGGCCTTTGCCTAAAGACCCACTGGCTACCACCACTGCCCCAGATGCTTTGGCCCTACAGATCCTACTAACTTAAACACACACACACACACACACACACACACAAGATAGGCAGTAGAATGCCCACTTTTTAAATTAAAATGAGAAAGAAATCTCAAGGTCAAATATGCTAGGTATATGTGACCAATGCAGTCTTTCTCTGTGATCAAGCTAGATATGCCCATTCTTTTTTTTTTTTTTCTTTTTCTTTTTTTTAAATATTTTTAAGTTGAGGGTAGACATAATACCTTTATTTTATTTATGTGATGCTGGGGATCAAACCAAGGGGGCCTCACACACAAGAGAGGAGCACTCTACTCTGAGCCATAGCTCCAGCCCCTAGATCTGCCCATTCTTATGCACACACCACTGTTTTACCAAATTCATTGTTCTAACTTTTCAAGTCTGTATGATTAGAGGCCTTCTTTGGCAAGCCCCTCATTAAGGAGTGGGTGCAAAAAGGCTGCATACTGACTGAATCCTAATCAAAAGTTAGAAGAGAGAAAACTTTGGCAGGAGCTGAGACAACCTTGTCAGGTGCAAAAATACCAAAATGAAACCACTGACAGTTTTTTCAACTCTGCTGGCCCCACTGGGGAGAGCTCTGTGATAAGACTTTTTTTTTTTTTTTTTTTCCCATGTCAGGGATTTAAACCGTGGCCTTGTACATTCTAAGCACATGTTCTACCATGAGATACGCATTCAGCCCCAAGACTAGACATTTTTTGTATAAAATGGCAAAACAAAACAAAAATTGCCCCTTCATGATCAGACTTCTAAGATAACTCCACTGACCTGGTCCCACTCAGTAGAACACATTCTCTCTTTAGATAATTGAGTGGGTTTACTCTTGAAAACAAACTTAGACCCATTAGCACATTTGTCACGGAGATCAATTAAGTAGATCTTATTTCTCTCATTTCCTTTCTGTTAGAGAAAGCTGTAAACCAAGCACTGCCATTGGCCTAGTTTATTGGTTTTGCTCCAAGTCTGCCCCATCCTGGTTCTTGGAATTAAATGCTTCCTCTCTGGAGATTGAGCTACGTACCTCACAGAGTCTTGATGTCTATGCATAGGTAAAATCTTCTCCACTACCATGCTTTGCGTTACTCCACTTTGCTTCACTAATGTGCTTATTCTTTCGGGGATCCTTGGTCACATCCAAGGAAGTATGTGTTATTCCTTTTAATGTCACCCTGAGCATAGGCCCAGGCAATGACCTGCCCCAAGTGGTCACTCTCTGCATGGACCACACTGAATGGTGTTGAAGAGGGCAAGATCAAAAGAACAGCAACCCTGGCAACAGATTCTCTAGTATTGTGGCTCACACTCAGAGTTTTACATAGTTAAACACTTTTGAAGATAAAAAGCTGCTGTGCACACTGAAATCAGCTTAAGATATTTTCTTTGACTAAGCAGGAAAGGGGATGTTGCTACCTATAAAGAACTGCTTCTTTAAGCAAAACCGTCATGTTGTCAGTCTCCAGGAACATAGGGAGGTTCTGAACTGGCAAACACAGTGACAACTTTGGTTTGGGAGATTTAGGAAGGAAGAAGGAAAAGTCCTGCCTTCAAGGTTCTTTCTTCCCAAGCAATTGTGTGCTAACAAAACTTTATTTATGATAACGTCCAGTTTATGGCTCATAGTTTGCCAACCCCTGCTATAGATTTTAAAAAGACTGAGGAATTCTATCAAACAGTGATAATGTATGCATTTTGTTTGCTTATTCACCTGTATTATAAAAAAGGAAAAATTGTAAGATGATCTGGAAAATTCGCTTAACATCTCAGCTAGGTTTGGTGGTTCTTGCCTATAATCCCAGTTAATTGTCAGCCTGAGGCAGGAGAATCACAAGTTTCATGGTAGTGCTAAGAAAAGGTATTTACTGAAATATTGATGGATGAAATGGTGATCATACTATGCTGGGTATGGGGAAATTGGTGAGAGAAGAGATGAAACAGATTAGCTGTGAGTTGACTATTATTAAAGCTAAGGAGTAAGTGCACACAGATGCATTAAAATCGTGTGTCTCCTGCTGCATATGTTTAAAAATGTTTGAAATAAAAAGTTTTAAAAACAGCAACAGGAAATCTCTGCTTCTAGCCAAGATGGAGTGTCAGAACGTGAGTTTTCCTTCCTGCCAAAAACAAAGAAGAAAAGGGAAAAAAATAAATAAAGAGGGTAAACAAGACACTGAACATTAAATGAAAGACAGTAATTCCCTAGAGATTGGGGGTGAAAAATATCACCTTATCCCAGTGTTTGCCAGTTCACAGCATTTAGAGAATTTCCAGGGTATGGTGTAGGGAGGAGGAACCCAGGTAGAGTCTGCCATACTCCAGTGTGAGGAGGCAGCTGAGAGTCCTGGAAGGCCAGGAGGCTGGAGTTTAGAGGCCAGAGCACAGGAAAGGAGAGCTGCAGATCAGT
This sequence comes from Tamias sibiricus, assembly GCA_025594165.1. NCBI lineage: Eukaryota > Metazoa > Chordata > Mammalia > Rodentia > Sciuridae > Tamias > Tamias sibiricus. The sequence goes on from CM046659.1 coordinate 137,646,013, forward strand.
GCCTATGAGAGGAAGGTAGAGGCAGCTGGAAGAGAACCCCCTAAAAGCATTAGAGAGAACAATATCTAGTGCTGACAGAGTGAAGAAAAGCGCCAAACTGGAGAAGCACAGATATAATCTAGAAGGGTCTAGCCCCAGTCATGGGGAATAATCAACTCTAGGACTAAAGCTGCTCTGATTGCAAGTAGCAAAACTTACAAGCAAGACCCAAAGGATCAAACAATTCCCAAGAAATGTAGCCATGTTCCAGAACAAAGCTCGGTGTATTTATAGGAATTTAAAACTTGCTAGCACCAAACAATGTAAAATTCACAATATCTCACATCCAATCAAAAGTTATCAGCAACACAATGTAGCAGGAAATATGTTCCATAATGAGGAGCAACTATTTGATGAAAGCCAAATTAGAAGTGCATTGATATTAGAATTATCAGATAAGGACATTAAAAGTTATTATAGCTATATTCAGTACATTCAAAAATTTAAGTAAAGGTATGGAAAATATTTTTGAAAACCCAAATTGAACTTCCAGAGATGAAGACTACAACATCTGAAATGAAAATATATAAAAATATAACTCAATAGAATCAATGGTAGATATTATAGAAAAACACTTATGAACATGAAGACACAGCAATAGAAAATATCCAAAACGAAACACAGAGAAAATAAAATTAAAGAAATTTTAAAAGCATCAATGAGTAGGGGGAGTCATGATGCATGCCTGTAGTACCAGCTACTCAAGAGGCTGAGGCAGGAGGATCACAACTTTGGGCAAGTTACGGGGAGACCCTGTCTGAAAATAAAAGGGACTGGGGATGTAACACACTGGGAGAGTGCCCCAGTACTGGTGGTGGGGGGGGGGAGCATCACTGAGCTCTGGAAAAAATATAGAAGCTTAAAATAAGTAATTGGAGCCCCTGAAAAACAGGCATGGAAACAGAAAAAAACTATTCAAAGAAAAGCTATACCTTTGAGGAAATTTAGATCACTAAACACTTTTCTTAGGAAAGAAGCAAGGCCTCAGATCAATTGCCTCGATTTCTATCTTGAAAACTATAAAAAAGAACAAATTAAACCTAATGTAAATATAAGAAATGGAAAAATACAAATCAGAACAGAAATAAATTAGAAAATAGAGAAATTCATTGAAATCTTGAGTCTGACTTACATGTTCATACTCTATGCTTTTTGTTGTTGTTATTTTGTTTTGATAATTAATTTTATTAATCTCAAGGAACCCACTTATGGTTTCATTGAGTTCTTCACCAGTAAATTCTACCACACACATAATGAAGAAATTACACCAGTTGTATACAAAGTCTTCTAGAAAATTGAAGAAGAGCTATACTTCTCAATTTATTCTGTGAGGCAAACATTATCCTAATACAAAATCTAAGAAGGCCACAGACAAATATTCTTCATGAAAATCAATGTGAAAACCCTTAAGCAAAATTTAACAAATTAAATTCAGCAATACATAGAAAGATAAAACCCATGTGGGTTTTTATCCCCAAAATGCAAAACTAGTTTAACTAGTAAAATCATAATTCAATGTGATTTGCCATATTAAATTAAAAACAGAATATGTGATTATTTCAATAGATATAGAAAGTCTTTGAAAAAATCCAACATTGATTTCTGATTTTAAAAAATTCTCAATGCAGTTCAGAAAACTAGAAGGATACTTCTGTAATCTACTGTGGAGTGTTTACAAAAACAAAAATAACAAAAAGCAAAACCTGAAGTTGACGTGATACTTACTGATGAAAGAAAGAATACTTTCCCCAAAAGATAAAGAAGATAACGATGCCCATTTCCACCCAGAATTTCCAGATTATAGCCAGTACAGTCAAGCAAACCAATATAATAGAAAAGCACCAGATTGGAAAGGAAAAGATAGACTATCTTTATTCATAGAAAACATATCTTTGAAGAAGATACAGTAGAATTTACAAAAAGCTATTGGAACTAATAAGTTTAATAGTGTTGTATGATACAAGATCTCTATATAAAAATTTTTACATATTTGCAATGAATAGTTGGAAGTTTAGTTTTTTAAAACACCTTTTTCAATAACATCAAAAAAAAATCTGGGAGACGTGTAGGATCCATACACTGAAACTACAAATAATTTTTTATAAAAATTTAAGACATAAACAAATGGTGAAAGGTACCATGTACATGATTCAAAAAACTCAGTACTGCTCTTTTCAAATTAATTTTTAAATGCATTCCAATCCCAATCAAAATTTTAGCAGATGTTTTAGTCAGCTTTTTCACTGTTGTAACTAAAGGGTCAGGCCAGAACAACTGTAAGAAGAAAAAGTTTATTTAAGAGCTCACAGATTCAGAGGACTTAATCCACAGAAGGCCGGCTCCGTTTCTCAGGACTGAAGGTGAGGTTGAACATCATGGCAGGAGAGTGTGGCAGAGGGAAGCAGCACAATTCAGGAAGCAGAGAAAGAGACCCCAGCTCCAGATAGCCATGTTCCCAATTAACCACTTCCTTCAGCTACACCCCACCTGCCTCTAGTTACCAATCAGTTAATTGCATCAGGAATTGATTCACTAATGGGGTTAAGACCCTCACAATCCAATCATTTCTCCTGCAAACTTTCTTGCATTGTCTCACACGTGAGCTTTTGGGGGACACCTCATATCCAAACCATAACAGCATATTTTTTTCAGTGGTAACTGACAAGCTGACTTCAACATGATACAAAAATTCAAGGATATAGAACAAACAAAACAACTTGAAAATTTAGAATAGAATTGGATGGCTAACAATACTTGATATTGAAACTCATTATGAAAGAGCAGTGTGATATTGATCTAATGTACACATGAAGACTCTAGATAATAATAGTGCATTATATACTGGAAACCTGCTAGAAGAGTAGATTTATGTGCCTCTTCCACACACGTGTGCTCACACATGCATACACATATACAGGGGTAAGTGAAATTATGGATATGTTAATTTGCTTGATTTTAGTAATCATTTCACCATGTATATCAAAGCATTTATACCTTGAATATAAACATAAAATAACTTTTAAAGGAGATAAATAGGTCAGTGAAACAGATTGGAAAAAATCAAGAAATAGATCATATATCTTAACAACTGGCAAAACTGGAAACTGTGTTTTTTTTGTTTTTGTTTTTGTTTTTGTTTTTGTTTTTTGTGGGGGTACCAGGAATTAAACTCAGGGGCAGTCAACCACTGAGCCATGTCCCCAGGTCTATTTTGTGTTTTATTTAGAGACAGAGTCTCACTGAGTTGCTTAGTGCCTCACTGTTGGTGAGGCTGGCTTTGAATTCACAGGCTTCTCCTGCCTCAGCCTCCTGAGCCACTGGGATTATAGGCGTGCACCACCACACCCAGCTAATAACTGGTCTTTAGTAAAGATACAAAAGCAGTGCAGTTCAGAAAGAATAATCTTTTCAACAAATGGTGGTGGAATAATTAGACATTTTATATGCAAAAAATGAACTCTGATTCATACCCCTCTATATATAAAATTACCTCAAAATGGATATAGAGGACCTGGGGATATAACTCAGTGGTAGGATGGTTGCCATGTCAGAGGCCCTGGGTTTCATCCCCAGAAACACACACACACACACACAAATGATGGTGCACCTAAATATAAAATCTAAAACTATGAAAATCCTTTTAGCAAAAGGCATAGGAGAAAATCTTTTTGACCTTGAGTCAGGCAACAATCTTTTAGATATGATATACAAGGTATAATCTAGAAATGATAAATTGGACTTCATAAAAATTGAAAACAGCTTTGAGGATAATATTAAGGATGGAAGAAAATACTTGTAAATCATTGCATCTGATTAAATAAATACATAAAGAACTTTAAAAACTCAATTATTAAAAAAAAAAACTACCCAAATAAAAAATGTGAAAAAGATTTGCACATGACTGCATCTAGGAGTAAAATTGCTGGATATATGTTCAGTCTATGTTTAACTTTCAAGAATTAAGAAAACATTTTGAAATGGCCGTACCATTTGACTCTCTAAACCAGGAATACTGAAAATGACAGTTATTTCACACCCTTGCTTAGATTTAGTATGGTCATTCTTTTGGTTTTGGTCATTCTGATTATATGTAGAAGTATTTCATTCTAGCTTTAATTTTGTTTTCTTAATGCTTAGTGATGTTCTTCTTTTCATTATCCATTTATCATCCATATATCTTCTTTGATGAAGTGTCTGTGCAAATCATATGTACATTTTTAATCTGGGTAGTTTTTTTATAATTGGGTTTTGAAAGTTCTTTTTATATTTTCTAGAAATAAGTTCTTTTTCATATAGACATAAATACAGACATAGATATAGATACAAATCAGCCTTGCCAGAGTTATTGATTCTTTATAAGTGTTTTCAAAGAATCATCTTTTGACTGTGTTGATTCTCTCTTTTGTTTGTTACCTATTTTTGATTTTCCCTTTTGTTTGTTACCTATTTCACTAAGCCCTGATCTTATATTTATGAATATTAAAACATCTGGGTATAGATCAATCAACTCAGATTTTGTGTTTTGCTTTATTTGTCTTATCTACTCTGTTTCTTTTTTATTCCTGTATTATCTTTTGATTAAAAATACTATTGTAAGCTCTTTGAGATGAATATTTAGATCAGGAATTGACAACTTATCCCATAAAAGAACAAATAATAGGTACTTTTGCTTTGCCAACCACATATGGTCTCTGTCACATATATTTTTTGACCACTTAAAAATATAGATGTGGGCTGAGTGTGTAGCTCAGGGGTAGAGTGCACACTTAGCATGAATGAGGTCCTGGATTCAAGCTCCTTCATGAATGAATGAATGAATGAATATAGAATCAATTCTTATGCATTGTACAAAAACAGGGTCAGGAATTGCACTGTGGGCCACAATTTTCAAACCCCCAATTTAGATTTTTTTAGGTCAGCCTTTTGTTTCCAATTTATATAGTGGAAGCTCTTCATTTCAATTACTAAGCATGTGAGGACTTTCTAATCATCTTGTGTTATTGATTGCTGTCAAGCACACACCCAAGACACTTTAGCAAAAGGTGACAAATAACGTTACATGAATTGTGGAAGACCCAGTTTCTGAGGAGGTTGTTCAATGCTCCAGCTAAGAGGTTTTATATTCTGCATATCTATTTCAATGTGAGTTGGGGTAAGAAACCCCCAAGGCGCATCAGAGCCTGAGAGGCCACTAGGTGCTACCTCTTGACAGCCTCCAAGGGGAGATAGGAAGGTGAGTGGGAGATGGCCTAGGAATCACTCTTCACAGGTCTTCCACCTTCTTTTTTTCTGTGAGGATTCCAAGATGTTTTACCAGGACTGAGGCTGCAGTTCAAACCTATGTCCATGGGGTCTTATGTTGGTATATGAAGGTCACCTGGGTACCAGGGCAGAGCCTGTCCCTACAGTTTCCTGTCTAATTCCACTGTTTCAAAGAATAAGCTCCAAATGATTTCAGCCTTTTGGAATTTGAGACTTGATTTATGTCTAATTATATCATCAATTTTGGTAAATATTCTGTGTTCACAGGGGCACAGTGTTTTTGTTAATCTTAGTGTAATGTTCTGTATATGTTAAATGGATCAAATTTATGATTCATGTCATTTATATCCATATTGATCACTTTTATCCATTTGTTCCATCAGTTACTGAAAATTCTTTGTTCTGATCTTTGACTATGATTGTGGATTTTTATATTTCTCTTGTCTCTTCCATCAGTTTTTGCTTTAATTTGAGATTAAGAATGCTTAGTGTCATGTCTTCCTGATGGACTGATTTCGTTATCATTATACACATTTTTCTTATCTTTACTAAATTTTTTATTTTCCTCAAAGTCTATTCGTCTAATATTAATATTTCTATAATAGCTTTCTTTTGAGTAGTGTTTGCATGAATCACTTCTTCTCTTTTTACTTCCAACCTTTCTGACATTGTATTTCACATGGAACTTTTCTAAGCAATATATACTTAGGGTTTAATCCAGTCTGATTATTTATCTTTAAGTTGGAGTATTTAGTTCACCTTCATTAGATATGATAACTGATATATACAGTTATATATAATGAAATGAATATATCTAGTGAGATATCTTAATTCCTTTTTATGTTTTTTGCTTTTCCTATCTGTTCTTTGTTATCTTTTTATCTTTGTTGCCTTACTTTGTATAAGTTATTTTATTTTCTGTAGTTTCTTTGTTATCTATTTTTTGACCATCTTCTGTTTTTTACTAAAGAGCTTATAATATTCTTCTTTAGAAATAGAATGTCCCTTAAATTAGTGCTTTTATCACACTATGGACAATTCAAAGAACTTAGAACTTTTCCATTCTATTTATCCCCTCCAGCCTTTCACACTAATGTTGTCCCATAATTTGATCCCATTTCAAACTTCATAAAGCACTGTTATTTTCCATAGAGTCAATGCTCATTTAGACATATAAAAGCTTTCCATTGTTTCTTATTCTTTCCTGCATCTCTGTGCTTTAATCTGGGAGCATTTCCTTCTGCTTAAAGAACACCCTTTAAACCCATGAGGAGGAGAACAGCGAGGGAGGGGGGAAATGCAAGACAGTGATATTGGCCAAATTATATTGTTATACTGTGTGCATGTACAAACATGTAACAACAAATCCCATCAATATGTACAACTATAATGCACCAATTAAAAAATGAGGATTTTTTTTAAAAAAGAACACCCTTTAGTGTTTTCTTTAGTGTGATCCACTGGCTATAAATATTCTCAGGTTTTATTTCTCTGTAATTTATTTTTTGCCTGAACTTTTGACATATATTTTATAAGACATAGAAATCTAGTCCATCATTTACCTTCTCTCAGCACTCTGAAGACATCATTCTATTTTCCTCAGATCTTCGTTATTTCCACTGAAAAGTCAACTGTCTAATCATTCATTTGAAAGTAATATTTTTCTTTGTTTTAGGTTTTCAGAAGCTTTATTATAATGTGCCAACTTGCTTTGTTCTTTTATTTTTCCTTAAGATTCATGCCACCTATGAATCTGTGGCTTGATATCATTCAGTAATACTAGAAAATTCTCATGGTCTTTTAAAATACTGCTTCTGTCTAATCCTCTCTATTCTTTGTTTCTAGAATTCAGTTACATATATGTTTGATCTTGTGTTCCTTTTCTGTGTTGATATTTATGCTTGTATCTCATTCTACATCCCTAGCCCTTGTTGTGTGTATCTATGTGTCTGCTTCAAACTAGATGTTTTTATCTAACCTTTCTTCCAAATTAATTTTTCTCTTTTCCTGAATATCTAGTCAGCTCTTAAACATACCATGTATCTAGGAAGCATTAGAATTAATTTGTCATTCCTTGTTACCTCTCTGAATTTTGTGGACTTCAATTGTAGCATATATTTGGTTGTGCCTTCTTTTATAATTAATCACATGATTATTTTCTTCACTAAATTAGAAGTTCTTAAAGCCAAGAACATAACACTGATAATGGTAGTTAGCATTTATGATAATTTTTATTAACCTATAAAATTATACATATTAAACAGGTAGAGTGTGATCTTTCAACATTGTGTTCCTGTGTGTGAGTGTGTGTGTGTGTTTGTGTTGCTGTGGATTAAACCCAGAGACTCACACAGTGTACCACTGAGTTACACCCTCATTTCTCTCACTTCTTATTTTTAGTTACTCTGTTTCTTACTTCTAAAGCTTCTACTTGACATATTTTTATGTTTCCTAGAACTTTGCCAAAATTCTTTATCTTCTATGTATTAGTTATAATTAAAGTATGTGTTTTATAACTCCATTGTATAGAAAGCCTTTTTTGTTGTTCTCGTTTGTACTCCCTGCTTTTATTTTTCTATCTTGTCTTGATTTATCATCATTCTGGTAATCTTAGTTGGGTCCTGGATATTTTATATTAACATTTTGAGGTAGAATTTTAGTCTTTGGATGATGAGTTTATCTTTTGCCAGGGAGGATTAAGTTTGCTTATTTCAGTCAGCCAGCATGGAGGCATTAGCAATCCAATACCATTTTAAGTCATTTAGTGATTTCAGTGATTTGAAGCTGAATATAGCTCTTTGCTATGACTTTCCTATTTTTAACTTACTCTGACTCTTGGGGGTTAGCCCTTCAGGTTTCTAGGTATAAGTCTGGAATATGGACCAAGGTCTGTTCTTTGAAGACCCTGAAGTCTGTCAAGAGTCTTGACTTGTTGGAATCTCTGCTGAATTTCTCAGCCACTGCCTTTGTCATTGCAATATTTCCAATGGGAAATGTGACTCTAAATCCTAGCTTAAACTCTCTTGGCTCTGTTTCTGTCTCAGATCTTCACCTTAAACTTTCTCATTGCCTTTGCAGTCATCAAAGAGCTTTCTTCCTTGTCTTCTGCCATGAGTATTGGTCTGAAATAACCCAGTCTGCCATTGTCAGAAACCGAGCTCTCCTGAACAGTTTGAATTTTTACTATGATATCATTTCAATAGTGTAATAAGCTTATAACAGTTTTCTGTGTATTTTCTCAAAGAATCCCAGTTGACTAATGTCAGCCTTATGTAACTAATATTGAAGTAAAATACTATTACTTAACTCACATATGGGAAAGAGTGGTTGTAACTACTACCTGTTTAAAGTCCAGATGGGATCTATTTTTGCCAGTTGAACAAAGGACTGATAACTTCCAAAACAGAAGTTGTGCATTAGACAGCTAATGTGACAGATGTTACATTAGTTTTTGTAGTTCTGTCATTGCAGTTTACACAGATGCATTTTGTAAAGATGTGTAATTCCATTACTGTCTGGCTTAATATATTTTTACTGCAAAGGGAATTTTTCAAAGCTATAAACACAGATTATCTACCATCATTTTACATTTTACTAGTCATGTTAGAAAACCCAATTAAATTTGTTATCCATCTACATCCTGATTTATTTGTTTTAAACAACTCCATATACCACCAGTACTTAGAATTAACTTTCCGTCACGAAGGAAACTAAAGGTTTCTCCAGCTCTCTACCTCTGTATGTGCTCATATGTATGTATTTATGATGAACACTTCCACAACCTGCTTCATTCTGGGAACAACCAAAGGAAACAATCCTTTCATTCTACTTCCCCTGAGGCAAACTTAAACTTTTCCCAGTGAATTTTGTAAAATAGTAAATCAGAATTTCAGAATGACCCTGTATGTCTAGCAAGAGATGTTTCTGGGAAGCATGGGTTATTCTACATTTTTGCAGGCCAAAACTTGCAGGCCAAGAGCAGCTCTGAGTGGATTGTTAGGATGTATCCAGATCACTATGCTCAAACCAGAGATTTGTGTTAAACATCATCTGGACTGAGGGAAGTAAGCTTTGTTCTAAACAATGTTCTTCTAATGGGAGACCTGAAGAGTGTATGGAGAGGCCTGTTGATTTTGATGCTGCTGCTTGAGGCATTTGTAGTTTCCATGATCCCAGGAAAGATAGTCCAATGCTGGAATATGATTTTTGCCCTTTGTCATTCTCTGTCTCATGCAGCCTGACATAGTCCCCTTGTGCTGGAGAGAAGAGATTGGGTGGGAGGAGACCCTGCTCAGGAGCACAAAGCCAGCCAGATTCTTCCTCACAATGCTGTGGCATGTCCCTGGAATGCAGATACCAGAATCCCTTAAATAATCAACAGAATGTTTGGCCTGAGGCTTAGACTAAGCCAGTTAAGTAACTGAGTAGTGTATTTACTCCTACCACCCATCCACACTGCATATCAATCATACACACTCACATCACCCGTGACATACAACATGTATTTGACAACACATGCTACATGACATGCATCATACATAGATGCATACCCTTCACAATACACATTTACCATGCAAAAACATGTGCACATTATAACACATTCACCATACACACACACACACACACACACACACACACACACACACCATATATTTGCCACACATACACTAAATACATTCTGCATGCACACCCACACACATACCACATTCAACATAGCACTAGTCACATAATACATATTTTATGAACATACATTGCAAATGCATGTTCCTTGTATATAACTCACATGCATGTGTGCAGATACTCACACCCATATCACACCCAATGTGCATATGCACATCCTGAAACACATATATCACACACCACTTACATACCACGCATGCTGGGCAACACAACACACCACATATACCAACAGGCCATATACACCACACATACCAAACACCCATACTTACAATACCATACCACACACAATATGCATACCATAGTCACCACAAAAACCTACATAATCTGCAACATTCTGCATACATGCCCCATATGCATGCTATAACACAACATGCCACAGAGTATATGCATGTCATACAAACTCACTACACTTGTGCACACCATAGACACACACCATACCCATATTAACCCCACAGTACATGCACAGAGCACATACACACTGCCTGTCACAGGGCAGTTGCAGCCCCTGCCTCTACATGCTTCTCAAATCCTGTGTCCCAGCCTCTTTCTGTCCTTTCTGATCATCCGTCAGGGCAACATAGGAATGAGAGCAGCATTAGGGGAGGCCTGATCTAGATGGACTAAAAACATTATAGATATGCACTCTGTGGGTTTTTTTAAATATTATATTTTTTAAATAAAACACATAATGGTTGTGTTTATGTATTATTTACTATTTGTAGAAATTGAGAATTCAAAACATTTGTTTTTATCATAGTGGCTGGTAATTTATGACATACACAAAACATAAAATATCAAATCTGAATTTCACATGTGCATTAAACTAGTGTGAACTTGCTCCTAATCTTGGAACATTGGGATAATATTTGCCTTTCTTCTCTGCTTTTCAAGCTTATGAGTTGGTCAACTCTGCTCTAGAAGGCAGCATAAGGTGGAAGTTGAGAGAGTGAGCTCTGGCAATTTAGACGTCCTATGCCCAGGTGGGCTTTCACTCCCTGTACATGTGTGAGCCAAGTGAGCTATATGATGTCTTTAAGTTATTTGGGTTTTGTGCTAAAACAGACACCTTCATCATCATCACACCCACACCAGCAGGATTGCCTTGAGGTTAAAGAAGATAACACATTTGTATAAAATAGCTTTTGAGTAGGTACTCAAATATTGAACAAATGAATGAATGAGAGAATGAGTTCTGCCTCCCACCATATCTAAATCCTTCCCGCAAAAAGCAAACTAAAATAAAACATAAAAGCAAAGTAGCAGACAAGTATATAAGTCCCTGTATTTTCCTGGCCTGATCATGCATTCCAGCCCCACCGCATCCATAGGAAGGGCCTTAGCTCAGCCCTGCATCTCTGCTGCAATGCTCTACTGATCACACCTCTTGCTCACAGAAGCTCCTGGCTACTGTGATGGCTCACTAGGACCCAGAGGCTCAAGCAGGACCTGCCTCCTGATCCAACAAAGTACAGAAGTGAGAGGTGCAGCTTTTCCAAAGGCTCTAGCACAGGTGCATATCTGGTTTGGCTTAACACTTCACCCAGCCCTATGAATCCTTTCCTGGATTCCAGAGAGGTAGCCACATGCTGTCCTCTGACCCACTTCTCTCTGGCCATGTTTGTGAGCCAAGTAATGGACTCAGTGCACTTGACATACTATTCTTGCTGTTATTTGAAATATTTTTGTCAAGAAACTGAACATAATTTTCAGCCATGGTATTAGGAAACATTGAAAAGGTATAGCTGCTCAGGCAACATGAGAACAAGGAACCCAAGCCTCTCTTAAGGACAGCATCACCTCTGTAGAACCCCCAGGATCACCCATATAATAGTCATGCCCCAGGGACACTGGGACAGGCACCTTTGGCACTCACGTGAACCCACAAGGGAATCACTCAACCCATCTCAGCCTTGGCCGTGAGAAGCAGGGAACATCCTGCACTTCCTGTCTAAAACTGGGAAGCTTCCACCACTTGTCCTTATACCCCACAGCTAATCTGTCAGGAAGTCCTTCAGAAACCCAGCCCCTGTCCTATAGGGCAGCACCCAAGTACCCAGCCACTCTGTGTTTGTCCCACTAATGTCTCCACTCTCAGACAAGGGTCTGAGTAAAATGTAAAATAGAAGTCATGTCCATGAAATCTTAGAGTCAACTTGTCCTAACAAGGGGCTGGGAAGGGAGTGCTGGAATTTGATTGGGATCACACTGAGTCTGTGAAAACCTAGAAGAAGACAATTTTGCAGAGGGAGGGAAGAGCTGGAGGGCTTACAGCACCTGATCTCAAGCTCTAGTCATCATAACCCTGTGGTATTTGCATGGGATGAACCAGAGGTGTGTCCTGGAACAAAAGAGAGTCCTGAAATAGACTCATACCAAATGGTAAGTTCACTTTTTAAAATTCACCAAGAGATTTTCTCCCATTCTGTAGGTTCTATTCACATTCTGGATTATTTCCTTTGCTGTGAAGAAGCTTTTATACTTTGATTACATCCCATTTATTGACTCTTGATTTTACTTCTTGTACTTTAAGAGTCTTATTAAGGAAGTCAGTTCCTAAGCTGGCATGATGTAGATCTGGGCCTACTTTTTCTTCTATTAAGCACAAGGTCTTTGATCTAATGCCTAAGTCCTTGATCCACTCTGAGTTGAGTTTTGTGCAGGGTGAGAGACAGGGGTTTAATTTCATTTTGCTGCATATGGATTTCCAGTTTTCCCAGCACCATTTGTTAAAGAGGCTATATTTTCTCCATTGTGTATTTTTTATGCCTTTGTCTAGTATAAGATAACTGTATTTATGTGGGTTTGTCTCTGTATCTTCTATTCTATACCACTGGTGCACACACACACACACACACACACACAGGAATATTACTCAGCCATAAAGAAGAACAAAATTATGAAACTGGAGAGTATCATGCTAAGTGATAAAATGGATGGAACTGGAGAGTATCATGCTAAGTGAAATAAGCCAATCCCAAAAAAGCAAAGGCCGAATATTTTCTCAGATATACAGCTCTAACTCACAATAAGGATGGCAGTGTAGGGAAGAATAGAAGTACTTTGGATTAGACAAAGGGGTATGAAGGGAATGGAGGGGGGATGGGAATAGGAAATATAGTAGAATGAATCAGACATTACTATCCTGTGTGCACATATGATTATACAACCAATGTAATTCTACATTATGTACAACCAGAAGAATGAGAAGTTATACTCCATATATGTATAATATGTCAAAATACATTCTCCTATAGCTAATAAGAACAAATAAAAATATATTTTAAACATTTTTAAAGTCACCAAGAGAAAGAAAATGTCTTTTTAACATAAGGATTGGAGCAACTATAAAACAGAATTCATTAAAAAGGAAGGAAGCAAAGGCTAGAGGGAGAGAGGAAGGGAAGAAGGGAAGAATGAAGGAAGGAGATAAAGAAGGAGAGAGAAGAAGGCAGGTAGGAAGGAGAGACTAACCTTGGCTCTATTTTCTACCATACATACAAATTACATTCTGGTAATTTTTTATATACCTAGACATATAGTGGATAGTTTTTCATAATTCTAAGTTGGCAAATATGTTGTAGAGAAGCCAAAAAAATTTTAAAAAGGGAAAAATAAAACTAGGAAATGGAAAATGAATGATAAATTGGACTTCCTCAAGCCAAAAATTTTTGTTCATCAAAAACCATGGCAAGAATAAAAAGGTAATTCACAAAGTGGGAACTAATAGTCATAAAGCATAACTTAAGAAGCACTTGTAACTATAATATATAAATAAGAACTACAGTTAATTATAAAAATATAAATTATAGGGGCTGGGATTGTGGCTCAGTGGTAGAGCGCTCGCCTAGCATGTGTGCGCCCCGGGTTCGATCCTCAGCACCACATACAAATAAAACACATTGTGTACAACTAAAGCAAATAAATAAATATTTTTTAAAAAATATATAAATTATATATATATATATATATATTTACACACACACTCATGAATGACCAATGAGCCCATGAAAAGATATTCAAATTAGTCATCAGGCAAACAGAAATGAGAATTACAGTGAGAAATCACTGCACACCCACCAAAGTATCTGAAATCAAAAAGAATGACAACACCAAGAATTAGAAGGAGGTGGAATAAGTGGGACTCTCAGAAGCTACTGGTAGGAAAGCAAAATAATAAAGCCCTTATTGAGAAACATGTGGATTGCTTTCTTATAAAATTTAAAGTACACTTTCCCCTTGACCCAGCAATTCAGCTCTTGGGTTTTTATGTATCAGTTTTAAAATATTTAAATGAAAACATGTGTATGCTAAAAAACAACTCATATTTGAATGTTCAAAACAACTTTATTCATAATCACCAAAATCTGGAAGCAACATAAATATCTGTCAGCAAGAGAGTAGATAAACACACTATGGTTATCCATATAATGGAATACTACTCAACAATAGAAAGAAATGAATTTCTGATACATGCTACAACATGATGAACCTGAGAACTTATTCTGAGCCAGAATTCAGACACAACGCAGTACTTACTGCGGGGTTCATTTATACGAAGCTCAAGCACAAGGGCTGTGTGGTAGATGAGATTCTAAAGATATATCTCAAGATTCCTGTTCCCTGGTGATCAATCAAACACTGATTTAGATACAGCAGTTCCCCACTACCCATGGTTTTGCTTTCCATGGTTTCAGTTGCTGGCAGTCAATGGCAGCGCAAAAATATTAAACGGGAATTTCCAAACAAAAATAATTCATAGGTTTAAATTGCATATATTCTGAGTAGCATTATGAAATCTTGCATCTTCCTTCTTCATTCAGCTTAGGACATAAATCATCTCTTAGTCTAGTGTATCTATGATGTATACATTGCCCATCCATTTAGTCACTTTGTAGCTCCATATCAGATTAACTGTCACTATATTGCAGTGCTTGTGTTCAAGTAACCCTTATTTTAATTAATAATGGTCCTGAAGTGTAGGTGTAGTGAGTCTGAGGATTCAGATATGCCAAATAGAAACAATAAGTATTTCCCATAAGTGAAAAGGTAAAAGTTCTTGACTTAATAATGAAGGGCAGAGAAAACACATGCTGAAGTTTCTAAGATCTACAGTGAGAACAAAACATAGCATATATAGGGTTTGGTACTATCTGTTGCTTCAGGCATCCATTGAGGGTCTTAGAATGTGTCCACTACAAATAAAGGAGGACTGCTGTATCGTTGCAAAGGAACTACAGATGGAATTCAAGTTGCTGATCAGCTGATTTTACAGTAGAATAGCCTGGATTATCTGGGTAGGTCCAAGGTAACATCAAGAGTCTTTAGAAGCAAGAGAACAAGACAGAAGAATGAGAGATGAGGACAGTTAGGTCAAAGGATTTTGAGGTGTGAAGATGACTCAGTCCACTACTGTGAGCTTCAGGAGCCAACAGCCTAGGGACCCAATGGCCTTTGGAAACTGGCAACGACCTCTGGCTAGTAGCTTGCAAGGCAACAGGGACTCCGCGCTCCAGCCACCAAACCTGAAGGAGCCCAGAAGCTGATTCTTTTTTTAGAACATCCAGGAGAGGGCACAACCCTGCTGAAACCATTACTTTACCTTGTAAGGACTCAGAGAACACAAACCCACTGAGCCCTCTGTACATCTGGCCCCCAAAACCACAAGATAATGCACTTGTGTTGTTTTAAGCCACTAAGTATGTGATAACATGTTAGGCAGCAGCAATGACAGAGGTGCCAACTGAGAAAGGGCAAGACAGCCATGCTGATGGAATGTAGAGGGACTAGACTTAAATTGTGCTGGTGCTTACATGGGTATATACGTATGACAGAACTCTTCCAGCTGAGCACAGATCTGGGCATTCATTCCACTATCTACAAATTATGCCATGAACATTTTAAAAATCAAAGAAATGTTGGAATATTTCTCTCTGCAGCTAAGAATCTGCCAATGGTCTCATCTCTTCCAAAATAAAACCCCATGTCCTTACCTCAGCCCTGCAAAGTCACCTGTCCAGGTTCATCTATAGGTGCTACAATTGCAGAGACCCACAGCACAGTTAAACCTTGCTGTTCTAATGACTGAGAATGTTGTCCTCCAAATAGTTGCAGGACTCCTTTCCTCATTTTTTTTTTGGGGGGGGGTGGTCTCTGCCTAAAGTCATCCTATTAAGAAACTATTCAGTGCTTGAGTACTACAACAGCAGAGAGTGGGTGCTCTCTGAATCTCTGCTGAGTGCATGAGCATGTCTCCTGGGTAGACTCAGATTCCTGGATGATACAGCCTCCAGAGTGGGCACCGCCTACAGGGTAGATGAAGCCTCCTGGGAGGACATGGGCTCTTGTGGGCAGATATAGCATCCTGGGTGGATGCATCCCACTGTGTAGACACTGTCTCCTGGGTAGATATACCTCCTGTAGGGACATGGTCTGCTGGGTAAACATAGCCTCCTAGGGAGATTCAGCCTCCTTGGTGGACCTCCTGCTGGGTAGATGCTGCTCCTAGTGGGCATAGCCTTCTGTGTAGAAGTACCTACTGGGAGGACATGGCCTCCTAGGTGGACACAGACTCCTGGTGCTCAGGCCTTACCCAGCGCAGTGGGTTCTTCATCGGCACATATTCTCTCATTGCCCGCAGCTGCTTCTCAGGGCACTCTGCCTAGGGAACCTGGGAAGAGGGGAGCAGACACAGCTTGCCTGAATCCTGATCACTACATGGGTATGATTTCACTGTTTTGTCAATATGGAATCATAACAGTATTTCTTTTACTCTAAACAAGCAGAAAAATATGCTCAGAACCCAGCAGCCTTTCTGTCTGTCATGTGTTGACTACCCACGTCCAGTAGTTTAACTGTGCTCTGAGCTGATAACTCCTTTGAGGGGCACAGTCCTCTTCAGGGCTCCTAGTCCCTCAGGCAAGGCACTAGCCTGGGTGTGAAACCTGGACTCCAGTGGCTTGTGGCAATCTCCATCACTATCCTTGTGATACACAGACACAGAGAGGGCAGCTGGTGGACTTCTTTTAGAACTAGATGGGAAGAGGTAGAAGACTTTCTTTAGAAGTGAAAAATTAAGATTCCTCCTAGAGGCCAGGTTGGCAAACATCCAAGATAAATGAAGTGATTTTTTTTTCTCAGATCTTCAGGAGTTAGTTTGATTTCAGTTTTAAAAATATGCCTGAGGAATTTTTAACAGAAATAATTTAACTGAAAGGAATAGATTTCTTTCTTAAATATCATGCAGATCTGTAGTACAGGGTGCACAGGCAGGATGTCCTCTAGAAAAGAGGCTTCCTGGTAAATCTCACCTCAGAATGCTGCTGTCCATCTCAGCAGAGCATGCTTTAATTTTCAACACAAAATTCAATTGACAGTTGACTTAGCTTTCTTAGACTTTATGAAAATCCATATTTGGATTCTTTGTGAAGCCACTTTAAGATAAAAGGCCAGGAGATCTTACTTGGTGTGTCAGTGAGCTTTCCATCACTATAATAAAATACATGAGGTAATTAGTTTGTAAAGAGAAAAGATATGCTTTGGCTCACAGTTTTGGAGTCTCCAGTCAACAATAGATTATTTCCATTGTTTTGGGTCTGTGGCAGCACATCAAGTATGGGATAGAGCAAAACCATTTGCCTCATCAAGCAAGAAGCAAAAAAGAGAGCAAGGAAGGGCCAAAGTGGAATCCCCTTGAAAGCATATTCCCAATGATCTAAAGACCTCCCATTAAGATAAATTTCCATGACCTCAAATAACCCCACCCTGGGGACAGTCCTTTACCACAAGGACCTTTAGGGGACATTCGACATCCAAACTCTAGTACCTGGGTAAGTGATGCTGATGCTGATTTTAGTAAGTAGCTTTGGGCTGGCTAAAAAGAGGATGATTCAACTCAATGAGAAGAAAATCAAGCCGCAAGCTAATTATGGCTTTCTACAAATGACATTCAAACAGGCCCCCACATTCTCTGAGACAATTGGTTTAGGCATCAGGGTGAATCGCAGAGTGTGACTGGGTGTGAGCTTTTATTTTTCTTTGAAACCAAATTATATTTTTTTCAAAAAGTCTATCTGAGACTTTGAAATCAATTATATATTTTCTATAAATCCACCTGAGAGAATCCTTTTTTTTTTTTCCTGCTGACTTTGTTTCATATAAATGAGACCAAGACAGGCTCTATGTGTTGGCTCCTAGCTTGGTTGTTCCTTCCCTGCAAGTTGGAACCCATTAACTCAAAGTCCTGCCAGCCCCAAACTCAGATGTTTATATATCCTTTTTTTTTTCAGTCCTGTGGATTGAACCCAGAGTTTTGTGCATGTAAGGCAAGCATTCTACCATTGAGCTACACCCCAGCCCAGTTGTTTTAAACATAGCTAAAACAAGCAGAGTTTTAATCATTTGGAGCCTTCCTGTTTTACATACCCTGCTAAGCCTTCCCCAGCATCTTGCTGGTCATTGATAAGATAGAGTCTTTTGGTTATAAGACTCCAAACCACTGCTGTCCTTCAGAGCTCTCTGACCTGGAAACTCTGCTTTTGAGTGATCTCACCTGGTCACATGTGCTAATCTATGTTCTCAGCAATAGGAGATATCTATATGTGTGTTCATACATGTATGCATGTGCACATGTATATTACAGAGAGGAAGATAGAGGGAGAGAGAGACTTATAAGAAATTGGTTCATGCATTTATGAAGATTTTCAAGTCCCAGAATCAACAGTCAGTAAGCTGGAGAACCAGGAGAAATGATGGTATAAGTTCCAATCTGAATATGAAGGACAACTCTTACTGTCAGCCAGAAAGAGTGAATTTTTCCTTATTCATTCTTTTTATTCTACTCAGACTTTAATAAATTGGATGAGGCCCACCCACATTGGGGAGGGCAATCTTCTTGACTCAATCTACAGATTCAAATGTTAATCTCCTCCAGAAACATTCTCACAGATGAATCCAAAATCATGTTTAATCAAATGTCTGGGTACCCTGTGGCCCAGTCAAGTTGACACATAAAGTTAACTATCAATGTGAGCTCTCTCTCTCCAGTCTGTCTCTCCCTTAAGAATTCCCTTACCCTCCTCCCCTTCTAAGTAGCAAACTCCCTCCTCCATAGACCCTGAGCAGTCTCCTGCAGTGAGTGGATTTCCAGCACACAACCCTGTGGAAACATCCCCCATAAAGCTTGTATGTTCTACTGCCACCTCATGGTCATATTTTTTTTTTCCCCTATTCATACCTAAATCTCCCCAACCCCTGGCACCTCTCTGCAATTCAGTGGTCAGATGGTAGTTTTGCAAGCCTCTGGGCCCTTGTGTGTGTTTTCCCCCCACACTGATCTTCTTCCTCCTCTTTTGGGAAGCCTCCTCCTCCCTCACAAATAATGGGGCACGTCATCCCCTTGCAGACTCTACACTCTGTACATACCTCTCAATCATCCCAGTGCACAACAGCTGTTTCCATGCCTGTCTTAACTCTTTCTTTACCAGCCCCTAAAGAAGCACACACAGGTCTTTATTCATATTTATATCAGCAGCACTCAGGGATGCCTGCATGTGCTGGGAGCCTCATCAGTGTCTGCTGAGCAGGTGCATGGCCACAAAGCAGTCAGCCTTGCCTAAGGTGCAGCCTTGGAACACTTTGTTTCTTATAGATTTGGCTGTTCACTTTAGCTATTTCTTTAGCTGCTATGAAAATGATGCTCCATGTATTTTTCATCATCACTTAGATTATTTACATTCTGAGCATAGAGAACCCAAGCACCTAGAAATGCCTAAGTTATGCTGTGTTTATAATCTCCAGAAGGTATGTGATCCAAAAGTAGAGTTTCTCAGACTGTAAGTACATGTCACTTACATAGCCATAGGGCAATAAAATAATTTCATTTGTGTAATAAGTCAATAATGAGTTAATATTTAATATAAATATATAATTATAATGTCTTTCTTTTATTCTATTGCTATGGGGGACCAGATCAAAAGTTTCTTCAAAATTATTTTTATCACAAAATATACTAATTAAATTATAAATATATGTATATATTTCACATTATTATGAAATTGGTAGCTTTAATGTTTACCTTGCATAGTAACACAAAATAGTTTTCACTCAGTGCTAAAATTGATTATATTTATTTGCTAGTGTTTAACCAGTTATTTGAAATGGTTGAGTCCACAGTTTATTTTAGTTTTTGGATGTATTCATATGCTTTAAAAACAAAACACAAAGGAGCCAATTCATTAGGTAGACAAACCAATTATATCCACTATGCATTCAGGTAAACTCAGGATCTGAGAATACTTTTAACATTAGTAGGAATTCATGGAAGAAAATACAAACAAAATGAGAAAATTAAAGTCATTCAGGATCCAATTCTTTAGGATCTCTTCTTTCAGTTCTTTGTGTCATTTATGTGCATACGTGTATAACATATGTGTGGATATGTGTATTGTGTGTATGTATGCTATACATACACATAACTATATATATTTTCTAGTGTTTGGGGTATAAAAAACTAGCTGTTTATTGAAACCTATCCTTCCTTCTCCCTAAGCCAGCCACTAGGCCTGATTGTCCAGGCCCTCTTGAACTTTAGTGTGGCCACTCAATAAATTCCCACAGTAAAATGACAGCGAGCAGCATGTACACTTTTGTGCCTGACCTATCGTGTCCTATCTGAGGAGATAAGGTTTGGAATGAGACTGCAATAAAATAAGGGAGAAAAGAGTGCCCCTTTGGGTTCTTCCTCCTTCTGGCTAAGCGACTGTGACTGCCCAGGGCAGCCTTAGAAGCCAAAATTTGAAGGCAGCACCTGGATCCCTGGATGACTATATAAAGTAGAATTACTGCTGCCCTGGATTCCCATAATTCCCTGAATTACCATAAGTAAAAGGAAATTAATCTTTTTTCTTTATGCTGCTGCTGAGGGGTAGAGAGTTCTACTGATAGCTACAGCTTAACCTACCCTAATTCATGATTTTTATTAAATATTGAGATGATACAAAACAATATTTATCAAAACTAATTATAAGCTGGGCATGGTGGTGCATGCCAGAATTCCCAGTAGCTTGTAAGGCAAAGGATGAAGATTATGAATTCAAAGCCAGTCTCAGCAAAAGCAAGGCTCTAATTATAAAAATATTACAAGTTTTGTTTTCTGTGGGGCTGAAGAATGAACAAACTCAGGGCCTCACATTTACAGGAAAGCACTTTACCACTGAACTTAGCCTCTAATATTGCAATTTTAAACCACCTTAAAAAAGGGTGTGGGGAGTATAATGATGGGTTTTTATCACTAACATTGAAATCCCTTCATGTTTCTTCTCAAGCCATCATATTGCCTCTCTCCTTGGAGGTTACCACTCCTGTGTTTACCTTTTCTTTTCCCTGTATTTTGTTTAGAATTTAATCATCTCTCTCTCTCTCTCTCTCTCTCTCTCTCTCTCTCTCTCTCTCTCTCTCTCATCAATGTATTATTTAGTACCACATGCTTTGAACTTTATGTAAGTGGAACCAGAGTGTATGAATCTCTAGGAACTTTCTTCTTTCCTGCAACAATATGTTTCTGAGATTCATCTGTATTGTTGTATGAAGTTTAACTGCTTTCTCATTGCTGCATAGTATCCTGTTGCTTATAAAAACAAAAATGCATTTGTTCATTCTACTTTTGTTGAACCTTTGTCTTGTATCTCTTTGCTGCTGTTACGAACAGAGTTGCTATACATTTTCAATAGGACTCTTTGTGCATATGGCAAATGTACAGGCATTTTCTAGGTTTTATACCTGGAGGTGGGATTTCTGCATATTTTAGATAGAGAAAGATTGGATTTAATCAGTGCATGCTGTATGCATGTTTGTAAATATCTTTAAATTTTTAGAAAAGGAGTAAGCTGTCTCAGCTGCCAAGAGCATAGCTGAAGAAGGAAGTGATCAATGCTGAATGTTCCATGAGGGTTGACAGAGTTCAGGTTATTGGTGCTGGTTCTAAAGGTAATGTCACTGGAATAGTAGAAATGAGGGGACAGGGACAAAGGGGGTGATAATGGGAGGGGAGCAGGTTGTGACAGAGAGGGCAGATAAGTGCAGAATTCTGCCTGGTGATGCCCCTTCTCTTCCCAGGGTTACTCTGACAGCTCCCACACATCCTTACCCAAGTCCTTTGACTCGTGGCCATTGCTAACGCACGTAATGAAGAGTATGGATTTGGTTTTTTGGCCCAGGACTACTCAGAGTGGGATGCTTTCCTCACTCTTCTGTTTTGTTTCCAATTGGATCTCTGAAAAACAATAGAATCCTATATTATAGGTTATTTTTATTGCTTTTATAACCTTGAGATTTAGAGTGCCCTTTATAGATGATTGTCTACCAAGTCTCCTTTAAGTTGCCAAAACAGGGGCTCAAATAAAAGATGAAAACTGAAACTTCCCAGGGTCACAAAGCAAGCTCAAGGCTGGGCTGTGGCCAGGACCTACCTGCCCTCCTCACTCCCAGCCACCCCACCTCTGATTCATAGATGAATTTGCAGGATACACTGACTGAATGCATGTGTTACTCACAGCAAAGGGGCTTTTACATGGAAAATCCTGCTTTTGGTCATTTTAGGACTTGCTATTTGAACACCATAGCCTTGTTTTGAATGGATAGATAGTTGAGCTGTTCACATTGTATGTATAGAATTGAGACTTTCATTTAAGTTTCAAGTCAATTCATTTAGAGAAATGTGTTATAAAAGCTGAATCTCACCTATTGCATCTTCCATTTCTGTGTAGTCTTTGTCTTCTCCCTCCATCTCCCCATGCTTCTTTGGTCCTTCTATCTTGGTGGGAAATAAATACTGGGTCCACTCTTAGAGGGATGGATGGCAGTCACATAATAGTAACTGGCAGGTAACCCTATTCACAGGCTAAACCAGCACATCCTTGCCCTTCAGAATTCATACTGAGTCCTACTCTAACCCTTCCTACCATTTTCTGTTTTATATACACGTGAATATGAAATTTTTCATTGATGATTGACAAAATCATTTGTTTCTAGAAAAAGTCTTCTCTTTTGCGTGGCTCATCCTGTCTTCTTGCCCATATCACTACCAGCTCTTGAAAGCCAATATTAACAACCTAGTATATATCCTCTCATATTTTTATTTAAGCTCAAATAATCATCTGTAGACACTATTGTGCACACACATGAATAGATTTAATGTTCAATCAGCCTTCAGTACCCATGGATTCTGCATCCATGGAGTCAACCAACCACAGGTAGAAAATATTTTTAAAATTTCCATCTGCACTAAACATGTACACATTTTTTTTCTTGTCAACATAGCATTTACATTATATTAAGTATTATAAGTCATCTATATATGATTTAAAGTATGCAGGAGGATGTGTGTAAGTCACATGCAAATATTACACCATTTTATATAAAGGAATTGAGCATTTATGGAATTTAGTATCTGCAGTGGTCCTGGAACCAATCCCCTGTGGATACTGGGGTAGAGACAACTGCATACATATATGGATTCACATATGCTTACATCCAGGGTTCTGTTAAGAATACAAAATACTTTAAGTTTGCAAGTGAGAAGGGTTTTCATTCAGACAGGGGTTTGCAGCATCACTAGGAGGGCTGGAGGGGTGAAGGTCATGCAAGCCTGGAATAGAGGCAGTTGACTGACAAGTCATACTCAACCTTGGGGAAGGCAGAGGGGCCATGCTGCCACTGTCGGCCACCTACTGAACCAAAGCTGCAAGGCAGGTCATTTGCAGGTGCTCTATTGGAATCAGCTGTGACTTACAAGCAAGGCCACTGTCACCATCTCAGTTACGGAGAACAGGAATTCCTGAAGTTCATCCAGGAGCTGTTGCTTCTCCCAGCTGACCTCAGAGTATGGTGGCTTCTCTTGCCACCTCCCAAACAGTACATAAACACTTCTCACTTAGAAACTTGGAACTTATCAGGAAACCAACTCTGGGAAGTGCCATTCCAGGCTTCTCCTAAATTACACAGAGGAGAATGGGGTAAGGGGAGGACACAGGAAAGGCAGTGGTCCAGTAGGTAAGAGGCTCTCTGGTGCTACCCATACTATTTATCATGTCCTCATCCATCCATTCCTTGGACCCATATTTATACTAGCAGGCAAGAGCAGTGACCTCATGTCTCACTAACCCCCAGACATGCACCTACTTTTCACCAAAAAGGGAAGATACAGAGTCCCAAAAGTCACTAAACCCTTCTTGAGTTTTGTTCCTTCCTCACCTGGCTTAATCATAGCCCAGCTCTGATAAACTATGACTTAAAGTGCTATAAATTAACAACTCCATTCCTCTTGTCTACCTTATGTCCTATGGCAAAGATGGGAAAGGGGAGCAAGGGGTTCATGTGTACCAGTAGATAAATAACTAAGGAAAAAATAAGCAAACTCTCGTGATCTTGAACTCTGCCCTTTGAAGATTCTGGTGACACGTGTGAAACATTTTCATCTGCTGCATCTTTCTCCCACCCACCGCCAGCACCCAGAACTTTATATCTAAAGGGCTCAGCTTTAGTTTCTGCTGGTGCCATGCAGGAAAAGTCCTGGTTTAACATTTGTAAATCTATTCCTATGCATTTTTCATGTTTGTACTGGAAAAAATAACTTTGTATTCTTTCAGTGTGTCTAATATTTCCTGTCTTCCTTGTTATGGATCTGGTAACAAAAATTGCTAGTTTTAAGGTGGCGTGGTCATCTTCCCATCACATCTGTTCAGATGGTCCTTACCAGGTCTTCAGACAAGGAAATGCTAGCCTCAGACAAGTGATGAGGGACTCTTCTGCTTATCCAGGAGTCTCAGAATGATGAGGATTTGAGGTCTTCAAGTTCCTCAGAACCAACCTAAACATTCCTGGGATCCCATCCAGTTGTCCTGATCACTGTCCTACTGTGTTCACAGGAGATCTAGATAGGCTTTGAGTTCAACTTGTATAATTTGGCAACTTGCAGTATTAAAAAATGTCAGCTTTTGGAATCAATGCCACCATAGCTGGAAGAGCTAAGAGGTTACTAAGGGAGGCTGAGGAAACTCTGGCTCCACAGCCAAGTCTGGAGCTCAGATAAAAGCCCATCTTGCCCTTTTTCCTATTCCTTTCCAGAGGTCTTGTGCCTTTCTTTCCATCATCAGGGATCTCATCTCATCTCTGTGTTTCTGAAACCATTTCCAGAACCATGTTCTGTGTCCATCAGCATTTGTTTAAGGAAACAGAAGCTGCTCTAGGTTTTCCAAGGAGAAAGGGGAACTTGAGGTTTTCACAACCAGGACAAATACAGGAAATTGGAAAGGATACCCACAGAAAATTCACTGTATTCACTGGAAATTGAGGAATCCTTGGGAGTCCCAAGAGACACCTCTACCACCACTGTCTCAGTGGCTGGGATTCCCAAAGCTGGTGTTTCACAGAAGTTTGCTGGAACCTACATCAAATCCCACGTCTGCTCTCTGCCCAGGGATGTGCTTGCAACTGCTTCCACAGAAAAGCAGCCTGTCCTCTTCCACCTTCCAAATCTTGCACTATTATCCCTTGCTGGAGGGTGTCACTGGAAATATATTGAGGGCAGAGAGTTCTGGGAAGAGTCAGCTGCCAGCAAGTAGAGATAGGGGATGGGGTTAAAGGAATACTTCAGTGGTGCAAAATTGACTGTGGTACAACATAGCATGGATCAGACAGAACTGGGTTCACTTTGATTTGGTAGACTGGATTGCACTGAATATACAATTCAGCATACTACCCTTCTTACTCAGCAGTCCTTCCCTGAAATATCCCCAAATCTATTATATATGTACACTTGTTCTTTTTAACTGGATGAGTAATATTCCATGTGTGGAATATTACAGCCAGTCAGTTCCTGGTCAGGTAGATTCTGGTGTATCTGAGTGTGTGTGTGTGTGTGTGTGTGTGTGCGCGCACGCGTGTCTGCATGTTTATACATACATACATATTTCTTTTCTGACAATAAAAAATGAGGTGACTACTGGCAGGAATTCATCTAGACTCTTATTCAGGTTTTTTGTTTGTTTTCATTCAAACTATTCTTAGCTAGTAGCCTGGCAGACCATGCTTGTTACTTCATATTTACAAGATGGTTGCCACAGCTCCAGGTACCATGACAACTTTTAAAGTAGTAACCACGGGGAAGAACAGCACAAGTCAGCTCTCCTCTTCAATCTTCATGCCTTTAAACCAGATGTTAAAAAAAATGCTTTCAAATGCTTCCCAATAGAATTTGGTCCAGATCTGAGCCCTAAGGAATGACAACATCCAGAGGTGAAGGAGGAGGAGACACTATTAAACAGAAAGGACTAGAGCAGCCTTTTGGCATAAGAGGATGATTAGGAGAGGGTGCTCTCTTGGAGTAAGTAAAAAGAGAGTCAAAAATGTAGTAGAAGTTACTATATTGAACAGCAGCCAAGAAATGACCTTGGATTTACTATGTGGAAGTCTTGAAAAGAGTTGTTTCAGTAGAGTGATGTGCACAAAATCTATTTAATAGAGGATCAAAGAGCAAACACAAATCTCTTGTCCTTCCACATATACTGCATACACAAGCCACTATATTTGGCCATGGGATACAAAATGACACCAATATTTTTAAGTGTTCTCTATCAAAACTTCTTAAACAAAACATCAGTAACATGATTTCAGTTCAGAATACACAAGCATGCAGTGGCCTATGACCTACTGGAAGATTAGTTTGGGCAAACTTTGGGCTAATTTCCTTTTCCATATTTCTATAAAAATAAGCTAATTTGTACTAACATTATCAATATCAGCTGGTTTAGAGGATCAATTATTTCAACTGGTTCTTTCTATTGCTGTCTGTATGTAACAGCTATAGAATCCAAAATTGTTCCCTGAAAAATATATATAGATGAAGTGTTTTTTTTTTTCTTTTTTTCTGGCAATGTGACCAACTCAATATTATGAAAAAGTTCCCATTCTATTGTACCTAAAATATTTAGGATTTTAAACCTTCCTCATTTTTTAGTTTTAAAACATTTTTTTACTATTGGTTTTAGATAGCTAATTCATTTAAATTATTTCAAAATCAAAAGAAGACATTGAAAATACTGCCCTCTTTTTGTCCTCTGTGCCCACTGCTTCCTGGCCCCTGGGTCACCACCTGTGTTGCTTTCTCATTTACTCTTCCAGCATTTGCATGTGCAAATACAAGTACATATACATGTGTGTATATACATTTACAAATATAGATATTAGCAAATATATATACACATACATATGCACACACATATACATACATTTATGTGTTGTGCATATACATATGTATATATACATATATATGTATATATATGTAAAATTGATATGTACATATTTCTATCTTTACTCAAAAGTAAGATTATAAATATTTTTACTCCTTAATGTAGGCTAACTATCCTTCCGTGCAGCTTCTTCATTCTTCCATACACTAGCATAACATTGTGTCAGGAAGCACATACTCTAGCGCACTTAAATATTCTTTCTGTAGATAGGCACTTGGTTTATTTCCATTATAAACAATGCTGCAATGACATTGTGCATACCTCATTTTCATGTATACATATATACAGGTATTTCTGTAGGATAAATTTCCACAAATGAAATTTCTGAGTCATGGATAAAAGCATTTGTATCTTTGATGAATACTATAAAAGTGCCTGTCTTGGGATTTATATAATTGTGCACTGCCACCAGCAAGTGGAAAAGCGAGCCTGTTTATCCAGACTGGTAACCAGGTGGGTTGCCAACTTTTGCTTTTTTGCCATTCAGATATCTATAAAATGTTTTTTCCATGTATTTGTGATTTGCATTTCTTTTAGTGGATGAAATTATAAGCAGCTTTTCTGTTTTTAGGGGCCATTTGTTATTATTTTTCCATGAACTCTCTGTTCATTTCCTTTGTCTATATTTAACAGCTATAGAATCCAAAGTTGTTGCCTGAAAAAGTATATGGATGAAGTTTTTTGTTTTTTGTATTTCTGGCAATGTGACTGACTCAATATTATGAAAAAGTTCCCATTCTATTATACCTAACATATTTAGGCAGCAAGTGGAAAAGCGAGCCTGTTTATCCAGACTGGTAACCAGGTGGGTTGCCAACTTTTGCTTTTTTGCCATTCAGATATCTATAAAATGTTTTTTCCATGTATTTGTGATTTGCATTTCTTTTAGTGGATGAAATTATAAGCAGCTTTTCTGTTTTTAGGGGCCATTTGTTATTATTTTTCCATGAACTCTCTGTTCATTTCCTTTGTCTATATTTAACAGCTATAGAATCCAAAGTTGTTGCCTGAAAAAGTATATGGATGAAGTTTTTGTTTTTTGTATTTCTGGCAATGTGACTGACTCAATATTATGAAAAAGTTCCCATTCTATTATACCTAACATATTTAGGATTTTAAACCTTCCTCATTTTTAAATTTTAAAACATTTTTTTACTATTGGTTTTAGATAACTAATTCATTCGAATCATTTCAAAATCAAAGATTTTGTTATTTTTTGTTTGTTTGCTTTTGGACAAAATACACACACATACACACTCATGAAAATAGAGATTATGATGTTTTCTCTAGAGCTCAGATCCCTCATTGGGGAACCCAGGCCTCCCAGCCTGTGGTTGCTGATGGCTCACAGCTGAGTGCCTCATCAGCATTGTCCCCAAAGAAGTCACCTGGCCCAAGGTTCTCCCTGGGAGCATACCCCTCTCAGAGACTGTTTCTCATCTGGTGTAGAGGCTGGGCCCCATGTCTCTGTGTGGACCCGGGTGAGGAGCCATCCCCACTCTGCACTGCCCACAAGCTCAGCAGAGCTCTGCATGTCCCTGTGGATCAGCAGTCATTGCCAACTTCACCTCCCACAAGCTTCCTTTCTCTGAATTTCCTCCACAGATTTTTCAGGGAACTGACCTACTTCAGAAATAAGCCTCTTGTATGTGATACGAGTTACAAATATTTGTCCCTATTGGCATTTGTCTTTTGACATGCCACACATGTATTTGAGTCTCTGGGGATCTTAATTAGCTGCCTTGTGTCTGCTTGTGAGGCATAGACCAGGTACTGAGGTGGCAGAGTGAGATTCAATATCTGGGAGCATCCATCTCCTCTCTTTGCTCTTCTTTTTCAAACATTACCTGGTTATTCTTGCTTATTTTTCCAAGTGAAAACTAAAGTCAGCATGTCTGCTTCTAAGAAAGAAAAACATATTATTTATGTTGGAATCATACTAAAGATATGTTAGCTTAAGAAGATATTATGATATTGAGGCTTAAAAACTAAGGACCAGCACATGCAGTTCTACTTTTGTGCCTTTCAGAAGTATGATAAGTGTTCCACATATGTGTTTTATACATTTAAGTTTATTCCCCAATGTTTTATCTTTGCCACTATGAATGAAATATTCTCTTCCATTATGTTGACATATTAAGGCTTTTTTATTCAAGTGTATTAATTTTATATCCAATGTATTTATCATCAGTACTGTTCACAGACTGTCCTGCTCTCTGACTTGTGGGCATGTGGGAGGACATCCTTCCTGTCCCCCAGGTTTAGATAGGACCCTGAGATGAGTTCTAGTCATGGATTGTTAGAGAAGTGATGTCACTTCTGGACCAGAGTGTTCCTGTTGGTAGGATATGTTCCCTGGCATTTTGTCTCTCTTCCAAAAAGATAGGCCATAGAGAAGAATGGTCACCCTATCACCCTGAATCCTGGAGTAAGAAGGTGGCACAGAGCTGGCCCAGCCCATGGTAAATGGGTAACACAAGAAAAGATGAAGCCTTTGTTGTTTTTCCTCCAGGTTTTGGAAGTTGATTGTTACTGCATTGGAATCTATCCTGTACCCTGGGGTGTGATTCAGTGGTAGAGCACTCGCCTAATGTGTGCAAGGCCCTGGGTTCCATCCCCAGCAATGAAAAAAATATATATATCCTGCTATTTATGACATTTTGTCTGTAACAGGAATGTCAGTGTGTTTATCTCAGAGTCTCCTGGTAGTTTTTACTTCTTAATACAATAAGCAGATATCCATACCTCACATCTTCTGTTTGCAGATATGCCTGAAAATTGTTTTAATCAGATATGCAGACACTGAAGTGACTATCATAAAGGAAGTTTTCCCTAGAAGCAGGAGGCACAGCATACCACACAGGGCCACACAGGGAAGCACCAGGGTCTGTCAGGAGGCAGGGGGAGTAAGGAGAAAGCATAGACAGGCCTTTTTAATGGTTTCTGTAGGGAGGAATGGGCAAGGCAGTGGAAGCAGGTTTAGGATCAGCAGGCTCCGAGGGTAGGACTGTTCAGGCTGTTGGTTCCTGGCCCAGGGTGATTAGAGCCAGGGGATATTGGACAAGAATGGAACAGCCCAATAAAGGATCCCAATTAGGGATTGTGGGCTTTGGATTGATGGGTTGTCTATAAAAGTTCACAGGCCTGCAGAGGAGTCTTTTTCTGTCTTTAGGAATTAACTAACCTGTTCTCCCTGTCAGCAAGACTCCAAGATGTCAAAGTATTATAAAGTGCAGAAAATAAATGACATGACTAACACATCTTCATTGTAAATTGAACCTTAAGCCTTATAAAGTTGCTTTTTCCATTTTCATCAATGCTTTAGGACCTGAATCCTCCATTGCTGGTATAAGAGTATGACCTCTGGGGTAGTGTTTTTGTCACTGGTAGACCTGATAAACCATTGAGCATAACTTTTGGTTGTCACCTAAGTCACTTTGCTCTAGGTGTGTCTCTTATATTTAGCAAAAGCTAGTCTTTTCTTCCTGAGATCATGTGAACATCTTTTTCTTTTTTTTTAATTTTATTTTTATAATTTTTAATATGTACAACTCATAGTGCATATATTTAGTATCTTTTTACATACAACTGTTTGTATACAAAGTACATTCGTACAATTCAGGTCTTCAATCATGCATTAAGGAAAATGGTATCCGTCTCATTCAACCACCGTTTTTTTTTTCTTTTCTCCCCCTCCCTCCCCTCTTGCTCCCTCCCTTATCCTCCCTTCCCTTGACCATTCTAGTGTTCCTCTAATCCTCCTCTGTACCCCCATCCAACATTACTTTGAAATAGCCTCCTTATATCAGAGAAAACATTTGGAACTTGGATTTTTGAGACTGACTAACTTCACTTAGCATTATGTCTTCCAACTTCATCCATTTACCTGCAAATGCCATTAATTTATTTTCTTTTATTGCTGAGTAAAATTCCATTGTGCGTATATACCACATTTTCTTAATCCACTCATTTACTGAGGGACATCTAGGTTGGTTCCACAACCTAGCTATTGTGAATTGCGCAGCTACAAACATTGAGATAGCTGTGTCACTGTAATATGCTGTTTTTAAGTCCTTTGGGAATAGACCCAGGAGTGGGATGGCTGGGTCATAGGGTGGTTCCATTCCCAGTTTTCCAAGAAATCTCCATACTGCTTTCCATAACGGTTGCACCATTTTGCAGTCCCACCAGCAATGTATGAGTGTGCCTTTTTCCCCACATCCTCTCCAACATTTATTGTTGCTTGTGTTCTTGATAGTTGCCATTCTGACTGGAGTGAAGTGAAATCTTAGAGTAGTTTTGATTTGTATTTCTCTAATTGCCAGCTATGTTGAACATTTTTTCATGTATTTGTTGATTAATCGTGTATCTTCTTCTGAGAGGTGTCTTCTCAATTTCTTAGCCCATTTATTGATTGGGTTATTTGTTTTTTTAGTGTAAAGTTTTTTGAGTTCTTTATATATTCTAGAGATTAGTGCTCTATCTGATGTGCATGTATTAAATATTTGTTCCCAATTAGTTGGCTCTCTATTCACCTCACTGATTGTTTCTTTTGCTGAAAAGAAGCTTTTTAGTTTAAATCTATCCCATTCATTAATTCTTGGTAGTAATTCTTGCGCTACAGAATTCTTATTAAGGAACTTGGGGCCTAATCCGACATGTTGGAAATTGGAGCTTACTTTTTCTTCTATTAGGCGTATTGTTTCTGGTCTAATTCCTAGGTCCTTGATCCACTTTGAATTGAGTTTTGTGCACGGTGAGAGATAAGGATTTCATTTCAATTTGTTGCATATGGATTTCCAGTTTTCCCAGCACCATTTGTTGAAGAGGCTATCCTTGCTCTACTGTACATTTTTGGCACCTTTGTCTAATATGAGATAGCTGAAATTATATGTATTAGTCTCTGTGTCCTCAATTCTGTACCATTGGTCCACCAGTCTGTTTTGGTGCCAATACCATGCTGTTTTTGTTACTATTGCTCTACAGTATAATTTAAAGTCCGGTATGGTGATGTCCCCTGCTTCACTTTTTTTGCTCAGGATTGCTTTGGCTATTCTGGGTCTCTTATTTTTCCAGATGAATTTCATGACTGCTATTTCTATTTCTTTGAAGAATGACATTGGGATTTTGATTGGAATTGCATTAAATCTGTATAATGCTTTTGGTAGTAGGGACATTTTGACAATATTAATTCTACCTATCCAAGAGCAAGGTAGGTCTTTCCATCTTCTGAGTTCATCTATAATTTCTTTCTTTAGTGTTCTATAATTTTCGTTATAGAGGTTTTTCACCTCTTTCGTTAGGTTGATTCCCAGGTATTTTATTTTATTTTTTTGATGCTATTGTAAATGGGGTATTTTTCATCACTTCCCTTTCAGAGTCTTTGTCGCTGATGTACACAAATGCCTTTGACTTATGTGTATTGATTTTGTATCCTGCAACTTTGCCAAATTCGTTTACTAGTTGTAAAAGTTTTCTGGTAGAGTTTTTTGGGTCTTCTGGGTAGATTATCATGTCATCAGCAAATAGTGCTAATTTGAGCTCTTCTTTTCCTATCTTGATCCCTTTAATTTCTTTCATCGGTCTAATTGCTCTGGCCAGAGTTTCCAGCACCATGTTAAATAGCAGTGGTGAAAGGGGGCATCCCTGTCTTGTTCCAGTTTTTAGAGGGAATGCTTTCAATTTTTCTCCAGTTAAGATAATGTTAGCTCGGGGCCTTGCATAAATAGCTTTTATAATGTTAAGATATGTTCCTGATATTCCTAGTTTTTCCAGTGTTTTGAACATAAAGGGGTGTTGTATTTTGTCAAATGCTTTTTCTGTGTCAATTGAGATGATCATATGATTTTTGTCTTTAAGTCTATTGATGTGATGTATTATGTTAATTGATTTCCAAATGTTGAACCAGCCTTGCATCCCTGGGATAAACCCCACTTGATCGTGGTGCACTATCTTTTTGATATGTTTTTGTATCTGATTTGCCAGGATTTTGTTGAGGATTTTTGCATCCATGTTCATTAAAGATATGGGCCTGAAGTTTTCTTTTTTGGATGTGTCTTTGCCTGGCTTTGGAATTAATGTGATATTGGCCTCATAGAAAGAGTCTGGAAGAGCTCCCTCTTTTTCTATTTCTTGAAATAGTTTGAAGAGCATTGGTATTAGTTCTTCTTTGAAAGTCTTATAGAACTCGGCTGTAAACCCATCAGGTCTTGGACTTTTCCTTGTAGGTAGCTTTTTGATGACATCTTCTATTTCTTCGCTTGTAATTGATCTGTTTAGATTGTATATAGCCTCCACATCCAGTTTAGGCAAATCATATGACTCTAGAAATCTGTCAATGCATTCAGCATTTTCTATTTTATTAGAGTACAAGTTTTCAAAGTAATTTCTAATTATATTCTGTATATCTGAGGTGTTTGTTGTGATATTCCCTTTTTCATCACGAATGTTAGTAATTTGAGTTTTTTCTCTTCTTCTTTTCGTTAGCATCGCTAAGGGTCTGTCAATTTTGTTTATTTTTTCAAAGAACCAAATTTTAGTTTTGTCAATTCTTTGAATGGTTTCCTTAGTCTCAATTTCATTAATTTCTGCTCTGATTTTAATTATTTCCTGTCTTCTACTGCTCTTGGTGTTGGTCTGTTCTTCTTTTTCTAATGCTTTGAGGTGTGATGTTAAGTCATTTATTTGTTGGGTTTTGTTCCCCTTAAGGAATGAGATCAGTGCAATGAATTTTCCTCTTACTACTGCCTTCATAGTGTCCCAGAGATTTCTATATGTTGTATCTGTGTTCTCATTTATCATTTACCTCTAGGAATTTTTTGATCTCCTCTTTGATGTCTTCTTCAACCCCTTGTTCATTCAGTAGCATGTTGTTTAGCTTCCAGTTGATGGAGTAGTTTTTCTTATTCCTTGTTTTGTCGTTGATTTCCAATTTCATCCCTTTATGGTCCGATAGCATGCAGGGTAGTATCTCTATTTTTTTATATTTGCTGAGAGTTGCCTTGTGACATAATATATGGTCTATTTTGGAGAAGGAGCCATGTGCTGCTGAGAAAAATGTGTATTCGTTTACTGAGGGATGAAATATTCTATATATGTCCGTTAGGTCTAAATTGTTAATTGTTTTAAGGAGGCTTAAAGTTCCTTTGTTTAGCTTTTGTTTGGATGATCTATCCATTGGTGAGAGAGGTGTGTTGAAGTCCCCTAGAATAACTGTGTTGTGGTCTATTTTACTCTTGAACTTGAGAAGAGTTTGTTTGATGAATGTAGGTGCTCCATTATTTGGGGCATATAGATTTATGATTGTTATATCCTGTTGATGGATGGTTCCCTTAAGTAATAAAAAATATCCATCTTTGTCCCTCTTGATTAGTTTTGG
The DNA here is from genome assembly GCA_025594165.1 of Tamias sibiricus. Taxonomy (NCBI): domain Eukaryota; kingdom Metazoa; phylum Chordata; class Mammalia; order Rodentia; family Sciuridae; genus Tamias; species Tamias sibiricus. The sequence goes on from CM046659.1 coordinate 137,680,675, forward strand.
TTTGAAGTCTACCTTATTTGATATGAGAATGGAAACCCCTGCTTGCTTCCGCTGGCCATGTAAGTGATAAGACTTTTCCCAGCCTTTCACTTTCAGTCTGTTGATGTCTTTTTCTATGAGGTGTGTTTCTTGGAGACATCAAATTGTTGGGTCATTTCTTTTAATCCATTCTGATAATCTGTGTCTTTTGATTGGCGAGTTTAGGCCATTAACATTCAAGGTTATTATTGACATGTGATTTTTATTCCCATCCATTTTTATTTGAATTATGGTCTTTAGCTTGATTTGGTTTCTCTTCTGGTTGGTATTTCCTTTAGTTTAATATCTCCCTTTGTTGATTTTCGTTATCATCTTTCTCTTCTTCTTCATGAAAAATGTTGCCCAGGACGTTCAGAAGTGCTGGCTTTCGAGTTGTGAAATCTTTTAACTTTTGCTTGTCATGGAAGGTTTTTATTTCATCTTCGAATCTAAAGCTCAATTTTGCTGGATATAAGATTCTTGGTTGACATCCCTTTTCTTTCAGAGCTTGAAATATGCTATTCCAGGATCTTCTTGCTTTTAAGGTCTGGGTTGAGAAATCTGAACATAGTCTGATTGGTTTTCCCCCTATATGTAATCTGCTTCCTTTCTCTTGTGGCTTTTAGTATTCTCTCCTTGCTCAGTGTATTAGGCATTTTCATTATAATGTGTCTTGGTGTGGATCTGTTGAGATTTTGTTTGTTTGGTGTTCGGTATGCCTCTTGAACTTGGTTTTCCCATTCATTCCTCAAGTTTGGAAAATTTTCTGTAATTATTTCGTTAAATAGATTACTCATTTCTTTGGCTTGAAACTCTGCCCCTTCCTCTACACCAATCACTCTTAAGTTTGGTCTTTTTATGCTGTCCCATAATTCTTGGATGTTATGTTCTTGATTTCTAACAAGTTTTGCTATATAGTCTATATTTTTCTCTAGGATATATATTTTGTCTTCATTGTCTGAGGTTCTTTCTTCCAAGTAGTCTATTCTGTTGGAGATGCTTTCAATTGAGCTTTTATTTTGGTTTATTGCTTCTTTCATTTCTGGAATTTCTGTTTGGATTCTCTTTAGAGCCTCTATTTCCCTATTGAAGTAATCTTTTACTTCCTGTATTTGTTTTCGGAGTTCTTTGTCAAAATGATCTTTTGCCTCCTGTACTTGCTCCCTCATCTCATTTTTGAGTTCATTCTTAAGTTCCATAAACATTTGGCATATGTAATTTCTAAATTCCATCTCTGGCATTTGACCAACTGTGCTTGCCATGACATCTACTGATGAGGTATCTTGGTTTGTTTGTGTCATTTTCTTCCCTTGTTTTTTCATGTTGCTTGTGTGTCTATTCTTCCTGTACTGTGGGACCTTGACTATTTCGATTTTACCTTAAAGCTTTATGTTGTTCCTGTAGTACAATGTTATCAGATCACCTTATAATTCCTTTACACTTTTAAAACCTAACACTTTCTATTCAGAAAATCCAAGTTTGATCACAATGTACAGATTTGGTTAACCCAGATATTATTTCCAATTTACTCTGTACGCTTCTGATGGGGTTTTATAGCTTCAAGTATTGGATACAGAGGTGTTATGTTTAGGAAGAAGGAAGTGTCTTGAATTGTTCTTTCTTGGAAAGTATGAAAAGAGATTTCTATTGAACTGGTTTAGTGGAAGTGGTTTAGTATCAGTAGACGAGGGAAGAAAGAGAATGGAGTAGACAATTAAGTGGAAAGACCAATTTATATATAAAGTAAGTTGGAAAAAAAATGATAAAAGAGTAGGAATTGGTGTAAGAGAGAGGAGAGAGAGAATCAAGAAAATAGAGAGTAAACTATATATAACACCGCTTTGCTACCCAGTTCAATTGGGTTGGTTCTAGAAATCCCAAGTTCTGCGTATAACTTGTTTTTGCCTCTGTTTAGTATGCACTGGCAGGGTGTAAACATGAAAGATGAAGGAGGAAGAAAAGATGCAAGAGTGAGAAGAAAGAAAAGAAGGAAAGAAAAAAGGAGCAGAAGCAAACAAACACACTGACAATCAATGCTGAAGGAAAAAAAAAAGCAGAACAAAACAAAGCCAAAAAAAGAAAAAGAAAAATAAACAAACAAACAAACTCCCCGAAATCCAACAAAACAAGCAAACCACCAAAAAAGAAAAAAGAAAAAAAAAAAAGTCGAACCCCAAGTCTCAAACAAAACGGGCCCTGGGAAGCCCCCCTCTTTTTTCCTTTCCAGTTCTAGCCAATTGTTATTGGATCACGTCTAGACAGTCTGCGATCCTGTTAGTGGAATCAAGGCTGCACCTTAGGTCAGTGGCTGAATGGCTCAGTGAAGGAGTGGCCCAGGGGGGTTTGTGTGTCAGCAGATGAATGGCACCGGGAAGGGGACCCTCCAGAAGGCACCCCCTCCCCACGCCCACCCACAGTTGCAGCTTCTTGTGGCCGCTGCGCTGGCCTCAGACACGCCCTCCCCTGCTGGCCACCCGAGCCTCACCCAAGTGTGTGTTGTCTTCAGAGAGCTGGAGGGTCCCTGGATGGCTGCAGCCGTCACTCTCCGTCTCCTCCCCTTTGTCTGGGTCAGCCACTGCACCTTTCAAAGATGGCGGAGCTCTCCTCCCAGTCAACAGCAGCTCCACAGACTCCCGTGTCCTCGCTGATCGATTTCAAAGACGTTGGGTGGATGTCTCCTTGCCGAGGTGGCACCGGGAAGCCGCAACTGTAACTGCGGCGCAGACAGCGCTGCTTCGGACTGTGGACCGCTCCGATTCTGCCCCTGCTTGCTGTTCGCTGGTCTCTGCGCCGCTCTCTCCGGGGCCCTACTGCTGAGGGTCGTGTCCGGCCGAGTGTGGATTCGAACTGGTGTTGTCAACCTGCGGTCTCCCGTGGTCCCCCAGCACCAATTCCAGTGGCTGTTATCGCTGGTTTTTATCGCCGGTTTCACGCTGGTGTGCCCTGAGTGTGGCTGGGGTTGCAGTCGCAGCGTGGTCTCCCCACACTGATTTTGTTTCCCATGGCCTGTGCACCACCCAGGCGGTTTTGCAGAAGCCTCGCGGCTCTAGCTGCTGCAGACAGCTTGTCTCCTTCTCTCCCTGGTAGTGGTAATCAAACCATCCAGGAGATCGGTATTTTCGGCCTATATATATATGATGAAAGGCAATTTATCTGCTTTGTTGGATTCTTTCCACGGAGCTGCCCTGAAGTGCGGCTTCCTCTAATCCGCCATCTTGGATCTGCCTCGAACATCTTTTTCTTTGAATAATTGTGTTAAGCCTACTTTAATTTATTGCTATGACAGATATGATTTGTCCTAGTTGTATTATATTCTCTATGTATAAATATTCTAGAAAAGGTGGTAGGGGAAGGCTCTTTTGAAAATAGAAGGGAGAATGATAGAGTAGAAGGAGAGGACCAGCAGAGGGGAGGAAGAATAGGAAAGGGAGATGTTAGGGAATGAAACTGACCAAATTATATTTTTATATTGTGTGCATGTACAATTAGGTAGCAACAAATCCCACTATTATTTATAATTATAATGCACCAACAAAAATATTTCAAATGTCTTTCATGTTCTCGCAGCATTTTATGTAAAAATATTTTTCTGCTATTTAGAAAAGTTGTTTACTTTCTAAAAGTCTACATAATATCCTATTTCCCTTTCTTTAGACAATATTAGTTCATTCCCTATGATATTCCACAATGAAATGAGTTTGTGAATTCTTCCTCTACCCTCCTCACTCTTTCTCCTACATCTCTTCTTAAATCAGTAGAATATCTTTTCTCCATTTTACTGTTGGCCTTTATACTGTTAAACACACTTACATATATATTTGCTATTTCAACTTTAAACATTATCTTTGTACTCCCATGTATTACAGCTGAGACAACTGCAAATGACTCTACTTTCCACCTTTAACCGTTTTCATTGACACTGTGAAGTGTCAGTTGCAGCACCTGGTGGGCAGGGACTGGGAGCTGTGAGCATGTGCACTAAGCTGGGCATCTCTCCTGACACAGGGCCTGTGACTAAGCTTCTCAACAGAGAATATCTCCCAAACTGCAGCTTTTCCCATGTAAAGGTTAAAAAATTAATAATAAAACTATGACCAAAAACCCAAAGAAACTTTGGGATCCTTTTTATTTCTTTTTTTTTTTTTCTTTTCTTTTTTACTTTATGCTTTGTTCCTTTCAACCAAGATAAAATCAAGATAGTCAAGAACAAAGAAAAATTATATTTATTTAGGGTTTATTAGGGTTGCAGTCTGGGAAACACCAAATTCAAGAAGTCTTCAAAATGGGCTCCAAGGTTTTAGAAGATGGGAGCTCCTTTTATAACTTAGAGTGCAAGAAGGGGCATTCATTACCTCACTTCTTTGTCAGGAATCATGACTGGTGTGGCAAAAGTTTGTAAGAGAAGGATAGAGCAGGATCTCAGCCTCTGGCAGGGTGGTGGGGAGTTCACACTGTTACAAAGGCTGATGAACTTACTTCCAGAGTCCTGGTCCAGCACAGCCCCCAAGGTCAGAATTTACCTGGGTAGGTATGTGCCTTGTCTCAAATCAGTCCTATGCCTCTTTGATTTTCTTCCTTGCCATTCCCCTTACAGATTAAGCTCTACAACTGATTTTCAAAAGGGGATAGGATAGGGTAATTAGGCACATAATGTGTGTGCGTATGTGTGTGTGAGAGAGAGAGACAGAGAAGCTATGAGACTAGAAATTCACATATTTCAGGTCATCAATCGTGGGTAGAAAATTCTACTTTCAGAGACTGTGCAGGAGACAATTATCCCCTTGAAAAATGAGAACTACTGGTGAGAAGGTCATTAGTTAATGCACTAATGGGCACCCTTTCTTGCCATGGTTCTTTTCTATAATGATATCATTATTGATGCATTAATAGTCTTAATAATAATTCTTGTCATTTCTAATCCATAGGCAAAAACTGGGACCTGACAGCTGCTTTAAGCGACTATGAGCAACTCCGACAGGTGCATACAGCCAACCTGCCACATGTGTTCAACGAAGGGAGGTGCCCCAAGCAGCCTGAGCGAGAGCTGCCCCAGCCTGGGCACAAGGTGGAGCGGCCCTGCCTGCAGAGGCAGGACGACATTGCCCAAGGTACCTGCTGAGGGGCTGAGCCTAGGCACAGCTGTCTGGGATGGTGCACCATGGTTCACAGGTAGATTGGGGTGGTCCAAAGAATAGCCAGATCATCAACCCCCTGCTGCGGATAAATTGGACCCTCCGTGCTTCCTTCCTCACAGTAGGCTGAAATGTCTTCACAGCATGCATCCATGGCTGTTACCTCTGCCTCCAAAAGCAGGAACGTGAATCCCATTCCTTTCCTTTTAAAACCAACAGTCTTTTAACAGATTGAAGACGAGCATTCCTCCTACAGTCCTGATTTTTCTAGGCCAAACATCTCTAGTTCCTTCAATTATTTCCCAAGCAGCTTGGTCTTCAACTCAGTTCAACATCATGTTCATTGTTCCCTGTGCTCCAAATTCTCTATTATTCTTTTTTTTCGTTAGAAGAGTAAGATATGCTTGTTGTAACAAAGGAAGAATATGGCAAAATAAAAGGAAACTTTTACGTCTCCCAATTCTCAAATCTCACCAGAGTAATAACAACTGATTATCCGGGTCTGCTTTCATGTGCTCCTCCTGCTAGGTGTGTTCAAAAATGCAAAATTTGACTCCATAGTATAATTTTTAGACCTGTATAAATAGTCATCCAGGTTTTTATTTGGGTTTTTGTTGTTGTCTGTTTTCACCACTACAAGCAATGCTTAAATAACTAGCTTTACACTTGTAAATCTTACATGCTGCTGCTTTGTGTGAGTGTGTGTGTGTGTGTGTGTGTGTGTGTGTGGTGGTGGTGGTGGTGCTGGGGATTGAACCCAGGGCCTTGTGTGCTAGGCAAGCATTCTACCTACCAAGCTATATCCTCAGCCCATTCTGGGTGTTTTTCTGTCTCTAGGTTAGCATTCCAGTGTGGGCTTGCTGTGCCAACACATGTATGTTTTTAGCTTAATAATATTAGGATTTCTTTCTAAACACATTTAGGCTTGCTGTGTGTAAATTTGAGTGTTTCCCTCATGCTAGCCAGCACTGGAAGTTATTGCTATGGTTTTACCCTGTGTTTCTATTCTCAAGGGTGAAAGAGGTGTCTTATTTTAAGTTTGATCTCATCATTTGTGTGTTAGGCAGTTGAGTTTTTGATTCTGCATCCCATCTGTTTGCATATCTGGTCCATTTTTCCTTTGATTAATTTGCTTTTCCTTACCAACTTGTGGTTTTCTCTTTAATGAATCCTACAACACATATGTATTTATATGTGTGTGTTCCACAGGATCACTTGCTTTAGGACTTTGTTTACAGAACTCTTTGGCATTCAGAATGTTTACATTATTATATATTCATGGACAGAGAGCTCCTCTCTTAATATAGAAAGTCTCCTAGAATACAAAGTCACCAAAACATTGTCCAATGATGTTTGTTTTCAAATTTCATTCTTTAGGTCTTTTCATCAACTTGAAATTTCTATAAGTAATAGCAGAGGATTTTGTTCTGATTTCTTCTGGAATAAGACTGAATTATTCAGGCATCTTTATTGAACAAGTATCGTTTATCCACTGAACTGAAATGATAATTATTCCATATATTAAATTACCAAAGATACCAGAATCTGTTCCAGGACCTTGTCCTGTTCACCCATGTGTCTGCCCAGCTTGTTACCCCTGACTTATAGTTTTATATAGTATTACCCTCTGCTAAAGAAAACTTATTTATTGATTTTTCAAAATTTTTCATATTTTTGCATGCGTGTTCTGCCATATAAACCTTGAATTTGCAAGTCTAATTGAAATTGAATTGTATCTTATTTTACTTTAACCCTTAAGTCCCAAGCTTTGAATTCTGATAACATTTCAACAAAATGACACAGGTGCATTAAAATAACTTACAAATCATAATCTAGAGCTTGCCTTCATTCTTATATTAGTTAATATTATTATATCATAATTAATGTGTAAGTTTATTCTTATTGAGTAATTATATATCATATATATTTACATTTTAATAGATGTACTTCACCTGAGACAATGGGATAAGATGGGTTAAGAATAATTGGCATTTGTGATATTTTTCTCCCATTCCAGAACATTATTATGCTTCTTTATGTACTCATTTCCGGTTAAGACTAGGTATAGAAAAAGCAACTCATTTTTTACTTGTCTTTTATTTAGTCACCTATGTAAATTCTCTTAATATTAACAGTTAGTTCTAGGGGATGAATTGGGTTTTCCAGACATACAAAAATCATATCATCTAAAATTATTTTGAATTCTTCTTTAATATTTACCCAGTCGGTTCAGTTTTGTCCTTTCATGTTAAGGAGACCCTCCAAAAATCATTGTAAATGTTGTCTTCATTTCTGTAGTTCAGCTTCATTATCCAAGCTATGCTACAACATTTGAACTGATATCTTAGATCATTCTTTTGTCTGCTTACCCTGGTGTCTAAAAAAGCCACAGCTGAGTTAGAAATTTTAATATGCATTATCTGTTTTTTCCCTTAATTTCATCCTTTCTGCTGTATTTCTCTTGAGAATATATGGTTAGGTACATGTGTTTTTACAAGTGTTAGATCATCTTGCTCTAGTGTTCTTATTTTACCAATATGTAAGGTGACACTTTGTCCCATGTAATAGTTTTTTCCATTAATCTGTTCTTGTTGATATTACACTGTTACCCTGGCTTTCTATTGGTTCATTTTCTAAGTTATTTTCAAACTTTTCTTAATTCTTGAAGATCACTTATCAGATTTTATTGTATCATCCAAGAGTCTGTGTCTTTCAAATACAGAATTTAATTCATTCAGTTCACCTCAATTTCTCCATATCTGTATTTTTTTACATTGTATGTTTCATTTGACAAGCTTTTTCATGTGCTTTTCTCATCTGTCTTTTGGCTAATTTTTTCTACTGATCAAAAGTTATGCATTCTACTTTTACTTGGGTGACCATTACCTCTAATCTACTAAAACCTACATTTAGGTTTTCTTTGTAGGATTTTAAAAACTTGTTGACAACTATAATTTACCCTGAAAAATACACACGTGTCCATGTGCTCTTATCTTTCTCTCTTCCTGCTTCCACTTGTCCTGAATCATATTTAAGTTCTTTTTGTTGCCTTTATATATTTTGTAAAGAAGTAACTAACTTCTTCATTTGCTCATATTTGCAGTCGTGTCACAAACTGACATTTCGGTGATGACAATCTGCACCTACAATGGTGGTCCCATAGGTTATCATGGAGCTGAGAATTTTCCATCAATCACCTTTAATGTCACAGCCAATGTAATAACACAGTGTAGCATAATCACTCATGTGTTTGTGGTGATGCTGGTGTAAGCAGACCTATTTCACTGCCTGTTGTATAAAAGTATGACATGTTAATTATCATTATCAAGTATTGATAATTGATAAATAATTGATTCTGTACAACTAATATCAAATACATGTTACTTGATAAAGAAGGGTAACATAACTGGACTAGGGGTGTGGCTCAGCAGTAGAGCATTTGCCTAGCGTGGGCAAAATCCCGTGTTCAATCCCCAGCACCGCAAAAAAAAAAAAAATGCATAAAGAATAACAGATGACTGTTAATGGTTTATGTGTGTTACAAGTTTTTGCTATATTATCCTTTTTGTCATCATTTTAGAGTATATTCCTACTTATAAAAATATACTTATTGTACAACAGTGTGCCAGGTTACACTAGCAACAGCATCACACTTCTAGTGTTGACCATGTCTCTTGATTACAGGCGGCCACATCAGGAGACTGTCCTATATCATCTGTGTCTCTATAAGCACACTCTGTAAAATCCACCATATGATGCATTCCTCAGAATATAGCCCTGTCCTCAAGAGACACATGACTGTTTTCATTTCTCTTTTGCTGAGAGAATATTTCCTCAAGGGCTACTTCCAAAGTGTTTTGGCAAAATGAATCTCCTAAGGCCTTAAGTGCCTGAATACATTTACTTGATAGACTTACATTTTTGTTTAGTGGAATAAAAATTCTCAGTTCAAATTGTTTTCCTTGAACTCTTTGCAACCCTTCTTCTTGAAACTTTATTATATCTGCTAAGAGCTTTGTTTGACCCTGATATCCTGACCTCCTAATTCATTTTTTTAAATATTTTTTTTAGTTGTAGATGGACACAATACCTTTATTTAATTTATTTATTTTTATGTGGTGCTGAGGATTGAAACCAGTGCCTCACACATGCTAGGCAAGCACTCTACCACTGAGCCACAACCCCAGCCCACTCCTAATTCATTTTTTTACGTGCATTCATCATTAGTCAACATTTTCATTTTTCATTACAAATTAGTTCTTTGTCATTAGTAGCATTTCATACTCTAATATTCTCTTTATCTCATTGAACAGATTTGTGAGGTTCATTTTTAAATCTGGTCCATTTGTGGACTTCCCTTAACCATGCTTGCACTCCTCAGATGTTTCCTACATGTCCTTGTGAGCTCCTAGTACCTGTGGTTATCAGCCACCTCAGCCCACAGCACACTTCAGGCAAAAGTATGGGAGCTTGGGCTCTGACTAGTCTTCCTCTGAAAGAGATTGTGAAGGAAAAGCACTGAAGTTAAAAAAAACCTCAATTTTTTTTTCTTTTATTTTTAATTGACATATAACATTCATATATATTTATAGGTTATGGAGGGACATCTCAATACACATATACTATGTATTATGATCAAATCAGGGTAATTAGCATTTCCATCATCTCAAGCATTTATCATTTCTTTGTGCTAGAAGCATTCAAACTCCTTTCTTATAACTATTTTGAAATATACAATACATTACTATTAACTACAGTAACCCTTCTTTGCTATGGAACCCTAGAACTCATTACCCCAATCTTGCTGTAATTTTGTAGCCAATCATCAACCTCAGTTTATCTTTCTTTTAGCCTCCAACCCCCAGCTTCAGGGAACCACTATTTTACTTTCTACTTCTTTAAGATCAGTTGTTTTGGCTTCTACATCTGAGTGAGATATTGTGGAATTTGCCTTTCTGTGTCTGACTTATTTCATTTAATGCTCTCTAGTTCGTCCATGTTGTCGCAAATGACAGAATTTCCTTCTTTTAATGGCTGCATGGTATTCCATTGCATATATGCACCAGATTTTCTCTATCTATTCATCCACTGGTGGTGGACACTTAGGTTGTTCCATTTCTTGACTGTTATGCTGCAGCATTCATGGGAATGCAATGTCCTAACACACACACTTCCTTTCCTTTGGATATATACCCACTATTGGAATTGCTGAGCCTTGAATGTTTTAATTCAGACTCTAAACTTTCCCCACTTGCTGTCTTTCCCACAGTTGACTTTTCTCCTCAGGGAACCTCCCAGCATCACTGTTCAAGAAACAGCTTGTTTCCAGGGGCTGCCTACTCTGTGGTGACTGCCAGCTGTCAGGGTGTGTTAAGGAAAGGAGGGGAGGCTGTGCTTGCTGTTTGTGATGGCAGTATCCTTCAGCAGGCAAGGGCTCGAGCAGCTGCTCACCCACACTGCAGTAACAATGGGGGAGGCAGTGACCTTCCAGGGCTCTGCTGGGGAGACAAAAGTCACAACCAGAATGCCTTACCCAGCTCCTGCCTGTGGAGCCTCTCCCATTCCCACTCCTCTGCTCCTAGGCACTTCTGGAGAAGGTTTAGGGGAAGAATGCTGAGGCTTGTGCACTGTCTTGTGCTTCTTGTTATACTGTTCTCAAGGTCTGTTTCCTTTCTGCCATTAGATCTGGTTCAGGAGGGACCACTTTTACAGGTGTTTTCTTCCATTCTCCCCCAGGGCCTCCAGACTGCCCATGCCTTCAGCATCACAGAATTAAACTCCTTGCTCCTTTCAGGCAACAATAGTCCAGGCAGGTGCTAATATGGAAGTTCCTGCTCAAACATAGATTAGCAGGCAGCAAACATCCTTTCCATTATCTTATCCTCCTGTGAGAATACTAGAAGGACCTGCCTCTCGCCTTCTAGAGCGATTGGCAGAATCATGGCCTAATAAGTGTCACTGGCACCTGCCCTGTTGGAATTTTACCAGATATTGTTCAAGGAAAAAACAGGAATCTATCATAGTATAATCCTATGAATAAAGTCTATAAGATAGATATATCTATTTTTAATGAAAGAGAAATTATATAGTTTCTGAATCGAGTCTATGCCGCTCCTAGTTGAGGTCTTTCAGAAATCACAGTATGCTAAAATAGAAGATGAAGCATTCCACAGTCTAAATCATAGGTCAGCAAATGATGGCCCAAAAGCAAAATCTGGCTACTGCCTGTTTTGTAAGTAAAATTTTTTTTTTGGAACACCCCCATGCCCAATCACATATGTATTGTTTATGGCTGTTTTAATGCTACAGAGTATTCAATACTAAGACTGTATGGCCTACAGAGTCTAAAATATTTATATCTTTTCCTTCAATTAAAGTTTTGTCCACCTGCTTTAAAATGTACCCAGGATTTATTTTAATCAAGTATAGTAAAACACAGACACAGAATGGATGGTAATGAGGAAAAAGGTTTCCCTCACAGTTGCCTGGGAACTGCATTCCAAGTGGGAGCCAGGAGGAAGCATGAGTGAGATCTCTTATTATGTGTTCTATAGAAAGGCAAGCAAGGGGTTAGCAGATCTTAGACTGGCTAGTTGCCATCATTTCAGTGGGCTCTGAGGCATGGGGCCTATCTTTGGTTGTCTGGTACCTGGACCCACATGTGATTAAGGCAAAGAAATGTTGCCTCCTGGGTCTTCAAAGCCAGACAGAGGACCTGGTTCAAACTCTGGATTACTTGGCTTGCATATGAAAGATTCACTCATGGATGAGTCATCCTCTAAGACTTGGTTGGCTTTGGGTGAGGCAGCTTCTCCCTAGTCAGCTAGGCCCCAGATGCCTGAGCATCAGAAACACAAAAAACAAGGCATATAGTCACGTACCTCCCTTGGCCTAAATCATCAATGTTGGAGTTGGCTTTATCAGTAGGTGGGAAATTTCATACATTCTCCCACTGTGATTTTATTTTTTGTCTTTCTGTTTCATGGGGCTCGACTATGAACATGGTAATTCCTATGAAATGTTTTATTCATTTATACCTCTAAAAGAAGAATCACTGAGTTCATGTTTAAAGAATCAGAGCTGAGAGTGTAACTGAGTGCACTTGCTTAGCATGTGGAAGGGCCTGGGTTCCATCCCCGGCACTGCAAAAAAAAAAAGTCAGTATGTGAGTATGTATGGTTACCCATGTGCAGTCATGGAGGTGACGGTAGGGACAGAGAGGTGTTAGAATTAGGAAAATATATTTGTAATTACATGATCTTCGATATAATCTATTTTAGTTCAAAAATGCTTTTTCCTTGAGACTCATTCCAAATATTTCATGTTCAAATTTTCTTAATTGTGTCACTTTTTACCACTAATCACAATGTCTGTAAGGTCCTAATTGCATCTTATAGATTGATAAATTGTACCGATTTTTAAGTGCGGAAGGAATATGGTTGCCCCTGATTAACAAATTCCCACTCCCTATGCAGCCTTGTGGGCACCCGTCCTACAGATTGTGGGTGTGCATGGCCCTTCGGTTCTCTAACATCACCATTACACCCCAAAGATGGGGAAGTTCCTTCTTTCCCACAGACTCAAAATTCTATGAAAAAAATATGTGAGCTCAACATGGTAGGCAAGAGGCAGAAGAACTTGGGGTTTCCTTGGCTCCTGCTCTTAAAGATCTGGACCAAGTGAGGAAGCCATGGTCATCTCTCAGTGTCAGATAAGACAGGTCTAAATGTTCCAGTTTTCTTCTTTTTAAAGTCCTGTGATTTTACATCTCTTTTTGCTTTTCCTCAAAATTCAAAACAACTTACTCCCATTGTCTCAGAATGAAATTTGCAGGTAAATCAAAACCATCCATTCTGAAATATATTCTGTGTCTTTGACTTTCCTTTCATGTAAGTGGGCAAATACATGAGGCTTTGAGAATTAACTTTGAATTTAAAATTAACACAGGATCAAAAGCCTCTGCCTATTAGTCTATTCTAACTAAATTCTAGTAATGTCATTTCTGTCTGCTGATCCTACAAATGAGCATGTAGGAAGCTCCTGCTCTGGAGGAAGGCACAGCCTGGGATTTTCTGTGTGGCCATGGTATGTCAGCTAGTAGTGCACCTCCAGGGAGCATCCTTACCAGTGAGCAGGCTCATCTGAAGTGAGATGGGGGTCCTTATGACTCAGGTGAATATTGTTAGTAATTTGCTACACAGTTTATAAAATACTCACATTCAAACACTGGTGATCCTCCTTTCCTGAGGAAAATAAGAGAACTGTTGTTAAAAGAATTACCCATGGTTACAAATACTCACTGTAACAAAGAAAAATTATTTCCTACATCATATGTTTAAGAATTTCTATTTAAGTTAAATGTTAGCCATTAAACACAGGGCTTTAAAAAGTGCATCAAGAGAACAAAGATGCATACATTTTTAGGTGATTAGCTTCCTAACAAAGTACTTTAGAGAAATTCTACTCTACATTACTCATTCATTGGTTAGAAAGCCTAGACTTGAACAAGACCAGAGTAGACCATCATATCTGAGAATGCTGTGACAAAAGAATTTACAGATGGAAAATGTAAAAAATCATATTTATATCCCAACGATGTTCATGTGGGAGGTGTTTATCAGAATAACTTTAGTAAAATAACCTATCTTTAAAAATCTGAGGAATAGCAGAAAAAGCTTGAGTAGGCCGCTTATTGCTTTAAATATGTAAATGAAAAAATAAATAAAGAGGGACCATCCTTGTGTCAATCAGTGCTAGGAAAGGACAGCTCTGATGAATTCAGTTAAATGTAACTCAAGACCCAAAAGCAAGCCTGGTGCTCTGTGACAATTTTGATGTGCACTGTACAGTGGAGTTGCAGCTCACCTCTGAGCACTTCTGTGCGAGGCATGAGGAAGGGACACACACCGGGTGGTGGAAATTTTAGTTCAGCAGCAGAAAGGCCTACAGCACAGGAAAGGATTATAGGAAAAGGGCTGGTGTGGGAAAGATATGGGTATGAGGCTGTACCATTGTGTGCATGTGCATATGTGTGGGTATATGTGTGTGTGGTGTGTTCCGTATCTGCATATCTGTGTACACTGTACATATGTGTATTGTAAGCATGTATATCTGTGAATGTGTTGTAGTATATGTGCACAAACATGTATGCTTGGGTATATGTATCCATGTGTGTAGTGTGTGTAGTATATTTGTGTATTTGTGTATATAGGCATGTGCATAGTATAGCATGTACATGTACATGTATGTGTGCAAATGAATATGCTAATATATGTATGTATGTTTACCTATTTATACTTCTGTGTAGTGTGCATGTGTGTCGTGTGTATATGTACATGTATGTGCATGTGTGTAGATTTGTACAGGCACCTATATCTATGTGTGTGCATATTTATATGTTCATATGTCGTATGTATATGTGTGTTCATGTGTCCACGTGTGTGGTGTGTAGCATGTATGTTTGTGTTTGGCTATGTGTGTATATGTTATGTGTGGTGTGTTCATGTGTACACATATGCTTGTGTATATCTGTGTGCCTGTGTATACATGCACGTGTGTGGTATGTGCATGCACATGTGTTTGTGTGTCATGTGTGCATGCATGAGCACTGTCGTGTGTTCTCATGTGTTTGCATGCACACAGAGCCACACTTAGACTTATTCAGTCCCTCTGGCTGTCCTTCCTTCTTCCCTGCAGAGAAGCGACTTTCCCGGGGGATTTCTCACGCCAGCTCAGCCATTGTCTCCTTGGCCCGGTCCCACGTAGCAAATGAATGCAACAATGAACAGTTCCCCCTGGAGATGCCAATATACACATTCCAGTTGCCAGATCTGAGCGTGTACAGTGAGGACTTCAGGAGCTTCATCGAGCGGGACTTGATCGAGCAGGCAACGATGGTAGCTTTGGAGCAGGCAGGTGAGTTGCTTCTACCAGCAGGCTCACTTTCCTTAGGTTCAGTGACTGAGCCAGCTGGCCTAACCCACTCACTGAGCAAGAGGAAGGTGCATGCTCTGAGGCTCCCAGAAGTGGTCCATCAGGACTCTCGATGCTGGTACCAAACCTTCTGTAAAGACTGAATGTGATACCACCCGGGGCTGGCAGGATGCAGGGCAAATGAGCAGGTTGTGCTTTGGTGATATTTTCTGAGTTGTTTCCTTTGTTTCAAAATCCCAGCCACTCCTCCAAGAGAATTCCATGCTTCTCTGCCTTGCTTCTCTCTTTTACCCATCCAGCTCCTCCATGGGTGATGAACAAAAGATAAGAAAGATCTGAGCTTAAAAGAAAAATAGGAGACTCCTGTCCATTCCCATGGACGTGGGCAAGTTGTGTAACCTCTCTAGGCCTCAGCTGCCTGTCTGTGATGGTGAGAACACAGCTGGCCTGGTGAAACTCTCTGAGTACTCGATGGCACATGCCTCATGTAGCTGTCAGTCCCTTGCCCTCCCAGCCTTTCTGGTCTCCAGGTTGAGGAAACAAAGGCTAAGTTCAGTCTCCTTCCCCTGAACATTACCTCCCCATCCTAACATTCCAATGATGAAGACATTCAGAGAACAATACAAATGTCTCTTCTTTGGAATCCCTCTGGAAAAAGTAATTAGTTCAAATTCAATGTCTGCAACAGGAAAAGGTTCTTCCTGAGATAAAGCTATATACCTATCCATTCATGATCACTTGCATTACAAATTATAGCAAAATCACATTCAGAACTTTACAAACATAATATAAAAGACTCTGTGCCCTTCTTCCCAAGCTTCACACCTCACAGTGAGGGCCTTACCTGCCAGCATGCACTGGCAGCAGACAGGGAGTGAGTTCTCAACCTACGGGAACCACTTCTCCTGCTGGAAATGGGAAGCACAGCCTTCTCATTCTGATTGGCCTTCAGCCAGTTCTTTCTGTCTGCTGAGGAGTGGAGCCTCACTTCCAGATCCCTGACCCTTGGAGATGTACCCAGGTATGACATTCCAGTTGGACAGGAAAGCAGAGCTGGCTAGAGGAGATGGGGTTCTGCTGAGGGCTGCAGCCAACCATGCACTCTTAGAGAGTGGAGCTTATCTTAGCTCTTGGCCAAGAATGAAAATCGATAAGCACCTTTGAGTGTTTCAGAAGAATCCAGAAAAGAAGGATCTACAGGTTATACATTGGTGGATGGACTAGTCAGGATCCCAGTAGGAAAGAAAGATGACCCATAATACCTAATGAAATGAAAGGATTCTATAAAGGGACTGTTTTCTGAGGAATGGGCAGAGTTTGATGATACCAATGAAGGATAGGGCCATTCCTGGAGGGGCCATTGCCACCCTTGTGCAGATCACAGAGGCAAAGGGTGAGAGCAGCTGTATGGAGAGAGCTGTGGCTTTGGGGAGAGAGAAAATGGTGGAGAAATAAGACTCCAACCGCATTCTTCCTCTACCATGCAAGCTCTGACCAGTGCCTTTCACTGTTAGGACAGATGGCAGAGATCTCATTGATGTGCTCCATACTCACCTTCTGGTGCAGAACAGCATGCAGAAAGGTAGAGTGTAGATCTTCAGGGCAAATGGGAAACAAAAAGTCAATGTGTTGGGCATTTTGACCAGCTTGGAGCTTCTAAGATATTCTTGGTTTTATGCCATTGCTTGTCAGAATAATATTCATCCATCTGCTGCAAGAGGGAGGTACAGGATGTGCCTACAAAGAGAAAGGGATGATGATTCTTGGGACCTTTTTTTGTTGGGCACATTTGAAGTCAAGTCTCAGTCATAGGACCTGGGGAGCCTCACCAACAGTGTACTTGATTTTAGAACAGGGTTTGCATCCCCACTCACTGTGTTGGAACTCACATTGTGACTGTGGACAAAGTATTATCTCATCTGCTGCACAGCCATCAAAAACGCCTCAGTGATTGGCACCCACACCCTTGCTCTGTCTCACCTCCACTCCACTGACTGATCCACAAGCATGAAACAATTCATAGGATTGACAGTAATCTGAACCATCTGCTGTGTAAGCTATTTTAATGATGCTTCCATGTGACTAATTGAGATATGGTATTTTAAACAAGTTTCACTCTTCATAGAGAAGGGATAGATTAGTAGGAGTTAAGAAAAAAAAAACAAGTTTTATGAGTTACTCTCAATTAAATGCAGCAGCGGCTTAGACCTGTATGGAGTTCAGCCCCAGTGATTGCTGGTATCACAGGTAATTGCTGCACTTGCCTAAACACACTGCTTCATTCAAAGCTCAGATTCCTGTTCAAGGGTGCATATTTAGAGTCTAGCATGTTGGCTTTCTCCTTTCAGACCTATTGTGCTTAACAAAAACTGGTTCTTCTTTTGGATGTTTTTCCTGTTATTTTTTGGCCATATGCAGCAGCTCCCCACCTTATTGGCAGTTTCACTTTCCCAGGTTTCAGTTACTCATAATGAAACATGTTCTGAAAACATTAAATAGAAAATTCCAGAAATCATGAATTTATAAGCTTAAGTAATTTTGATTGCAGTGTATTGTTAACAGTTGTTCTGTTTTATTATTAGTTATTATCATCAATCCCTTACCTTGCCTAATTTATAAAATCGACTTTATCACAGGTATGTATGTATAGGAAAACAGTCTATGTTAGAATCCAGCACTATCCACTGGGGGTCTTGGAATGCATACCCTTGCTGATAAGGGGAGACTATAGTATCATATATTGATTTATATTTTGTCTGATTGGCATTTTAACCATCCAGTCTTGATAAACACCGCTTTAAAACCCAAACTTACCAAATTAAGATGTTAAATTTTCAAACCACTCATTGCTTATATTGTGCACTGAGAATGGAGAAGAATGGCAGCAGAGATCTAGGCCCCAGTCCATGCAAGAGTGGCAAAGCCCTTGGTCTGTGCTAGCAAGAGGCTGAGGGAACGCCACCAGCCAACACCTCAGGAGGCAGTCAAGGCACTCTTAGAGGAATGAGGCTGAAGGGCAGGGTTCTACCTCGAACAGGCAGCCTATGACACAACATGTCTCCACACTCCCCACATGGAAAACAAGGGAGGTGCATGGGCAAATGTGCTCTCTCTGCAGAGTAAGGCCTTCTCTAGGCTGGTGGGAACACAAACCCAGCACACTATCCATCTGATTAGTCTGAACTTTTCTTTCTGTCTACCCTTAAGCAAGGGCTTAGACTAGACTATGGCTTTGACCCTTTCTGTATTCAAATTCTGTTGGGGATCCCCAGACCCACAACCCATCTGGCAGCATCTTATTGCTCCCTTCACCCGAAGGGCTGTGTTTCTGGGGCCTCAACTGTCACTGTCCATGGGGAAAACAAAACTCTACCATAAATCTGTGATCTGAGATTTATGCCCAGTACTTCTGGGTGGAAGGTATAAATTCTTCTTTCTAATAGTTTAGTTCTTAAAAGAGTTGTGAATAAACTATTTATATGCAATATAAATACACATGTAAGATTAAACTGTACACATGCAAGATTAAACTATAGATAGAAAAAAGTATTTAGTGAAAAAAGTCCACTTGCCAGTTGTGGTTGGCAGGAAATAGCATTTTTTCCATAGGGCCTCAAGTAAGGGGAACTTCCCCTTCCTTCGCTATACAATAACCCAGGGATTATATGGTCCAAAAATTGGCAAAATATGGGCTTTTTTCAGTTAGTGTTGCCTGTCCTCCAGCTAGTCCATCCTGGACACTTGACTCTACTTTCTCAGCATCCTGAGTGTTTCCAATGTTCAGGTGTCTGCCCAGCTTCCCCAAGCATGGGGATAGGCAGCCCCCATCTATCTCTGAGAGCTCCATATCCAGTGGAGTGCCAGCTTTGAACACCTAGGTATCCCACAGATGAGGAGACCAGTCTTCCCCTGAATTACAACTGCAGAGGGCATAACTATTCCCAACCCATGACTGTCTTAGGCACAGTACAAGGGTCCAACCTTCAGCAACTAAAACTGATTGACCTTCTGAGATAGAAAAGAAACCACTTTTTCATTCTTTAATGACTCGCCAGCAAGAGAACCCAAGAGCCTGTCCATTTTTCCATTGGGTGGCCCTGTTGCATTCAAAAGTAAGAAGACTCAGAGACCAGGGGTCTCTAGGTTTAGGAAGTGACATCCAGTGCCTCATCTGGAAGCTAACAGCCATGCGGGTAGGATTGTGTGAGGCACTGCAGTATGTTCATGAGCCAAAGGGCAGAAACATGTCTGTGTAACACAAAAGTTATTGCATACACAGGAGATTGGAATATAGATGTCCAAAAATATTTAGGAACATCTTGATCATGGCATTGAGTTGATTCCATATGAGGATAATTGTACTGGAGGGAATCTGCTGGAGAAGTCATAAATGTGAAGGTCTGCAGGCCTCAGAGGCATCTCAACCCTGGCTCCAGTCCCAGTCAGCTGGGAGAGCTTGACCAAGTTGCTTGGCTTGCTTGAGCTGTACTCTCTTCCATCCAAAAGTCAGAGATGTATTGCAGCTACCAAAATGAGATAGATTCCCCCAAAAGATACCTTTGCTGTGCTCCCACTGAATGACCTTGAAGTCAAGGGCTTCATCACAAACCAAACAGATACAAATTTTTGCCCTGGAGGAGATGAAATTCCACAGAGAATGATAGTCCATAAACAAGTAAACTATAACTATGAAATGAGGCAATGCTGGCTTCTGTGAAGAAGTCAAAAAGCAAGGCAAGGAAGCACAAGGTGAAGGGAGGGGGCTAGGCAAACCAGAGGAGGACAGGGAGTGATGGAACCAGCTGGGACACTGACATTCCTGGCATAGGGGGCAGAGCATCACAGACTGAGTGTACTTAACAGAAGTCAGTGTCATGTGTGCAGGTAGAGCAAGGGCTGGAGAAGTCAGGAAGGAAGGCAAGGAAACTGGAGCCCAGGCCTAGGGCACCTTCAGGAGTCCTTTGGGTATTACTTTAGGGAGGATAGGTGGCCTTCAGAGGGTTTTGAGCAGGTGAGTGATAAGTTTTGATTCACATCTGACACATTCTAGTTACTCTATCAAGAATGGATGACAGAGGTATAAGAGAAGCAGCAGGAAGAGCAGGCAGGAGGCAGCTGCTATAGTTCAGGAGAAAGAAAATGTTCAGGGCTGTGGGATAGCAATGGGAGTGATAAGAAGTAGGTAGATATCGAAGCAGGGCATGTTTTGATGGTAGATCTCCAAGCCTTGCTGAGGGATTGGATGGGGCTGTGGCAGACAGAAGAGTCAATGTGACCCCAAGAATGTTGCCCATACCATGTGGGTAGATAATGGTGCCATGTGGGGTGGGGTGGGGACAAGCCTGGAGTTCTTGTAAAGTTGCTATCTTGTTGAACATGTGAATCTGGAGTTACAAAGTCAGGGCTACAGGTACAAATGTGGGCGCTCACAGTATATGGTGAAATCTGTAGGGTGTAGTGAGCTCCTTGGAGGACCCTCCCACCATGCCCCTGACACAGCTCTCTGCAATGGTGAGCATTGGATAGAGGCATTATTCTGGAGCAGGGACAGAAAAAGAAAAGCCGTACAAGGACTCCAGCTGGGGTGCTCCAGAAGTGAGGTCTTGTGGTCAGCAGGGGCATCCTGCAGAGGAGATAGAGAACACATGGACTGGGAAACAGAAAAAGCCAGCCAGGGATTGACAGCAGCCTGAAACCCAGGGAAAGTGTTCTAAGTAAGAAGTTGTGCATGGTACCAAATATTCCTCTGTCAGGGTACCTGAGCACTGGTGGATTTGACTGCTGAGACCAAGGTTTTCAGGGAAACAAAGAACTAGAAGCAGCACTATGCTTGAGGGCAGAGAAGGGTCGGGAAGTGTCATCCCATCCAATAGTTCTCAGGGACTGCTACATTCATCTCTTTCTTCCTACTTTTATACCCTGAGTTAGTCAGCTTTGTGTTACTGTAACAGAATTCCTGAGATAATCAGTAAGTGAAAGGATTTATTTTGGCTTGTTGTTTCAGAGGTCTCAGTCCATGGTTGCTTGGCCCTGCTTCTTTGGGCCTGTGGTGGCACAGTGTAATCAGGGTGGGAGGCATGTTGGGGGAGGCCTGTTTACCTCATGGCAGCCAGGAAGCAGAGAGAAAGAAAGAGAAGGGGTCCCAGTGTTCCCTTCAAGGGCATGCCCCAGGTCACCTAAAATTCTCCCACTAGATCCCACCTCCTAAAGGTCCTGTCACCTCCATCACAGCTGGGGACCAAGCCTTCAACACTTGTGCCTTTGAGGGACACTCAAGATCCAAACTATTGCATGCCCCCCTTCCCTCTGTTTCATGGGGTTTCCATTGGCCTCCCATTTAATGGGACCATTTCTTGCCCCTAAAGATAGTTCCACATGTTTCCTAATTCCAGATTTGTCTTCTGACAGGTGGTGGTTGGAGCACCCTCCATAGCAGAGGCCCCTGGTGGACAAACCTGGAGGTACCATGTGCCTCTATGGGCCTGCCACATATTGAGGACAGAACTTGGACCAAGTTTCAGAGGGACAGAGATCAGGGTTCATGTCTTAGCACCATACTGGTTACGGCCTGGCCCTTATCAGGCCACCGTCAGAGGGTTTCATATTCTTATCTGTGACCAGGCCATGAGTTAACCCTTCTTGTAGGGCCACTGTGAAAAATAACCAAGTGATATTTGCACAGTGCTTGAGAAATGCTGAATATTGAACAAATGTCTGGCTTTACTAGTATTTTATTTTATTTGCATAGAGTGGTATATATGTCTTTTTCATTAATTTTTTAAAAATTTGACCAAAAGGATAAGTCATTTTCACCTGTGTTATAATTGTTCATTCATTTAGTAAACATTTATTGAACAACTATTGTGTGCCAAACACTATTGTTGGTATCAAGAACTATCAAGAAAAGATTCCTATCCCAAAGGAGCTCCAAAGACATAAGGAAGACAACTGGGAGCCAAGCATCACAGAGCCAGGGAGGTAGATCTCACAGAAGCACTTGCAAGGTGCAGCAATGCCCAGAGAGAGAAGATCAGGTAGTTCTAGATGGAGATGTGCCCTCCAGTGATATTAAAAGGAATCATAGGGTCGTACTTAGGGCAAGAATCCCTCATCTTTCTCATGAAGAATTGTCACGTTTTGTTTTCTTTCAAGGAAGTGTCTTAGTGGGGATGAGCAAACTGGCATCTTATTTTAAACTGTGTGGTAACCATCTGTTACAACATTCAAGTTAATTGGCCCCATTATCATGTATGAATCGAAGGAATGCTACTCAGAAGTCAGAACAAGTGACTAATACCTCCTCACCCACGAAACCACCAACCTCACTTGATGGTGTTGGCTTGTGATTTTTTTTCTTTTGTTATAGGAGCTCAGGTTTTAAGATATTCACAATGCCAGCTCCTGGTTTTTTTTTTCTTTTCCTTTTTTTAAGTGATAACATGGGGAGATGTAAATAACTACCCTGTCAAAGCCAGGAATAAGAACATTGAACTGTGAACCCTTTTTGAACCTTCTCAGTACACTCTACATATGAAGAATGCCATCCTCTTGGGCATCTGACTCTGGATTTTGGCTGGAGATGTTGGAATACCATGTGGCCATTTTTTATTCTCCAGAAGTTGGAAAGTATTGGCATTTGTCATGATTGGGTTATCTTCCTAGGGTGATCATGCCCAAATTATAGCCCCAGGAATGCTCTCAGCTGGGTAAAGGTCTTGGCTTCTGGAAGCCAGCATAAGTCAATCCACTAAGCCTTGTCATCCACCCACTAGCCTCTCTGGAAGGCTACAGCCTGCCTCTCTGTACTCTCCTGGTTGTGTAAGTTATCACCAGCCCAGGCCATAGTGTTCTTTGCATAGCTCCCAGGAACTGTTCATCTGCCCTTGTAGGTTCAGGTGTTTCATCCTACATAACTCCTCTTAACTTCAAGGACACAGGGAAGCATCCTAGACACCACCTAAACACTCCTGGGATAGGAATGTGAAATGATGGACAAAATTCCATTTGAATGCCCTTTGGCTAAAGGACACAGTACTGCATAACAAATTACCAGACATTTAGCAGCTTAAAACAGTACAAATTTATCATCTCACAGTTTCCATGAGTTGGCAGTTTGGAATGCTTTAGCCAAGTCTGAGATTCTGCTCAGAGTGCCTCAAGGCTGAAATCAAAGTGTCAGCTGGCTGTGTCCTCATCTGGAGTCTTATCTAGGGAAGGATCCACTTCTAAGCTCTCTCAGATTGAAGGAATAATTCAGTTCCTTGCAGCTGAATGACTGACATCCCAACTTTCTTGCTAGCTGTTGGCCACAGATGCTCTTAGCTCTTAGAGTCTGCCCAGAAAACTTAGGTGTGAAGCAGGTTCACTGTGTGAGATTACTTGCCCTACTCTGGTGAGACAGAGCACTCACAAACACCATAAGTTACACGACACAGGTTTATTACAGCCAGGCACTAAGAGACAACAAAAACCTAGGATTCATGGCAAGCCACAAGAGAGCCACCTAAGGCAGAGAGTCTCATCTACATATACAGCTGGAGGGACCCTGGAAAGCAGGTTGATACCCCAGGGTAAAGAGTAATCACTGGGCTAAGGCATTGAAGAACTTGCTCTTCTAGGAGGAAACAACACAAAGCCAGGGCTATTCTGACTGGTCCCTCTTTATCTTGGGATGTTGCATATCCAGCACGTTCTTCAGTTTTTCTTGAGAATTACACACAAGGAAAGGAGATGAACTGGGGCTGTCCAAGGCCACCTGGAGAGCTGGCCTGCACTGGGTCCTTGCCATGTAGCTCTCTCCACAGCCTGACAGCTTACTTTATTTCCTCAAGACCAGCAAGAGAACTCTCTTCTCTCCCCACTCTGTCCTCTTCCCTCTACATTCTACCCTCTACCCTTTCTCTCCAAATCACTCTGACCACTAAACCCTCATTTAAAGAGCTCTTCCAGTTAGATCCAGCCAACCAGAAATAATTTGCCCTTTGATTAACCCTGGGTCAACTACTTACATCCACAAAGTCGCTTCACTTCACCCTGTATTGTAACCTAATCTGGAGAGTGACAGCCCATCATAGGAGCCTGTCCCATCCACATTCAGGAGGAGGGAATTATGCAGGGGTGGACCCCAGGAGGTTGGAATCTTGGGATCACCTTAGAAAGTCTGCCTGCCACAGATATAGTGGTATTATTTATAGGATGACAATTTGAGATTAAATCATATTGGATATATGGTGACCAAGGAAAATTACCCAGTTTCCTAATGTGCCCCTTCTAACCATTGCACCTGAATTGGTGTATTATAATATGTTGTGGCTAGAGGCAGAGCATGCATCTTTGTTGAAGTCTACTCTTAATGATTTTAAATTTCAAACAGCAGGTCTCTTAGTGCTCTAAGGAAACTATACTTTTGCTGGGCTCTCTTGACAATCAAAGCCATGGATATGGTCATGTTAGGTGGGGTGAGACAGGCACTATGATAACTGTATTATGTACAGTTATACAGTATAATGGTATAATGTAGGAGCCCATCATGTGTCAGTGGCATTAATTGTGCCATTAATTACTTCCAAATCTCACATCATCTGCATGTGATTACCAGTATGCAAAATAAGAGTCCCAGAGAAGAAAAAACAGTCCACCCCTGCCTCCCCAGTCTGTAAAACGGCAAAGGCAGGTCAGAGCCCAGCTCTGCATGCTCCTGTCCCTGACCATGGCTCAATACCTCTTTGGTCCAGCTTAGAACCTTGGAAACTGTCACCCTCACCCTCAGGATACTTATTGCCAAATGCCACCATCCATATATGAATGGCACAATTCTTGGTTTTCTTTAAAAAGTAAATCACCAACACTAAAGAAAATCTCCAGAGGAACACTCTTTGAGAGGCCAAATATGAAGTACACAGTGAAGTCACACATTTATGGGAGGACACATTGCACAGAGTCCCAAGAAGAAGCATCTGACACAGATGCAGAATGAAGTGGCCCTGGCCCAGAGGTCCCACAGACTATAGCCATCCTCGATTTCACACTTAATACTCCTCATCCTAATGCATGGTGACTGATTCCAAAATCTTGCCAATAAAATCAGATCATGTAAGAAAAACTTTAAAATTTATGCATACACAAACCAAAGATTTGAACAGAGAATGGTAAGAATTAGCAGTTATGGCAGTATTAATAAAGCATAGAAGAGGAAGTCTCATGACCTTTTTTGTGATTAATTGTTACACATTCTTTTTAGAGCAAGTAGAGCTACTTAAACTGATTCGTTCACTGCTGATTGGCTTCATTTTATTTAATCATGCTGACAAAGAAGTATTGCTTGCATTTTGTTTTCTTCATGATGAGACCTAAATCAGTGTGACTTAAGTTTTGGCTATGTGGTTATGGGCTGTTGGCCTTGGGGTAGACCTAAACTGTGGCCTTTGTTTCAATTTTTCTTTAATAGCCCCATAATGTATGGTGGCTAAACAGATCTCACAAGATCAAAAAATCTTCATTAAGTCACTATTCTGTTATCACTGTGTTCTAATTTTTATTTTTGTGTGAAAGGGGAACGCTAAAAATGTGCTCATTATTTAATTTAGGTATTAGACATGAACAGAAAGTTGGTGGGTAGGGGTTGCTAAGAAAGCAGAACTTTTAAACTTCAAAAGTGTTGAAATAAAATTGAAATAGCTCTGATCTATGTAAAACCAGCCTATCAACAAATCTAGGTGAAAATAAGAAAAAAATGTTATATTAAATTGAACTATAGTGACAATATATATTAAGAGTTTTATGACTTAGCCTTGGGTTTTATAGGTTCAGTAAACATCGAGAGTGCCCCTTAAATATTTCAGAAACACTTCTTTACACTTTATGGGGGGAAATAATATAGAGTGAAAATATTTGCAACTTGGAGTTTTCTGAAGGTTTTTCTTCTAGGAAATGCACCACCTGGGTCTTTTCTTTTGCCTCCAGAATGGCTTCTCGGATACAAGCTTCCATCTTGATTATCATCCCTTATGATAATCTCCAGAGCTAGACCCCTCACCTTGTCATTTTTTAACTCTTTCTGAAACAGTACACTGGAAAATATGGAGCAAATCTTAGGTATAGAACAGAATGCATTTTATAACAAAGACTCAGATCAAGGAAAGTGACTTCTAACAGCATAGATTTATTTTACCTGCTTTTGAATTTTATGTAAATGGTATAGTGAATGGGTTAAGTTCTGATTCTTTTACCTAGCATTAAGTTTATGCAATTCATCCATAGCTAAATGTAATTATAGTTTATTTATTCTTAGAGCTATAATGTACTGCAGTGTGTGCATTTACTACAAATGATAATCATTTATCCAATACATTGTTGATTGACATTTGGTATCTGTGGTTTGTGACTCCCAAAGTATCCTGTGTTGAAATTTAATCCCCATTGTGAGTTATTAAGAGGGTGGAAACTTAATCCCACTGTTGTTTTCAAAGGTGGAGCCTTTGGGAGGTGATCTGGATTGGATAAGGTCATAAAGGCAGAGCCCCCTGAGCAAATCTTCGTGGCGTTATAATAAGAAAGAGATACCAGAACACACATACACATGCATACACATGTGTACACAAGTACACACACACATGCATGTATGCACAGACTCTTCCTTTCTCTTGCCATGCCAGGCCCTGAATTGCCTTGGGATGGTGCCAGAAAGAAGACCAACACCAGATGAGGGCCTCGCCCTTGGACCTCCAGAACTATGAGCCAAAATAAACCTCTTTTCATTCAAACTTACCCAATCTGTGGTATTATTTTATTGGCAATAGAAAATGAACTCATGCAGCATCTTAGCTGAAGCTGAAATAACAAAATACCATGGAGTAGGTGGCTTAAATAACAGAAATTTATTTTCTAACAATTCTGGAGGCCATAAATCCCAGATCAAGCTGCTGGTCAATTTAGTTCCTGTTGAGGCCTGTCTTTCTGGCTTATCGACAGCTTCCTTCTAGCCATGTTCTCATATGACTTTTCCTCAGTGTGTGCATGTGCTGGGTAGGGAAATTAAGAGTAAAAGCTCTCTTGTCTCTCATAAGGACACAAATCTTAATTCAATCAAGGTCCCAACCTTGTGATCTTATTTAATTTAATAACTTCCTTAGAGGACCCCTCCACAAATATAGCCACACTGGGGGTTAAACATTCAATCTATGAATTTGGAGGGGACACATCTGATTCATAATATCTATGCCCTTTTCATTTTTTGATGATTATAAGTAGTACTGCTATGAAGATTCTTGTACGTGTTCTCAGTGAACACATGAACACATTTCTGGGAATATATACTTATGAGTTGTTTCAGTCAGCTTTTTCATCACTGTAATCAAAAGGCCAACTTACAGGAGGAAAAGTTTATTTGGCTCATGGTTTCAGAGGTTCAGCCCATGGTCTGCCAACTGTATAGCTCTGGGCCGATGGCAAAAGGGTGTGGTAGAGGGGAGCAGTTCAGAATATATCAATCAGGAAGCAGAAAGAGAGCTCCTCTCACCAGGGACAAAATATAAACCCCTAGTCATACCCCCATGACCTACTTTCTCCAGCCACACCTTAACTGCCTACAGTTACAGCCTACTAATCTTTATCAGTGGTCCTGTGTTACAACTCTCATAATCTAATCATTTCATGTCTGAACATTCTTGCATTGTCTCACACATGAGCTTTTGGGGGGACACTTCATATCTAAACCATAACAGGAGCAATATTGGGAATCATAGGATTTATATAAATTCAGCTGTATCACAGTTTTCCAAATATTTTTCCAAAGTGGGTGCATGAATTTGCCTGTCCACTTTTTAAAGTTCTGATTGCTTTATATACTTTTTTAATAATAAATACTATATGTAAATATATTACATAAAAATCTAAATATTACATATGACAGCAGAATTCATTTTGACAAATTGTACACAGATGGAGCAGAACTTCTCCCTCCTCTGGCTGGACATAGTGCAGAGTCACATGGGTAGTATAATCGTACACGTTTGACTAGGGGATATAGCTCAGTTGATAGAGTGCTTGCCTCGCATGTATATAGGGTGATAATGCCATCTCATTCCACTGTCCTTCCCATCCCCACACCTCCTCCTTTCCTCTCACTCCCCTCTGCACAATCCAAAGTTCCTTTATTCCTCCTTACCCCATGTTATTATGGATTAGCATCCGCTTATCAGAGAAAACATTCAGCCTTTGGTTTTCTGGGTTTGGCTTATTTCTGTGCCTGGCTTATTTCACTTAACATAATGATCTCCATTTCCATATACATTGTTGCAAATGATAGGATTTCATTATTTTTTATGATAAATAGCATTCTATTGGATATATGTGCCATTTATTCACTCATCAGTTGATGGACATTTGACTGATTCTGTGTCATGGTTAGTTTGAATTATGCTACAATAAAATGGGAGTGAAAAAATATATAAATATTATATGTAATAGTTTTTATATATATACACATATATATATATCTTTACTGATGCTATTATTTATCTTTATATTCTGACTGATAAACTACAATGAACAAAAGATCATAGTTAAAATATTCAATATGCCTTTGTCCACCCATAGGTTAAGAGCTTCTGTTTGTTTTTCAGAAATCTTTGCCCATCCCAAAGTCCTAGAGATATTCTCCTGCATTTGACATTTAAATCTGCAATCCACCTAAACAATTTTTATATTTCTATAATATGTGATGATTGTCTATTTTCCCATACCTGACTTGGTTCCACTTGCTGAAAACATCTTTTCCTTCTTACACTGCAGAGTAATCTTTGAGATAAAGGAATTGACTGTGTGTGTGTGGAAGGTGTTCTGATTCTGTTCTCTGTTCTATTTTCTTGGTTCGTCTATCCTTGGAACAAAATGGTCATAGTTTTATAAGTCTTGTACTGTATAGTCTGCACTTTTGTTGTTCTTAATAAAATTTGCCTTTGCTAATCTCAGTTTTTGCATTTCCATATACAGTAACTTATATAGAATCTATTGAATTCCACATAAACTAAGACCAATAGGCATCTTTACAATATTAAATTTTCTATCTATGCACATAGTCTGTTCCTTAATTTCTCTTATGAATATATGGTAATTTTCAAAGTAAAGGCCTTAGACATAATTCATTGGACTTATCTCTATTCATTTGATTTACTTTTATAATATAAAAATATCTTTTTAAAGTGCGAGTAACAACTGAGATGTAGAAATAACCATTGATTTCTTTGCTTGATCTTGTATTCCAGAATCATTCTAAATTTACTTAAAAATTTGAGTAGTTTGTATCTTATTTTAGGCTTCCTAGGTTCTCAGTCTACAAACTGCAATAAATAGTAGTTTATTGTTCTTTTCCAATCCTCGTGGCTTCTTATTATTATTAGATCTTTTCTTTGCCTTGTTTTATTAGCTAGGCCTTCTAGTAAAATTTCGAACTAAAAAGGTAATAGCAGATATCCTTGACTAGTTTCCAATCTCAGAGGGAAACATAAGATATTACCCATAGATTTTTATTGATACTTTACACCAGATTAATGCAATAGCCTTCTAACCCTAGTGTGCTGAGTTTTTATTTCCATGAATTGGCTTAAAGATGATAAAATTCTTTTGCTCCATCTGTTAAGATGATCATATATCTTTCCTCCTTTTTTTCCTATACATTAATGAATTTACATCAATTGATTGATTTTCAAATGCTATGCATACTTGCATTCCTGGAATAAATCCCATTTAGTCACAGTATTATCCTTTTATATATCTCTAAGTTTGTTTGCTAATGTATTTATTAGGATTTTAATGTCCATGTTTTTGAGAGAAATTGGTCTCTAATTTTCATTTCTAGTAATGTCCATGGTAGGTTTGGGTATCAAAATTATTCTAACCTGACAAGAGCTGTACAGTCTTTCCTCTGTTTATATGCAATGGAAGAGTTTCTATAAGATGGGTGTTATATTTCCTTAAATGATTAGGAAGATTCACTACAAAGCTATGAGATCATGGGTTCTGTTTTAAGTATTTAAAAATAACAGATTCCCGGGCTGAAATCTACTTTTGAGATGCAGCTCAATAGTAGAGCTGCCTGGCATGTGTGATGCCCTGGTTTCAATCCACAATACCACACACACAAATATATTGTAAAATAGCAGATTGAATTTTTTAACTGTTTAGAAGTTTCATTTCTTGCCGGGCGCGGTGGCGCACGCCTGTAATCCCAGCACTTTGGGAGGCTGAGTCAGGAGGATCGCGAGTTCAAAGCCAGCCTCAGCAATGGCGAGGCACTTAGTAACTCAGTGAGACCCTGTCTCTAATAAAATACAAAAAAAAAAGGGCTGGGGATGTGGCCCAGTGGTCTAGTGCCACTGAGTTCAACCCCCAGTACCAAAAAAAAAAAAAAAAAAAAAAAGAAGTTTCATTTCTTCTTGTGGTTTTTTTTTTTTTTTTTTTTTTTTTGTGTGTGTGTGTGTGTGTGTGTGTATGTGTGTGTGTGGTGCTGGGGATTGAACCCAGGGCCTTATTCATGTGAGGCAAGCACTCTACCAACTGAGCTATATCCCCAGCCTTGTGTTATTTTTAAATATTTTCATTGAATTTTCCTCTTTTATCTAAATTGCCAAATTCACTGATGTTAACAATAATGTTTTTATTATCTGTAGGATTTGCAGTAATGGCTCCTTTTTATTTCCAGTGTTGGTACTCTATAATTTCCCTTGTATTCATTTGTTAATACTGTTGGCAGGGACTTAAGAATTATATTATTCTATTCAAAGAACTGTTTTGATCTTTGTTGCCTTTTTCATTGTATATTTATTTTTCTTATTTTATTAACTGTTGCTCATAAATTTATTTTTTGTCTTCATCTTTTGGATTAGATATACAATCTGTCTTCTGGGTTCAGAGTATGGGAGCTTATATCATTATATCTTCTTCAGCTGTATGATATGCTTCTATAAGGTCATGAATTTCTCTCTATTCAGTGCTTTAGTTAAATCTTACAGTTTTAAATGTAATTCTTTAGCTTTTAATTTAAGACATTTCCTAATTTCTCCTGTATTTTTTATTCTAATTTATTTAGAAGAGGATTGCTTACTGTCCAAGAAAATTGGGATTGTTTTCTTGGTTTTTTGTTTTCCTACCTCAATTCATCTAAGATCACAGTATATACAGTGAATGATTTGGGGCATTTAAAATTTGTCGAGATTTGTTTTATAACCTGGCATATAATGAATTTTGATAAAGATACTGTGTCCACTAGAAAAAAAACTGGAATTATGTCCTTCTCACATATGATATTTATATGGTAATTTTATCAAGTTTGTTAATTTTCTCATTCAGATCTTCTCTATCCTTTACTGAATTTCTGTCCTCTTATCTACCAACTATTGCAAAAAGAACATAAAAGTTCCCTAATGTGATTGTGGGT
This sequence comes from Tamias sibiricus, assembly GCA_025594165.1. Classification (NCBI taxonomy): domain Eukaryota; kingdom Metazoa; phylum Chordata; class Mammalia; order Rodentia; family Sciuridae; genus Tamias; species Tamias sibiricus. Next base: position 137,712,193 of record CM046659.1, read on the forward strand.
TTCTTTATTTCTCCTTTAATTCTATCAACTTTTGTGAAGCTATGCTATCAGGTAGATAGACATTTAGAATTTATATACCATCCAAGTAAGTAAAAACTTCAGTTCTATTTTTAGGTGCAGACCTCATGGTCCTAAATTCTCTGTTTTTTGATGTTCTGAAAATGCCATTATTTTTCTTAAATATTCAAGTGCTGTATCTAGAATTTACAGGTCACACAGGGTCTCCATGACTTACTTATTCTCTCTCCCACCCATTTTATACACTTCTTCTAAGCCAAAGTTTGCTGAATTCTTATCTATATTATTTTCTTCTTTCTACTTTGGACTTATTTACATTTCCTTTCTGAAATCTTTGGATAGTTGCTTAATTCATTAATTCTTAGTCTTTCTTTGCTTTTATTATAAACATCTAGGATTGTTAACTTACCTCTTGTTACTATCTTAGTTACATCTTACAAGTTTTGAAATATATTATTTTGGTTATTATACAGTTCAAAATATTTTCTAATTTTTATTTTGATTTCTTCTTTGACATATTCTTTGATTTATTCTTTGAATGATTTTGGAAGTACTTTTTCTGTTTTCAAATATATGAAATATTTCTAGTTAAGGTTTTGTTATCAATGTCTAATTTTTTGCATTGTGGTCAGAGAACATGATCTATATGATTTAAAATTTGTTGAGACTTTTACTATATAGTCCATAACGTGATTTTTTAATGTTCCATACATGCTTAAAAAGTATGTATACTATTTTAACTGCACTGATTTATCTATATCCATTTGGTCACATTATGTTTTTCACATCTGTATATTTATTATTCTACTTGTACTCTCATACTGGAAGAGTTCCATTAAAATATCCTGTTATGATTATATACTTGTCTACATCTCCTTTTTATTTCTATCAATTTTTAAATGTATTTATAAATATAAGGCTATATTATCAGATGCAGCAATTAAACTTTGACCTTTATCATGGATTGAGCTGCTGAACATTTATTAACAGTGCTTATTAAAAAAAAAAAAAAAGAGTGCTTATTTAACTCTAGCAGTACTCTTTTGCCTTTCAGGGTTTTTTTATGTGCTACTTTTACATCTATACTAACTTTCTACAGATTAAAATTTGCCTGATGCACCATTTCCCATCCTACAAACTTTTATCTTCAGCAAATTTGTATTCCTATATCTTACTTAGATGTGTTTCTTGTAAATTGAATGTCATTTATTTATTCTCATATTCAGTTTGACACCATTTGTCTTTAATGGGTGCATATTTTAAAGGTAACTTATTTGTCTCTATGTGGGTTTTTCCTCTTTACAAACTTTAATTCGGTTAAATATTTTTTAATTATTTCACTTTTTTCCTCTACTAATTTTCAAAGTGTACACTCTCTTTATATTATTGAGAGGTTATCCTAAATCATACAACATTCATATGAATTACATCTCAAATTACATAGTTAATACAGGGACATTAGAGTAATTTATAATTTTATTCACCCCTTCACCTTGTAACTTGATATATATTCATTGTCATTTGTTTTAGTTTTATGCTAGTTATAATTCATTTTAGTTTTCTATTTCATTTGTTTTCAGTGCTGGGGATGGAACAGAAGGCCTCACACATGCTAGGCACTCTACCACTGAGCTACACCCCCACCCCTAATTTATTTTAGTTTTATTTTAGCTCTGTACTTAATCTTATTGGTCATTAAAATTGTTTAATAGAATCAGTGTTCACCTAATTTAGTATTTTCTCTTCGCTTCTTGCACATCAGATCTTCCTTCTGTTTGAAGTTCATCCTTTAGAATTTCATTGGAAACTGCTGCTTTTACTCTCTATTTTTATTAGTCTTAAAATATTTTTGTTTTACCCTCATTTTTTAAATGAAGAATTTAAATGTTTTGTTTCTAATTTTGCTACAAAGCTGTTGTTTCACTACATAAAAATAGCACCAGAGCTGGGAAAACTGGAAAGACATATGCAACAGAATGAAATTAAACCTGTATCTCTCACCATGCACAAAATTCAATTCAAAGTGGATCAAGAACTTAGGAATTAGACCAGAGACAATACACCTAATAGAAGAAAAAGTAAGCTACAATTTCCAACATGTTGGATTAGGCTCCAAGTTCCTTAACAAGAATCCTGTAGCACAAGAATTAATACCAAGAATTAATGAATGGGATAGATTTAAGCTAAAAAGCTTCTACTCAGCAAAAGAAACAATCAGTGAGGTGAATAGAGAGCCAACTAACTGGGAACAAATATTTAATACATGCACATCGGATAGAGCACTAATTTCTAGAATATATAAAGAACTCAAAAAACTTGACACCAAAAAAAACAAATAATCCAATCGATAAATGGGCTAAGGAATTGAAAAGACACTTCTCAGAAGAAGATACATGATTAATCAACAAATACATGAAAAAAATGCTCAACATCGCTGGCAATTAGAGAAATGCAAATCAAAACTACTCTAAGATCTCATTTCACTCCAGTCAGAATGGCAGCTATCAAGAACACAAACAATAAATGTTGGAGAGGATGTGGGGAAAAAGGCACACTCATACATTGCTGGTGGGACTGCAACATGGTACAACCATTATGGAAAGCAGTATGGAGATTTCTTGGGAAAATGGGAATGGAACCACCCTATGACCCAGCCATCCCACTCCTGGGTCTATTCCCAAAGGACTTAAAAACAGCATATTACAGTGACACAGCTACCTCAATGTTTATAGCAACACAATTCACAATAGCTAGGTTGTGGAACCAACCTAGATGTCCCTCGGTAGATGAATGGATAAAGAAAATGTGGTATATATACACAATGGAATTTTACTCAGCAATAAAAGAGAATAAAATAATGACATTCGCAGGTAAATGGATGAAGTTGGAGAATATAATGCTCAGTGAAATCAGTCAATCTCAAAAATCCAAATACCGAATGTTTCCTCTGATATAAGGAAGCCGGTTCATAGTATTGTTGTGTCGGGGGTACATAGGAGGATTAGAAGAACACTATAATGGTCAAAGGGAAGGGAGGGGAAAGGAGGGAACAAGGGGAAAGGGGGAAAATAAGTGGTTGAATAAGACGGATATCATTATTCTAAATGTGTGATTGAAGACTTGAATGCTGCGAATATACTTTGCATACAAACTGTTTTGTGTAAAAAGATGCTATATATATATATATGTATATATATATATATAGTATGAACTGTAATACATACTACTCTAAATAAAAATTTTAGAAAAATAGCACCAGAAAATGCAGTATATTATAAAATTAAGGTAGATTGTCCTTCATCTGGCACTGTACAACTAACAAACACATTCCTCCACTCCCAGTTATTCCCAAATGGAAAATAATATTAAGTATTTTGATGCAAATCTGGAGATGGATATAGGCAAATTAAAATATCATATAAGGCTTATGATAACAATGTTATTCTTAAATGACATGCTTTTATAACTAGCATTTACCACAGACAATTTCATGAATTCTGAACACCAGAGTCTAAAGCCTACTCTAAAAATTATTGTATAAAATATGCGTATTATGTTTAGCTGCCATCATTAGGAAGTACCAGTGTTGAGTAATCTCTTTACTAGTGGTATCACTAAAAGTTGTTAATCAAGTCTTCCATCCACCTGTCATTTAGAACAACTATACTGGAGTAAGTTATTTTATACTAGTTTTTTTAGGGGTACCATTTTCACTCCTCAATAGATTTTTTGTATTTCACATGCTTCTCTCATTAGGTCATCTAGTTCTGAAGTTACTCTGTGTCACTTTTACCAGGCAACTATCTTCATGGCAAGATTTGTTGACAATTCCTGGATTTTCTGCAAATCCTCCATTAACTGCACTACTTTCCCCTGATAGAGGTGAATACAGTTCACTACCAGCTTTCACATTTTCCAAAGCACCAATCTCATCTACTTCTTTCGATTTTGTCCCAATTTGAGGAAGACTACAGTAAACAACATCTCCCAGAGCTTTCTATACAAAATGATTGCCCCTGTTCCAATACCATCTTCTGCTGTTATCCATTCATGTTTCTCTGTAAATTTACACATAGAGAGCAGAACCATCCTGTGCACTGTCTCCTGATGCCACCAGTCGTCTCCTACCAGGGCCACTAGTAGTACCATGTTTGCTGGCCACCTCACCCTCATTTTTGAAAAGCATTTGGCTAGGTAAAGTAACCTAGGTTTCCTGTTCCTTTCATTCTGCACACTGAAAATAACTTTCTTTTGGTTTTCATTAGTTTTCCATTGTTTCTTTGGAGAGTGAGCTGTCAGACTGCCACTTATTTGAAGATATCTTTTATCTGTAACTGCTTTAGGATCTTTTCCTATTCTTTTATATTCTACAATTCACTTGGATATGCTGAAGATTAATTCTGTTCTGTTTTTCTTTCTGGGAATATCTTAGACTTATTGAATCTGTGAATTTATTTTTATATATTTCTTCTGGAAAATCCTCAGACATTATCTCTTTAATATTTCCCTTTTTGTTCCTCTATGAATTTTAATGATACAATTATTAGAACTTTTCAGTCCCTTCTTATGTCTCTAATTTCTTTCTCATATTTTCTCTTCCCTTTTAGTTTCTTTCTCAGTCATCTCATCAGATTAATCTTCAAGTGTACTGTATCATTTTCTTCAATAATGTCTAATCTAATATTAAATTGAGTCTGAGTTTTTTGAATGTTAATTATTATGTATTTCATTTTTAAATTCAATTTTTATTTTCTACATCTGCCTCTTTGTTCGTGCTTTCATTCTTTTATGTCTTTTAAATATTTTAAACATACTTGTTTACAGTCTCTAGCTGACAATTTTTAAACTCAAGTTGTTACTTATCTGCTAACTTCCTGTCTGTGGCTTTTTCTTGTTTCTTGCTCTGTTTGTCATTTGGGGTTGTGAGCAGGACATTATCTGTGGGAATCTGTATGGCCTGTATTGGGGTGTGCTCTCCTGCAGACAGAGGTTTGTTTAGTTTACTCCAGTCTCCTAGGGAAAATTACCATTGGTAATTAGAATCAATTTTATATCAATTTCTTGACTTTAGGGTTCCAACAAAAATCAATTTTAGCTCAAATCTTCATTAGAACCAAGTCAATAGTTACATTTCCAAGAGAAGTTTTTGGGTTTGGCTGGTGCTGGGGTCTCTTTCTTCTGCTAAACTCAGTCTAAAAGAAACAATTTTTCTTTTCAATTTCCTTTGCAGTGGGAAAATTGTTTCTGATTCTTGCCCTCCAGATAGGTTTGCAGAGCCCTACATTTATATGAGAAGAAAGGGTTATCCCCAGTCCCCACATCCCAGTGTCTCGGGTCTTCCTGGTTCTTGCAAAGTGACTGAACAAGAAAATGTCTCCACACATAAATAAACAGTTGCAGGGTTGGTGTGTATTTTTAACTAATTTCCTTTATTCTTTTTTTTTTTTTTTTTTTTTTTTTTTGGTCATTGGGGATTTACCACATTTTCTTTCAAGCATGGATATGCATTTCAAAGGGTTGTTTAAAAGGAATGTTTTTATTTTCTCTGACTCCCTTTTCTCTTTAAATCTGCCCCTTCCCATACATCTTGGGAAGAGTGACTTCCCTCTTCAAATGACTGGGAACAAAATCTTAAGCTCCCACTCTTTCTGCAGTTCTATGCTCATGCAAGAAAAACGTTATTTTTAATTATTTTTCACTAAGTATTACAGAGGAATCAAGAATATATATATGTATATATATAAAATAACAATAGTAAAAGTCAATGGGAGATTGTAAAAATACAAGAAATATGTTCAGGGCACAGTGGTAGAACACTTGTTTAGCATGTGCAAGGCTCTGGTCCAATCCCCAGCACCACAAAAAGAAAAAAAAAATTTTTTTAACTGTTTTAAAGAGTTGTTTTCTTTGACTGATTAGGCCATTAGGTTTGACTCCTATCTTAGTCCATATTCTCTTAAGAAAACAAAATATTTGGGACAAGGTAATTTATAAAGAATAGCGTTTTCTCACCTACGTCCCAAGCAGGCGGTGGAATTTGGGTTTCCTCTGTGTATAATGGGCTGGCTGTGAAATAAAGCTAAGAAAGAGAAAACAGCAAAGAAACCACAGACACAGGAAGTAATTTTAGAAAACGGGGATGGGATGGCTCTTCCACACTAGAAAGAGAGCGACATCCTGTGTTTGCTTCCTTTATATGGGGGAAGCATCAAAGGTTTTTTTCATGGAATGCTCGTTTGTCAAGTAAGGTAGGAGGCGGGCTGTCCAGTTCCCAATGGGTTACACCCAACTCCTGAGCTAGGAGATTAGTCTTCCAAGCCCAGTGAAGACAGCGTCAGTACATTACGCAATACGTCAAGTGGGAGGAGCCACAAAACAGATCGCAATACCAAAGCTAAAGCTCCTTGGCTCAAGGCGGAGTGAAGATGCTCAAGTAGCTCAGGGGTGGCTTCCCACAGAATTTCATATGGCTCATGCTTGTGGAGACCGGGAAGGCTAAGAGCATTATGCTGGCATCTGGTGAGGCCTCATAACATGTAGAGGGCATCACAACATTAGACAAACCAAGCACTCTAGCCCGGGTCTCTCTTCTTATAAAGCCACTAATGCCAACATGGGGGCCCATGCCCTCCTGACCTCTTCTAATTCTAATTACTTCCCAAAGGCCTTACCTCCAATACCATAAGCATTTATATTTGGGCATAAGTTTCCAATATATGAACTTTTAGGGGACACATTCTGACCATAAGAGCACCTATAAGGCCAGCTCTTTCTTATGTTCTAAGATGGTTCATTTTCCTTCAGACCTATTTGATTTTGCTCTTTAAAGACTCTTTCACCTAATACTCTAACTTAAACAATGAATGTAGGCAAACAATTTAATATGCTATATTTAGATCCCTCCTCCACTCTGGAGTGTAATTTAGATCTCTCGGCAGTGTTTTACAAGCTATTCATACTGAAGGACCATTTTATTTCTTTTTTTAAAAATTCTAATCCATAAACAATCTGTACATTAATAAATTCAATAAAAAATATTTCAGCTATGCCCATTGCTTTCAAAGCTCCTGAGCACTTCCTCCCACTTCTGTACTTGCTTCGTCATGCATCAGCAGACCTCGTTTGGAGAATACCAGACACTCAATGCCATGAGAACAGCTTCCTTTGGGTCTTTTCTCCATGAATATAAAAGCAATTGTACCTACCCTAAAAAGGGCCTTGGTGTGTAAGGGCACTTTTTAAATCAAAAAGTTTTAGCTCATTCATTCATCCACTGGCATATTCATAAATTTAACCCAGAATTTAAGACCTATTTTAACAAAAAAATATATATGGTGCTTTCTTTTGCCAAGCCCTCTTTTAATGTTTTCCAAATATCAAATAAAATAATGTTCAGCAAAACTCTGTTAGGTCAGTACTACTGTTATCCTGTTTTCAGAATCAATGACTGAGACATGCTCGAGAGGTAAAGTAACTTGCCCAAGGTCACACTGCTAAGAAGTGGTGAAACTGAGATTTGAACCCAGTTATTCTAGCTTCAAAATCTTTGTGCTTAACCCACTACTGGTGCCTCATACTTAACTATCATAGAAACTCTGTTCACAGATTCTGCAAGGGTAGATTCTCCAAAGCCCACTTAATTGGTAATAATTCATTCTGTCCTCATTGTCAACTTGAAACAACTAGTCATTATTGCCTAGAGCTCTGAGTTGAGAAGAATAATCAGGTCTTCTACCTCTTTTGTGGAAAGAGTAATGATTAATTAGCATGTCTGCGTGGAAAGTTTCATGATTTATTAATGCTGTCTTCCATGAGTGCCAGGGGAATACATAGGAGACAATTGGGAGAAATCATCTGTACGTTTCAGGATTTTGTGCCTGAAGAATTTGAACATTATAACCAATATGTAAAAATTCCAACTCAATCTATAGAAAAGCAAAAAAAAAAAAAAAAAGAAGAAGAAGAAGAAGAAGCACTCAAATTAGTAACTACATCCATTAGATTCCCCCAAGGTGTGTTTAACAAAATTGAACCAATCTTTTTAAACCTAATCAAGACAAATGAGTTAATTTACACAGAAATTGTCTTTGGCACCGGAATAGAATGTCTCCATTTTCTAAAACTGTAGAGTAAACCTGTGTGGTGCTCTTTTTGTTGTACACTTTCAAATTTATAGAAAAGTTGAGAGATTAGTACCTACATATTTTGCATCAAAAGTCACTGGTTTTCAAGATTCTGTCACTTTTTTATCTCTTTATATGTATGAAGATATAGATATATAGAGATAGATATGTATATCTATCAATATTTATATATGCACACATACAATTCTGAACCATTTGATTCTGTATTTCAGATACTTTACCTCGTGAAGCATGTATCATCTAAATCTAAAGATGTTCTTTTTTATGACCAAAGGAATATTATCCCTCCTAAAACAAATACAACCAACTTAATAATGTTAACTAACATAAAATCCATGTTAACTGACCCCAAAAGCACTTTTACAATTTTTTTCATTCCAAAAATCAATTGAGATCATGCCTTGCATTTGGTTTTTATGCTGCTTAAGTTTCTTTTATAGAATATTTTCCTATATTTTATTTTCATGAAAGTTAATTGTTTTATGTCATAGCCAGTGTTCCTGTACAATACCCATATTCCAATTTTTTTCAGTGCCAAAGATTGAACCCAGGGGTCTCTTTCATACATGCTAGGCAAGCACTCCATCACTGAGCTACATCCTCAGCCCCAAATACCATTCTAATGACCCAACTGGGCTTACTCCTCTCTTTTTCTCCCAAACATGGACCTAGGGACCATAGGACCCTGCTCAACCTGCTGGTGTCAGGAAGAGAGACTGGAATAAGGAGAGGCCAGAGCAGTGGGTCTTGCTATCTTTCTGCATACTCTATAGGAATGGGAAAAATAAGAACCTGTTATGCCTGGACACTAACAACCCCAGAAAGTGAGGCTGGAAAGAGAGACAGTGCCAGAGAGGGAAGGGAGGGAAGAATATAGGAGAGAAGGAAACAGTATGGTTTTGAGGTACTCACTCAGTACACAGACCCAATTAGATAGTGACTTCATTCCGTGAAAAGGAGCAGGTCCCAAGACATAAAGAAGAATCCTCAATTCTCTCCTGCAGGGAAAGAAGCCAAGACTGGAAACCAGAGGCAAAGAGGAAGAAGCATTGTGTATAACACATGCTTTAATATCTAATGATCTCTATCTGAAGATTTGAATGTATAACATTTTATATACTGTCTTCATGTGATATAATGAAAAAAAATTACCAAATTCATCTTGATGATGTTCCTAGGGAGGGAGAAATGAAAATGAAATGGTAGGGGGAAACTTCACTTTAATCTTCCACCAGATGAGTTCCCAGAAAGAGGGTCTTAACTCGGGATAAGCACACACCTTGGCATGCACAGCAGAAAAGAATTTCATCATATGCCAGTCAGAGACACAGATTTATTTAGTAAAGCAGATACACATTTAAGGGACAGTGTGAGCCATCTCCAGAGGGACAGACAGCAACTCCTTAGTCTGGGATATTAACATCTATAGAGGGACAGTAGTTAGGGCTGAACTAGAGCTGGAGTCAGGGCAGAGTTATGCAAGTTCATGGCAGTTTTCCTGTGCTTGTATATTGCCCTCACATTATATTACTTTTTACAGTCAAGGACAAAGTCCAAGGACTTGGCCTGGGTTGCTCACACATTGCCTATGTTGCATTTCAAAGGTTCATGAGCATTTCATACACTCCAGTGGTTTATGGGGGCTGCTCTTTTGAGACTCAGTACATATTTTTCTGTATCCCCAATTTCCTACATCAGATCTTTTTTTAAAAAAAATTATTTCTTTCTTTATTTTAATTAGGTATATATGACAGCAGAATGCATTTTGATTCATTGTACACAATTGCAGCACAACTTTTCATTTCTCTGGTTGTACATGGTGTAGCATCGCACCATATGTGCAGTTATACATGTACCTAGGGTAATGATGTCCATCTCATTCCGCCATCTTTCCTGCCCCTATTCCTCCTTCTCTCCCCTCACTCCCCTTTGCCCAACCAAAGTTCTTCCATTTTTCCTATGTCCCCCATTATGGATCAGCATCCACTTATCAGAAAGAACATTTGGCCTTTGGTTTTTTGGGATTGTCTTATTTTACTTAGCATGATATTCTCCAACTCCATCCATTTACCTGCAAATGCCATAATTTTATTCCATTGTATATATATATACACCACAGTTTCTTTATTCATTCATCTATTGAAGGGCATTTAGGTTGGTTCCACAGTTTAGCTATTGTGAATTGAGTTGCTATAAACATTGATGGGGCTGCGTTACTATAGTATGCTGATTTTAGGTCCTTTGGGTATAGACTGAGGAGTGGGATAGGGATAGTTGGATCAAATGGTGGTTCCATTCCAATTTTTCTAAGGAATCTCCATATTGCTTTCCAGATTGGTTGCACCAATTTGCAGTCCCACCAGCAATGTATGAGTGTGCCTTTTCCCCTACATCCTCGCCAACACTTATTGTGGTTTGTATTCTTCATAACTGCCATTCTGACTGGTGTTGAGATGAAATCCTGGAGTAGTTTTGATTTGCGTTTCTCTAATTACTAGAGATGTTGAACATTTTTTCATATATTTGTTGATCAAATGTATATCTTCTTCTGAGAAGTGTCTGTTCAGCTCCTTAGCCCATTTATTGATTAGGTTGTTTTTTGTTTGTTTGTTTGTTTGTTTGTTTGCTTTGGTGTTTTTTGAGTTCTTTATATATCCTGGAGATCAGTGGTCTATGTCATGTGCATGTGGCAAAAATTCTGCTCCCCAAATGTTGGCTCTCTCTTCACCTCATTGTTTTGGTTTGCATTTCTCTAATTACTAGAGACCTACATTAGATCTTTACTAGTTTAAAATAAAACTTTTAAATCAAAAGGAACAAGTTGGAACAAAAATGACAGAGGGCTGATATCCATTTAGTTATGGGCAATGGGTCCATGGATCTTGGTGCCTGACAAAATTTTCATAGAAAAAAATAGAATGAGAGGAACAAGGAAGAGGGAAGCAGAGCAGGATTCCAGAGGGAGAATGTTGCTAAGGCTTGTTGGAAAGGTGGACATATGATTTCAGACACTGCTTCTTATTAAAGAGTATATTTTTGAAATCACAAAGATTCAGAGGAGTTAAAATTATTCTGCCACAAACTTAACCACATTCAGCCAAGTTAGACCAGCCTGCTTCATGATCTAATTTTGCCAGGGATAAATGATAACTCCTGTTAGGTGCAGTAAGTTAGGGGAAAGTTTATTTGCTCTTTCTGAATATCAGTTCCCTTTTCTGTAAAATAGCAAAACACACTGTCTCCCTCCTCACAGAGGTGACTGATTTATTGTGGGTCCTGCAGTGAGCAGGAAGACACACTAATACAACAGCAAAACCACAAACCATGAATTTATCATCCCACACACTCCATCTGAAAATAGGGAAGCTCATCTTAGGACTGGCAGCTCCAGGACCCACACACACCAACCCCCATCTTCTGTTGCAGAGGAGGAGACCCGCCTGCCTGTGGAGCCAAAGTGGCTGCAAGGATTCAAGGCCACTGGTTCTTGTGATCCCACAGAAATAATTTCAAACAGGTCACACAGAATAACAAGCAGGAGATTATTAGGAGTGAGAAGTGAGGATAATATACAGTATAGAGACTGCACAAATCACCTCTGGAGAGAACAGCATGACTCCTACAGATTCTGGGAGTTTTAAGGATTTGGAGTCCCTTTGTTCTTGTCCAATTCTGTCATATACCTTTACATGGTTTATACCCCAGAAATTAGCCCTCAGCACATTTTCTTTGTGAGAGTTGTGATGACCTAGTCATAAGGGGTGGGTGTGACTTGGTTTTGGTGATGACCTGGTCACAAGGGGTGAGTGTGACATGATCTTAAAATGATAATTTCCTTAAGGGGTTTTAATTAACTATGACTGGGGCAGGTTTGGCAACCAGTTCTCATTTTCCAGATGTTTGTTTGTTTTGATAAGGTTCCCTGCCTGTAACCTATGCGGTCTCTTTGATGTATTTTCTGATGTCCTCCCTGTAAGGCACCACCCTTTGTTGTCCGTCCCTCACCCACTTGTTCATGGCTGACTAGCTACCTAACATTCCCTCCCCAGCAGCTCAGTATTAGCTCCACTGGGGATACAGCGTGGCTATAGCTGCTTCAGGCAACATATCCTCTCACCTGACAAGGTCCTTTTGAAGAATGAACAACATATTCCTGGTGGCTGTCCCCTACAAATTATCTCTTACGTCTACTGGGCCATATGAAAGCATATGGCTATGCCAACACCAGTCCCCAAGAAGGGAAATGAAATTGCATGGGTTTTCCCAGACTTATCAGTCAGTAATCACCCCTTGGGACAGGGAAGCCTCAGGCTCTATCAGCAAGGATGGAAGGGGAAAGCTATGGCTTTGGACAAACTAAGTGGACTGCCACATCAATGTAAACACTTGCCTGGCTAGCATACTCCCTTTTCTGCCTCCCCCACTCATTCTCCACTCATACACCCACTGGCTATTGCCTGGAGCCAGTGGCAGCTTAGATCCAACTCAAAGAATGAATGAGGACAGCCTACTTTAATATTAAACACGTCAGGCTTGCAGACATTTCAGACACTATGTTGAGTTTTATGCCTTTATAAGCAAGAATCTTGTCATTTTCTTTTACTTTGTGGCAATTCAGTTTTAATATCTCTCAGCCTGGGTTTATAAAAAGACTTAAAAAGTCAGGTGAGACAGCTTGCTATTTCACAGCCTAGAGAAAAAGAAGTTACTAAGTGATTGCATGTTATTTCCAATTATGTCTCCAACAGGCCATCCGGTGGTACTGTTAATTAAGGCTCTTAATTGCATTTCTCATTTAGCTTTAATAAGATGATTTGCAGGTGGTAAGAATATACCAATTGTTAGCATAAGCATTAGCATCTTCATGTAATTGATACTTGCCTATTTAATTTTGTAAGTGTTAGTTTTAGGACATGTTTTCATCTAGAATTAAAGACATAGTTTCTTTTATATCAATTAAGCCACTTATCATTAAAATGGAATTACTGAATCTTAAGCACAGAGCACTGGAGAGCACAAAGGGATCCAGTTTAAACAAAGTATTGACAAAGTTTATTAAACTTGATTAATGATATATTAGGTAATATCTCACTGACTAAATGCACTTTTGAGAGCCTTAATTTTCAAGTGCTACTTGCCATCTTTATCTTTCATTATTTCTGTTTTGAAGTCAATAACACCTTTTATTAAAAATTAATTCTTGGGCCAGAGATTTTCCTAGTATGCACCAAGCCCTGGGTTCAATTCCCAGCAATGCCAAAAAAAAAAAAAAAAACAGCAAGAACAAAATTCTTAGCAATGACAGTTGAAATGAAGAAATGTAAATAAAGTAATGTTACTCCAATTGTTCAGATAATATCATTTTTATTTCTTTTTTAAAAAAATAATTTTTCATAACTTCTTAGAAATGCCTACAATAAAAAGTCTTGCTTGACCCAAATTCACAAAAAATGAAGGTCTTAAGAGGTAGATAGATGTGTTTCATCCCGTAAGTAAAAACAAAACAAAACAACAAATGTGTGTGTATGTCATTAGTAGTCTCAGGTAATATTAGAAACTTGATACGTAAACATGATTCATAAACTTGATTCATACATAAACATAATAAGCATACAGCACACACACAAACATATATACATAAGCACACAGAAACTTGATCCACAGACTTCAACAATCTTAATATTAACCCAGAAATAACATGTAAAATGACGTTTATGTTACACAGTACATGTGACACCATCATCAGATAAACCAAATAGTCTTTTGAAAAGCAGCTAAGAGCACAAACACCCCTGCCATCCAGGTAGAATGGTGTCTCCCATGGCATCATCCTGGAGACTGCTTTTCCCTCACCCCTCATGGTCCACCCCAAGCCCCTCCTGTTTCTTGTGTTCCCCTGTTTTTGATTTTCATCTTAAGAGCTTCCTGAGAAAGAGTGAATGACGATGACTTGGCCCAGAGTCTCAGGGACACAGAGCCTGACATCTATTAATGGTGATTATTTCCAAGATGCAATCCCAGATTTATTAGTAAATGGTTTAATGGAGAAATAAGACTGCTATTAATATTATTGTACAAGTCTTATGCTTTTATACGCAGAAATACCCAGAAGTGGAATTTCCAGGTCATATGGTGCTATGATTAGGATATGGTTTGAATTATTCCTCCAAGAGTTTGTGTTAGAAACTTGGTCCCCTGTATGATCATGTGTGAAGTGGTGGACAAGAGGTGGGGCCTAGTGGAAGGTAGTTAGGTCATTGCTATCCTTGGAAGGAATTAGCATAGTTATCATGGGACCTTTGTTAGCTCCCATGAGAGTAAGCTGTTGTAAAAGAGCAAACCTGAACCCTGATCTCTCTGGCTTCCAGCATCACCAAGTGACTTCTCTCTCACTCTCTTATGTGCTCCCACCATGATGCAATCCAACTATGAGGCCCTCACCAGAAGCTAAACAAATGAAGCTACCTGATCTTGGACTTTCAGACTCAACACTTGTGAGCTAGATAAACCTCTTTTGTTTATAAAGTTCAGGTATATTGTTATAGCCACGGGAAACAAACAGCCATGGCAACCAGAATATAAAATCCTTCACTCTCTGCCCCTCTTTTTGTGTCTTTTTTGACTGTTTGTTTATTCCTTTATAGTGAAATGTCTTTCTTAAGTCTTTTGCCCATGTTTATTAAACTGGTTGTCTAGTTCTTATTGATTTTGTGGGAATTCTAATATATCCAGCTACAAGTCCTTTATCAAATACGTATCTTATGAATATTTACTCCCAATCTGAGGCTTGACTTTTCATTTTACTGTGGTGTCTTTTAGTGAACAAAAGTGGGTTTTTATTAATTTTGATGAACTAAAATGTGCTAATAATTTTTCTTTGTCTATCCCAGTAATATTCTCTTCCCTTTTTACTGAGACACTTTATATTTTTAGCTTTTTAATGTAGATCTGTAAATCTTTGTAAGGTTAATTTTTAAATACATGTCTAGAATCCAGATCAAGTTAACTTATGTTTATGGTGCAAAAAAGGTATTGAAGGTTTGTTTCATGTGTCCACTCTCACCATTTGTTGAAAAATAGTTTCATTTCCCTATTGCAGGCTTCATTTTCCATGGAAAATTACTTGCCCATAAAACTGTGTCTTTTCCAGTCTTGATTTGTTCCATTGATCTATTTGTCTTTTCTATACCAGCACTACAAAATCTTGATTACTATAGTATTATAAGAAATTATTAAAACAGAAATTATAAGTGCTATAACTTGGTTTTTCTTTAAAATTATATTGGCCAATTACTTTTTTGCATAATCATATAAATTTAGAGTCAACTTGTCACTTTCTGAAAATTTAGCCAGCTGAGATTTTGAGTAGGGTTATATTATCTATATATGAATTTTAGGGGAAGTGGTATCTTATTGCATATGATAAATCTCTTGACTTATATAAGCATTGACATTTTTACAGGAATGTCTGATAGCTTTCAGTCTAGATATCACTTCTCTTTCATTAAATGTATGCTTAAGTATTTACATTTTTAATGTTATTCTATTGTTTTTATTAGCATATAACTACAAATGTGTATGTATTTACCTTATGTCCTAAGATTCTTGACAAATTTGAATTCATTTATTAGATCAAGGAGTTTGGGGTAGATTGTTAAATATTTTCCACATAAAATTATTCCACCTACCAGTAAATACATTTCACTTATTGCTGTCCCATACTTTTGCCTTTTATTTTTTGTTCTTATATAATTGCACCGACTTAGACCTTTGTCAGTATTAAATATTGTTTCCTTTCTTGGTTGGAAGCATTAAGTATCTTGCCATTAAGTATCATGTTAGCTGTAGGGTTTTCATAGATGACCTGTATTAAATTGAGAATTTCCTTTATTTCCCTAGCAATTTCATTTTTGAAGGTTAATTTTTGGGGAAAGACTCTAGAGTGGAGGTTATTTTCATTCAGCACTTTAATGCTCTCATTGCATTGTATGTTGACTCTATCTTATTATCCCCTTTTAACATTTTTCTCTACTTTTAAGAATTTGTGTTTAATTTCCAACAGTTTTACCATATGCCTTGTCATGGTCTTCTTTGTATTAATTATTCTGAGGGGTTTAAAGCTCTTCCATAATTTGTCTTTCACCAAATTTGGAAAATACTTGAACACTATTTGCTCAAATATGGCTTCTGGCCCATTTGCTCTGTTTTCTTGAAAATATTAATCCAAGTTACTTCCAAACCCCCATCAAGGTAATCTTAAAATCTGGATCACTGGTGTATCTTGTTATTTTTATCTCATTTTTATTTCATCCATATAATCCTGGATGGGTGTTTGCTTATTTATATGCCCAGTAATTTTTTATTTGCTTTCAGACATTATGCACATAAAATTGTAGACTCTAGATGGTGTTACACTTCTCTAGAGAGGGTCTGCTCTTCCTTCTGGTGCCTGATTACCTTACTGTAATCAGGGACTGCAGGACTGAGGCTATTTTTTAGTCCTGATAGGGTTCCATCAACTTCATATTCATGCCTGGTTGTCTAATATTTTCAACTCATCCTGTTATATTTTGTGAGACCTCCCTCTCCTTATAGGATAGTATACTCTATATCTCATGAACCATCTGAAAAAGTCTGCTTTATGACAAGAACAGTGAAATGTCTTGTGATTTTTACTCTGCTTACAAGCTAAAATAAACTAGCCTTCCATGGTTTCATGGTGGCTGGCAGAAGACCTGAAACTCCTGGATCAGAGAAGGACACTGTTAATATTTAAGGCACATGCAACAGTTTTGGAGATCCACCCCAGGGCACATTTCTTCATGCAGAATTCTCCAGGGTTTGTTCTAGAAAACAAAACATTGTCACTGTATCCCATCTGCCCCTGTATTTTCTAGGATCTAAGATCTTTTCTCCTCATGTGCTGGGGTTGTTGCTTCTCTACTCTTCACAGAATTGATGTGTACAATCATATTACCTATAACTCATCCTTCAAAAAAAAATCATCTTCTGATCACAACTACCTCTCATCCATGAAGGTAAACAACAAAAGGAACAAAAGGCCTTTATAAACTGAACCATAATTCCGTCTGAATCGTCTAGGTTTCCTTTTGGCTGGACTGACACTCAAGTATGCCTAATAGCTTGGGGTTACCAAAAGTGAAACGAACTATACAAAATGATCAGAGGTGCTCAGATGGAATCTGAATTTTCAAAAGCAGAGCTATGTGACCCCTATCCTGTTCATCCTGATCACTACCCAGGGAATAGTTGAAAGGGGATGATATCTTTCCGTAACAATCTTATGCAGTGAATAAGCTGCCTAAGACAGTCACATCCCCCAAAATTGTATATGTTGGAGCCTGAAACCCCAATGTTATTGTATTAGGAGGTAGAGCCTTTGGAAGGAAATTAGGTTTAGGTGAGGTCATGAGGATGGCCCCCATGATGAGATTAGTGTCCTTTTAAGAAGAAGAGACACCGGAGTGCACTTACTCTCTCATGTGAGGACATGATAAGAAGGTGGCCATGTACAAGCCAGGAAGTGAGCCTTTTACAGGAACCACATCAGCCAACACCTTGATCTGGGACTTCCACCCTCCAGAACTGTAATAAATGTCTCTTATTTCAACCACTTGGTCTATAGCAGCTACATCTATAGAGCCCAAGCAGACTGAGACAAGTACACATCAGGAAAAAGGGAGGGAGGTGGATCAGTGTTTTAGTCTGTTCAGGCTACTATAACAAAATGCCTTAGACTGGGTAAGTTAGAAACACCAGAATTGTATTGCATACGGTTCTAGAGGCTAAGAAGCCCAAGAATTAAGGTGCTAGCAGATTTGATATCTGGTGAGGGCTCATTCTTCACACAGGGTTCCTTCTATATGTCCTCACATGATAGAAGAAATAAACAGGCTATCTCAGACCTCTTTTATAAGAGTACTAATATCATTCATGAGGAAAGTGCTCTTATGAACTAATCCCTGCTTAGATGCCACAGCTCTCAACACCACTGGCCTGGGAATTAAGTTTCAAAATATGAACTGTTGGGGGACACAAACATTCAGACCATAGCAACCAGAAATATTTTTGAGGTTACTTTTTAGAAGGCCACCCCATGCTCCATCATATCAGGTACCTTTGGATAGTACAGAACATGGAAACCCACTGAAGATGTCCACTGTCAGCCCATTGTTGATAGCTTTTTAATAAAAGGCACATGATTGTCCGACTGAAGACAGCCTGGAAAGCCAAAAAAACATACACATATTAGTTTTAAGGGTCATGATAGTGTCGTCAGAGTTGACTTACCAGACCAGAGCTGTAGAGTGACACTGCAGCTCTCTTACCTGAAAAAGTATCAGGAGCAGTGAGGCAGTGCCAGTAGCCCTGAGGGTCAGTCTTCCAGGAGCAGGCAGGAGCAGCATCTCCAGCAACTCATCCTCCCTGTCCGTGAGACAATGAGTGGAGGACACATATGGCATGTGGTGGCAACCTCTGCATCAGAATATAAAATCCTTCACTCTCTGCCCCTCTGTGATGGTGAAAGGGCTGCCATGTGTGGCTGCAAGGGACTCAGGCAGCAATGGTGTCAGTCTAGGAGGTTCAGGCTCCACAAGTCATCTCATCAGAGGACAAAGCTCACTATGTACATTGATGTGAGTGGCCAAGATATTTGGATCAGCAGCTTCAATTTGCTATCCCATTTTGTGGTCCCAAAGAAGGATGACTTTAATCTACCAATCTGTAGTTTCCCAAAAAGCAGACCAAATTGCCAGGTCATTGACAGTCTCCCAAGAATCAGTAAAAATATAATAAGCTTCATCAATGGAACATTGGCTAGAGCTATGTGTACAGGCTCAAGTCCTGCCCAGTGAACAGATGGCCAGGTCTGCTTCCAGTTCTGCATAGCTGGTGCTGGAGTGAACAGCTGTCCAACCCTGTGAATGCCACCAGATTTCAGCTTAGCAGAGGCATCACAAATCCAGGTCTAGGCATTTAGGGACCTCTGTATCCAGAGCCCCACAGAGTCAGCAGTTTTACTCTTGGCAGCAGTGTAGGGGACAGTTTCCTATAAAGGGATTTATTGTCACTTTTTCATGTAATCCCAAAATGCTGCTGGGACCAAGCCAGCTCTATTCTGGGATGCCATTTCCATTTGACAAGTGATAGACCCATGAGTCTCTCATGAACAATCATAACAATAACTATAAACAAAACATTTAGCAAACTTAACCCATCAGTACCTTATAACAAAGTTGTATTTATTCCAGGAATGTAAGTTGGATTGATATTAAAAAAAATAATCCACTGATCATCTTCTACTTCCAGAAGCAATGGAATAGCTAAAGACAAACCTGCCTATCTGCCTACCACAATGAGAAAAGAGAGACAAATGTAGAACATCCTTTAGAAGAGCAACTGAAAACTGTTGCAGCACTTAGAATTAAAAGGGGTAAGAAACTGGAGATAGGAAAACCTGAGAAGTAAGCCTAAATATGTAATTGCTTTTACTCTGAGAGTTGTTGCAACATTGGGGTAGAGGGAAAGATTTTGGTGACACTCAGGAATCTTAGGCATAGATCAACCTTGCCTGTAAAAGACTTTTTTGGATTTTTCCTGAGGTCCTTTGTTGAATACAGGGTAAGGGGATAAAAACCTGAGCAGAAAGCCTTAGAAAGTGAAGCAGAGTTTGGAACCACTATAGGAGGTTACAAAGTACAATAATTCTTATATGAAAATAGAGATAATGTCTCTCTATGGCAGAGGACAGGTTTGTTCACTGTCCACCAAAATAAAGATAATGTCTCCCTCCAGAACAAAGTTTGGAAAGGTTTGCTTGCAGTCTATTGTAAAAGTGTAGCATTTGTTAAGCTTGGGGTTCCCCACCTGTAACACAAACCCACTACATGTACTGTGTCCACCTGTGCCTGCCTCTGTACCACGCCTGAGATTTGGGGATGAGAGGATCCGACATAAATATGAGGCTCATGCTTCTTTGCTGTGCTGTAATGATGTACACTGTGAGGTGATTACCCCCATTAAAATGATTGGAACATCTACCACCTCACACAGTTACCATTTTTTGGTATGTGAGAACATTTAATATCTATGTCCTAGCAAATTTCAACTATACAATATGGCAAAAGCAACTATGGTCTACATTAGACCTACAGAACTTATTCATTCTGCATAAATGAGACTCTGTATTTTGGAGTATCTAGTTCATTCATATTTAATATATTTTGTTTGTTCATATTTAAATATTGATATATTTTAGTTTAAATCTATTATCTTGGTTTAAATCTAAATGTTATCTTGCTATTTATTCATTGTTTTGTTTCTTTTTTTAACTCTTTCTTGTACTTTCTTGAATTATGTAACGATATTTACTATTCTATTTTCTCCTCTGTTAGTTTGGGGGTAGGTATCCCACAGTTGATAAAATGCATCTTTGAATTATTAGAATTTACTTAGGAATAGATCTTAGTACTTTTACCACTTCCTGGCCAATGTACGGACCATAAGATTTATATCATTTATTACACATTGTCATATTTTGTGCTACTGCTGTCATTTGTTTTAATTCTATGTGTGACTTAATCCCCAAAAGACAGTGCTAGTGTCACTTTAAACAGTCAATATCCATTTACATTTACCAACATATTTGCCCTTTCAAATCTCTTTATTCCTTTTGTATAATCCTGCTCTCATCCAGGATCATTTTCCTTCTACCTTTTATATTTTTACTATAGGTCCAATGGTAATGAACTCTCTTGTGTTTATCTGAAATACAGAATTTTATAATGGTAATAATTTCCTTTCTACAAGAAACCTTGCTAAGATTTTGATAGGAATTGCTATTAACCTATAGTCAATTTGAACCAAATTCACATCTTTACTATGTTGAGAGTTTTCTAATTCATAAACAGTATGTCTTTCCATTTGTTTAGATCTTCTTTGATATCTTTCATGAGAATTTTAGAGTTTTTGGCACATAAGTACTGACGCTTGTGTTAGATCTATACGTAAGTCATTTTTGAGTGATTATAAATGGTAGTATAATCTTAGAACTCCCATGTACTCATCACTAGTGTCTAGAAATACAATTGATCTGTATTTATTGATCTCATATCCTGCGACCTTGACAAAATAACTTATTAATATTAGGAGTTCTCTTTTAAGTTTCCATCTGATTTTCTACATAAACCCTGTCATTTGCCAATAAGTATAGTGTTATACCTTCCTTTCTAATCTGTAACTAAAGGTTCTACTTTATTTTCTTTCTTTTTATTTATTTTTTCTTACTTGATTCACTGGCTAGGACTTCTAGTACTATGTTGAATAACAATTGTGAGAGTGGACATCCTTGCCTTTTCCCCACACTTAGAAGTAAAACATTCGATCTCCCTAGGATGTTAGCTATATGGTTTGATATATGTTGTTTATCAAGTTGAGGACATTCCCTTCTATTCCTCATTTTATGGAAGTTTTAATCGTGAATGATAATTGAAGTTTATCAAATGCTTTTTCTCCATTCATGTTATGACTGTGTAGTTCTTTTATTCTATGGTTTGTTACTATGGCACATATTAATTGATTAATTTTAATATATTAATCCAGCCTTGCATCCCTGGAATAAACTCCATTTGGTCATTTTGTACAATCCTTTGTATATATACTGCTAGATTCTGTTTTGTTACAATTCTTTCTATATATTGCTAAATTTATATTTTGTTCAATTTTGCAACATTTCCAAGAGAGATATTGTTCTACCCTTTTTTTTTTTTTTTTGTGTGTGTGTGTGTGTGTGTGTGTGTGTGTGTGTTGTTACCAGGGATTGAACTCAGGGGCACTCAACCACTGGGCCACATCCCCAGCCCTTTTTTTGTATTTTATTAGAGGCAGGGTCTCACTGAGTTGCTAAGTGCCTCGCCATTGCTGAGGCTGGCTTTGAACTCGCGATCCTCCTGCCTCAGCCTCCCAAGTGCTGGGATTACAGGCGTGCGCCACCACGCCCGACTCTACACTTTTCTTTTTTGTACTTTCTTCATTAGATTTTGGTGTCAGGGTATGCTGGCTGTTTTCTGGAAGAGATGGTATGGGGTTGGTTTTTGAGGGTAACTCTATATAGCAGTTGATTGGTAGTGATTCTAAGTATTACATATATACATATACTTTATCAAAGACCACTGGAGTTGACATTTAACCACGTGTAGTGAAACCTATAACTCTTACCTGCCTTTGCGTTTCTTCATCCTCCACCCTTCATAATATGATTGTCTTAAATATGTACTATATATACATTGAGACATACAATGTTATAATTCTTTTTCTACCTTTAGATATAATTTAGAAAACTCTCAGGTTTTCTAAACTCTTATATTTGCTCCTATTTTTGCTCTTTATTTTATTTGAGAAAAGGTGGCCACAATGCACTATCTTCCCACAGAGGTTCCTTAGTAAATCTTTCACTGATGTTTGTGATTGCTTAGCAAACTCACTCCCGATGATCCCTGCCTTTTCCAGGCTTCTGTTCTAAGGTGAACTTCTGTTCCAGGTCGCCTGAACTGGTGGTCCACCGTGTGCACGAGCTGTAAACGGCTTCTTCCTTTGGCCACGACAGGGGATGGGAACTGCCTTTTACATGCCGCCTCACTGGGTAAGCTCTGCAGCACAGACAGAGAGTGGCAGGGCTCCAGGCCTTCTCAATGCATGGCTAAAGCACAGACATATGCTAAGGAGAGCCAACCATGTCACTATCATCTGGAAGAGTTCCCATGAGATGGAGTCAATAATCCTGGCCCTGCTGGTCAGTAACTCACTGGGTTAATGGACAGATAAAACACATGTGAGAAAAGACCTGTCTAATAAAAAGTGGCCTTGAGTAGGAATTTCAGGTATGATAATTAGAGACCTTGGCCTAAAGTAATCCAAGAGGACTTCCTAGAGGAGTCAAGATCTTTACTGAAACTTGAAGAACCAAAAAGAACAGAAAAGAGAACATTCCAGGCAGGGAGACCAGAGAAATAAAGCACAAAGGCAGGAATCAAAAGGGTGTTAGAGGCAGAACACAGGTGGGGTTCTAGCAGGAGGATTGGGAGGCAGTGCATGAGGTTGGGTAATTGTGGGGCCACCATATTGACAGCAATCTATAATGAATGTGAACTGATAAGATGGGCATAGGTATTGCTTAGGGGAATTACCATGGTCAGAATATACAGCAGACATATCAGCAACCTTCCCCAACAGGGAAAAAAAATTGCAGGTACATGGGTATGGGTGGCAATATTTGGCAATATTGGGATAACTGAGGGTCATAGTGGACTCTCTGGAAGTTCAGTCATTCCCTTGAGGTCCAGGCTGACATGCACAAGGCCAAACTCATTTTAAAAAGCAAGTCTGAATTTGTACCAGTGGCCTCACTATCAGGCCAGTTATTCCTCATCGGTCCTGGAAAATATAGTCTCTGTCCAGGCAATGGGGCTCTCGAGCAAGAATTCTATCTTTGGTGGTCAAACTCACCTTCCCAGGTGAATGTGGCCTTATCAGGTAGTGTGGCTCAGAGCAACGGCTAGGCCCAAGACCTGTCTTTAGACTTCAGCAAGAGGTGAATGAAGATGAGATTGTACAAGGTTTTAAGAGAAATGTATCAGGGGCTGAGAAGGACCTAGGGAGGCCCAGAGGAGAAAGGCAACTTAGAGTAAGGGGAGCATTTTATGGGCTTGATGACGGTAAAGAACGAAGGCATCTACCTGCCTCCTTCCTTTCCATGAAAACTAGCATATCTGTTTGGTTTGGTTTGGTTTGTTTGGCATTGAAATGCATTCCATACTCATCATGGTATGAAAATAAAAATCAATAACCACACTACTTATTGTTGACCTCTCTTAATATTTTAGTATCTTGTCTTCCCATCTTTTGTCTAGACTTCAGGTAAAATTATAATCTAATTTACAGCTTAGAATTTGACATTTTCCACCTATATTTTTTAAATATGCCTTTTGTTTTGACATAAATTAATCAGCATATAATAATTGTACATATTTATAAGGTATAAATTTGTATAAAATTTTATTTATAAGGTATTAAAATTTTTGGAGAATTTCCCATGCTATTCTGCAAAAGAATGTGATTTAGTATTGGGGTCATATTTCATTACAATATTTAATACTAGCTATTCTACTTTTATTGAATGCTTTTTACTTTGTTTCCTATAAAACCTGGAGAAAGAATATAAGAAAAGAAATCTCTCATCTATGTCAAACAGTGGCCTTGTTGCAAAGTCTCAAGCATGGAAATGGCTTTGTCCTTCAGATACTGCAGAATATAGAGTCACTATCCCCATCAGCACCACAGGTGGGAAGGCCACATGCCACTGTGGAGTCTTCTGATGGCACTTACCCCATGAGCACAATGGGACTGCTAGGCCTGCCTGGGAAAAGCAGTCTTCCCCTGGGCCTTGCTCCATCTACAGGAGGACTAAGCCATGACTGACCAGAACTGCAAGGCTCTGCTTTGAGAATCCCCCACAATACAATGAACTCAGACTTAAAAGGCAGCTGGCCCGTTTTTCCCAATATGGGTTAAGCATCCCAAATCTGAAAATCCAAAATCCAAATTGCCCCCAAATCTGAGAATATTTTAGAACCAAGATGACACAAGTGTAAAATCCCATGCTATGAAACATTGTTCCATGTATAAAATTATTTTTAAAAATTACATAAATCACCTTCAGGTGTGTGTATAAAGTATTATATGGAACATATTCCAAAATCTGAACAAATCCAAAATCTAAAACACTTCTGATCCCAAGAATTTCAGATAAGGGATATTCAACCTATACTTTGCTTTCATTTTGTTCTTGCATAGCTAAACTCCACAGAACCAGGACTGCCCAAATGGCCATGTGACATCCACCAGCAATGCCTGTTGAACAGTTGAGGGGGCCTAATGTTGCACTAGGATTATTGGGCACACATAGAAATGACAGTGATCCTGGAGTCAGGTCTGGAGGCAGCCTTGTATGGGACAAGGAGACCCTCTGTGTGAGAGAGACCTGCACTAAGACCCATGGGAGCTGAGAGTGCTCAGAGCCCCCAGAAGACAGCTGAAACAGTCAGAGAATAAGTAAGGAGCAATGAAGGCCATTGTCTTCTGTCTGTCCTGTAGAGAAAGACAAAAGCCTGGCCTACTAGAAAGCCCACAGCAGTCTTTGATTATTGCTTATCCAAGGATCAAAGCCAGCCTGAGCCTTTACAAACAGCAATCAGTTAAGGTCAAACTCTCCAGAGGCTCCAGCTCACTTGAAAGCCTGCCTGTTTCCTTGATGCCATGTCCCCTTCATCCTGGCGCCAGCCACCTTTCCCTCATTTGGCAGAGGGGCCATCCCTAGCCTTTCCCTCCACCTGGGATGGCAACTCAGCTCCTTCCTTCACTCTTTCAAACCTTTGCTCTGATGTCTCCATCCATTCACATCATGCACCTGCCACTCTGTCTTCTTCATCTGCTTCATCACTCCTTCTTGTGTTGACATGGTACATTATGCACTGATTTAAAGGTTGCCTCACTTGCTACTTTCCTATAATGTGTGCTCTGTCAGATTTTAGGCTCTTCGTGTGTCCTGGTCCCTGCCATGCATATTCCTAGCACCTTGGATGGATGGATGGATGGATGGATGGATGGATGGATGGATGGAAGAATTTAACCCCATTTTCCCCCATAGCCAGGGCTGCAACACCTTTCAGTGCTTATCCCATTAGTTGGGTTTCTTGACCACATCTGAGCTGCCCAGAGCATGTACTCAGAGATGACTGGGTTATCTTTTTTTTTTTTTTTTTTTTTTTTTTTTTTTTTTTTTTTTTTTTTGGTACTGGGGATTGAACTCAGGGGCACTCGACCACTGGGCCATATCCCAGCCCTTTTTTTTTTTTTTTTGTATTTTATTAGAAGCAGGGTCTCACTGAGTTACTAAGTGCCTCGCCATTGCTGAGGCTGGCTTTGAACTCGCGATCCTCCTGCCTCAGCCTCCCAAAGTGCTGGGATTACAGGCGTGCGCCACCGCGCCCGGGTCTGGGTTATCTTTATAGCTCCTCAGCACCCACTACAGGTGAGACACCTTCTCCTGGGGAGGCAGGCGCCCTCTCCTGGCTCAGATACAAGCAGTGGCATCCACTGACAGTGCTTCTCATGAAGTCTAGATGCCCTGAGAACATCAAATCTGACAGAACCTTGGAGAAGCCAGAATGGTATTGGTCATCCCAGCATGGAGCCTTCAGTGAGGGCATATTATCAGCTTCTCTTCAAAGGCAGTCCCCCACCCAAACATAAGACCTGGACAGTGAATACTACATCTCTTAAAACAAGCCTGCAAGGTTGGGGGTGGATAGCCATAGGTCCCAGAGAGTCAGTATTCACTTTTCACCCACTATTTTTTCACTAAGTATACGCACTGCTTCCTTCACCCATTTGAGCTTAGGGAAGCATTGGCAAAAGGAGAGAAACTCTGAATGATGAGAACTGAACAGCTGACTGATATGTTATAACCTTTGTCTGTGCAGACACAGGAGGCCATCCTGGTAGTAGGAGAGTTTGAGGCTCCTCTATTTTGTACCTTCCTTATGTCCTTTCTCTCTTCTCTGTTCCTTATGGTCTCCTGGCTGCAGGAATGTGGGGGTTTCATGATCGGGACCTGGTTTTGCGAAAAGCTCTCTACACCATGATGAGGACAGGTGCTGAGCGGGAAGCCCTGAAGCGGAGGTGGAGGTGGCAGCAGACACAGCAGAACAAGGAGGTTGGTACCTGCTGACCTGGTCGGAGCCAAGGATCCATACCGGCTGCAGCGTTGGGCCATACTGGAGTCCAGAGTGTGGCCCCAGGTCCAAGTCCATCTTGTAAGGCCCTGTAGAGACAGCTTCTGGGATTAATGAGGACTCCCCCACTCAAGCCCATGGCAGAGGAGCCTCATCACAACAGCACAGCCTGTGGATGGCAGCAATATGCTCACTCCTTGCCTAATTAGGAAAGCCACCACCTTCACTCTCAAGTATCCCAACACGGGTGATGAATTATGTGGTCACCTACTAGCAGGTATAGACTTTGGATTCCAGCCCCTGTGTGTGATCTCAATCCAGAGTGAATACCAATGTCCCTAACCATGGTGAACATTAGCACTTTGCCCTTTCAGGAGAAGAAACTGCCTGCTTTCTGATTGAACTTGGCCTACTGACCCTTTAAAAAGTTGAGTGGTCAGCCCCCAGCCAAGCCAAGCCAGGCTGATGTTCCCTCATTCCCATCCCCAGGAATGACCCTTGTTAGTTAGCTCTAAAATTAGAGACTAGGGCTCCTGAAAATATATTGTCCAACAAAAGGTGACCATCAAGGGACACTAATAGTTATTCAGCTGGGTGATTCAGTGTGGCTTAGACCAAACCCATTGATCAGGTGTGGTGCACATGTGGGCAGGTGAGATAAGGACAGTGCTGCTATGGCCTTCCCAACTCCTGAACTGGCTTCCCTTTGTGCTAGTCAGGGCTGGTGTACACGGAGGAGGAGTGGGAGCGAGAGTGGACGGAGCTGCTGAAGCTGGCCTCCAGCGAGCCACGTACACACTTCAGCAAGAACGGTGGCACAGGTGGAGGGTAAGTGCTGTCCTTTCTATTCCCTGAGGGTCATCTTGAGCTCCCAGCCAGCCACCTAGGGCTTCAGACAGCATGGGAGTAATGAAGGCACAGTGTGGCACCCCAAAGCTGTGGAAGAAAGAAAGGTTGCAATTTTCGAATATTAGATTTTAAATGGGGCTTCATGGGAGGTTGTAGGGGACAGCTGGACCCTGCCAGATACTGGGAGGTGTACCCAGCCTCCACATGCATTTTGCAGGCAAAGACTCAAGCTGACATGAGCTTCCCAGTCAGTCCCATTTCCTCAAGCCTCATTATGCAGAGCAGGCAGATCCAGGGAAGGGACTAAGGACATAGCCAGCCCCTAGAAGGAGCCTATGACAGTGGTCTTTCCCACACAGTGCCACTGCATGAATCAGGCTCTGAATGCCCTAGCTGCTGGGTTTGGGTTTTTTTCCTAACTAAATATCTATGTAATCTTTGGCTTCAAGTCACACAGAAAGCAAAATGTCATTTAATTTACCCAGTATTTCTCAGCTAGGCTCTGTGGATATTATACATGTTCCTGGCAAAAGGCTTTACATGTTCAATGTGCATTTAGGGGTAGCATGTTCCTGAAGGCTCAGCTCAAATGTTCCGGTGTGGGAATGAAGAACTGGCCCGACAAACAGGGTAGACATGATGTTTCAAAGGGTGTGTGTTTTGGTTCATGCTGTTTTGAATCTGATAGCAAGTGTTGCCCTAGAGAAAGTTCTCAGAAAAACAACAGAAAGTGTGAGCATTGACACTAAAAAGACCCACAAAAGGATCAGAGAGAGTGTGCAGCTCATGGCTGTCTGGGTCCTCACATACCCTCCACAGTGGGGCCCGGTGCCTCCTGGGCCCACCCCTCACTCAAGTCTCCCAGCTATAAAACAGGTTCCAATGGGGCCCACAACAGCAGCAGCAGCGTGGACTGCACTCCAAGATTAGATTCTTCAGATGTGGAACTCCACCGACACAAGCCCACAGTTTCTACAGAATTGTTTGTCACATTTTTTAATGATGTGACATGTCGGTATCCATCTTACATCAGGACGAACATGTTTGAATGTTTGGAGACAGGCATCCTGAAGACTTAATCAGTTCCAGAACACGTAATTCTTTTCTTCTTCATATCTCCCAAGTCCCACCCTGATGGGTCTCAGGCATTCCTCAGCATCTCTTTCACTGTCCTACATCTGCCACAGGGTAGTTTTCTGATAATGCTAGAGAATTGGTCCAAGTTTTTCTACCAGGATACAGGAGTGGTTGGGAAAGATAGCAGCAATAATAATAAGTATATTAGTTTGTTTTCCATTGCCATAACAAAATACCTGAAGCTGGGTACTTAGGAAGAAATGTGATTTATTTAGCTCATAATTTTGGAGGCTGAAAGTCCAAAGAGCATAGCAATGGCTCTGGTGAGGGGCACTCTGACTGTTTGATCGTAGTGGATGATACCATGGTGGTCGTACATACCCAAAGGAGAAACTACATCACAAGAGAGGAAGCCAGAGCTCAGGGAGGAGCCAAACTTGCTCTTTTTTATAACAGCCCTCTAGAAAGAACTAACTCAAGGTTCCATGAGAACTGCCTTGATTCCTTCTGAAGGTAAATCCTTCAGTGACCTAACAACCTCCCACTAGGCCCCACTCCTTAGAAAAGGTTCTACCACCTTCCATAATTGCCACATTGAGGACCAAGCTTCTTACACATGAACCCTTGGAGGACACACTCAAGCCACGTGCAAACCATAGCAATGAGTAACTATCGCCACATATATGTGCCTCCTGAGACCCCCATTCACAAAGGGTTTGCCCACAGCCCCATGGCTGGTCAAGCCCATCCAACTTCTAAGCCACAGCCTCAGTTTCTGCCGCCTGCTTCCTGGAACTTAGAGGATTCTGGTGGGAATGGAGGTGGAGGGAGCACCTGGAATTCAGCCCCACCCCTCCTTTAGAGGCAGAACAGACAGCAGCAGAGAGGGCCTCCTCAGTGATGGACATCAGCCCTTGTTCTCTACTGGTTCCTCTCTTTCTCCCACCCTTAAGCCCTGAGAATGAGTGGGGTGTGGGGGCATTCAGGCCAGTGACTGCTCTCCTGTCCTCAGGAAGGCTGTTCTGGTGTTGCTGAGACCTGCTCCTGACCCTTCCTCTGTCAGTCCAGCAGGAGTTGTGCCTCTATGTGCCTCCCCCTCCTCTCAGGACTCCTGAAGATTTTGTTGTGCCACTGGCGCCCCCTTCACCGGTTCAGTTTCTATTGTAATGATTAAAGTGTTCCCGGTCAGGAGCAATGAATGACAGATGAAGGATGTTGTTTTTCCCAGGAAAGTCCCTGGTCTTTACTGTTACAGGGACCAGCAGGTTTTGGAAACAGGAAGACTGAAGCCACTGTTGTCCTTTTCCATCAGGTGGAATAAAGACAGGGAGAGAGACAGTGACAGTCAGCACAGCCACTAGGGCCACAGGAACCCTCCTGCCTCTGTCCATTTTCACAGACCAGGGCAAGGAAACACTGTCAAGCATATACCTAAGTCCTCATGGCTAGTTTCGCCTGGGTTTTTGGTGGCTCCTGAGGCTCAAATCCTTCCCCAGCCCCATGGCCTTCCCATGCAGGGCTCAGGTTGTCAGGCCTGATGTCTGCAGCCTGCACTGGATAGTGACCCAGACCCACAGCAGCCAGTAAGTTCCAGCAGCTGCACAAAGCCAGGGACATCCACAGTGGTGCTGTGGCACTGTAGAGACACATCTCTTAATCAGCATTCTCATTAGGCAATCTCACTTTTTGTTCTTTACTCTTCTGTACTTTTTTCTTTTGACAATGAGTGTGAATCACTTTCATAACCTAAAATCACCAATACAAATGCCTGTTCATAAAACATTAAATGGTAGGGTCTGAGTACTCAACCACAATCTAACAAAAGGATTTAGGTGCCTTTGTGAATCTCTAAGATGACACAGGCATTGTCCATGTTTATGCAAAAATGTCCCCATGCCTGGGACTCACAGTTCTGGTTACTGCTTCACAGGAAAGAATGAAGAATCTGTAGAAAATTCACAGAAGAGAAAACAGCAACCAAGGGTAGGATGGGTATGTCCTTGTTTAAAGAAAGAATGAAACTCTAGGTTCCATTGAGGGACAGAGGTAGAAAGTGTGGTCGATATTGAGGGCCTGGAGGAGGTGGGTGAGACCTAGGAGCATAGGCTGACTGCAGAGACAGTGGCTCCATACCCCTCCCATCAAGCCCTATCCTGCAAACCTGGGCACCCCTTTCACAGACTAGAAAACTGGGCCTCAGTGGGATACAGACTTTTCCAAGATCACAAAAATGATAATTAGAGGTGCCAAGAAGTAGGAGTTTGGTCTATCGTTAAGTGTCCTCTTTGGAGTGTGTCCCACAGCCCAACAAAATCTCTTAAATACAACACAATTTATAAAAACGTAGATGAAGGATCAGCCTGAAAATAAAGCCACCCCTCTGGGTTGGGGCAACAGGTGCAAGGAAACAACCATTCCAGTCCCCATACCATCCCTGAATGCTCAAGTTGGAATCCTGAGCCAGTGATGTTGGGATACTTCTAAGGTGCCAATAATAGGCATCCTTTCCAGTGGAGAAAGAAAAATGCCAAGAAAAAAAAATAGAACTATATGGGGCATACTATAAGTGCTACTAATTTTTTGGTGCTTCTAGGTAGAGTTGGAATCTTTGCATGTCCATAAAACCATAGTTCAAGTCCAGGTGTTCTGCTCCCAGATGCCTTTTTCTCTGTAGCTCAGAAGCCTCTGTCTCTATGAGTCCCAAGAATTAGAGTCCTGCTGTTCTCTGACATTGAGTTCTGTGAATGATGGAATAATGCCATCCTTGTTTTCTGGTTTAATCTTCCACGATGATTATGCTCAAGCTCTCCTCTAAAGTTTGGTGTGCTTTTTAGCAATCTCACCAACAACACAGAAGCTCCAGAATATCTTTCTGATTCAAGATTTGGGAAGTCATAACTCTGGGAAACATGAATTTTTAGGTGCTTCTGTTTTTATTCTATTTACCTGTATGTCAAGAACAGGATGGTGCTGGGTGCAGTGGCACATGCCTATAATCCAAGCAGCTTGGGAGACAGAGGCAGGAGGATCACAGGTTCAAAGCCAACCTCAGCAAAAAGTAAGGCGCTAAGCAATTCAGTGAGACCCTGTCTCTAAATAAAATGCAAAATAGAGTTGGGGATGTGGCTCAGTGGTCAAGTGCCCCTGAGTTCAATCCCTGATACTCCCTGCCCCTCCAAAAAAAGAACAAGATGGTCCTGGACAGAATTCAGCTATTCTTGTGTAGGAAGTGATCATGGAATAAGAAAACAAGGGACATGTTTGTAAGTCACTCAAAGCTTGATTTTACAATGAATATGTTTATTTGATATATATACTCAAACTCTTCAATAACATGGATTTAATCTGTGATGCTACATTTTGGGGGCTGGGGCAGACTTCACCTCTGCATTGTTTCTTTCAAGCCCCACTTGTTGGTTTGTTCCTTGTCCAGAGAAACATTTCCCTGAAGTACACACATCCCCGTTCTGAGCCCCAGCTCTTTTGAGATTTCATAATATTATGTTTTGTCTGTCCATTCAGACAGTAGCATCCTCATGGTGCAGTCCAACCAAACTCTTTCTTTTGATTCTCTTTCAAACCCTAGCTCAGTGCTAGGGACATAGTCCTATGTGGACATAAAAGAGTTAGAACCAGGGCCAGGGGCATGGAGCTGACCACTCCCCTCAACCCATACCCACCATCACTCAAATCCAATAGATGAGGAGACAGGGAGCAAAGCTCAGCCCCCCACTGATGGGTGCTCATCCATTTACCTGTACAGACTTTGTCTGGGAGTCAGAGTATGGAGGGCTGGCTTTCTCAGAGGGCCAGGATTCCCTTGGGATTGGAGAAGGTTTAGTGTGGTTGAATGGGAATTAGAACAGTACCACATCCTGAGCTTCAACTGCATATCAGGTAGGTGTTTGAAGCTGTTATTATCATTGCCAAGGACTGATAAGGAAAAGATTATATATTAGTATTCTCCAGGGAAATAGAAAAAATATACATATATCCTATTGTAGATGTGTGTGTGTGCATGTGTGTGTGTGGTGTGTGTGTGTGTGTGTGTGTGTGTGTGTGTGTGTGTGTGTGTGTGTTTAAGACCCCTTTCTGTCACCTCCAGGGTCACTGAGCAGTTTCTGTTTTGCTCAGATGGCACCTGTGCTCAACAGCTGTTGCCCATGTCTAGCCACAAGCCTGCATGCTATGCATGGCCCAACTCCATGCCCTAGCCCTGTTATAACACTGGGAAAAGATGGATATATGCATTACAAGTGGGGCGGGGAGTGGGTGGATGAGCAGATGAATGAATGAGTGGACAGTTGGTGGATATATGGATGGATGGATAAATGGGTGGAAAGATGCCTATGACATGAGGTCTAGAGTAACCTGAGGGCCTTTAGAGTGCCTTTCATAGCACCCACACATATTAAATGTTCAGTGAACATTTGCTGTTTTTTCAGTTTGAAACACAATGACCTACTTCAAATTTTGCCTAAGAATGCCATGCCAGTACAGTGGTGCCCACTGCTTAGCCCTCTTGCCGTTGTTACAGTGGGGTCCCTTCTGCATAGCTATTCAGATGCCAGAGTGTTCCATCATGGAGTGGCCTTCCTTCTTTCAGCTCAGTGTCTGACTCATGAACAGCTCATCTCTTTTCAATGCTGACCTTTCCATCCATTGAATTAGGCAAGGAACAGCACTCCACATTTCTAATCAGGGATTTTTTTTTCCCTGAGTGTGCTGGTTGTTACTCTATGTTCTCTCCTCTTTGTGCTGCATGTTGTCTTGTTTAGCCATCTACTTGCCTGGCACTTACTCAACGAGTACTTACTGTGTGACAGAGATGAACAAGCAACTTACTGAAGTACTTGGCCCCAAACACCTGCAGCTTGGCTCTAAGATGTAGATGGGCAGGATAATCACCTGAGGTATTGAAAATGCACACCCAGGAGCATTGTGCTTAGACTTGGCATATGTATATATAATTATTATAAATGTGTATGTAAGTATGTGTATATATATATATATGTGTGTGTGTGTGTGTGTGTGTGTGTGTGTATTTATGTGTGTGTTTATAGTACATACACATATAAAAATTTTGTTCCTGTTCCCCAGTATCTGCAGGGGTTTAGTTCCAGGATCCCCAAGGATACCAAAACCGCAGATTCTCAAGTTCCTTAGATAAAATGATGAAATATTTGCATAGAACTCATGAATATAATCCCATATACTTTAAATCATTTCTAGGTGACTTATAATACCTAATACAATGTGAATGCTGTGTAAGTAGTTGTTATACTGTACAGTTGAGGAAATAATGACAAGAAAATAAGTGCATACAATTGTTTTGTATTGTTTTTGATCTGCAGTGGGTTGAATCTGCAGATGCAAAAACCCACAGATACAAAGGGCTGATGATATATATTTTTTAAGTCAATACATATTTAAAACATGCCTTTTCCTCTTTTTGTCACTTCCTAAGACATTCTGTCTTCAATCCATTAAGTGGGGCAAAGCAGGGTAGATCTCTGCAGAGAATGTAATATGAAAGAATCAAAACATGATCATGGGTCAGACCTAAACAGGGTGAAGAGGACTACCTCAGGTGGAAGAAGGGAGGTTCCAGCACAGATGGGAGATTGCTCACAAATAAGGAGACTGATCAAATAAATGCAAAATAATAATAATAGTAGTAGAAATGAGGTTTCTCACTATTGGAGAAGAAAGTTACAAGTAGAATGAACTTTGTGTTATTGGACTAGAATTGGAGGTATCAGTGAACTCATGTTTCCTGCAAATGTTGAAGTAGATCATAGAGAGAAAGAGAGGGAGATGAAACTAAAGATGCAAATTATATGTGTATATATGAACTTGAACCACCTATGCCAAGGAGCAAAGTAGTGCTCCAAAACTTAGTAGGAAGATACTCTAAGGACACAGACCCCCTGAAATAAGCCACAATAACAAAATCAAGGAGTATTTGAGCATCCAAATACCACAAATGGATTATAAACCATTGAATAAAAGAGAAAACCAGAAATCCATAGTGGTGTTAGTAAGTGGGTAAAGGTTGAGTGAGGTATGGAGTATTTGCATATGTTCACAGTTCCTCCCCACACAATGCTTGCTAATTCCCTAGAGGAAATAAGCTTCTCTGCAGGAGTGAGCCCTGGCAGATGACCCTAAAGAGTGACTCAGTCACCATCTCCCACGGTGGGACAACCTGTCTGCCATTCCAAACCACCTGATAAGAAACCACAAGGACTCCATGTGACCCAATCTAGTAATGAGGAAACAGAGAAACCCAAATTAAGCACATTCTGTGAAAGGCCTGACCTATAATCTTCAAGGTCATGCAAGTTTCAAGGTCATGGAAGTGAAGGAAATCCTAAGAAACATTCCAAGCTGAAGGATTCTAATGTTAAGTCATCACAGCTAAGAGCAGCTCAGGATCCTGAGCCAGAACCTTTGTTCTAAAAGGTATTATTGGGACAACTGGCACACCACCATGAATGGGGTCTAGGGATTTGATGTATACTTGTTAATTTCAGATTTTTTGTTCTGGTTGTGTAGAAGAACATCCTGCTCATAGGAATACACACTAAACTTATCCAGAGTAATTGGGCATCAGGTTAGAGATTTATTTCCAAATAGTCCAAGGTGGTGGACTGCTTCCAAATATTTTGAACTATTAAAATAAGATAAATTAAAAAGAAGAAGAAGAAGAAAATATATAGGCATTATAATATGAAAACTTCCCAGGTGAATATGATGCATTTCCTAGGTGTTTTAGTCAGCTTTTTCACTACTGTGACCAAAAGACCTGACAAGAACAATTAGAAGAGAAAAATGTTATTTGGGGGCTCATGGTTTCAGAGCTCTCAGTCCATAGACAATTCCATTTCTTGGGGCAAAACATCCTGGCAGAAAAGTATACTAGAGGAAAGGAGCTCAGGAAGCAGAGAAAGAGCTCTGTTTAACAAGGACAAAATATATACCCAAAGGCACACCCCCAGAGACCCAGTTACTAATTAATCCCTGGTAGGGATTAATGTGTGAATCAGCTTAAACCTCCTATAACCCAATCATCTCCTCTCTAAACTCTAGCATTGTCTCACACATGAGCTTTTGTGGGACACCTAATATCAAAACCATAACACCAGGAATCACACTCTTTGTTCTGAAATAATTGAAGCAGTTGGATGAGAGGTATGAACATGGAGCTATTAACTCAGGCCAGTGTCAACCCATGCAGTATCTGCAGGGGATTTGTTCCAGCCTCGCTGCCCATGGATACCCAAGTCTAAGGATGCTGAAGTCCCTTCCATAAAATGGCATAGTACCTACATGTAGCCTAGCATGTCCTTCCATGTACTTTAGGTCCTCCCTTTCTGGAATATTTTATTTGTTTACTTATTTTATTTGTTTACTTATTTTTGTATTGGGGATTGAATTCAGGGGCACTTTACCACTGAGCTATATCCCCAGTCCTTTTTGTTTTGTTTTGTTTTTACTTTGGGATAGGATCTCATTAAGTTGCTTAGAGCCTCGCTAAATTGCTGAGGCTGGATCCTCCTGCCTCAGCCCTCATAGTCACTGGGTTTACAGATGTGTATCATCACACCTGGCTGGAATTTTTTTAGATATATTTTCAACCCTTGGATGCAGAACCCACAGATATAAATAGTGACTATATTCTCAAATAAGCTTGCATTTGCTGGCTTTGGCCCCACCTGCTGTAGTCTCCAGAGATCTCCCTCACTTACTTTGGGGCATGCCCAGAGTGCTCAATAGCAAACACAAGAGCTTCCATGTGGTCTTGGCTGGGCACTGCCACCTAGCTGGCACTATGGGTATAGCTGATGTCCCCATCACATTGTAAACTCTCCTCTCTATCTGTTCTTCCCTTTGGGGGTGACCCTGTTATTGAGGGACATCAAGGCTCCAGTCTTCTGCCCAAACACCTGAGAGTTTGAGTGAAAGCAGTTCTTGGCACCTGCTCTCTCCCTGAGCCTCAGGCAGGAGCCAGGGGCATGAGCTAGGGAAGGTCCAGGTAGACAGGTTGCACATTCACAGTGACTCCCTCCCTCCCACTCTCAGGGTTGAAATGCAGGCAGCCTTCTCCCTGACCTCTTCCATCAGAGTTTTGCCTGGAAGGATTTTCAGATCTTAGCAGCAATGAACTCCACTAATTTGGAGTCTAATATTCCCTGGGCATCCCTGGAGTCTCTGAGGCATGAGGCTTCAGCCTAAGCTTCTGTGTGTAGAAATGAACAGAAGAGGGGGCTCCATCTTCCAGCCCCCACTGCATCCTTGTTAATCACCCTAGAGAACAAGCTGCCCAGTTGCCACAGGCTCTGGTGGGCTATCTGTACCTGCAGAGAGACCTCTCTTGACACTGGCCCACAGCTCTCACCTGCAGATTCTTTCTGACTTATCCCCTGAGACCACACAACCCAGGGTGGGAGTAGGGAGCAGGGACTTGTGCTTCTGCCGCCGGTGGATGGTGGGAAGACATCTTCAGAAGGCACGGCTGGCCAGGCCTCTGGAGATAGGATCCAGAGAGGGAATGGTCAGTCAGTCCCTACAGAGTTCCTTCCATTTTCTCCTTCCTTCATCCCAATCTAGTCTAGTGACAAGTTCAATTTATTTTGTTCCCTAGTGTGGACAACTCTGAGGACCCTGTGTACGAGAGCCTGGAGGAGTTCCATGTCTTTGTCTTAGCCCATATACTAAGAAGACCGATCGTCGTCGTGGCAGATACGATGCTGAGAGACTCGGGTGGAGAGGGTGAGTGCCTCAAGGAGGTGTATGTCATCATGGCCCAGAAAGCCTCAATGTCCCCCTAGAAGAACAGACAGCCTTCTTCTTCTGTTCATTATGTTCTTTCTGGAGGTTTGGGGGGCTCCCAGAAGGCCACCAAGCCTCCCTCTGCTGGGACAAAGATCACATTATTCCCTGTGGTTCTTCTTCCTCCCTGGTCGCAGCAGGTGGCAGCAGGCACTGCTCTTGCCCTTCTGCTTGCAAATCAACAGCAGGCAACCTTGAGAAATCTGGCTGTTGGACAGCTGGGAGTCCCCAACACATGTCCAGAGCACAGCAGACAGCCTACTCTCTCCAAAGCCCCAGGCCTTGTCCCCCTGTGTGCTCAGCCACTTAAGTCCCCTCCCGCCCCTCTGCATACTATACAACTGTTAAAGAGGAAAGAAAGGAAGATAGAAAGTGTGAAGTCTCCCTGCTTTACAGATGAGGAAACTGGAGGCCAGAGAGG
Source organism: Tamias sibiricus (assembly GCA_025594165.1). Classification (NCBI taxonomy): domain Eukaryota; kingdom Metazoa; phylum Chordata; class Mammalia; order Rodentia; family Sciuridae; genus Tamias; species Tamias sibiricus. The sequence continues at coordinate 137,750,349 of CM046659.1, forward strand.
TTAAGCAGTGTCCCCATCCAGGTTCATCCCAGGGCAGGGAGTGTTGCAGCATATCTCCTCCCTCAAACCTGAAGCCTCCCAGAGTTGCTAGAGTGCCCCATGGAGCCCACAGGGCCTGCCATACTCTCTGAAGAGGCAGGAAGGAGGAAGAGCCAGATGGTGGGATGAGTGACACCCTTAGGTCCCCCATGCACCTGCCTCACCTCTCAGCCCCTCCTCTAGTTGATTTTCACTTTCTCTTCATTCCCATAACCATTATGACCTGTTTCCAGCTAGGGAATTCCAGACAGTAAGTAGCCCAGCAGCATGATCCTCCAGCCCCACTTAAATTTAAACCTGCATCTTAACAATCTTCCAGTGAATCCTACAAATTAGGCTGTAGTTCTTCATGATGAATCACAGAGAAAGTACAATATGGCCATGATTATTACATGGGCAGAAGGCCAATAGAACACAGGGTCCTGCCTCCTGCCACCACCTTCTGTGAGGCCCAGGGACACGAGGCCTGCTGAGGGCTGTAGCTCTCAAGAGCAGTGCCAGTACTCACATGGGGCCCTGCTGTGCAAGTCCAGGACTCCCCTCTTGGTGCCCACAGACCCACTTCCTTCCATTCTTCCTGCAGCCTCTTGCAGGTGGATCCTCACCTCTTGCAAGATTCTCCCTTGCACTGACCAATATAGATAGAGCAAGGGTAGGGTAGGAACCCAAGAAGTCAACAGAGATAGCACTAAAGGTGACTCTTCCTGCATTTTGCTCAGGGGAATGCCATGCATCCCTGACTGGGTCCAAATGCAAGTCTTTACAATCAAAACATAGATGCTGTTTTAGGGAAGATATTTCTAGAAGTGAGTCTGTTTCAGCAAGGATTTTAGGTTTCACTTCCCTCTCTTTTATGTTGAAGGAAACACAAGATTGTGTCTCATCGCCCAAGGGTTGGATCCCATTTCTTATTTCCTGACTGACTTATAGCTTACTGCTAGAGTGCTCTGGTTCCTTCCTTCTGATTCAACAGAAGAGGCTGTCAAAATAAAGAACAAACACTCTCTCCAGATGTGAAGATATCATTTTATATACAAACATTTTAGTGAACACTAGGAAAGGGAGAAAAACATGGCTTTCCAAGTGGGCTGTAAGAGCATGTCATTGCTGACCATCTTGGTTTCATCCCTGACCACAGGACTCTTGATCACCCGTGCAGGTCTTAGGGCATCTAGCCATCCAGGATGATAGCAGACCACCATAGAAACCTGGCAGCCCTGGCCCTCAGTATTGTCTGTGTCCACCTTTCCTCCCCTCTTGGTTCAGAACCTCCTGCTCCTCAAGCCTCCCCACTGTTTTTGCCTGCAGCCTTTGCACCCATCCCATTTGGAGGAATTTACCTGCCTTTGGAGGTCCCTCCCAACAGATGTCACTGCTCACCTCTGGTTCTAGCCTACGATCAAGCGCATTTTTCAGCTCTCGTGTCCATGGAGCAGAGAGATCAGCAAAGAGAACAAGGTATGCCTAGCCCCTGAGAGACAGGGCACACAGGGGTTGGGGAGGGCACAGCCAGGAAAGGGACAGCCCCGGCGGGCAGAGAGATGCAAGAGGTGGAACGTAGCCAGCTCTCTTTGGAAGGATACCTGTGCACATGAGAAAGAATGGTTTCTACATAAAACTACCGTATGTATGTGCAAATAACAAGGTCAAAGACAATGTTTCATTTTAAATTGAACAAATGAATAATTCTACCAGGCTTAAATGGCCTTTACTGGTTGTTCCTTCTTCACGTGTATGCACATATATTTTTAATTTAAATTTTATTTTAACTGATACATAAAATCATAAAATTATATATTCATGGGTACCATGTGATGTTTTGATACACGTATGCTCTGCGTAATCTTCAAATCAGGGTAAACATACCTATCTCTTCAAACACTTTTTTTGTCTTTTCAAACATTTATCAGTGCTTTATGTTAAAAGCTTTCAAAATCTTCTAGCTTTTTTGAAATACAGTATTTTAAAGGGGTTTCTAAAAATTACATCTAAGACCAGTTATTGTTAATATACCATATGTATATTTTATATAGATATAATTCATCTTAGTAATAATTTAAAAAAGAAAGTCCCTCTAAAGCAGGGATTGGAAAACTATGGCCCACCATCTACTTTTATACGTACAGTTTTGTTGGAACACAGACACATTCATTCATTATCTTTGACTGCTTTTGCATTACTGCAGCAGAGTTGAGAGTAACCACATAGTCTGGGTACCCTGCAAAGCCTAAAATATTCACCAGCTACTGCTGTCCAGGAAAAGTTTGCCCACCCCTGCTCTACAGTAAGCTTCTGAATCAAATGTTTGATGTTTCCCTTAATTACAGCCAAGTTTCCTGCAAGTAACCATTTCAGTATTTTGGAGGTCACTGGGCTGTCCCACAAGCTACACACTGCACAGTTCCAGCCACTGCCCTAGGACATATGTTACTTGTTCTCAGTCGATACAATGTCTTTGCTGGAGAACTTGGGAGATTTTTTTTTTTATTTGCTGTTTTCTCATATTAGCCGTGACAGATGTATGATTAGCTGAGCATAGAGGGGAATCTCTTGTCACTCTTGTTTTCACAATAGGCAGAGTATCTCTTAGAAGACTGGAGAATAGGCAGGCTGGGCTAGTTTCAGGGTCCCTGCCATTGGGTGTAGTCCCAAGAATCCCAAGGGATTTGTCCAGGCCTCCCACAGGACAGGAAGTTCAGGGTGTTCAATTCTGATCTTTTACACTGAGAATGTAGCATGGGAAGTAAATACAGTGCTAAAATTGCCCTGTCAAGGCTTCCAAATGCTACCGACCCCTTCCTAAAGATGGCTGGTGTGGAAGGGATGCGCACATATTGACAGAACTCTGCCTCCTTCAGCTCATCAGTGTGTTTGCCTCTTGGCCTGCTCATCAGGAGTAAGGGGGTAAGGAGTTGTTCCCTTTCCCAACATCTGAGGGAGACCCAGAAAATCACACATTTGGTGCAGGTAGGGATGTAAGTCCCAGGAATGAAAAGGAGACAGAGGCTGCAGCCAGCTATCATGGGACTATCTTGTTGCTCTTCTTTATTATTTACAGACCTCTCTATTCTGCCACAGAAAGAAATATTAAATCATTAAAGCTTGGAGGGGTTTTGCCTTTTCTGTTGTTGTTTCTCTGCTTTGCATCCAGTGGCGCCTACACCTCCTTCCTGGATTTTCACTTTTCCTTTTGGAGGCAGGGTCTCTCTGTCTTGCCCAGATTGGTCTCAAACGCCTGGGCCCAAGTGATCCTCCTGCCTCAGCCTCCCAGTAGCTGGAACAACAGGAGGTGCCACTGTGCCCAGCCTTCCCTGGGTTTTTAGCTCTTCTCAGGGCTTGCTGCAGCTCTTGCAAGGTGAGAGGGCCTTTCTCAGGATCTGAAACTCAGGCTGGGGACTGGGCCTCCCTGTGGAGTGCCCTGGAGAGTTTCTGTGGTTACAGAAGAATGATAATCCCAGGGTTGGCATCTCCCATAGCTGAGCAAGGGGTTCAGATGCCCAAGGCCTCCTCACAGAGACACTGAGCTATCTTTTAGGCCCTCTAGATTCTGCTTTTGGGTGTTTCCACAATGGATCCTTCAATAAAAGGACAAGTGTGTAGGATGCTACTGCCTGTCCCTTCTCAGGAGTATTGCAGAGGTGTGGGTGGTTTTGCTTCTGAGGACCTGGTTTGTTGTTTTCTGAAAATGGGTGTTGGCCTCAGTGCACTATGCTAGCGGCCATAGTGGGGCAGCCAGGGCTCCCACTCAGCAGCAAACAGCCTGCTAGACCACTCCTCTGAGCCATGGCTACCTCTGTGGCCATCGCCCAGCTCTGCACATTCATCTATCCAGTACTCTCGACCTGCAGAAGGGCAGATGCTGCTCTGCTGCCTTCCACAGGAGCCTGCAGAGGCAGAGAACATAGGAGCACCCCCACAGGCTGGGTAGCTTCTGTGCAGTGCTGGGCCCTTAAGAGGACAAAAGGGCTGTGCAGACTTGGAGCCTTTAAGTATAAGAGCTCCCCTTATCCCCTAGAGAGACAACTTCAAGACACCCCTCAGAGATGCCTGAAGCCATAGATGATACCTTCCTTCCGGGCCTATGACAGGCTGCAGGGGATTGGTGAATACCAGATTCTAGCAATTTAGCCACTATTGCACAGGAGTTGAGGGTGATGAGGAGAAACAGAGAAAATATCAGAACCCCAACCAGGAAACAGACTCAACTTCTCTTCACACCCTTTAAGGTAGAAAGGAAGCAGTGCAGAAAGTCACTGATATAAGCCCCCTAATGAAGATACGTCCAGAATAGCATTAGGCTGCAAGGGGCTGAAACAAGAACAGACTGTTTTTGCTTCTGTAACAGAGAAACCTGAGGTAGGTGCTCCAGGGATGACACAGAAACTCTAGGTATTCTTCAGAACTCAGGCCCCTAGCCTCTCCCTGATCCATCATTATTTTGTGCTCTTGGCCTCATGGTCATGTGGTGAGTGTTACAGCTCCAGGTATTCCATTCACATTCTAGGCTGGGCCAAATGCCTTCTCTTTCTAAAATTTTTGCCTTTCATGTGGGAAGAAAGCCTCCCCACTTCAAGTACCTATAGGTGAACTCCCCACTTGCAGTTTCCTGGCTGCAGAGCAACCTGAGAAGTGAGTGCACTGGAGGAAGGTGGAAGCAAACCAGCTCTGAATTGGCATGAGAGACAGTGTGATGTTTTCCTGGCATTTCCATCTGGAAAGTCCTCTTTCTCTCACCAGCAAATAACCACCTTGTCCAGGGAAAGGCAAAAGTGTATAAATGAACTCTTTACCAACTGGACCCTTGTCTGGAAATAAACTACCATTGGCTGATAGGTTTTCAATCAGGATGAATATACTAATTTCCCCCCCCAATACCATGGTGCCTAAGACTGCCAGTGTTTTCTTTCTTTGGATGCAGAGAGATAAGCAGACTTGTTGTCCCCCAGTACCACTCAATGCCCTTTGCATCTCAAGAGTCAAGAGTGGCATGCACACTGTGGCCCTAGCAGTGGCTCCAGACACAGGACCAAATAGCTTATTCAGTGATGTGTTCCTGTGCCTCCCACACCTAATGCCATCTGGTAGTTTCATATTCAGGCAACTTCTCTCTCCTTGAACCCTGGGCCTCTGCCAGGAGCCTCCCACGCAGCAACAGAGCTCTTTACCATGGCTTCTGAACTAAGAACCTGGCTGGCACAGGGCTTTCTGCTCCCTCCTTAAAGTCTGTAGCTCCATGCCTCTGAGCCGTGTTCACCTGTGCCCCATTCACCTGTGCCCCAGAGAGCCACCCCAGCCTTTGTTGAAACAGGAAGCTTCCTGCAGACACTTGTCATCTCTCAAAGATGAGGTCCCCTGAAGTCACCATCCCCACTGGCATCCTCATCCAAGGGAATGGGCGACTATGGATAAAGAAAGTGGGAAAACAGTCTTCACTCATTCCTGGCCAGTCTCCTGGGTGCCAGTTAGACTCCTTCAGCTGCCAGAAGTGGAAACTCAACTCCAAGTGGCCTTCATGGAAGGTGTGAGGGGAAACACCTACTTCCTGGGACAGACAGAAGTGTGCTTCTGCCAACCCTAGTGGTTCTCAGTCCCCAGAAGAATGCCAAGAAGAAAGATATGGCTTGGGCCCCCTGCCACCCCAGTCTCCCACTACGCCCCTTCCCCTTCATCACCCCCCAGAAAAGATCCAGTATTCAGGAGCAAGGAGGTTCCTGCTCACATCACATGTGGCTGCCCAGCAGGTGCCAGCCTGAGCCAGAGGCATGGAGAAAGGAATGTGTGTAGACACTGGAGATGATCCTTCCAACCAAGGGGACGCAGGCAGTTAGGAAAGAAAGGTGATAGTGCTTCCCAGAGGAGGGGCATTTAACAGCCCAGACCCATGTAGGGAACCCAGCAGAGCCTCACAGGCAAGGATGTATACATGCAGCCCTGGCTATGGGGAGAGGCCCAGGAGTTCAGGACCAAGGAGGAACTGGCATGGCTCTGGGAGTTTAGGGATGAGTGAGAAGGCATTACTGAATGGAGAGGGAAAGGATGGTCATCTCATACATGTGGACCCAAGGGTCCATTCAAAAGGCAGAACTTCTAATTATCCAGAGATTTGTGAATCAATTTGTCTTCATAGCTCTCTTGACCAATGGGCATGCATACAGATCCCTTTACAGCTTACTCAGTGGGTGTCCTCCCTGTGCTGCCAAATCTAATCCTGGGACCCATTATACCTGGTGGTGAATTGCTTATCGAACTCATATTCTGTAGGTCTAAGCCCCTACCAGGTATTTGGAATGAGGCTAATCTCCATACCTACTCTCCAGGGAAAATGGGGTGTCCCTCTGGGTGGCACTGCAGAGCAAAAGGCGAGACCTCAAGTCATATGGACAATGGCTACAAAAGCCTAATCTCATGCCAGGTGCTCCAAGAGCAGGGTCTGAGTCTGGGGGACAATCAGCTGGCCCATGCTCAGCAGCAGGACAGGTCACAGGTGGGCTCTCATATTCTGTGAACACCCTGCAGGGGGTCTGGGAAGCGCCTCCCTCCCTGTGAAGTCAGTAGCATTGATATCCCTTCAACAAATAGTCACTGCAAATGTGTTTATGTGACAGGCACAATTTCAGGTACTTGTGACTGTGACAGTTACATGGGGTGACAGGTGTGATATCTGGCATGGTGAGTGCCTGGATCTAGGTTCCCCCACTCATGGGGGATGGCCTCCTAGGATGGCCTGGCCTCATGCGTGAGCCCAGCAAAGCCTTGCCAGCTGACCTGGACTCTAGCGGAAACAACTCAGATGTGGCTATTGTGAACTCCAGTGCCAGGTACTCCAAACTCTGGGAAAGTGACCCCCAAACTGGAGGCCTCTGAAAGGAGAGCCTGAGGTGGGCAGTGATTGGGCTCTTTGTCACCTGTTAGACCTTCACACCTGCAGCCCTCCCCCCTGTGCCTTGAAGAACACTGAAACCATAGTCATGCTGCAGTCCCCATGATAGAGCAGGCATCCATCAAAACATGAGAGACTCTTAGAACTTGGTGGAGCTCAGGGTCAAGCCTGTGGGAGTGAGCTGTTCAGTCTGCAAAGTCACCAAGCTCCTCAGCCAAGTAGCAGGCAGGGAATGTGAGACTCAGGAACATGGAGCCCCAGGATATCCACTGATGCCTACTGGACCATGCATTGCTGTCCTGTAGCCACAGTGGTGCCCTGCTACACGCAAAGGGCACCTGTAGGAGGCATCCCCTCATGGAAGCAAATAAATACAGTAATCACAGGACCTAGAAGGAGCAAGTATCTTGTCCTGGCATCTGAGAGATGACATTCTGGGAACCTCAAAATGAGATTTTTTTTAAAAATGTGTTCTAGGCTATGAGACTTCCTCCCCTATCCTCCTTTCATTGGCCCACCATGTCTCATCTGCATGTGCCTGAGCTCCTGAAGGCTTAAAAACACATGTGACTTTCTTTGCACTTCTCATTCAAATGCTTTCCCTGAGTTGAAACAACTTTTTGAAAGAACCACTTCCCTCTTACAGCTCCTATTGCCACAGCCAGCCACTGCTGATGCCACCACTGGCCCTCTTCAAGTCCAAGAATCCTCTGTGTCCCTGAGGCCAGGTGCACATGTGGGGAGGAGAAAGGATTGGGGTGAATGTTGGGAGCTGATGGGATAGGTTCGCTGCTGGCAAGATGAATGGGCAAAGCTTTGCCAATTCATTTTTAGAATGTGTTAAATGAAACTTAGGCATACTTTCCTTGTAGCTTCCACAAATGATGGCCACTGATTTCTCCAGGGAAGGATGTTAGTCCCTTTCCTTCCATAACACTCTGGGCCCTGGCTTTTCAGCCTATTGCAGGAAACAGTTTCCAGAGGCAAAGCCCCAGGTGGCCTCCCTGCCACCAAGTCCGCAAATGGCCTGGGAACACTCTGAAAGCTCAGATATAGGCGCTGTCTCAGAACCTCGCTCAGGGAAGTTCATTCTTGCCACTGAACAAATGTGTGAGTTAATGAAAACACAAAGTCAGCTTCCTGTCACTACGATGAAATCCCTGAGATAATTAACTTATAAAGACAAAAGAGTTACTTGATTCACTTTTTGGAGGTTCCAGTCCATAATTAATTGGCCCCATTTCTTTGGGCCTGTGGTGTGAAGGTGTGAAGCTGCCTTCATGGTGGGAGTGTATGGAAGAGCAAAAATACTCACATCACAAAGCAGCAAACAAAAAAGGAGGAGAAGAAGCAAGGGTCCCACCATTCTCTAAAGACCTAAAACCCCCAAAGACTTACGACCTCCAACTAGGCCCTATCCCCACCTGTGTCACCATTTCTCAGTAGTAGCACCCTGGAGACCAAACCTCTAATGCATGGACCTTTGGGAGACACTTATCCAGACCAGCATTAATGTATAAGAAAATAATCTGTACTTCAGTCTGTAAGTGCTCCAGCACAGCCATACCAAAAGACTCAATGAAGAAGTCAGACCCTGTTATTTAAATGTGACATCTCCATGCACACTAACACCTCAGTTACACAGCAGAAGAATACCAGTGTGCTGAGCTGTGGGCTCAGATACCCAGGAGCCTCTGCAGTTGGTGGCAAGATTTTCCAAAATGACAACTAACTCTGATAAAGTTCCAAACAAGTGAAGCACAACCTTGCCCTGTTTCCCTTTGACCTTCTGTGGATATAGAATATACAGGTATCCTTGATGCACACATGCTCACTCTAACTAAGCTGGGTACATAGGGGGCTCTGGCTGCGTCTGCACCCTGTGTTCACACTAATATATTTTTTTGTGTTTCTGTTGCACAAGTGTGGTTCTAGGTCCTTTCCAGGGGTAACTATTTAATCATTTCTATTTTCTATCCCCACTTTACAGAGGGGGAAAGTGAGGAATGAGGGAGCATCCCCAGGGAATAGTCATAGCCATGAAGCGTTGTTAGGACAAGCTGGTAGGGTGGATGATGGAGCTTCCAAAAAGGACACTTGGCCAAAGAGGGTAGTGATATAAGAGCATGCAAGAGGAGTTTCAGGAAGTAGGACCCCAAGTCAAACTTGCTTTAATAAAATAGCATCTCCCTCCTGGTAAAATGCAGAAATCTTCAGTGTTGGAGAAGGTAGGGGCAGAGCAGGCTTTGTTCATGGCAGGCATTAATACCATCTATTTCTATTCTTTTTTAAAAAGACAAGATATTAGGTAACTGTTGAGTTAGTGTTCCCTCCTAAATGCAAACAGCCTGTGAGCCACTGGGGCCTATCAGGGCATAAAGGTTAAGGAACCTGACCATTTTCCTGGTACCTTCGCTCAGAAGTCCTGTTCAGTGAGCCCAGACAGGGTACAGGAAACCCACTGCTTAGAGAGAGTGGGGGAGAGGTTGGGGTGAACAACAGCCCTTAGGAAACCCACTGCTTAGAGAGAGTGGGGGAGAGGTTGGGGTGAACGAGGAGTTGTCAGACAGCTTCAGACTGCCAGGATGGAGGCTCACAGAGATCACACTATGGTTTAATGTTACTGATTGGAACATAGACTCAACATAACCAAAATGTGATATTTGAAAAAACAAAACAAAAAGGATTTATAAAAAGCAGCTTGCAACCTTGTCTCCTGACACTTAGAGAAACAACCTATTAGCAACATTTATAAAGTGAGCCAGGGAGCCAACAGAATCATAATACATAGCAGGCCAGGAAAGTAGTTTTTCATCTGTATTTGATGTGTAACTTATAATTAAATCAAATACTAATCTGTGTTTTAATGTTCCCTAATCAAATAAATTGTTACATCTTTTTTTCTTTGTTTTGTTTTTGAGGTACTGGGAATGGAACCCAGGGCCTCAGACATGTGAAGGAAATGCTCTACCCCTGAGCTACATCCCTGGGCATGATTATAACATCATTTCCAATATATTTGACAACCTCCTATACTTTGTCCTATAGGACTAGTTTATAGTAAACAGAACCAATCTCTTTTTAGTAGGAATTCATCTTCACGTTATGAATATTATTAAAACTTCCATTTAAATAGTTTTATAACGTAACTGTTAATATCGCTATCTCAAAACAAAGTGTTTTATTCAGAATCACTTTTTCATCATATTCCAATCAAATTGACCCATCTGTGTACCTATCTGGAAACAATAATGAAGGAAATATGTAATAGCACCTATGAAGGGACATTATGGCGAGAATCACATGAGTTTGTGGTGGAAAAAAAGGCTTAAGAAACCAGAGTGCCAAAAAAAAAAAAAAAAAGATGTGAATTCCCTTCATTTTCTTTGTGGTTAGCCTCCCTTCTCTTCAGCTAGTTTCTAAGTTTGCCAGTTGCCAGGAAAGATTTGCCAGCATGGGAGGATAAAGTGCAGCTTTTCCTGCCCTAGGGGGCTGCAGCCAGCCTCTACTGGCCACTTTCCTCTGCTGCTCCTCTTAGGAACTGCAGAGCATGAGCCCCTGAGGCGTGGACTTGCAAAGACCTCTCGCTGAGGAAGAGGAGCTAGGATGGGGCATCCAGGTCTGTGCATCCCAGAGCTGTCTCCTTTGACATGATTGGGTTGTTTTTTGTTTTGTTTTGTTTCCTTTTCTTTTTTTCTTTTTTGGTTGATATGATTGGTTCGTTACCCAAGAAACTTGCAAAGGGCCAGGAGGTGGCTAGGAGCTGTGGGCAGAACTTAATGGCTATGAAACTCTAGGTTCAGCTTGTAGAGGGTGCAGGTCTAGAGAGCGGAGTGGTACTGATTAAATGCACAAGAGACACCTTTGTCCACCAGACCTCTGCCCATTACTTCTTACCCTACCCTAAGGATCAGGAGCTCAAAGCACAGGTATACCAGGAGGCCAGCTACAGTCAACTTTGGAAAGAACTAGCTAAGAGTCTTTTACTGGTACCTGAAGGCTAGAAGAGATGTGGACACAGGACTTTGCCCAGATGCCAGCCTCCTGCATGAGTCCTGCCCCTGCCCCCTCCTGAGCTACACAGGAGGCATGGACACCCAGCTCCCTTCACACAGCCTCCAAAAGTGTCCCTGCCCACAGAAGAAGTGTCATCCCAGGAATACCAGCTTTCACCCTGTTCTCTGAGTGATGTGCCAGTCTGTCTCTCTATGCCTGGCTTGTGGACACCCACATGCCACCCATGTGTAGTGCTGGAGTAAGAGCATGCTCTCCACCAAAGCCCCCTTTAGTGGAGGGAAAGGCAACAGTATGGGCCAGCTGTCCTGCTTGCAAAGGGCCTCACTGCCCTGAATATAGATAATGAGTTTCTTTGTCTACTGGTGTGTCACCTGGTGCTGCTTTCTGAGAATTCCTCTCATTGTCAGTGTTTCTTAGGGCTACATCTGATGCAGGCACTGAAAACACCCATTGGGGGATGAGGAAATCACCACCCACATTTGCCATGAGGCTGGGAGCTTAGGGACAGTCTTAGGAGTTGATTGCTCCCTTAGCCTAAAAATACCTTCAGCAGTATGGTTCTCTTAATTCTGCTCAGTGCATTTTCTAGCATCATCAGTTTAAGTGGCTACAACAGGATGCCATAGACTGTGTGGCTTACAAACAACAGAAGTATATTTCTCACAGTTATGAAGCCTGGAAGTACAATATCAAGGTGCTGGCAGATTTGGTGTCTGGTGAGGGCTCACTTCCTAGTCTGCAGCCAGCCACCTTCTCACTGTGTCCTCACATGGTGTCGAGTGAGCAATCTCTTGTGTTTCTTGTTAAAAGGACACCAGTTCCATTATGCACTCCACCCTCATAACCTAATCACCTCTCAAAGGTTCCATTTCCTAACACCATCACATGAGGAATGGACCGCACAAACTTGAAGGAGCTCCAATATTCAGTTTATACCAAGTTTATTCCATAGACTGATAACTGAGCCAAGGATCTGCACATAAACTTTAAGTGAATTTGTTTCTGTAGCCTTGATACTCTCCCCTTGCTGGTTTCTCTCTTTTCTTTCAATTACTGAGAGGAAATGATACTGCTGGTTACTGTATACCTTGACAAGTCCTGCTTCCTCAAATGTTGAAGTATAACACCAGAGAAGCATGCTGAGGCAAGTGTAGGGTAGAAAGTAAGAAGCCAGAGGCAGAATCCCCTGGGATGAGGAATTCCTGTCCCTTTTATATGTCTAAAGTTTCCCTTGTTCTCCTGCATTCTTCTCCCTTATCTTGTTAATTTCCCCTCATCCTGTGTAGCCACTGGGACACGTGGTAGAATGGCCAGGGGGTGAGCAGGTGGGCTGGAAGGGCCTCGGTGGAACACTAGGCGGGAAGGGAGTGGCAGCCCAGGAGGCATTGATTAGCAGCTCCCAGTCTGCTCAGCAGTTGCTTAATTAACAACCTTTTTGGGGAGTGGTAGTATCCTAGGACTCTGAAGATGTGAGCATTCCAATCTCCCAGGGGCAGTTTCCAATTTCTGAGACTCAAATCAGACTCCATTTTCTCCATCTGACCAGATTTACTTAGCTACACTGACTACCTGTCTTTAAATCTGGCTTCAAAAAGTGGTGAAGTCTCCCACTGTACTGCTTTTGTCGGTTTCTCCTTCATTTTTGCTAACACAGTAGACCTCCTGTTTTCCCTGGTTTTGCTTTCCATGGTTTTCAGTTACCAGTGGTGAGCCAAGGTCTGAAATATTAAATGGGAGATTTCAGAAAACAGAGAGACCACATTTATGTGAATGCTATTACAGTGCTATTGTTCTATTTTATTGTTACTGTGGTTAATCTCTTACTGTGCCAAATTTATAAATTAAACTTTATCATAGGTACATTTGTATAAGGGAAAATGTAGTATCCCTGTGGTTTACTACTATCCCAGGTTTCAGGCATCCACATGGGGTCTTGGAATGTAGTTAAAGGAGAGAGAGGGGCTGGGATTGTGGCTCAGCAGTAGAGCGCTTGCCTAGCACGTGCGAGTGCTTTTGTTATTTTATTTTTCCATCAACTATGAGCAGAAGCACTGTTTTTTTACTTTAGATAGTTGCTTATCTCAGAGCAATTAAATGAAAGGAAAATTTTCCATGTTCATTTATTCCATTCCATTATTCTTAATTATGTAAATCCAAGTTTCTTCTGGTACCATATTCCTACTGCCTGAAATTTTTTCTTTACTATTTCCTCCAGTGCAGGTCTACAGGTAATAAATTTGCTCATTTTTGTTTGAGAAAGCCTTTATGTGTCCTTTGTTTCAGGGATAACTTTGTTGGGTGTAGAATTCTGGATTAGCAGTATTTTTTTCTCTCAGGCCTTTGAGACACCAATCCATTTTCTTCTGCCTTACCTGTTTTATTGCAAAGAGTCTGTTGTAATTATTCTCTTTGTTTCTTTGCATTTACTGTATCTTTTTCTTGCCTGTCTTAAGCATTTTCTATTTTGGTTTCCAAAAGTTTTATACATAGAAATGTTTTTATTACTGTGGTTATTTTTCTTGCTTGGTGTTCTCTTAGCTTCTTGGATCTGAGGTGGATTTAGACATTAATTTTGGAAAATTCTCAACCACTGTTTCTTTAAATATTTCCACTGTCTTGTTCTTTCTGGCCTTTTCTGGGAATACATTTACACAGATGTTGCGCTGTTTGTTATTGTCTCACAGTTCTTGGATGTTCTGTCCTGTTAACAACCCCCCTATTTTTCCTTAGTACCCCAGTTTGGGTAATTTCAGCTGACCTATCCTGAGGTTCAGATTCTTTTCTCAGTTGTATAAAGTCAACCAATCAGCTCCTTAAAGCCAGTCTTAATCTGTTATTGTGTGTGTGTTCATTTCTAGCAATTTCCTTTATTCTTTCTTAGAGATTCCATCTCTCTGCTAAAATTAACCATCAAATCCTACAGTATCCACACTATCAGTCTCTAACTTACCATCTAACTTACCAATCAGTTATTTTAAATTCCATACTTGATAGTTTCAACACCTATGTCTCCTTTGAGTCTTGTACTGTCAGCTGCTTTGTTTCTTGTCAGTGTGGATATTTCTTTTTGATTCCTCATAGTTTTATTGTTGAAAGACAGTCATCTTGATAAGACAGTAAAGATTGAGATAAATCACTTTTATTTCTGAAAATAGGCATGCCTTTCCTTTTCCTTTTTTTTTTTTTTTTTTTTTTTTTTTTTTTTTTTTTTTTTTGGTCTTTAGTGTTCAGGTTTGGATCAGTCTAGTCAAAACAGCTAGGGGAGGAGGTCACCCCTTACTGGGGGACAGGGACAGTGCCTAAGACAGATGTGCTTGATCAGGAACAGAACATTATTCTCAATGCAGCTGGATTTTGTGACCCTACCTTCTGTAATTTCAGCTTTCACTGCTTAGTAGAGATAGGAGCCAAAGCTCTGTAAAGGAATTTTCATAGAACTCACATCAGTCTTTTTTGTGAGTACCAGGTTAGGTCCTGTGGATAAGAGAGCCTATAAGTACATATATATTTCCATCATAGCTTCACCCTCCCGGGGTCTATATTACTTCTCTGGACTATACTCTTCTTTTATCATTTTAGCCATTTTCACTCGATTCTTGATTCTTCTTACTAGGATCTAGCTGAGTCAGCCTCTCTTAAGCTTATGTTCATCTCTACTTGAAGTCTCTGTCTTTCTTTGGATTTTGAGTTCTTTGGATCTCCCATGACTTCAGCTCTCCAGTGCTTTAAAGACAAGCTGTGAATCGTCAGTTTTTCTGACTTATCATTGTAATTGTAATGGTGAGATACTTTTTTTTTTTTGGTACCGGGGATTGAACTCAGGGGCACTAGACCACTGGGCCACATCCCCAGCCCTTTTTTTTTTTTTTTTTTTTTTTTTTTTTTTTTGTATTTTATTAGAAGCAGGGTCTCACTGAGTTACTAAGTGCCTCGCCATTGCTGAGGCTGGCTTTGAACTCGAGATCCTCCTGCCTCAGCCTCCCAAAGTGCTGGGATTACAGGCGTGCACCACTGCGCCTGGCTCATACCTTTTTATGCCTCAAACAGAAATATCCCTTCCTTTTTGAAAAACAAGTATTCCAAATATGTCCATGCTAGTTTGAGATGGTGCCTATGTACCTCCAGGCTAAAAGACAGGATAGAACCCTTTCAAAAAAAATTGGGCTTGGATGGAGCTCAGTTGTAGAACATTACCTTTTGCTAGTGAAGCCTCTGGTTCCATCCCCAACACTGGGGGGGAAATATTTTTAAAATAAAACTTCGCAGGCTTATTTTAGAAAGCATTTGCTATTCTTAACATTTGCCACTAGGGGGCAACTGGCCACATGACTACACCTCTCATGAGGTAAGGCCAGGTTTTCAAAAGGGAAATTTCAGTGTGCACTGTGAAAGGCAGAGGCATTCAAAGCAATTGATGTTCAGAAAGAGGGCCTGTTTTCTGAGGCCTCCCTGAGTTCGCAGGACACTGCGGCTCCAGCCCTTTCAGTGGGCCACAGCTTACCTTCTGCAGAGATCAGATAACTTACCTTTGTCTTTAATCATGAGCATGCATGTCTCTAGCACCTCACTCAGGACCTTTGCCCATCAAGACCTAAGAGGCTGTGTGAACCCTTCTAGGTGGGCAAGAAGTAGCACCTTCAGGTATATTCCATCTGTTTGCTCAGTAGGGGGCAGGCCAGAGAGTTGGTTCCAGCCCAGCTTTGAGGATAGGAATTCCCCCATAATAGGGAGGCAAGGGCCATAGGGGTATGGAGCTGTCCTAGTTTAAATGGTTTATCTGAAAACTACAACAACAAACAAAAATAAGACCAAAATCATAGTGGTATAACATAATGGAAGAAGGGGTCTCGTGCAAAGGAAGTCTCAAATGTGCTCTGATCAGCAGTCAGTTCTTCTCTAAGTCAGGAGTCAGGAGTCCACTGCTGCCATCATGTAGGACCACCATCTCCTGCAGGGAGGATGGATAAAGAAGGGGAGAGGAGGAGAGCCACACACACACACACTCCTAGTCACATCCCCCAGTACTTCCCATGTTGCTCTTTTCATAGTCCATGGGTACAGCTAGGCACCTGTTTCCTCCAAATGCTGGGGTCCTGGGGACTGAGGAATGTGGTTGTGGCTGGATGGGTATTTCCAATGGCAACTCTTCCCTCATGAAAGGGGAGGATAGCCAGACCTGAAATGCCCAAGTTGTACCCACAGGAACTGCTTTGAACACATTATTGTCTGAAACAATATTTCCCCAAATTGCCTGATTTCAAGAACCACGGGGGACGTTTATTTAAAATATAGTTCTTGAATACTCTTCCCAAACTGGCCATCTATGCCTGAGGACCTGGAACTCAAGGGAGCCATGCTGCTCTAGCCATTCTGAAAACAGTATTGATAGAGAGAGCCTCTGCCACCCCCAGCCCCATGGGTGGGAAAACCAGGCCAAGCCCTCTCTGTGTGGTGACTCATGGAACCATGGGACCGGATTCTGGCATCACCCAAAGGAGGCCTGTGCCTGAGCCAGCCCTTCAGTCCTCCCTGGGTGTGTCCACCCAGAAGCTTAGCCCTGGGAAAGGCAGCCACATCAAGATAGAACACAGCAGCCTGCAGCAGAGGCAGGCTAAGCCACCCCTGAGCTCCCAAACCAGACATTTCACTGCCAAATCCCCAGCCAAATTAAATGAAAACCCCTGAGCTTGTTCTTGGTCAGCAAACCTGCTTTCCCCTTATTTGGGGTGGGGATGGGGAAGGAGGGAAGAGAATATTTGTGCTTACATTTTCCCCTTAGAAACACTAGAGGGCAGCATTGAGTCAAATGTGCCAATTTCTAAACAGAAAAGCTACTATTCATAGCGTGCAGTCTTAGATTTTTATGTATTTATTTGCCTTTTTGCTCTTGCCATGGCACCCTTAGCATGAATCATGGGCTCTGGCAGAAGAACAAAGCAGATGGCCAGAGGCCCTGGGCTGAATTTCTCTGCTATGACTCCCAGGAATGGGGCCTGCAGGAAAACTAAGTGGAGCCTCCACCAGAGGAGGCGGCCATTCAGCTGGAATACAGAATTGGGAAAGCTGTCTCCCCACTCCTTCCTGCTTCTAATCTATGACAATACCCTTGGGTAATTCGTTGTATCATTAGGGTTTCACTGGATTGCACAGCAGCTCAGTATCTCCAAGCAAATCCCAAATATCATTATAGACATCACCCCTCCACCTAGCCTTCCTGATTTTCCACATGTGGAGCTCTTTATTCAAGATGGTGTGTGATAAATCAACCCCTCTGAGAAATGACAAACCAGTTGCTCCTTACTGCAGTCCCGCTGTACATGTGACTTCCTCAAAAGGCTCCCTCACTACGCCCCTCAAAGACTTCACCATCACTGCCTTCTGCCTGTTGGTTAGGCTTCTTTCCCAGACTCATCACCACCTGACATTTTGAAGTGAGGTATTTGTTCACCTGCTTATCTGTGTCCCGCATGGGTAAGTTCCCTATGAGCAGGCCCAGTGGATCCCTGAGATTCAGGTACGGATACAGTCCTGTTGCATGAAATCACAAATGAGCAGAGGTCAGCACCTGTCCGTCCTCTCCTAATTTGCACTCTTTCCATCTCTAATATGAGATAGTGGTGGGAAGCAGGCCACCCGCAAAGTGTCCTTACACAGTATACCTCACCTGACTGGTCCTTCCTCAGAAATAACAAGCAGAAATCAAATTCTTCCCACCCTGATGCTTAATGGGGTACATGCCATTTGACAAACCCAAGGAGGTCCAGAGTCCAGATGACATCTCCAATTGTTCTTCAGTGCACATAATATGAAAGTTTCAGTGCTATCAGTTTTGAAACCTATGGTCTTAACGATCCTACTGGCATGATGTTCTGTGTGTACCTCCATTGGGTTCACTTACAACAAGGACACCTGGCCCTGGAATTCCCTTTTTGCCCTCCCTGGATATTGCTGGGGGTTTCCAGTCTCCTGGCCCACCAGTGGGCTGCCTGGCACCCAGTTTCTCTCTTCTGTTCCAGCTGTGATCCCCCTGACAGATTCTGAGCACAAGCTGCTGCCCCTGCACTTCGCGGTGGACCCAGGGAAGGACTGGGAGTGGGGGAAAGATGACAATGATAACGCCCGGCTAGCCCAGTAAGACCCTCCTCTGTCCCTGACCCCCTTGTCACCCCACAGGGAGAGCTGTCACTGCAAAGGTTTTTCTAGGGCAGGGTTGGACCAGCCCCTAGTTTGGGGGGTCGGGAGGGCAGGGTGAAAGATTGGGCCAGCTGTGTTCACTCAGTGTTCTTGTCTTGTCAGTCAGCCTCATCCTGTCACTAGAAGCCAAGCTGAACCTTCTCCACAGCTATATGAATGTGACGTGGATCCGGATCCCCTCAGAGACCCGGGTGAGCCTCATGTACACCAGGACTCAACCTGGTAAAGAGGTGGTAGCCGCTTTGTGCCAGCCTGGACAATTGGGCATCCTTCCAAATGCCACCAAAATCTCATCCCCAGCCCCACCCAGCTGCCCACATCAAGCTGCACCAGCCCTGTCCCCAGCTCCCTCTGCCCCAGCCATACTCTGCCAAAGCCACCCTGGCTCTGGCTCCAGACAACTCCTGTTGGATCAGGGGTATAGGTATATGTGTGTAGGTGTGTGTGTGTACGCAGACATGCGTTCTGATTAGGGGATTTTTGTCCCCTCATTTTCTACAGGAGAGGTATAAACACGCCCACTCAGAAAACAAACTGTAGGCAAGTCACAACACAAAACTATCTCTGTTGAGATCAGAACACGATGTGCTGCAGGGGAGTGGAATTAATTATAAACTGTGTGTGGGTCCTTGGAAAAGCCAGGGAACCAAGGGTGCGAGTCCTCAGCGGCCCCTCCTCTTCCTCCTCTCTGGAGGCAGCACATCAAACTGGCAGCGTGAGAGGGTCCCGCCCTCAAAGCTGCCAGCCCTGGGGTTTGCCGCCCCTGCTTGCAGATGCTGAGATTCATGTTAAGTATCTGATTTTTTTTTTTTAATCTCAGTAGGGAACTCCCAGGAAAAGGGATTTAAAAAAAAAATCTCTTGCAAATAATCGGTCCTCCCTAGACATCAGTTTACTTAGGCATCAAGTGGGGCTTATCAGTAATGTTAAAGGAGTGAGATGAGGAAAGCAAGTAGACTGGCAGAGTCAGTACTTGTGGTGCTGGGCACTGCTCAGTGCTCTCACTGTTCCTTACTTCACAGGGCTCTCCAGGCAGCTACTGCTAATGGCACAAGTGACAGCCAGTTGGTGGCAGTCTGAGTCTTGCCTCTGAAATGCCTGGAGGATGCCAGTGTTGCTGCAGATGTTCTTCAGCACCCACGTTCTGGTGTGATGGCAGCAACCCTAGATCCAGAATCAGGACTCTGTCCAGCTGGGCACAGCTCTATCCTGAGTAGAAAACTCTGGTCATGGCCCTGCCAGCCCCAGGGGACGTCAGCCTACGTTCCTCCTTGTACTCCCCACAGGCAGTCCTGGGACCAAGCATCTCTCTCTTTCCTGGTTCCAGCCCCTGAGCTTCCACACTTTAGTGTCTCTGGAAAACTGGCTTGAGACCTGGGAAGTGGTGAGGCCAGTTTTCCAGCCCTTGCTTCTGGGAGACCTGACCAAAGGACAGTGACCCTTCTCTTGAACCTACTTGGGGGGGAAGGAAAAAAACCTAAGTGGGGAGCAATGAGCCTTCTCTCTGGCTCCTCTGGAGACCAGGAAGCCTATTGGGGTATATGCCAGTTCTGCCACACCCAACTGCTGGCATGAGGGACCTTGCCATTCCAGTGACACTGGGTCAGAATTCTCTCTCCTCGCCTGGGACGGTGCCTCTGGAAAGCAGCAGTAGGAGCTTCCTGCCCTCCACCCTCCTCTCAGCTCCTTCTCAGGCTCCCCACCTGCCCCAGAGATTGTTCTTAACCAGTGGGTGTCATCCAAGGTGTTCACAGAGATGTTCCTTCCCTAGTGTTCCCCCACCCAACTCCACACCCACGTAGAAGACCTTTTCTGGGAACTAGGAACATCTTTCCTACTGAGCCCAGACCTATTTCAGAATCCTTCTGAAATTAGCATTCCACATTTCCAAAGTGGGAAAGGAACCCCTAAAGTGATTTGTCATCACCAAATCAAGAGAGTGTTTTTTCCAAGATGCAAAGACGGGTTCTTAGAGCACTCTGGTCAGGGATGCCAGAGTCTGGGCCTGTTAACCCTAATTATGACTCTAAAGCTCCAAGCCAGGTGGGTTATATGGCACCCTGCCTGCATTCCCTCACCCGTACCCAACTCAGGATTCTGGGCTATCAGGTCCCTGAATTCAGAAAAAAAAAAAAAAAAAATGAGGGCAGTCCAGCCTCACTGGCCAGATGGCATCCTCAGATGAGAGGCCCCTACCTCAGCCTTCTGCAAACAAGTGTCTTTTCATTATTGCAGAAGACCAAGGCCCACTCCTCTGGGCTTCTTGCCCTTAAGCACATCACATACCACTTTTGTAGCACCGGAGTGGTAGTCAGGACTAGACTTAAGTGCCAGAGACCCAGCCTTAGCAACCCACAGGCAAGCAACATATGGGCAGGGTCTGTCTTCGTGGACTGCAGTGAAGACAGCTCTTCTCCAACCACCTTCCTTCCCGGCTTTTCTTCTCTGCCCATAGGCTCCCCTGGCGCAGCCAGAGTCCCCAACCGCATCAGCTGGGGAGGATGTACAGTCCCTGGCGGATTCCCTTGACTCCGATCGTGACTCCGTGTGCAGCAATTCCAACAGCAATAATGGCAAGAACGGCAAGGACAAAGACAAGGAGAAGCAGCGCAAAGAGAAGGACAAGACCCGAGCGGACTCCGTGGCTAACAAGTTAGGCAGCTTCAGCAAGACGCTGGGCATCAAGCTGAAGAAAAACATGGGTGGCCTGGGAGGCCTGGTACATGGTAAGATGGGCCGTGCCAACTCCGCCAATGGCAAGAACGGGGACACAGCTGAGCGCACCAAGGAGAAGAAGGCCAAGTCTCGCAAGGGCAGCAAAGAGGAATCCGGTGCATCTGCAAGCACGTCACCGTCTGAGAAGACCACGCCATCGCCCACGGACAAAGCAGGCTCATCGCCAGCTGAGAAGGGAGGTGGGACAAGGAGTGACGCCTGGAAGTACAGCACTGACGTGAAGCTAAGCCTCAACATTCTACGTGCTGCGATGCAAGGCGAGCGCAAGTTTATCTTCGCTGGCCTGCTGCTCACCAGCCACCGGCACCAGTTCCATGAGGAAATGATTGGCTACTACTTGACCAGCGCGCAGGAGCGATTCAGCGCTGAGCAGGAGCAGCGGCGCCGTGATGCCGCGGCCAATGCAGCCGCTGCTGCCGCAGCTGCCTCCTCCGCCGCTGCCGCAGCTGCTGCCACCTCCACAACCAAACGGCCGCAGCGCAGGCCAGAGGCTGAGGGCACTCCGGGAACTGAGCGTGCCTCTCCGGGCCCGCAGGCCGGGCAGCCCACGCAGCTGGTGCTTAAGCTCAAAGAGCGCCCGAGTCCAGGGTCCGCAGCGGGCTCACGGGTGGCGAGGGTGGCAGCAGGCGGCACCGCCTCTCCTAGCAGCGGCGGGGCCCGGCGTGCAGGCGCCAGCGGTCAGACCCCAGGCCGAAGCCCGCCAGCGCCAGCGCGTCAGAGCATCATCCACGTGCAGGCGGCGGGCGCCCGGGACGAGGCCTGCGCACCGACCGTGGGCGCTTTGCGGCCGTGCGCCACGTACCCGCAACAGAACCGCTCGCTGTCATCTCAGAGCTACAGCCCTGCGCGGGCCGCTGCCCTGCGTACGGTCAATACAGTTGAGTCGCTTGCACGCGCTGTGCCCGGCACCCTCCCGGGCGTCACCGGAGCCACGGCAGCAGCCGAGCACAAATCGCAGACCTATACCAACGGCTTTGGCGCCACACGCGACGGCCTGGAGTTCGCAGACGCCGACCCGCCAGCCGCGCGCTCGAACGGTGAGTGCGGTCGGAGCGGCCCTGGGCCGGTGCAGCGGCGCTGCCTGCGCGAAAACTGCGCGTTCTATGGGCGCGCGGAGACGGAGCACTACTGCTCGTACTGCTACCGCGAGGAGCTCAGGCGGCGGCGCGAGGCACGCGGGCCACGGCCCTGAGCGCGTGGTGTGCGGGCGGCGAGGTTTCCCCCGAACGGATTTCTTTTCCATTCTGTCGGTGTCTTTTTTACATGCTCTGGTCAACCGAAAGGCCGGCGCCTCCTCTGTCAGTGCCGTGTGCGTGTTTGGTCAAACGTTCCTAATGGTGCCTGAACCTACACTGACGCCACTCAGGTAGTAGACGGATAGGAAACAAGTCATACTGTTGGAAGTGGGTGTGCTAGCCTAGCATCTGCCTCGTACCTGTGGAAATTCAATAGCCATTGCAAGAGTATTTTTGTTCCTCTATAAGAGAAATAAAGAAATTCGCAGCCCTTTGTTTTTAGAAGGGAGTGTTTTACATGCTTTTTTTTCCCTTTCATCTTTTTCCTAACCTAGCGACTGACCTCTTCCAGGTAGTGGTCCCTTGTGTGCGGTTGGTAGCACCCAGGGTTTAGGAGCAAATGCCCAGTCCAGGACTGCGGTGGAGGCTCCTCTGCGGCTCCCACCTGCTTTCCATCCCACCCAGGTTCTTGGAGAAAGCAGGGACCTTGTCGCCCGCTGACGCTGTAGTGGTCACTATGGCCCTTTAGGAATACACGGCTCCATTTCATAAAAAAACCTCCTCCCACAACCCACGTCTCAAGCAACATTCACACTGCCATCCAAGCCGCTGGGGACTGTAGAGTGGGCACCGGAAAAACCTACCTCGCAGGGCATGGTGAGGTGTAGTTAATCTATCCCGGTGCGGGGCAGCTGAGGTGACAGGAGCTTTCCAAAGACACCATGGGTCCAAAAACCAAGGTTCTGAACTCACAAGTTGGATTGGCCTAAATAAGAGCAAACATGACAGCCTGCACGCATTTCTCCTTTGAAGACACTTCCACAGTGGACTGTCGCTGGAGGGCCTCTTATAAGGTGATAGCACTTCTGTGCCCCAGAAGAGAAACAAAGAACTGACCCTTTGGTCACTGTGTAAGCCCCCACTAGGCTGTTTTGAAACCGGGCCTGGCCCTCTTTCCAAAGAGAAGGGGCTGAAGGATGCCAGCTGCCGGTAAGGAAGGAAACCCACCCCACACCTCACTTGCATCTGTCTGGGTTCAGCCAGGTAATGGGGCTCACTGTGATTGGGGCCCATCCACAGGGCAGGAATGGCCCTGCCTCTGGCTTCATAACACATTGAGGGAACAGCCCTATATCCGAGCCGTCTTTTTTGGTGCCTCCTACATTTCTTGAGGAAATTAAAAAAAAAAAAAAAAATGTGTCCTTAGCTACCCTGTTTTGAGCAGCAATATGCAGCCTTTTCCTTCCAAGATTACCTCTGGAGACTACCATTCTTGGCCAAGGACACTGAGGAGCTAAACCTGCCTCACTAAGAAAAGAGCTTGTTTCCAGGAAATAAGGATAAGATGGGCGGAAATCCTCACTAGCAAAATAATACTTCCAAACCTTTGAGAGCTTTAGAATAGTCTCTGATAATCCTAAAGAAAGAAAGGAGAAAGCACCTGGCTTCCAGTCAGCTTATCCTCAGAAAATACAGGAGCAGGGGGGTCATCTCTTCATTGGGGCCAGCTTCTCCTCCTGAAAGGATGCTTTTTCCCTGTGACATAAAGAGCAGCAAAAGCAAAAAAATAAATAAATAAATAAAATTTTAAAATGATGGGGAGGGAATTTTTTTACTTGTTTGAAAAATTATAATAAAATAAATGAGTATATCTCCTATAATTCCTTTTTGTTTTTAATTATTGCACAGCCCGTAGAGTTTTCAGTAATTTATTGAAGTTTTGCAGAAGTGGTTCCTTAGATCAGATTATTTATTAAATAGACTCTTTAAGACTTTTTTCAAAGTTTTACTTTTCATGCTGATGAAAATACTTTCAATGTGTGATAATTACTAGCATCCACCTCCCTAATAATACTGGGTTTCTTTTATTACTCAGAAAAAAAAAAAGTAGTTTAAAAAAAATCTCTCATTGAGAGGGTCTGTGGCAGCTTTTTTGGACTGGTTCTTTTCATCACATCACTCTGAGCAGCTGCTTCACCCTCCAAAGCAGTGGGTCACAGAAAGTGTTGCTCCCAGTGTAGACACCACCTGCTTATGGTCCTCATCCTTAGAAGGTTAAGATAACCAACCTTATAAATGCTTAAATGTGCATTCAGCAACCAAACTCATGCACAAAAAGTTAAGGAATATAAATACTCAGAATTTTTTTCAATTTTTTAGTGTTAAGACAGCCAACTAGAAATTTCCAAAACTGGCTATGTAACTCTCATCTTTTTCATTAACTTGTTCATATTTCAAACAAAAAGGCAAACTGAAAATAAAAGCAGTTCATTGTAATAAAGGAAAACCTTCTAAACAGGCAGAGTAGTATATATGTATTATCAAAAAATGATGGTATGTTCTATGTGCTTGCATTGCCAAGTTATCTCTACTCCACCTCCATCTGATGACAGATGTGCCATAAATAAGAGCCTGGGATATGCCACTGGCTGCAACTTTGGCTTCTCTGGCCATGTGAAAGTCCTCCAGTCCCTTTGCTTGGTCATAAGATGAGCTAGACAAGCCTAGGTACTTATTGGTACCTGCTCCATGCTGCCACCTTACAACTCAGTCCATACAATTTAAGAATAGCCATTTTATTTTGTGAGAGATCCATCCTCTAAACAGAGTTTTAAAATACAAAAGTAAAAGAACAGATTGTAGTGTGAAATGTTCTAGACCTGTGCACCCACAGCATGCTCCAGGTTGTTCACAAGAGCTCTTTAGACTTGGTCTCTGGCCAGAGACCCTCTTAGTTCTGGCTTGGGCCAGGGACTGTTAGAAACTGTTAATTATATGTGGGACAAAGAATTCTCTAATATTCTTCTATGATTTGTGGGCCCTTTGTAGATTAGGAAAAGGGAAGAAGGCAAGTGCCACCTGTGCCATGGCAGACCCTGACCATGAGCTGCCTACCCCATCTGATCTGGCCAAACTTCCCTTTCTGGGAAAGATGGATGGATGTCTCTAAGCATGCTTCCAGAAGGATCTCAGATACTTCTAAGCTCCTGTGGAGGTTATTTCAGAAATTTACTTCACATTTCCTGCACATGCGTTACCTGGGTAAACAATTTTTTTTAAATATACTCTTAAGGGAAGGTGTTTTTCAGTGTATTCTGTTTGTGGATTTCATGCAATGTTAATTGAAATTTTACAAGTCAAGTTTAAACTGTACTATAGAAATTATTTTTATATTATTTTCAGAACATGCCACAGAGCAATATTTTGCACCGTTATTGTCACAGGGTTGTCCCTTGGAAAGGTAACTTTCTGTGGGAAAGGACACCACTCTGGACTCTTAGGATTTAAGTGCTTTTTGCTGTTTCTGCAAATACCCTCTGAAAGCAGAAATGTATAAATGTCTTTTCTTTTTTAATTGAGAGCTTGATTTTCTTTTTTCTGTTCATAGGTTTTTGGTACTGCACCTTTCCTCTTAAATGAATATTTTATATTCACTAAGTTACTCTGGACCTTTTCTTAGCTATTACCACACAGTGTCATTTGAATCTCTTACTTTACAAATTTGATGTTTTCCAAAATAATTTATTAATTCTACTGGTTTACTATCAGAAATTTGGTGGCATAAGATAAAAAGACTCTCCACACCCCCAGGTGCACACCTCAAGATGTGGAAATCCTCCATGTGCCACCCACCCATGTTTTGCAGGGGGACAGTGGGTGCATCACTTCCCCCTGCTTAGCATCCAAAAACAAACTTCACCTAGAAAATATATGTCATATTAGTTAAGAAAAAAGGGCTGTACCTATGAATGATGGGAAATTTGTGCAAAGAAAGAAAGAAAAAAGATTGCCAAACCAGTGTGTGTAAGTTCCATTTAATGAGTCTTTTGTTTACTGAGACCTGGAGTACATGCTGAAGGTATCAACTGCATGTTTGAGGCTCCCCACCTGGTGGGGACTTTACAAATTAAGTTCCTCCAGCATTCTGTTCATTTCTTCCAGTTCTTCTAATAAACAAAAATTAGATGTGTTTCTGTAGCTGAGCCACAGCCAAGCTGTGGCCTTGGCCTCATTGGACTATAGAAGTGGCACCTGCTCTGACTGAGAGTCTGATTCTTCCATCACTTCAAGATAGGCATGGATGAAGGGCCCAACGGTGGCTGGTGCTCCTGGCTCCAGAAAGCAGGCAGCCCCTTCCTAAAAGCTTTAAAGTGGTGGCTTTCTGGAGACCTCTGAGTACCCACTTCCCTGTTACTCCTGACTCTGACCTCTCTTTTCTAATACAATGGCCATTCTGGTATGGCTCTTCAGGGAAGGGACCTCAACTTTATTCTTGCTTAAATCCAATCCACCCCACTGCCCTTATCCATTCTGTAGCACTGGTCCTGTTGGCTCAGAGGGTGGTTGTGCAGTGCCATCTAGTTATCAGGGAGTTGGGGCCAGGGTAGTTCATCTTAGAGAGACCAACACATACCCAAGCTCTGCCCCATAACTGTGATGTTGAGGGCCCCCACATGCACCCCAGAGGCCCAGGGCATGATGTTTTACAAGATTTTTATGACAGCTCCAAGCAGTGTGCAAGAGGGTCTATTAGCAGGTATGCAGGTAACTTTCCCAAAGTCCCATTCTTCCATCCTACTCTACCCCCAACAGAGAAGAGAGGAGATGCCCTGCAGGTAACCCCTCAGGAGCAGCCAGGCATGCAGTCTGAGTAATGCAGAGAATTTCAGCCTGAGCTGAAAACATATAGGAACAGCACAGAAGCCATTATCTCCAAATACACTAGGAATATGACTTTCTATTTATTTTCCAAAATAATTTGTTTAAATTTGCATTTTTAGTATTTTAGTCTTAAAAAAAAAAAAGAGGGTCCCGCCAACCCTAACTATGTATATACAAAATGATGCATATTGCTTCTTTTTTTATTCCTCCCAAAGAGCATCTCGAGGAGATACATATATATACATACACACACCAACTATTAATTTGACACCAGATGAGGAGTTCCAGTTGGTTTGAAGGGTAAATATAGGCAGAATCTGCCCAAGACCAAAGCAATCTGTTTATGTAATAAGGACAAGTAGCTATTTCAGAATGTATCTCCAAATACTGAAGGATTACTTTAAATGAAGAACCAGCTTCCCATCACAGAACAAAAACCAAGACCTTACAAAGACTACTCCCACCCCTGTATGTCTTTGCCCAGATACTGAGGCCATCTCTAATCACCAGGCACCTTCCTGCCTCAGGGCCTTCACATGTGCTATCTTTTCTACCTGGGACATTCTCTTTGCAGAGAGCCCCATTGCTCACCCCTTACTACCTGTCAGTCTTTGCTCCAATGCACCCTTCAACAAGGCCTTCCCTGCTTTCTTGATTTACAAACATAACACATCCCACCCACTTCCCTGTGCATCTTCCTCTTGTGCACTTATCTGAGCACTGCATGTGTGAATTATTCATTGATCCATTTATTACATCCCCCAAGCTTCCACAGACTGTAAGCTCCATGTGGGCAGGGCTTCTTGTATGTCTTACTCGCTGCTGTATGCTGGCACCTACAACAGTGCCTGAAACCTGTTGGGCACTGGATAAATACGTATTGAAGAAAGGAAATGAAATCAGTAATTTGATACCTATTAAGAGGCCAAAGAAAATGTCAAATTTGGCCATCATCAATTTCCAAAT
Source organism: Tamias sibiricus (assembly GCA_025594165.1). NCBI lineage: Eukaryota > Metazoa > Chordata > Mammalia > Rodentia > Sciuridae > Tamias > Tamias sibiricus. The sequence continues at coordinate 137,778,078 of CM046659.1, forward strand.
TCTTGGGCCTGGGGATATAACCCAGCAGTCAGTAGAGTGCTTGCTTGCCTTGCATGCACAAGGCCCTGGATTCAATCCTCAGCACCACCAAAAAAAAACAAAAAAAAAAATCCAAATTCTTCTGCTGTCCCTACCTACAGAGACTGTTAGCTTCTTCAATGGCCTGGTTCCTTCTCCTGCCACAAGTACAAGAGGGCTAGATATGGCAGTGAGCTTATCCACCTGGTGGCAGCAGTGGCCTGTCTCTGTCTCTGAACATCTGTCCTGTGGTCAGGAACTTTGGAACAAATGAGGTAAAAACTGTTTCCTCCTGGGTAGTTCTTGTAATCAGGTGCCCTGTGGAGGGCACCCATCATGTCCTTCCATGATGTCATTGTAGACCTGGACCATTCTACAGAAGCCTTAACAAGAAGTCCTTAGGTATCTCTTGATCCTTTGTAACCCAAACATAGTGGCAATGGATAGTCCAGCCAAGCAAAGGGATCTTGACAATCACCATAAAGCAGGGAAACAGAGGAAGAAGAAATTGTCACACAGAATAACTGGGACAGGGTGGGTGGCTATGTTAACAAATGTGGAAACAGCAGAGAGCTAAGAGAGCCAAGGCCCCCCAAGACTCAGTCACTGATGGGTGTGCAGTGGAGTGTCAGAGCCTTCACACCACAGAGCCAAACAACATACACCTCCTTGGGCCCAGGCTGCAGAGCTGTGGCCCTCAAGCTCTGGCGGGTGACTTCACCCACAGCAGAGGAGGGATGATTGCCCCTCTGAGCTGCCTCCCGCTGCCAGATGATTTTCACAACTACCTAATATTGGTGTTTACTTCAAGATCCTTTGGCCAAATGTGTGTTCCTCTAAAAAATTTTTGGCAAAATACTGTTACCAGCTGCTTATAGAACCTTTGTCCTGCTGTGTCCTGGTTAAAAGGCTTCATCCTTCTCTTTACTCCTCTTCCATAGTTTTTGCTTTCATTTCTTTGGATGCCATCTTTTGGGGTCTCTCAGGGGGTTGGTTCTCTTTGTAACACCCTCTGTGCAGCTGTCCAGCAGGGAGTGGGCACATGCGAGTGTGTCCCTGCATTTGAATTGCCAAATAAACCACGTCCCTTTAGTTACTGCCCAAGCAGACTGGGGGTGTGCTCCTGCCAAGACCCAGAGAGAGGAATTGTGCTTTCCAAAGGCCCATGTCCTTGGCCCACACAGAGCTTTCTCTGTAGTGGGTACCCACAGAGGTCTCCCAAGCCCTGTGGGCCGTCTGGCTCTTTGCATACATCCTTCCTGACTTGAAGCACCTATTTTAGTATTATGAGTTGGCAAGTGGGAGTGAAGCAGTTCGTGTCTACTTACTTAAGTTCAAAACAAGTAAAATCACCGTGAGCACGTGTTGGAGATCAGCCATGTCTCAGGCCCTGGTCCACACAGAAGCAAACTCCATCTGCCAGAGCCAGTCTCCATTCAGTAGGAGCTTGCCCCTCTCAGACACCCAGGTGAGAAACACACTGGGCTCTTAGTCACACAAATAAAGGAACACTTAGGAGCAGGGCATAGGCTTACCTGAGTCTGAGCAGGGACAAATCTCCTCAGTGACCAACCACTGCCTCATCTGCAGAGCCTGAAATCCACTCCACATCATTTCTGATGAACTCTTCAGCCTCATTCATTGTAACTGAGGCTCATCAAAGTCATTCATAACAAAGGACCTCCTCATCCTGTATTTTCTTTATTCCTTTAAACATGCATTTGGCCTAAGGAAGTCAGTAGAAATATTGTTCCCATTTTCCTTTCTTTTTTCTTTTCTTTTCTTTCTTTTTTCTTTTTTTTTTTTTTTTTTTTTTTTTTTTTTTTTTTTTGGTTATTGTTTAATTGACTGATTCTTGGATGAAATAAGTTGCTTTGCCTTATTTATTTGATTACAGTGGACAAAGGAAAATATTTGAGGCAAAAAATGGGCCATAAATCACATACTTTGACCAAGCTGTTCATAACCCTTTTCTACCCAAGAGTGTTAATTCTGATTCAATGCAAATATTATTTTCCATCTGGTTCATTCTTGAAGAAGAAACCCATTGTAAGAGCTGTCTTCGGTGGTTGGGTTATTACTTTGTAAAGTATTAAAGCACTAAAATCAATTTTTGCAATATATAGTAAATCTTGCTTTCATTTTGGAAAACTTCCAGTAATGACTACTGCACTTTTTATAGAAGAACTGTATTTAATTTCTTTCTTTTATGAAAGATTATTTCAAGTAAAAATAGCTCTGTAATCCGTGTGACACGGCTTCTCCATTACTTGATACAGAGAGAAGCTTTGATGCCTACCCAATAAAATTAACATGTTTGTAAAGCATTGGTTGGTCCAATTATTTGCCCACTCACACCTGTGTTCTTGGTAAAATACCATCAAAGTAAAGCTTTATGGCCCAAGAGGAAGAGGCATCTGTCTACAAGGCATCCCCAATGCCAGTGGAGGAGGAAAGTGTTTTTCTAGTCAGATGAGATGTAAACTCCATTATCACAGTTTTGCTCATACAAGAGGAATAATGCACAGGACACTTTCCACTGGATTGAAAAATGAGTAGAGAGTTTTCCTTAACATATAATCACCAGATGTTGCAGCAAGAAGCAAAAGGACAACAGCTGGAAGCACAAAAGACGAGATGCAATTTATCATGAATTTGTATTTGTGCACACTTTTCTGTGGAGGAGGGGCACCAAGGGCAAGGTCTCCCTGAAAGGCTGGGGATGGGCTCCAGGGCCACAGGCCTGTGTCAGGCGGGTGTGATGCACCTAGGACCCAAACACAACCACAGATCAAGAGCCCATGTGTGCCCTGAACCATATTCAGTGCTGGGACAGGGACAGATGTGGTGATGACAGTGCCTCACGCACAGAATGGCCCCTATGGGGTGTGGCACATTCTGCCTGTAGTAGAATTCACTCCATGCAGCAGCCATGTCAGTTCAAAATCAAATCCCATCTTGTAGATGAGAAGCCTAAGTTGGCAAGGTAATTCGTGAAGCAAGAACTCTGGCTCAGGTTTGCCTGACTTGAGAACCTGTGCTCCCAGCTACAGGACACAGTGTGGTATTCTGCCACCTGAAGGTGGGATGAGGCCCCTGCTAGCAGGAGCTCACAGTCTGGGGAAGCTGACACATAGATCTTCATCTCATTTCCAAGAAGTAGAGGGAGGGCGAATTAGCACAGTTGAGGGGAGGATTAGAAAAGATGCTCAGCTGGCCTGTGGGATTCACTGGAGCAATGACCTCTACACATTCCTAGGATCACGTTAAGACCCATAAAACACCATCCTTTTCTGGCTCTGATGTTCTGTAACACTAAGAAACATGAGACTATTCTTAGTTTTGGGAGACAGGCAGAGAGCCCCACATTAAAAGCCTGTTATTCCATTTGAAGTTTGGAAAGGTGCTTTAAGAGGCTGTGCAGGATAACAGTAGGGATGCTGGGTTGGGAGACAGAAAGTCTGGCTGTGAAATTGACCTTGAGAAAGGTGTCTCTCACCTCCTAGCTTCTGATTTCTATTCTGTAAAATGAGGGATTCAAAGTTCTCCACTACATCAAGGAATCTGTATGTAATTTAGGAAAAGAGAAGTCACCTGAGTTATTTTAACAAAGAGAATTTATGGAGAACTGGCCCAAGCAGGTATTAGAGGACCAAAACACAAAAAGGAAACAGAGGTTACATGGAGAAAAAGCTTTATCCCAGAGCAGGGGCAGAGCAAAGAAGTCTAGTTTTTAAAAGCTTCAAGCAGGAGCTGGGATGCAGCTCAGTGATAGAGTGTTTGCCTAGCATGTGTGAAGCCTGAGGGTTCAATCCCCAGCACTGGACAAAAAGAGATCTGTGAGCAGAGAGGAGGGGACTCCACAGAACTTAGACGTGCGAAGAAGGAGCCCTGCTCAGCTGGAACTCTTGCCTGAAGAACCCGGGGACATGGCTCACAGAGCTGAACTCAGATCTCTGAGGAGGGGTTGCAAGGGTTGCTTGGTATCTCTGAGAGGGACGTGATGAGGCAAGTTCTTCTATGTGGGGAAAAAACAAAATGGGATAAAACTGTAGCTAGCAAGGGAAGGACGGTTGCTAGGACAACACTGGCAATGGATTCAAAAGGAAATAGCAGGTGCCCTGTGTATGTGTCTGTCCACACACACACGTACATATATTTGCACATATATATGTTTGTATGCACAGCTGTCCCTCAGACTGGTTCCAGGATCCCCCACAAATACTGAAACCTGAGAATGCTCAAGTCACTTATATAAAATGGCATAGAATTTGAATATATAACCTTCACATCTCCTCCTGTCTGTTTTAAATCATCTCTGGAAGACTTAAGATACATTATACGATGTAAATGATATTTAAGTAGTTGTTACAATGTATTGTCTAGGAAATAATTACAAGAAAAAGAGTTTGCACATACATGTTCAGTAGAGATGTTTTTCTCCCTCTGGAAGGCTTATTTGTTTTCTTGTAGTGCTGGGCATTGAAACCAGGACTTTGTGCATGCTCAGCAAGCGCTCCACCAACGAAGCTGCATCCTCTTCCCTGAACATTTTTGATTTGCAGTTACTTGAAGCCACAGGTGTGGAAGTCACAGATACAGAGGGCTAACTACACACATAAGTATGTATGTACACACATACCTAAAAGGAAGAAGAATATGCCCGTCTGCCACAGACCCCGTAGAACTGGGACAGGAAAAGCTGGCCATGGCCCATAGTTGATATTCACAGCTTACTTCTTCCACAGCCATTCCATGTTTCCTTTGTACCCCTCTGGGATCTTTATCTTGCTGGAGTCTTTACCCAATTCAGATTTTCATTCCTGAAGGGACTGAGCCCTCACAAAGTCTTTTGTTGGATGTTATAATTTACAGTGAACTTTGATGTGGGCACATGGATATAATTAAAGACACCCCCAAAGTCCCCTGGATTTCACATATTCTTCCCCTCAGCCTCCACTGTGTAGCAACAAATCAATTTTTCCTTCACAATAGGTTCAATCAGCCAACAGAGTAGTGACCTTATTTGTATTAATTCACTGACTTGCAAAGCCCTAGATCACACAGGTCTCAGCTTCCAGTTCGGTGAAATCACTGTGCCACCTCTTGGAAGGATCCTTCTTTGGGAACTAAGAACTACAGGTCAAAGATGTAGGGAGAGAAAGCACAGGTTCTTGTTTATAAGGCATAATGGTGACAAGAGCTACTCACACAGCCACCTCTTGCTTCCCAGATTGTATGTTCTGGTCATGGAACAAACACCACCATATGGCAGCAGCTGATTAAAACCATCAATTGCATCTGAAAGATAGAACTCCTACCTTTCAGGGAGTTCTCTCCCTTCTGGCATCATAGCTAAATCTTCAGTGGACAAGTCCGAAGCTCTGTCAGGCCAGCTGCTTCTGGGGCAATGTGTAGTAAGTAAATTCTATGTATATGATCTTACTGCTGTAAAATTGGAATTCTTAGTCAGAATCAAAACAGCATAAAACCCATAATGGTAAGCAAGGTGCTCTTTAAATCCATGATGGAAGTTTTTGGCAGGAACATGGCATGCAGGAAAGGGCATATCTAAATATTTTCCCTCTGTGTTAGTCATCGTTCTGTGACTATAACAAATACATGAGATAATCAACTTATAAAGATAAAAGGTTTGAGCCGGGCGCGGTGGCGCACGCCTGTAATCCCAGCACTTTGGGAGGCTGAGGCAGGAGGATCACGAGTTCAAAGCCAGCCTGAGCAATGGCGAGGCACTTAGCAACTCAGTGAGACCCTGTCTCTAAATAAAATACAAAAAAGGGCTGGGGATGTGACCCAGAGGACGAGTGCCCCTGAGTTCAATCCCTGGTACCACAAAAAAAAAAAAAAAAAAAAAAAAAAAAAAAAAAAAGATAAAAGGTTTGTTTTGGCTTACAGTTTTGGAGGTTTCCATCCAGGATAGGTTGGCCCAATTACTTTAGGCCTATGCAAACCAGGCAGCACATCATAGCAGGAAACATGTGGAGGAGTACAGTCATTCACCTATGGCTGGAAACAAATGAGAGATGAAGAGGAAGAAACAGGAGTCCCATAATTCCCTTTGAGAGCACAGCCCAAATGATCTGAAACCTCCCACTGAGACCACCTGTTAAGGTTTCCAACAGTGCCAAACTGGAGACTAAGCCTTTAACACATGGACTTTTGGGGGGCATTCAAGGTCCAAAACTCCAGTGTCTATAGGGAGGCAAATTCCAGAGCTTTTACTTGCTATTCACTTGCTACCAAAATAGCACATGCTCCATAGAAAGGGAACCTCTGTGGGGGCTTTGCTGGCTGATGAGGGTAATGACTCCCACTGTGCATTCAGAAACTGAGAAGTGACCAACAGGGAGCCCACACACACACCAGCCTGTGGAAATTCGCACTTGAGACAAAAATATTTTTATCCTCAAACCTCCATACTCCTCACTTTTACTGCTGGATCACAGTGGTGGTTTTAAGTTCCCCCAAAATTAATGACATCTCAAAGCCAGTCCCAAGAAATCCCTCAATGATCAAGGTATTCCTTCCCCCTAGTGGTTACAGGAAGAACACATTTGTCACAACATTCACCCTAAAGAGAGGTTCCAGGCACCTCTAGGAGACTTGGGCTAATATGGCCCCTTTTCTCAAGGGGCCCTGCCTCATAGTTAATGAAGGGGTTCCATTCCTGCCAAGTGGATCAAGAAACTTGATGAATGGCTCTGCATTATGTACGTAAGCAAGGCATTTTGACTCCAAACCTGCTATTGTTTGGAAATTGAGCGTCTCCCAAAGACATGGTCACAAGGGTAGCACTATTGGGAGGCAGCAGAACTTTTAAAACATAGAGCCTAGTGGGAGGTCTTTAGGTTACTGGGGCCGTGCCCTCAAAGAAACTTATGGGACCTTGACCTCTTCTTTCTCTTTCTATTTATTTTCTTCCTGACCATGAGGTAAACAGTTTTGCAGTGCTACATGCTCTTTCCACGAAGGGCTGCCTTGCCACAAGTTCAAAGCACCAGGGTTAACCAATCATGGACTGGAACCTCCAAAACTATGAACTAAAGTAAATCTTTTATCTTTACAAGTTGATTATCTCAGTTATTTTGTTATAGTAACAGAAAGCTAACACAAATATGACGTGTTTTTAATAAAATTTTATTGAGGCTTATTTTCTACACAGTAAAATGCTCAAACATCAAAAATTGATGAGTTCTGACAAAAGAATATGACCTTGTTATTACTATAAGCAAGATACAGAGACCCTCTGCCCAACCTCCATTGCACTCCCATTCCTAGAAGCAGCAAATGTGCACGTTTCCATCACTTTGGATATCTTCTATTCTCAAACTTCATACAAATGGAATCATAGTATATACTGTTTTGTATCAGTTTTCACTTCCTCAGCATGAAGTTTTTAAGATTCACTCATATTATTATGAGCATCAGTCAAAATAATAAAATAACATTTTATTACTGTATTGTATACAACGTATGATGACACCACCCTTTGTGTATTTGTTTTCTTACTAATGAACATTTGAGCTGTTTCCAGTTTGGGAATCAAGCTGCTCTGGATATTTATAAACATCTGGCAGATATATGCTTTTGTTTCTTCTGGATAAATACAAATAAGAAGTTGCTGGATCATATGTTGAGTGTACATTGACCTTAATGAGAAATTCCCCATGTTCCAAACATTGTATGGTTTGACATTCCACCAGCAAGTGGTTTCAGTTACTTGAGACAGAAACATACCTTGTCTGTTCTTTCTGATGCCCATGCAATAGCCCCCACAACCTTCTAACAATCCCTCCTTACCTGGAACAGCCCAAGTGGGTGTCTGTTCCTGCACACAAGTTTTGATACACCTGAGCTGGGTACATGTGTAGAAGCCTGAAATCTCTTCATGGCGCATAGTTTTTGCACAGACCTGTGTCATGTACGTATCTTCCAACAAACCTACTTGTCTTGTGCCTCCCTTCTGCTCCCTTCTTCTTGGAGGCTGAGCTCACATTTTGCCTCTTGTACTAGTCAACCTTGTGTGTCCCTAATCTTCTTTAAATGTGTGGTTCCTGAATGTCAGGATATTTGTCTGATTTACCTTGATGCCCACAAAGGCCCAGGATCTTTTTCATCTGTGCAAAAGAGAAGCCCTCCTCTGTGCATTCAGGTGATCCAGGAATCCAACCTCTACCCAAGGCATACCCCTCACGTAAGGACATGAAAATGACTATCTGCTATGTAATTCCCAGGAAACAGCTTGGAGTGCTCCAGAAGAAGTTCTACCACATGTAGTGCTTGGCTATACCCAGAATAGAAACTGCCTAGTAAGGAAGAATTCTCAGGGGAGGTGAGTGTTTCAATCACATCAGGGTCTCAATCACATCAGACAGAGAAGGAGACAAGGGACATTCCAGCAAGCAGAACATCCACTCCTTCCACAAACACTGACTATAGACTGCTTTGTATTGGGCTTGCTAAATATTGGTAAATGACCTAGGAGTAAGAGTTGAACTTCCTCACCTAGTGGGAGGGAAGACAGGAAGGGGGACACTACCAGGTAGCAGAGAAGCTGCTACAATGAGAAAGTACAGGAACTTGGGATCCAGGGAAGTAGCCACTTCCTTCTGGGACTAAAGGATGAGGAAGACTTCAGGCAGTGGGCAGTGGGCCGGGGGCTGTATCTCACAGTCCAAATGAGGAGGGTCACCATTGCAGTTTTATGGACCAAGAAACTAAGATCACATATCATCTCCCCAAGGCCATACAGCAAGGACGAACCAAGCCATGCTGCAGGGAAGGTGGGTCTGACCCCTAAGTCTGTGCATATCCGGGACATGCCTTCAGAGGGACAGGAAGATCAGAGTTTTCCAGAAAATGGGAGTGCATCCCACAGCCAGCCCTAGAGGTCATCTAGAGGGTGCAAAGAAGACCATCCCCTTGGGCCCTTCACCTCTGCCCTGTCAATCACACACAATGCAGGGGCCACAGAGGGAAGTGGAAAATAACCACTTCCTCCTTCCCAGCTCCCTTTGTCCTGGCAGAGCCATGGGGCAAGCCTCCCTCCTAAGTCCCTCTGTCTCAGGGAACATTCATCAGATTCAGGTCCAAGTTTGAGGTCTGAATTTTTGTTTGTTTGTTTTTCTGAAATAATGAGGACTGAACCCAAGGCCTTGCCTATGTTAGGCAAGTACTCTACCACTGAGCTATACTTCCAGCCCCTGTGGTCTGCATTATTTAATTTCCAGATCTCAATAGCAGCATCTCAACCACTAAAATGAGAACTTACTGCAGGAACTAGATCAGGAGTGTATGAGTCATGTGTCCTCTCTTCTGACCAGCTGGGCAGCCCTTCACTGAGCAGTTAAGCAGAAAGACAGAAGGAGGAGCCTAGAAAGAGAAATGGTGAAAGCCATGCCTGCCAGCTATGGGCCTCCCAAGACCAGTAGGAGCACCTCAGAGGAAAGTTTGTGGTTGTGAGCAAGTACGGTGTTTAAATGGTTCTGTCAGTCCAAGATCCATTGCTATGGACGCTCCCATGTTCTGGAAAAATAGTTAGCCCTAATCAGTAATGTAAAAGCTAACATCCTACTTGATGACCACTATGGAATAAAAGACCCCCATGGGACAAGCATTTGTCAAATAGGACCACTATCATTTCATTCCACTAGTGGAGCAGACCAGATCCCTTGGGAGAGGCGTGGGCAGAGATGAAGAATGTGAATAACAGAGGAAATGGTGCATGCCAGAAATGGTGGGACTTGAGTTGGCTGGAAAGCTGGACACACCCTGGATGGAGACGCTACAGACCAGCCAGTGGACACACTCATCAACACAAGCTCCAGAGGGTTTTGGATTCACGAGGAAGGAGAAGTTGTGGAGTCGGGCCTTGATGAGTGCAAAGGCTTTGGAGAGAACAAGAGGTGGTGAGTGAGGAAGCTGAGTGGGAAGCAGTCTGTCACTGGGGACGTGGAGCTGCAGGCACTCCTCAAGTTCCACTGTTTCCCCCTCCTCCACCAGGAACCACTGTCAACAGTGATAGGCATACACCCACCCAGTCATGGCATCTGCTCTGTGACACTGGTGAGATGGAGCCATCAGGACTGTTACAAACTGGGTGTCAGATCTAGAGGGGCCCAGACCTTCTGGGTGCAATCAGCATTAACTTAAAGGAAAGTGCATTTGGGCCCTTGTTCCCAGCTGGTCTGGATGTGTGGTGGTCAGCCCCATCTGCTGAGGAGGAAAGGCGTAGTGCCTTCAGAGGACATTCAGTGGCTTTCTTCTCACTTAGAGTCTCAAAGCTGCTTTTAAGTTATAAAAAGAAAAACATAAAGAAAAAAAGTCCCATAAAATGATAGGAAAATACAGAGCAAAATTTTTTTCTTAGATTGAGCCTAGAAGAGCTTTTAATTGCCTTTGTTTTCTATATATATTAAGTCAGTAAAGAAAAGATGTGAAAAGTCAGGTGAGGGACAAATTAAAACCCTCTCAGATGACTCAGTTGGGGGCTAACTATTCTTTTGGATTTGGTACCAATTGTAAATCTGTGAGTTAATAATCGTACATTTCTATGGTAGTAAAGGCCCTTGATTATAACCCAGTTTTGTGATATATGTGTTTGCCTTCACAGTAGAGGGAAAAATCCAACCAGCTGCCTCATAGTGCACAGATGGCTGACTTTATTGGAACAAAGCCCCTGTCGGGCTATATACTGGATCTGAGGTGTCTAGTGGGGGAATATTTGAAGCTTTCCTTGTCTTAGATATTAGGAAAGCCAGAAAATCCACAACAGGTTATTCAGTGTTTGGGTTGGTTTGTTTGCTTGCTTGTTTGTTTGTTTGTTTGTTACACATAGGAGACAAATGCAATAAGTTAGTTGCTTTTGACTAACCAATGATTTACTACTCCTTTCACATCTACTACCTTGACTAGGTAGTTAGTTCTATAGTTCTAGCTTTGCCAAGGACTGTGATCTGTAATCTGAAATTCAAAACCTACTGTGGCACACTCAACAATAATAAATCATGAAGTTGGGTTTAGCACTTTATCATCAAATCAAGCCTAGCAGGTTCTTTTCCTTTGCTACCAGCCCATAGTTAGAGGGACACACTCAATCCATGGAGGTGTGAGATGAAAACTAGAAATGAATAAAGATACCCAACATGTTAACTCCAAAAACAACTTCTTCTTTAAAAGTAATCAACTTCATCAGATTTTTTTTTAAACCAGATTTTTAAAAATTCCTTTCCTAGGTGCCTTAGCACTGCCATGTTGAGGAACCTTTCCAACCAAGAGAGATACAATATGTACAATAACCACCTACCTCCTCTGGGGGGAGATGGCTTATAAATGGTTTTCATGGCCTCAGTGAGAGGTCATCTGAATATTTTTATGGCACCCACTTCCCACCCTGCAAAAGAGTTAAGACCCTTTCCTGCTTGGTTAACCCTCACCGTTATTTTTTGCCACAGATGCTGCTCTTCTGTTCAGTTATGCAGCAGGTGCTTTGTGGCCATGGATGAGGGACCACAGTGCCACAGTGCACCCACCACTGTAGGGTGCTAAGACCCATCAGGCCCCCAGGCACTGAAGAGAAAACAGCAGAAGACAGTGAGTGAGGAGAAGACAGAGGGCCCTGGGCAGAAACTGGCTGTGATCTGGGAAGTTGTGTTCATGCCCCCATCTGAAAAACTCAGGGTAATAGTTACAAGGCTCCCCTATGTTGCCGTGTTGCCCATCTAAGTCTTTAAGAAATGACTCTGTCACTGTTGCTCTGACTTTGAACCCATGAGACTGCGTTCTATGGATCACTCAAAGTCTGTGTGTGATAAAATGGTGAAAATATCTTTTCCATCTGAACATACAAATATTATTAATAACCTTTCTGGAAAATGAGAAAGAAGTCCCAACTGGGATCATCATAAAGGAAAGGAGTGTGGTAAACTGGCAGGCATGCCAGGACCACTTCAGAGCACTCATAGGATGTTAACCACAAACACCAGGGGTATAGTCACAGAGCACTGGAGTATCTGGGGAACCTCTGCAGGGACACCCCTCAGATTCAGTGCATGGATCTCTCTTGAAAATGGGCCCCAGTGGTCCAGAGTGAAGATCAAGTTCAGATTCCAAGCCTTCAGTGGAGTCAGCAACTCTGGTTGGAAAGTGCTATGGTTTATGAAGTGGTTTGTCCTCCAAAGGTTCATGTGCTGGATAGTTGGTCCCCAGGATGGAGGTGTTAGATGACAGTGTGGTCTACTGGGAGATCCTTAGATCACAGGGGGACATGCCCTTGGAAGAGACTAAGGTGGCTCTCATGGAACCTCTGAGCTCTGTCTCAAGACTTGTTTTAAATGTGAGTTCAACCCTTGATTGCTCTCTGGCTTCCTGTTCTGAGATGTGATCTCATCTTCCCATACTCACTTTCACCACTATGACACCATTATTCCCTCACCAGAGGCTGAACCAATCTGATCTTGGACTTTGAAACTCCAGAAATGTGAGCCAAATTAACCTCTTTACTGCATATAGTTAACCTAGCTTGGATAATTTTTATAGCCATTTAAAAAATGGCCTAACAGAAAGATTACCTGAAAGAGATACGGGGATCCCCACTTGTAGTAAGAGTGAACAAAGTCATGTAAATCAACACTCCTAGTCCACCCATCCATCAACCCATCTAACCACTAAAGACTGCTCAAAATATAAGGAACATTTGTTAAAGATATCTGCCAAAGGTCCCTTAAGACTCACCTTAATCTCTTCCAAGCGCATTCCCCCCAGTGACCTAAGGACTTCCCACTAGACTCCATCTCTCTCTAGATTCCATACACTCTCTCAACACCATCACCCTGAGGTCTAATTTTCAGCACATTTGGGGCCATTTTTTTATCTGAAGGATACTACTAATGCTAGGAAAGTAGTAAAGAAATCCTCTGTAGGATTAGGGGACAAAAAGAAGAATTCAGGGCCCTTCAAGAGTAGAAGCACTAAAGGGTGGGAACATTTGGGGGCTAGGATATCAAAGGATAGTCATCTTGTTTTCCCTTAGGAAAAACAAGAAAATTAACCATTACAGAGACTGCACCCTGACTTTAGTTTTCAGGTTGGCTCAGGAGATCTTTTCTGATCTGGACTGAGGAAAACTTATATGCCATTAAATTGCCTGAAGCAATTGAGAATTTTCTTTAAAAACAAGCAAACAAAAGCAGTAACTTATGCTTCAAAGTATTTCTACAAACAATTGTGCATATACAATATACAACACACAATAAAAGATAACAAGAAGACAAATCAAAAGAAATGAAAACTAGCAAAAACAATGAGTAATAGAAATAAGCTCACGCAAGTCCTAGATAGTAAAATATCACATATACATTTTTAACTAGCAGTGCTTGCTACTTTCAAGGATAAGAAACAAAAGATTGGGAATTTTGGTGAACTTGAAAGTGCTCTTGGTTTGGGGTGTGTGTGTGTGTGTGTGTGTGTGTGTGTGTGTGTGTTTAATGGCACAACATAAATGAAAGAAGACACTCAAAAATCTCTATGCTGCATGACTCCATTCATATGACATCCTGCAAAAGGCAAAACTATACAGACAAAAAATACATTGAGAGTTGTAAGGTTTGGGGATCGGGGACCAGTTGCCTATGTAGGAGATAAATGGGGCAATTATAGGAATGTCTACATTTGTTAAAACCCATAGATAGAACTGTACTCACAGAGAGTATGTTGTAATAGATGAAAATGTTTAACAATCATCCAGTAGGCTGGGGTATCCTAGGACAGAATTCAGACTGTGACAGGAGACTCTCACTGTATACAAATGGTCACATGGCCTTTGTGCAGGGATGGGGAAAACAGCTGGTCTGAGGAACAGGGAAAATGGCATTTTGTTGGGAACCCGTAAGAGTTCAGATAGAAGGAACTGCACTTCCATTAGCACATTTATTTCAAGTAAGAGCAGGTTAGCAATTTTGAAGTTGTCTCACATCTATGCTGGGGTTGAACAAACAGATGAGGGCTCTTGTGGTGGTAGTAGCTGGCATCTGGCATCTTGCTGGGAGTGGAGGGGTGTAGGTCTGAAAGGGGGAGGTGAGAAAGTGACCTGAGACCTTGGTGTGGATTCATGCTTGGCTCAACGTGCAGTCAGATGGACAGAGAGAAATCAAGAAAAACAACTAATTTCCAAATGGGTGAGTGTAGACACTTGCACTTCCTAGCTCTGTCCACTGAGACTGGCTGGAAACAGCCAACACCCCAAGTCTTAAGGAGCACACCCTGAACCCAGATCTCTGTTTCAGATACTGTTTTCCAACAAGAGGCAATAGGACCTCTCAGAGAACCCCTAATTCTGGGGTATAGCAGCTGGGGCAGCAGCCCTTGGCTTTGGCTTCACTTTGGTAGTGGAAAGCAGGCAAGGGAAGAGAGAGAAGCTACGAAACATCTTTGCTCCCCTGCAGCCTGAGTTGGAAGAGGCTGGGTGGTGTGGGTGTTTGCACAGAAGTCTGTCACATGAGAAGGGGAATCCTTCTCACCCCCAGATCATGAAGTCTCTTCATTCACCAGAAGCACAAGGTTATTATAATCAGGCTGGATAATGCAGAGAAAACCATCATCCTATGCCATGTTTCTATGAATGAAATTGTGCACACATCTCCAAAATAGGAAGATAGACAACAGAGTGGTTAAAAATACATATTTTTAATGTGGAGATTAATGACCAAGAACCTTTGTTCTTCCTAGCATACTCTGTCTACTGACAATGAGTTTGTAATCATTGTGCCAGAAAGAGATACGATTTCTCCAAACTGGGGAAAGGGCTGCAAAATGTTAATGTATGAGCACCTCAGGAAAGCTGGATTGCTAGGTTTTTGCTTTAAAATAAATGTTGATCAAAGCACAACAATAGCATAGGTCCCTGATTGTTGAAAAGAATTTCTATTAAATACCACCAGTGATATATCCAAGGATACTAGGCTCACTGGGGAGTGATGGAGCCAATGACTTGAATTAATGTTGTTACCATTTATAATTAGATGCTCTATTCTGGCCTCTTTCTCACACGTTTTATGTAAACAAAGTGCTAGCCTTTGCCTGAAAGCTGCAAAAATTATTACTTCTATGATTAAAAATAAACTGCATGTTATAGTTAGGATTTGGAATGGCCCCCAAAAGTTTATGTGTTGAAGACTTGGTCTCCATTGCAGCAACATCCGCAGGTAGGGTCTCGGAAAGTAATTAGATCATGAGGGTTCTGATCTCATCAGTAGATTAATTCATTGATCATTTGAATGGACCACCAGGAGGTGGTGGAAACGGTAGACAGATGGTGTGTGATTGGAGAAAGTAGTCCTCAAGCAGACTTGAAGACTTGAGGACTATATCACATCCCTGGCTCTTTCCCTTGCACAAATGCTCTTGCTCTCACATTCCCCACCCCCACCCCCTTCAAGGTTGTCAAATGCTGAGCAGCTTTCCTCTGTCATGTTTCTGCCTTGACACCAGCCAACCATGGGCTGAAACTGTGAGCCAAAATAAATCAGGTAATGTGGTCACAATGATGAAAGGCTAACATACTGTTATATTTTCCTTTTTTTTTTTTTTTTTTTTCCCAGTACAGGGGTGCTCAACCACTGAACAACATCCCATCCCTTTTTTTTTTTTTTTTTTTTTTTTTTTGTGGTACCGGGGATTGAACTCAGGGGCACTCGACCACTGGGTCACATCCCCAGCCCTTTTTTGTATTTTTTATTTAGAGACAGGGTCTCACTGAGTTGCTAAGTGCCTCGCCATTGCTGATGGCTGGCTTTGAACTCGCGATCCTCCTGCCTCAGCCTCCCAAAGTGCTGGGATTACAGGCGTGCGCCACCGCGCCCGGCCCCATCCCTTTTTATATTTTTTTATTTTGGACTTTTTAAATTTTAATTTGTTATATATGACAGCAGAATGCATTATAATTCATATTATACACATAGAGCACAATTTTTCATATCTCTGGTTGTACACAGAGTAGAGTCACACCATTCATGTCTTCATGCATGTACTTAGGGTAATGATGTCCATCTCATTCCACCATTCTTCCTACCCACATGGCCCCTCCCTTATCTTCCCTCCCCTTTGCCCTATCTAGAATGCATCTAATCCTCCCATGGCCCTCCAATCACATTATGAATCCACATCCTTATATCAGAGAAAACATCCATCTACCTGCAAATGCATAATTGTATTCTCTTTCAATGCTGATATTCCATTGTGTATATATACAACATTTTCTTTATCCATTCATCTACTGAAGTGCATCTAGGTTGGTTCGACAGTTCAGCTATTGTGAATTGTGCTGCTATAAACATTAATGTGGCTGTGTCCCTGTAGTATGCTGTTTTTAAGTCCCTTGGGTATAGACCAAGGAGTGGGATAGCTGGGTCAAATGGTGGTTCCATTCCCAGATTTCCAAGGAATCTCCATACTGCTTTCCAGATTGGCTGCACCAATTTGCAGTCCCACCAGCAATGTATCAGTGTGCCTTTTCCCCCACATCCTCGCCAACACTTATTGTTGTTTGTGTTCTTAATAGCTGCCATTCTGACTGGAGTGAAATGAAATCTTAGAGTAGTTTTGATATGCATTTCTCTAATTGCTAGAGATGTTGAACATTCTTTTGTGTATTTGTTGGTGTATTGTATATCTTCTTCTGAGAAGTGTCTGTTCAGTTCCTTGGCCCATTTATTGATTGGGTTATTTGTTTTTTTTGGTGTTAATATTTTTGAGTTCTTAACATATCCTAGAGATTAGTGCTATATCTGATGTGCATGTGATAAAAATTTGTTCCCAAATTTTAGGCTCTCTATTCACCTCACTGATTGTTTCTTTTGCTGACAAGAAGCTTTTTGGTTTGAATCTATCCCATTTATTGATTCTTGATATTAATTCTTGCACTATAAGAGTCTTATTAAGGAAGTTGGGGCCTAATCCAACATGATGGAGATTTGGGCCTACTTTTTCTTCTAATAGGCACAGTGTCTCTGGTCTAATTCTTAGGTCCTTGATCCACTTTGAGTTGAGTTTTGTGCGTGGTGAGAGATAAGGGTTTAATTTCATTTTGTTGCATATGGATTTCCAGTTTTCCTAGCACCATTTGTTGAAGAGGCTATCTTTTCTCCAAAGTACATTTTTGGCACCTTTGTCTAATATAAGATCACTGTAATTATGTGGGTTAGTCTCTGTGTCCTCTGTTCTAACAGGAACATATCTCAATATTGTAAAAGCTATCTATGCTAGGCTCCAGTCCAACATCATTCTAAATGGAGAAAAAATGTTTTCAAAAGCATCCCCTCTAAAAACTGGAACAAGACAAGGATGCCCTCTTTTACCACTTCTATTTAACATAGTTCTTTTTTTTAATATCTTTATTTTGTTTTATTTATTTTTATGTGGTGATGAGGATCAAACCCAATGCCTCACGTGTACAAGGCATGTGCTCTGCTACTGAGCCACAACCCCAGCCCTTAACATAGTTCTTGAAAACACTGGCCAGAGCAATTAGACAGATGAAAGAAATTAAAGGGATATGGATAGGAAAAGAAGAACTCAAATTAGCATTATTTGTCGATGATATGATTCTAAACCTAGAAGACCCCAAAAATTCAACCAGAAAACTTCTAGAACTCATAAATGAATTCAGCAAAGTAGCAGGATACAAAATCAACACCCATAAATCAAAGGCATGTTTGTATATCAATGACAAATCCTCTTAAAGGGAAACAGGGAAAACTACCCCATTTACAATAGCCTCAAAAAATAAAATAAAATACTTATGAATCAATTTAATGAAAGAGGTAAAAGACCACTACAATAACAACTACAAAACACTAAATAAAGAAATTAAAGAAGACCTTAGAAGATGGAAAGATCTACCTTGTTCTTGGATATATATGACCATACTACCAAAAACACCATACAGATTTAATGCAATTCCAATCAAAATCCCAATGACATTCCTCATAGAAATAGAAAAAGTAGGCATGAAATTCATCTGGAAAAATAAGAGACCCAGAATAGCTAAAGCAATCCTTAGCAAGAAGAGTGAAGCTGGTGGCATTGCTATTCCAGACCTTAAACTATACTACAGAGCAATAGTAACAAAAGCAGGGTCTTGCTAAGTTGCTTAAGGCCTCAATAAGTTGCCAAAGCTGGCTTTGAGCTTGTGATCTTCCTGCTGCAGCCTCCCAGATTGCTGGAATTACAGGAATATTCCACCACATCTGGCTGGTTAAGTTTTTCAACAAGAAGAAAAGTTAATGTCATTGACTGAAAATATAAATCTCTTTGCCCTGTTTACTTTCTTATTATTTCCTTATAGAGTAAGATCTTATAAAGCTATGACAGACATTTTTCTCACAGTGTATTGTCTCGAGACATTGCATACCTATAATAGGTACAAAGGAAGAAGACATTTTTAACTTTCAGATATTTACCATCAGTATTACCTTCCCAAATTGAATGTTATTCCCTTCTTGTTCCAGTATGACAAAATACAAATCAAATGCACATATATTGAATTTCTGGTGTTTTAAAATGTTATCCTGCTTATGAAAAGTATTTTGTATAAGGCTATATGTGCATTTTATGAATACTGCCAGTTAAGGTGATAACTTTGATTTATGTTCTAAAGAAAAATAGATGACATGAAAATGACTAATATTCCTATTATATTTATAATTTTATTATATTATAGTATTTATATTATAAACACAGTGAGTACTAGCATTGATTTGAAGTTCCATTTTCCCTTAGATCCTTTGTATTCCACTAACAAATCCTCCAAATTACCGAGTTGTTGAGAGACAGAAGCAGAGGCAGAGACAAAGCAAGAACAGCCTAGACAGTGTTGAAGAGAAATTCATTAAACTGAAAAATAGGTCTGAAATATTGGGTCTGTATAAGTTTGGTAGATATATAAGCATGTAATATATATATATATATATATATATATATATATAGTGTATGTGTGTGTGTGTGTGTGTGTGTGTGTGTGTGTGTGTGTTCAATTAGGTGGTTTCATCTCTGAAAATTTATGGAGGATACAGCAGATAATGCCCAGATATGAACCCTAGGATGAGTCCAGGCTCTGCTAGTAAGGAGTCAGATGACCTTGCTGCCCCCCTCCCCCGCACACACACTTCCTCATTTTTCTCTGAGACTTTGGGCAAACTACCCACCAAGTATATAAAGATTCTTTACCTCTGAACAGGAATGGTACTAGCCCCTGCCTGCCTTCTTTCCCTGAGGTGTGGGCAATAGGGTAGGAAGGACAGAGGAAGTGTTTTGTGGACAGAGGCAAGTGAGGTTTCTCCTTGGCTGCCAGTACACTTAAATCCTTTGGGCCTGTCCTGCTAGTAGAAACTCAACAATGACCCTTCCCCCAAGTGATCCCTGGTAAACTCTTATTCTCTCATCCTCTGCATCTGGGCACTCCTATATTCACTCCAGCCACAGGAACATGCTCCTTCACATATTCCTCCAAGGTTTCCCTGAGTCTGGCTAAAGCTTCAACTTGGATCCATCCCATAAAAGCCTGTGACACCATGCACCTGTGCTGGCATCACGGGGACTTTGACAAGATGGAACCACAGCTTCCCTGACATATAAAACTCCTCCTTGTACTTTCACCTTAGCTTGCAAGATCCAAAAGTTGTTAATGCCTGATGTGCATGGATCACCAGGCCACCTTACAAGCCAAATGTTTGCATGAAGTGCCATTGGGGTCTCAAAATTGACTTGAACTACCTTTTTTCAGGGCTACCGTCCAAAAGCCACAGGATGATGACATCCACAGGACCAGGAGGTAGGGGCACACAAAAAGGGCTTTGGAAACAAATAGCCCTGGATTCAATCCCAGCCTTGTCAGCTACACATGTGGCCTATTGTGGCTTTAAGATGACCACTTGGGAAGAAGGGAAAGGCCAGAAGAAATGCTCCCTACCAGTTGGCTTGACCCTAGGGATCTGCAGCCTCAGACCCCTCCTGTGGTACTGAGCTGCCTTCTCCCAGCATCAGCTCAGAGCTGAAGCTCCAGGAAAGCTAGCATTTGTACAGAGCTTCTATGTCCTCATCTGACAAGGCACAGTACTCTATGCATTGGTTGCAGACCCATGAAATTCTCTCTGGGGCCCAGCCTCTACCCAAGCATGAAGACTTCCTGAGAGCAGGGGTAGGTGGTTCTATTCTCCTTCCATTCATCTACCTATGCTGTGGCTGGAAGTGAACATTTGTTGGTGGAAGAAAGACAGGCAGGGGAGAAAGGGATGAAGCAGGGCCCATGCTAAGTGGGCTCACAGTTTAGTGAGGGAGACTAGGCCAGGGGTAGAATGGACATGTCCATCAGATGTGTTTCATGGGCACCGCAGAGGCAAAGCCCAGGGAGCCAATGGGAAAGAATGAAAGACACTACTACTGGGGGACATACTGTGCACTCTAAGCAAAATCTGATACTAGAGAGTGGCACTAGAGAGAGAGTACACTAGGAGATAATTCCTTACCAAGGTTGCTTCCTGGAGGAAGCAAGCACATATATCTCCATCCCAAGCTTGGAAGCATCCCAGTCTCCCCCAGTCAGCTACTTCATGGAAGAAAATCATCCTCAAAGGCATGGATTTGCATAGGGTTGCCTGATTCTGAAAACAACAACAACAACAAAAATGGGGATGCTCAATTAAATTTGAATTTCTGATCAACAGTGAATACAATTTTTAATATAAATATGTTTCAGGCAATACCTAAATGAAATTTTGGGATTTTTATCTGAAATCCAAATTCAACTGAACATCCAATATTTTCTCTGGCTACCCCAGCCTGGGTGACTCCTGAATGGCTGATGTTCTCACCAACCACCTGGGCACAGAGGTAGACAGTGGGCCCTCCCTGCTTACATTGGTATTAAGTCATTTTGAAAACTTCATCCCAAGAATTCATGACCCAGTGTCTTCAAATGGGCCTTCTCATGAGAGGGAAAGCAAAACTGGATAAAGGGAAAGGACTTCAGAGAACACCTTCGCTGTATGAGGGCCCTGAGCTGTCCTCACAGACCTGCTGGGCACGGGGCTTTGCAGGGCTGGGGGTGACAGGAAGCAGCAAGCAAGATTGCAACAGTGTGAGTGACCACACATGCATTGCTAGGGTGCCCAGTGGCACTGAGCTCAGAAGGGCTATGTACTTGTCAGAGCCTCTCAGAGCCCCCACAGCTTTGGAGCACTGAGGCCCACCCCCTTCTGGCCTATGGAAAATTAGCCATATCTGAAGAATGGGCTGATCTGTACAGAACTTGCCTTTCAGAGGAGCCCTCAATCCTCCCAGCAGTACCTGAGACAGGGTACATAGAGACCCACCAGGCAGGGTAGAAGCCTACCTTCACACCTGTCCAGGTGCAGAAATGGATGTGAGGCAGGCATAGCCAACTACTCTATATTGCACCCCAGAAAAAAATGCCTTAGGGCCTGAATCCCAGCAAGACAGCCACAAGTACCAGGCTCTCATACAGCCTCCACAGGAAGAACGAAGAAGTTTAATGCCCTGGGGGGCTGGGGATTTAGCTAAGTGATAGAGCACTTACCTAGCATGTACAAGGCCCTGGGTTTAATTCCAAGCAATGCCAAAAAAAAAAAAAAAAAAAAAAAAGTTAAATTCCCTGGAAGCTCTCACTGAGCACAGAGGTGTATGTGTATGCCTGTGTCTGTCTCTGTCAGTGTTACCATGTGTGAATATCTGCGTGTGTGTGTGTGTGTGTGTGTGTGTGTGTGTGTGTGTGTGTGTCTGTGCCTGTCTCCATGTGTCTGCATCTGCCAGCATGTCCGTATCTGTGTGTTGGTGGGTGCACACATGCTTGTGCCCCTGCATATAGCATGTTTTCTTCCTCTATAGCTGCCCCTGGAATCTTTGTCTTTGATGATCAAGGAGGAAAAAGAGGCCAATTCCACATATCTTGTAGTTGCAGGCAGAAATCCTGGCAGCTCCCCTCTCTAACCAGAAAGTAGGTTGTGGGAATTCCCTCAGTCTTGAGATTCAGCTGCTTGTGACCCTGCAGCAGGCAGGGGCAAGTTGGGGAGAGTAAGTTCAAGGTGAGTCACACCCTTAGCCCCAGCCCAGACAGCAACTTGGGCCAGAGCCGGGGCTGGTTGGGCTGTGAGATGCAGGAGTTTTGGTTTGTCTGGAACCCACAGTAAATAAACAGAAAATTCCTAAGTGGCTCGTGAAAATGACTTGCAAAACTCTGGGTGAAAATGGATCATTTAAGGAAAAACAGAACTCATTATTCACACTTTCTTCCCAGGCTCACTTTTTTCCAAAGAAATGTTTTCATAGAGTTATGAATGGATTTTAAACATGTATAATAGAAAGATGTGAAAAATCAGCTTCAAAGGGATGGATCTGATTTAGCTAAAGAAAACAGGCTGAAGCAGGGACGTGGGGTCTGGACACCCACACCCAAGGAAGCTGCAGACTGTGGTGTGCTGTCTTTCTGGCTGCCTAGGTGTGTATGAGCAGGTGTGAGGATATTTATGGAGAGTTCTCATACAGATAGGAGCATACTGTACACATATCAAAACATCTTGCTCTACTTAATCCTGTTTTCTGGAACAGATACATGCCACTGGGTGAATGAAGGATACTCCACTGAAGTTGTCCCTATTTGGTGGGCACCAAGTATTTCCTAACTTTTGTCACAAGCACTGCTATCATGAATAACTTGTCACTTGTCTTGGCTCAATTGTGAGCACATTTGCAGGATGAAACCCTGCAGAAGGAACGACTGTGTCATGTGTGTGCAAGCACACTTTGAGTGTCATTACTTGTGCCATGAGAAATGGAGGTGAGCAGTCACCAAGAAGTCCTTCCTGAGCAGATACCAGCCACGAGGCTACTGACCTCAATTGCATGCTCCACTGATACCAGAGGATCAGGGCCAGCATGTCCTAAGAATTGACAAGTGGACACCTACATCCAGAATTTTCTTAGCGAGGAAGAGGAGAGGAGAGGTGGGACAACACTCAGTCATCCAGTGAGGCCATGTTGGTTCCTATGAGGCTTTGCTCATTTGCAATCTGACCAAGAGGAACAGAGGAGCACCAAGTCCAGTCTCCCTATTGACCCTCCAGCACAAGGGGCAAGTTGTGGCTGGTGAGGACCAACTATTCCAGGAATGAGAGTGGGAAGAAGCTGCATTCCCTGCACCTAGGAGAAGAGCAAAGTAGCCCAGTTCAAGCATGATTTCTCCCTGCTCATGCTATGGTTTAAATATAATTTGTCCCCTCTGAAACTCCTGTTAAAATTTGCCACTGTGGTGATCTGGAGAGGTGGGGCCTTTCAGGCGTAAGTATTTCATTAAGAGGGAGTAATACAGTTCTTGCAGGACTGGGTTAACTGGAACAAGAGCAGGTTGTGACACAGCAAGGCCAGTCTTTGTGTTTCATCTCTTTTGCACGCATCTGCTTGCCCTTCTGCTTCTGTGCTATGAGTTAAAGCAACACAAGGCCTTGACCAGAAGCTAAGCACATGCTGGCACCATACCCTTGGACTTCCCTGCCTCCAGAACCATCATCCAAAATAAACCTCTATTCTTTATAAATCATTTAGTCTCGGGTATTGTATTATAGCAACTGAAAATAAACTAAGACATTCATTCTCTTACTCCTCAAGTTCTGGTTTGTCGCATTCAAAGTTGGCCACAGTAAATGAGCCTATCTTCTCTTTATTCCAAATCCTTGTCAAGGGCCAAGCTATTCTAGTACAGGTCTGCTGTGGGCAGGATTTTTGGGTCATAATGGGTAGCTATAGGCTCCAGCAAGAAACCAGGGTGCCTTCTGCTGCTTTAGAAGCCTGTGCTGGATGCTCCCAAATACTCAGGGTTGCTGTGGGGCTCCCTCCACTCCCATATTCATGCTTAGTGCCCAAAGCTGAACAAGCTGTAGTCTGGCAAACTGTAACAGCAGAGTGGACTTACTCTGAGACTGATGGGAATTTGGCCCCACATGGATAACCAGACGCGTGGTCTGGGACCCATCGCTCAAGGTTTTGTCTTCATCCAGGATGGTCTGGAGACTCTTAAGAACACGATGATGGCTCTTGCTTCCCACCTCCTGCTTCTAGAATTTCCTCCTACAGAACATGTGTCTGTTGTACATCTGAATAGCAAGAAAGTTGGTGAGAAATTTAGAAATTTATTTTTTGAAATTTTGAATAAAACATAAAGAGTCCATTCTCTGACCAAAATGGAATCAAAGTAGAGTCAATGCCAAAACACAATAGGAAGACCTATAAATACTGAAAGCTAAACAATAAAAGTCTAAATAGTTCATGTTTTGAAGAGGGAGTCTCAAAGAAAATTTAAAGAATATGCAATGAATTGAAAATTGTGAAGGTTAACTTTACAAGTCAACTTGACTGGGTCACAAGATGCCCAGATATGTAATTAGATATTATTTCTGGGTGTGTCCATGAGGTTGTTCCTGGGGGAAGTTAGCATTTGAATTGTTAGATGCTTAACACAGGTGACTCTCTCAAAGTGAGGAGCATCTTTCAATCCAGTGAGGACCTGAATAGAACAAAAAGTTAGAGGAAGGTTGGATCAATTTG
Source organism: Tamias sibiricus (assembly GCA_025594165.1). NCBI lineage: Eukaryota > Metazoa > Chordata > Mammalia > Rodentia > Sciuridae > Tamias > Tamias sibiricus. Next base: position 137,802,726 of record CM046659.1, read on the forward strand.
CTGACTGTTTGAGCTGGGATATATGTCTTCTCCTACCCTCAATGCTCCTGATTCTCAAGCCTTCAGACCTGGACTGAAATCTGCACCATTGTCTTTCCAGCTCTCAGGCATTTAAATGACACCACTGCTTTCTGGTCCCCATCTTATGGTTGGTATATTTTGGGACTTCTCAGTCTCCATAACTGTGTGAGCTAATACTCATAATATTATCATAATGATATTATATCTACATATATAATACATTTATATGGGGGGGAAATCCCATTGGTTCTGTTTCTCTGCAGAACCCTGACTAGTAAAAAAATGAAAACACAGCATATCTAAATAAGTGGGATGCAGCTAAAGCAGTGCTGAGTGGGAAATTTACAGCATTAAAAGCTTACAGTAGAAAAGAGGAGAGGGACTTCAGGCATAACAGCATAAATTGCTCCTTGGACCCATACCAGTTGTCTTGGTCAGGTTCCCATGACTATAATGAAATACCTGAGAAGATAATTAACTTAAAAAGAGAAAATGTTGATTTATCTTGAAGTCTTAGAGGCACCAGTCTATTAGCACCATTGCTTTGAGTCAATAGTGACAGAGCCCATCAAGGAAGGAGTATGTGGTGGAGAAAAAAACCACTCACATCACAAGACAGTAAGCCAAGAGAGAGAAAGAAGAAGGCACCAAGATCATGAAGTTTCCTTCAAGAGAATGTCCCCAGTGACCGAAGACTCTACCACTAGGCCTCACCTCCTAAAGGTCCTACCACCTCCCAAAAGCACCATCCTGGGGACCAACCCTTTAACACAATGCTTAACACTCAAGATCCAAACTATAACAACAATGACACTGGTGAAAAAAAACAACTTCTTAGAGCATCTGGTAACAGTTATAAAATATGCAGCAAAAAAAAAATTGATTCAATAAAATCTATTGTTACTTAGTGCAAACAGTGAGAGTCTCGTAATTGAACTAAGACCTGCTACCTCTCTCCTTGCTCCCAACTTTGCCAGACTGAAACTCCATTTCAGGTGAAAATAGCCAAGAGCACAGGATTCCCTTCCTCCTGGCACCCCAGTTGGAGAGCTACAGCAAGTTCCTAGCATCTCTTATCCTGCCTCCAGCTGCTTGAGGCTAATCCAAGGTGAATGTGACTGGGAAGTGGGGCTCCCTTGCGCCAGCCACCATTCATGGAATGAAGGCTGTATCTTGGGCACAGTGTCATTGATGAGAGTTGGCAGAGGCAAGATGAGAAAACCTGAAGCTACTTCCCACCTACCCTCCAAGCACCCATCTCCTAAAGTGGGGTGTCACCTGGTATCACCCAACATCCCTACTCCCAACCGAACACAGTTATAGCTCAGAGATTTTTCTTGGGAGGAAAAGCAGAGAAGCTGATAAAGATACTCCAGGGGTCAGATCAAATATCAAAACTGATCCCCAGAGTCACTTATGAGGAGCTCAAATTGGATTGAATTAACCTGTAGAGCAGTTAGCCCATAGACATTGTTAAGAGCATCATAACAATCAGCCAGCAATTAATGAAGCTTAATAGCCAGGTGAGCTCATGGCGAGAGGAGAGGGACATCCAAAAGCACTGTCCTCACAGTGACTGTGTGTAAACCTCAGGCCACCCTGCCCTGCCTTAAGGAACAACAGCAAATGTTGGGGCGGGGAGAAGTGAACAGATTTTACTGAAACAATCCAGCCATTCACTATACAAATAAACAAGAAAACAACAAGCCCTTTGTGGGAGTTGGGAATAGTACCCAGAATCTCTCCAATATACTATCTGAAGTATTCCAGCAAAAAAATAATGAAACATGCAAAGAAGCAGGAAAGCAAAATCCATATACCAGCAAAAATACAGAGACTGTCTGTGAGGGACTCAGTGTCATATTTTGCAGACTTCAAAGTAGCCTTAGAATATGTTCAAGGAATGAAAGGAAACCATGACTGAAGAAGCAAAAAATGATGGAAAAAATTAATACTATCAGGAATTAAAGAAAAATTATTCTACATATCCATCTGATATTAGAATTCTAATAAAAGAATATTAGGAATAAATTTATAAAATAAACTTAGTACATTAAAGAAAACCCCCAAATATACTTTTTTTTTTTTTTTTGGTACTGAGAAATGAACCTACAGGTGCTTTACTACTGAGCTATACTCTCACCATTTTTGTTTTTATTTTGGTTTTGTTTTGCTGAGTCAAGGTCTTGCTAAGTTGCTCAGCTGTCCTCAATTTGCCATCATCCTGTCCCAGACTCCTGAATCTCTGGGATTACAGGCCAGCACCACCGTGCCCAGCTAATATGCAAATTTCAGTGATATTTCTGCTTACTAGGAGCAAACAAATGGAAATGAAATAAAATTATTTACAAGAAAAGAAATAAAGAGTACTGTGACAATATCACATCAAGTAGAGACTATGAACAAAGAGCGAGACTTTTTAAAATCAAATGCAAATCCTGGAATTTGAAAGTACAATAAGGAAAACAAAATTTTGCTAAATGGGTTGGACAGTACATTTGAACTAGCAGAAGAAAGAATTAGCTAATTTGAAGATAAATCAACAGAGAGTATGCAAGCCAAAGAACAAATAAATGAAGAAAAGTTATCAGAGCCTGAGAGATATGTGGGACACCATTAAGCACACTGACATTCACATAAGGAAAATAACAGGAGAGAAGAGAAAACGGAGAAGGAAAAATACTTGAAGAAATGATTACTAAGTTGATTGAAAAAAAACAATACACACCCAGGAAGATCAACAAGCTCCAAGCCTGATAAATGCAAAGGCAGCCACAAACCCAAATAGGTACGATATTACAAATAGTAAATATGCTGAAAGTCAAAGACCAATAGAAAATCTTGAAAACACCAAGAGAAAAACAACTTGTAACTAACAAAGAAGCTCCAGTGTTCCTAGCTGAATATCCATCAGAAACAATGATGGCCAAAAGGCAATGGGATGACATTCCAAGTGCTCAAATAAAAAACCCAACCAAGAATTTTACATCCAGCAAAGCTACCAGTATCTTTCAAATATTAAGGTAAAATAAAGCTTCCCACAAAAACAAAAATTGACAGATTTTGTTGCTAACAGATTCTACTCTCTCCCCAACAGGAAGTTTTTCAGGCTGAAACAAGTAACCTTAGAGGGTAATTAGAACACACACCCAGCCAGGCACAGTGGCGCACGCCTGTAATCTCAGCAGCTTGGAGGTTGAGGCAGGAGTTTGTGAGCTCAATGCCAGCCTCAGCAATTGAGTGAGGCCCTAAGCAACTTAGCGAGGTCCTGTCTCAAAATGAAATGTAAAAAGGGGCTGGGGATTTGGCTCAGTGGTTAAGGGCCCCTGGGTTCAGTTCCCAGTACACACATACACACAAAAGAAAAAGAACATACACACAGCATCAGTATTGGTAAATATGTAACCATATTGTATAACTATAAAAGATGCTATAAAATGCATGCTTTTTCTCTTCTGATTTAAAAAGCAGTTATAGAATACAGTATGTATATAATACATAGCTGGGCATAGTAACATAAAAATGTAAAATATTTGCCAGTAACTACACAGAAGAGGTGAGTGGCAGCAAAACTGAATTAGGATAAGAAAATTATTCCAGATGTGTTTTAGTCAGGTTTTTTTGTTGCTGTGTCCAAAATACCTGACAAGGCCAGAGCAATAAGACAGATGAAAGAAATTAAAGGGGTACAAATAGGTAAAGTAGAACTCAAATTAGCACTATTTGCTGACGATATGATTCTATACCTAGAAGACCCAAAAAGTTTCACCAGAAAACTTCTAGAACTTATAAATGAATTCAGCAAAGTAGCAGGATAGAAAATCAACACCTAGAAATCAAAGGCATTTCTATATTTCATTGACAAATCCTCTGAAAGGGAAATGAGGAAAACTACCCCATTTACAATAGCATCAAAAAAATAAAATAAAATAAAATACTTGGGAATCAACTTAATGAAAGACATGAAAGAACTCTATAACAAAAACTACAGAACACTAAAGAAAGAAATTAAAGAAGACCTTAGAAGATGGAAAGATCAACCTTGTTCTTGGATAAGCAGAATTAATATTGTCAAAATGACCATACTACCAAAAACACTATACAGATTTAATTCAATTCTAATCAAAATCTCAATGACATTCCTCAGAGAAATAGAAAAAGTAGTCATGAAATTCATCTGGAAAAATAAGAGACCCAGAAGAGCTAAAGCACAAGAGTGAAGCAGGTGGCATCACTATACCAGACCTTAAATTATAATACAGAGCAATAGTAATAAAAATAGCATGGTATTGGCACCAAAACTGACCAATGGTACAGAATAGAGGACACAGAGACTAACCCACATAATTACAGTTATCTTATATTAGGAGCCAAAAATGTACATTGGAGAAAAGATGGCCTCTTAAACAAATGGTACTGGGAAAACTGGAAATCCATATGCAACAAAATGAAATTAAACCCCTATCTCTCACCATGCGCAAAACTCAACACAAAGTGGATCAAGGACCTAAGAATTAGACCAGAGACACTATGCCTATTAGAAGAAAAAGTAGGCCCTAATCTCCAACATGTCAGATTAGGCCCCAACTTCCTTAATAAGACTTCTATAGTGTAAGAGTTAATATCAAGAATCAATAAATGGGGGGCTGGGGTTGTGGCTCAGCAGCAGAGCGCTTGCCTCGCACGTGTGCGGCCCGGGTTCGATCCTCAGCACCACGTAAACATAGATGCATTGCATTGTGTACAACTAAAGTAAATAAATAAATATTTTTAAAAAAGAATCAATAAATGGGATAGATTCAAACTAAAAAGCTTCTTGTCAGCAAAAGAAACAATCAGTGAGGTGAATAGAGAGCTTCCTAATTGGGAACAAATTTTTACCACACACACATCAGATAGAGTACTAATCTCTAGAATATATAAAGAACTCAAAAATATTAACACCAAAAAAACAAATAACCCAATCATTAAAGGGTCCAAGGAACTGAACAGACACTTCTCAGAAGAAGATATACAATCCATCAACAAATACACAAAAGAATGTTCAGCATCTCTAGCAATTAGAGAAATGCAAATCAAAACTACTCTAAGATTTCATTTCACTCCAGTCAGAAGGCAGCTATTAAGAACACAAACAACAATAAATGTTGGAGAGGATGTGGGGAAAAAGGCACACTGATACATTGCTGGTGGGACTGCAAATTGGTGCAGCCAATCTGGAAAGCAGTATGGAGATTCCTTGGAAATATGGGAATGGAACCACCTTATGACCCAGCTATCCCACTCCTCAGTCTATAACCAAAGGACTCAAAAACAGCATACTACAGGGACACAGATATATCAATGTTTATAGCAGCACAATTCACAATAGCTAAACTGTGGAACCAACCTAAATGTGCTTCAGTAGATGAATGGATAAAGAAAATGTGGTATATATACACAATGGAATATTACTCAGCAATAAAAGATAATAAAATAATGGCATTTGCAGGTAAATGGATGAAGTTAGATAATATAATGCTAAGTGAAGTTAGCCAATCCCAAAAATCTAAATACCAAATGTTTTCTCTGATATAAGGAGGCTGATTCACAGTGCGGTTGGGACAGGGAGCATAGGAGGATTAGAGGAACACTAGAAAGGCCAATGGAGAGGAAGGTGAGAGGAGGAGGCAAAAGGGTAAAAAAAAAAACATAAGATGGTAGAATGAGATGTACATCATTACCCTAAGTGCATGTATGAAGACACAAATCGTGTGAATATACTTTGTATACCACAGAGATATGTAAAAATATGCTTTATAAGTGTAATATGAATTGTAATGCATTCTACTGTCATATATAACAACTTAGAATTTTAAAAAAGTGACAAAAACAATTTTAGAGGAGGAAAGTTTGTCACTCAGGATTTAGAGGTCTCAGTCCAACTCCATTGCTCTGGGATGGAGGTGAGGCAGCATATCATGGTGGAAAGGGTGAGAAAAGAAAGCAGCTTAGGACCTGGCACCTGGAAGAAGAGAGAACTCTGCTCACCAGGAACAAAATACAGGCCACAAAGGCAGCCTCCAGTGACCCACCTCCTCTAGCCACACCTGCATATAGTTACCACCCAGTTAAAATAATCAAGTAGATTAATCCAATGATTAGGTTAAAGCTAGAATAACCCAATCATTCCACCTCTAAACTTTCTTGCATTGTCTCACACATGAACTTTTAGAGAGCACCTCATGTCTAAAACATAACAAAATGGTAACTTGAATCCAAGGGAACAAATGTAGAGACACAGAAATAATAAGTAGGACAGTTCATGTAACAGAAACTACACATATATTCCTGCTCTCCTTCTTCTCTCCAGTTAATTAAAACACATCAAATGATAGTCCTGTGCTGTATCATGACATTCATTCAGCGGTGGGCTGCATATATGGCTGTGGTGCCATAAATTATAATAGAGCTGAAAAATTCCTAACGCCTACAGATAGGCTACCTGTTGTAATGTCATAATGCAATGCAGTGCCCATGTATACATGTGGTGCTGCTGTCAGTCACATAAAAGGATAGCACACTCAAATATGGGCAGGACATAACACTTGACAATGATAATGAGTGACTATTACTGGTTTATGTATTTGCAATACTGTATTTTGTTGTTTATTTTAGCATGCACTTCTTCTACTCATTAAAAACATATTAATTGGGGCTGGGGATATAGCTCAGTTGATAAAGTGCTTGCCTTGCATGCACAAGGCCCTGGGTTCAATCCCCAGCACCTTAAAAAAAAAAGTCAATTGTAAAACCATCTCAGGTAGGCCCTTTCAGGGGGTGTTCCAGAAAGTGGTATTGTTATCATAGGAGGTGGCAGTTCCATGTGTGTCACCTCCCCTGTAGACCTTCCAGTGGGACAGGATGTGGAGTGGAAGACAGTGGTGTTGATGAGCCTGACCCTTGCAGGCCTACGCTACTGGGTGTGTTTGTGTCTTACTTCTTAACCTAAAAGTTTCAAAAAGTAAAAAGAAATTTAAAAAAAATGTAAAAATAGAAAATTCTTATAGAATAAAGATATAAAGAAAGAAAATATCTTGTATGGTTGTATAAAAGGTTTAATGTGTTTGTGTTTCAAATTGTTACAAAAAAGTTTTTAAAATTTTAAGTTTATAATTAAAAATCCAAAAAGTTCCAGTGAGCTAAGGAAAATTATTAATGAAAAAAATGCTCAAGTAAATTTAGGGTAGTCTAAATGCATGTTGTTTACAGGTACAGTGGTGTCCTAGGTCTCCACATTCACTCAGCAAACTCACTCACCCAGAACAATTTCCAGTTCTGTACACGCCAATCATGGGAAATGCCTGGTACAGGTGTTCTGTTTTTAAACTTTTTTTTTTTTTGTAGCAGGGATTGAACCCAGGGGCACTTAACCACTGAGCCACATCCCAGCCTTTTTTATTTTTTATTTTGAGACAGGGTCTTGCTAAGTTGCTGAGGCTGACTATGAACTTGTGGTCTTCCTGCCTCAGCTTCCTGAGTGGCTGGGATGACAGGCATGCACTATCACACCCAGCCCATTTTTATTTTTATATGGTATTTTTCTATACTTTTTCTATGTTTAGATTCACCATTGTGTCAAAATTGCCTATCATATTCAGTGGAGTAATGTGCTATCCAGATTTATAAACTAGGCACAATGGACTATGCCATAGAACCTAGGTGTGTAGTAGGCAATATCATCTAGGTTTGTGTAAGCATACTCTCTGATCACCTAATGACACATTTCTCAGAATTGTCCCTATCATTAAGTGAAGCATGATTATATACAAATCATGACAGTGTATCTTTGGGCTTCTAACAATAATGTGATATTGTTACGGTTTGGATCTGGAATTTCCTCCAAAATCTCCTATGTTGAAAGCATGGTCTCCAGTGCAGCAAGGTTCAGAGGTGGGGCTTTTAGGCAATAATTGGACCAAGAGGGCACTGACCTCATCAGTGGATCAACTTACCAAATGGATTAATCCATTGATAGCTGGATTGATTACTGAGAGTTGGAACCCAGTTAGAAGGAGTAGGCCACTGGGGTGTGCACTGGAAGGAATTTATTTTCTCTCACTTCCTCCTCCTCTCTTTCCCCCCACCCTCTTTTCTTTGCATCCTGGCTGCCATGAGCCCAGAAGCTTTCCTCCTCCCTGCCCTTCTGCCATGATGTTTTCACCCTGGAGTCTGAGGACCATGTATTGAACTTCTGAAACCATAAACCAAACAAACATTTCCTCCTTTAAGTTGTTCATGTCATGTGTTTTGATCACAGTGATGGAAAGCTGACTACACACAAATATGCATAATAATAATAATAATATAACAAAAAGGGAAGGAAATGCAAGCAAGCTACATAGAAGTAATATTTCTAAATACCACTGGAATTGAGCTAGTGGATATAAAGAGTGAACGTTGCAGAGCTCAGCAGTGAAATGCCACGTGCACATACAAAATGCTGAACTGGATTTGCTAATGAAAGCAAAGGGATAGACAAAGATGTACTAGTTAGATATAAAAAAGTGATAAAAGTAGATGCCATGATTAAACACACACACACACACACACACACACACAGAAAAATAGAATACCAAACAAAAACCATTAAAATAGGGCCTATTAGATAAAATCGGGCTGACAGGCCATACCCACAGGTGACCTAAATTAGCCACCCCCGGGGTGCATTAGGTTGTAATGCAACCCCAGGTGTAAGTCTGAGCTTCACCTTCCCAGAAGTGCCCACCTCTTGCGGGAATTCACCCTGGTCAAGCTCTCCCTTTCTGAGCCAATCCCGAGCTTACAAGTCTCACTTCCGATCCCTGGCAGCCTATGGAGTCAGGGGTCCTTCGGACCACCTAAGTCATTATTTAAACCCCCACCAGGCAGGAACTTTTCCCCTTCGCCTTCTTCTCCTCGCCGGCTTCTCTTTTCCCTTCTCCCTTTTTCCCTTCCCCCTTCCCCTTTTCCCTTCTTCCCTTCCGCTTTTCCCCCCTTTTCATCCCTCCTTTGTTTTTCCTTCTTTGTCCCATCTGCGACCATCTCCTCCCCACAGGTCCCCTCTCTCTTAATGTGTCCCTTTGGCGTCTCCTCCAGCTTTAGAAGCTGGTTAATTAATCCCTTTTACTACACGGTGGTTCTGGTGTGGGGGCCAAAGATATAATTTTTATTTTTCTAGAGCATATAAACAATGAAATAACTTTCTTCCTTACCTGTGAAATATTATTACATTAAAATGTGTGAAACAAAAAGGTTTTATAATACAAGGAGAAATTAGCACAAATGCAATTGCAGTGGGTGTTTTGCCATCTCTTATACTTTTTGATAGAAGCGATTGTTATGCTGTGGATCTGAAATGTACCCCAAAAGGCACTGCTAAAGACTTGGATGCCAGTCTTCAGCCTTTTCCTTTAAGGGGATGGTAGGAGCCTGGCCTCTTCCTCCTCTCTCTCTCTTCCTAGCTGCCAGGAGGTGAGCAGCTGTACTTCACCATTTACTCCTCACCATGGTGTGCTGCCTTGACATAGGCCCAAAGTGACAGGGCCAAGGGATCACGGACAGAAACCTCTGAAACTGTGAGCCAAAATGAATCTTTCATCTTTATAAGTTGTTTATTTCAGGTATTTTGTCCTGGTGACAGAAAGCTAAAGCAGTATATCAAAAATCAATAGGAATCAGACATGGTGTTGTTTGCCTATGATCTCAGCTACTTGGGAGGCTGAGGCAGGAGGACTGCAAATTCAAGGTTAGCCTGAGCAACTTAGCAAAAGACCCTGTCTCAAAATTTAAAAAAAATAAATAAGAGGCATGGGAGACTGGAGATATGACTCAGTGGTATGGTAAAGAGTGCCAGGTTCAATCTCCAGTACCAAAAAAACAAAAACACATACAGACCTTGAATAACATGACCACTACTGCTAATTCAATATACACCGTGAGAGAAATCCCTGCACTTCCCCTTCTAGCACAGACATCTGTTCAGAGGTATCAAATGCCATGTGACCCCCTTTTTTAAAACAAAGGAGTATTTGGGGGGACCAAATACAGCCTGGTGAGTGGGTGGGGTACAGTGGGCACCTCTGCAGATGTTTCCTCTTGCAGCCCTTGGGCTGGGTTTGAGCTGTTGGGTTGGAATAGCCCAAAGCTAAGAAATAAGGTTTTCTAGAACAATCTGATAAATTTCTAGTCATGAAGCGATAGTCTAAGGTCACCTAATTGTGGAAGGGAAAGTCTTAGAAACCAGCCTAGAACACAAAGTATGCTCCGCTTGGTCCATGTGATAAAGTGTGGCTTTGAACTGGTTACATGCCTTGCTAGGGGCAGTGGTGCATGCTTGTAATCCCAGAAACTCAGGAGTCTGAGGCAGGAGGATCACAAGTTCCAGGCCAACCTAAGTAACTTAGTGAGACACTGTCTCAAAATGAAAAATAAAAATGGCTGGGGATGTAACTCAGTGGTAGAACGCCCCTAGACTCAATCCCCAGTACCAAAACAAAACAACAGCAACAAGAACAACTAAACAAAAACTGGCTATATGCACTTGGTGGGGAGGAGGGGCTCATCATGCCTTCATTATTTGATCATAACAAGAACATGCATATTACTTTGTGGTCAAGGATTGTAGCCTGTGAACCATATCTACATCAAATTTAATATCAAGCTTGATTCCTTTCTAGCACATAAGCAATATTTATACAATTGATCATATATTGACTACCCAGAGAAAAACCTCAAAAAACATCCCAAAGCAGAAAGTGTATTGAGATATTAAAACCTCAGTATGATAAATCTACAAATCAGTAACTAAAGTGTAATTTTTTAAATGTACCATATGTAAAACATACCTCGATTTTTCAAATCTAACCTCTTGAAGATTAAAATCACTCTAGTCAAGAAATGTCCACTGACAGAGAATATGAAAACTGCAATTACATAGACAGAAATGATGATGAAACTACCCAGCAAAATATACAAAACATAACTCTAGCCTGTTTTTATTACTAAGAAAAAAGGAATGACTATAAATAAGATAAGTACTCAACATAAGAAGCTAGGAAAACAGAAATGAGATGTGAGGAATGTGTTTTAAAAGATAAATACATGCATTAGGATAAAAGGAAGAAGAAGAAGAAAATGAATTGATGAGAATAAAAATATCCAGGCTGAGGGTGTAGGTCAGTGGTAGAGCACTTACTAAGCATGTGCTGGACCCTGGATCCCCATCACCACAAAGGGAAAAAAAAAAAAGTTTTGATAAATAAAGCAAAGGCCTATTTTTTTTTTCTCCTCTAAGTTGTTTTTTCAGGTATTTTGCCACAGTGACACAAAGCTCACTAACACACTTAGCTTTGATAGTCTTTTACACCTGAGACTAGTGTGTGACAGTTTCATTCATTTTTTTTTTTTAGAACAGTTTACAGGAAGTTGATCAGATATTACAGAAAGTTCCCATATACCTTCTCCTTCCCCACTCAAAGATTCCCCTATTATTATCATATATTAACTTTGCATATTTCATACAACTGATGAACCAGTATTGATACTATTAATAACTGAGTCTCATCACCCTGCAGGCCAAAGGGTGGGGCCTCTAGGATCCACTCTCAGAGTCCCTCTCAGCTGTAGACATCTAGGTGGGCTTCTCTAAGCCTAATGTCTTTCTCCATCTGCTGGGGGCCAGCAGGTTTGTTAGAGGCTCAGTATAAATCAGAAGGTCATAGACTGGCAGTGTCTATGAGCCAGGGCACTAGGCTTCAGGCTTCCTGGAGTTGTGAAGAAAGAGTGTTGTGAAGAAAGCCTCGAATACCAATTTGCCACACTCTTAAGTCCACACTTCTCCTGTCTAGTTTAACTGCTTAGTGATTTTTGGAGGGCTTGAGCTTGGTCATTTGTTCCTGACCCTGACTCCCTCCAGCCTCAGGGTGCAGAATTACCCATTTCAGGGTAGCTCTGCAGATCCTGGCAGCCAGCACAACTCCTCCTACCCCATCATCAACTCCCAAACCTTCAAATAAGGCTTCAGTGACCCAGGGCAGAGAAAGACTGGAAGAACTCCTGAGAGCAAGTGGGGTCCTTAAAACAGCTCCCCCAGCCAAGTCCCATACAATTTTTAGATTCACGAGCAAAATAAATGTTGGCATTGTTAAGTCAATTTTGGAATGGTTTGCTATGCAACCATAGTGAGTGGGAAAGTGCACTAAGAAAGAAATTTTTAAAAAGTAAATGTACAATCTAAGGCTGAGAGGAGGTAAATTATTTAGAGTGATACACATTTTCTTCAATTTAGAAAGATTGTTAGGATAATAATATATGCCCTTGGTACTGTGTCCTGGTCATCACCATCATCATCACCACCATCATCACCACCAGCCCCTTTTCAGTACCCACAAGAGTTCAGCCAGGCGTGTTACATGTGAATTAGCTGCTCTGTCCCTGTAGCTATATAAAAGACATCAAAGGTTTTCTGTGGCCAAATCACCCTACACTAATGCCCTTTGCTTTTTCCTTTTATTCATGCACCTCCTTTTTTAAATTCGAGGTCCTCTAGCCAGCCTCCAGGTTTAAAAATAGGTTCTGGGTAAAATTGAGGCTGGGTGTTGCAGGAAGAACGTGCTTTGGAGAATGGAGCAGTGAGCAGCGCAGTGGCCTGGGTGGACCCGCACTGGGCGTCTCCTGGGTCGGTCTGCACTCACTGCCAGGCCCCCACCCTCAGCCTCCCTCTCTGGCAGGTCACCATGACCTCGACTTGCGTTTTCCCGCTTGCTCCACGGGGCGGAGCTGTTGCTGGTAACTGAGAAAGTCAGCGCAGACTACTACGTGGGGAGTACTTCTGCCACAGGAAGGGTTATTTGTATGTACCCAAGCGCTGGAGGCTCCTCCCCTGCCCCAAACACTGGGGCGGGACACCGTCTTCCCCCAAACTCTTCTGGTAGAATAAAGCCTGTCCAGTACTACTAAAGTGGGGTCAGTGGGCAAATGAAGAGTCCATGGGTATGTGGGGGTTTGGGGTGAAGAGGCTGGACTCCCAACCTCCCCACCTACTCTCCAGGAGCCCGGAGTCCATAGGGAGGAAGACAAGCCCAAAAGCCATGCCAAGATGAATCGGGGTCTGGAAGCTGGGAGAATGGTCCAGGAGAACTTTAAAGGATTGGTGCATTCTGCACCAGTGCAAATGGGAAGCAATGCCCCATGCAGGTGACAGGACAGGACAGGTCTGGGAGAGGGATCCCCAGAGAAAGCTCAGTTTGGTTATGATTTAAGGATAAGATAATGTTTGGTGGGAAATAAGGCTACCTGCTGGCTAACAAGATTAACCCAGCTCAGCTGGTAAAACATCAGGAGGGTTGAGGTAGGGGGATGTACAGGGATGAGAGATGTTGGCCAAAGGATACAAGAATTCAGTTACTGAGGGGGAATAAGTTCAGGATAACTAGTGCAACATGGTAGCCATGGTTGATAACAATGTATTACATACTTGCAAATTACTAAAAGAGTACATTTTAAGGATTCTTGACCTTACTCACACATACCCAAAAAAAGATATATAAGGAAATAGATTCATCGATAAGCTTGATTTAACCTTTTCACAATATATGTATGTATATGTGTGTATGTGTGTGTATACACACATATATATGCATACATATATAAACACACATATAAATCATGTTGTACATCTAAATATATGCAATTTTTGTTTGATTTACAAAATAAGTTATCCCCCCCCCCCAAAAAAAAGCTCAAATTAGCATCTCTAACAGGCAACCCAGAAATATCTGACAGAGAAGGAAGGTAGGGGCACAGATCATAAGAAACTGAGAGGATGAGTAGACTGCGGCCATCCCGGGGCCAGGAAATGCTTCCAATTGGTTAAGGGACTGTGAAGGTGTCAGAGAGGCCACAGAAGCTGTAACACAACAACACCAAATCCTAGCATAACTACGTCTATCTCCCCCTTGCACACAGTGCTCTTCAGAGCTGACCAACTCAGGGACACAGGGACACAGCTGTCCTCGTGGCAGACAGCTTTCTCCATTGTGTCCATCTTGTGGCTCCATCCCCACAGAAGATCTCCTACGTGGTCACCCTGGCAGGGAGGCAGGAGAAGGCCTGGAGAACCAGGGTAGCAAGGAAATGCCTCCCTCTGAAAGTGACAGGAGGTCCTGTCAACACTGTCAGAATCTGTCACCTGACCCTACTGTGAGGATACTAGGAGTGTCATCTCCCAGGGCCTGGAAGAAGAGGAGAACCAGATGGGCTCAGTGCTGGAAGTCTCCATCACCAACAGGCTGGTGGCAGGAGGTTGGCTGCCTGAGGCTCTGCCCATGTCATCTGTCAGCTGCATAATTGCACAGCCTTCCGATTAGCTTTTTAAAAGTCACAATAATGTGTGTTCCTTGAGGTGATATGAAGAGGATTTGTGTGAAGTATTAACATTAACTGAAGTCACCCTCAAACTAACCATCTTTCTTCCCTGCGAGGCCCCCAAATAGAAATTCATGCAGCCACTAAAGGCAAGCAGAGAATTTCATATGGGGGTAAGTCTGCAGAGGTCAGGGGCTGTCTGACCAACTTCCCTTTTCCCCCTTGGTATATACACCTCCTTCCTGCACAGAAGTAGGCACAGGACCCAGGGCTAGCCAGAGCTCTGCCACATAGCCACAGGGATCAGTTCAGAGTAGGGCCCAAGGGGGACCAAGTCAAAGAGACCCCGAGGACTTTGTTTTAAGCTTTGTACTCTGGAATCTCTAGTTTTTTTAAACTTGGAGCTATTGATGGTCTTCTTGCCAACATATGGGGGAACTGGCCTCAGGAAAAAGCCAAGAAGTTTCAAGAAGTGCGATAAACAGAATTGTAGAGAAATGAGGGAGGGAGGGAGAGGAAGGGGGACAGGGAGAAACAGAGAAATAATGATGCAACTTGAGCTCCTGGATCCAATTGTGCCTGAAGGTGTGGCCCAGTTACATCACCAATGCATTTTCTCTTTTTGTTTAGATAATTTCAAAGTATATTGTCAGGTAATTACAAATGAAAAAACTCCTGAATAATACAATTACCAAATGCCCTTTGGCTGTAAAACCAAATGAAGAACTAAGCCTTCATTCAGTGAAGGCTAGAACTCAAGGAAGCACCCTTTCCTCTAAAACAACCTTTTAGGGTTTTTTATTTGTTTTTGGTTTTTTGTTTTGTTTTGTTTTGTTTTTTAACCTTTTAGTTTTTTAAAAAAGCAAATGACTTGGCCTTGGTATGGAAGAGAAAAGACACAGGCCCTTCTGTTAGGGAGGGGGTGTCTACCCCTGAACATTCCTCTAGTATCCAATCTTTTTTCCCTTTCATCTCATATCCTGTGGGTCCAGGGCTCAGGACATGCAGAAATGAGGTGTCCCCGGGACTGCTACAGGGCCCCTTCTCCTCTGATATGGAGTGACCTAGAGGTCAATTGAGTGAGCCCCCTCTGCAACCCTGTGAAAGAATACCTGGTGGCCCATGCCCCACTGCAGTCTGGGAGCAGGGTTTGGGAAATAGCAATCCTGTCAAGCAAACTTGGGTGGAGAAGGATTTCTTCAGCCACAGAGACCACAGCCCACCATGTGAGGGCTCATGGGTCCCTGGGAACACACGCAGCTTCTCTGTTCTGGGCCTGCAGGTCTGGCTCCTCCAGTGGGTTCTGCCCACAAGTCCTCTCTGCATACCAGCTCTGCTGCCTAGGGAACAGCCCTGGATAACCCAGGCCAGCAGCCTCAGCTCACAGTCAATGCAGACTTCAGGTTCAGAGGCTCAAACACAGAGCCCAAGGTCTAGAAGGCAGAGTTGCCAGGTAAAATGTGAATGGGCTTACCACATCACTGTGGTAGGTGGCTACAGGGCCATCAAAGCAAACCCCAGCATGGCTCAAGATAGGAAAGAGGCACCTAGCTGTCCTACTGCATTGCCCATCCTAGACACCTTTGAAAACTGGCACTCCAAGACCCTGTCCCTTGGCAGGCAGCTGCTCCCTGAAACCTCACAGCAGTTTCATGGAGTATTATACAGCTGGGGTCATCTGTAACGTGGCCCAGGGAGTATCTTTCCATGGAAGGATGATAAATGTCTGCTCTCTCTCACCCTTGCCTACACTCCATGCAAGTGCCCAGGGGGAAATGAGTCTACCTCAGAGGACTCTGAGAGGCAGGGCTGGTGACTCACACACACCTAGTAGCATCCTGAGGAAGGCAAGCCCCTGAGCAGCTTGCACTTTGCAGCCACTCCCACAGTGGTTGCCTAAGGGACCTGGGGATTCAGCCTTATGGTGGCACTTGAAGCTGTCATTGAGTGGGCAGCCAAGTCCCTGCAGCCTGGTGGCCCAAGTTCCAGGAGGGTGGTAGGCTTGATATTAAGTCCTTTTCCTAACCACTGGGGCCACCTTCCAGGATGGTGACTATGAAAAAAGGCTCACTCATCAGGCTCTTTCCCAGATGGGTAACCTTCCCACATCACATGGAGTCAAAAGGCCTCACAGCCGTGGGAGCAAGCCCCAGCACTCCTGTTTGAACAACCTCTTAGTCTGGAACCCTCCTGGGGCGACCTGAGTAGTGCATAGAGCTCCTTAGTCCCCTCCTTCTGCCATTCCTCCTGCCCACCTGCACCCACTCATGCTGAGCTGTGCGAGTAAGAACCTCAAGGTCAAAAATTCTGCATGAATTAGGAACATATCCACCCTACACACCTCCTGCCACACAGAGAGTCAAGATGTGAATGGAGCCTCCAGCTGTGCGTGGATTATTATCATTATCCCCTATGTTTAGAGAAAACGAGGGTTCCAGGGGGCTCAGAGAAACTCGGTCCAATAACCTGCCACACAAATTCACATCCTTGGAGAGACAACCTCTCATCATACCTGGGGCCCCAGAAACCTTTCACCCACTAAGAACCCCAGTGGCAGAAGTGCTCCCTCCTTCCTCCAGGAACATGTGCATGCATGTGCTGGACTGAGTGGCACGATGGTGTCCAGGCCAAATGCCAGGACTCTTGGGGCACCCCAGACACATTTTCTTCCTGTTCAGTCTTTCCAGGCTTCAGATTGTGACCTCCTAAGGTCTGGACAGACTCTCAATGCATAGTAATAAATAGAAATGGGAGCTTATCACACACAGAGTGTAACACTGTCAGTGGGTGTTGTTTAATTAAAATGGTATTGTTTATGAATACACATATATATGTATGCATGTATAGATGCTCCTCAATTTGCAATGGGGTTACATCCTCATAAAACCATTGTAAGTCAAAAAGCGTCATAAATGGAAGTGCATTGAACACACCTAACCTACAGAATATCCTTGTTTAGTAACACAGCATGCATGCCGAAGCGTTGGTTGTTTCCCTGGTGATCTCATGACTGAGAACTATGGTTTGCTGTCACTGTTCCAGTCTCAGTGAGAGAGGATCATACCACATATCACTAGCTTAGGAAAAGAACCAAATCAAAATCCAAAACTCAGAGTATGGTCTCTACTACTGAATGCATATCACTTTTGCACAATTATGAAGTTAAAAAATCATAAGTCAAGCAAGTTGGGGACTGTGTATATATATGTACAGAGATCTATACAGACACGCATACATACAAACACCTACAGTACCTGTAGGGTGGATATGTCACATGTGAGTGTTCTATTATGAAAATGATAGCAGTTATAGATACACACACACAATTACATATACACATCTAGACATGCATGTGTGTATACATATATACGCACATGTGTATGGGGTTGCCATGTAGCTTGTATCATTTCCTGTGAGTCACAGTCAAAGAAGTTTGAACAGCTCTCTTACTCTGTTTACTTCAAGAGAAAGAAAAAGTAGCAGCCAAAAGTCCCTTGGCTTGTCAGGAAATAGGGTGGTAGACATTTTTAGCACAGGGTAAAAAAATCTCTAGCAGAGACTGCCCTCGCCTGCCACAGGCACTGGGTGGCGTGTTGACATTGTCTGCAGGAAAGGACTTGGGCTTCTGAGGCAGAAAACTTTGTCCAGCTCTCTAGCCTCCCTGATCCTTAAAAGTCTTACCTATAAAGGAACCAAAGGTTGTGTTGAGATGAAACATATCATCACATGGGAAAGGTCCTAACAGTGCTGAGAACCCTTCCTCCTTCTGATTTGCACAGGCAAAGATTTTTATCTTGCAGACAAAGCCTGAGCCATACCCAGGATCCTGTACAGTAACAAAGTTTCCTTAGAAGTAATCCCGCCCTCATAGCCTACAACTCACCAAAGCAACAAAACATAGACAAAAACTTAAAAGAAACAAAAACATAAGCGCTGAGCCCGCCCAGTCCTAACGTGCGTAAGATACAGGAAGGAAGCGGCTGGGTGATTCAAGGAGGCAGAACTGCAATGTCTCAAGGAAGGAATATTTTCCGACAAGCCCGCCCTGCCTGTGGTTTTGAACAAGATTTCAGACGTAGTTCTGGCCGGTCACCCTGCCCCCCACTGTGTCCCTTCCTGGTCCCCCCCACCCCTGCTCCCTCCCGCCCAGCACTAGTAGTGTTTGTTGTCTAGACACAGCACTGAGGGTGGACGCCCACTCAGGAAGGGCTCAGTGGACTGCTGCTGAGTCGCGTGGGGTTGGAACCAGGCAGGCTGAGCAAAAACCACAACTGGTCAGCATGGGGAGGCTGTGGCAGGGGGCAGGGAGGAGTGGGCGGCTGCCCAGTGTGCAGGGCTGAGGGAAGAAGTGGACCTCCAGAAGTCTGTTCTCACTGTGCGCTCCCAGTGACTGACTCAACAACAAACCTGTTTTTGATTTGCAAAGGTCCAGCCCTTTGGAACCAGGGTAGCTCCAAGCATGATACTTCCTAACTCAGAAGTCCTTCCATGCCTCTGAGACACTGAGAGATTAACTGCATGACCCAGTTGTAAGCCTGCCTCACTCCACCCTACTCTACGCAGCCTCCCCTGCTTTCCAAGCATTTGCTCCATGGGAGGCAAGCACCCTTATTCATACCTCCCTTTGCACTGTTGATTCTCTTTCCTTCCTCCCTGTCTTCCATCCATGTCCTGCCTGTCCCCTGAGCCCAGCTCAGTGCCACCTCCTCTGTGTGCCTACCCAGTCTACCCAGCCAGAAAGTCCCTCTTCCTCACTGTCACTAGCATCTTACCATGTCGGCACTTACATGTCCAGCTATGTGGGCTAAATAAGTCACTTCAGCTCTTTAAGCCCATTTCCCATCTGTAGAATGAGTATCTTGAGCTGCCAGCTGAGATGAGGCAATGCATGAAAAGCCATGAGCCCAGCACATAGGACCCTCCCATCATCAGTGTTGTCTGAAGGATTACTTCAACGGTGAGGAGGAGGATGAGTCTTTATCCTCCCCTAGATGGTAATCTCTGGAGTAGCACCTGCCAATTCCCCCTCCAGCTTTCTTTAGTGCCTACATAATCTTGCCTGCACATGGAAGTGTTCAGAGAAAGAGTTGTGAAAAGTGGTATATCCTGGTGGTCTGGGGCCAGGAGACTCCAAGTGATAGAGGGCAGTCAAAAGCCAGAGTGAGGCAAACAGCACCTTCCACAAGAGGGGCAAGAGGGGCTGGAGGTGGGCCTTGGCTTTGGCTGCCAGGGACTGACCTGGGACCTACATCCACTGCAAAAGGCTGGAGTTGCCAGCTAGTGCTGGTCCACACAGGGGTGGGACTGCATCCAAACAAAGGCTCAGGAAGAGCTCTGCAGGGCTGAGCTCTCAGTGTGGGTGTGTCCACAAGGTCCATAAAGACACTGTAGTCCAAGCCTGCAGGTGGACAGGCATCCTGGTTGGAGACCTTCAATAGAACAGAGTTGAGCATGTGCTGCCCACAGAGGTCAGGGAACTGATCCTGGGACTGGACTGTTAAAGACCCATCACCCATGCTGCTTTTGCCTCTGGGAATAGACCAGAAGAAGGAGATGAAGCTGGACACGCCTCCTGTCCCCTTCCAAAGGCCAGTGATGGAGGAAGAAAGAAAGACTGATATTCCAGGGCCCTGCATTGTGCTCCAGCAGAGGGAGACCCCCAGAGAATGGCTGTCTTAGTCCATCACAGGTTGGCTGGACCTCCTTTGTGATCTAAAAAGACAGGTCATGCACACACATCTTTCCAGGGAGAGGAAGAACTGGGAGTTGAGCTTGCCTCTGTCCTGTGTCTTGTAGAAACACTGAGTCTCTACCAGTCAGTGAGGCCAGACACCCACGCGGGGCTGCCCTCTGGCTTCTACACAGACAGCCCCACAGTGTACTGAGAGGCTGGAGGACCGTGTAGAAGGGAGAGGGCGGGTAGCCCGAGCTGTCCACTTGAATATGCTGCTGGCAGCATTGTTGCCAAGGTCACTTGGATTTTCCAAACAGAGGCTCTTGTTCCTCAGTCGAAAAAGATACATTGTTCTTGAGGATTTCAGGACAGAGGCTTGTTGAGTGTTTCTGGCTTTTCCCAAACAAAAGGGCAGTTCTTGGGCCTGTTTTAAAGAAAGAAGGCTGTAGGACCAAGGCCTTGGAGATGCCAGGCCCTGAGAAGACCAGCAAGCCTGGTTGGATAGATTTGCATGGCACTGAGCACATTTGAAAACAAGTGTTATGAAGGTGACCTCAGTTGGGTGAATCTGGGGGACCCCGTTCCTGTGGCAGTTATAAGGCAGGACCTGAGAATCCTACCTAGACACGTGCAGCTGCCTCAGGCCAGAAATAGACCAGTGTGTGTGGGCTCACCCCCGCCCTCCTGGCATGGGGCCACAAGCATTCCATGCTGCTGGGCATCACGAAGGATCCCCCAGTCAACTAACTCTGTACTCGCAGAGAAATTCAAAGACCTCTGCCTGCCCCTGCCTATGGCCAAAGACTTCTTTCCTGAGAACCGGTGGTCCTGCCCACCTCACCACTGTCCGTCCCTAAGCCTGCCTTTGCCTGTGTCAAGGACATGACTTGTGTGTTCTCCATCCTCTCTTTTGCACTATCAACTTTTCATTCTTACCAGAGTGCTCCCATGAATGGACCGTGTCATCATTACTCCCACATTTAAACCAATCTTCTCCTGCCCTCCTCTTTAACCAAGATGGAGTAGCAGGGACCAGATTGACCTCCCCCACCTCTGAAGCAAGCAACACAACCAGCCATGATAAGCACACAATAGGGCATCACACCGGAAGGACGGTGGTCCCTGGGAGATGGGAAATGGAGTGAGCCCTACCAGGGTCCTGGCCCTCTGCCCTCAGAGAGCATGAACAGGCTACAGAGCAGAGGAGGGGGTCCTAGAAGAATAAGTAGACTCCCTGGGTGGATGTAACAGGACTGAGAGTCCAGGGAGACCAACGTGACTAGAGTTTTCAAGACAGAGGCAGAACTGGCAAGAGTCATCCCTGGAGATCTGCAGAGGGTCCCCAAGGATTCAGTACCACAAGCACAGGAAGAAACAGCCTGAGGCCAGGGCAAAGCCACCCTAGAGAAATTTAAGACAATGGCTGGTTTTGATGCCTTTGTAAGTTCCCTCATGCCAGACTGGACACTTCCTGCTTCACTGGGTATTAGCAGAATATTCAGTGGGCAGCCTGGACTTAGCCCTAGGATGAGCACTCTTTCAGAACCTCCTAACATATCGTAAAGCAATAGCCAACATGATCAAAGAGTTTCTAAGTAAATTCACTGCATTTCAGAAGAAAAATAAAGACTATGAGAATTCAAAAAAATATCTAGCATCCAACAAGGTAACGTGCACAATATCCAACATCCAGTGAAAACAAGCAGGCACACCAAGAAGCAGGAAAACAGCCCCTGTAATGAGAAACATTAGATCTGGCTCAGGTGATTGGTTCAGAGCCTTCCTTGTAGGACAGAGGCCCTGTCTAGCTGCAAAAGCAGAAAAAGGAGACACATGGTGAGGAAGGGCCCTCTCCTTTCCCTGTACAAGCTCCTAATAAAAATATGGGGTCCAGGGTGTTGGGGACAGAGAAAGATGTTATTAAATACATGAAAGAACCAGGAAGGAACCCTTCATCTCCACTTCCCCTTCCAGCAACCTTCCTTTTTCAGCAAAATGACATAAAAGGGTTTTTACAGTTGCTCTAACCTCTCTGCTCCTTTCTAGTCTTCCCGATAGTGAAATATGAATCACATCCAAAAACATGTTTCAAATATAAATGTTTAGCCTAGCCAGTTATCACAAAGCAAGCACCTGGAGAGCCACCACTCAGCCTCATCCAAATCATACCTCATCCTTTGCAGTTTCTTTACCCTGATCTCCACCACCTGGCAGTCCCACTCAGCACTTCCTTAAGCTGCTGTACAGTTTACCACGTAAGCAAGGATCCTTTCACGATAAGGGCATATCTGCAGGTTGGTGCCATGTACAGAAAGGGAATCATGCAGTGAATGCATGGCTTTATTCTCTCAATTTTATGGTACTAAGATTTTTTTTTTGGGGGGGGGGAGTACTAAGATTTAACTCTGTTGCTGTATGCACCTATAATTCTGAGGCAATATAAAATCTATTGTATGAATATGTAATTTTAGTCCATTCCACAGTTGATGGATGCTTTTGTTGTTTCCATTTCAGGGCTCTCTTAGTTAGTTTGGGCTGTTCTAATAAAAACACCATAGACTAGGGGGCTTATATCATGATCACTTGTTTTTCACAGTTCTGGAGGTGTTGCCGCCTGCAGCAACTGCCGCTTGCAGCAACGATACCGCGGGAGAAAATTCGGAGACAGACTGGAAATGAAAAAGTTCTTTTTATTCTTCTTTCTTCTAACTTCTCTCTCCGGCTCCAACAACCTCTCCAACTCCAACCACACCTCTAACTAACCTTACCTGGTTAAATACATTTTGCCTTAACAAAGACAAGTGCTAACAGCTCGAGCTTACAGGTGCGTCTCACAGTGTTCACGGGCATAAAAAGATTCTTAGATAAATGCATGAATATCAGGTGAAAATACTTGAACACCTTTATGGCTCTCAGCTAGCCGCCATCTTAGCTATCTCCTCAATTAGGGCTCTTACATGGAGGCAGGATTGGGATCAGGGTGCCTGCCTAGTTGGTTCCTGGCGAATGCCTTCTTGCAAGTTGTAAATGGCTGCCTTCTCACTGTGTCCTCACAGGGAGGAAAGAGGAAGAGGAAGCAAGTTCTAGTGTGTCTCTTCTTATAAGGTCATTAATCCCACATGAGGCCTCCATCTTCATGAGCTACTTACTTTCCAAATGCCTCATTTCCAAATACTATCCCCTGGAGAATTAGAATTTCAGCACAGGAATTTTGGAGGGACACATACATTCAGCTTATAGCAGACCTATCAGGAACTTAGCATAGTTTGAATTTTGAGTGTCCCCCCAAAGCCCATGTGTTAAAGACTTAGAACTCCACTTGGGATTATTGGGAGGTGGTGGAATCTGAAAGAGGTGGGACTTAGTGAGAAGTTTTCCAGTCACTGGGGGTGTACTCCTCAAAGGGGAAAATAGGACTCTGCTCCTTCCTCTGTTCTCTTTCATCCCCAGCCAGGAGGTAAAAGGTTTCCTCTGTCACACATTCCTGCCATAGGCCTAGGCCCCAAAGGCCTATGATTTAAATATGGATTAAAACCTCCAAAACCATGAGCCAAAACAAACCTTTCCTCTTTATCAATTGATTATCTCAGGTATTTAATACAAGTAACAGAATATTAATATAAACTTTTGACAAAGATATATGTGTATATATATTTAACTACAACACATACACACACACACACACACACACACACACACACACACACACACAAGGAAGTTTATACCTACTAGTGGAATTGAAGGCTCTTAGCATATGTATCTTCAGCTTTAATAGATACGACATCATTTTCCAAAGTGATTATACCATCAGCAGTATTATAAGTTTCTGTGACTTCTAAGACTTACCAGCACTTGGTTCTGTTAGTCTTTTAGTGTATGGAGCTATCTGGTTGTGTACTAGTCCACTTTTTCACCACAGTGACCAAAAGGCCTGACAAGAACAATTTTAGAGAAGGAAAAGTTTATCTGGGGCTCACAGTTTCAGAGGTCTCAGTCTATAGATGGGTAACTCTGTTGCTCTGGGCCCAGGATGAAGCAGAACACCATGATGGAATGGCATGGAGGAAGAAAGCAGCTCAGGATATGGGAAGCAGAGAACTCTGCTCACCAGGGTCAAAATATATACCCCACAGGTCACCCCCAATAACCTCCAGCCATACCCTACCTGCCTACAGTTGTCATTCAGTTAATCCATTCAAGTGGATTAATGTATTGATTAGATTAAAG
Organism: Tamias sibiricus; assembly: GCA_025594165.1. NCBI lineage: Eukaryota > Metazoa > Chordata > Mammalia > Rodentia > Sciuridae > Tamias > Tamias sibiricus. The sequence goes on from CM046659.1 coordinate 137,827,033, forward strand.
TTCTCTAACCCTATAATTTAGCCTCTGAAAATTCTTCCATTGTCTCACACATGAGCTTTTGGGGGACACCTCCTGTCTAAACCACAACAGGTTGTGATTTAAATTTGTGTAGTTAAGGAACATTTACACGTTTACTGGCTATTTGGATATCTTCTCTTTTGAAGTACCTGTTCAAATATTTTGTCCATTGTTTTGGTTTAAATGTGTCCCCACAAAAATCATGTGTTGGAAACTTAATCCCCGATGCAACAGTGTTGAGAGGTGGGACTCAGTGAGAGGTGAGAAGGTCATGAGGGCAGATCAATGAATTAATTCTCATATTGCAGGAGTGGGTTCATTAAAAAGGGGTGGGGGCAGTTAGGCCCCCTCTTGCTCTCTCTCATACCTCCTCCTTGCTCTTCTGCTATGTGATGTCTTCCACCACGTCCATAATGAAGCAAGAAGGCTCCTGCCACATGCTGGCACGTTGATCTTAGACTTCCCAGTCTCTTGAACTATGGGAAAATAAATTTCTATTCTTATAAATTATCTAGTCTGTGGTGTTTTGTTATAGCAACACAAAATGTATCAATAACCATTTTTCTATTTTACTCACTGTTCTATCTTATTGATTTTCAGGTGTGCTTTGTATATTCTGGATATGAGCCCTTTGTCAATTATGTGCACTGCAAATATTCCACTCTGTGACTTATCATTTTGCTCTTTTGATATGTCATCTAATGAAGAACTGTTCCTTAATTCTATTAAATCAAGATTATCACACATCTCACTATTAGTACTTTCTGGATATTTTTAAGATATCTTTGATTATGCTAAGATTATAAAGCTATTTTTCTTTATTCTACAGCTATATTGTTTTGCTTTGCATCTTTTAAAAAACTGTGGTAAAAATTTACTAACATTAAATTTACCATTTAGTCATTTTCAACTGTACAATTCAGTGGCATTAAATTTATTCACATTCCTTTTCATCATTCACCACTATCCATTTCTAGAACTTTCCTAAATTGAAACTCTCTACTCATTAAACACTAACTCCCTATTTCTCCCTCTTCCCAGCTATTGGCAACCGCCATTCTGCTTTCTGTTTCTAGGAGTTACTAGGAGTCTTGGCATCATGTACAACAGGAATCATATCATATTTTCCCTTTTGCATCTGGATTATTTCATGAACATAGTGTCTTCAAGGTTCACCTAGGTTGCAACAAGTGTCCCAGTTTCCTTCCTTTTTAAGGAATTTTCATGTTTTTAAGTCTGTCATTTCTTCACTTGGAAAAGTAATAGTCCTCTTACCATCAATTATGAAGACTATCCCTACCCTATTGTTCTGTGGTGTCAGTTTTTGTCATATATCAAATGAGTATATGCTTTTGGGACCGTTTCTGGGCTCCCTGTCCTGATTCATTAGTTTGTTTCTACATTTCAAGACAATTTTTGAACCGATAATCCAAGCCAAATTCACAACCACATGAAATGCAGAGCCACGTAGGACCCCCATGCTCACAAGGGCCTTGTCTTCAATGTTCCTCTGTTCATCTTCTTAGTAATTTTTGAGCAAGGAGCACTGCATTTCCATTTTGCATGGGTCTTGCAAATTATGTAGATTGTCTTGCCAATAACCAACGGTGTGGATGATTACAGTTTTAGAATAAGTTTGAAATCTGGTAGAGCAAGTCTTACCACTTTCTTCCAATATGTCCTCAAGAACATCTTGGCTATTTTTGGTCTTGGAATTTGCTGTGGTTTGAATATGTCTCCCCAAGTTTGTGTGTTGGAAACAATTTCTAAAGCAGCACTGTTGAGAGGTGAGACCTTTAAGGGGCCATCAGGTCATGAGGGCTCTGTCCATTGTCAGAGGAGTGGGTTAGTTATTGCTGATATAGGTTCCTGATAAAAGGAAGAGTTTGCCCTCTTCCCTGTCTCTCTCACCTCTGTGATTTCTTCTGCCACAGTGTGACACAGCAAGAAGACCCTCACCAAATGTGTCTCTTCAATCTTGGACTTCCCAGCTTCTAGAACTAGGAGCCAAATAAATTTCTGCTCATTATAAATCACTCAGTCTGTGGTATTCTGTTATAGCAGCATTGTGGACTAAAACAGCATTTCCATAAATGCTAAGATCGTTACTTGAAATCTATGGATCAAAACTTGGAGATATACTGAGGTTTCTGAACCATGAATATCATTAATTCCCCTAAGTATCTAGGTTTCTTAATATCTTTAATGGCATTTTCATCCTTACACATGTTGCACAAATATCCCAGGGACTCAATTTCTTAAATTGTGATAAAAACAACATAAAATTTCCCATCTTGTCCATTTAGTACTATACTCTAAATCATATACAGTTGCCCTACAACAGATCTCTAGAACATTTCATCTTGCAACTGAAACTCTGCACCCACTGAACAGCAATCTCTATCCCCACACTCCATCCCTGCCATTCTACTTCCTGTTTCTAAGGGCTTGACTACACATGTAAGTGGAAGCATGTAGTACTTGTCTTTTTGTAACTAGCTTATTTCACTTGTCATAATACCCTCAAGATGCAAGTATGTTGTAGCATATGAAAGAATTTCCTTTTTGTCAAGAAGGGATAATTTTTCATTTCAGTATATACCACATTTTGCTTATCAATTTGTCCATCCAAAGACATCTAGGTTGTTTCCACCTCTTGTCTATGTGAATAATGCTGCAATAAAAATGAGCGTGCAAAAATATCTCGTCGGGATTCTGTTTTCAGGTCTTTTGGATTTGTATCCACACATGAGATTACTAGATCTTATTATAATTCTATTTTTAATTTTTTGAGTAATGTACATATTATTCTCCATAGCAGCTGCAACATTTTACATTCCTACCAACAGCACACAGAGGTTCCAGCTTCTCCACATTCTCAATAATGTTTGCTATTTGCTGTGCTTTTTCTTTTAATTGTAGCCCTCCTAGGGGTTCTGAGGTGGCATTTTATAGTGGTTTGGATTTGAGTTTCCCTAATGATTGGTGATACTGAGTATCCATCTATGTTTTTTGGCCATTTATGTATCTTCTTTGAAGAAATATCTGTTCAATTTCTTTACTTTTATTTAATCAGATGTTTTTACCATTTGACCCAGTTACCCCACTCCTTGTTGTATACCCAAAGGACTTAAAATCAACATTCTATAGTGACACAGCCACATCAATGTTTACAGCAGCTCAATTCACAATAGCTAAATTATGGAACCAACCTAGGTGCCCTTCAACAGATGAATGGCTTAAGAAAATGTGGTACATATACACAATGGAATATTACTCGGCCATAAAAAATGAAATTATGGCATTTGCCAGCAAATGGATGAAACTGGAGACTATCACACTAAGTGAAATAAGCCAATCCCCCCCACCACAAAAAAAAAAAAAAAAAAAACAAAGGCCAAAAGTTTTCCCTGATATGTGGATGCTGACACAAAATAAGGGGGGTGGGGAAGGAAGAATAGAAGTTCATTGGATTAAAAACAGGGGAATGAAGAGAAGGGATGGGGATGGGAATAGGAAAGAGTAAAATGAATCAGACATAACTTTCCTATGTACATATATGAACACACAACCAGTGAAACTCCACATCATATACAACTGCAAAAATGGGATCCTAATTAGAATAATTTATACTCCGTGTATGTATGTCAAAATTCACTCTACTGTAATGTATGTCTAAAAAGAACAAATAAAATTTTTTTAAAAAATAAATCAGGTGGTGTTTTTGTTATTGTTGAATTGCAGGTCTTTATGTATTACAGATATTAACTCATCATCAGTTACGATTTTCAAATATTTTCTTCCATTGATCTAGTTCCATTTGTCTATTTTTACTCTTATTACATGTGCCTTTTGTATCATATCCAGGAAACTATTGCCAAATCCAATTATTAAAATTTTCTGTCTGTATTTTCTTCTAGGAGTTTTATAGTTTCAGTTCTTATGCTTAGGTCTTTTATCCATTTAGGTTAATTTTTGTATATGGTGTAGGTGGAGTCAAACTTCATTCTTTTGCATGTTGATATCCAGTGTTCCCAGCCCCATTAGTTGAAAATACTATTCTTTCCCCACTGTGCATCCTTGGTAGAGCTGTGAAACATCATTGACCATATCTCGGTGGGCTTATTTCTCGGCTATTATGTTCCAGTGATCTGTGTCTTTATGCCAGTGCCAGACTGTTTTGATTATTATTGCATAGTAATATATTTTGAAATGGGGGCCTCCAGCTTTGTTTTACAAGATTGTTTTGGCTATTCAGGGTCCCTTGGTAAAATTCCATATGAATTTTAGCATTTTCTATTTCTGGAAAAAAAAATAATGCTTTTGGGGTTTTAATAGGGATTGCATTGAATCTGTAGATTGCTTTAAATAGTATGGACATTTTAACAATATAATGTCTTCTAATCTATAAATAACAGATATCTCTCTCTCTTCCTCCCTCCTTCCCCCCCCCCTCTCTCTTTCTCTTCCTCCCCTCTTCTACTTTTGCAGTGCTGGGTATCAAACTTAGGGCCTTTTGTTATTAATTATAAGCTAATGTCTTTGCACTTGAGAAGAAATTCTGTTAAAAAGAAAAGAAAAGAAAACTTTGAAAATGTTAAAAAAAAAGATATCAAAATATTTTGACAAATTAAAAAGAAAACTTTGGTAGAGAAATCAATTTGTAAATTGTTCACTTTTCATCTTGTTATAGTCATTAAAGAATAGCAGCAATTCTTAGATGGAAAAAAAAAAAACAACTTAGGGCCTTGTGCATGTCAGGCAAGTGCTCTACTACTGAGTTGCACCCACAGCCCTTTTCATTTATTTCTGTTTCTAATTTCTATTAACATTGGTTTCCCATTTTCCATGTACAAGTTTTTCACCTTCTTGGTTAAGTTTATTCCTAAGTATCTTATTTTCTTTGATGCTACTGTAAATGTAATTGTTTCCTTAATTTTCTTTTCTGAATATTCATTGATATTATATAGATATAAAGCTCTATTTTTTGTATTGATATTTTATCCTGGAAATTTGCTGAATTTGTTTGTTAGTTCAATTAAATATTTTGTGGAATCTTTTTTACATAGATTTTCATGTCATTTGCAAACAAAAATAATTTCACTTCTTCCTAAATTTTACTTCTTCCTAAAATGTAAGTTTTCTTCTAGATTATCTAATTTGTTGACATAACTGTTTATAGTACCCATTATTTTCCTTATTATTTCTATGGCATGAATTGTAATGTCTTCCTTTTTCATTTCTAATTATTGTTATTTGAGCTTTTTTCTTTTTGATTAGTCTAATTATATGATTAATATAATTATGTGTTTGATTTTGCTGATTTTTTTAAAAACTCCTTTTTATTAAAAAATCTTAATTTTGTTGTTGTTTTATTGTTTTTCTCCTGTATTTTATTCATTTCTTGTCTAATTTTTATTATTTTATTCCTCCTGCTTACTTTGGTTTTAGTTTGTTCTTTTGTTCTGATTATTTTGTATAAAAAATTGTTGTTGATTTGAAATTCTTAAAAATTTTTTAATGTAGGTGTCTATTGCCAATAATTTTCCTCTTAGTAATACTTTCTCTGTATCCCAAAATTTTTGGTATATTTTGGTTTTGGTTAAATGTGTCTTAAGATATGTCCTTTTATCCCTTGTGATTTCTTCACTGATCCATTTTAACTGCTCAAGAGTCTGTTGTTTATTATTTCCACATATTTGTGATTTTCCAGTTTTCCTTTTGCTATCACTTCTAGTTTCCTTTTGCTATGGTCAGAAAAGATACTTGGTATGATTTCAATATTCTTAGAACTTTTAAGACTTATTCTGTGGCCCAAAATATGATTTATTCTAAAGAAAATTCCACATGAACTTGAGAAGAATTTATATTTCTCCAGCATTTTAGAGTGTTCTGTATGTATGTATTGGGTCCAACAATTGTGGACCCAACTTAGTAAGTGCTAACTTTACTTAGTAAAGTAATTATTAATAGGGAAAGACTTACTAATGCCATTTTTGTTAATGGTTTCTTGTGTGTTTAGTTACTTGTTCCTGTCCTCTCATGTGGTCTTCCTTTATGCTTCATTAATTTTTTTGTAGTAATGTATTTTGATTCCTTTCTTGTTTCTTATGTGTATCATATACAGATATTTCTTTGTGGTTACCATAGTCATTAAATAAAACATAACAACCTATTAATTTAACCTATAAATTAATAAAAACTTAATTTCAATTGCCTACCAAAATTCTATCTATTCCTCTACACCCCCTCACTTTGTCATTGGTGTTACAAACTACATCTTTTTATATCTTGTATCCATCAACATAGTTTTATACTTATAGCTATTTTTATGTTATTATATCTTAAATTTTATGCCAGAATTTAAAATTATTTTACACCACCATTACAGTATTACAGGATTCTGGATTTTCTACATCTATCTTTACCGAAGAGTTTCATGTTTCTGTGTGCTTTTGTGTTGTTACTGTCTAGCTTCTCCCTTTAGCAATATTTGTGAGACAGATTTAGTGTTGATGACTCCTATGGCTTTTCTTTATCTAGGAAGATTTTTATCCTTGATTTTTGAAATATAATTTTCCTGGCTTAGTATTCCTTACTGGCTGATTTTCTTTTCTTTTAACAGTTTAATTATAATATCCTAGTGTTTTCTGGCATATAATGTTTATATTCAGAAATCAAAAGATAATCTTTTGGGAGCTATCATATAAGTTGCTTTTTCTTGCTGTTTTTTAAATTTTTTGTCTTTGATTTTTGGCAGTTTATTATAATGTGTCTTGGTGTGAGCCTCTGTGGGTTTGTTCTAATTGGAATCCTTTGAGCTTTTTGAATTTGAATATATGTTGCCCCTTTAAATTGGGGAAGTTTTCAGTCATTATTTCTTCAAATAGTCTCTCTACCCCTTTCTTTTCTTCTCCTAAAACATCTATAATATATATGTATTCATTTTCCTAGTCATTTCCCACTAATCTCTTGGGTTTGTTTTTTTTTTTTTCCAGTTTTCTTTATTCCTTTTGTTCTTCTTACTCAATAACTTCAAATGGCTTATCTTCAACATCACTGATTCTTTCTTCTGCTTGACCAAGTAAGTTTTTGAACACTTATAGTGAATTTTACAGTTCAATTATTATATTCTTCAGTTCTATTCTATTTAGTTCTTGCTTATACTTTGTAGTTCTTTGATGTTATTCTCATTTTGTTCATACATCATTTTCCTGATTTTGTTTAGTTTTTTTTCTGTGTTCTTTTATAACACAGTGAACTTCTTTCAGATTATTATTGTTTTAGGTCATTCATTGATATCTTTTTTTAAGGGTCAGTTTCTGTAGAACATTTTATTCCTTTGATTGGGCCATGTTTCCCTGTTGTTGTTGTTTTTTTAATATGCCTTGTTATTTATTTTTCCTGGGTCTTGTACACTTGAAAAAACAGCCAGCTCTCCAGTGTTCATGAATGGGCTTCATATAGTGAAAGATCTTCACCAAAAAGCCCAACTACTAATTTCAGGATCCTGTTACACCTTTTCTGGTGATGCACCTTCTCTGGGCTTGTATGTACAATTCCCAGTGAGAGAGATTTTGTGGTTTTTCACAGCCTTGCAATTTTTTGCTCCCTTTAGTATATGTGATCAGTACTGAAGGTTCTCTGGCATTGCAGTAAGCACTGAGCTTGTTTTCAGTTGTCCCCAGATATGCCAGTTCCTTCAGAAGTTAGAAGTCAGGTGAAACAGAAAATAATTTCTCTGGCAGTTTCCTCCAAAGCTCGAAAATTGTCACTAACCTGCTGTATTTAGTTTTGAGCTTACCTGGGGTGCTGTGACTGATTTGGGAGTTCTCACACAGGCAGTGTGGATTGAATATTGTTCAGTTGGTATCCTTGTAAGGGAATTTGATATGGGCTTTCTATTTGCCACCTTTCTGATGATACCTTGGTACTACCTTCACTTTTTATGCCTCTTAAATTTGTATTTTTAAAACAATTCTGTATATATAGTCATATAATTTTATTCTGATGTATTTAAGTTGATTTTTGCCTATTGACTACTAAAATCAAACTCATTGAACATTTTTACTGATTTTTATAATTTACTTATAGTTTTTTTATGTATGCAAGCACATGATCTGTGTCATTATTGTCTCACCTTAGTTCCCAAAGTAGCATTTTCCTCTTTTTACCACTAAATATATTGACTAGAGTTCATTTTTAGATACTCTTTATTAGATTAAGGATGTTTTCCTCTATTCCTAGTGTGATAAAATGTTTATTCATAAAGAGATATTATTTTTTTTTCAAATGCTTATTCTGCATTACCTAAAATAAATTTTATCATTTTAAAAAATTTTATGTACTATGTAATAATGCTATATAATCTTAAATTATTTAATGTTAATATAATAAAATGTATTAATTTACAATATTTAATCCTTGCATTCCTGGTATAAACTCCAATTGGTAATGAAATATTATGCTTTTATTATATATTGCTAAATTTTATTTTTACTTTTACATTTGTGTTCATGGGTATAATTGACCTATAAATTGCATTTTTAAAATCGCTTCTGTCATATTTTTATACCAATTCTATTCTGGACCCACAAAATGCTGTGGTAAGTATACCCTGAACAATTTGTACAAGATTGGCCATTAATTTTTTCCTTAAATGTTTGATAGAACCTGCCAAGAAAGCCATTATAGCTTTGTGTTTCTTCATGGAAAGATTTTTGCTTATTGATAAAATTTCTTTAAGACTATTTCTTATCGTGTATACCTTGGTAATAAGTATTTTTTCCCAGTCACTTCCCTAATTATTATGATATTGAGCCTCTTTATACTTGTTCATTAGCCATTTGAGTATCTTCCTTGAGACTCTTATATTCATATCCTTTTTCCATCTTAAATTCCTTTTTCCATATTAAATAGTGTTATTTCCCTTCTTATCACTACGTTATAAGTGTTCTTTTTGTATTCTAGATGCCAGGTACTCATCAAATATATCATTTTCTCTCATATTTTCTCATATTGGACAGCAAATATTTTCTTTCATTCTGTGTGTTATCTTTTGTTGACTCTTGGTGTTCTTTGAAGCACAATAGTTTTATTTTTATTTTAATAGCATGAAATTTTTCTACTTTTTCTTTTCTTACTGATGCTTTTTTGTGTCACATCTCAGAAAACTTGGATAAATAAGGGTCTTGAAGTATTATGCACATATAAGTTCTTATAACTTGCACATAAAGAAATCAAAATTCTCAAAGAAATGCAGAATATATAAAGTGAGGTGAATAATTTGAAGTCTACCATCATTTTTGTATGTAACTAACAAATTTTCTGAGCATGATTTATTCAAAAGACTATTCTTCCCCTATTGGATGGTCTCAATTCCCTTTTAGAAACACAATTGACTGTATAGGTTTATTCTTGGACTCTCAATTCTATTCCATTGATTTATATGTCAAAACTTTCACTAACATTACACTTTCTTGATTATTTTTGCTTTATAGTAAGTTTGACACTGAGAAGTATAAATTGTCTTACTTAATCTTTCAGGATTGTTTTGACTACTCTGGATACCACTTAATTCCATGGGAATGTTAGACTCACTAATATTCTGTTATGATGGGGATTGAGTTGTATCTGTAGATCAATTTGGGAAATATTGCATCTTAACAATGTCAAGTTTCCTGATAAGTAAACATGGGGTGTTTGTCCATTTACTTATGTCTTTGTTAAATTTCACTGAAGAATATTTTACAACTTTCAGAATGCAAGTTTTGCATTTCTTTTGTTAAGCTTACTCCTAAGTATTTATTCTTTGAAAATTTTGATAATGGAATTGTTTTGTTAATTTCATTTTTGGATTATTCATTAAAAGTGTATAGAAATACAATTGATTTCTGTGCATCTTTCAACGTTACTAAACTCATTATTTGTTAGTGCTAACAAAATTTTACTGGATTCCTTAGGGTTATGCACATGTAAGTTCTTATAACTTGCAAATAAAGATTGTTTTCTTCCTCCATCATAATTTCACATTCTTTGGATTTTCTTTCTATTTGACCCTGTCCAGCTATTATACTCCATTGATTGCTGGATTATTGTTCTATTGTTCGAAAAAATAATCCCCTGGGGTACTGATGTCTCTGCAAACTAGTTCAATTAAATTGTGATTCCTTTGAAGGAGTAGTTTCTAAGATCCATGTTTGATTTTTTTTTTCTGAGTTCATGTTTTTTTTTTTACTTTATTTTTTAGTTGTAGATGTACACAATACCTTTATTTATTTATATGTGGTGCTGAGGATTGAAGCCAGTGCCTCACATGTACAAGGCAAGCACTCTACCACTGAGCCACAACCCCAGTCCTTGATTTTTTTTTTTTTTCCATTCCTCAGTTCTTTAATACAGATCAGCCATCTTACAGTATAGGCTTATGTTCATTAAATTCATGAATCTCTTCTTCACTTCCTCTCCCCCACAACCTCCACTATTCTTGAGTGTGTCCTTAGGTTTGAAGGTCTCCATATTTCGTTTTTGCAAATGAAATAAGTTCCTTTGAGAAGAGATTGAGAGATGTCTGTTTTAGAACTCACTTCTCACACAAGATGAAATTTTGAACAGGGCTCTAGACCTGCTGGTATGGGACATAATGACTTTCTCTTTGACTGACTTTCATGCTCTAGGAACTGAGGGCATGGTGAAGGGAGGCAGCAGCCTGTGGTGATTTTGGTTTACCTCTCAGAAGTTCTGCCTTAAAAACCAGTGTTTGAGACCCCCTGTAGTCTCAGCATACCACACTCAAATTAAGCTTCCCAATCCCATACCTTGGACACAATTCCCTGGGATTTATCCTTAGCAACAGGCAGGTGGAGTAGGATGACTTTTTGCCCTTTTTAGAAAAAAAAACCCTGGCTAGAAGCTGGAGATGAAATTCTCTCTTCTGGACTGTAGCGGTCTGGAATGGAGACTCCAGAAAGCAGATAATGGATGAAAGCTTGTCTCAAATACCGTAGATTCTCGCTCTTACCACCAAAAGTCCATATTTTTTGGATACATGGATCTGTGTTTGGTGTTTGTCATTAGGATCACTTCCACTTTGGATAATTGCTTTTTGAATAATTTTCACTTTCATTGAGGTGTGGGCCAGTGGAGCTCCTCAGGCAGTTACACTAGAAGTTGGTCATCTCAATTTGTTCTTTGATGAATCATGATTTTATTGTCATGCTTAGGAAATCTTTGGCTAACCCGAGATAATGAAGATCTACCCCTACACTTTCTTCTGTAAGGTTCAAAGTTCTTTGTTTCACATTTAAGTCTGTGGTCCTTTTGGGGTTAATTTTCTTTTGTAAGGTAGATTATATGGATCAAAGTGCATTTTTTTCATATGAGGAGTGAATTGCTCCAACACCATTTGTTGAGAGAATTATCCTTTCTCCACTGAACACCCCTGTTAACTTTGTCAGATAACAATTGATCATATATGTGTGGGCCTACTTTTGGACAATCTATTCTCAAAAATTGATCTACTTTCTATCTTTATCCTAATGCTGTATTATCTTAATCATTGTGGCATTTAAAGTCTTAAGTTTATGAAATGTAAATTCTCTAATCTTGCTTGTATTTTACAAAGTTGTTTACTAATAAAGTAACTTTACATGTACATTCAATTGTAGAATCAGTGTGTCAATATCTATATGATAAAATATGCTGAACATTTGATTGGGATTTCATTCAACCTATAATTAAATTTGTAGAGACTTGAAAAACCTAACATTATTAGGTCTTCCAATCAATGAACATTGTACAAGACTATTTAGGTTTTCATTTATTATTTCACTTATTTTTACAGCTTTTAGTATTCAAATGATGTATGTATTGGGGTAGATTTAGATTTAAGTACCTTTTTTCTCTTTTAAATAATAATTTAAAAATTCTAAATTCTAATTGTCCATTGCTGGTGTACAGAAAGTAAACAAAATTGATTTTGTATATACTTATATTTTTTACTCTAGATAAATACTTTATTAATAATGCTTAATTCTAGATTTTTTTCATAGATATTTTGGACTTTTCAACATATATATACATGTCATCTGCGAGTAGGGACAAATTCTTTCTTTAAAAACTATATTTCTTAGCCAGGTGTGGTGGTGCATGTCTGTAATCCCAACTAATATATATAGAGAGTACATTCTAATAAAAATGTGGAGAATATTTTAAAAATCAATATAGAATGGTGGTCAGCAGAGGTTAGGAAAGGTTGGGGAGAGGATATAGGGAGGTTGGTTAATGGGAACCAATACACAGTCACATGGGAGGAGTCCCAGTGTTCTACAACACATCAGGATGCTTACAGTTCAAAACCATCTGTAAGTGTGGTGGTGTATGCCTGTAATCCCAGCTCAGGAGGTTGAGGCAGGAGGATTGCAAATTCAAAGCCAGCCTTAACAATTTAGCACCCTTGGGTTTAATCCCTGGTACCAAAAAAGAAAAAAAAAATCTGTAATATATTCTGTGTCCAAAATTTTACAATCTTAAGGAGCAAACATAAAATCAATTCCAAAACACTACAATAGTTTTGAATACACATTTTTATTAAAAATGAGAAAAGAGAAATTAAAAGTTATCAACACAAAGAAGTTGATAAATGTTTCAGGAGAGGGGAGTGCTAACTACACTGATTTGAGCATTATATATTGTACACATGTATTGAATGATTACAGTATGCCCTATGAATATGTGCAGTTTTTATATGTCAATTAAAAAAAATAAACAGGCTAAGGTTGAAACTCAATCGTAGAGCACTTGCTTAGAATGCGGAAGGTCCTGGGTTCCATGCCCAGCAGCATGTGCTTGACCCCCAGCTTTGTAAAAAAAAACAAAACAAAATAAAACAAATACCCCAAACACAAATAAATAAAAAAAAACTATAATCAATAATGGGAGGATGTTAAATAAAATTTGAAACAGAAAAAAAAATATTTCTCAAATACATCTTTTTTTCCTTTCTCTTCTTGAGATTTAAATAATGTGTAATACCATTTAGTATTGCCCCACAGCCCTTGGATATACTTTTCTTTTGGGGATTTTTATTCCTTTTATTTTATTTTTTTTCTTTTTAGGTTTCTATTGGCTTATCTTCAAATTGACCTCAATTCTTATCTTGACTGTCTACTAATGAGCTGTTGAGGGCATTTCTCATCTTTTGTCAGTTTTTCATTTCTAGTATTTCCATTTATTTCCTTCATATCACTTCCAACTCTCTGCTGAAATTATCCCTCAGATTTTGCATATTCCCAGATTTTCTTTTAGAGTAATTAGCATATTTATGATTATTGTTTTAAATTTCTCACCTGATAGTTCCAGCTTCTTACTTTTTCATAAGACTTATATTTGTTTTTTAATTTTTTAAAAAATGTATTTATTTTATTTATTTATTTTTATGTGGTGCTGAAGATTGAACCCAGTGCCTCACACGTGCCAGGCAAGCACTCTACCACTGAGCTAAAACCTAGCCCTAGTTTTGGGGGGGCCAGGGTTTGTTTGTTTGTTTTTGTTTTTGTTTTATTTTGTACCAGAGATTGAACTCAGGGTCACTCAACCACTGAGACACATCCCCAGCCCTATTTTGTATTTTATTTAGAAACAGGGTCTCACTGAGTTGCTTAGCACCTCACCTTTGCTGAAGCTGGCTTTGAACTCATGATCCTCCTGTTTCAGCCTCACGAGCTGCTGGGATTACAGGTGTGCCCCACCTCGACCGGCTATTTTTTTTTTTTAACAGACATTAGATAGTAGATTGATGTAAATCATTTTCATGCTTGGAAGCGAGCCCACTTTTTCTTCTGTTGGGTCTTTAATGTAGATGTTTATTAATTGAGTCAGGAGGTGGGCTGGGACTGAGGGTTAGTTTTGCAATGGTTACCCTCATGATACAACGGACTTCAGATTCTAACGATACCTTGTATTTAGATGAGGGCTGTTTTGCTACAGCTTTTACTTCACTATCTCCTAAGGAAGATGCTATCCCATCTTCACAGTTAGGCTTTTTTTTTTTCCCCCATGGACAGAGAAGAAGTTACTATACCACTAAGAAACTTTCCCAAGAGCCTCCTGTCTTCCTTGTGAATACCTGGTAAGATTTATTTTAATTTTTAACTTCATATGTGAAAATCATATAAAACATTTGAAGTCTATTACAACCTGTTTGCTGTCTTTTAGAATTCTTTTATTCTCTGGGGTAGTTTTGGCAACTATTCACTAGAGTTTTCCAGGTATATTGTATTGTCATCTGCAAACAGAGAATAGTTCTACTTCTTTTTTAAGTCTTATGCCTCTAGTTGTTATATATGATTGCATTGGCAGTATGTTAAGTAATAGTAGAAGTTTAAAAAAAAAAAAATCTTGCTTTGTTCCTGACCTTAGTATGAATGTTTTTTAGTGTTTCTGCATTAAGTAAATCACTGACTTTAGGACTGAAGTATTTACATATCATCATGATAAGGCTGTATTGATCCATAATTTCAAGGCTAAGGAAAAATGGGTGTTGAAAATTTTTAAAGCCTTCAACTTACTAATGTAGTCAGTTTTAATAGATTTCTTATTATTTAATCATCATATTCATGGCATAGAATTTCTTTTCACTGTAGTACTGACTTAGTTCTGTGGTTTGGGGAAGTCCTTATTTTCCTTTTGGTTTTGATTTTCTGTGACCAGAGCACATTTCAAATTATACTTCCTCAGAATAAGTTCATGGGAGGTTAACTTTCTTGTATATTAAAATTTTTTTTTAATTTTCATACCTAATATGTTGGCTGACTGAATCATTTTTAAGTCAAGACAATTTTCACTCAAGACTTGAAGGAAGTGCTCTATTTTTCTTTTGCATACTGCATTTAATCTCATTCCTCTGCCAGAGACCTGTGCCACCTCTGTCCCCTCATCTTCCAAAAAGATTCATGATGAAGTGCCCAGGTGTGGATTTTTTTTTCTCAATCATCCTATTAAGTAACTCAGAGGAATTCTAAATTTGAAACCTCCTAAAACAAATGCTAGAATGAGATGGATATCATTACCCTAAGTGCATGTATGAAGACACGAATGGTGTGAATATACTTTGTATACAACCAGAGATATGTAAAAATGTGCTCTATAAGTATAATATTGAAATGTAAAGCATTCTGCTGTCATTTATAACAACTTAGAATAAATAAAATAAAATAGAATAAAACCTATTCCTTTCTTTTTTTAGATTAAAAAACAAAGCTTATTCCCTCTTTACTTATGATTTCCCACTGTAGCAAACAAAAGAGTGGGCCACCAAAGGTGACACATCCTAGTCCCTTGAACCCATGAATATGTTATCTTACAGGGAAAAAGAGACTTTTTGGATGTGATTAAACTAAAAATCTTGAGATGGACAGACTTCCCTGTTCTGTCTTGTTGAGCTCAATGCTCATCAACGGGTATCCACAGGTGGAAAGGAAGCGGTCAAGATCGGGAAAGGGATGTGACAGTAGAAGCAGAAGGAGAAAGAATGGCACAATGATGGAAGCAGACATCCTGGTCAGCTACACTGCTGACCTTGAAGAGAGAGGAAAGGGCCATGAGCCAATGAATGCTGGCAGCCTCCAGAGGCTGGGAAAGGCAGGGAAATGGATCCTCTCCTATGGTTTCCAGAAGGAATGTAGTACTCCTAACACCTCCATCTTAGGATGTCTGACCTCCATAGCTGCCAGACAATGAATTTATGTAGCTTTAAGTCACTAAGCTTGTGCTACTTTGTTATAGAAGCAATAGGGACCAATATATCTACCCCCAATTCTTTGTTTCTGTTCAAATTCTGGATAGACACATTTAGATGGGCTGGATCAATGCATGCATTTCTTAACTGTTCCATCATACTCTTCATTTTTTGTCTTCTTTCTCTAAAGTCTAGGGAATTACTTCGATTATATTTTCCAACTTTTTCCTGATTTTTAACAGATTTCGACAGTCATATTTTTAATCTCTCAACTTCTTATTATTCCCTGACTTTTCCTTTTTTGTAGGTTTCTGTTCTTGTTTTGTGAATGCAATATCTCCTCAAATGTCTCAGGTGTTAAATTTTACTCTTAGCTTCTATTCACTGCTTTTCCAATCAATTTCTTCCAGGAGCAGTGGTAAGTCTGCTCATCTTGGTTCTTCTGTCTTGTGGTGATTACTTCCTTGGTTACCTGGTTGTATATACATATGAAAGATAAAACTATTACCTATCAATAGTTGGCAAGGGTTCCCTTCATGTTTCCCATTTCTGTTTATTCAGTAGGCCTCTCCCCTTCCTGGGAAGGTTAGGTTGAGTTCTCCAGGAAGGGATAAATTGTAATAACTGACAGCCTTCACTAGAGGGTACCAAGCTCCCTTGTCTCTATTAAAATAACAAATTAATGGGGCTGGGGTTGTGGCTCAGTGGTAGAGCACTCACCTAGCATATGTGAGGCACTGGGTTCAATCCTCGGCACCACATATTAAATAAAAAGATATTGTGTCCACCTAAAACTAAAAAATATTTTTTTAAAAAATTGATGAGTGGTTTTACTCTAGTGGATACTAACCCTCCTCCCAAATTCACCTTAGTTTCTTAGCAAGATTCCTTCGTTTGGACTGTTATAACACAATATCATAGACTGTATGGCTTAGAAACAATTGAAATTTATTCCTCACAGTTTTGGAGGCTAGGAAATCCAAGATCAAAGTGACGGCAGACTCAGTGTCTGACAAGGGCTCTCCTCCTCATTCATAGGTGATGCTCTGCTTGCTGTGTCCTCATATAGTGGAAAGGAAGAGGAAGATTTCTAGGGCACTAATCCCATTGATGCAGGATCCACCCTCATGACCTAATCACCTCTTGCAGACCCATCTCCTAATACCATCACCTTGGGAGTTGGGTTTCAACATATGAGTTTGCGGAGAAATTAACTTTCAGTCGATAGCACAAGCACATCATTGGTTCTGTCCTGGTGCAAACACCAGAACACATCCTCTCTCTCGTGCATAGTGGAGCTGGGGTTAGAGGTGAACAAAGAATTCACTCCTTCTATCTCCTGGCCCACTTCTATTCTCATAATATGGGCCCTGAGCTTTCATTCCCTCCAGGGTGTTTAAGGAGGGTAACATCTCTTTCCAAGGCCCCTCTTCCCTGCCACATATAATCTCTTCTGCTAATTTACTGGGTTGCAGTCACCTCTGCTTTGGTGTGTAAATCTGCATGATCAGACCGGTCTTTTTACTTTCTCGAAGTCCATGAAAGCCAGGACCCACTGGTACTCACCTGTGCCTCCTACTCCCTTTCACTTATCACTGCAATTATGTTATTTAGCTATTTCTAGGGAGGCTGAAGTGGGAAGGAAGTACAGGGGGTGTTCAGTCTTCCCTCTACATGCCAAGGTGGGGCAATCTTCCAGTCTGTCTGTATGTCCCTGACAGTCAGTCAACACCATACTCACGGTAACATGTCGGTTTGTGGGAGGAGTCTTCTTCCCTGGCAAGAACAGAGCAGTCCCATAAATTAATTGTCTTCATTCAGCTATGATGCTCCAGCCCAACATTACCTATAACCATTGGCTAACTTCTTGCATGAGAAACATAATTGACTGTAAACTTTCTGAGAGACGATTATCTTTGGCTCTGGGTTAAAGAAACCCTGACACAGTAGTAGTATTAAAAAGGCAGCAGTTTACTCAATGTGGGAGGTAGAAAGTCTAAGTCTATTCTGGAGGCTACCCCATGTCAGGGACTCAGGCTCCAATTATCTGGGGTTGGCCTACATGGTGTCATGGCCCATGATGACTGCTGTAGCTCCAACCATCGTATTCACATTTCAAGTAGCAGAAGTAGAAAAAGGGAGGAAAAGTTCACAAATTCCTTTTAAAGTCACATTCTGGCCTGGAGGCTGCTCATGACATTGCACTCACCACCCCCACCCCACCCAGTTGGCCAGATTTGGTCCAGAGTGTCATGTGCCAAGCTTAGAATTAAAGGTTAAATTATTAAGGAAGGGAATATGTATGCTGAGGGTCCTGACAGGTGCCATATCTCCTTTATGATTTTTCTTCTCCCAGTCTAGAGACAAGAATTATGGAGGCATGCTCAAGAATATTTGCCATCCACCCAGTTTTATTGTAGCCTTTGGTTCCAAATACATCACTCCATGTTACCCAGACCTGAGCAAAAGATCTTGCCCTAAATTGGTTCAGAGTAGAAAAGACACTAAAGAATCAGGATCATCAGTGACCATATCCACAGTCAAAACAGTGGGAATGAAGACTGTCGGTTTGAATCCACCACAGAGTGGCAAAGAGAAAGCAAATGGAAAATAAGTTGTTTCCCCAAAGGCCTTTGTGTAGCCTGCCCCTCGCTCATCCGTTCTTCCTGCTGGGTCCCCAGGGCCCTGGCCCTGGGCTTCAGTTCAGCTGCAGAGAACGATGCTGGCCCAGCTGCTTATGAAAGAAGAAAACAGTTCACAATACCCTTGACTGTCCCTCCCATGTAAACATTTTTAAAGGATTTTTTTCCCACATTTTAGCATTTTGTGTTTTGATAAGGCCCATTTACTGCTGTTGGCTGAGCCAGAACAGTCTACACATCCCAGGGGAGGGCCTGCAGGAATAGAAAGAATTCCAGACTAATGAGCTGCAGGAGTACGTGTTTGGTGACAAGCTGTGAACCCTGGGCCTGCCTCCCCACGCTCCGCCCGGGCTTTGTGTGGCAGCTGCTTCCAGGAGACAGCTCCTTCATTCCTGGCAGTTGGGACAGTATGGCAGCCCTGGAGCCCAAGTCTGACAACGAGGCAGGATGTGACCACGGAGCCCTGCTCCAGATGGGGACACTGGAGCTGGTCAGACTTCCAGAGTGTCTTCTCTACATTAAGCCATCACTCTCCCCAACTGGAACTGCCTTCCTGGGCCTTGATCATCTGGGACTACCCTGGGAACTTTGGTTTGAAGTCTCAGCCCAGCCTTGTCACCATAGCATCTGAGGCGTCCTGAGTGCACCAGTTTCATCCCCATAACCACAGTGGCATGGGTCCCCTGCTGGAGAGCACCTCCCAACATCCACTCCTCATCCTGCTTTCAGAGGCTGGCAGGGTGGGCTCCCCTAGAGGGGTCACCTTCAGAGAGCACAAGGACCTACCCAGGGTCAAGAGGCTGGGGAACAAGAGTACTAGGAGTTGAACCTATGTCTTGGGCTCACAGCCTGCTGGGGTGGGCATCAGTGCCTGCCATTCATCCACCCATAAGCCACTTCTCCTCTGGGGTGTATTATATTTTCCAAAGTTGACAGCAATAGAATTCCTACCAAAGTGCCCTTCTTACAAGGAGACTCTAACAGTCCTGCTCAGAGGTGAGATCCAGCTTCCCTCCTCTCGAATCTAGGCAGGTGTGCCATTTGGGGATCAGTGACACTACATGACTTCTGAGGCTAGGTCACAATGGGGAAGAGTTTCTGCCTGGTTCTTTTGGGATATTCCCATGCTGTGAGGAAGCTCAAGCTGGCCATGGGGAGGCTGGGTGGCAGCTAGATCACTGCATGCAGATGCCTGCTGTGGTACGGCTGGGGCAAGCTCTCCATCTCTGAGCCTAGTATCCTCCTTTGTAAAATGGGCAAGATATAGTCTTTTTCTCACTGAGTTACTAGGATCAAATTCCCGTGGGAAGGGCCCATCCCACCCCACACACAAGGTGGCACCCTGCTCCCTAGCAGAGG
The DNA here is from genome assembly GCA_025594165.1 of Tamias sibiricus. Taxonomy (NCBI): domain Eukaryota; kingdom Metazoa; phylum Chordata; class Mammalia; order Rodentia; family Sciuridae; genus Tamias; species Tamias sibiricus. The sequence continues at coordinate 137,846,788 of CM046659.1, forward strand.
GTTTTACACCAAGCTCATGCCCCTGCATCTAGAGGGTACATTTCAAGTCCTAGCGGTATGCTCAATCCCTCTCCACCCAGAACAGAAGACCCATCACCTCCTTCACCCCTCCCCACACATGCCCCACCCTGACTCAGGCCTGCTTGAATACATCACCCAACAGGGGGCATCAGACCCAAGGAATGGGCAGTGCTTTAATGAAAAAAGCATCATTTTGCAGGCTAGAAGACAGTTCTCTTCATATATCCATGGGACTGAGAACAATGCTTCCCTCAGAAAGTCCCCTGGTAAGTGCTCAAGCCCATAACTCAGAGTCAACTCATCTTCCCTTTTTATCTCCCCACTCCCAGCACAACAATCATACCCAGCCTGTGAGTCTTAAGAGAGCAGTGGACATCCAACTACTCTTACCCTATACCATCCATCCTAGGCTAGGATACCCCTCACCTCTCTCCTGGATCCACCCTCAGCCTGGTTTCCTACTTCCACACATCCCCCCATCCTCACCCCGTTTTCCATGCAATGGAATAATCCAATTAAAACCCATCTTGGAACCTGTCACCCCTCTGTTGGAACCCTGAGAGGCTTCCCATTTCCCTGCAGATGTGCCTCACCCCCACCTCTCACCTCCTCTGGTCCCTCTTCCTAACTCCTCAGCTCAAGCCCCTGTCTTCTTGCTGTCCCCACTATACCAGACACTTTCCTCTCCGAGAAGGACCTAGTGTCTGAGTTCTCTCTGCCTGGAAAACCCTTTTCAAGCCTCGCTAAATCACCTTTTTCAGATCTTTATTTAAAAGTCACCTGATCAAAGAGACAACCTCAATTTGCCTATATACCCACTACCCCTGTCTTTAGGGTCTCCTCTTTGTCTTTGATTTCTATTTATCATGGTTGCCACCTGACCCACATACTTAGTACAATTTGAGCATCACTAATCGGAAAAACCCAAAATCCAATACTTTTTGGCTGTCATAGCGCTACAAATGGAAAATTCCACATCCTGAAACTTTGTTTCATGCACAAAATTATTTAAAATATTCTATAAAATTACATTCAGACATATGACACACACAAGAGTTTCCTGTTTAGACTTGGGTGCCATCTCCACAATATCTCATTATCTACATGCAAATATTCCAAAATCCAAAGCACTTCTGGTCCCAAGCATTTCAGATAAGGGATGCACACCCTGTATTTATTGCTCCTCCTCAATTAAAATACAAGGGTGAAAGTGAAGGCAGGGCTCTGTTCTCATCTGTTCCTGGAAAGGCATGAAGTGGAAATGTACTGTGTCCCCACTGATGAAGTCCAGGTAGAGAAAGAGGAGAGTGGGGATAGAATGAGAGAGTAGGACCCAGCAACTGGCTAGCTGTGAGAACTGGGTGGGGAGGCCCCAGCCTTGCTTCACCCTAGACCATTTGCTTTCTGCTCCAGTGTGTCCAGCCAGCACTAATGGCAGCCTGGGATCTGAGTCTCCCTTTTGGTGGTCAACACAGAGGGAAGCCTCTGATTGAGGGACAGAAACCAAGTTCACAAGAGACAGCCGAAACTGTGAGGGATCATCCAGAGAACAAGGGGTAGAAGCATTGAATCCAGTGTGGCAGACCTGAAGCCCAGAGCAGGCTTCTTAGCCCTCCTTGTGGCTGATCCTGGCAGACCAGAAAGAATAAATGCTCTGTGCACAAATGGCCCTTAAACCATGGGACCCTCCCTCTCAGTGTCTGGGTTCCTCTGCCCCACAGGGACCCCACCCTGGCACACCTACCCACCCAAGGTGAGCTAGCTCTGACTCAGACCCCACCCATTGTCCTGTACCAGAGGTGGAAGGAGGTTAGTGAAGGTTTCAGCGCCCTTGGACCTCATCTGGGGGCAGGCCTGGACCTGGAGCAGTGGGTGTCAAGGAATCCCCCAGGGCTGGCCTTAGCACCTGTGTGGGCAGGATGGCTCTGGGAACCCAGGGGGATTATGTCGCGGTTTGGCAGGCTGACTGCAGAAAACTCAGTGGTGCAGCTACCAACTCCCATCTGCGGGGGAGGGGGGTGCTTGTTTTCGAAAGGAGTCCAGCTCCCCTGGACGGGGCTTGGGCAGCACGGCCCCCTGAGATCCATGCTCCATTTCTCTGCCCAGCCTGTACTTCCTCCAGGACAGCCAGTACCACCCTTTCCAGGACGGCAGGGTGAGGGGCTCACACTCTGCCTGGGACACACAGAATCCTCTGGCCAGCGTAAGGCTAAGCTCCTTGGGCACAGTCTCCAGGAAAACCCACCTGATGACGCAACCCGCCTGGCAGAGCTGATCAAAGGGAGCTGCGTGGGCGAGCGCTCAGACGACCACAGGGCTTGCCCAGCGCTTCCGGGCCTGGCTGCGGGCTCTGCCCGCCCATTGGGCGCCTGTGGCAGCCAGGGCGAGGGGAGCGGCAACTTGGTAGACTCCTTCTGCCTCTTCTAAGCTCCAATAGCCTTGGTGTCCTGCTTGGTTCCTCCAGGGCCTAGGCTCCTTTTTTCAAAGTCAACCCCTGGAACTATGGTCCAAGAAAAAGGTGGCTTGGAAGAACTTGGTCGCAGTGTAGTCCTTGGAGTTCTAGTATGAGAGGGTCGCTCTTTCCCTGTGGAGCTCAGAAACCAACATGACCTGGCTCCAGGTAGAACCCTGGGGTTGGAAGCAGCAGCACCCAACATGTTCCTGGAACAGAAGCTGGATGGGAGCCTGGATGCTGGCTGCCGGGTACCCAGATGCCAGCAGCTGGCTTGGTTTGGTTACCTTCTTCCCCATACCATCTAATGTTGCTAAGGGTAACCCACATTGTTTCTGCTCTCCCCCTGGGTAGTCCTGTCCCTCTGATGCTTGATATGTGACCTGAAAACATGAAAACATCAATTATGGGCTCCACCCAGAACATGAGGCGCTTTGTGGTGGGAACCTGTCCAGGCAAAGGTCTTATCCCAGAGATCAGGCAAATTACTGGGTAGCCATCAGAGCAGAGCCTGAGCACCAATGTGTGAGCAGAAGACACCTTATTAGGCTAATTATGGGCTCCTGGGCTCCCCAGTACTGCGTAATACATAAGATAAAGTCTGGGTCGGCCAAGGGAGCAGCTCCAAGGTGATGTTTTCCTTGGGAGGTGAGTTTGCCAAAGATCCTCAGGCTGAATCATGGGGCTGGAAGACATGATGGGAGGAGTTGATCCCCCAAAGACCTGAGAGGTTTGCAGATCCCACCCCCACTCCCAAACCTTGCCCCCACCACACACACACTTTCTCATCTGTAAAGTTCATCCCACTGACATTTTGATGTGCCAGACAGGAACTGCTGGCCACGAGATACAATCAACAATTATAATGATGATGATGGTGTTAGTGATATAACTAATAAGATAAGCTTTACATTGTACACAGATTAGCTCATTTAGACCTGGAAACAAATTCATCCTCGTTTTAAACGTGAGGAGACTGAGACTCGTGGATGTTAAGCGATTTGCTAGCAGCAATGAGAGCCAGAAAATCAAGAAGCAAGACGGGTCCTAAAGGGTAAACCGGATCACAGACCTCACAGAATGGACGAACTTGTGGCAAGTGGAGAACCCAGGAGTCCCAGCGACCTTCCCTCAAGGGCAGATGACTTGAAGGCCACTGGCTCCGCCTTCTCCAAGGCTGCTAGGCCTCTTGGCTGGCAGCCTCTGCAGCTTGTCACTGGGGAGCTAAGAGTGCAAGGGAGTTGTGGGCGGGGCCTGGAGAATGCAGCTGGCGGGTGGGCGTGGTCTGCTGCTCACGCAGGGCTTTTAGGGTAGGGTAATTAGCCTGGCTGCTCAGGCTGGGCGGAGTGCCTGGAAGCCTGATAGGCCCAGCCGCACTCTTGATGGCCCTGGACCTGGCATGCTCTCACCCACCCACTGCCACTTGCCAGGGACAATGTCAAGCCGCAGGGGAAATGATCTCTGGGACTCTAACTGTGGCAGTGTCAGAAGATAAATCTGCACTGGAGAAGGCCCTGCAACTTCGGCCAAAGCTTCCACGGGGAAACCTTTCTTGCCCAGCCAGCCTCTTCTTCAGCCCTGTAGTCCCTCGTTGGCCTATCTGTATATACAAGGCCTGACACCTCCTCCCCTTCCTGCCACCTCCTCCCCTTCCTCTCTGAGCACCCCATATCACACTCCCAGCCCATTCTCCAGATCCCAGAACCCTCCTCACAGCCCATGTGTCCCTCTTGGGCTGGGAAGCCTGGAGGACAGGAATAAGGACTCATTCGTTGCTACGGAAGGGTCCACCAGGCTGGGACAGAACCAAAGACATGACAAGACAGACAAGACAAAAGACCCTACCTTTGGGGCCACCAGGAAACAGACTCCAGGTCCCTCCCCTAAAATCCTTGCATCTCCTATGCCACTACACCAGACTTGGGTTCATTTTTATTTTTATTTTTTATTTATGTGTTTGTTTTTGCAGTATTGGGGATTGAGCCCAGGGTCACTCTATCACTGAGCTATAGCCTCAGCCCTTTCTATTTTTTTATTTTGAGACATGGTTTCTGCTAAGTTACAGAGACTGGCTTCCAACCTGCCTCAGCCTCTGGAGTGGCTGGGATTACAGGCCTATCTGCTTCACCACGTGTTAAATTTTTAAAAGAGTATGCATGTCAAGTTCCTCAATGTTGGACCCAATAGGCTTAAATGGACCTGCCAATCTCCTTTCATTGCTTTATTTTTTCATGAAATAAAAAGAATGGACACAGCCTTGGTTTGTAATGCTGATTTTCAGGGTATTATCAGGACCAGCAACAACAGCAGTCCCTGAGAATCTGCTGGTATGCCCGGGCCCTTCCCTGACTCACTGAATTAGAAACTCTGTGTTTAACAAGCCCCACAGAAGATTCTGATGCCAGTCATGGTATGAGACCTCATGCTTTAGAGCTTCCTTCTGTCAACCCTCAAACCTGAGCCCCACCATTGATTCCCACAATTCTCTTCCTCCTGAGTTCAGCAGCTCCCTCAAAAGCTGCTCCAGAGCTCCCCATCAGTTCCTTTTGTCTCTGAACCACAAACATCTGTGACTCCTGGATCTCCTAATCTTTCTAAATGTCTCTTTCATCATTGGTGGAATTTGGGTGTGTTACTGATGTGGGGTCAAAGCCCCTCCTTGGCTTAACAGGCTGAAAGCCCCTACCCTATAAAAACTCATCTGTCGTCAGGCTGGAGGTCACAAATCTATCTCTGTTCTGGACTCCATTCTTCAAAGGCAGTGCCAAGCTTCTAAGCAGGGACAGAATAGGGCACTCTGCAACCTTAGCTCACCAGAGACATACGGAACAGAAAGACCATGCAGAGGTGAGGATGACTTTCACAGCAAGGTACACAGACCTACACTCCCAGAGGCCACCTGCCTGGGTACTCTGAACCTCCTCCACTGCCTCAGTTCACATCAGTGCTGATAGCATTCAATTTCATGGTGGACCCAATCCCCTATCCAACTACCATGCTGAAAATGTGAGGCAGATCACACAGGTGCAAAAAGCTCCTGGAGCTACTCAACCATATCCCCATATTCCAGGGCAGAGCCTTTCAAGTTCCTACTGGGCCCTGCCATCTCACTCACCCTTTCTGTGTCCCCATGTCCAGCTAAACCAGCCATCAGACGATGTATGGCTTCTGTATCAAGTATGCCCTTTGCTCCTAAACCCCACACACACTGGTACTTCCTCTCCACCCAATTCTGTGCATCTCCTGGGTCTTTGTGTCTTTTCTTTTGAAGTAGTACCTTGTGTCCCTGTCATCTCCCTGACAAAGTCCTCCCTCCATTCCTTGAAGGCTATCTTACTACATTTTCTATATATATAACAAAATACCTGAGATTGGGTAATTAATGAAGAATAGAAGTTTATTTGGTTTATGTTTCTGGAGGTTATAAATTCCAAGAGCATGGTGTGGCATCTGGTGAGGGCTTTCTTGCTGCATCATGACATGGTGAAGCATAAGACTGAGCAAGCATACGAGCTTGAATCTTTCTTCCTCTTCTTACATAGCCACCAATGCCATCATGGGAACCCCACTATCATGACCTCATCTAATCCTAACTATCTCCCAAAGACCTCACCTTCAAATATCATTAACATATGAATTTGAAGATTAAGTTCCCAACACATGTATTTTGGAGGACAAACATTCAAACCACAACAAGGGCTCATCCATCACTCATCTGAAAGTGTTCTCTGCCACTTTCCCAGCCCACTTTCCCAGCCTCTGCCACAGGTTCAGGTACATGGGTTGCATGAGTCAGAGAATGCAGCTCTGTTCATAAGGAGCTGAGCAACACTGGCCAAGTGATCCTGTGAGCTTCAGTTTTCTCACCTGTACAGTAATACTTCCCACATGTTCTTTATTCATTCCCACGCTCAATAAATATCTATTGCACACCTACTAGAATATTAAACGTGTCTCAGACACAGAGGAGGCTTTTGCGTGCACTGAGCATTTTGATGGAGGAGACAACTAACAACCAACAAAAACCATAAATATAACAAAATAGCAGACAGGGGAGAAGGAAAAGAAGATAAAATTTCAAGAAGAAGCAACAGAGACTCCTTCAGACTGGGTAGTCAGGGGCCTCTGAGAAGAGAGGAAAGGCAAGAAGGAGCTGGCAGGGACAGGTCGGATGGAGAGGGAGCAGCCAGTGCAGCCTCTAGACCAGAGCCCTTCAGTTATTCCAGGGACAAACAGGCCAAGAAGGCTAAATGGTGGTGAGGAACAGGAGACAGTGATAGAGGCAGTGACAGATCTGCCCCAAGAGGGCAGCAAATTCAGGTGGTCACAGCCACTGTGCAGAGGGCGGTGATTCTGAGTGATGGGAACAGGTTGGTGGCGATAAGTAGTGGTGACATTTTTAAATGACCTCTTTGGCTGTGGTGCAGATAGACTGAAGATACAGCCAGACAGACTGTTGGCTACATGCCAGTGCCAATGGCAAAAAACAGCCCTGGCTGGACAGTAGGGCTAAACCCCCTGTGCCAGAGCAGTAAACAGAATTCCCTAAAACCCCACTCCAGCCTTTTGCCCCATGCCCATTCAACAGGAGATGCTGAGATCCTCAAAGGGTACATTTTGTGCATACAATTCAAAACCTTTTATTTAGCATTTAAAATTCTATAAATTCATATTCATTAAAGGTACAAATGTAAAAGTTCTAGTTCTTTCTTTAGCTTTTAAATTTAATTTATTAATGTTCTTATTTTATAAAGAAGCATAGAAGCCAGGTGGGGTGGCACTTGCCTGTAATCCCAGCAATAGGAGGCTGAGGCAAGAGGATTGCAAGTTTTAGGCCAGTCTCAGCAAGGCCCTAAGCAACTTAGTGAGACCCTGTCTCAAAGATAGGAGAGGGGCTGGTGATGTGGCTCAGTGGGTAAGTGCTCCTGGGTCTAATGCCCAGTACCAAAAAACAAACAAATAGAAACCCTTTATTTGTACATTTATTTTTTTTTTCTTTCCATTTTTTTATTATAACTTGTTATACATGTTTACAGAGTACGTTTCATTTTGTACATTTAATTTTAATTTGCTTTTGTTAAGAAGTCCTCCACTGGGGCTGGGGTTGTGGCTCAGCAATAGACCTCTCACCTATCCTGAGTACCACATAAAAATAGATAAATAAAATAAAGGTATTGTGTTCAACTACAACAAAAAAATAAATATATTTTTTAAAAAGTCCTCTATTGATCTCATTAATAAGAAATAAAGAAGAGGAAAAGAAAAAAAGAAAAGAAAACCCTTAAGTATTAGTTATAAATCTGACACATTAAAATATCATGACAATTCTCTAAGTGTCCCAATATTTTATAAGATTTAGATTTCAAGTTTAAAATCTCAAATCTAAGTTAATTATTCAATTATAACTTTAAATTTTCAGTAAAAGGCTAGCCTATGATTCTAATGAGCTGGATTATCTTAAACATGGCAAATGCTGACAAAACCCAATGCACGTGTGTAATAATGTTAAATTGTGGGTTTGATTCTCGTTAACCTTTGGATGAATGATTCTACGATTTTGTCATCCAGGACAGTATCAGAGTTACCTTCCCAAGGCATGTTGGGTTACATTCTTGGTTGGAAGAGTGTTTAATGGAGTGGCCCTGCTTGGCACCCGCCAGGGGACTAAGTCTGTGTTAGGATTGCTCTGCCCATTCCTTCCATGTGGCAGGAAAGGGGGAGTCCTCCTCTTCAAGTCCCTGATACTGGTCACAAGTCACATAATGGACATCTCTTTTCAGGAAGTTCACAGCCCCCATCCTGGTGGCGCCATGCTTTATTGTATCCTGCTGGTCATTTATTGCTTCATTCAGTTCTGGATTTTCTTCCAGACTTTCCAGAGCCAACAGGTATGTAAGTGGCATCTTGATGACTCTTCCCTACCTGGTGATACCTGACTGAAGCTGCTTGGTAGTGTTCTTCCCCAAGGGCTATGGTTTGAATATAAGGTGTCCCCGGAAAAGCTCCTGCATTAATGCAGGAATATTCAGAGGTGAAATAATTAGATTATGAGAGCTACAACCTAATCAGTCTGCCCAGTTTGAATGGACTGACTGAGTGGTAACTGTAGGTGTGTGAGGGATGGGGACTTGAGGCGATGGGTCACTGGGGACATGACCTGGAAGATTCCCTCCACCACACACGTCTGCCATGATGTGCTTGCTGCCTCACCTTGGGCCCAGAGCAGTGGAGTCACCCGCTGTGGATTGAACATCTGAAATCATGAGCCAAAATGAACTTTCCCTCCTCTAAGTTGATCCTATCAGGCATTTTGGTCACTAAAAAAAACCTCTCTTACACACTGAGCCCTGGTGATCTTCTCCCTAATCAGGGTATATTCTCCCTGAGGCAACTGTGCCGCTAGTGGCCCCAGCCTGCCCCAGCCAGATTTCCAGCAGCAGGATAGGATGACAGGGTGTCCCAACTCGCTGTGAGTCCTGAATATGAATCTGTGCAGGGAACAAGCTCCTTTCACCAGCCATGGCTGCCCTCCCAGAGGCAGCGTCCCCTCAAACTTCTCCTTGCCACTGGCATGTTAGGAAATGTCCCTGTATCCCTCCCTCCAGTTGCTTCCTGTATTGGGCTGAGGGCCAGACATAGAGGGTTTTCTCAGATACCAGCTTCTTGGGCGGCCTGGGGAACAGTGAGGAGAGGGTTCTCCACCTGACTTTCTGATGCCAGCAAAGAGAGTGTGAGAAAGGGCATCACAGGTGCTCTGGATGCAGACTGCAGTGCAGAAGAGCTGCTGTCTTCCTCCTAGGCTGAGGGAGTTGCTGCCTCAGGAAGCAGAGGCCTGATTTACCCGTGACAGATTGATGGGCCCAGGCCCAGGACACTTGCATCAAGGGCTCTGAGGGTCAACGGTCAAAGAGGCTAGCGAACATGGAACTCTCACCACTATTTTTACTTAATTTTATCAAATTAATTTTGATACGATATTATTAAATGATAGCAAAAGTATAGATAAAATGTGCACTCGAATGATCAGAGAAATGTGAAGCAGAACCACAGTAAGATACCACTTCACATCCAGTAGGATGGCTGTTATCAAAAAATGGACAATAACAAGTATGAAGCCATGGAGAAATGAGACCACTCCTATATCACCAGTGGGAAAGTAAAATGGTGCCGCTGCAAACAGTCTGGAAGGACTTCAAATAGTTAAATGTAGAGTTACCACATGACCCAGTGTCTTCAGTTTGGGGTATATACTCAAGGGAAATAAATACTTGTGTCCACATAAAAACTTTTACAGAAATGTTCAGAGCAACATCATTCCTAATGGCCAAAACAGACACAACCCAACATCCATCAGTTGTTGAATAGATTAAAAGAAGTTATATCCATAAACTACATAATTATTTGGCCATAAAGGGAATGAAATACTGATGTGCTACTACATGGATGGGTCTTAAAAGCATTACGCTGCTGTTGTAGTCAGCTGCGACTAAAAAATGTGACAAGAGCAGTGTAGAAAAGGAATAGTTTATTTGGGATTCACAGTTTCAAAGGTCTCAACCCATAGATGGCCAACTCCATTGTTCGGGGCCAGAGGTGAGCAAGGACATCATGGCAGAAGGGTGTGGGGAGGAAGGCAGCTCTGGACATGGGAACAAGAAGCAGAGAGAGAGAGAGATCTTCAATCACCAAGGACAAAATGTAACCCACAAAGTCATGCCCCTGGTGACCTGCTTCCTCCCACCACACCCTACCAAGCCCACGCTTATCACCAAGTTAATCCATATTCGTGAATTAATCCACTGATTAGGTCACAACTCTCATAACTCAATCATTTCACCTTCATCTCCATTGAAGCTCTTGGGTTCAAGGGCTGCAGGTTTGATAGATGCTGCCTAATTCCCTTCCATAGGTAGGAGCAGAGTCAAGGTGCTGTCCCACCAGCCCCATGACTAGTGCTTCATTCTCTACGTATGCCTTGGTGGCCTCATCTGTAAACCAGGTTGCTGTGGGGATGGAGTGAGTTCACATGGGGCCCAGTATTTAGAACAGCATCTGGGACATCAATGGTACACATGAGGTCAGTGGGCTTCCTTCTTATCACCCTCACCCTCAAGACTAAGCCTGCCAATGTCTGGCTGAGAAAGTGCTGCTACCGGCTCCACAGGAGCTTCCTCTTGGATCTTAGGGAGCGGAAGCAGCTGCAGCTGTCACTCCAAAGCACAGTGGGGTTGGGCCTGGAGGGAGAGGGGGGATAAATGGGCTAGTGAGAGGACCTACAGAGGATGTGGGAGGGGGTTGCCTGACCAATGCACCCATCCTCTGGCCAACAAGTCCTCAGGGGCCAAAGGGTGACTTGGGGAGAAACTTGAGAGAGATGGGAGGGGTGCTCCTCAGCCGGAATTTGGGGAAGGCCTCTCCAGTGTGAGACATTCGAGTGGAGGCCTGCATGAAGTGAGTAGCAGACCTCCACATCTGGATCAGAGAGTGCCTGCCACAGCCCCAGAGACCAGCAGCCTCTTACTGTAGGCAGGAAACTGCAGGGAGGCCCCAGAGTTCCAGCAGGGTGGAGCTGGCAAGAAGGTAGGGATGAAGCAGAATTGGGGAGGAGAGGCAGGTGCCTAGATCAGGGAGCATCCAGAGGCCTTTGGGAATAAGAATGGAGACCTGCTGTGGGTTCTCCTTAGAAAAGGAAGGATCGTCTGCCTCCAGAGTGAAAGGCTATCTGAGAAGGCTTGATTGGGAACAGGTAGTGGCTGGTGTCCTAGTCCAGGAAAGAGACCCTGGGGGCTGGGGCCAGGGTGACAGCCATGGAGGTGGTGCCGAGTCATCTGGGTGGAATCTACTTTGATGGTGGAAACAACAGATTTGCATCTACCCATCTTCATGAGTAGCAGATCCTCGTTGGAGCCTGAGCATGAATAAATCTAGAGCTTCTAGCAATAGGTCACCTGTGCTGAAAAGAAAAAGAAAAACAACAACAACAATTTAAAAAACAAAACAAAACAAAACTTCCATATCTGAGGCCTGAGCAGAAGCCCCCATTATTAAAATAATTTGAGCAGACTCTTCACTGAGTTTCCAAAATATCGCCGGCTCAAGTCACTCTGCTTTTTGATCCCTATATGGGTCTTGCCCAGGATATCTCCAGGGATCCTCCTGACAGTATATCCCCAGAGGGCTCGAGAACAGGGAGGACGGAGCCTGAGGGAAGAAACAGCAGCAGTGGTCCCCAGCACAACCTTTGGGGGCAGGAAAAGGCAGTGAATCTGGGTATCCACAGTCCTCTTCTGGGACAGACGTCCACATGAGTAGAGGTCAGGGTCAGGACCAGAGGAACCTGGTGAAGCCAATTGTAAGGACACTGGTACGGAAAGCCACCAGGCTGGGACAGGTCATGATGGGAAGGGCAAGTTAGGGCCTACAAGTTCAAAGCCCAGCCACGTTGAGGTAAGGTGCTGAGACTTTGAGACCCAGTCCCCCTCAGAAATGAGAAGGGTGGAGTCTCCTGGACTCTCTCTGAGGGTCCTTGTCAGCACCTTAAAATTACAATGTGCAAAGACGGATGCAAGTGATGATCATGATTACCCGAAACCACAGCACAGCATCACTTTTCTTTCATGGAAGTAGTATGCGTGTGTGAGCAGGTGGGGGTTTCAGGGTGGATGCAGCATATTCTCAGGACCAGGGGCAGAAAGACTTTTGGAAACAAACTCTAGCAGCCACAGTGACAGCAGAAGCAAAGAATCCACAAGTCTGGGCCCAGTTCTGAGGCCTACAACCAACTGCATCCTCACATGAAGGCCCAGTCAGAGGCCCCACCTGGTTGGACACTGGAATGGGAGCATGGGGAAGGGGCAGGGTGAACACTCCAGGGAATAGGGATGTCCTGTGGTCACAGGTCAGGGTCCTGTGGGGTGGGGCCAAGCTGCCTTCAGGGCACAGGCTGCTGTGCTGGGGGGGTTAGAGACTGAACGTGACATGAGGTGTTGTCATCTCCCACAGAGGTCAGTGGCCTGTGAAAGAAAGCAGAATCTGTGGACCTTAGACAATGTGGCCAGTCTGCATTGCAGGGAGTGACACATGTTAGGACCCTTCCTCACAAGAGGTCTCCCTGCAGTCACCAGTGCTATCTCAACCTATCAGGCCAAACAGGAATCACAGCCTTCCTGGTTTCCATGGAAAACCCCTCAAGGCAAGCAGCTCATGAATTCCAGGAATTTACTAGAGCCTTGGGAATCTGTGGAAGGGCCCCTGGCCTCTTCCCTCCCCCTTGCTTTCCTTGTTCCTGGAGTCCCTGATGGTCTGAACAGGGCAGTACCCCACAGCACCACCCCCAGACCCCAAGGACTGACACATATAGCCTGTGTGTCACCCCCAGCCCCTAAAGCCCAACCCACAGCTTCCTCAAACTCCCCTAGTCCCACCCACAGCTTCCCACAGTCCCACCCATGGTCTCCCCCAAACTCCACCCTAAGCCAATCCACAGCACCCCTTGCCCCCGCCCCGTCATTTAAAGCCCCATTGAATACCCCCCAACTTCCTACATAGCCCTAACCCACAGTCCTCTCAGTCCCTCAACACCCCCCATAACGTCCCACAGCCCCCTTTCAGCTCCCCCGAGAACCTCCGTCTCTCCCACAATCCCCCGTGAAGAGCTACACCATTGAGAATGAAGAGTCCTTTCCTGCATCAGCACCCTAGTCAGGATCCGGACAAGGCGCCATGCTGAGGGGCCATGGGCCCTTCCTGAGCAGAGATGCCAAGAAAGGCAGGGTCAGGGCAGGATGTGTGGTCTGGGCTTCAGAGGACGAGTGAAATTTGAGTCAAGAGGCCTATCTCAGCTTGAGGGGCAGACCAGGAGGAAAACAGGAAAGTAAACAGAGGGCTAATCCTGAAGAAAGAGAGAAGAGATAGAAAGATCAGTTCAGCAAGTCCACTGTAACTAATATGGATCCCACAAAGGAAAGAACATTGAAGGAGGAAAATTAGCCGTGAAATATTTATTAGAAACATTTCAGACCTAAAGAGACAGAGTCTTCAGATGGAGGGGTCCATGGAATACAGGTTGAAGGAACAATGTCTGCTGTTAGAAAGGTCTGTAAGAAAGTGCAGAGCAACATGAACAAGATCAGTTGACTGGTTTCAAAAACAGGAAAAGTAAAATGTTTGCTGCAAAGGCTGAGAATCCTAGTACATCAGACTTCCCATGTGCTGCAATGCACACAAAATAATAGGGAAGTAATTTTGAACTTAGTTTTCTATATTGGACTAAATCATCAATCAATAAGAGGCAGAACAACAATATTTTCAGAACTTCGAGGATTCAAAACAGCCAGATGTAATGGTACATGCCCGTAAACTCAGCTATTCTGCAGATTGAGACAGGAGGATCACAAGTCAGAGGCTTACCTTGGTGACTTAGAAAGACCCTGTCTCAAAAATGAAAAAGACTGGGATGTAGCTCAGTGGTAGAGTATTCCCAATACTGGAAGAAAAAAAGTATTAAAAAAAAAAAAAAAAAAGAATAAGTAAAAAACAAACCCACCTGCCACACATCCTTTCTGAGACCATTACTTAAGAATGTATTTCAGGAAAGTGAGAAAGAAAGTTAAGTAAGAGAAAGATATGGGATTTACACTAGGCACTGACCCACCAGAGGGTGGTGATTCTCAAGTACCGTGTGCAGGCCCCGGGGAGAGGAGCCAGATTGGAGAAGGAGAAGAGGCAAAGGGGACAAAATGGTAGTAAAACTGAGGTGAGGCAGAAGCACTTTATTATTTTGCAAATAAGAGGTAAGGAAGTTGGGCATGGTGGCACACACCTGTAATCCCAGTGGCTCAGGAGGCTGAGGCAGGAGGATTGCAAGTTCAAAGCCAGCCTCAGCAACATAGCAAGGCCCTAAGCAACTTAGCGAGACCCTGTCTCAAAATAAAAAATAAAAAGGGCTGGGGATGTGGCTCAGTTGTTAAGTGCCCCTGGGTTCAATCCCTACTTCCAAAAATAAACAAATAAATAAATAGGTAAGGATTAAAGTTATAGGAAAAAAAATAAGTGCATGATAAAATTAAGTTTCAACTACATGGCAAACTAAAATGTGATATGACTATGAGGTACAGATAAAGTAGAAAATGTATTCACCCAGTGAATTTGCTCCTTTATTTGTTTACTTTTATCTTGTAAAAATGCTGGCCTGGAACTCGAGCGAATCTTCCTGCCTCAGCCCACCAAGTAACTGAGACTATTGGTGCAAACCACCAAGCCCAGCTCCCAATCTGCTCTTGATTCTGGGAATGTATTCCCTGAGTAGGCTGAGTTGGAGGTGACCACATTAGGCCAAGAAAGAAGTAAACATCCCCTGGGCTCAGTTTACCTGTGTAGTGAGTAATGTGTAACATCGGTGGGCTCTGCCCAGGGCAGAACCATTGGAATCCACCTTTATTATAGACAAACTTTGCAAAAATACTTGGGGCCAGCGGGAGTGAGTAGAGAGGGGAGTCAAAACACAGCAAAGAGCCGGGCGCGGTGGCACACGCCTGTAAACCCAGCACTTGGGAGGCTGAGGCAGGAGGATCCCGAGTTCAAAGTCAGCCTCAGCAATGGCAAGGCACTTAGTAACTCAGTGAGACCCTGTCTCTAATAAAATATAAAAAAGGGCTGGGGATGTGACCCAGTGGTCGAGTACCTCTGAGTTCAATCCCTGGTACCAAAAACAAAAAACAAAAAACAAAACAAAACAAAACACCAAAGGTGGAGTAGCAGACATGAGAGAGAAAGTGTGTTAGTAGTTTCAGGGAGAACTTCCAGAAGAGTTGAAACACTCCCCATGAACTGGAGGTAGAGAATGCAGGAGGGTCAGGGAGGAGAAGGAGCTAATTACTGCATTCATCCTACATATCAGAGAGTCGGTATATCTTATCAACACTCATAAAGCTCAAAACAGGAGGACAAGCATTTTGTTGAGGCGGAAGAGCATGGCCAATGAAAAATGGAAAGGTAAAAAAGGGTTTAACCCTGGGATGGTGGAACTGGTGTGGGGGGCAGGGTAGTCAGAGGTGGGAAAGGATGGAGAAATATTTTATCATTAGGTTTTTTCTTTTTTATTGTCTAAATATTTTTTTATTTTATTTTTAAAATTTTTTATTCTAATTTGTTATACACGTTTGCAGAGTACATTTCATTTCATATTACATATAAAGGGCACAATTTTTCGAGTTGCTGGTTTAATATAAAGTATTTTTACAATAATTGGGGGCAAGGGGATAGGAATAATGGCAGACTGAGTTATCCATGATTATTCATTAGGTTTTATTTTGTGTATTA
Source organism: Tamias sibiricus (assembly GCA_025594165.1). NCBI lineage: Eukaryota > Metazoa > Chordata > Mammalia > Rodentia > Sciuridae > Tamias > Tamias sibiricus. Next base: position 137,862,581 of record CM046659.1, read on the forward strand.
TTTGCTTTTGTAAAGCCTTTTTAATGAGTTACTTTGACTAGAATCTTCAAATTTAAAAACTAGAACAAATCGAATTACTTTCCAAGTCTTTGAACACCATGACTCAACTGAACTCCATAAAAATACACCTATTTTGCTGTTTGACTTCTTAAGCATTTTCACTGGCTTTTCTCAATTAGTTTTACAACCATCACCAAATGTAGACAGAGCATGCGTTCTTTACCCTATTGTTCACTGGAAGGAAAAAACAAACAGTTTCCGGTGCTTGCCCAAGGGCCCAGTGCCAGCTGGGGAGAAGAACAGCAACCACCCTTGGTGTTCAGGAGTCTGCAGGTGCCAGGGCAGGTATCTGCTACACTAGGGCAGATTTGTGAAACCTGCTCTTGTTTCAGAGGCTTCTCAGCAAGGAGCTCAGCCCCTTCTCCTCCCTGGCTGGAGCAAGAGCAGTCGTATTTTTATTTCCCCATGTATTTGGTGGCTTATATCCAAACTAGTGCTGTGATCCAGCAGCCAGACTCCCTGGAAGCACCCCTATGTTGGAGCAAACCTCTGCCCAGTGCAGGGAGCAGCCTGGTCACAGCCATCTGTACACACATCTGCACGTTGCAGTTGGATAAACCCAGGTGACACAAAGAAGCCCCATCTTTGCACCATGTAACGCAAACGTTTCCCACTTAGAACAAATACAGAGAAAGGAAACAATAAACACATTGCTCCTGCCAGCTGCTCTATTAAATCCTAAATAAATGTAATGTTGCCGGCACAGTTGAAACCCCCTTGGGCCACTTCTGAGCCACCCTATTCTGACCTTGGGGTTAACCTTCCCCATGTGATTTCGTGGTTGGTAGGGTATTTGTCAGTTCAGGCTACCGAAACAAACTACCATACATTGGGTGACTTAAACATTTATTACTCACAGGTCTGGGGGCAGGGAAGTTCAAGATCAAGACATCAGCAGACCCAATGTCTGGTGAGGGCATGCCTCCTGGTTTGCAAAGGGCTGCCTACTCCTTGTATCCTCCCAGGCCAAGACAGAATTTATCCCTCTTGGGTCTCTTATAAAGGCACAGATTCGATTCATGAAGATTACGAAATCATGAAAGCCGCCCTCTGACTTCATCATTTCTCAAACACTCCACCTCCAAACACCATCCCATTGGGGAATTAGGTTTCAACATGTGAATTCTGGGTGGGGTGGGAGGTGAGGGAGGGTGGCACACATTCAGTCCAAGGCAGGTGTGGCTTCAGGAGGAGCACCTGGCATCGCTGGGTATGTTTCCTGCTCCTTCACAGCTTGCTAACGTGGCGCTGCTACTTTGAGATGGTAGTGTGACACAACCAGCTTTACATGACACCTTTGCACTGATGTGCAGGTGACCATGGGGCATGTCTGTTCTCATGTGAACTCACTCTGGGGTCAGGTGGGGTGAGTCCCAACACCTTCTCCCCAAGGGCAGGGCTGTGACTGCTGGTGGAGGTTCCCTGGGATGGGGTGGGGGCACACTGCACCAGCTTGCCTTTGGCAAGCTCTTGCCTCACAGAAGTGCTGTTGAAAGTTGTATGTGAGCATTTTTGAAAACTTAGAAAACAAGCAAAAACAAGTAAATAAGTCATCTGGCTTTTCATTACTAGAAGATAACAAGGGTTGGAGTTTTAGTCTCTTGCGTGACTTTTTTTCTAGGCATGTCTATATGTCAACATAATCACATAGACAAAAATGTTTACATACGATGTGGTTCTACTTTGCATAGTGTTTTGTAACCTGCCTTTTTCATTTTTTTCAGTGGAGCCAGCAATTGATATGGGAGAACCCTTCAAAGTATGTTTATAGTTAAAAGAGCATGAGACAGACAAGAGGCAGGGGGTAGTTCTGTTCATCAGAGTAAGCATGCATGAATCAGTCAGCAACCTTGTGTGCAGGCATCTGTGTTGATGATTACTCCTAGGAGCTGCACAAGGAGCAGATGATTGTACAGGTCATATTGATATTTATTGTGGCTCCTCACCTGGGGCTTCTGGAGAATTCACAGGTTAATCATGACCTAAATGTTGTGAGGTTGGGAATGGAAGATATTAGGATAGGGACAGTCACAAAGAATGAGCCCCAGAATTATCAAAAGACAAAAGATAACAAGTGTTGGCAAGAATTTGGAGAAAAGGAAAGAATCCTTGCATCCTTTTGGTGCGAATATAAATTAGTACAACTAATATGAAAAACAATGCACAGGTTCCTCAAAAATTAAAACTAGAACTACCATATGTCCCAGCAATCCCATTCTGGGGGTATACATTCAAAGGAAATAAAACCAGTCTGTTGAAGATACATCTGCATTCCTGTGTTTAAATTGCAACACTATTCACAATAGCCAAGATATGGACACAACCTAAGTGTCCATCCACTGATCAATGGATTGAGAAAATATAGAAGAACATGTACACAGTGGAATATTATTCAGCCACAGAAAGAATGAAATCCTGTCATTTGGAACAACATGGATAGGACAAGAGAACATTATGCTAAGTGAAATAAACCAGGCACAGAAAGACAGAACTCCATGATCTCATTCATATGTGATCTCATAGAAGTTGAGACTTAAATAGTGGTTTTACAGAGGCTGGGAAGGAAAGTGGGGAGGAACAATAGGGCGATATTGGGTAAGAAGTTTATAATTTCACAGGAAGAATAGATTCTGGTGTTAGGGTAAATACAGCTAATGATAACATAGAAGAAAGGATTTTGAATGTCTTATCATAAAGAAATGATAAATACTCCAGGGGATGGGCATGCTAATCAACCTGATTTGATCATTATGAGTACACACATATATGAAAATAACATAGTGCACCCCATAAATATGTACAATTACGTATCAATCAAAACCTTTTTAAAGAAAGAAGCCCCGGAACCGGGATCAGGAGACCAACTGAGGTCACCAGGGCCTCTCACCTATTTGGAAATGAGAGCCATGATTGTCACTGCTCTGTGCTGGCCGTCTCCGAGTTCCAGGAAGTCTGAGTCTGATGCAACCCCCAGACACACTGGTAGCCTAGGGAAGTCATGGCGACGTAGGGGAAAGGCTTTAGCTTGACTGCTTGGAGAGCCCTAAAGGGAGGCTTGAGACCCACAGTGCCTGGGACTGGTCCCCAGGGGGAAGCTTGTGTGTCATCTTGGGGGACTGCATTGGAAATGTTAGGCTGCCAGGGGTAGGCCCATAACAAGCAACCGGAACAGAGATGAGTGTTCAGCTCCATATTGTGAGGTCACTGGTCTTCTGGGACAACCCTATGATGACAGGGAATAGACAGGGTTACCCCCAAATTGGTTAGAATGATCCTCTATTTAATCCAGAGTTTAAGGCAGTGGTGGCCAGTGGACCAATCAGATCAAGATCCTTCCCTGACTTTTGTCAGTGTGTACCCTAGGAGTACCACTTGACCTCATCTCCTCTGTGACCCTGAATTAGGACTGTTCATAACTCCCTCTGAGATTGGTCAAATGACATAACTCAGTGAGCAAGTTCACAGCATGGCACCTGGCCCACAGTGGGCAGATGCATGACAAACATTAATGAGAAGTGGAGAAGCTGGACCACTTGGTGCCTGCAGGTGTCTGAGGCAGGGGGCTGCCACGTGAGCCAGCCAGCTTCCATTTCCCACAGGTTGGCCCCGGTCCCCTCCATATTGAGATAGTCCCCTCCATATTGAGATAGTCCCCTCCATATTGAGATAGTCCAGCAGGGCTTGCTCCCCACAGATGGCTTTCCCAGCAGCATGTGGGAGTGGAGGCCAGGCCCTGAGGGGGGCTGAGGACCTGGGCACAGGCACAATTCCAGTGCCTTGGCTCCTAGCATCTAATGACTCCTGAGAATTTCTGATAACTTTATAGAGTCCATGGCCAGGACTGATTACTGCCATGGAAGACAAGCCTCAAAGGACTCCTCCAGGGCTGCATGGGCAGCCTGTTGAGAGCTAAAGGCTCAGGCTGGTTGTGCCTGGCATGAAGATCCAAGTCCTTTCCCGAGCACTGTGAGGTCACCACCGTGAGCAAGGCTATGCACACCGGGCAGGCAGTGGCAGGTCAACAGGGTGCAGGTCCTCGGGGACCATTCTGTGTTTAAGAACTGTAGCACAGTGATAAATAATTTCACTGGTATTCTGCTTTTCAAAGGTGAGTGATTGAAGGGAAATGCTATGAAGGACTAAAAAATACTATGAAGGACTAAAAAACATAGCTGGAAACATTTAGTTTCCAGCTTCCCTTGTGGGGACCATGGGGGTCTCCACCCAGACAGGAGGCAGTTCACCCAACCCTGTGATTCTCTCACTGCAGCCTGCACTGCTGCTCTGCTCCCTGGGCTCAGGAAGACGCACGAAGGACACACTGGCAGGTAGAGAACCTTGGATTATCTGGTTGGGCCAGAAGCAATCATAAGGGTCCTTTTAGGAGGGGAATCGGGAGGTCAGACAGAGGTTACCCTTGCTGACTTTGAAGACAGGGAGAGGCCACAAGCCAAGGAATGTAGGTGGCTTCTAAAAGACTCCAGGAGGAACCAACTTTGGTTTTAGCTCTGGTAGGACTCTCATAGTTCTGACCTCTGGAGCTATAAGAGAATAAACATGGGTTGCTTTAAGCCACTGTTTGTGGAAACTTGCTACAACAGCAATAGGGAATTAATCCAGGTCCCAGACTTCAAACACTACCTTCTATTTAAACATGCCTGTCCTGTCACTACTGCTATGGATTCTTGCTCCCTGATCCATGATGGTGCAAGAAAATTGGGCAGATAAATTACCCCTGCCAGGAAAAACAGGGTGCCTCTATTGGGTTCGATCACTTTCCACTTAGAAGACTTTGGAGCGGTGCTAACAGCAAGAATTGTATCATGGCATACACATTATGTTTCGGGGATGGAGGTGCTCTTGTCCCCATTATACATGGGTGTAAATTATGCACTGCCTCACCTATTATTCAAGGTCCTCTGCAGTCAACCCCAACCTACCAAAAGCCAATGCACACTCCAACATTACTGACAGACTAGGAGAAAATGTGAAGGTCTTGATGATTATGCCCCAGTGAGTCCCCCTGGAAACCCTCTGGCCTTTCCTTTGCACACTAACCAGGCTCCTTCTAGAATACAATTATTTCATGGAATTTCTAGAAAGCAGTGTTTCAGCACCTACTTGAATACCTCCAGCAACAGGGCAGTCACTGCCAGCAGACCGTCACTCAGGAATAGTGCTATGATTTGAGTATGGCTTATCCCTTTTAGAAACTCATGTTGGAGTTTAATCCACGTAGTGAGGTACTAAGAGGGCAGATGTTTAATTGGACTATAATGTTTAGAGGTGGGGCATCTGTGGTGTGATTAGAATAGGTTGTCAGGGTGGAGCTCATGATTGAATACTGGTGGCTTTACAAGGAGAGAAACCAGAGGACAGACAAATTCATTCACCTGTCCCCCTCTCTCAGCTGTCTCAGGACTCTACCAGCAAGAAGGTCATCATCAGATGTGATCCCTCAACATCTGGCACTCTGAGACAAAATAAACCTCTTTTCTTTATAACTTACCCAGTCTGTGATATTATGTTATTGGTAACAGAAAACAGACTCAAGTCAATGGTAAGTCCTTTCTTTGGGAGGTATATGTAATTTGTGAGGCTTGGCCAGCCTCTGCCCTCTAGGATGACAGGAGCCTCCAGCAGATGCTACCCCTTACCTGACCAGGATGCCACCAGCCTTGGCCCTTCACCTAATGCCAAAACTTGTGAGTTTTTAATGCAAGTTCTGATTTAAAAAAAAACGCGGAGGGAATCAGCCTCAGGAGTGTCCTGAGACTGATCACTCAGGACACTGAGTCACAGAGGTCCTGCCAGCCACAGATCCTCCCCAAAATGCTTTATTATTTTGCCGACTTTTCTTCATCGTCTACAGGACAATGAGAAGAAAATGTGCTATGTGGCATGTAAAACATACTAATGTATTGGTTTATTAAAAATACTAGTAAAGTCTCTGGCTTGCTGTTATGGTTTGGATATGGAATGTTCCCCAAAAGCTCATGTATTGAAGGCAATGTAGGGATGTTCAGAGGTGGGACTCATTAGTGAATTAATCCATTTGAAGGATCAATCATTTGAATAGACTACCAGATGATACCTGTTGGCAGATGGGCATGTTGGAGGAAGTAGGTCACTGAGGATGTGCCCTTGGGGACTGTATCTCATACCTGGCCCCTCCCTCCCTCCTTGCACCTTTGCTGCCAGGAGCTAAGCAGCTTCCCTCTGCCACACCCTTCCCCCATGATGTTTGGCTCACCTCAACCCCAGAGCAATGGAGTGGGCTGACCATGAGCTAAATCCTCTGAAACTGTAAATCGATTGCAATAAATTGTAAATAGGCAAAATAAGTCTTTCCTACTCTAAGTTGTTCTTGTTGGGATTTTGGTCACAACAAAAAAAGCTGATTAACACATTTGTTGAAGTGTTGTCTTCCTCCTACATTACGGGGGATGTTTCAGGCCTCAGGAGACTCCTGGTTCCTGAGATATGGCCCCAGTCTTCTGGAAAGGAACTCCAGCAGGAATTTATAGCCTCTTTAAAATCTCAGCTGTGACATAACTGAGGGACCACTTTTTCTTTTCTTCCTGTCAATATTTTTAAAGCTTCTAGGGATCCTCTCAACACACCACTGTTTATGGAAGTGGATCCATCCTGCAGTTGTTATCCACAAAAGTTCCTGAGCAAGAAGGAAACTGTCTCAGAGAAGGCAGAACAGTGGCTGTCCTGGGGAAAGACTCCAACTAATAATGGGCTCCAAATATCTTGGCACCAGCAAGGTTTTCGTTTGAAAATGTGTCCTTGTGTTTATGGCTGTTCAGTACGTGCTTGGGTGTATTCATTTCATATCCCCTCCTCCTAATCTCAGACATAGAAATGTCTATCAGGAAATGCCTGAAAGTGTCTATGTAGCTTTAGAAAAAAAAAATCTTCGATTAACTACAATGCCTTCATTTGTTATTTATATTTAAAATTTCTTGGTGGTTTTTATTTACTCTGTAAAGAGGTGTTGATTTATGAACAGTGTGCATTGTGGATACAGTCTGAGGATGCAGCTGCACCTGTGGTTTTCTTTTTACATGCTGCAGCAGGCACATGCGAAGGGTCTGACCCAGTCACCCACCTAATGATGGGCTTCCCATTGCCTCTGTTGAGAACCATCATGTGCCTCTGGGGGCAGCCAGGAGCAGTTAATGATCACATCTGGTATCAGTACAACCTTCCAGCTCCCTGGACCTGTCCCTCTGGCAGTGCACTTTCAAGTCAGTGCCTCTGGTTGACTGCAAGAACTTTAGTAGTTAGGAATGGGGACATTTTGTAGATTCTGGGCAGAAGGTTCAGAGGAACAGGTGTTAGGGACCGAAGAGATGCAACTGCTGCCCAGCGGGAGGAAATACCCAGGTTTTGTGGGGGATGCTATAGTTTGGATCTTAAGTGTCCCCAAAGTCCATGTGACAAAGTCTTCCTCACCAAGATGGCACTTTGGGAGGTGGTGGAGGCTTTAAGTGGGGCTTAGTGGGAGGTCTTTAGGCCATTAGGAGCATGCCTTTGGAGGGGACAGTGGAACCCCAACCATTTTCTTTCCTCTGCTTTTTCTCTTCATGGTCTTGAGGCAAACAGCTCTGATCTGCTACCGACTCTGACCATAATGTGCTGCCTCATCACAGACCTAAAAGCAGTGGGCCCAACTGTGGACTGAAAGCATAAACCAAAGTAATCCTTTTGTCTTTATAAGTTGATTATCTCAGGTGTTTGTTACAGTAACAAAGAGCTGACTAACACATTTTAGGAAAAGTGTAATGCCCTTTGGGTAAAACTGCCATCACCACCTCCTGTGCTCACTGGGATGGAGCCCTCATGATCTAAAGTAGAACACTATAGGCAGAAAGGGACAGCCAGAAGAGAACCTACCCTCCATACAGCTATTCTATAGTCTTCCTGTCAGGACAAGGCCTGCAAAGTTCCAGGTAAGTTGCTGTCCCTCAGCCAACAAGGGCTCCTAGAGTTTCACTTCCATTTCAGTTCCCTTGCCCTCCCAGAGCCTCTGCAAGACATGCCCATTGTAGGAACCAGCTCTGGCAATAAAATAATGAATCATAAATTTTATTTCAAAATGTAAACGTCACTAAACATGCATACATGTTAAAACAATAAAATTTACAATTTCGTTAAAATTTTTTTTTTTTTTTTTTTGCATAGGACATCATTACAATATAGAATCTATGCCTTACAAAATACATACAAAGTTTAATCCGAGCAAGCCAAGGCCAGATTGGGAACTGTACAACTGTAATACTTCACTGTAGTGATCCAGAAAAGATGAAATGTGGCCTTCGGAAGCATAGTGGGGAATTGGTTTAAAAAAAACAACAAAAACAAAACAATATTTCTACAGAAAAGGAAACTGTGAACTCGATGGAAATGGTGTTGGACCCTTGGATTCTGCCTTGGGATTTTGGCAAATGATTCCAGAGAAGCTCCACCAATGGTTTGGATGGGCAGGGGTCACTTGGGTGTACCCAGCATAACTACACAAGCAGTTCCTGGTCACCAGGGAGCCACAGTAAGCAGCTCCAAACCCACCAATGCATAGTTGCTCAGTAGAGAGCCCCATGTTGACACTGGTGGGGATCCCCAGCACCGGACACCTGAGGCTTCTCGGGTGAGGGAGGGGAACAGTCTCCCACTCACATACCCACAGACAAGTGCCCTGACTGGAGAACAGACACTGGGGTTGATGACACCCCATCATGGTGCCTGTGCCAAGCTGGAAAGAGGGGGAGGGGACAACATGGAGAGGGATCTTCCAAGCACAAGGCATAGGCTCCTGTGCTGAGTGGAAGGGACAAACTGACCTATGATGGTCTCCCTGCAAGCACTCAGCTTGCACATTAGTTTCCAAACAAGCACATGCAGTAGTCAGTCAACAGGTCCTCTAGGAGGGCATCAGGGAGAAAGACTCCAGAGTCCCCAGGAGAAAGTTGCATGTGCATCCATCCTGTCCCCTGACTTCCTGTCCCCACTCCACCTGCCCCCATCCTGGAATGTATGATGCAGGGCAGGGGAGGCTGCTTCTCTCCCATCCTGTTTATTTTTAAATAAAAGTAGTAATGTTTTAAAGCTGTATTGAGAAGGGAGAGGCTGGGCAAAGCCAGGTGGCTGCACTGCAAGTCCAATAGCGGTAGGGGCTAGTAGAAACCTCTTCCCTCCTGGACACAGGGCTTCTGCCTCCTGCTTGATCCCATTCTTCTCAGGGATAGAGCCAGCCAGCAGGAGGAAAGGTCTCTCCCTCAATGGTGTTCAGGCATCTATCAGTAGTAAGCTGGACTGTGCATCCAAATTCTGGTACAAAATTCTCTGGAATGTGTCAAGGACAAACCTTTGAAACCTCAGAATCAGGAAAATTAGCCACAAGATCTGGCTCTTCCGGGGGCTATCTTGTTTTCAAAACCCATCAGCCCACATCTGCATTTTAGCTTTGGAAGATATAGTCATCCAGGATGACATACAGAAACATTGGGTAACAAAAGATGTGGGTAACTTATTAAGCATTTCTTACCACTCAAAATGTGTCTAATACATTAAGCTCTTTAAACCTTCCAGCAGTTTTGACCAGATGGCCTTTTTAAACATGGGTTTAAAAAAAATCAGTGACACCTCTCAGAATTCAAAATAATCATGTAGCCTTGTAAACAAAACCACAACCAGGAGCTGAGAAACGAGGCCACACTATTGCTCAGATCACATCTTCCTGTAGGGTAGCATATCTGCCCAGTAGAGATCCTGGATGAGGTCCCTAGGAAGTGCTTAAACCCTGTGCAGTACATCTAAGTACTACTTCTGGCAAGAAAGAGGCTGGGCCACATGGCTGGGAGGCAGAAGTCTTGAATGGAGATCCAGTAGTTCTGCCAGCCTTAACTCAGGACCTCAGAAAGCCACCAGCCCTCTCTACCCATCCCCCACCTCTGAATCATCCTCCAGGAGTCTGAGCCTTTGCCCAGGGCCTGGTGAGGTCTGGGGTCACCAGTGTGCGGAGGTCTGCACCTGGAGGCTGCATCGTGGCAAATCCTGCACCTACCCCGATGCATGGCCTCAAAGTTGAGGGTGGTGGGTTGGAGGGGGTGATCTTGCACCTCAAATCCCATGGGTGGGAGGTGTAGCAGGATGCAGGTAGGAGGCACATCCAGGACCATGTTCCCTTCCAGGGCATTACTGCCCATCCCTATGTAGCACCCATCAGGAGAGAACCCCAAGGCCCTTTGTGGAAAGGGCTGTGTTGTTTTGTTTTTCCATATGGCTGTAGGATTCAGTAGGCATTTGGGGAGTTTACAACCATTCCCCTAATATGGCTGACAAGGGGTTTTCTTGTTTGGGACATGAGCTGAACACCAGCCTTCTGATGGCTGAGTCCAGTCACCTTTAGACTTTTTTTTTTTTTTGGAAATTCTCCCTTTACTCTGGCACCCTTCATTTTGAGATCTCTGCTTCTGTGGCCAGCTAGAGCTGAAGTATGTCCCCAAATAAAGGTTTGACTTTTCACTACTATTCTGGGAGCCCTATGAGTTCCTCAATCCCACTGAAACCAGCAATCATGGCCATAAACTACAAAAATGAAAGACCCTGAAGTAGACCCAGGCTGGGAAGACAAGCTATATCTTAGAAGGCATCCCTCGTTTCATGATGAGATGGAAACCTGCTAATGAGAACCCATGTGAACTGAGCCTGAGATTTATAGATTCTTCCCCCCACCCTTCAATGAGATGAATTTAAGCCCCAGATGATTCTGGAGGGTGCAGCCAGGATGCCCAGGGGGGAACTCCCTCTGGGTTCCCTGCCCCCATCTCCCAGGCCAGGCCCGTGGCTGGAAGACCGCACCCTGCCATTACACGAGAACCACTTTGGGAATGAAGACACACTCATTTGCCAAAAATAGCCAATGCCTGCATATTTCTGTTTTAAGGCAATATTACCCTTCCATCTATCAGATGGAACAGCCCTGGGTCATTTAGAGGGAAACTTAAATTAAGTGCTCTCTTTGGAAACAGCCTATGCCCACTTTCCCTCCCCCACCCCCCCCCCACCCCACTCTAAAACAAACCAGCTCTTTCTTTTATTCCAATATGACTGGGTTTAGAGTCCTTTTTCCCCTTCCTATGTGCAGATAGATGTGAAGTTAGAAAACTCCCTGTGAGCTGTAGGCAAATCACAAGGAGACACCTGGCTCCTCCAGTGGAGAGTGATTTGCTGGCTATGTAGGACATGCCACTCCCTCCCCCTGCTTTCAGAACCATGAACATGGGTGCACCAAAGGACTTTGGAATAAAATTCCTGAACCTGGAATGTGAATTCCTGAGACATGAAATGTGGTCAGAGTGTGGCTTTCTCTGCCTCACACAGAAACAACTTTGGGAGGGACCTCACTTTGGAACCAGACATGAAGATTGCCACACCCCCAGCACCCAGGGCTCTTTTCTTCAAGGTCCCTACCACATATTCTACTCTCCCCCAAACCAAATGCAAGCTGAGCTGTTATAGGGCCCAAAGGCAGCAGGGGAGCTGGGGGGCTGGATCTGCACTTGACGAGATAGCCCCTGCTCCACCATCCCCACCCACAGCACAAACAATGCCACAGCCCAAATGGGCACCCACTGTGCTACACAGAAGCCACCACATGCTATTAGCCACTTCCAGCTAAGTAGAGCTGGAAACAGGCATCCATAGCATCACAGATGGCACAGTGCCACATGCACAGCTGCTGCAGACAGAGGGCACCCATCCACTCTGAAGCTGGCCTGACACATCAGCCAGAAGCTACAGGCTCCAGCTGGGCCTGGATCTCTGGGGTTTCTTTGTGCTGCACCCCACACCATGTGTAGGTTGGGATGGAAGCAGAATGACTACAACCAAGGCACTCTGGGCCTGGGAAGCCCATCTATGGCCCTCAGAGTCCCAAGGGCCATTCCTCATCAAAATGAGAGATCTCTGCAAGATACTATAACCCGAGTTCACCCCAACCCATCCCAACACAAACCACACACACACACACACACACACACACACACACACACTGTCCTGGGGCCCTATATTTACAGGCCCCAACCCTTGGAAGGAAGGCAAGGTGTAGCATGGGCCTTGCAGGGCTAGGCCGGACACTCCACAGGTCTGCAGAGATGCTTGCTAGAACACAGCCTAACTGCCCTAGTCTGGGGCTCGAACCCCAACCCAGCCCAGGTCAAGGCTTTATAAGAAACTGCCTCAGCTCTCTGCTTTTCCTCCCCTACCAGAAGGCTGGCGATGGGGCGATGCAGGCTAAGCATGGCCTGGGGTCTCCAGGCAGGGCAGGCAGAAGCAGGAGGGAAAGGGAGATGAAGTCCTGGTGACAATGAGAAGCCGGAGGTTTGCTAAGTCTGTACCACCAGACATGAAGGGTCTGAGAGATGTGTTTCCCACAACTTTCCATCTGGTATTCCCTGGGGAGAAAAGAGAATGCACATTCTCCAACAGCACTTCCCATAACACTGGCTGCACCACTGTTGAAAGTTCCGAGTCACAATGTTCTGGTCTCTTGCCATTGAATGGTTTCTGTGAAGTGCTGTGGACACATGCACACACATGGCCACTCACATAGACCTTTTGACTGAGAAAGCAACATGATGGTCTTGCCCACTGTTTCAAACAAAGGTGACTCCATAGCAGCACAGGAGAGCCAGGGAACTGGGTATACCGACACCACTTTCTAAAATCATTTTAGAAGACCAGAATTCCCAGGCTCTATTTTCCAGTCAGAGAATATAGTATAATAGTGAAGGGTCTCTGGTGCTGTCTGCTGGGCAGTGGGGGCCCAGACAGGTGGGACCCAGGCTGTCTCCTCGGAGGTTGGATGGTACAATGTTGTGCCCAGCCAGGGCTTGCGTCTCTGCTTCCATTTTTCCAAGGGGCCTGGGAAAGGGCTCCTGAAGGTAGGGAATGACACACGCAGGGCCAGTGATGGAAGGCAGATGATACTCTCCACAGTCCCCCCAAGTGGAGTGTTCCTTTGACCTGTCATGGCTTAAGGCATCCCTCATAAGGTGGCCTGTCCCTCAGACCCATCTGTATTTTGAGCGAGGCCCACTAGCTGAGGATGGAGGCTGAGTGGGTGGGTAGAAGAGGGGGGAAACATGCCTCACCACTAAGGGATCTGCCTTGGAATCACAACTGTCAGTGACCACATCTACTTCCAGCTGATGGACTGACCCACATGCATGCTGAGCTCCACCTGCACTGGTTGGCCTGCTCTGTCCCCAGTGTGTTCCCAAACCTAATAGAAAACTCCAGAGTGCAAATCTATGTACAGAGTAAGGCGGCAGGAAGGGGTGCCCTCACTGACCTCATGGAACGTGTCCATCCCTGAGAAAGGGGGTTCGACACCGCTGAATCTCAACTTTGTGGGTATCTCCATTGTGCAATTTGTGGATGACGTTTTTTTGAAAATTTTTTTTTTGTTTGAGGTTTTTTTTTTTTTGTTTTTTTTTTTTTTGTTTTTTTTTTTAAACAAATTGACTTTGACACCTGAGGTGAAGAAAAGTGTTTTTTCGTGGACTTTTCATGAAGTTCTCGTTCTTTTTTCTTATTACAAAAGGAAAGGGCACGGACTGACAAGAGGAGGTGAGAGCAGCTGCTCATGGCTGTTGTCAGGGTAGGGGTCCTTGGCTGGGCGCGGGGCTGGCAGAGGGACTGGCGGGACTGTGCTGCTGTGGGTCCAGCGGGGCTCAGGGTGAACTGGCTGGGCTGATGGTGGGGCTGCTGGCGTCAGAGCGGCTGTAGTCGCTGAGTGAGCCGGTCCGCGAGCCCCCACCACGCCGCTGCAGCATGCCGGGGTGGAAGTTGGCATGGCGGCGAGCGTGCTTTGTCAGGTGATCACTGCGCATGAAGCGCTTCTCGCAGATAGGGCAGCTGAACTTCTTCTCACCAGTGTGTGTGCGGTAGTGCCGTGCCAGCTCATCTGAGCGTGCGAACTTCTTGTTGCAGTCCTGCCAGCTGCAGGCAAAGGGCCTCTCACCTGTGGGGCGACAGAAACAGAGCATCAGTCTCAGTCTCAGTCTCGGCGTGCCCACCGACACCTACGATCTTCTGTACCTGTCCCTGCCCTCCCCCATGGCCAAGGTGTGTCCATTCACTATCCCCAGGATAGCTCCCTACCCATACAGTCCTGCTCCATCTCATCCCTATGACTTCTCATCAATGCCCCCATGCCCTATCTTCTCCATCTTCTGGGTCAAATACATCAGGGTAAAGGTGAAGGTGAACCATGGCCTTCCAGCCGCCACACTTGGGGTGGAAGCAGATGACAGCTCCCAGGGTAAAACAGCAGCATTTCCAGAACTGAAGTTGAACAGTACATGGGGTGCGTATGGGTCAGGTCTGATGGTCCTTGGCAGTGGACCCCCTAAGTATATGGCAAAACATACTATCCAACATACCCACACAGGGTTAGCTCTCCCCAGCCCTGGGGGAGTCATGGCACAGGCTTATGCTGTGGTTCCACCTGCTTGCAGGAGCCAAGCTGGCCCACATTGGCCCTATGGGAACCACACCTGAGCTCCCACACCCCTGCACAGCAAGAAGACAATGTCTGCACCTAAGAGTCCTGTCACCACTCCAACCCTTCTCAGTTTCTCCTGGTGTGTAACACGAGGGGGTTAGTCTGGGCATTTTCCAGGGCCCAGCTTCCTCCTGTTTCTCTGAAAGAACCAAATGTGGCTAGCAACAAAGGCCAGCAGAGGAGACTGCAACAGGTTCCTATTAGACTCAAGCACGGTGACAGATAGGGTGGTGGCCCAGAACACCCCAAGAGGGGCCTACACAGGTGGGGAGAAAGCAAACACAGTGAGTGCAGTTGGGAGGTGATGCAGTCAGTTATAGTCAAGATTCTTCTCCCCTCTTCCTTGCTCATGAAACAGGCTTGCATTTACCAAAGCAAATCAAACAAACAAAATCACATTAATTGTTTAAGGAGAATTGGTGTGGGTGTGGGTGCTTTGGCTCTGCAGAATATAGCCTTTCCAGCACTGGGACACAGTCACCCTTCCTACATTTTCTCCCTCCCTCCCCTACACAGACTCTAAAGCAGACTGCCAGTCCTTGAAACTGGCCCACCTATGCTCAGCAGAGGAAATCCACACCACCCACACATCTTTAAATATAAACAGACACTCAAGGATAGTCAGACAGCTAAGGAAAATCAGCAGCACAAAAGGGAAAGGCCAAGAACAACAAAATCACCAATTCCAGATGAAAAAGAGTGAAGCCTGGAAACAGAAGAGAAAGTTAACTAAAAATTCTAATTAGTAATTCTTAGAGGAAATGGTGACACAATTTGATGCAAAAAGCAAAGAGAATACCACAGAGAACCACCAACACAATAAAAGATAACTTTTATTAATTAAAAATATCACTGCCCAACAGAAAATTCTATTAAAAAGCTGGAAATATATGCAAGGAAGCATACCAGAAAATGTGAATGTTGCAGTGTTCTGTCTCCTAGTACTGCTGAAGCCAAGGTCTACGTGAGGCTGAATTTATTCTCATTATTTCTCCTCTTCTGGGGAAGGGTATTTGGGGGACTTTGAAAACAAGCAGCCATCATCATTTCCCACATCTATTTGACAGTTAAATAGGAGGGGCTAAAAGTTGAAAGCTACAAGGAATTGATCGAGGAGATCAATATCTAACAGAAGGTATGGATTGGGAAATTAGAAAAAAAAAAAATGATAGAGTATAAGAAATTAGCAACAAAATAAGATAGCTTTTGTCTGAGTTAAAAAAAAAAAGAAAAAAAGCCGGGCGCGGTGGCGCACGCCTGTAATCCCAGCACTTTGGGAGGCTGAGGCAGGAGGATCGCCAGTTCAAAGCCAGCCTCAGCAATGGCGAGGCACTTAGCAGCTCAGTGAGACCCTGTCTCTAAATAAAATACAAAAAAGGGCTGGGGATGTGGCCCAGTGGTCGAGTGCCCCTGAGTTCAATCCCTGGTACCACAAAAAAAAAAAAAAAAAGAAGAAGAAGGGTGGGGGAGGAGAAGAAGAATACTAGGAAGACAATGACCATGACAGGAGACTAACACAGGTGTGCAGGGAAGTGAGGA
Organism: Tamias sibiricus; assembly: GCA_025594165.1. NCBI lineage: Eukaryota > Metazoa > Chordata > Mammalia > Rodentia > Sciuridae > Tamias > Tamias sibiricus. The sequence goes on from CM046659.1 coordinate 137,878,758, forward strand.
AAGGTGGCCCCTGCTGTGAGAGAATTTCTGCAAAGGAACAACACTGAGTAAAAAGAAGAGATCCCAAAACTTAATAAACAGGGAAGGGAGAAACAAATACCAGGTTATCCATGAGGGAACAAGACTGGGACATATATCAGTCTTCTCCTAAGTCACAATGGATGCTAGAAGCAGGGGATTAGGGATTTACAAGTGTACATCTCACACACTCTGGCAAAAATGAGAAAAAACTGAGAAGCTAGGACATGAGTGAACAGTGAAGGGGCATCTCAGGTCAAGAGCAAGCTGAGGTCTCAGAGGCCACAGGAACAGTGGACCAGGGCTCACGGAGGCTATTCCAGGAAGAAAGTGAGTTCTCTGCACCAGAAAGTACAATCAAGAGGCTGGATAAACTTCAGGACACAGGGAAAGCACATTACTATTCTTTAAAGAGGAAAAAAAAAGGCAATTAGAAACTACAGGATAAATATAAGACACACAAGAAAACTGTGGTCCAAATTAGAAGCAAACTAAAATACCATGATTATGTGCAATCAGTGAAGAGCTCTGAGTCAAAAACTGTGTTAGGGGCTTTCCATGTGTCAGAACATTCCAAGTCATGGTCACATAAACCCTAGTACTACATGTCAGTGTTCAGATTCAATATTACAGGCCAAGCTCAGGACTGAATTGTGGCCCTGACAGAGAATTTCAAGTGAAAGTGGAAGATGCAGTGTATGAAAGAAATAAATACATGAGAAACAGGGTGAGGGTTAAAAGGATAAGGATTTAAATAATATATTCATCAATTTGAGAGGTCAGAGTAGGGACAGGAGAAATAACAACCTAAATTGTATAAATTAAGAAATAACAATAAAATCAGTTCACTTATGGCAGCATCCACACAAACAACTAAAATCAGAAAGAAAAGTGTTGGCCTCTGGGAGTGGGGCTGAATTGAGAAGATGCTTTTGGTAGTAAGCTTTTCTATGCTATTGGTCCTTTTAAATCATGTGCATTCATTCCTTTAATAAAGATAAAAAGGAATGTTTAAATATAATTCTTTATATATCTAGCCCAACATTTTTAAAATCGTGTTCAAAGAAATGTCAGTATTAAATAAATTGCTAATTGGTTTCAGGGGGAAAAAAACCTGTCAACAAAAGAGCTGGAGAAATGCCACATGCTAATTCTATGCTTGGACATTCACAATGCATATTAGTCACTAAAATCTTGGAAAGGTCTAGTATTAAATGGTCCAGCATTAAATGTGTCAGGTCAGCCCTGTGACCACCACATACATGCATGACTTCTGACAAGCTCCTCACTGTCTGCAGTGAAGTGAACAATAACATTCCAAAAGATATGTCTAAGTCTTAACCTCCAGGACCTCTGAATGTGGAAAAAAGAGGCATCTGTAGATACAATTAAGGCAAGAATTTTAGGATGAGATTGCAAGTGTCCTGAGGAGAGGAAAAGGAAGGGACTGGGATGGGGCAGGGAGAGGGAAAGGAGAAGGTAATGTGAAGATGGAGGCAGAGGCTGGAGTGATACATCTGCAAATCAAGAACGTCACAAGTTGCTTGCACCAGAAGATAGTTGAGAAGCTTGGAATCTCCCCAGAGTATCCAGAAGCAACTAATCCTATCAATGTCTTGATTTTGGACTTTTGGTTTCAGGAACTTTAAGAGTAAATTTCTGGCCAGGTGCAGTGCAACATGCCTATAATCCCAACTATTCAGTAGGCTTAGGCCAGCTTGGGCAATTTAATAAAATTGTCTCAAATAAAGTAAGTAAATAAAAAAGGATGGGGATACAGTTCAGAGGGGGCACTGCTAGGTTCAATTCCCGACTGGGGTGGGGGGTTGGATGTAAAATTTGTTGCCTTTAAGTCATCAAGTTTGTGGTAATGTGTCATAGCAGCCACAGGAAATGAATACACTGCCCTATTCTCTCAGTGGGGTTCCCATGACGATTCCATAGGGTTGTATGCAACCAGCCTTGGCACTGTTTGGCATATTTCAAATACTTACTCCTGAAATATTAGCTATTATTGCTGCTTTCATCCATTACCCCACCAACTGGATCTTTTTAGATCGGGGTCTAATGGGCTCAGATTCACTCTTTCTTTCTCATAGCTCTAAGGTCTTGTTGGGGGCTTTGTTCTTCTCAGGATCCTTCTGCTTATATCCCTGAGAAGTATAATTATAGATGGGTCATATGATACTGAGACTGCAGAGAATTGTAGCATCCAATAGGATAAGCTGAAATGGAGGAAGGTAGAGAAGTTTGAAATTGACACTTGACCACCACATGGCTCATGGCCTTTCTGGCATCAGCCTCTTTACACTTTTACTGAATATGTACTCAATGTCTGGCCCTGGGGACATGGTCCTGACCTAGACTGATGTGATTGATCCCATTCTGTTCTCTATTCCTCTATAAGCCTATTCTAGGAGAAGCAACAGCCAATAAACTGGTCTACAAATGGAAGTCATGATTCAGCCCAGCTCTGGCTGGGTGGCCCCTGAGTGGTGACATTCAAGCGGCATCCAGGAGGCTGACAAGGAGCAACCAGAAGAATGGAGAGGAGCTGAGGGAAAGGGGGACAGAAAACTTCATAAACCAGGGCACCTTTGCTTATATTCTCAGTGGGGTCCCTAGAGAGCCTTTGCTTATATGGGTCATATCCATTGATATTTATTGTATTAAAAAGGAAAAAAAAAATCTTAAACCCAAGCATACATTCTAGTAGCTGTCCAGAGGAATGATGTCATCACACATGAAGTAGCCTCTGGAATATTCCACTGTACTCTTGGGAGAATGAAGGGCAAATAATGTGATTGTTATGAAAGAGTTCTGATCTCGTGGACCCTGGAAGTGTCTCAGGTAGTATAGTAGGTGTCATTCTCTGGCCTCACTGAAAACTGCTGTTCTGGGGACCCACCTCAGGGTGGTGTGGCTGAGCTGAATGAACACCAGAGCAAACCAGAGTGAGGGTGGGGGCAGATGGGCATCCTACAGGGAGCCAGCCCAGCTCCCATTTCACTGCAAAGAGCACCAAGGGAGTAAACAAACCCGCGTTCCCCTTGCTGGATTCAAACCCTGTGTTTGCCTCCTCCTAAGCATGTGACAAGGAGGCAGAAGTAGTACTACACAACCCTCCCAAGGAGAGGTCTCAACTAACTCAGAAATAACAGTGGCTGTGGCTCTCAGGAAGGGAGCTGGGAATGTATATCCAGACTCCCATAAGGAAGCTGGTCTTCCTGGTATCTCAAAGCCACTCCAGATCCTAGGAGACCCTACTCTGGAAGCTAGGAGAGCTCAGGGAGCCTGAACTGTGTGTGCCTGTGCTTTTGGGGGGTGGGGAGCAGTAGAGTGAAGGGCAAAAGACAGGATGGAGATTAGGCTTTGTGAAGAGGAAATGGGCTGAGAGGAAGGGGGTTGGGGACTGGCTTTGTGGAGGCTGAGTGCAGGGAGAGAGCAGAAGGGAGACTGTGGGAGGGCCCCACCACTGTGTGGGGGTGAAGGAGAAGCCAGGCCCTGTGGGGTTTGGGAGGGTTTGCTGTTATCTCAGGGTGAGGAGGTCTTCAGGTGCCTGATCACAAGTATGCCAGGCTGCTGGGTGAAAAGCAATTGGGGGAAGGGGCCACGTAGGGACAGGGAATGTACCTGGGTGCAGAGGCTTGGGGACATGCTGCGGGAGAGGGGGTGTCGGGGAATGGGGGTGCAGGGTGGAGTGTGTAGTGCGGAGTAGGGACGCAGAATGGGCAGGGGCCGAGGTTACATAAATGTTCCTTGGCGCTGCCGCGAGGCCGCCGCAAGCCGAGCAGCGCGCGCTGAGAGCGATTGCTTCATCTTATCAGGGAACAAGGCGTCCCACACGCTGGTCTTGCCCAAGCCACAGGCCTGGGCGGGAACAGCGTGTTCCCTCCCAGAGGCCGGCCAGGAGTGGAGCGCAGGGGATCCCCTCCCGACAAAGCCCGGACACAGCACCCACCCTTCTCTACAGCAGCCACAAAGAGTGCAGCTTGGTTCTCAGCATCAAGTTCCAGCTCAAAGGCTGATCTCAGACTTGGGCCCTGGCACCATTTCCCTTCTGCTCCACCCTCTTGTCCTAAAGACACAGCTCCCAATTATCTGGCACAAGCCGGACACTCTTGCCCAAACTGCCACTCTCCCCCACCCCACCCCAAAGGGGAATGAGCCCTTCAGAGAGTCAAGAGCACCTGTACAATTCTGGGGGGTGGGTCTGTGAGCCTTTTGTGGGCAGTCTGGGTGGGAGATGTCATTTTTTGCAATCTCCCCAATGCCCAACATTGAGCTGGGCCCAGAGCTGTTGTCTCCCACCAGGGCTTTTTGCCAGCACAGCCCTCCTATTTAGCCTCAGGTGGGGTTGACTGCACTAGCCCACTGGGCTTGAGGATGCCTTGTGGCCTCTAATGAAGTGAAGGAATGTATCTGAACAGGGGGCCTCAGAAAGGCAGATGAGTCATCAATTTCCCAGGGTGTCCTGGACCACAAAAAACAAACCTCTGGGGGCCCACAAGGAATCCACACAGGTGTGTAGTAGGGGTGCTTGTGAGGTCTAGGATGGGGAGGTCAGAGGGAGGCACAGGAGAGGAGTCCAAAGAGAAACAGCTTCTCCCTGGGTGCCCAGTTCCTGGCTAATCAGCACTGGAGAGCAGGCTGTCATTCATCAGTAGGTAACTTTGATCTGTGGCCTCTGGCTTGAGGCCATTTCCAGGTCCCAACTCAAGCCTGCCATGTTCTTTACTCCAGGGAGGCCTGTTTGCCCTCCCTTTCTAGGGCAGCTCATTGGAGGGTCAAACACTAGAGATGATCAACTGCTGAACTGCCAAAGAAAGCCAGTCATGCTATCTTGGGGGATACAAGAAAGGTCTGTCCTCTGAGGCAAGGGTGGGGTAGAGGGATATTTTAATTCTTTAGGAGGCCATTTGGCTGCTCTGCTCTCTACAAATGCCAGTGGTTTATGAAGCCACATGGAGCTGATATGCAGATGACCTGTCTCTCAGGTTGGAAGCTCTTACCCAACCATTGAACAGGTGAAAAGAAGAGAGGTCCAGGAGGAGAGAAGGGCTGCAATCAGCTGGTTGATGGCAGAGCCAGAGGAACAGCTGGGACCCCTCAAGCCTTAGGACTCAGTCTGCAGCAGAGGAAGTGCCTACTGAGAGGAAATAGCCTTCCCTGCCCCACTCCTTTGTGATGCTTGGAGTTGTCAACTTGCCTGGTTCTCAGTTACTGTGAGGGTTAAGGGAGAACTCACTGGAGAGCAAGTGCAAAGTAGTGCTCACAGGTGACATACTGTTATCATCTGTGAGCCAGGGGGCTCCTAGGAGGTGTGTGTGTGAGTGAGCCTGTGACAACCGGGGCAGTGGGTAGAACCATTAGCTACAGAAACTGCCCTTGCCACTGCCCTGAGCTCTCTGGCCTGGTGTTGCTACTGTGGGTACATCAATGTTGCTGATCATGCGCTCCTATACAGCTCACAGGAAAGAGCTGTCAGGACGCTGGAAGGAGACAGGTCTGGCTGAAAACTGTCACATACAACCTTAGAATTCACCTTGACCCAATGAGTGTCTGTGTTTCTACAATGGATGTTAAGATATTTTTAAAAATAGATATTTTTGTTGTTGCTCTGCTTTGTTGTGATTTGCTGCAGGATAACTTGATCCTAAAACTCATCTGGAAAAATAAATAGCTAGAAAACCTCTGTAAATGAAGAATGATGTTAGGGGACAGGTAACTAGATGAAAGGATAGTCAATATATTGGTGTATCAGCTAGTAACTGGCAAATGGGGCAGAGAAGGAAGACTAGAACTAGACCCAGCAACAGTAACTGCATGCAGGATGAAGTGACATCTCAAGCCCCAGAGGCGGGTGGTCAATAAATGTATTAGAACAACAAAGTGGCATACTCCACACCTTACACCAGGATAAATTCTAAATGGTATCAAAATACTATATATCAATTTTTACAATTATTTATCAGATTTTAATTTTTTTATTTTTTAAATTTTCAGTTGGTCAAAGATTTAAATGTGAAAAATGAAACCACAAATGTTCTAGAAGAAAACACAAGCAAATTGTTTTATATTACAAGAACAGACATTGTTACTATATAAATCAAAGTGCAGAAGCCATAAAGGAAATGATTGATAAATTTGACTATACTCATGGACAAAGTCATCATAAACAATGGCAAAAGATAAATAACAGAAAAAAATTCAGCTGCAGCTGATATCACAAAGGGTTAATCTTTAATATGAAAAGAGCTCACAAAAATTAGAAGAAAAACAACACCCCACAGAAAGTTCATGTAAAGGGAAACACAAACGGTCCCGAACACCTGAAAACATTCTCTAGCTCCCCCATCAGGAGTTAAAGGCAAAGGAACCCAAATGAAATATGACTTTATACCTATCAGACTGGAGAGGCCGGGGGAATCAGGCACTCTAATACTTTGCTGATGGAAAGACAAATTGCTACAAGTTCCTTGCAGGGTAATTGGTGATACCTATTGAAATGACACATGTGCCTTCTCTATGATCCCACAACTAAACTTTTGGGAACCTATCCTACAAATTCACCTGTGCACCTACAAAATAGGATATGTGCCGATTCTTCAATCCAGCAGAAGCTTGAAAACAACTCCTGTCCTTCCATCAGTGTTTAATTAAACTGTGGAACTCCCATTTGATGATATGAAAAAGAAATAGGAGTTCCTTATGATACCATATGGAAAGATCTCCAAGCCATACTGCTGAGGGAAGAAAACCAGGTCCAGAACAGAATGCATGAAATGGGAGGATAAATAAATAGTACAGACAGCTATATGAACCTGCCTATATGTCCAGAAAGATACTCTTGGAGGATACCTAGAAAAGCAGGAAGAAATCAACTGGGGGAGACTAAGCAGATGGAGGACAATGAAGGTTGGTGAGAATTTTCCATGGAAAACTACTAAAAACCTTTTGGATTCTGAAACACATAAATGTACTACCTATTCAAAAATTTGAAAACAAAAGATCCACAGCAAACTAGCTCTTGCTACCCATAAGTGCTACCCATAAATGATTTTAAAATGAGACATTACACACTCTTTGCACACTTCCAGCCAGGCTCCCAGTTCTGGCTTAGGTGCAGCCTTGTATTCTGCAGCAGGCCTCCCATAATCACTTCTCACAAGAGCTTCCCCTGAAATAACAGTGATCAAGGGAGGAGGGAAGAGAAAGTGGGGGTGCTGGGTACTGAAATGGAGTAAATCAAATCCCGTGCATGTATGACTTTGTCAAAATGAACCCAACTATTGTGTATAAATATAATGCACTAATTAAAAAAAAAAAAAAAAAAACAATGGTCATCTGGCAGATTTCCTTCAGACTATGGAGAGGAAGGGGAGACAGATGTATAGTGTTTGAGGAATCCAAAAAACAGCAACAAAGTTCAATTTTCTTTTCTAGACGTCCCCATGGTTGGGAGCCAATGAATCCTTGACAAGGACAAGACCTCAACCACTGTGGGACCACCTGCACCTCCCTTGCTAAAAAAGTAGCACCCTCAAGGTCAGTCAGGGTCTTTGGCAGAGGACATGGAATGGTGTGGGTGGAGACATATGGATTCCCTTCCTGTCCCATTTGCCAGTATGCACAGCCAGCTCCCCCGCCACTCAGCTCCGTACTCCAGGGCCCCTATGTTCTCTTAGCAACTGAGGGAGGGCCCCTTCTTTGGTAATCATCATGCCCCACTTCCTCTTCCTGTGCTCTCCTTCCCCCAGCCTTTATTTCCTCCCTCTGCTCGCTCCCTGGGCGCCTGCTCAGTGGCCTTGCTGGCAGAGACGTAAGCTGTACCTTGTTGCAGATGCTCTAATGGCAAGAGCAATTCACAAGACAGCTGCAGGCATGTACTTCAAGGGGCGCAGTTTTACCTTCAGCATGGGTCAGGCCACCTAACTCTACCAACCTAAGACAGGAAAGTGTCAGTATGGGCCCAATCTCAGGGATGAGGAGTCAAACTACCACACTAAGGATTCAGCCTATATTTCACCTAGAAAGAAGAAATTCTCACAGGATCTCCCCACTGTGAATGAGGAATTGCTGAAAAGCTGCCCAAACCATTCTTGTTCTAGGAAGTTAGAAAGGATGAGGAACCATGGAAGCCAATGCTCCATCTGATGAACAAAGGTAGTGGGGTCCAGTGCAGGCCATACTGCCAGATGGCCCTCATCTACAATATAGCAAAGTCCCATCCTCCATACCCTGGACCTCAGGTTCACCAGGGAAGGGCCAACAACTCTCTCCAGTCAGGCTGCAATACTTGATCAATTTCCAATTTCACAGCAGGCCTGCAAGAGAGAGGGATCTCCTCCAGCAGAAGGATGGCTGGCTATAGAACCAGTCAGTCACCAATGCCCATGCAGCAGGAAGCTATACCTAATGTACAGAAAGAGCTGGGAAGCTGTTTTCTTTGAGGCCTCACCTGAGTGAGAAAAGCTGTGAGAACCCACCTGAGCACCCCTATAGGTGCTCAAAGAGCAAAGTCATCCTGCAGTGAGGTCTAGAAGGCCAGGTGGGCTCTGCCTCCAGAGCCCTCCCTCCTCAACCAGGCATGCTCCAGGTACACACACACAGCAGGCTCCATTTTCATCAGGAAAACAGTTTCTAGCTGAACACAGGAAAATAAATATATATAATCAATCTACTATTCAGAGTTGACTTCATAAAGTATGTAAGTCAGAATTGTCATAGGCCAATAACCTTTGGCCCAGTCTTTTCTGACCAGTCCTTTTACTCCCTACTCCAGACATCAAGGAAGGGGGTAGGAAAGCTCCCAGGGTCTCTCCTGAGGAGCTCAGGCCCCAGTGGCACACCAGTGATTCCAGTCACCAGCCATTTACACCCAGTATCTTCTGGGAAAACCACTGTGTTTAAAACTCATGAAGAGAATGAGCTTGCTTGCCAAGGGACCAGGAGCCCTGGGCCCTGTCCCTCAGCCCTGCCTGCAGATACTCTAGTAACTAATCATGAGGCCACCTCTTCTTAGGAGACAAAGCCCGGTACCATCCCTGTCACAGGACTGCCCATGCCCTGTCCATGTTGTCCCTTCCCATCACATCCTGTCTGGCCCTCCATCCTGTTTCCTATGCCCTTTGCTGTTCTCTACATTATCCCCCACTTGGGTTCCCAGACCTCAGGGTTGGAGTGACCCCTTCCCTTAATAGCTTTGCAGAGGACTCTATGGTCTGAGGCTACCTTTTGACACCAAAGGAGGGCTAGTGAAAGCCAGGACAATCACCAGGGCAGGAACCTTGTCCTATGCCATGCCCTTCTCCCTCAGAACCCCAAGGTGGAAGGTAGGGGGCTCAGTTTTCATTGGTGTTACCTCCAATGTCACTGGAACCTAGCTTCATCTGTTGGGGAGGCAGGTGGACAAAGAAGCCTGCCTGGCTGTCTTTCTCTAACGTTCTTATAAGCCACAATTAGGGGCTGCTCACAACCAGTCCCATTCCCATGGACAGCAAAGCAAATAGACTACCAAGAAGCTGAGCCTCACCATTGAAATGCATGGAGCTCCATGCTGTGGCGCTCTAATTGCAGGAAGGAAACACAACGGTTATCTTGGAAAGATGAGATTCCTACATGATTGTCCTTTGTGGCATTCCTATAGTTTTCAACTGAAGTGCTTTGGGCAGTTGGAAAGAATGCAGTAACACTATATTACAAAGTTGTGTACACACACACACACACACACACACACACACACACTTCACCCAATCCCCAGCTCATGACTGGGACAGTTTCCACAGAATCTGGCACCCCTGACTTCTAAGGAAGTAGCACTAATTTACACACACTGGTACAGTTGCCTGGAAAAGTCCAAAGGACTACATGCCAGGAATTTCATAAAGGTGTTTTCCCTCCTTTTGCTAAGGGTTACAAAACACATTTGAAAATTTCCGTTCCTAAGGTCCTCTTTAAAACAGCAATAATAAAATACTGATTGTTTCTGCCAGTGGACAGCTAGAAGCCACAACAGACAAGGGCGCTCACACACACTCTCGTGCACTCTGTCTCTGTCTCTCTCTCTCTCTCTCTCTCTCTCTCTCTCTCTCTCTCACACACACACACACAAGCAAAGTCACCCCTTGCTATTTTTTTTTTTTTTTTTGGTACTGGGAATTGAACTCAGGGGCACTCGACCACTGGGCCACATCCGCAGCCCTTTTTTGTATTTTATTAGAGACAGGGTCTCACTGAGTTGCTAAGTGCGCCTCCCCATTGCTGAGGCTGGCTTTGAACTCATGACCCTCCTGCCTCAGCCTCCCAAGTGCTAGGATTACAGGCATGTGCCACTGCGCCCGGCTCCCTTGCTATTTTTGAAGGGACAGGCAGGTGTATCCATCTCCTGCTCCAAAAGTTTCTATATCTCTGAATGCTACATTCAAAGGCCTTTAACCAGTGGGTGAGCTGAACCTAATGAATAGACATTTCCATTTCCTTTTGCTCTATTCTGAGGGTCTGCTCATTAACTGCCTCTCAAGGGAGGCTGAAAGCATCTTCCCTAAGCTAAACAGAGTGACATGTGTCACGTTCCTACCCCCTAAAGTGAGCATATGTTCCCCTGCTTCATGAGCCCTGGGTCAACAACCTGGTACCACAATGTACTATGTACACAGACACTGCCACCTGACAGCTGCTGAAAGCCCAGGAATGACATGTCAACCAGTCGTTTTAGAGAGTTTATAACATACCAAAGAAAGGTGCCCAGGTTTATTTACTTGATAAAAATGCTTTTCATTTGAGGCTGACCAAAAGTTAAGGCAACTTGCATTCACAATATGAAGAACTCTTACTCTCAAAATATGCAAACACCTAACTTAAAAATGAATGAAATACGTGAACATCCCATTCAAGAAGTTAAATGACTATGGGAAAAGGTGCTCAACATCATTTGCTCTTATAGAAATGCAAATTAAAACAAAGACACACTATTACACACATAAGAATGGTTAGAGAATCCAAAAAGTTAATAGTAAGTGCTGGTCAAGTAACCAGGACCCTCATTCATTACTGGTGAGAAAGTAGCATGGTGTAATTTGGAAGACAATTTGGCAGTTTCTTTTGAAGTTTTAAACACAGACTATACAACGCAGATATTCCACTCCTAGGCATTTACCAAACTGAAAACCTACGTTCGTTCATACAGAAACCTGCACACAGATGCTTATAACACCTTTATTCATAATCATCCAGAAGCAAGTACTTTCTATAGATGAATGGATAAACAAATCGTGCTATACCCATACAATGGAATACTATTCAATGATAAAAAGGAAGGACCTATCGATTCACACAACAAAATGGACAAATCTTCAATGCATTTTGCTAAGTTGAAGAAGCCAGACCCTAAAGACTATATATACATTGTATGACTCCATTTACATGGTACTCTACAAAAGGCAAATCTACTCAGACAAAAAGCTCATCAGAGGTAGGGAGATTTGGGACTGGCTATTGTAAAGGGGATGCACAGGGAAATCTCTAGGGTAATGAAACTATTCTGTTTGGTACTAGAGTAATAGACCTAAGACTATGTATCTGTCAAAACTCTCCGAACTAGCCAAGCATGGAGGCATGCGACTGTAATCCCAGCTACTTAGGAGGTGGAGGTGAGAGGATTCCTTGAACCCAGGAGTTCACAACCAGCATGGGCAATATAGTAGACCATGCAATTTTTTTTTTTTTTTTAATCAAACCAACAGGTATGGAGATCCCAGGATGGAACACAGACTGGACAAGTGGCCCTCACTATATATAAATGTCACATGGCCTTTGCACAGGGATGGGGAAAGGAGCTGGCCTGAGTACCTGGGAAAATTGTGTTGATGGGAAATTACGAAAGTACAGAAAAAAAGGAATTACACTTCAGTTAGCAAACTCATTTTAAGTGAGAGCAGGCTAGTGATTCTGAAATTTCCTCACATATACACTGGGGTTGAACAAGCAAGTGAGGGCACTTTGGGTGGTAAGAAATGTGTCTCACTGTTGCAGGGTAGAGACGCATGTAAGAATGTGTTCCCTGGTTTGGCCCCAAGTCTGAGACCTCAGAGTGGATTCATGCCTGACTCAGTGTACAGACAGATGAACTGAGAGAAACTGTGAGAGGCAAATCATGATATACAAATGAGTGAGTGCACATACATGCATTTCCTAGATCTATCCACTGAGAGGGGCTGGAAGCAGTGATACCCAGTCTCAGGGAGCACATCCTGCACCTAATAAGAGGAAACAGTGCTCCTTAGAGCTGTCATTCTGGGGCTGGGGCAGGAAAAACACAAGATGAGCCTGAAGCATCTTGTAAAAGCTAGAAAGTCAGGAAACAGACAAAAAAACCAAAAAACTAAAAATGACAAGGGAATGTCAAAAGGACATAGAAGCTGGCCTGAAAGAGTTCCTGGTCAAGACTGGGACGTTTGTACAACAAAAATAACTGTAAATCATGTGAAACTCATTCCCCCACAGATATGAAGTGATGAGAAGGGTACTTCACCTCTGGTGTTTTTTCCAAAAAGCCACAAACCCACTTCAATCATGAGAAAAACATCAGACAACTGTAAATTGAGGGGGCATTTTACAAAATACTTGGCAACGGTAATGAAAAACAAGGAAAATTAGAAAAGACAAGAGAAGCCTACAAAGACCTAGAAACTTGACAACTCTAGTTTGAATTACAAACTACAACATATTTAACTCCCTTTTTGTGATCATTACAAAAGTTGTGTGACTTTATTTCTGAGTAATAAGCCAATATTGCTTAGAAAGTGCAAATGGCTAATACAGAGTCAACTGATGGGGAAAAAGTAAATACTAGAGAATGCAATTTCTGAGGGTGCCCAAATGTTTTAGGAGGATCACACAGTGACTGCCTTTGCCAACCAGACACTTCTCTGATCAGTATTCCCAACAAACAAGGACAAATGCACGGGAGCCACTCAGTGATATAGCAGCAACAGGTCGGCATCTATGCAGTCTTCCTTCGTTTGGAGCAGCAATGCTCAGAAAAAAATGCTTCCTTCCTGACTCCCTTTGGGCTGGGACTGGCTTTGTAAACCAATTCCTGCCAAGAATTCTGCTGAAGCATGCATCCAGAGATGACAATGGCCAAATCTACATGTCAATGATGGTTGAAGAGAAAGAGACAAAGAGCAGAGCCTGGGTCTCTGGTAGCCTCCTGAGCTGCTTCACCAGCCCTGGACTATCCAAGTCAGGACCTGTAAATGCTTAGAAAAGAAAACCCAGAACCTTAGATTAGTTCCTTTCCCTGCACAACCATCCTCTTGTGAGCTGCCTTTGGTTGCTTCTAGAACGTTGCTCAGGGTGTAGGTCTGGCTAATCTTGGATAACATCATTAGGCAAGAATAAAAGGAGGACACTGGCTGCTGACAAGGTAACATCCTCCCTGTGCCCACACCCTGCCTGGTTGTCATTTTAACCCTGCATCTCTCCTTAGACCTTCCATACTGGACCTAAAGCCAAACAGATAATCTGGGTAAAGGCAGACATCAGTCATGGGTATCTACCACTTTCAGGCCCCCAGTCCTATTAACATGAAAGGGGGAAAAAGGGGTGTGTGTGTGTGTGTGTGTGTGTGTGTGTGTGTGTGTGTGTGCGCGCGCGCGCGCGCATGCGTGGGGGTATTTGTGTGGGGGAAGGTCTAAAAAGAGACAAGAGATAATGATAATAATTTGGAAGCTGGGGAATGAAAAGACAGCAGAGGAAGTGAAGAAGAGACCTTTATTACCCCGGTGCAATGCCCTCCCAAAGGCTCAGGAGCCTCTGGAAGGTGGTAGTATGGTACAGTGGGGCTGCAAGAGGGAGACACCTGAACATCAGATAGAGGGGCAGTGCACATAAGGTGTTCCTCCCCTTGACAGATGGTTGTCTGTCTGAGGGTCAACATGGGACAGGGCTCTGGACTAGGTACCTGGCATTGCTCAGGGCAAGGCAGCCTCAAAAGAGGCTTGGTCAAAGGGGAGGGAGGGGAAGGAAAGGAGCAAGGGATATGAAGGGGGAGGGGGGGAGGAGGAGAGGGGGGAAGATGGTAGAATGAGATGGATATCATTACCCAAAATGCATGTTTGAAGACATGAATAGTATGAATATACTTTGTATACAAAGAGTGATATGTAAAAAGGTGCTCTGTATGTGTATTATGAATTGTGATCCATGCTACTGTTATATATGCAACAACTTCAAATAAAGAAAGAAGAAAAAAAAAAAGGCTTGGTAAACAGCTCATGTCCCTGATGCCACCATCTCAACCTACCCACCCCAGCTGCTTCTGGATGCTGCAGCCTGCGTCACCCCTACACATCCACACCCAGGCAGGACTTATCTGGGGAAAGCTCTGATGAAAATGGCCCAGCAGATCTTTCACAGGGTCCCACTGGCTCCCAGTCAGCTCTTGGCCCTCTGGGCAGTGTCACCAGACACCAGAGATCAACAAACACCTCAGAGACCCCCTGGCTCAGTGGGCCACAGATCCAGGAAAAGGCAACTCTGGAAGTCGGGGCCATGTAAGGAGAAGGAAACTTCCAGAGCTGTAGCTAAGATCCTCAAAGATAAGATAAGGATTGGCAGAAGCAACAACAGATGCTCCCTTAAAAGAAAAAAAAAAAAAAAAAAAAAAAAAAAAAAAAAAAAAAAAAAAAGCAGCAGTAGCAGCATCCCCAAGAAAGCTCAGTTGGAAAGTAAAGATACAACAGGGGAAAATAGGGCAGAAATGAAAACTCCAATAGCAGGGACAGAAGAGAACATCAAGAAAATCTCAGGGGAAAGAAATAAATAAACAGAGCAGAAGGACAAACACAGATTTCAAGAAGAGGGGAAAGACCACAAAACAGAAGGAAGATGAGGGAAGATCATCTCAGCAGCTCCACTGCCAAACACAAGTTTCCCCAGAGGCCATGAGAACTAGGAAGCCAGGCAGTGGTGAGTAAGCCCTTGAGGAAACTACTCCAGCTATGATGTGATACCAGCCAGAAATGAATTAAATGAGACCAAGATGGCACCATTTTCAGACAGGTGAGCCTCAAAATTCTGGCCTCTCATGCACCCTTCTAGGCAGCTATGGAGGAGGGGCTCCACCAAGAGACAGAAGGAAAGGGGAGCCCAGGTGTCAGGGAAGAATTCCAAGGTGACAGCCAAGCACTAGGGGAACACACTGTACAGGCCATGCCCAGGAGGCTGCACATGGCAAGGAGGGTATAGGGACAAGTCAGTGAAAACAGCACCAATAAAATCAAGTAAAAAGGCAGCTATGGGGCTGGGGTTGTAGCTCAGTGGTAGAGCGCTTGCCTCACAAGCATGAGGCCCTAGGTTCCATCCTCAGCACCACATAAGAATAAATAAATAAATAAATAAATAATAAAGATATTGTGTCCATCTACAACTAAAAAAATAAAATAAAAAATAAAGAAAGGCAGCTACAGACTCTAAAGAAAAGAAATGTGAGTAATGTATGCATGGATCTCCTACAATTAGGGTCCAGCTACAATCAGCAAAACATAGGCACTTAATCCTATCACACCAGGGCCTGGGAAGGGTGCCTGTGGATGGGGTGACAGGGAGCCATGTCCTCATCTGCCACCACTGAAGTCAAGAGATAATGCCTAAAACTGAACATCAAGAAGGCCCCAAGGAGCAAGACATGGAGAGAGAGGAAACTGGTAGTGTTGTTTCTGGTAGAGAAAGTACAGGTGGGGCGGGGGGGGAGGGGCAGCAAGGAACTTGTATATCACGATAAAATGTGCAGAACAACTTGGTTAAGCTACATGTATTAATGCATGTGCAACTCTCATAATGTTTTTAAAATAATTTAAAAAATGGGGTATGACATTCTTGGCAGTATGATCTGTCCTTCCTTAGAGAATTTCCTTCCTCCTTCCCTCCCTTCCTTCCTTCCTTCCTAATCTCTCTTCAGAAACTGTGGGAGGTAGCTGGCACTGCAGTTCCCCTAAGGTGTGTGGAAGTGACACCTTGTTTCCTGCTCTGGGGGAGGTGAGGGACCATCCCAAGGGAAACAGACTGGGCAGCGAGGCCTCTTCCTATCTGTGTTACCATCAAAGTACTTTTGACTGTTTCTGGCAAATAAATGCTGCTTTTGATTTCTAATATACATATGTCTGAACAGTTCAACACTGACAGAAGGGTTATTTTCTGGTTGCCTCCTTTTTACTTGTAACTAGTTTTACCTTCAGGTTGCAGATGCCTGCCCCCTCCCCTCATTGCTGTGTGTGTGTGTGTGTGTGTGTGTGTGTTTTGCTGGGGTCAGAATTCAGGGTCTAATGTATGCACAGAACATACTATACTACTCAGTTACATCCAACATGTTTTGCAAAGGTGGCTCCAAACTCAAAGTGTGTGTGTGTGAGGGGGCTTTTGATTTCTGGCTTTTGATTTATTTTTTATTCTAGCTTTTGCTTTCTTCATTCCACTTACTTAGTGCCATCCTAGTGCCAGAATTATGCATACTGGGTTTTCATTTAAAAATGTGTGGCACTGAAATATTATGGATAGAATGATAAAATGATTCCAGACAACTGAGAAGGGGAGATGGAGGGTAAGAAGAGACAACAAGACCATGGGAAGGGTGTGCTGGGGATGTGGGAGGTTTGTACATGCTTCTGTCTACCCTGGCATCCGTTGTTCTCTACAATAAAAGTTTAAAAACTATAAGACATGAATTGCAATCCCATGCCTCAGGCCAAGCCTAAGGGCCACTTTCTGGGGGGGGGGGGGGGGGGGAGTTCATTCTGTCTCTTGCTCTCTCAGGGCCTGCTCCCTGTGGTTTGAGGTTGGGTCAGCTGCTTCTCTGCCTGCCATCCAGAGCAGGTCTTGTCCTGTAAGCCTGGGCCTGGTTCCCTGGACCTGCCATCACTACACATCTACTCAGGCCCAGTCCTCCTCCCACTGCCTACATGGGAGTTTGGAAGGACAGAGCTCAGCTGGCTCCAGGCCACACTGGGCAGGCACTGCACATGCCTGGGCCCTCCAGCCTGACAGGAATCTTGGACCTTGGCTGTGGCTGAGTGCCACATCTGACCCAGGCTAGTACTTGGGTCCTGGAGTCTGGGGAGGGGGGAGGGGGGGAGTGGAGTCAGCAAGTCCCAGGATTCTGTGCGCTAGGCAGGGCCATGGGGGTGCACTATTTTCCTGGATGCAGACTGGTTTTTGTTCAGGAGAAAAATTCAAACATGAGTTGTCTTCTCTAAGGAATGTGAATACCCCAAGAATGCAGGGTCCTCCATGAGGGGCCTGCCTAGAGAGAACCCCTCCTCCCCTGTCCACATGCCCTGCCAGATCACTGTGGGAACTCTGGCCACAACCACCACAGTCCCCCTTCCCTGCAGCTATTCTTGGTCTGTGTCTCCCTTTGGGGGGGAGGATAAGGGTGGAAATGATCAGAAGCTAAAATTAGCAAATGGCAAACAATTGAGGCCAGGAATCTGAGGTCAGTTGAGGACAACAGTTTGTTCTCTGTGGCCCTGAGGTGGTTTAGCAATAAAGGGAACTGAAAATGAAAACAGATCTGGAAGCAGCCCAACCCCTGCTGGGACCAAGCCTGACACTAAGCCAGTCCCAGGTGGGCCAAGCCAGATGGCAGGGACAAGGCCCAGCTTAAGAACCCCCCAGGGTACCTCATTTCACAGGGAGGCCTTCTATAGCCCTGCAGCTACACTCAAGGACACAATAGCTACAGTTACAGAAAACCTGGGGCAGGATCCCCAAGCACTACCCTGGCCATGACTTATTTTCCTGGGTGACCCAGCACTGGAGTCATAAAAGTCCCCAGTAACTGTACCATATAACCAAGGCAACAAGCTCCTGCTCTAGTACCAGCAGACCCAGTAAAACTCTTAAGTGACAGGCCAAGAAATCAAGCCCAAGGAGGATCTGAGAAGGGTGCCAGGTTGTGCAGTTAGCAAATGGCGGCACTATTGTTGAGCACGACTTCCTGGCCACGTACCCATTCCCTGTCACCAAAGCCCCTCTCCCCTCTGGAAGGCCCACCCACAGTCTAAACAGTCTACACAGCCAGAGAAGGTACCAACAGAGCCCACAGCCCAGGCCAGCCGCATGGCAGCTGCAGAGAGATGGGAGGATGTCCTGGCCTTGTTACATGCCATTATAGGGAGCTCCTCTCCTCACATGAACTCTGAGTAATCACTCTCAAAGTCCCAATACCCAGTGGTCTTGGGGTTCTATCTGGTGATTAGGAACCTAGAAAAGACGTCCTTCCTCCCTTTGCTCCTCAGGGAACTTAGTTCAGCCTTGTGATGCCCAGGACCTGGCTCTGAAGGACAATGCTCCCATGCCTAGGACAGAGTAGATACCAGAGGCCCTTCCTGTATGCTATTTTCCTGGAAGCAGTGTGGTTTACATTTCAAAAGAGAAACAAACTCACCAGGCGTGGTAGTGCACACTGTAATCCCAGCAGCTTGGGAGGCCAAGGCAGGAGGATCTGAGTTCAAAGCCAGCCTCAGCAAAAGCAAGGTGCTAAGCAACTCAGTGAGACCCTGTCTCTAAATAAAATATAAAATAGGGCTGGGGATGTGGCTCAGTGGGTGAGTGCCTCTGAGTTCAATCCCCAATACCAAAAAAAAAAGGGGGGGGGGGAAGCAAACTCAACAAGTGGGGGTCCCTCTTCTCCTTCATGTCAGTGCCCTGAGAGTACAGGGTCCTTAGTGTGGGGAGGGGTCCCAGAGCCAGGAGCCAGAACCACACCAAAAGCATACCAAATGACACTGCTAATGACACCCAATGATACAGGAGTTAATCTCAGCACTTGCTGAGGTTGCTGGCTGACCTTGTGGCCCATGTCCATCCCACACCTAGGTCAGACAGGGCTGGATGGGCCTGTTCTTTCTCTTTGGTGCCACAAAGTCTGTGCATCCTGAGCAGGATCCTGACTGCTGAAGGCTCAAAGATCCTGCAGGGTAAATTGTAGAGCCCAGGTGTCTTTCCTTATGCAGTCACCCTGGGGTATGTGGGGCATATGGACCTCCTCAAAGACACTGTGGCTGAGAGTGGGGATAGAACCCATGGGCATGGCCTCTGCCCAGCACACAGGAGCAAGCCCAGGCCAGGCCTTGCTGTCCCTAGATTGCAAGCTTTCAGGACCCTGGTGTTCAAGGCTGGACCACAAACCCTCTAGACCTGATGATCCAGAGAAGCCCATGCCACAGAAGATGCTGAAGTACCTGGTAAAAGGTAGGTCTGGGGCCCTTTTGTCATAAACGATAACAGTGACTTCTTTTTTACTGCAAAACCTTTTGATATCTAATGACAACATACTCACTACCTGCCCTGCTAAGTCTCCTGCCTTGCTGCTGAGTGTCAGACTTATTCCACCTTTCTAGAAGGCAGTTTGCTCCTAAAAGGAACACTCCTTTGTTGACGCCTAGGAATTCACATTGAAAATAATGAGGATGCACACATTGTGGATGGTTGTCACAGGGCTGCTCCAGAAGAGCAAATCACTAGAGATACCACAGCTACCTGAACCAGGGGCTTGGGTAGGGAGGTTGCAAGATGAACTCATAAAGACAAGCAGGCAACCATTAAAGACCAGGCTAGGGGGATGGGTTGTAGCACACTAGTGGAGCACTTGCCTAATATGTGTGAGGCCCTGGGAATGTGATCATGTCAGAATGTTAAAAGTGGGAAAATTACTGATTATTGATTTCCCACCTTATTGTCTCCTGATATCTGTTTCCCAAACATCTTAATACACTCAACTTTTACAATCAGAAATATAAGCAAATGCAAAGCATTAAAATCAGTTTTCCAAGCCAGGCACAGTGGTGCACACCTGTAATCCCAATGACTTGGGAGGCTGAGGCAGGAGGATCAGAAGTTTTGAGGCCAGTCTGAGAAAATTAGTGAGGCCCTATGCAACTTAGCAATGACCCTGGCTCAAAATAAAAACTAAAAAGGGCTACGGTTGTGGCTCAGTGGTAAAGCACCCCTGAGTTCAATCCCCAGTACCTCCCCCTCCAAAAAAATCAGTTTCCCAGCAAGGTAATTTCTTGCAAGAAATAGGAACACACATCTCACACTGTCCCAAGTACCAAAAGCAAACCCATGATGTAGGTTGAGTAAACTTTTTCTGATGTTGACTCATGTTTTTTAGGACTTGACTTAATTTGGAATCTGCCATTAGATCCAGGGATGGTAGATGTGGGTCATCTTAAAAAGCAAGTCATTCCTGAAGAAACATCTCCACTTGGATAATCACCAAGGCTCCTCTTGGCATCCCTTCTCATTGTCATTATCACATTCTCACAGAAGGCCATGGAAAGCAAGGCTCCTCACCTATTCAAAACTGCTGTATGCCACAAGGACCCTAGACAGTGGGTACCAGACCTGGGCTACGGTCTGGCAATGGGTATACCTCAGAGTTTAGTTGGCCTTGCTTTCTCCACTGGCCTGGGCCACCTGAGGCCACTCTAGAGGACTACACTCAGACCCAAGCTGCTCTGTGAATCCCTTGAGATCTGGAAATTAAACAAAATGATCAAGTCCTTGTCCAAGTCCAAGACTTCACTGAGAAAGTCAAGGAAGCTGGACCAGAGGCTGTCTTGTACACCAAACTGCTTTCTCTATAAACATTTGGTGGATAAAACAGATGCAAACGACTGAGCCCTGGACCTCATTTCCTCTATTCTAAACCCTGGGGTGGGGGGACATAATTCCTTATATGCTAAATCTTAACCATCTTGATGAAGACAGAACCTAAGCCTTGTCTGCAATCACATATATTCCTACTTTGAGATCTGCAATGAGACCTGCTCACAGTTGTCCACCTGCCTGGTCAAAAGACAGCTGTTCTCATTCAAACAAGGCAGAGGAGAGTCCAGGACAGGTTCTACACAATGGAGCTACCATATGACAAGTGGCCATTAATGGGCCCTGTGTCTCTGGGGGCCTGTCATACCTCTCTTCAACATTCTCCAGTTCCAAAGGCTTCATCCATCTATCCAGGATCTCTGGGTCCAGGTTGCTTAATATCTCACTGTGACTGGGGCAAACCCTGTTTCCTTCCTAGTCTGTAAGGTGCATATTGCCTTAGAACAGAGATCACAGCTGGACATGGTAGCACATGTTTGTAATTCTAGCTACTTGAGGCTGAGGCAGGAGGATCTCAAGTTCAAAGCCAGCCTGGGCATCACAGTCAGATCCTGCCTCAAAAATAAACAAACAAACAACAAACAGAGGTTGCATGCTGTACCTTTCTCTAAGTCCTGGAATGGGTGAAGGCCAGGAGACTTTTCCACAGGGCTTCATTTGATGGAGACAGCACATCATCCCATGAAATGTTCACAAATTCTACAAAGGCTGCTCTGAGAACTTGGCCACTTCAGCAGCTCTCTGAGTACATTTGGTTCAGCCAAGGACACATGGCTGATCACATTCTACCATTTAAATTTATGTGGAATTCTAGGGACATCTGAACTCATCTGCTTTTCATTAATTCACACTCAAGTTCACACTGGCAGGAGGGACACTGAAAGCTGTGACCCTCCCAGGGAACCATCCAAGCCCAGAAGAAATAGGCTGGAAGCCTCACTGGGGACCTCCACTCCTTAGCTGCTGGCTCCCACCTTCCCTGACCTGGTCACAGGACAGAAGTGGCAAAGGCTTGACCCACACCCACTCACAACAGTAGGCCTCTCCTCCTCAGACATCAACCTGTTTTCTCCCCAGTGCCTGTGAGGCTCTAAGAGGGCACCACCTGCACACTCAGATAGCAAGAGCCATGTAAGTATCAGAAGTAAGGTGATCAAACAGAGGCCAGGGCCTGTCTTCAGCCAGCCTACACCCAGAGACTAAGGTCCAAGGTCAGCACAGCATGAGACAAGCACATTCTAGATCCCCAGACCCCTTGGCATGACTGCCATTCTTCTGAGGGCTTCTGTGTCCACAGTGGCCCAACTGGGAACAGGCTTCACATGGGTGGAGATAGCTGTCATTCAATTCCCAGCTCCAGTAAAACAGTACCAACATGGAGGTCTACACAGGCAAGACACTGAGAATGCAGCATCGGCCTCTTCTGCCTAAATGGAAAGCAGCATTTCCTCAGGGCCCTGAAATTCCCCTAGATGGAATAAATATAATAGCCATGATCCTCCAAAGTCAGGGGACAAACAAAGCCCTTACTAGTGAGGAGAACCCATCCCATTCCACCCCACCATCAGTGCAATATGGTTCCAGAAAGAACACTGTATACTCTATGGTCTGAAAATTTGTGTCTCCCAACATTAATACACAGAAAACCTCTCCCTTAATATGATGGTATTTAGAATGTGAGGCCTTTGAGAGGTGGTTAGGTCATGAGGGTAAATGTCTCACTATTGGGATTAGTGCCTTTAGGGAGCTGCCTCATACCTTTGTCATGTGAAAGACACAGGAAGGAGGCATCACTGTCATTCTTACCAGACAGCATCTGCAGGCAACTTGATATTGGACTTCCAGCTTCCAGAATTATAAGAAATAAATTTCTATTGTGTACCACAGCCACCCAGTCCATGGTATTTGGTTACACAGCAATCCAAAAGTACTAAGACATCAGGCCTCCACTAATGGCCCTGGGAAATGTTAAAACCAATGCAAGCAACTGATGTTCCCAACTATGACCCAAGGTGCCAAAGCCTGGAATGCAGTCTGAAGCCCAGGCTCACAAAAGTGCAGCTCAGTGGATGAAGTGGGCAGGCTGCACATCTGGCCATGCCTTGGTTGCCCAGAAGGGCTTCCTGGGCTATTTCTTTCTAAGTTTTCAGTGAGAACAGGGCCAAGAAATAGTCCTTAAGAGGCAAAATTGTGGGTTCCATTTGAGTTGCAATAAACCTATCACTGTCAATTAAAAAAAAAAAAAAAAAAAAAAAACAACAACAGTGTGTGCTCATGTATGTGTATCTGTCTGCATAGTATTTTTCCCATCTGGAAGGCACTGGAGCCTGAGATGACAGTGTGTTCTGCTGTTACTTCAGTGCAAAAGAGGTAAAGAGGGCAGCAGGAAGCACATGTCACTCCTGTGTGCTTCTGCTGTGGCATTTTCTCTTTTCACTCGTCCTGTGGCCATCTTGACTAGAGAGGTGAGTACAGATCCCAACTCCATGCTTGATCTATGGGAAAGGAAGGACATCTCTCCTCCCACAGTTCTGAGCAACTTACATTTTCCTCCACCAGCAAGAAAACCTGGGACTTCGGTCTTGTCTCCAACCTTCAGACATGAATGTGCCCAGAAAAAGATGGAAAAATCCTCAAGGATGAGATCCGGAATGTGCTGAGGGCCAGTGCCATTCTCAAGGCTGTGCCATCCAGGAGAAGCCAACATGATACATTCATGTTCTACTTAAACTCCACCATTCAGAAGCCCCCACCCTGCAGCTTACATGCAGAACCTGAGCCTCAGAGGCCAGGAGAGGACACTGAGAGGTTGAGTCCCTCATGCTGCTGCCTTGGGTCCAGCAACATATGTTGCTTCTGTAGCCATTTTTTTTCCTTGGCTTCCCAAGTCACACTGTCCCCTCCCTCTTTCCCCTGTTGCAGCATCCTCCTATTCAGTCCCCACTGGCCAGTGGTAGGATAACCCCATCTCCCAGAAGCCACACCTCCAAAGCAGAACACCCTCCTATATTGTACTGTCATGGTAAAGGCAATCCCCCTCTCCAGACCAGCTTTCTGAGGGTCCCTGCAGACTCACAGCTGCATGCCTAATTCTAAAGGGTTTTCCACTCACCCATCGTCACAAGACCATCCCCATTAACCCCACTCAGGAAGACCCAGGGTGGCTCCTCTGCCCTAGTACCCACAGCCCACCTCCCAGCCACCCTTTTCAGGGATAAGCTTGTTCCTATCTCTGGCCAGACTCCTTTTCCCCATCTATGTGGGCAAGGGCAGCACTTACAGAGATACAATGGTTCCGTGGGTCTCATCAAAGAAGCTGGTGGCCCTGCTTTCCTCAGGTAATTCCCAGGGTCCATACAGAAATCTTTTTCTCAGAAGGCTGATGCTGCTGGCAGAGCAGTGTGGGGATGCCTGCTGATCCTGGGTGTCCAAACCAAACTCCCTGCCTAATCCCCTAGTTTCTCAAGCCCTCAAATCCCCCCTGCTGAGCTCAGGATGTGCCCTGTTACAGACCTGACCTCATCACAGCCCAGATGAAGCCCAGCAGGATGGGGTGGGGAGGCAGGGAACCAGCATCTCACCCCAGGCCTGCATCCCCTGCAGCCCACCCATCCAATCTGTACCTCTCCTGACCCTGAGCTGCCCACATAAAAGAGTGAAGTGGGAATCAGACCACCAACCACCCTAATGCTAACATGCAGGGGGTCCAACAGGAATCCTGGCCCCACCACCAAGTGCCTGGAATGTCCCTATCTAGAAACTGAAAAATTTCAAGGGCAGGTGGTGTTTTCATTTCTTCTTCCAGTCAAAGGTGATGCCTTTGAAACAGAAGATACAGAAATGACCTGCAATCCTGTGACAGAGCAAGACTGCAATAAAAGGGGCATGCCCCACTCAGAGAAGAGGCTGGGACCATGGGAGGGGGCAGCTGGAGGCTTTGGGACCTGGCCTGGAATTCCCCAAGGCCTAGAGAGGCACCATTTGAGCATAAACTGAGGAAGAGGCAGAAGTGGGAGAAGAGATAACACCATGCTGTGCCCTGGGGGCTTCCCATAGCCACAGGGCAGCCTGGGCCTGTGACTCCACAGTGGCAGAATACTGATAATAAGGGGTGGGAGTAAGGTTAGAAGGAAGCAAATCCAGGAAGAAAAAAGACAAGGCTGCTGGCCAGGAGCTCAACCCCATGGCCAGGGTGAAGTGTCTGCAGAGAAACACCTGGACTTAGAGTTCTCCAGACTTAGAAACACAGGGAAACAGGGGGAAAGAGTAGAGGAAAGGCTGTAAGTTTCAGAAAAAGGAAGAGGGTGATTTCTGGAAGCCCCAGATGGGTGCTCTTCCCAGAAACAATGTCCAGATCACTGACCACATGTTCTGTACGGAACAGCCCTGGGTTTCCAGACTGGTGCTGGTATACACAAGTGCTCTGGACGTGTGCTCCCTCTCAGCTCTCATATTTTCCCTCTGGAACAAGGAAAAGAGCACATATATTCCCACCAGTCGCTGCACACTGTACCCTTGGGGCAGCAGAGGCTATGAGGGAGTAGCAGGTGGAGGTTCAGGTAGAGCCCTCCCCAGCTGGGGGACATCTGCCCTTCACAAACTGACAGTGCAAATGAGTTCATGTGGCTGACAACACTTGAAGAAACATACACCAGGCTGACTCTGCAGAGGCACATGTGGGAACTAAGCACATGGCCACTAAGCCCTGGTGTGCTCAGCATTGTGAAGGAGTGACGGGCCCAGCTGTCTCAGGCTGTAGCCTCATGGCAGCAACAACTTCAGGGCCAGCACTCCAGCCAGATGGGGTGATACCTCTTTGAGAACATCAGGGCCCGGAAGGTAGGGGAAGGGTCCCTGGTAAAGGATCTGGGGAGGCCACAGAAGCAGCTTATTTCCTTACTTTCTTGACTCCACCCACTCCTCTACACCCTCCACACACCAACTCCAGGACTTCCTTTTGGTCTCAGGATGTGACCTAGTGACACTTACAGTGGATCCCCTGGCTGCTGTCTCTAGGCACAAGGCAGTCACTCAGGCCCTGATCTGCCCCAACAACAGTGCTCTCTAGGCAGACACCAGAGAAGGTGGGAGGTGGGGGTAGACTGGGGCAGGAGCACAGTCCTCCCAGGCCCATAGAGTAACATGTGCAATGCCCTCACAAACAGCAAGCCCTCAAGGAAAAGAAGCATGAAGTGGGAAGATGTTGAGCCAGACCCCTCACGACACTTGGGGAACAAGTGAAGAAACCCCATGTCACCTGTCTCACACTGTCCACTGATACACCACAAATGCAGCTTTACACAGCCAGGTCCAGTGTGTGCCATTGGTCAGGCCAGTCCCACCCCCAAACTCAATGCTATAACTTTGACCTTGGCCACTTTCCCTCTCCTTTGGAGAGTCCAAAGCTTCTGCCCAGGCTGTGAGTCCAGATTCTGTGGCCTTCAGGCTGGTGAGCCTACCCTGTTCTCTAACTAGGATCTCATTACTGCCTCCTCCTGCCCAACTCAAGAAGCCCAGAGCTAATCTCTACCTGTTCAAAGGCTAGGAGGCCATGGTGGCACTCCTCTGAGGGGCCAGGAGAGGATCAGAGCCTAAAGCCTCAAAAGCACTTGCCCCAGACCTCAATAGCACCCATCCCTGGCATAGCCCAAGGATTAGACTGCACCTTTCAGAAGCACTGTGGCCCGAATACCTGGGATGACCATCAGGGGTACAGGCTGGGACCTTGGCCTCTTTTGGTTACCTGGGGGTCCCTGCCCCTACTCCACTCATCTGGCTGCCTCCTTTCCATGTGGGGGGTGGAGGGAGGACCCTGCACTAGCTTCAGGACTACCCAGCACCCTCTCCTCAAGGTAAGCACAGAGAAAGCCTGGGTAGCACTCAGCTACAGTCAGGGCCCTCCTGCCCTCACTTCTGCCCATCCCATCAGTGGTACCCAGCTTTTTTCTGCACTGCATTCCATGAGGTTTTGTGAAAAGAACGACCCTACTACTTCTGGGTGAGGGAAATATGCAAACCCCAGAACCAGGATTCATTCTCTATATTCTCAGAATAAGCCCTGTGTAGGCCACACTGGGGGTGTGTGGAATGAGGCCTAGACCCAAACCCACCCCACTGAGAAGAGAGAGAAAGGCCTCTTAGCTAGCCCAGCCTCAGCTCCTAAATGGGTGACACCTCCTGTCATGGGCCAGGCCACCAGCCAGGACACCAAGGAGCCAAGTCTGGAACATGGGTACCAGGTACTAATGGGAGGTAAGTGATAGTGGGTGTGTGTCCCAGGGGATCAGGAAGCATCCCCCAGGGCCAAAGTCATCCCTGACAGCCAGACCTCTTGTGTACAAGTACTCTATTTGCAGACTGCTGACCAGCCTATGAGGCTCTGTGGCTTGCTTGCCTCTGCTAACACCAATATGCAGTCTCACAAGGAGGAGGGACACTAAACACACAATCACACAAAGACCTGTGGGTGAATGCAGATGGGCTGGGCAAGAGACCTCCCCCCAAGGAAGGAATATTTTAGTGGAACAGTCCCATGCCTGCCGCTGCCCCCCAATACTGCAAGGACAGGAGCCTTGTTGTCACCTTCCTGAGTCTGTTCAGGAACCTGGGCCAGTTAACTGTATACTGGAACCTAAGATGCCCTTAGGCCACTCGCCTCAGATCTTTCCAAAGAGGACTTCAACATGAAACACAGGAGTGGGAAGTGACAGTCACAGTTCTGTCAAAATGTCCCTAATCTAGGACCTAGGTCTGCTAGCCGGCTCTCAGTAGTTTAAACAGAAAATTTTTCCAGGTCATTTTCTGTGTCTGGCAATCATCTCCTAACATGAAATCCAGTTCGAGCTACTATGGCCCAGAGTACTGCCTGCATAGGTGGACAAATGGTCCTTACCAGGGCCCATCAGCACACAGACCCCACCTGCCGGTCCTCCCAGAAGGCTAGACACCCTCATCAGCTACCTTTTCTTCTCCCTGCAGGTGAGTAGCCTGGAGGCAGTCTCTCTCTCATCTCCAGAGGTTGAGGCCTGGGATGGTACATGGCTTAGGACAGTGCACGGGCAGGTGCATCAGGCTTTGTAGGAGACTGAATTGCATCCTACATGCCTCTGCTCCAACAACCCCCAGCCTTGCCACCACAGGCCTTGTCACTGTTTCTTCCAGGGAGGTGTCAAACAGATGCCTAAGTGGCAAACCCTGTGCAGAGGTACAAGATGGTCCCTGCCCCAGCCCAGGGGCTGTTCACAACCAATGGCTCAGAGCTAAAGAGGGAAGAGGCCCACTCAAGATCACACAGACAGGGCACACATATGGCACATGCACCTCAGTATGTCCTCTGCTGTCGCTTCAAAGAGGCCTGGCCAGCAGGAAAAGACAATCCTCAGCCCCAGAAAGAACCCCCTACCACCACCCAGCAAGTGGGCTCTGCGGGATGGCACATTTACAGGTATCCTCTGGAACAAACATGCAGGGAAAGAGAAAGGAAGCCTTGCTCTTACTTACAGTCATTCAAAATATTCACCTCAGACCACACAGGAAGCATTTTGTTGCCAAATGCTTTCATATGAAGACGATAAGAAAGCAGAAAAGAGGTAAGAAACCTACTTCACAGCTGAAAGTCAGCCTCAAGAATGCTTCCTTGCTTCACTGTAGGAAGCAATTCTCATATTTACAAACACAGAATTGCTATCCCCAAAAAAAGAAAAGGAAAGGAAAAAAAAAAAAATCCACAGATGGCCCAAAGCTCACAAAAGCAATCACTCCTGTAAACAAGAAGTTGAATGCCTGCTGAAACCAGAGAAGTCCTGGCAAGACATAAAAACAGTGAAAGTAGGTCCTGGTGGGATTCCCTAGAGCAGAGGTGAGTGAGCTCCACTCCCAGGGGCGCTTCTAGAGTGGTCACATGATGCAAGACTTTCTGCAAACTGGACTTCTGTTGAAAAAGGGCCATAAATACGAAACCTGTCATAGTGCCTGGGCCTGAGAGGAGAGGCAGGGCTCCTGCAGGTGCTAGTCTCCCTTGTCTAAGACTACTCAAAGTACACTGGGACTCAAAAGGTCCTTCTGCTTGGGTGGGACTTGTGATAGCAGGACTAGCACAGCCACCTGTCACTGTGAAACTGCCTAAGGCTACTGAAGGGAAGGGGCTAACCCTGTCAGTACTTTGGCTTGGCCAGAATTGCTCTGGTGACCAAGGACCAAATCTTTCACCTTGAGATTTTATTTCAGTTGCTTCTGCTAATTTTGAGTCCAGACAAGTACAAAACCTACTGGTGCCTGGGAGGGTTTGGTTACCTGGTAACAAAGGAGGCTCACCTGATAAAGGGCTACTACTCCCTAGTCTGAATAGAGATCAGCACCCAGCAACAATGGGATGCTCACAAAAACCTTGCAGTCTGTACCACTTTTCTACAACTGGGTCCTGGTTCATTTTCTGGCATCCTTGAGATGGGTACCTTATAGATACAGAAGCTGAGGCTGTGCACCTAAGGCCACGCTGCAGTAAAGTTGTTGTGCCCCTAAGGACATGGAACATGCCAACTGCCATGTTCCATGCCACAGGACAGCTGTGGGTGGGCAGGTTTGGGGCAGGCAGTAAGGATCCTGAGGTACCATACCACCCAGAACCTACTTCAAAAAAGTAGTTCTGAATCATGTCTCTTTTCAAAAGGACAAGCAGCAAAACTGTTCATCCAGGAACCTGTGAATAATACTGTAGCACATGAAATTATGCTCTTGCAGATTAAGCACAGCCTTGCCACAAACCCTCTGCTCCTGGATGTCTTGTCCACATTCTCATGTGTTCCTCAAAGGTCATCATGACCAGACAAACCCACTTTACTAATGAAAACATGGCACTGAGCTCAGCCTGTTCCAACTCCAAAGCCAAGCATCCTCATCAATATGTCATAATTTCTCTTTTTAAATAACAAGGCATATCCAGACAAAAAGATCTTTCTCTGATAAAAATAAAACACTGAGAGACTCCTAAAGAAGGCTGCTAAAACATAACATCTATGGAGTCAAACTTCTACATGGTTGGCCAGGAAGAGAGATGCAGCAATGATGTAAGGCTCAAAGTCCAAAGCACAAACCGTTAGACCCTGCAAACAGCACAGAGGTGCTAGGCACTTGGATATCTCACAAAACTCCCACATGTGTAATACTCTTCAATACCATGTCCATATATTTGAATTTTTCTCCAAAACTATAAACTCTTTATAAAAAATTAAAGTCTGCATGTGTAGGAGCCCTGTTTGGGGATTGGCTTGAATTGCGGTTGACTATGAGCCGTGGAGATTTGGCCTTTGTCGCCACCCGTAGTCTCACGGGATTGTTGCGGGATCTCGAGTGACTTGGCTGAAATTGCTGATCGGGTCAGCGCCATTTTAGGGTGTGTTTTTGGCGTGTGTTAGTCGTTATTAGAACCAGAGAGAAAAGTTATCAGAATAAAAAGCTGTTTGTCTCCAGTTTGCTTCTGAAGTTTTTCCCGCGGCTCCGTTGCTCCAAGCGCTTCAGGCGGCAACATGCATGCATCCCTGAAAGGGGTTATGTTAACAGGCCTGTTTCTGCCCTAAAAAGAAAGGATAATGAGAAGGCTATTCAGTGTCCAGGTAAGGAGGACTGCTCAGGGGAGGGGGCACTAACTTGGCATTCCACTCAGGTATTGGGCACTAGGCTGAGGGACAGCTGCCCAGGACTCAGTGGGGAAAACTGGAGAGAAGCTAGGAATCTCAAAGTGTGGAAAAGCAACATCAGGGTTGTATTCTAAAATAAATGCAGCAAAATCCGAACATTTCCTTGAGTGCTGGGTTGGTGGGCCCTGACCTCATGGCAACTGCAACAACCCCTGCTGCAGGGAGATGCTTTCCTATAGATCCATGCCTATGAGTTGGTCACAAGAGCAGGAATAAAGGATCCATGAGGCAGCCCAGTCCACTCTGGCATGAATGGGCTGTAGGAAGGACTCAAAAGGTCCTGTACAACCATCATGAGGACAGGACCCTGGAAAGAGACCTAGAAGTAGCTTTGCAGAATAGCTCACAGGACACATTACCCAACTGGGCCACTTGGATCAGCTCTAGGGATAAAATGAATGAAACTGCTTCTTGTAGACTTACCTTGGCTCCTTGCTAAGGCAGGTGACTGACTCTATGTGACGTAAGTTACAGTTAGGCAGAGCAGGAAAGCCCAGGCAGACACAAGCTGAAGGTCCAGGTCTGTGCAAGAACCTGCTGCTGAGTCCCTGCCATAGCTTGGGGCATTTCCATCAAGCATCCCACTAATAGTACAAGCAAGTGGGCAGGAGGACGTGGGCCTGGATATATCTTGCCCAGGCTGCCAGCATGAGAGGTTAGAGTTTAACAGCAAACAGAAATGTCACCTGCACCAAGCTGTAAAACAAGTTCACATCTTGACCTCCAGAGAGGGCCTGGCACTGTGTGAGGAGGGCACCCCTTGGGCTCAGACAGACTTCTTGGTCTGGTCTGATTGTTTCAGAAAGCTTCACTTAGGGGCATCTGAACATTCCAAGAGAAGAGAAACAGCTCCCCAAAATTTTCCATGGAATTAATTGGCCTCGAAGCCAATAAAATTCTGGCGTGGTGTTTACGTAAGCGCTCCTAGTCCCTGGACCTTGGCCAGCACTCTCTGGCCTGTGGCCCTGCCAGCTGTCGGGGGCGAGGGAGGGGGGGTGCTCTGTGCTACCCCCACCCTACCTCACCACTGCCAAAAAAAAAAAAAAAAAAGTCAATGAAGCACTGAAATGTTACTCCTATAAAGGGAATATAAATGTTTATTAAGAAATTTTAGGAACCAGGTCAAGCATTTTGCTATCTTAGTCATACCAGCTAATTAAAAAAAAAAAAAAAATCAAAATAGAAACCCATCCTAGAAACTTGAGACAATGAGAACTTCTCTAGCCACAAGCACTGGGAGCCTTGGCTCAGCTCGGTCGTCAAGGCAACCCAGTGTTTACCTCCAGTTCTGCTGTGTAGGAGGACCCTGACTACAACCAGGAACAGCCAACCAAGCCACCTCCTCCCAACAGCCCATGGGATCAGTGCCAGGGTGTCCCCATAGGGCTGAAGGAGGAAGCCACAGCTTCCCCTGCAGGGTCTCCTAGGCAGAGCTGCCTGCAGCACAAAGGAGGGGCACTTCTATCCTCCCTCCTCCAACCCCTGTATCCCTTTCCCCACCAGCTTATCTTGAGAGCTAGAAAGCTCTGAAGGCAGATGAGAAATAGTTCAGATCCCAAGGAATGAGGAGGAGGTAAAGAGAAGAAGGGCCCAGGCTGAATCCTCAGCTGGGCAGCTAAAGAGCTCAGGTCCCATCCATTCTCTGGGTCAGGCCAGGGCCCCATACCAGGCCACTGGGCCCCTTGGTCTGGGGAGGAGGACCAGAGAAACAGGGAGCAATACTGTTGAGTTAAGCTCTAGGGCCCCTCTCCACCTTCAAGGCTGGTCCTGCTTGAAGAGCCATGGTGGGGCTCCCTCCTTCCCTGCTACTTCAGGGTATCAGCCTTTCAGTAATGCAGCTCTACTGGGGTTCATGGTGCTGGGAGCAACAATCATTCCTGACACAGCGTGCACACCTGGCCAGACATCTTATGACTGACTTTAATGCAAAAGAAAAACTATCCTAAATGTTAGCTACATGGTTGATCACACATGCATATGGATACATGCATGCACACATACATATGTGTACACAAACATACGCGCATACACATATACAAGCACGCGCACACACACACACGTATCTTCCAAGATCCCTGGCTGATAATTCAGAGCGAGGAGGAAGATCAGGAAAATAAAAATTGATGCTTTTCAAAGGCTAAAGTAAGTAAGAGTAAACTTAAAAATGGTACAACTTGGAGCTGGGGCTGTAGCTTGGAGGCAGAGTGCTTAACCAGCATGTGTGAGGCACTGGGTTTGATCCTTAGCACCACGTAAAAATGAAACAAAATAAAGGCATGTTGTCCATCTACAACTACAAAAATAATTTTTTTTTTTAAATGGTACAACTTGTCCGAAACAAAATGCCCAGTCCATCACTAGGGAAGCTTCAAATAAGAACTTGTCAGTGGGCTGGGGTTGTGGCTCAGCGGCAGAGCGCTCGCCTCGCACGTGCGCGGCCCGGGTTCGATCCTCAGCACCATATAAACATAAATGCATTGCATTGTGTACAACTAAAGTAAATAAATAAATATTTATAAAAAAAAAAAAAAAAAAAGAACTTGTCAGTAGCTAAAGCTGAATATTCTGCAAGACCCTAAGGTCTGACAGTAATTTAGGACAACCAGCCCTACTTGCCAACACGGTAGCACGATGCCCATGATAGTAAACACTCATAGGGGCCTACCTCCTTCAGCCAGACCCTATCACAAAGGGGACACAGCATAAAATACTCAAACCACATTTAAGCCTTGACAAAAGGTGACATTCTGCAAAGCCACCCAGACTCATCCAGAGAACGTCCTGGTGCCTTAGGCCAAGCAGCAGTCATTTTTAGAAAAAAGCAACTGCCATGCATGCTGACAAATAGGTGTACTCTGGAAAAGACAATAAAACCGGAGGAACTTGGCCTCACCATGCTGGACTGCAGAGGGCCAGTGTCCCTTAGGATCTTCAGGTGCTGCAGTGAGCACCTCCTTCTCTCACCATGCCACTTATGCTAGGAGACAAACACAGCAGCTGATAAACAAGCATGAGGAGAATTCTTCTGAGGAGACCTAAGCAATGGGATGGTGGAACCTGAGGAGACAAGATAACGACCAGTGACCAGTAGGCAAACCAGACAAGGTGTCAGGGTGAAGACAAGAGCAGTGCATCAAGAATACCTGATGGGCCAAGTGCATAGACCAAGACAATGGAGAGCTTGCCAAAGAACCAGACTGCTGTCACTTTCATACATCTCATAAGATTCACATGACTGGCAACTATGTATTTAGCTCATATTTACTATCCCTTACTTAAAGAACATGTGTAGGGTTTGCGGTTGGAAAGATGTCCAGGCGTATATACCCCTGGTGCCCAGCCCCAGCTCTCAGACCCTCAACAGTATCCGAGACAAGACTGAATAGTTCATCCAGCTAAGGGTCCAGGGGAACATCCTTAACCCTCCTGGTACCTCCAGGCCAATGACCTGGTTCAGAGCCATGTGGCCTCTCCTCCTGGAGGACCTAGGAGCCAGCCTGAGACTTACACATCTCTTTTCTGTTTCCACTTTCCCAATATTTCCTTGTACAACCCGTTTGTGCTCTGCCATTAACTTTTAACTTCTACCTCTAAACCTAAATCAAGTTCCCTTTATTCTGTTTCTTTTTAGTGAGCATTTACACATTAAAGAGAGTTGAGGAGAAGTGAAAAGGCTCAGAGAAGGAATTCATGGGAGGAGGACATTCCTAGTTATGTCCTAGGTCCTGCAAATACTCAGGTGTGGCCTGAGGAAAATGATTGTCAAGTCTCCTTAAGCCACCTGGAAATTCTCCAGGGAGGATATGCTACCAAATCCACAGCTTGAACCCATCCCCAGCAAAGATTATAGCCCCTAAGAAGAGCAGCCGACCTGCTCTGACATCTCAGGAGTGAGATGTCAGATGGGAAGTCCTACATATGGAACTGCAAGGCCTCCAAAGTCCCAAAGGGCCATAAACCTCAGGGATATCACTGTGTTCATGGGCTCTCCTTACTGTGGGAGGAATTCTGGACCATGGAAGGAGCTCATATCCACAAGAGATAACTACTATAGTCCTCCAAAAAGGATTGAGGTCAAATCCAGGGTCCCTGACCACTTGCCAGGCTGCTCAAGTCATCATCTCACTGATCCCTCCCATGTCTGTGCAGTAGACCTGAGTGGAAGACAGCATGGGCCCATTTCACCCTCTTGCCATTGCCAGGCTTCCTTCCAACTGGCCCTTGTTCACAGGAGATGGACATGCAACAGATCTCTACCTTCAGAAGTGCCCTTGAGACAGGAGTCCAGAGCAGGAACTGAGCCACAAGCTCTTTGGCAAGTGACTTCTATTTTTTTTCTTTCTTTCTTTTTTTTGGGGGGGGAGGGGGGCAGAGGGGGGTTGTAATGCTGGGGTTGGAACCCAGGAACTTGTGCATGCTATGGAAGCACTCTATCACTCAGTAACACCCCTAACCCTGGTGAATGACTTTTAATTTCAGGTCCCCATGTCTTTCAAAGCTCTTCCACAATGTACCCTGGGCTACAGTTCCAAGGAGATAAGCTGTGCCCAGTGCCCAGGGATCAAGGGTCACCCACTCATGTAAAGCAGGCCACACCCCTGTGGCAGCAGCATAGGGACATTTAATCTGAGGCATCAAGCCTCAGCTCTTTTCCAAACAGGTCACCTTGGGACAGACTAGCTGATGGCCACAGACTGTGGCCAAGTTCCTGGTCAGCAAGTGTTTTTGTGTGATGAACTTCAAAAAAGGGGAACAATAAACAGACACCCACACACACATAAATAAATAAATAAATAAATAAATAACTTGGGGATGCGTGCCCTTGGTTTCGTTTGTCCGAAGCAATATTGCTAAGAACCAGAGATTTGTCAAGACTGTGTTTTTGGCCCTTGGTGCCATGTTGTGCCCACCTATCCCACCACACATACATAATGGCAAGTACTATTGAGGGCACAGCCCTGATCAGGGGGGAAACTAGTCAGGATGGGAGACAGAACAAGAGCCAGGTAACAAAAAAACAGTATGGGAATTAGGGGCCAGGAGTTGGGGTGGAGCAGATGAACAGCCTCTACCAAGGCCCTAGTTTCAACTGAGGAAACCGTGCCTCTGTCTAACACCTTGACTCATTAATAGCTGGTCCACAGTCTCTTGAGTTTCAGACCTAAAATTGAACTAGAAATCAAAAATTCACAGTGTCACCATGTTCTGAGTCTGGATGCTTGGTTCAGACACAATAATGAACAGGGCATCACATTTACATATACGTGTATATGTACATGTGTGTGCACATGTACATACATAAAGATGGATGTGCATACACGTGTATAGACATACACGCATGTGCGTATGTGTGTGGTCAAAGTTAGAGCAGTAGGATTGGTTAAGGATTTCTTGTGTCTTCTAACAAGTGCCTATTGTTTAATCCCTGCCAAAAAGCTAAAATGTTTAAGTCTCTACTATATTGACCCAGAACAGTGACCACAGCTTTCCAAACTCAGCACCTCCTGCCCTGGAGACCATATCGGCAGCTCTCTACACCACCCCAACTCTGGTCACACAGTGCAGCATCTAATTCTGAGCCACCAAGCTAGAAAGAAGTTTATTCTCACTTTAAAAGGGAGCTGATTTCTCAAGAAAATAATCCCATTTGTAATTGTAAAATTAAGAAAAACAGGCTGAGGTGTGTGAACTCAGATCTATGCTTGTTTTTTCTTGAAAGCATGTAAAGACTCACCAGGACTTAACGGTGTCGGTGACAGCAAGAACTGCACAAGCCCTGGAAATAGAACAAGTCTAGGCACAGTGGGCTGACCAAGAACACGATACCAACCACCTTTAGAACTGGCTATCAATACCACCTGGAATTAAAAATAAATTAAGGTGTCTTGTTTGAGGAAGAGAATGCCAAAGCCTCCCCCAAGTTGTCCTTTAACTTTAAAAGACTTCCAAAGCAGAACTCTAAAACCTCAACACCTGTCCAGTCAAGAAGTTGGAAAATAATGCAGAGACCAACCAGGTACATGGAAGGTTGTGACTAAAGATCAACAAGTACACACCTGCCCCTCCAAAAAGCTGTAATACAATTATCAAGAGGAAAATGACCCTGTGAAAACCTGGTGAACACCACCTTAACCATGTGATCCAAGCAAGGGGACAAGCTGACATCCCTGGCCCCCACCCCAGCTACATTATAGTGGAAATGCCCAACATTATCTGTATCCTATTGGTGGCCAAAAATTGTTTAAGCAGCACCTAAA
Source organism: Tamias sibiricus (assembly GCA_025594165.1). Lineage (NCBI taxonomy): Eukaryota > Metazoa > Chordata > Mammalia > Rodentia > Sciuridae > Tamias > Tamias sibiricus. The sequence continues at coordinate 137,915,401 of CM046659.1, forward strand.
CAAGAGGAAAACAATCACATCTATCCGGATTGTGGAATGTTCTACAGGTCACTTGGCTTCAATTCTTAAAAACCAACCAAAAGATGTTCTGTTCTAGATTCAAGGAAACTAAACAGACAGGATGACCAAACACAATGTGGATCCTGGATTCCCTAGGGGACATTTGGGGGATCATTTGGGAAACTGAATACAGTCTATACATTAAATAATACATTAGAGAGAGAAGAGAGAAAGGGAAGAAGAAAAAGAGAAATGTGTAGCAAAATATTAATGAACAAAACTAGGGGAAGAGCATATGCATGTTCACTGTACTACACCCCTGGCATTTCAGAAACAGTAAAAACTTCTGGGGGAACAACGTTCTGGGGGACACACAGTCTTCTATTACTAGGGAAGGGAACTTGCTTACCTGCATCACCAGGAATGCAGGTCCAGAGACAGTGGTGAAGGGCATGGTAGGCACACCCAAACTCAGGCACACAGCTGTCCAGGTGCAAACCCTAACTCCACCCTCATTTGCTGTGTGACTTTGGGAATGTTTCTTAACTTATCTGAGCCTTATTTTCCTTCTTTGAAAATTAGTAATAATAATAGTGTCTACCTCCTAGGGCCCTTTTGAAGATTAAGTAACTTCATAAACTAATGCAGTCAGAACAATATCTGCCCCTAGCAAGCAGTCTGGAAGTCTTAGATATGATTATGAATGCTGAGTGTACCACTCTAGAAATTTTTATTTTAAGAACAATTTTAAACTGCCTTCTTAAAGCACAAACCAGAACAGAGTGCTGGTATCTCAAAATCGCTGTTAGGAATGTCACTTATTACAGAGTTTCTAAGGCAGGCTTCAGGGACTACTGAAAGAAGGCACAACATATTCTCTGACAGGGCCCCACATTTGTCCTGAAATTATGTTTGGTAGGGTTTCTTCAGTTATATATTTAAATGCACACACATATAAGTGCACATAACTTACTAACTTACTGGTTTGTTTCCTCCCTTACCTTGGGTAGCTATCAACCTATTTTACCCTTTTCCTTTTGATTTGCTAAATCTAAGAACCAACTAATTAATAGGATGAAAGCTACGTATAACTTGTGGTAGAGCGTTTCTGGCAGACTTTTTACTAGTGTTTAAATGTCTGTGTGAATGCATACATATAAATCCATTAAGATCTGAAAGGGGCTGCACCAACATAGGGTAGTGGTGTCTAGTGCGGGAGGGGGCAGGCTCAAACATTCTGTTCACAGCTCCTGCACTATTTGAGGAGTTTCACAGGGAGGCTTGATGGAAGCCTGGGGCAGCGGAGGTGCCAGAGGTAGGAGCCACTGGCCTGGCATCTCCCTCGACAAAGTGGTAGCCGTTAACAAGCCTGGTTTTGCCTGGATAGAGAAGAGCCCACACAGTCTCCCTTTACTCTTACAGGCTGCCTTTCCTAGACACCTGTATCAGGGAGCACCTAATGAGAAGCACAGCCAGCAGTGTTTAGAAACAGACTCCAAGGCCAAAGTGCACTTGGAGAAAAGGCCAAAAAACCCTGCCTGAAGCATCTCACTCAGAACCAAATCCCTGCTTCAGTGGGTAAAGATAAATTTTAAACTAATGATTATAGGAAATGCCAAAAGAATACAATCTTACTCTATTTCCCATCCCAATCCCAAAGAAGGGCAGTGACCACAAGCATCACTCAGGGTCTGCAGGTGAACAGCAGGGCCCACCACAACCACTTTTCTCATGGAGCCCCTAGAGCTACTGAGATGGCCCAGTCTGGGAGAATGCAAGGAGATGTTTTGGCTTCCAGTGCTTGGAGAGAAAACAGGGCACAGAGTCCCTTGGAAAACAATTCTTTATAGGAACAAATAGGCAGGAATGTATTTAGAGTGCTGCCAAGAAAGGCTGAGTGGCCATTCCACTAGGGGCCCACTGGGCCCCACCTGAAGATATGCTGGAATCTCCAAATGCTGGACACAGCTGGTTCAAAGGGACTGTTTTGTTCTCAAGAGGGCCCCAGCCTGGCCTGATGTTCTGGAAGTCCTCTTATTTCCACACCAAAACCCTTCAGTCTCAGAAAATCTGTACCTCATCTTGCTACTCCCTAAAAATAGGGTTAGTAAATTTCCCAAATCTAGGTTGAAAAGTTCCAATTATATAAATAAGTGGCTTGAGCTGCAAAGAGGTTTGTTTTACTATGCATTTGCTTTAACATCAACAATTACCTAAATGTGACAGAGGGTTAATAATCCACAGGATGACTATCAGGGAAGTGGGAAAGGGAGACAACACTCCCACACAGCTAACTAGGAGGGGCAACTCTTTGCAAGCAGCTGTTCAGAGGTCAGGGTGGGAGGGCAGAGTAGAGCAAAGCCCTGGCCTAGGGATGGTAGCCTCCCCCCAATAAAGGCTGACCCTTGCAATTCCCAAAGGGTTTTCACATACACACACCAACTTATTTCTCCAAAGACTTTCCAGGTGCTAAGGGTAGATCTCACGGAGCCATAAGGTCTAGAACCCCTGCCTGGTCAAAGAGCTGCTGCCTACCTCCTTGGCTAAGGTGGTTTTAATATTCATTTAATCACTATGGGTCCTGGGAAAAAAGATCCTAGTGAAGTAGAAAATGCAGCATGACCTGAGCCACTGCCTGCAGAGACTCCCCAGAATACTTCTGATGGCTGGCAAACCAAACCACAACCACCTGAGTCAAGGTCTACCTGAGAACCTGGCAACTCAATCACCCTTGGGGCCAGCCTTGCTGACTTCTCCCTTATGTGTCCTGCACCCTTTTCCTTCCACCAGCAAGCTCCTCTTCTACCCCTATAAAGGCCAGTTACTGTATGCTCTGTACACCCACCCAAGCAGGGGCTGTAAATGGGTTTCCCAGAGATGCCCTGGACTACAGGCAGGTGCTTAGGATGTGCAACTCTCATAATCACATTCACCTGGGGTACTAAACAAATGCAGTTCCCAGCTATGGTGTAGTAGTTCAGCCTCTGCGGCCTAGAATCTGCTATTTCAAAATCCTGCCCTCAAGTGGGGCCCAGATGCCTGCATTCTATAGGTGGAGTCTCCCTCTGATCTCGGTACACCTGAAGGGCAGAAGAGGGTTCCCTCCTCTTAAGAATAGACTGTTGCAGGCACTCAAAAGAGGGTTGCTACTACCAATCTTGCGTTTCCAGACAGTCTAGAGGAAACAGCCCTCATCCCACTCGGGACAAGTCCCCAGGACTCCCGGGCTCCAATCCTCTCTCTAGCCTAAACTTTTGCTCGCCCCAAAGAGGGGGCCAGCCAATCAGGAAAACACCCCTGGACAGAAGGCCTTACCGCCCCGCCCACTCCTCCCTCCCTCTGAGCTAGTCCCTCCGCAATTCAAGAAGCCAGCTACCGGGTGCTGCCTGGTGTTAGGCCGCGGATAAGAGGCTGCAGAAGGATTTCCCAACCATTAAGTACCCCGCCGAGCACTAGCCTCATACCAACCCCTCGAGTAGATCTTAACCACAGCCACGCCCCAAGCGTTGCCCCCATCCCGCACTCAGGGTCCCCAGCTTTCAGAACCTATTTTGGCCCCTCCCCCACGGCCACACCCACCCTCGCGGCCGCGTTCCCAAGTTCAACTGAGAGCCGAACCCCGCCCCGCACCACCCCGCCCCACCCCACCCCGGACCCATACACGATTAATTCTGACCCGGAATGCCTAGAAATGGCTCCACGTTAACCCCCAACAGCATCATCAACCACGTGGTTAGGGGACGGCTGCAGCAAGGGGCTAGGACCGGGAGCACAATCTCCGAGGGGAAGTTGTTCAGAGATACACCAACCTCTACACCTGCAGAGCTCGGGCCGCTCAATTCCCAATTTACCAGAAGAAAAGGGCCTTCAGCTCTAGGGTCTTGAAGGCCGCAGGTTTTTTTGTTTGTTTGCTTCACTGTTTAATCGGCATGTGAACTACTTAACAAAATACACAAGCCTTGGTAAGAAGGTAACGGTTTTAAGTATTCAAGCTGTGAACCTGCCTCAAAATTGGAAGAGTTAAGTGTCACAGAGGAATTCACGTGAGTTCAGGGAAACAATCTTTAACCAAACCGGGGGAAGGGAATTGCTATCCATTAAATGGTTGTCTTTGTGTTACAACGAAACTAAAAGGGGATTGAACAAACAACAAACTTTCACAGAGGAATCTACTACAAAGTATCAGGCCCCAGCGATGGGAAGTCCTCCCTTGGGTAGGTGGCGGCGAGAGGCCTTTCGCGGGCCCCCCAGCTGCGGGCTCAGGCCTCCAGTCCTCCGGCAGGTGCCGCGTGCCCGCATCCGGCCACCAGCAGGTGAGAGCTGAGCTGGGAACAAGCGGCGCAGACCGACGGACCATGGGCTAGGCGCTCCTTCCCAGAGAAAGCGTCCTGGGGCAGAGGAGCCCCCCTCCGGCCCGGCGCGCCCCCGCTAGCCGGATGGGCGGGTGCTCCCACAAAGAGCCGCGGGCGGGGAACAGCTAACCAGGACCGCCCCCCGCGTCGGCCAGTGCAGCCACGGGCTCTGGTTACGACAAATTAAACCTTAGAACACTGGAAAAATTACAGAAAGAAGAGAGCGAAGAATGTGCCGAGTGGCTGAAGGGAACCCTGTCCCCGCGTGAACTATGCCCAACGCGCGCCTGGGCTGGTCCCTCCTCCCCACCCCAGCGCGTGCCCGGTGTGCGGGGGAGGGGAGTACGAGGGACCAGTAAGCTATCACCCTCCCTCAGGTCCCGGGCGCCCCAGCGGCCCACCCACAAGAGCGACGCCTATAGCCCCCACCCAATCGGTGCGCACCTGCCCGCGTCGCCCCCAGGCCTGGGCGGGGTCGCCGCCCCCGACCCAGATGACGACATCCACCCCCGTGGCCCCGCCCGAGTGCGCCCGGGAGGGGGCGTGCCCGGCGGGGGCGCGGTCGCCGGGCGGGCGCCGGCTCCGAGAACCCGGACAGCCTCACGCGGTGCGCGAGGCCAGCCGCAGCACTGAGAGGCGAGGGAAGGGGCGAGGCCCCGATCGTCCTCCGCCCGACCGTTCCCCGCGCCCGGCCCTCCCCTTGCGCCCGGCGGGCAGCTCCGGGGGCGTGGCTGGACCGCCCGCGCCGTCCCCTGTCCGCGCGCTCGGGGCGCCCGGCCGCCCCACTGACCTGTGTGAGTTCTCAGGTGCGCCTTGAGGTGCGAAGATTTTCCATAAACTTTCTCACAGCCCGCGTAGTGGCACTTGTGCTTTCTCTGCGGGGACTCGAGGTCGGCGCGACTTCGGCCCCGCCGGCCCCTTTGTCTGAGGCCGGACTCGCCGCTCCCCGCGGGTCCCGGCTCCCTCTCGGGCTCTAGTCCCGCCTCGGGCTCGCTCCATGCGGGGCTGGGGGGCGCGGCTGCCGCGCCTTCTTCGCTGGGGAAGACGGGTTCGGAAGCAGGCGGCGGCGCGGGTGGCGCGGGCGGTAGGCGGCAGGGGGTCCTCGCCTTCCGGGCAGCGGCGCCCTCTCTGCGCTCCGCTGGGGCGGGCGCTGGCGCTTGTTGGTTGAGGTCCGCTAGGATCCGCGCCACCACGAAGAGCGAGGCGCTGTCCTTGCCGTCGCGGCGCTCCTCAACGCGGGGCAGTGAGGGGGTGGCGGCGGCGGCGGCGGCGGCCGCACCCTCGGGCCGGGGCTCGGGGCCCTCCCGCGGTCCATGCACAACTGCGCGGCTGGACATGGACACGAGGCACTCGGCGGCGAAGTGGTCCACATAGGCGGCGGCTGCCATGCTGCGGGCTCCGGCCGGCGAGCGGGCGGCAGTGCTAGTCTCTACGAGTCGTCAGCGGCGCATCCGCACCCACGGCCTCCGGAGAGCGGGCGGGGGGCGGGGGCGCGGCGCGCCCTCTCCTCCGGCTGGGCTGGGCTAGGCTGGGCGCGCAGCCGCCTCTGCCGTCACCCGCGCGGCTCCGCGTCCGCCCGACCCGGCACCGGAGAGTGAGCGCATGGGGGGCGTGGGCGAGTAGGGTCCCGGCGCGATGTCAGGGGCAGCCTGTCCTAAGGATGTCGTGTGGCGACGTTAGGGACGACCGCGTCAAGTCGCGGGCACAGCTTCGCCGCGCATTGTGGCAGGCGGGACAGCCGCCGTGCGCGCCGCAGCTCGGTGTGGGCGGCCCGGCCTCGGGGGTGGGCGGGGCTGGGGCCACATCTGGACCCGACGTCAGCCCCCAGCCACATCCTGGCGGCGCAGGTTACAGGCGGCAGCGGCCGCAGGGAGCTGCGCGCGCGGAGGGGGCGGGGAGCCTGGCGCGCGCACCGGCGGGACCGAGCAGTCGCGCGCTCGCGTCTGGGTAGGGGGCGTGGCCAAAGGCAGGGATAGACGCCATTGGCTAGAGAATATCGGGTCAGGCCAATCCGGGATTCTAGAGGGCTTACTCGGCCGCAGGGCCTGCGCACGCCAATGGGCGTGCCTCCTTGGCCGGCGGGAGGAGGGGCGGAAATTAGAGCCGGGCGAGGGGCACGCTGACGCACGACGTTCGAGGATGGCGGGTCTGGGTGTATCCGCGTGGGGCCGCTGTCTGTACCGCCTCAGCGGGGAACCCGGCCGGCTTTTCCCTGCCAGAGCTTTTGTGTGATGACAACCTTGAGCCCCGTGGTGGGGGGGAGCGCTCTGGAGCACACCCCTTTGTCCCTCCAGCCCTTCCCGTGAGGGGCGCTGGCGAGGAGGCGTGTTCGTTGAGGCCGGGCGCTGAGCTGCTGTCCTCGCCTAGGGGCGGAACTCAGTCGCGCTGCACCCCACCGCTGCCGGTTTCCCAGGTGGCCGCGCCTAGAACTTCAGGCCACTGGCCACTTCCTCGCTCTTTCTCTCTTGCACTTCAGCGCAGCACTGGCCAGAGCAAGGTCACGAATAGAACTGGACTTCTCATGCGGGAGGGACCAGGCGCTCCCCCGACTCATTCCAGGAACGGGGGGCATAGGGTGCCGCCTCACTGACTTTCTTCCCGGCTGGCAGGACTGGCTCCAGTCTGGCGATTAATCTGGCAGCCGGGTGATGTGCCCATCGTGGCCTGTGCTTACAGGAGTGAACTACGTGCCCGGGCAGCGGGCGCTGCTGTACAGGGAACGTGGGGCCCCTTCCTCCCCCTCCCGCCCCAGGCCCGCTGCCAACTTCTCTAGGCTGCCCCTCTCCCACCGCGGTCCGGAAGGCTTCAAAAGCCACCAGCTGCGAGGACCCCGCCCACACCGCCCCACCCTTCCAGTGGGCCGCCTGAAGGAAATGCTGGGCTGCGCCCCTCTGGCCGCGACACTGCTAGGTCTGGACCTACTTGCCCTTGACTTTCATCGCAGGCGCCTCCCACCCCCAAACTCCAAGTCTGGCCCATCAGAGAAGAGACTGGTGCATAACTTCCTGCCTTGGGAATGAACTTAACACACCCCTCACAGCTTCACCTTCACCAGACTCTCTGCAGCAGCTCCTGGCCCCTTACCTGGGAGCATTGAACCCAGAAGTCTGCAACCACTCCTTTATTGGGCTAAACAGCCTTGGAACAAGTCAGACACCCGAGCTGAATTCCAACAGGAGTTGGGAAAGTGAGGACCACTCAGGCATTTCACCCCAGTCGACCAGAGTAGAGAGGCAGGGAATTAAGACCAATGGCGATGTTCATTTTCCCCGAATTAATCTGGAGCATAGGTAGGAAAGACTTGGATTTCCAGGTAGCCAAGGGAGAAACTAAGCCATTCTGGTTTACATGTTGTGGTGTTTACATGTTGTAGGTTTGTGTCAACATTTGAGCACTTTGGGTATCTGTAACTAAAACCCTGAAATTCTCTCACTGACTGAATTGCTGCCCTCTGGGGAGACTACAAAGCTTGTTAAGCTGGCTCAAGTCCCTGTAGGAGGGTCTCTGCTTGGCAGAAAGTAGTCATCTTCCTACCAGGCAGACTGTGTTGATGACATTTAAGAGACTTGTGTCCTGACCAAGTAATGATTCAGAATGTTCCTCTATTCTCACCACATGTCTCAGTCACTTCTTCATTAGGAAAGAGCCTAATGAAGCCACACCTCCCTTCCCTGTCCCTCTCCAGCCAGTGGAATTTTGCCCAGTCTTTCAAGTCTTTCTACGGGGATATAGAAGTACCTGTAGTCCTTGGGCTACTACACTCTGAGCTACTATTGCCTTACACGAAGGAAGAAGGTGATGGCCTGGGTGTAGGGATCTCTGCTCTGACTGCCCCCATCTGAAGGTTTGCCATAGGTGTGTCTTCCCAGGAAGTTTCAGCTGTGCCTGGTGGCATTCTAGATATAAATCTCAGTCCTTGCTTTCTCAATCCAGTCAATCATCAAACATTTGGTGATTGTTGGAGCCTCAGGCCTTTATCCTAAACCCATGTGGAACTATCTTCAAGATGGGTCCAGTTCTGTTCCCCAGAGGACAACTCAATATAGCAATGGGTTCATAGTTTCCTTTCTAGGTAGGATTTTGACAGAGATAGCTGCAGCAGAGCAGCCAAGATCAAGTAGATCAAGATATGTCTGGAGAGTGAAGACTGTCAGAACCAAATGTGACCAAAGAGAAACACCTAAATGTTCTGATATCTGCAGTTGCCAAAGTAAACAGCTTGCTCTCTCTATAGGGATGGCCACAGTAAATGGTGCTGCCCTTGTGCATAAAACTTCTAATCAGTCTCAGACCTTTCCAGGCAAATCTGAGTAGGCAGGCAGAGCTGACCTGGTATCTCAGGAAAGCCTGTGTCATGAAATACAAAGCCACAATAGATTTTTTAAAAGCAAGTTGGAAAAAATCAGTCATGCAGAGAGAAGTACATATTCATGAAACTATCAATAATGTCACTTAGGAAATTTCAAAAGATATTACAACACATTAAGGGAGAACATTAAAAAAAAAAAAAAAAAAAAAAGAGTCCCTGGGAACTTAAAAGAAGGTAGCAAACACTTCAATAGAAGGATTGGAAGGGAAAGTTGAGGAAAACTCCATGAAACAAAACAAAAAGAACCAAAACATCAACCAAAAAAAGGAAAATAGAGAAATTTTTTTTTTAAAAAAATTAGCCAACCAGAAAGTTTATTAATCAAATAACAGGAACCCCAACATAGTGGTCAGAGAAAATCATCAATTAATCCTAGAAAATTCTTCATGACCAAAGATCATGTGTTGAAATGGCCCACAGAAAGCCCAGCACGATATCACTGTTGAGTTTCAGAATACAGGGTACAAAAATGTCCTGACATTACAAGCAGTTTACATGCAAACAAGAATCAGAATCCTGCTGTAGGCTTGTGCACAACAAGTAGAAGTTAGAAGTCAAGAAAATAAATCCTTGAGAAATGGAAAATTATTTTCCAACCATCACCCAGCCAAACTACAAACTAAGTACAGTGATGAGTCACTTAACAAGGGCATGCTTTGAGAAAAGCATCATTAGGCAGTTTCATCTTTGTGTGATCACAAAGTGAGCTTACACAAACCTGGTTGGTTTACGTCAGTCACTACATGTGGCCCCTTGATGCAATGAAGAAACATAGTCAACATATCAACGAATTTGCTGCCAGGGTAGCTCTGGCATTTGCTATGATTTTGATAAGTTTGGTCTCCAACCCATGGTGATATTGGGAAGTGGTGGACCCTTTAAGAGGTAGAGACTGGTGGGAGGTCTTAGGTCATTTGAGCTGTGCCTTTAAAGGGAATACTGGGACTCTGGCCCTTTCTCTTCCTCTTTCTTTGCTTCCCTCCTCTACATCATGCTCCCCCCATGATATAGGGTGCCACCACTGACCCAAAGCAACAGGACCAATTAGTCTTGAACTGAAGGCTCCAAAACTGTAAGCCAAAATAAATCTTTCTTCCTTTTAAATTGATTTTCTTGGGTATTTTTTAACAGTAACAAAGCTGACTTAACACATTATGTTTACAACAAACTTTGTAACTAAGAGAATATTCTAAAATAATGATCAAAATATGTAGTGAATGTATAAACCAGTATCAATCACTTATTAAAACTATTATGTATGGGACTGGGGATATAGCTCAGTTGGTAGGGTGCTTGCCTTGCATGCACAAGGCCCTGGGTTCAATCCCCAGCACCACACACACACACACACACACACACACACACACAAATATTGTGTATGGAATTTTATGTTCTATTCTTTTATATGGCTGGCAGCATGGTAGGTTTGTTTACACCACCATCATCACAAATACACGGGTAATGCATTTATATTATGATGTTATGACAGCTACCATGTCATAGGTGATAGGAATTTTTTAGCTCCTTTGTAACCATATGGGATCACCATCATATATGTAGTCTGTCATTGACTGAAATATCATTATGCAGTATGACTATTTTTAGATACATGAGATCTCAAAAAATTCCCCTTCCATGCATTGTTTCTCATGGTAGGAAGCTACCAGAAATTATGGTTCACCAAAATGAAGTAAAACAAGAAAGATGGGGTGTAGTGGGAGCATGTGATCAAGAAAGCAGGGCATTCAACATAGGACTAAGGGCAGAGGAAGTCCTAGGTAAGAGCTGCCTTTCCAGTTTCAGAGCATCAGCAACCCAGGCTAGGGCAGGTCAGCCTGGAGATGCTTCTGCAAGAGGTGATAGAGGCCATATATAAGTCAGGAGAAGCTGGCCCACGCAGTGAATCTCAAAAGGTTTATTTCTGGCCATATGACATGTCCATAGTGAGATACTTGGGAACACCAGGTAAATGGAGCGATTTGTTTAGAATGTGCTGGCTACTATGGCAGAGGGAGAGGGAAAGTATCCACCCAGAGTTGTTACTTATACCATATTTTCCCCATACACAACACATTTTCCTCTCCCTAAGTGGGCCCGACCCAATATCATATGCCTTTTTAATCTGGGTCTAGAAGCCAGAGACAGGATAATGGGGATACAAGACAAGGGTCATCAGTGTCCAGCTCAAAGTACAGACCTGTATGGGAGGCTTATTAGTTTCTTTATGTGGTTCATCTTGGTCTAGAGACCTAAAGATAAATTTTTTGCCTCCTACCCCATTCCTCACTATGGATTAGATGTGTTTTTTTTCCCCCAAGAATTTATGTGCTAGAGATTTGGTCACCAATGAGGTGGTTTTAAGGGGTAGTGGAACCTTTAAGAGGTGGGGCTTAGTGGAAAGTGGTTAGGTCATTAGGGGTCTCAACCTCATAAGGGATTAATGCTGGTCTCTCAGAGTAAGTTAATTCCCAGGATAATGTGTTGCTACTAAGAGAAAATCTTACACTTGGATGGTTCCGGCTTCCTATCTCATCATGTACTCTCTTATTCACATACTTCCACCATGATGCTGTCTACTATGCTGTGATGGGGTCATCTGATCTTGGACTTTCAAAACTGTGTACTAAATAAACCTCTTTACTTCATGAGGTACCCAGCCTCAGCTGTTTTATTATAACAACAAAAAATGAACAAATACACTTCCCCCATACACATACCCCAATGCACAGTGGGGCAAAGAGACATGATCACAAAAAATAAATAAAAAAAATATTTTTTAAAAAAAGAAAAAACCCCAGCCCAATTCAGAAAATGGAGGAAAGGGAGACATGTAGCAGTCAGCATCTACAGCAATCTTGAAATCTTGTTGGATAGATATTGCCTCCTACCCTGAAACAAGAATGTTCCTGGAATAGTCTCAATCCTACTTACTGGGGAAACACAGCCAGTCCATTGTTCTCAGGCTCCTCACTCCAACCTCAGGAGATTCGTCCTTTGCCATTATCCTTAGCTGCACATAGAGTGGACATTTGGGAATATGCCCTCTTGGGAGCTGAGCAGTTCTCTCAGCCCACTTTTGGTATGTATTTGGTTAGAGACTAGGGTTGATTTAATTGTTAGCCACAGACTGTATTAATCTTGGTTCCTGATTTCTCTGGCACTACTATAGTTTTTCAAAATTCTAGTTATCCCCTTACCTGGTCTGTTTAATTCCACTTAGCCTCATTGTTAATAGCTACTATCAGTGCTTTTCAAGATATGCTTCTTTCTTAACTTAATTGCAGGTACTCTGAGTCTCTCAGTCTTTGATGATAGAATAACACCTTTAGTCTCTTTTCTCTGAAACTTTCCAGCTATCCCAGGCAACAATTTATCAAGTATTATGCCATTCAATAAGAGGGTGACCATGCTTCCCAAAAATCTGTTTTCTCACTGATCAGCATTCAAGCCAGTGCCACTTGTGTAGCACTGCTCCACTTCTGGTTACCATTCTTTGTATCAGTCAGGATCAGCTACATTATGCAATAGTAACAAATAGTTCCAGAAGTTTTGATATGGCTTATCATATCAAAAATTTAATTTTCAGTCTATTAAGGATGGCTTTGGACTCTGCTCTGTGTCATTTCCCTTACCCTAGTATCCAGATCAAAGGACTTTGTAGATGGTCTTGTGTTGACCATTAAATGCTTGGCCCAGAAATGACACACATCTTTTTTGCTCATAACTGGTCATGTGGATCATCTGCTATAGACAATGTTTGTGTTCCCCCAAATTCACACGTTGAAATCCTAACACCCAATGTCATGATATTTGCATTTGGGCTCTTTGGAAGGTAATTAGATCGTCAGAGTGGAGCCTTCATGAAGAAATTAGTGTACTTCAAAAGAGACTTCAGAGACCTCTTTTGCCCCTTCCATCATATGCGGTTATAGTAAGAATACAGTCATCTATGAAGCAGGATGCCTAGGCTTGATCATGTAACTACCAGCCTAAAGAACTGAGAAGTAAATTGTTTAAAACCACCCAATCTATGGTATTTTGTAATACCAAGCCAAAACAGACTAAGACACCTTCCCACTCATAGAAAGCCAGCATGCTGTCTCTGGAAGGCCAGGAGCTAAGCTATTGAGGGAAGTATCAACAATGTCTACAATATCTGATCTGACTTGAGAAAATCAAGAAAACTGGCAGAGTTTGGGATTCAAATAATAAGTAGGTAAAAAACTAAATGGACAGAAAAGGCAAGAGCTTCAAAGAAAGCAAAAGGAATGTCCACAGCAGCTGCCTGCTTGGCTCAGTTGCAGATAATGTTTTCATAATGGTGATGATCAACACTGAACACTGACCAAATCAACTTTTTCACATCATTCTCGTGGAGAAATGGGACACTCTGGGTGGGCACATTGGAGGAAAAGAAGTCCACATTTGCACAATGAGATGTCAACAAACAGCACCCCAAATTGGAAAAATTAGAAGTAGTGATGCTATGGTGAGCAGAATTCTAAGATGCCCCAACATTCTGACCCTAGTCTACACATATCCACTCCCAGTTAGTCAAATAATACTCTAGGTGTTTTTGTACAGGGATTTCGTAGTGTGATTATGGTCTCTAATCAGCTGACATTAAGATAGGGTGATCATCTCAGTGGATCTGAGCTGATCACATGAGCCCTTTCAGTTTGCATCCAGAGGTCAGAGACAAAGAGGTTGGAGAGATTGGAAGCATGACAGATCTTTGAACTGAGAAAGATGCTCCACTGCTGACTTTGACAAAGGAGGGGGTGACATGGCAAGGAATGCAGGCAGACTCTAGGAAATAAGAGTGGTCCTTGACTGACAATCAACTAGAAATGGGGACCTCAGCCCGCAACCACAAAAAGTAGATTGCTACCACAGCCAAATGAGTTTGGAAAAGGACCCCAAGCTCCAGATGGGAACCACAGCCCAGGCAACTTGATTTTAGTCTCATGGGCTCCTGAACAGAAAAGAACAGTACTATGCCCAGACTTTTAACCTATAGACCATAAAATAATAACGATCATTATCTTAAGCCCCTAAGCTTGTGGTCATTTGTTATACAACAATGGAAAATTAATACACATACCCTATGAGTCCCAGAAACAGTCTGGTAAAAGAGACAACGCCATTTGTATGTACTGTTGGCCCCCAGTATCCATTGGTTCCACAGCCAAATATTCAATCCACCCATAGATCAAAAATATTTGAACAAAATTTACATTTGTACTGAACATATAGATTTTTTAAGCATTATTCCCTAAATACTACAGTATGCCACCTATTTATATAGCATTTATATTACATTAGGTATTATAAATAAAGATGATTTCAAGTATACAGGACATGCCTAGATTATATCCAAATACTACTCCATTTTATATAAGGAACTTGAGGATCCTTGGACTTTGGATCCACAGGGGGTCCTGGAACCAATCCCCTATGGGAATTATTGTATAACTTTGATGTAAGGAAAGACTGAGATCAAAAGTATTAGAGATTATTAGATGCCCATTGAGATCCATGTCCTCTGTCAACAGCAGTGACTGACAAGACTTTCTGGACACATTTGCAGTTAGGTGTGACCCAGTGACCAACTTCTAAACATTTGCATATGAGCAGAGGAGCATCCCACTACCTCCGCACTAGGACTTTGAAGAGGTTGAGCCCTTGTATTAGCTTTTCATTACTACATTAGATAATTGAAATAATCAACTAATAAAAATGAAAGGCTTATGTTTGCACATGGTTTTGGGGGTCCAAGTCCATAGATTGGCACCATTGCTTTGAATCTGTGTCAAGGCAGCACATCATGGCAGAATCATGGAGCAAAACCACTCACCTCTTGGCAAGGAAGCAAAAGACAGAGAGGAGAAGATTGGGTTCCACAAGCCCCCACCCCATGACCCAAAGACCTCCCACAAGGCCCCACCTCTTAAAGTTCCTACCCCTCTCAATACCACCACCCTGAGGACTAAGCCTTTAACATATTGGATTTTAGGAGACATTCAAGATCCAAGCTATTAGCAGTCCCCATACTGCATCTTCTTCTCTGTTAGCTGGAAGCTTATGACCACATAGCTCTAGAGGATGATGGAGCCACCAAAGAGAAAGAGTCTGGGACCCAGAAATATGGCCAAGAGCACTCTTCTGGACTCTGTGTTTGAGCCATAGTATGGGGTCTACCTGTTACTGGACATTAGATTACCTTAACTAATAGGAAGGTGGAAGATGGGGCAGGGAAGATAAACAAGAATAACTGGAAGTGTATGGAGTGAGGACTTTGTGCCAGATGGGGTAAGAATTGTATTTTGTTCTGTAGTCTTACTCTGTGAGACTGGTTTCCTGGTGGCAGCCAGGCTGAGAGATGCTAGCTCTTAGTACCATCTTCTCTTCTTCTCAGAGTACTCACTGACTGTAGTTTTGCATCTGCTCATAACAGCCTGGAGTGGAAGATGGTTGGGTTTTTCCAGGACATCTCCTAATGTCAGTACTCAGCACCCTTCAGCAGTGCCCTCCTCACCCAGTATCCCAGGGCTTGCTCCTAAGGTCTTGAGTCTACCATACGCTCTCCCACATGCTCTCCCACCTCCTCTACCTGTCTCCTGAGTTACTCATAATGTCACTAATGTTATTCAATTCAAAGAAGACTTTGACCTCAAAAATTTTATTGCCCTGAAATCTGACTATACCAGAATTGATTATTGGTTGAAGAACTTCTAGTTGAAGCCTGCATCTCAGTCACCAATAGTTTGACATGTAACAAGGAGAACAAGCCATGCTCCATTATATAACACAGATTAAAAAACTGTTTTCATGTCCCATCTTCCATTGGTCCAGAGGGCAAAATAATTCATCAAGTCCTAAATGATGAAAGCTGACTTCACATCTGGTGCACGTTTACATGGGGAAAGATTAAAACCAGAAATGCTTCTGAAACCAAGCCATCTAAAGACTGGAGAGGTATTTAGAATGTCTGCAACTAATGTGTGAAGGGAGCATGTTACAATGATGGACGGTCCCATTCAGGTTTGCCAGAGCAGATGGCTCCCACTTCCTGACATGGGGTCCCACCCTCCTTCACAGTGGTCTGGGAGGGCCTCTGGTCTCAACGACAATTGTTAGTCCTTGTGTGTCTCTCTCTCCCTGCTCACTCCATGGTCATCTGCCATCTATAACAGGTATCCTTCCCTTGCATGACCCCCTAAACTCCCACTCACTTCTGTGGGTGCTCAGGGTCAAATACTACATTTTATCCTTTGGACTCAGATCCTTGCCAAGCCTGAGGTTAACAGCAATAAGCCCCAATGCATCAGTGCTCACTTGACTCACAGACACACATACAAACTCCACATGGATGGTGCTGTTCCTTTCCATTTTACAGATCAGAAAATTGAGCCTTTATCAGGCTGAAAGACTTTCCCAAAACCATACATAGCAAGACGCAGAGCCCAGAATCTCAGCCTAGTGTCCTCTCACCTCACAATGGAGCCCCAACCCCCTAGCTAATTAATGTGGGAATTTATCAAGTCAGTTAAATAAGAGCAGGGTTGGTCCACTCTAGGCTCTCAAGGGAATCCTGTTTAATGAGTATTCCCATTAATGGGATTGGGAGGATTTGCCATGAACAATGTCGACCAGAACTCCCTTTAATTCTTAGCTGTTTGCATCCAGGACTGTGCACCTGAGACTGAAGGCTGGCCAGCATTAGTGGGCAGATACAAATGAAGCTTTCTTTCTTTCTTTCTTTCTTTCTTTCTTTCTTTCTTTCTTTCTTTCTTTTTTTTTTCTTTCTTTCTTTCTTAGATCTGAAGTGAGTGAGTCTTATTTAACTATCATAAAAATCTCAGAAAGTGCAGCTAGAAATGAACTGCCAGGATCCTTGTGGTCAGTTGAGCTCTTCAGCCTGGTCGCACATGGTCTGTTTGTTAACCTGTGACTAGAGAACAAATCCTCAATCCTTCAAATCCTCCATATGTTCACTGGTTTTGTGGGCTTTGGGCTTCTTATGTAGGATGGTATGCCATCCTACATAAGAAGTATGTATGAATGAGTCAGTATCTATTAGACCAGATTCTAAAGTTAAACAAGTTGATTTAAAATAGTTTCAAAATATAACGTGAGTTGTTTCTTTCTATTTGAATCTCTCTGTTCTGGAGCTTTCCATTTGCTCTGAGTATGAAACCTCTTTCATCTGTAAAGCAGAGAGCTATACAATCAGGCCTATTGATATTCCAGGCAGGAAAAATATGTTCCCCCAAGGAAAGGAAAAGAAGAAATTGAAGATGAATCAGACTTAATCACATTTCAGGTAACTCAAGAACAGCCAAGAGGTTGCCATCTCCTACCTGAAGTCATTTCCTGAAAGTCCAGAAATAATTCCCTTTGGAAACTACGTACTGAGGCCCTTTGAATGTTCTGCACTGGGTCTCTGGTGAATGAACAGGAAGTGGGTCCTCTGACTGTTCCTCTCCAATGGGATAAGATTGCTCTTAGCTGTTTGAGTTGCCCAGTGTTCTAGAACTCCCAGCCAATGTCTGAACACAGGTGGAACAGGTCCCAGTTGGAGCCCCCTTTCAAACTTCTTATCCAAAGAAACATTGGTTAATGCTCTATACCATTGTGTCTGGGGCTGTTTGTTACACCGTGTTATGGTTTGAATGTGAACTAAAATTTCATGTGTGGGGAAACTTGGCCTCCAATGCAGCAGTGTTTGCAAGGTGAGACCTTTATAAGGTCATTAAGCAGTGTCTTATGAATGGATTAATTAATTAATAGATTAATGGATGGATCATTGTCTTTGTTATAAAAGCAAGCTCTCTCTGACTAGATTGCTCTATCTTACTCTATGATGCCCTCAGCCATGTAATGACAAAGCAAGAAGGCCTTCACCAGATTTCACCAGATTCTGGCATCAATGTATTGGATTCCCTAGTGGAACTGTGAGCTGTTTAATTTTCATAAAATATCTGGTCCATAGTATTTAGTTATAGCAGCAGAAAACAGGTTAACACACTCAACAATAGTACCTAGAATAATTATGGTCCCTATAAAATAAGAAACTACTGGCCTAGTGCTCAATCAAAGGAAAATGACCCCTTGGTACCCTGAGAGTTGGGAACAAAGGATGGCCATAGGTCTGAGGTCTGTACTCCACAGGTGAACCATGGCAGCTTCAAGACAATTTGATCAATCCTGTGTTTGACTTAAGGACTGACCTAAGATTTTCTGGTGTTTATGCTACCAGGTGAAACACCATAGGATGAACTCTGCCTCCTCACAGCCTCCTCTGATACAAGGAGGAATGCCCATTTCCATACCACCCTCCCATGCAGCCAATGTCCATTTGGGGTCCTTGCAGTATAACCTTCTACTCCTCAGGGAGAGGATAAGGATTATGACTGTCTCAGACCTGACCCCTCTGATACTTTCCAAAACCCCATGTTTCAACAGCTTTCTTATTGTATCATTATGTAATTGAAATATACTAAAAAACTTAAAATGTAAAAATTGCTAATAATCACCATTGCTTTCAGGAAAAGAACTATTTCTTTGCTTTCTGCCATCTTTTCTGCAATCTATTTGCCAATTTTCTTCTTTTATGCATTGTGACAACCCTTGCTAATTTGTTTACTGTTAGGCAGCTGTTGCTGAATAACAAAAGAACCCAAAAGTTAGAGGTTTAAAATAGCAATAAACAGTAACTGCCACACTCACAGTTTCTATGGATTTGAGAGTGGCTAAACTGGGAGATTCTGGTTTGGGGTCTGTCTTGTGAGATAGTAGTCATGACATTTGCTGGGGCTGCAGTCACTTAAAGTCCTGATTTGAGCTGGAGAATACCTTCCACAATGGTTGACACCTGTGGCTGCAAGTTGATCATGGTTGTTAGTGGAAAAACTTTAGTCCTTCCCACTTGGGTCTTTTCATGAGGCTGCCTGAGTGTCCTTACAGCATGACAGTCACTTTCCTGACCCAGAGCTAGTGATCAACAGGGAGAGCCAAGAGGTGGGTATTTTTGGTTTTTATGGCCTAGCTTCAGATGTCACTTGGCATCACTTCTGCCATATTATTTTAGTTGGGTCTTCTGGGTTACCAGGTCTGGCCTAGATCTGAAGGAAGGGGAATTAGATTCTAGTTTTCAAAGGAAGAAATGTCTCAAAACAAGGGGATGTGTTTAAAAACTACCATATCTACCAAGTATTCATTATTTCCTTCTTCCTATGATTTTATTCTAAGCAGCAAGATGCCTGGCTAAAATATTACATTTCTCAGCCTCTCTTGATGGAATCATAGGTTAGTAAGGTATAAACAGATATTTTGGGGGAAGGTCAAATTTTATTTTATGTATTTATTTAGTAATTTATTGCAGTACTGGGGATTGAACCCAGGGCACTGTACCACTGTGCTAGATCCCCATCCCTTTTTATTTTTTATTTTGAGACTGGGTCTTACTAAGTTGCCTAGACTATCCTTGAACTTGCATGCCTCCCACCTCAGCCTCCCGGGTAGCTGGGATTACAGGTGTGCACCACCATGTTGACTATATTCTGCAATAAAAAATCACCGAAGTCTTCCTGGAGTGCAGAACTGAGTGAGTCAGGGAGGGGCTGTATGTACTCCAGTGTGTCATCTAGGAGCTAAATGAAAGAAGCTCTTAGCTGAGTATGTCATTTTTCGAGAGGTCCAGGCTAGCCTGGCAGAACCCTAGAGTCATTAACATACCAAGTCATTTTTATTAACATATGACTCTTGTGATCTCTGAGGGTTCATTTCCAGAAAAAGAAGGAAGTATATCAGTCTTCTCCACTGTCAGATAGAACACATATGTGCTCAGACAACCTGGAACAGAGTAACTATAGCCAGAAGTCCTCAAGTCTTCTCTCTACCACCACTGGTCTATGGAAATGGGAAAATCAACTCTGCTCTCTGGAGCTGTTTCATAAGAACCACTTAAAACTTAAGGGTTTAAAACATTTATTGCTGTTTATTTTGCTCATAGTTATGCTATTTGAACAAAGTTTAGAGAAGAGGGTTCTTTTCTCCTCCACACAAGGCAGCTGCAGAGGTTCAATAGGATAGGAGGACCCACTTCTAAGAAGGCGCACTCACATGGCTGGCCAGTGAGTCCTGGTTGTTCACTGGGAGATCAGACAGGGCTGTGAGCCCAGGATTTTGGTTTCTCTAAGAGTGGGTTTCTCTATATGCTGCTTGGCCTTCCTCACACAATGATGGGCTATATTGTGAGAGTGAATATCCCAAGAGATTAAGGTGGAAGTACACGGAATGTTTACAATTTTGCAGTCAGAATTCACATAGCAACACTTTCACAATACTGTATGGATCAGGCAGTCAAAGGGCATACCAAGTTCAAGGGAAGTGAGGACATAGATTCCATCTCTTAATGGGAGTAGCAGAGTTCTAGAAGGGCATTGGAACAGGATTCACTACTGTGGCATTCTTTAGGAAATACAGTCTGTAGCAGGGAGTTATCATGCCCAAGTTTTCATTGTGCTACAATTTGATACTGCTTGCTTCTACTGTCATTCATAAGACATTAGGAAAACCAGAAATGCCACAAACTGGAAAAGTCAGGGATTTGGGGGTCAAATGTCTCCTTTATGTCCCTCCAGGAAACCAACTGTCTTTTTGAGAAAACAGAAATTTTTATTTTAGAGATAAATTATAATCACACAGGTGTCAAGTTGAGATAGGTCTCCTCTTTAGAACTGTGTGCACTGAAATTTGTGCCCAGCGGGGGAGAAATTTCTGTGTCCCAAGAGTCAAGTCCAGAGTTTGCACTGAAGACCACTTCCCAGAGGAACACACCAAGGTAATGCTTCCTGAAAGCCTGGCACTACCCCAATATGCATCCTTATGGGCCTCTGTGGCAGAGAGAGAAAGACCCCCAAATCCCTGACTTTTCCAGTCTCTCTTGCAATTGGCATGCCTTATGACTACATTTGGGGGCCCAGCCCCATATGATATCCAAGAAACCATAGAACTGAGAGGGGCAAACTTTCCACTCTCCCTCCACCTGCTTCCCAGACCTACCCAGGGCCTTGCTGAGACTCCAGGGGCTACCTCAGGGGCCATGAAGCAGCCAGACCTAAACCACATCCTACCTGTGGGATGCTTTATGGGAGTAGAAAAAAAGGCTTTCTCTTCCTGCATTAGGGCTATACTGGGTTCCCAGGACAATGTTCAGGGTGGGCTCTGCCCCTCTCAAAGACACAAGAGCTCACCAGGGGCCTTGGCAGCTCCCTTGGAATGGGCTGGAGGGACAGAGGTGGGGTGGGATGAGAGGATGACAATCACATGATACAATGCTGGTAAGAAAGGATCACCTGGTTGACAGTCAAGGAAAGCCTCCCCTCCTGGCTTTCATCCTTCCTTCTCCTGCAGAACCTGTGGCCATTCTTCTCTACTGGCTTTATAACTTTTTTTTTTTTTTTTTTTTTTTTTTTTTGTGGTACCAGGGATTGAACTCAGGGGCACTCGACCACTGGGCCACATCCCCAGCCCTTTTTTGTATTTTATTTAGAGACAGGGTCTCACTGAGTTGCTAAGTGCCTCGCCATTGCTGAGGCTGGCTTTGAACTCGCGATCCTCCTGTCTCAGCCTCCCAAAGTGCTGGGATTACAGGCATGCGCCACCGCGCCCGGCTGGCTTTATAACTTTTGTCTTTTACTCCCAGGGATTTCTTTCCCAGCATTCTCATGCCACTCAGCTTCAGCATTCTCTGTGACCCTCTGAGTTTTCGGGGACAGATCACCCAAGGGAGATCTTGTAGGCAGACAGACAGCCCTGCTATTGGTTCTCACAGCAGACCACCTTGCTGGCCCTGGTCATTGAAGCAATCTGCCTAATGACCTGGTGAGATCTTAGCTCCAATCTGCTGAGGGCAGGATCAAATTGAGAAGCATGCAGCTGGAGCCAAGGAAGCACCAACGTGGGCCATGCCGAGGTGGAGGGTGCTGTACTGGAGTGCAGCTGGATTTCCTCAAACATCTGGAATCCTCATCCTGAGATAGAGAATATCTTCTTTCCTCTCTTGCTAGGCTGTCTAAACAGCTACCTCAGTGTTGATAAGGACTCTGCAGGGTTCTTGGCCCATAGGATACACCCACCCATGATAGCAGAAGGAGTGACAAGGCAGGGTATGAGCAAGAGTGCCAGGACTGTCCAGGACACACACCTTCAAACTCAAAGCCACACCAGAGAGGCAAATAGCTCCTGATTTCCTCACCAACATTTATTTTGAAAGTTTCAATTATACAGAAAAGCTGAAAGAGTAATGTACTTAACATCTTTTATGCAGACTCACCAGTGATTGAGTTTTTGCCATGTTGATTTATTTCTCTCCCTAGCTATCTAACTTTTTTCTGAACCACCTGAAAATAAATTGCTGATATCATGACACCTCACTCCATATGTACTTCCAAAAATAAGGACTTGCTCCTTGGTAGCCACAGAGCCTCTATTGCACTTAAGAACTTTATTGTTAATTTCTTCACATTATATAATATGGAGACCACATTTAAATTTTTCATCATGACTTCCAAATCTCTTTTCTAGCCAAACGTCTCTTCTTTATCAACTGAACTGGATTGTTACATTCTCACCCCCAAACCCTCCACTTTAGGTCTTTTCATGGAGCCCACCCACTTTAGTGCTACCAGGTGGGGCAAGGCCCTAAGGATGGGTCCCCCAGCAGGCAGTCTCAGGGACCAGCGTATCTCATCACTCCATTATCATATTTGTCCAAAGGGATGGAGTGGAGCCCTGACAAAGACACCATGGGTTTTTCTCCCTTTAAGATATTTGGTCCCAAGACCCTCTTTGGCCTCAATCTGAAATACCTCAAGCCAAAGGGCTATCCTCAGACACACAGCCATCATAGCCCTGTCTTCAACCCATCACTGTCCCATTCCTTCTAGAAGATAAGAAAAAAATGAGCACCCTGACCTGGGGTGTAGCTCAGTGGTAAAGCTCATGCTTAGCGTGTAGGAAGCCCAGGCTTCCATCCCACCCAGCATGCATGTGTGCATACACACACACACACACACACACACACACACACACACACATGCACAAAGACTATTCACAAGAAACAGAAATTTCAAAAACAAAAACAAAAATGAATACTCTTTGCCTTCTCCTCTAACTGTTCTGCAGAGAGCAGGGGGCTATTTCTGGAGGAAATTGGTGCTTACTAGCAAACAGTGTATACTTTTCCACCCATTGATAACTTCAAGCACTCAGGCTACTTACGTTCTTGTCTAATCCTCTCAGTGACCCCCCCTGACTAACTTGTGTCCCTCAAAATGGTTATTGACTGAATTGTGTCTCCCCAAACTAATATGTTGAGGCCTTAATCCCCAAAGTGATGATATTTGGAGATAGGGACTTTGATAAGAACAGGTACTACACTTGATCTTAGCCAAAAGGCTGAGAAGTGATGGAGATGGGGCCTTTGAGAGGTAAACAGGTTTTGAAAATGAAGCGCTCATGATTGGATTAGTTCCATTATCAGAAAAGACAGAAAGAGAGAAGCAGGGAGAGCCATTTCCACCATCTTGATACATATCAAGAAGATGGCCATCTATAAGCCACATAGAAAGCCTTCAGCAGGTACTGATGCCAATTCATCCAGCATCTTGATCTCAGACTTCTCAGCCCCCAGAATGGTGAGAAATAAATATCTATTGTTCAAACCACCCAGACTGTGATATTTTGTTGTAGCAGCTCTAGCTATCTATGACAACCCATGATGCAGGAAGCATATCCTATTGCACTGGAAGGAAACCAGCTCTGAGAGGCACAGTGGGCCACACTAAGGTCACACCCAGGGCATAGGGCACAGCCCTGTTCTGGTCCCAAGACCATTTTATCAGTTAGAAATACTTTGAGATGCAAGTAACAGAATGTAGTCAACAGCCACTTAAACAACAAGGGGACTCCCCTGTTCAGATGTCTGGAGGTGGATCTTTCCTGGGCTGGGGAAGTAGACCCAGGGGTGCCAACAGGGGCCTAGCTCCTTCTTGCTGCTCTGCCACCATCCATAAAGTGTTGTATTTCTGCTATAGAAGTACATGCCACAGTTTTCTTGATTGTTGCCATTCCGACTGGAGTGAGATGAAATCTCAGTGTAGTTTTAATTTGCATTTCTCTAATAGCTAGAAAAGTTGAATTTTTTTTTCATATATTTGTTAACCATTTGTATTTTTTCTTCTGTGAAGTGTCTGTTCAGTTCCTTAGCTCATTTATTAATTGGGTTATTTGTTTTATTGGTATTATGTTTTTTGAGTTCTTTATATATCCTGGAGATTAATGCTCTATCTGAGGTGCAGGTGACAAAGATTTTCTCCCATTCTGTAGGCTCTCTCTTCGCACTCTTGGTTGTTTCCTTTGCTATGAAGAAGCTTTTTAGTTAGACACAATCCCATTTATTGATTCTTGATTTTACTTCTTGTGCTTTAAATTTCATCCTGCTACTTATGGAGTTTTCCCAGCATCCCTTGTTGAAGAGGCTATCTTTTCTCCATTGTATGTTTATGGCACCTTTGTCTAGAATGAGGTAACGGTATATATGTGGGTATGTCCTGTGTCTTCTATTCTGTTCCATTGGTCTTCATGTCTATGTGTTACCAATACCAAGCTGTTTTTTGTTTGTTTGTTTGTTTGGTTGGTTGGTTTTGTTGGTATTTTTTTTTTTTTGTACCAGGGATTGAACTCAGGGGCACTTGACCACTGGGCCACATCCCCAGCCATTTTTCTTTATTTTATTAGAAACTGGGTCTCACTGAGTTGCTAAGTGCCTTACCATTGCTGAGGCTGGCTTTGAACTCATGATCCTCCTGCCTCAGCCTCCCAAGTGCTGGGATTACAGGAGTGTGCCACCACACCCGGCACCAAGCTGTTTTTGTTACTATGACTCTGTAGTATAATTTAAAGTCTGATATTGTGATGCCTCCTGCTTCACTTTTCTCACTAAGGATTTCTTTGGCTATTCTGGGACTCTTATATTTCCAAATGAATTTCATGACTGCCTTTTCTATTCCTATGAAGAATGTCATTGGGATTTTAATAGAAATTGCACTAAATCTGTATAGTGTTTTTGGTAGTATGGCCATTTTGACAATATTTGCATATATGTAGTGGAGTTTTTGGAAAAGTGAACCTCTGCTTTCCTAGCCCTCATGGCAGAAGGAGGTCTGGAATTGGGGCTGGAGAGGTCCACTGGATCAGACCACCCCCCCACCAAGTATCTTGTTAGAAGTCCTAGTTTCTAATTCAACATGTTTGATATCGCTAGATAATTTGGGGAACTCATTCCAATTCCTAGTATTCATTAGGGTTTAATTGGATACCTAGAAAAGGAGAACGCTCTGATGTGGGATTTTAATTTCCTGGTGGAAAGGAACAGACGATTAAATGTTCCTAATTCCATACCTCCTGCCTACCCCTTTGAGATTTTCTAGTTTTTCTTGTGAGGATTGCTGGTCTATTTGTCTGAGGGCTGATATATGGTTTTCAAGCTCATTGTGAGCTTGTTGGAGGTGGTTCTGAGCCCATGGAGCCTCCAGGTGAGATGGGGAACCCCTGGGCCCAAAGGGAGATCACTGGTCAGTCCTTCTTCTCCCATTAACTTGAATGTTTCTGCATGGTACACATCTGGGCCAGCAAGACTCAGTTCCTCCTTCCCCTAGTTGAGCCTGTCTTGGGCTGGGACACTTGAGTCTCATGGTGACCAGGCCCTTCTTGCTGTACTCCTCTAGGCCCAGCCCATCGGCAGCCTCTCCTAGGTGCTTCCCCCGTGCCTCCCTTTCTTGCCTTTAATCCTCCCTGGGAGAGGCCATTGGCCTCTTTCTCCTCCTGAGGCTTGAACTCAGCCCCAGCTCTTCAGTTGATTGTTCCCGCAGCCATGCCATCTTGCCACAGTGTTATCCCTAGTTGGGCTAAAGCTTTCATTTATGGGCTATGATCTGGGGCTCTGCAGGGACACCTTTACTCTACTCCACTGGGTGGTATCTTGGACTCCCTTGACCTTTCTCTGGTTGCTTTTGGACTATGGGGAACCCCAGCAGAGGGTATAGGGAGGCAGGAGGAAGTATCCTCCCCTCTGTTGGATTCCAGGCAGGAGGCCACACCTCCCCAGGTGCTTTGTTAAAAACTACACCTCCCAAGATCCTCAGCGTGACCAGAAAAACCTGACCAGCAAATGCCCTGTCCACTACCCCCCCTGACCTCTGATAGTCTATAGGGCAAGGACTCACTCCAAGGGGGTTTTATGATCCCTACTCTATTTAAACCAGCCCTGGACTGAGCTCGCTCTCTGTTCCTGTTCCCTCTCTGTTCCTGCCGCTCTCTATTCCCGCTCTGCTCCTGCTCGCTCCGGCTCCCGTTCGTCCGCGTGGTTCATCCCCATCCCCCCACGTGTTTCTTTTGGGAATTCAATAAACCCCTTCCCTTTTCCTCTACGATGGTTCCAGCGTGCGTCCGACTATCCTGCAAGTTTTCTAACATTTTGGTGCATTGGCTGGGAAAGGAGACGCGCATCCACCTTCTCCACAGCATCGGTGGACTTCGGTAAGCCCCCCACCACCCCCCACCCCCGTCCACCCCGGGAACTCCCCCTCCCCCACCTTTATCTGCCCGCTCGGATGCCTTCTCCCTTCTCCGTTCAAATCCTTCCTTGTGTACTAGGTGCCGCCCCGCTTGTGGACACCCCCCCATCTTCGATGGATCCCGATTTCGATCCAGGATTAGAGGCTCCACCTCCCCCGTACCAGCAGCCTAGGACGCTGCCCCAGACCGCTCCCCCCCCCCCCAGCTCAGGCTTTGGATTTTGAAATTGGCGGGCTTCCGAGCTTAGATCCTCCTCTTCCTTTGTCTTGATCCTTCGCTCCGCCCCCACCTTCCGATTCGTCAGACTCCTCCTCTGTAGACCCGCCTTCTCTTTCCACATCATTTCCGGTGCCTTCACCGCTGCTACCCCCGCCCACTCAATTTCCTGTTCCCAGCTCCACGCCACTCCCGCTGCTTGGTTCCGAGTCACTTCCGGCAACGGCTTTCCCCGCCCTCTCCAGCCATGCCGGCGTTACTAGACTTTAGCCCCCACTCCCTCGGATTCTGAGACGTGTCTTTTACCAGACACGCTGCCTCAGGCTTTGGCCCCCTCCCGGTTCCTTCCCCAATGGCTCTGGCGGTGGTGAAGGGAGAGCATTGCGTAGCCCACGTTTCTCCCCCAGAGTCTTCCGCGGAGCCACTCCCGGCCCCAGCCGTTCCCGTGGTTCGCTCCCATGCGTGTCCCGCTGGCCACGCGTGGGCCGCTGCGTCCTCCCGCGCCGCTCACAAAGGCGCCAGGGCCGGGCGCCGCGCCCGCAGCTCCCCCCGGCCGCTGCGGGCACCCCGACCAATGGCCGCGCCGCCCGCTGGCCCGCGCCGCCGAGCCCTGGGCCGGCCCCGCCGAGCCCTGGGCCGGCCCCGCACACGGCCACGCGTGCCCCCCCCGCCCGCCCGCAGGCCTGCTCCCACGTCTACGTGCGCCTCTGTCTGGGTCTACTCCTGGTCTATGAATCTGCGCGGTGTGGTAGGCCCGCGCCCTTCCCCCCTTCTCAACGCTGCTGCCCGGCTGCCGCAGTGCAATCTGTCCGCCCCACACGGTCCTTGCTCAGGAGCTAAACCCGCGCTCTGCCCAAGCGAGGCTGCCTGAGCCAGTGCAGCAAGTCTGCACCTATGTCACGTGTAGCCCCGAGCCCTCACCCACTTCTCCCTTTGGTACCAAAGGCTGTATAAAGTTTCTCTTCAGATAACAGTCCCCTCCCTCCCCCTTCCTCAGATCCGCCATGTTCTTCCGCCCAAATCTGTCTCCACTTCCGCTCCACGTCCGCCCTTCCTTGATCCGCTGTCTTCTATCCCAACCCACGTGATTCCCTCCGACTGCCTTCCAAGCCCGTGCCCTGCCTTATAGCAGCAGCGACGGCGGCAACCACGAAACTCTACCCTCCCCCCAGCCTCCCAGAGCCGCCTGCTTGGTTCTCCCTAAATCCTCCCCTTAAGTCTATCTGGTTCCGATGAACCAGACCCCGCCATTCCGTTCCAAGCAGGCACTGTCTTGCACGACCCTCCCTCTGGCTTCCTGCCCTAGCGCAGCCGGTCTTTCCCTTCAGCAAACTCCCTCTGTCCTCTGCTCTCGTAATCCCTTCAGTCTTGTGGCTCTCTCTCTCTTTTCCATTCACGTGGGACACAGTCCCTCAGTTCCCATTCAGAACTTCAAACTTAATTCACAAGTTTCTCCAACATTTCTCTTCAACAAAAAAAATGACTGATACTGTTCAGTCTCATATTTTGGCACATGAGATTATTCATTTGTAACTAACTTTGTTTGTTAAACATCTAATTAATTTACAAGGTTAAAATGCTAACTGTGAGCCGGGCGTGGTGGTGCATGCCTGTAATCCCGGCACTTTGGGGAGGCTGAGACAGGAGGATTGCGAGTTCAAAGCCAGCCTCAGCAATGGCGAGGCACTTAGCAACTCAGTGAGACCCTGTCTCTAATAAAATACAAAAAAGGGCTGGGGATGTGGCCCAGTGGTCGAGTGCCCCTGAATTCAATCCCCAGTACCACACACACACACAAAAAAATGCTAACTGTGAAATATGCTTTAACAGGTATGATTCTACATACTTAAGCGTTGTGTTCTCATGAAATGGTTACCAGATGTGTGTAATTTTATATGCAAAGGTTTATAAAAGATTGCTATGTATGCAGAGGCTCAAAAGTTTCTATTCCAACTGAAAACACTATAAATGACAAAATATTTTTATTAAGATAAAATAATTTGTCTAAATTCAAATTATTATAAAGATTGTTTCAAAGGATGAACAGAGAAAGGGGTTAACACATGAGAGAAATAAATTAGAAGGTTATAGGTGTGGAAACCATACTCAATAGAAGGAAAAGGAAATGTTTCAAGATAAGAATGTCCTATAGTGAACTAAATAAGAGGGTTTATGTAAGTGATGTAAAGGCCCGTGTAAGTTGGTTAAATAAGTGTGTGAAACAATCAGCGAAAGCTATGTAATTTATCCATAATGTTGTGTTTATTATGGTTGAACAACAATTATCTCAAAATATCATGTTCTTTCTTTAAGAACTAAACTTGATTTATGGAAACATCAATGTAATTATATATTGTAAAAACATTTTGCTATTTTTCCAAAAAGGTTAAATACTCTCAAAATTTCTTTAATCCGTTCTAATTATAATATTTTGTCAGCTAAATGCTCTCAGCCTTTCTTTAATTTGTTCTAAATATGATATTTTATCAGCTAATGTTCTTGGAAGCTCAAATAGGTTAACAGAAAACTTCAAAACTTAAACACCTGACCTTCGAAAACCATCAAGACAGACAGGTACCACAGACCCCGGCTACTGTAAGTTTATAAGTTAAAGCCCAATGTTCTCAATTTAAGATTAGCTTACTGGACGTCTAAGATCAAAACTTTTAAATTAATCAAAAAAAGGCCAAGAAGACCAGTATTTGGTTCTTGTCCCAGAGTCTGCCTGTGAGGGAAGAGGAAACATCTCTACAGAGCTTTGCATCTCTGGGTCACATGATCTCTCCATAAGAGAGATAAATGAGACCGATAGAGGAAAAAGCCAATCAGTGCTCTTGCTAAAAGGAGGGTCCATAAAAAAGGGAGAAACATCCCTAATGCTTCTGAGGGAAGCCACAAGGTCAAGCAAGACCTGGACCCATCCTTACAGAAGGCACCAAGCAGAAAATCTGCTCTCAAGTTTCCCCAAGATT
Source organism: Tamias sibiricus (assembly GCA_025594165.1). NCBI lineage: Eukaryota > Metazoa > Chordata > Mammalia > Rodentia > Sciuridae > Tamias > Tamias sibiricus. The sequence goes on from CM046659.1 coordinate 137,944,956, forward strand.
CCCATCAGAAACAGCTGACTCTTAGCAATAGTCAAAACAAAGGTCAGTTTGACAAATTTCATCCTAAACATCCAGTAAACAATTGAAACAGATGCACAACCATTTCTGGACATTTTTTTAGAAGTAAAGGTAATTTCAGCCCTAAGTGAAGTGTTGTGTTTACATTCCCGATAACTCTGTACATGCTAAAGCTTTGAATTATCATCTTCATGGTATACATTGATGTTTCAGATGCTGCAACATTTCTTCGGTACTCATGTTTTTTGTTTCTCTAATAGAAGCTTCCGTCCCTGATGACTTTACAACCTTCCCCAGGCTTCAATCTGACCTAACTTCTACAAAAGGAACTCCAAACTACTGCCCCCATCACTTCGCCCCCGTTCAGCCTGAAGAAGCCAGATTCGGTCATCGACCCATTTCCTTACAGTAGTAAGGAGTTCCTAAGGTTAGAAGGGAAGTGAAGCCAAAATCTCATAGGCAGTCATCATATATAGGTAAATCGAGTCAGGTCAAAAGCCAATTTTGGGAAGTTGGGAAACTGTCCCCTGAGAGATTGATGAGCCCCCTGTCTTCAGGCTCTGGCCACTGCTTACCTACTTCTACAGAAATCTAAAAAGCTAAATTTGGTGCTCATGTCACTATTGCCTCTCCTCACCATTTAAAGACTAACATATAAGAGCCTTCAAACTCTCCTGCCCTGTCGCGCTCGGCTCCTCAACCTCGTTCCAGTCCTGCTTCTCTTTACACCCAGTTTTTCTTCTCCCAGTCTCCTCAGAGCCCCCAGAACATGATTATATAGAGATGCTTCAGGCTTAAACTCCTGCAAGCCTCTCTTCTGCCCAAACTAATAGGGATCTCCCATTGTCCTTCACAACAAAGTGGAGACTCTCCCATAGTTCAGGGAAACATGAAGGCTGAAGCAGCACTGTCTTCTCCTTCTCTTCTGGCTTCAGTCCAATCTTCTACCCAGGCCCCCACATTCCCTGCCATACAATCAATCCTCTCCTATCTCCATTCACTTTTCCATCCTATTCCAAGGGCATAAACCTTCTGGAATCACCTGACTCAGCCTCCGCTCACCTTTTCAACCGCAATATCATTAAATTTGGTGTCATTCTGGCAACATTTGCCTCTCAGCTGGAGACGGATACAGAGGTTCCTTTCTGGCCCTTTGGCCTACTCCAGACTTGAGTCTCTCTTTCTTTCCTGTCCGGGACAGGACACGGAAAACCCTTGCGCAAGGTGACTCATAGTTCTCCGATATCTTGAGCTTCTCATGATATCCCATGTCTGCCTGGCTCCGGTGACGACTGAGTCACAGACCTGGATCTCCCTCTAATACTTATTTTGAAAAGGATGCTTTTCAAAATATTGTATTAGTCGTTGGAATGTCTTAATCCATCTCACCCCTCTAAAGTCCCTTAGAAAATTTGTTTTCAATTTCTACTAACGGTCGAAAGTATGGGCAAAGATTCTTTTATATCCAAGCTTTCTTCCTCCTCTGATCAAACCCGATTCAGTTGTGCTCGTTGCACTAGTTACCCAGAATATATCTACTTCCCTTAACATTCCTCGGCATTTTTACATCCCATATCACCCCATGTCTTCAGGGAAGGTAGAGAGTAATAGAACTTTTACTTCCCCTCGCCCTCTTTAGGCTCAGAGTCCTCCCAAAAAGCCCTCCTTACTATCCACTTTTGAGGTTATGTTTGGGCAACCAGCCCTTCCACCCGGAGTTTCCCCAACTCAGGGACCCTTACCCAAAGATCTCTCTTCTCCTCTCTTATCCTTCATCAGATATGGAAGTGCCAAGATTTCATTCTGCCTGACCCAGGTAGACTCACTGCTTCATTCCCATTAATACCCGGTTCTTGGGTATATTTCTCCACTCCCCAGGACACAGGAACAATCTCCTTTGTCCCAAAGTGGACAGGACCTTTCCACGTTGTGCTGTGCACACCCACAGCTGCTAAACTTCGTGAAACCTCAGAAAATTTGACTTCTTAGATTCATATTTCCAGACTGAAACCAGCTGATCAACCAACTGAAGATCCACAAAAAGACAACTACTTCAGTATACTTGCTCTCCCATTCCCACCGGTCCCCTAAAAATTCGTTTCTCTTGTATTCCTGATACTGACTCAAAATAATCTTTTCTGTTTTTCTCATTTTGAACCTTTAACCAGTTTTTCCCAGGGACTATCAACTGTTAAAAAACCAACGAATGACTTTCCAACCAGAGACCCCTGCTGAGTCCTGCCCTTATGCTGCCACCAGACGCTCATTATGATGTGCTTTGCACTCTCCATTGGCCTCTTCACCGTAAGTCCCACCTGGTGGAACACAGGCCTATGGAAAATAATCCATCTCACCTTCTTTCCCTTTGTTGCTTCCATAATAGTGTTACCTGCAAACTCGCAAGACCCACAATTTCTACATGCTCTCCGGCTGACTCCCCCGGTGACCTCTGCAGAAGCCTGGTTTGACACTCTCACCGATTTATGGCTTCAAGAAACCTTCATTCAATTCACTCCTGCAGAGATCCATCTTTTTGGTGCCTGCCTCCTGGAAATTTTTTTTTTCACCCTCAAGCCTGACCTGCCTGCCCACATCTCCCCCCCTCAAAACTACCCCACGTCACCCCATTTCAGCTCCGAAGCAGCCAGATCAAAACACGACACCCCACTTCCTAAGAAAACAAAAGGGGGGAATGTTGGATTCCAGGCAGGAGGCCGTGCCTCCCAGGCAGGAGGCCACACCTCCCCAGGTGCTTTGTTAAAAACTACACCTCCCAAGATCCTCAGCGTGACCAGAAAACCTGACCAGCAAATGCCCTGTCCACTACCCCCCCAACCTCTGATAGCCTATAGGGCAAGGACTCACTCCAAGGGGGTTTTATGACCCCTACTCTATTTAAACCAGCCCCGGACTGAGCTCGCTCTCTGTTCCTGTTCCCTCTCTATTCCTGCTCTCTGTTCCTGCCGCTCTCTGTTCCCGCTCTGCTCCCGCTTGCTCCGGCTCCCGTTCGTCCCCGCGCAGTTCATCCCCATGCCCTCACGTGTTTCTTTTGGGAATTCAATAAACCCCTTCCCTTTTCCTCTACGATGGTTCCAGCGTGCGTCCGACTATCCTGCAAGTTTTCTAACACCCTCAGGTTTGCTTTAGGCTGGCTGTGTCCTTTGGGAACAGGTCATGGCTCTGAGGGGAATCCTTTCCTCACAGCTGTTCCCAGATCTAAGATGTAGCTGTCCCACCTCATGGTGATTGTGGGTGATAATCAATTCCTTTCCTGCCCTTACTATCCCCAGGCCATGTGCCCACTACAGCTTTCCTTGCACAGTTCACAGCTTTGTGAAGCCTTCAAGAAGGCCTCCCAGTGGGCACGCAGGTGTCTTTGCTTCTGTGGCCAGGGTGACCCTTGCCCCTTCAGGTTAACCAGAGATATACACATGGTTAAATATTTCTCTCTTAAGTCAGTGGGGCTGCAACATTTTCATTTGGAGCATAGTTGTAAAGTTCAATTAGTTTCACAGGTGTTGACTGGTTGTAAGCACTAAGGTATGGCTTCTGGGCTAGGTACCAGGTGTCAAAATACAGGAGCACACAGTCAGGATAGGTGACCCACAAGACTCAGATGGGTAGAACTCAAGAGGGACTTCCAGGAAAGGGGAGTGTGCACAGGGTTTCAGTGGGTAAACAGGAGTTTGTGGGTCCATAAAGGACACAAGGAAATTTTAGTGTGATGGCTGAATATGGCCAGCAGCCACAGCCCAGGACCAGAGAGGTGTACTTAGGGGGCCAGAGACTTACACTCAGCCAGAAGGCAATGCTCCCTGAGGAAAGTAATTCCTGCTGATGGCAGGGACCCAAAGAGCTTTGCAAGGGCAGAGGGCCATGTGTTTGCCAATCAAGGCAGCTGGATACCATTATGACAGGTGGTGAGGGAGGGAGAGAGAAGATCAAGATGATCAGAAAGTGAAAGAGGACCTTCTAGGCCCACAGAGAGGAGCATGCCAAGGGCTGGACCCATCAAACCTCAGTTCTGCTGTGTAATGTTGGGCTGTTAGTGAGTCTCTCTGAACCTCTTTTTCTACCTGAAGATCATGGAAAACCTCTGTTGTGAGCAAAGCATCAAATAATGCAATGTTCCAGCGTGGGCATGGTATGCCTGTGATATGCAGTTTTCTTCCTTCATTAAGTCAAAAGTCACAAGTCCTTACCTCATCACTGCCCAGCCCTGCCATTTCTCCAGGCCCTCTAAGAACCATGTAAGGTCCCTCCACTATCACTGTGTTCTGGATGAAGCCTATGACCTTGGGATCTGAAGCTAGCCATGTTCTTAGCAAGGGCAACAGGCGTGCCCATGGACAGCAGTGGCGCTAGGAGCAGGTGCTGGCAGCTGCCGCCAGCCTCACAATGTGGCTTTTGTAGGCCTGGGTGGCTGTAGAGCCCAGGAACAACCTGTGCCGGGGAACAATTCCCAAGGCTCTGCTGGAGGGAGGCTGTGAGATCTCAACAAAGCTCCAGAGAGCCATTGGGCAATCACTTTTGTCATGCAAATACAGGCGGAGGTTACCAGCTGAGTGCTTTCCCTGCATGCTAACCATTTTGTCATTCAGATGAAGCAAGCTGGGCTGGAGAAAGGCCTTATGTTCTGGGGTCCCTGAGCTTACCATGCCTTTCCTATTGTTCTCCCTTGGGCCTAGCAGGGTGAGCCTGTGCTGGCTCTATGCTGAGCCTGGGATTCTGGCTCTGACTCTCAGGAACTTGGTTTGGCCAGGAAGCAATGGACCCAAGGAAAGCAGCAAAGGCCAGAAGACATCACCTCAAATTATGCAGCCAGCCAGGTTGAGGACAGGCTGACCACCTTATGGGGGAGAGTCTCATAGGCAAGGCTCCAAAGTGGGGTGGCCAGTGTCTGGCCCCAGGGGGAACCTGGAGGTTGTGAGGAAGGTCTGTCCGAGGCTCCGGGCGGTGGGGGGTGGGGGGGGACGGGGATAGGGCTTGGGGAACAGGTGATGAGGGCTGAAGGCTGGCTGATTGCCCACTGGATGGGGCAGGTGCCCAAGATTGACCCATGTGTCCACATGGAAGGGTCTGAGTCCTGGGCCAAGAGCCAGTTTCCCTCCCAGTACTACTGCACTAGTAATCCAGACTGTAATTTGGCAAGTTTCTGAATTTTTCTGAACCTCAGCTCACTTCTCTGTGAAACAAGAATAGGAATTACCTCTATTTTAGGGCCATGATGAGATGAAATTAAATAATCCAGATAAAATGTTGAGTTTGGTGCCTGGCATGTCCTCAGCACACAATGCACACTCATTTCCCAATAATGCAACTTCCAGGAACTTATTTTTACAAATATTCTTGCAAGAGCAAAATGAAACATGTTCAAGGTTATTCTTCATAGATTTGTTTGTACCAGCCAGAAATTGGACATAGCTCAACTGTGCAAGGACAGCTCATGGTTTGTCCACTATACCAGGGAATTCTGCAGGTGAAACAAGAACGAGGGCACTCTTGTGTATGGATACAGAGAGCCGACATCATGCTGAGCTGGGAGGCAAGCAAAGCACCCTGCACAGAGTATGCATGTGGCCTTCTGTCAATGCCCCTGAGAAAAAAATGGGGTCTAGCTCTCAGGGGTCCTGGTAGCCTGCTGAGGTGGGGCAGAGGGTCCAAAAGCCCAGGGAAGAAGCAGGGAGTGGTAGGAAGTGCAGCATTCAGAGTGCATCTCACACACACACACACACACACACACACACACACACACACACATACACACGCAACCCACCCCAAGAGGTTCTCTCCAGTAGAAACAGACCCTCTTGGGCAAGGTGGGGCACTCAGTCTCTGCAGGATGGAATAACACAACCAGTCACCATGGCAACAACAGGCAGTTGTAATTTCCAGCCAGCAGGCAACTCCTTGGGCACAGGAAGAGAACGCAGGCCACCAGCAGGGCTGCCACAGTTTGGCTTGCCTGTATCTGGGGGAGCAGTAGCTCCCTGGCCTCAGTCTCTCCCCTGTAAAATAAGGACCCAAAATTCCTGTGCCATGATGCCTGGGAGGAGAAATTGAGAGAAAGCCAGGCTTTGAAGGAGGCACAGAGTTCTATAAACATGAAGGGTGCTGGCTTACAGCAGACTCAGAGGGACAGCTTCACCCCCTTTCCTGCTCCTGATCACCCTCATTAGAAACGCCTACGTGCAGCCCTGAATTTCTGTCATCAAAGCATCTTCCAGAAAAATATATAAGAACTCAAGAAGAGGAAGAAGGTGGATGCCTTTTATTTGGGTAGGAGGTGTCCTTGGGCAATTTGGTCAAGTTATGAAGGTGTATGAACACAGGTGTAATCCCCTACAGGTGCAGTCTGTCTGTTTATCAACCACCTCCTCACTGCCAATCCCCCATTCTCACCCCACACCCCAGCCCTTCCAACCTTGGAAACCACTTGCAAAGTTATTCTACCATCCCTGTCTCTCCAAGGGAAAGAGGTTTCCCAGGAAGTACCACCTGACCACTGGCATTGCCCAATGGCATGAAGCTGACCTCATGCTGGATGGACATCAGTAGCCGGGCTGGGTGGACTATGATCATGGTGCTCATTACCAATAAGGTCTGACCCTGCAAGAAAGGCAGATGAACTCTGACCTCTGGGTCTGGCTGCCCCAGCCCAATAGGAACCCCTCCCCTGACCTTGTGGGGCTGGTCCAAAGTATTCTACTTCCCTAATGGAACTGGCCTTGTAGATCAATATGGCAGGCAGGAACAAGCAAGGCTTTCCGGGGCCTCAAGGAGGACCAGGGCCCTACCTTCACTTTGGCCACTTTCTGAAGATATTCCTATATGGTCTTCTTTCTGCAGGTTGTCAGGTAGTGCTTGGAGTGGAAGAAGAGGAAAGATGAGAGAGAACAGGAGCAGGTCAGGCCAGGTCAATACAGCAGCCTTTCTGGCCCCCTCTCCATTGCCGACACCCTACAAGTTGCTCATCAGCTCTGTTGTGTCCCTTGTACTCAGGAGCTCCTTCCCACCTGCTCCCACTCACATGAGCACTATGGGTCTAAAGTCAGAGCTCTGAGCTGGGATAGAAAGGATCTGGGTTTAGGAGTTGGGGAAGAGTCATTTGTCTACAGCTTTGTTCCCAAATTAAGTTGTGGGGTGGACAGGGAGGGTGAGCCATACTCCACAGGCAACCATGAATATTTTCAAATATCTTTTAAAGAATAGTTAAAACAATCACAGAGGCATGATGAAGTGCATATAAAATCCCTGTGACATTCTCTGATAGAGAGTCTCCTGTGCAAGCAGTGCCACAGGATACCCTCTTGGGCCTTATTCACTCTTACTGGTGGGAACAGCTGGAAAAAAGTCTGAGACCCTCATGATATGAACTTTTGTTCTTAGCACCTTTCACAGACATTCCTGCTAGCCCATGATCTCTAATCTTGATAGGAATAGTGTTAACTAGTTTTGCATTGCTATGACAAAATACCAGAGAAAAACAACATAAAGGAGAAAAGACTTATTTTGGCTCACAGTTTCAGAGGTTTTCCATCCTTGATTGGCTGGCTCTATTGCTATGGTCTGTGGTGAGACAGTACCATGGCAGGGAGGACATATTGGAGCAGAGTTGCTCTCCTCATGGTTGCTGAAAAGTAGAGTAAAAGAGCAGGAGGAGAGGCTGGGGACAAGATATAGTCCCCAGTGGTACACCCCCAAGGACCCACTCCCTCCAACTAGATCCTGCCTCCTATAGTTCCTACCACCTCCCAATAATCCATTCAGCTAGATGTGAATCCATCAATAGATTGACCTACTAATGAGGTAAAGCCCTCATGATTCAATCACTTCTCAAAAGCCCCACCTCTGAAGATTGCTGCATTGGGGTCCAAACCTTGAACTCATGAGTCTTTAAGGGACATTCAGATGCAAACTGTAATAGATGGTTTTACCTCCTGTGGAGAGTGGGGGTAAGGAGAGGAGAGTAAGGTCTCAGAGGAGCCTGATGCCTGATCCCCTAGATGCCTGAAGCTGCTCCTCCAGCCAGGTAGACCTGGGCGAGGCTTGGCACAATCTGGGCTGTTGGCACAATCTCACCCTTGCATCAAATGAGAAGGCCAGATGAGCAGGGTGATTCCTCTGGGGCCCAGGGCTGCCCCAGAGTCTTGTTTGGGATGTGGTCTCATTTATGCTAGACAACAACCTCTCCTCAAAAAAAAAAAAAAAAAAAAAAAAAAAAAAAATCCCCCCTATTCTTGAACAAACCAAGAATATCTACTCCACCATAGTGACAGAAATATTGTGAGAAATTAAGCATCTGTCATTTAGTTGTCAGACTCTATTTCTGATTGAACATGATTAAAGATTACATTTCTTTCAGCTTAAATGCTGTCTTTCAGTGTGTTTCTATAGGCATTTTGAGGCTTTGGAGACATTTGTGAGATCTCCTCAGGCCTCAGTGGCCCTATCTAAGATTGGAGAGGGTAAGCTTGGACCCCAGCTCAGTTAGATGCTCAAAAACTCACAGCTCTGCAGGTCCAGCCAGTCTAGGAGAATTCAGTTCTGACTGGAAAGATGGTGTTTCAGAAGAGATATGATACCAGATGTTCCTCAACTCATTGACAGAGAAAGCTCTGGAACCCCACAGCAACAAGTCCCATAAATAAGGTGTCCAGGTGAGGGCAGAGGGGTAAGAAGGGATGAACAATCTCCTACAGTGTAATATAAGAATGGTGGGCAAGGTCCCGCCGCGGCAGCCTCTCGGAGCTTTCGGGGCAGCTCGGAGCCGGGCAAGTGGGCTAGCTGGCCTGGAGCCTGAGCGGCGGAGGAGCCGGCAGCAGCGGTGCAGAGGGTCAGGAGCAGCGCGGCCGACGCTTTCCCAAACTTGGTGGTGCGCTCGCGTCACTGCACCTGCCGCCCGAGCGATGAAGATGGTCGCGCCCTGGACCCGGTTCTACTCCAACAGCTGCTGCCTGTGCTGCCATGTCCGCACAGGCACCATCCTTCTCGGCGTCTGGTACCTGATCATCAATGTGGTGGTACTATTGATTTTACTGAGCGCCCTGGCTGATCCGGATCAGTACCATTTTTCAAGTTCTGAACTAGGAGGGGACTTTGAGTTCATGGATGATGCCAACATGTGCATCGCTATCGTAGTTTCTCTCCTCATGATCCTGATATGCGCAATGGCGACTTATGGAGCATACAAGCAACATGCTGCCTGGATCATCCCGTTCTTCTGTTACCAGATCTTTGATTTTGCCCTGAACACCTTGGTGGCAGTAACTGTGCTTGTTTATCCAAACTCCATTCAGGAATACATACGCCAGCTGCCTCCTAATTTTCCTTATAGAGATGATATCATGTCAGTGAATCCTACCTGTTTGGTCCTTATTATTCTTCTGTTTATCAGCATTATCTTGACATTCAAGGGTTACTTGATTAGCTGTGTTTGGAACTGCTACCGATACATCAATGGCAGGAATTCCTCTGATGTCCTGGTTTACGTTACCAGCAATGACACTACGGTGCTGTTACCCCCGTATGATGATGCCACTGTGAATGGGGCTGCCAAGGAGCCACCGCCACCCTACGTGTCCGCCTGAGTCAGAGAGTGGACGGAGTTGAGAGCAGCAGCTCGACTTTTGAGACACCTGAGCAATAGTTCTGTAATTTGAATTCTGAGATGAGCTCTCTGAGGCTTGTTCGTTGTTAAAATGCCACATTTTACAATTTAGATGTTAAGTTGAATCCCTCTGTAGTTTTGAACACATGCTTTAGCTAGAGCACTTTGGTAGTGTAGCTATAGGATTCTTTAAGTAGGGGTGGGGCATTAACAGATCCATTCTTCTTTCCCAAATATACAGATGGACCTTGAGTCCCCGAAGTCTGGTTTTGTACCTGCTTGACCCTAAAGCTGGGCGATTAGTCACACTGTTTCTATTTCTTCTCTCTTTTGAAAATATAAAATTGAAATTAGATGACACCTTCCTTAAACCATTTGGTATATAGAACAAACTTACGAAAACAGGAATGTTAATTGTGTAATCATTGTTCTTAATAGATAAATAGGAGTCCTTATGTATGTTACAGTAGTTTCCCTCCTGTCCCTTATGACTTAAATTCAGTAACAATTGGAATTTGCTGGTCAAGGATTTTCCCCCTGGGCTAAATGGAGACCGTTAGGCAACACCAGGCAGTGGGAACAGAACCTACTTCTCTGTGTTGCAGGAGGAACTGATTGGTTTGGCATCACAGGGTACCTGGTGTTCTTTTCTCCTGGTTTCCATCCTTCCCAGGGCCCTCTTTTACTATGAGTCCTACCTGGCCTGATCCAAGGAGAATGACCACTCACTTTTTCAAGTAAAATTACTGATATGAGTTTGCCTAAAAATATGAAGAAAGGTTTTCTTCCTTCTTCTGAGGTCTATCCTACTACTGTGAATTTCCGTGTCTGCCTAGTCACTCTTTAAAATGTTAAGCAGTCTTCATAAAAAAAAGAGGAGGGTTGTTTCGCTGGTGGAATGCTCTTATCTTTACTACCTGAATGGCAAAGGACTTTTATATGTTCATATGTTCAAAAAGCGGCTCTCCTGCTTGTTCATTGTTGAATGTGCTGTAAATGAAGGCTTTTGCAATTAAAGTGAGATTTGCCCACCTCCAAGGAAAAAAAAAAAAAAAAAGAATGGTGACCAGTCTGCAGTCAATGAGTGAACTCCACTGCCAACTCCATCTCCCCTTTGGGCCAGGGCTAAGCAGGAACCCCCCTACCACCACCCAGCATCTGAAAGGGCTACAGCCATCCTGGGGCACAGAGTTCAGCCACCCAGGGGCTGGTCTGGAGCCTGTCCTAATGCTGCCCCTCTGTCCCCTTGACACCTGGTACCACCTGGAGAAACTGGCTCAGACAGGTGATTTGAACTTCCACCAGCCACTTATGACTTGCCACTTCACACCCTCTTACCCTAGTCTCCAGGTGTTCTACCAGCCATATCTGGCTACAGCCGTGACTTCCCCTCTCCAGAGAAGGGCTGGAGAATCTTGCTTTTCAGATTTGGCAGATTGCACCTCAGTGATTTGGACTCACAGCCGGGTGACCCTCCCAGTCAGTCCACACACTGGGCTTTATAGCACTCACATTCCTCACGGCCTTTATGCATGCTGTTCCCTGGCCTGGTTGGACGCCTTCCCAGGCTTGTACACCTGTCTATCCTTTTCCTGCTCTGAGTGACTCCTCCACCCACGCATTCTCCCAGCAACCTGGGCACTATGTGATTATTTACTGCTGTTTCTGTTTGCCCACTGGGCCTCCTACTAGACCAAGAACTTCATTGAGGCCAGGCAGGGCTTGGGGGTCCCTGCATAGGGATCATGGCCTTCAATACAGGAGGATGTGCCCAGGGCATCTTTTCACTTATCTCTCCCTGAACGGGGTTGTTACTACTGTTGTTTCCAGAGCAGAGAGCCACTCAGGACTGGGGCCTTTCTCTACTGGTCTGGGAAAAGCAACCTTAGCACATAGTATACCTTATTATACACAGTACTGAAATGGGTTAAAAACCTTGTGAGACTCAGTCTCAGGTAAAAAGGGACTTTGCATTTTTAAAAGACTTCCATGCAGACGGGGTGCAATGGTACATGTCTATAATCCTAGCAACTTGGGAGGCTGAGGCAGGAGGATTGCAAGTTCCAGGTCAGCCTTAACAACTTAGCAAGACTCTAAGCAACTTAGCAAGGCCTTATCTCAAAATAATCAATTAAAAGGGTTGGGGATGTAGCTCAGTGGTAAAAACACCCCTGGGTTTAATCCCCTGTACCAAGAAAAAAAAGAAAATCCTCCATGCAAATCCAATGCAAAAAGAAATTAAAAATATCTGAGGGTGTTTCTTCTTAAATTGAGTTTGACACATTACTGTGTTATTCAAAAAGAAGAATCTGAACAGACATTCCCCTTGTTACTTAAATGTGTCCATGAATGAGAAGCAACTTTCCTGCTAGACCAGGTGCCTCATCTTCTAAGGAACATATCAGATCTAATAAGATCTCTGGGCAGGTTTGGCCATATTACGACCCTATGGACCTGTGTAACTGCAGAGTCCCAGAGGGATCCTGCAGCTGGGCTGCCATGGTAGATAGGCTGTCCCCTCCTGCCCACACAAGTGGCTGCCCCCATGAGGCAAGGGACAGTCCCTGCTGGCCAAAGAATGGCTGTTTTTCTCAGGTCCCGCCAAGTTACTCAGGCGAGAAGCCTGTTCCTTCCTTCTGTATGCTCTGTTTGAAGACAATACTCAGACCACTGCAAAACGGGAAGATGCAGAGAACCCACTAACACCACCCTCATCTGCCAGGGGAAGAAATGAGGAGGGGCCCTCTTTCTCAGGGTTGCACACAGTGTTCCTGAGAGTCAGGCTGGATCCCAAGATCCCAGACTCTGCCCACTCCTGGGTCCTGTGGGCTGCAAAGGAGCTGCACAGGACTGACCAGAGGCGCGTGTTCAGGAGAGCTCCCCACCCCTCCTCCTCCATCCATGTAGCTCCTTGAAACTCTGGGGCATCTCACACCCAGGGGCCTCTGAACCCCCACCTTCCCCTCGTGACTGCCCGCCAACTGCTCCACCACCTGCCCAACTGCTCTCTTATAGGGGTCCCAGCTGGCCCAGCCAATGCTATAGAGTCAATCTTGGGGGGATTTGTGAATTAGATTTTTTTTTAAGGGATGAAAATAGAGTTGTCAACATTTTATTTTGACAATGAAGGGTGTTGCCACAGAACAACCTCTATCTGCCATTACCACTTTATGTAAAAAGGAAGTTTTAATGTTAAAAAAATCTCATAAAAAAGTTGAAATATTCAGCATCATAAAATTTGACAAAGCTGTCCCATTTTTTTTCTCATTTCATTCGAGACCTGGGAGCTCTGCAAGAATCCCAAGGGCTATCTCAGTTGGTCCAGCTAAGTGGCAGCGTGAGCCCAGGGCACTCTTCAGCCGTGCTTGTTGTGTTGCTGATGGCCAGGCCCTTTCTGGAAGTTACCCACACCTTCAAACTCCCCAGGGGTCCTGGGGGTCCCCTAAAGCAAACTGGCCAGCCCAGGTGTTTCCTGAAGAGTCCTGGCCCTGGGCCCTGGAGGGGGTAGACAGGACACATCCTCCCTCCCCAGCCTGACATCTCTGCCTTCCAGGGCTGGCACGCAGGCCAGCCAGGGCTGCCCCAGACACTCACGTGTGCCTGAAGCCAGCTGCTGCACAAAGCTACATTGTGGGCCTTTGCCTGGCGGGCAAGCACGTGACTGCAGATGGTGGGTGGCTGCCGGACGGGTGTGCCCTGCTGCCTTCCTCCGGGCCAGGACTCTGCATCCTTGCTTCTGACCCCACACAGCAAGAGCCAGCTGGGGTGCTGAGGGATCGGTGAGGAGGAGAAAACACAATTTCAGCACCCTGAAGGAGGCATTGCCAGTGTTCCTGATGGGCTCCTTCTGGGGTCCGCCAGTACCCAGGTTCTGACTTCACCCAGAGCCAGGTCCTTTAGTCTCTGTCACTGCCGGCTCTCACTACCACTGTGAGGACAGGGTCCTTGAGTCCAGCATTCTTCGTGTGAAGGAGCCTGGGCCCCGAGGCCTGGAGTGGGTTTCTGAGGAGTCAGGACAGGCTTACCAGTAGGGCAGAGCCAGCCCTGGGCTCTAGCATTTCCTTTCCCTTCCTGTTGATGACTGGCTATGACTTAGGGCCTCCGACCAAGCCAATTCAGCTGAAGGAGGAAAGGAGCCCCTGAACTTAGTCAGAGCTTCCGGCCACCCAGAGGTTTAACCTCCAGAAGCACAGCTTTCACACATGAGCAAAATCAGCAAGAATGCTCTCTCAAGCCACCGACTCCTTCCTGTGAGCCCCAGGCACGCTCAAGCTGCTCTCAAGCTAAGAGGAAAACACCCATCCAAAAAGCAGCCAAGGGTCCTTCCTGGACCAATCCTTCTCCCCAGCTCACTACCACATTTCTCTCCTTTCCAGGCCTCCAAACAGCATGCTCCATACTCTGCAATGACTGCAGGTGGGGAGTGCTATAGTTTGGATCTTAAATGATCCTCAAAGGCCCATGTGTTGAAGGTTTGGCCCTTATGTTGGTGCTATTGGGAGGTGGTAGAACTTTTAAGTGGAGCCTAGTGGGAGGTCTTTGGATTATTGGGGTTCTGCTTTCAAAGGAAATTGTGGGACCCCTGTCTCTTTCTTTATCTTTTTAGCTTTCTGGCCATGAGGTGAGCAGCTTTGCTCCACCACATGCACCTGCCATGGTGTGTCACTACCAGCCCAAAACAACAGGACCCACCAACCAATAATGGACTGAAACCTATAAAACTATGAGCCAAAATAACCCTTTTTCTTTTTAAAGTTGACTGTCTCTGGTGTTTGTTACAGTAATGGAAAGCTGACTAACATAGAGGGTCAGTGGGGTAATTGGTGTCTTATGTGACACCTTCTACACATAGAATATTATGTCACTTAAAAAAAATACTTACAATGACCCCAAATCAATATGAAAAGAATGCATGTCCACCTATTTCCCTGGAAGGCCCCATTGTGATGAAGGGGGCACCATCCTTCTGGCTCAAACCAGAGCACAGGGTTTTTTCCTAAAGTCTTCCCTCCCCTCATTACCTGCATCCTATTTTCACTGGCTGTGTGGAGGCCAGTGCCACTCTCAGAGCTGGCAAGAGGAGCCCCTGTTTGGGGGCCTCCCTCTAGCTGTACTGTTTCCCTATGGGTGAGGGGTCTGTGGGTCCAGGGGACTTGCCTACCCAGAGCCTGTGCCTGTTTTAGACTATGCAGCATGTCAAACACCCTCATGGACCCCTCCCCCCCAGGGTCTCTTCTCTGTAGATGTGCACACCTGTGGTCCCTCTGCAATTGATCGAGGCTTCGCGAAAGCTTGTGTGTCAAGGAAAATAGATAGTTTGGCTTAGCCTTCACTCCCCTACACAAGGAAGCTGTGACATTGTAATGTAATAAGAAATACATATTTGGTCTAATATAGTTAGACCCTGGATTGTTCCCCAGAGGCCCTTGTGTTGAAGGCTTGATCCTCAAACTTGATGGTATTGGAAGCTGGTGGAAACTTAGGGAAGTGAGGCCTAGTGGAAGGAAGTCAGATCACTGGACACGTGTCCTTGAAGAGGATGTGGAGACCCCATACTATTTCTTTCTCTTTGCTTCTTGGCCACCATGAGATGAGCAGCTTTGCTCTACCACATGCTTCCCACCATGATGTTCTGCCTTGCCACAGGCCCAAAGGCAGGGAAAACAACCAACCACAGACTGAAACCTCTGAAACTGTGAGCCAAAATAAACTGCTCCTCCTTATAAATAGATCACCTCAGGTATTTTGGCACAATAATGGAAAGCTGACTAACATAATTTTTATGGTCAGTCCCTCACTCCCTTGCCTTTCTTGGAATATAGCTCCTAAAACCCAAGGCATCTCTAAAGGGATATGTGCCTTTTTGTGTAGGAATGAGGTAACTACTGGCCAGAGAATGTAGGTTGGTTGCCAGGGGAACCAACCACATGATTAGAAAACTGGAATTTTTTCAACCCCACCCCCAAACTGTGGGGAAGGGAGAGGGGCTAAAGGTTGAGTTGATCACCAATGGCCAATGATGTCATCAATCGTGCGTATGTAATAAAGTTTCCAAAATACCACACAGGGACAGGGTTTTAAGAGCTACCAGCTGCTGAACAAATGGGAGTGCCTGGAGGATGGACTGCCTGGGGGGGACATGGAAGCGCCTGTCAGTTCCCACATACTTGCCCTCTATACCTCTATCCTTTATAGTATCTTTCATAAGACACCGGTTAACATTAAGTAAAGTGTTTCCCTGACTTCTGTGAGCCATTCTAGTGAATGATTGAGCAAAGGAGAGGATCATGGGAACCTGCTGATTTTTTTTTTAATTCTAAGTTGTTATATATGACCGCAGAATGCATTACAATTCATATTACACTTATAGAGCACATTTTTATGTATCTCTGGTTGTATACAAAGTACATTCACACCATTAGTGACTTCATACATGAACTTAAGGTAATGATATCCATCTCATTCTACCATCTTTTTCTTTTTTTTTTTTTTTTTAATGCTTTTACCCCCTCCTTCCCCCTCCCTCCCCATTGGCCATTCTAGTGTTCCTCTAATCCTCCTATGCTCCCCGTCCCAACCCCGCTGTGAATCAGCCTCCTTATATAAGAGAAAACATTTGGCATTTGGATTTTTGGGATTGGCTAACTTCACTTAGCATTATATTCTCCAACTTCATCCATTTACCTGTGAATGCCATTATTTTATTCTCTTTTATTGCTGAGTAAAATTCCATTGTGTATATATACCACATTTTCTTTATCCATTCATCTACTGAGGGACATCTAGGTTGGTTCCATAACACAGCTATTGTGAATTGTGCTGCTATAAACATTGAAGTGGCTGTCGCTATAATATGCTGCTTTTAAGTCCTTTGGGAATAGACCCAGGAGTGGGATGGCTGGGTCATAAGGTGGTTCCATTCCCAATTTTCCAAAGAATCTCCATACTGCTTTCCATATTTGCTGCACCATTTTGCAGTCCCAACAGCAATGTATGAATGTGCCTTTTCCCCCACATCCTCTCTAACATTTATTGTTGTTTGTGTTCTTAATAGCTGCCTTTCTGACTGGTGTGAGATGAAATCTTAGAGTAGTTTTGATTTGCATTTCTCTAATTGCTAGAGATGTTGAACATTTTTTTCATGTATTTGTTGATTGATTGTATATCTTCTTCTGAGAAGTGTCTATTCAATTCCTTCATTTATTGATTGGGTTATTTGTTTTTTTGGTGTTAAGATTTTTTAGTTCTTTATATATATATGTGTGTGTGTGTGTATATATATATATATATATATATATATTCTAGAGATCAGTGCTCTATCTGACATGCATGTGGCAAAAATTTGGAACCTGCTGATTTATAGCAAGTCGGTCAGAACCTGGACTTGAGACTATCATCTGAAATGGGGGCAGCCTTGTGGGATGGAGCCTTCAACCTGTGGGTTCAGATGCTAACTTTGTAGATTGGGTCACAAATGTGGGGTCACTCACTTGAGGTCTGCCATGAATTAGAGTTGAATTACTTAGTGTGGGGGAAATACTCACACATGTGGATACCAAAAGTGTTGTGTGAATGGGTCAAAGGAGCACAGCTCATCTTCTCTATACAGATCAGCAGCAGTGGGCTCTGTTCTGCAGCCTTGAGGGATGCCTGAATCTGTCCCCTGCCTGGCTGGAGGAGCCTGGGGCTAGCTACTCACCTCTCCTCCACTTATGGAAACCCAGAGCACCACTTTCCTGCTGGAGGGGCAGCTCCTACCTGAGCTGGAGGGACTGGCTCCCCTCCCTGCAGCCTCCCCCACCCCTACTCCTGGCTCCTTTCTCTACATCCCTAAGGCACAATAACTCCCCTTGGCAGTCATCAGGCCTTGTCCTTGCACCTTGATTCCAGGGTTTGTGTAGTGACCTCCCTCCATCTCTGTCTTCTCTTCCATACCCTTCTTCCTACCCCAGGTGAGCATAATGGCTGATTGGCCCATCAGCCATTCCCCCTTTCCTTTGATTCACTTTGGCCCACTTTGATTCACCTCTCCCAGTCCATGGGGACTCAGGCATCAGTCCTGGGCAGTCACTATCAGCTATTCTAATCTCATCTTCTTTGCTGGGGGCAATGGGAATCCTGTCCATCAATGAGACACTGAGTAAAAGTCTGCTAGGAGTTTCTGGGAGGGGTTTCCTTTCTGATAAAATAGACCCACAGGAAGCAATAGCCTGTTCTTCTGGACTTTTGCATGTCAGAATGTCACATCTTTTTACCAGTGGAAGGTAAGGTCACACTTTGAGGAGGGCCAAGCCCAGAGAGAGGCCCTAGAGCCAAGCATATGGTGCTGGCCTCCCTCTGTGCTTTCTACTATGAGACCTTAGGGCCCCACTGGTGCATCCAACGTGAGCTTGTTTCTTTGTTATTTGCAGCCAAACTTGTCCCATCTTGACCACCTACCTGCGAAGCCTCCTCTGACCTTCTCAGGATTCAGTCCCCTGTTCTGTCCTCACATTGGCACCTGGCCCCATCCTTGGTGCCTGAGGGGTGGAGGTTATCCCTTCTCCATGGCTGTGCCTTGCCCTCCCCCACATCCTGGTGATAGGCCAGATGCCCATCCAATAGCATTCAGTAGAATTTGTTGTAACAATGCTTTTTTTTTTTGGGGGGGGGGGGGTAAAACATCCATTGGTGAACCTGCTTGTTTTGTTGTGTAATATCTTTTAAGTCCACATGGTATTAGATTTCTGAACTAGGAAAACATTTCTCTCTCCCTAGAGATTAATTAACAGCTTCTATTGCAGACCAACAGTCTCTAATGCACAGTTCTGAAATCTAAATATTTCTGAAAACCAAGACTTTTTTTCCGTAAGTTAATGGCAAACCCATTTGGTGGCAAAACCTGACCCAGTCATATTTGAGGATAAAGACTTGGTGTGAATATTTATAACTTTCTAACTTCAACCACAAAAATGTAAATGTGTTTGGAAATGGCCTGAATCCTGTTGAATTGTTACTTAATATACACAGTATATGTACATAATCACTGGTCTAAACTCCAAATGTTCTGAATTCAGAGAAACATTCACCCCCAGTGATTTCTGATAAAGAATTGAGGAACTGTGTTAGATAGCAAGAACTTTATAATACTCTTTATTTTCCATTTTTGCCCTGACTGCCAAGAAGGTCAAGTTTAAATAATTAAGCTAATTCACTGCAATTAGCCTTTGTCTAAAGTTTCTTAGCACAATTATCCTGTCTTTCTATAACTTGGCATTTAAAAAATTATCTGTGGAATATGGCATTCTTGAATCGGTCTCTTATTTGAACCTGTTTCACATTATACTTTTTTAAATGAAATGAGTATAAACTTATTGCAAAAAAAGTGAATCCAGAAATATTCTAGAAACTATTAGGACAGATGGTCCCTAAATGTCCCTGTCTGCCACCCTGCCTGCCTCGTGGGGGTGGAGTAGGCTTGCAGGAGCGGCTGGCATGATTATGGATTGATTTCTTCTGTGCGTCCTCTGTATGCCCAGAGAAGACAAAAGACACTCCTTTGACATCCCCTGTGACCACACCTCTCAGCATCTTCTCCGTCAACTCATCCACTCACACATTCAGCCACCACCCAGATGCAGCCATGAACCTACTTCAGGTTGGTGCCGCAAATAACTTGCTTGTAGATTTGCTTTGTTGACAAGCTTCTCCCTAATTATCACATCAAATCCACCCTTTGAGGGATACTTAAAAATAATAATTGCACAAGTCATATGTTATAGTTTGGATATGAAGTATCCCCCCCAAAGACTTGTGCATTAAAGCCTTGTTAATTCAGAGGTAGGGATTTGGGCAAGTATTTGGATCATGAAAACCACTGATAGATTTATAGCTGAGTGGACTACAGGGAAAAGGTAGAAACTATAGAAGGTGAGACATAGTTACAGGGAGTGTGATCTTGAAGGTGTGTACTATGTTTTGCCCCCCAGTTCCTTCTTCTCTCCCTTCCTCCTTCTCTTTCCTCCACACCCCAATCTCCCTGTTTCCTTCCTGCTGTGAAGTGATCGGCTTTCCTCCCCATGCCCTGTTGCCATGATAATTATGCCTTACCTCACGCCCAAAGCAATGGAGCTAGTTGACCATCACCGGAAACTCTGAAACCATGAGCTAAAATACATCTTTCTTCCTCTAAGTTGTTTTTCTTAGGTGTTTTGTCAAAGCAGTGAAAATCTGACTAATACAGCATGAGAGTTAATTTTCCTGAAAGCTATGAATAAAAATACTCATAATGAAGTACACATGTTTAGTCACTACATAAAAAATAATGATAATTGCTAAATTATGGAGATTAGGGGTGATTCTTTTTGTGGGAGGAGCTTGCCAATATATTCTAAATTTCCAATGATTAATCAATACTTCTTTCAAAATAATAGTATGAAGTACATGTTTGTTTTCAACTCCCTTTGCAAATACTGTTCTAGAACAATTTCTCAGAGTATGGAAATAACAGCTTTGCTGGAACTTGGGGCACTTTCATGTAGATGTGTCAGAAATTTATCTAAAAATGCAATCCAAAACTTTACTCCCATTAAATGTCTGAGACTATTATCAGGTAACATTTTTAAAATAAGCTGCTTAGGGGTTGGGGTTGTGGCTCAGTGGTAGAGCACTTGCCTCACATGCATGGGGTACTGGGTTCAAGCCTCAGCACCACATAAATAAATAAAATAAAGGTATTGTGTCCACCTACAGCTAAAAAAAGCTGCTTAGTATTTTGTCTACATGTCATCAAAGCAGTCAGACAATTAAGTAATTCTAATTAAAATAAATAGAGATTCACTCCTAGTCATGACAGATCAACTGGCAGCAGACTAGCCCTCCTGCTGCAAACAAGTTAAAAACTGAATAACTAAATATAACAACAATTTGCAGACATTGGACAACAGGCAGTACAGAAACGTGATCCCTCAGACAAGCTTAAAGCATGAGCCCTACAATCTACCTGGCTTCTTGCTACAGGTATTTCCTGGACCCTGATGCAAAGAAGGGATCCAGCAGAGAGCAGTGGTCTCTCTGAGCTGAGGAGACAGAGTTTGGAGTTTAGGCGTAGGGCAGGTAAGGAAGCTGGAATTTTGTGGGGCAGAGAAGCAAACAGGAAGAATCCAAGCAGACAAAGGGGTTTTTATGTCTATGTAGGTGTCCTCTTAAGTCTTTGTGTGAATACTAATGTGTTCCTGTGTGGAGCGAGACTCCACAGGGCTGGGCAAACAACAGCTGAATACAAGTGCAGGAACTGTGGGCAGTGCAAACAGCAGAGCTCTCCTGGAGTTCAGAGGTAGGGAGTTCTGAACAGCGTGGGGAGTCCTCCTTGTTTCATAGAGACTGCAGAAAGAAACAACCTTAGCTAGATTTAACAAAGTTTAAAAATAAGACTTGAAAGGCTCAAGTGATGCACAAAAGAATTAAGTGCCTGTCAGAACAAAACACACCCCTCTCAACAGGAATACAACAAAATTCAGATATTCTACAGGATAATATTCTTAAGTTCAGTATTCAATAAGAATTATTAGATGTACAGAAAGGTGGGAAAATGTAACCCATAACAGAAAGCAAAAGGAATCAATGGTAATAACCCAGTAAATAACAGAAATGATAGTATTAGTAGTCACGGGCTTCACAACAACTACTATAAATACATTCAAAATTTAAAAACCAAAAAGCAAAAAACAAACATAATGAAGGGAATCATTGAAAGCTTGGGAAAAAGGAAACTCTAGAGCTGGGAAAATACAATATCTTAAATGGAAAATGTAATCAACAGAAGCTTCTCATCTGAGCAAGATGGAGTAAGTACATTCAACACCAGTCCTCAAACTATATGATTCCTAGACAGAAGGCATGGAGCAGTCATCTGAAAACTCTGAAAAGGAAATGGAAGGCAGATGGAATGAGTCAAGAATTAGAAGTACCACTGGTATGATTTGGGTATGGTTTGTCCCCCAAGGCTTCATATGTTACAAGTTCAGTCCTCGGTGTGGTGATGTCTAAGAGATGGGTAGGGCCTTCAAGGGGGACAGCCTGGTGGAAAGCTGTTAGGTCACTGGGGGACACTGACCTCAGAAGGGATTGAGGTAGCTCGTGTGGAATTTTAGTTAGTGCCCAACAAAGAGAGTTACTTTAAAAGAGCAAGACAGGCCCCTTTCTGCTCTCCAGCTTCCTGTATTTCCATGTGATCTCTTCCTCCCAGATGTGCTCTGTTTTCTGATATGGTATGACACAGCCATGGGGCCCCTGACCAGAGACTCAACTGAAAGAGCTGCCTGATCTTGGATTTTCAGCCTTAAAAACTATAAGCTAAAGAAACTATTCAGCTTCAGGTATTTTTTTTTTTTTTTTATAGCAATAGTAGACTAATACAACTACCAGATTGATGGTGCATTATTTATTTTTGCTCTGATATTTTCCAGCCTGGATTCATAGGTCCTTCAAGAAGGGCACAATGGGTGTGAACACAAAAGCTACAAGGGAAGCCACCTCTTCCCAATCCAAGGAGCAAGAAAGGGAACTCCTAAGAGTCAGAAAATGAGAATACCCTGTATTTTTTTTTTTTTTCCTCTCTCCCTCCTCCCTAACTCCAAGCAATCTTGCAGTGGCAGTGATGAAAGTGGTCACAACAATGGCAGTGGCTGTTGGGAGGGTGCCTAAAACTCTTAAAGAACAAGAATCCTTCTTTTCTGACCAAAAGAGCCATGGTTCCAAGAGTGTGGGACAAAGTCTTATTGTTACATCTTTCCCTGTATCCTCCCACAGACTGCCCCTGGATGCAGTCATAGTCATGGAAAGTGTGCAGCAAAGGGGAAACTAAAGCCCTGGTTCATGGTCACAGAATGGCAGGGGGGCTCCAGTCCATAGAGAAATCCCAGAGTTGTGTATAAATTCTGAGGTTCACCCCCGATCTTCATCTGCATTGATCTGTCTCTAAATAGGCACTCCAAAGGCTTCAAGAATTGAACTAAAAGACAGACCACCACCCAGGCCCCTGGCAGACCCACAGAGGATGCATAGGCAGAGCAGATCCAGATAGCATTGCAAAGTCTTTGAAAACTGAATAACATTGGAGTTGTAGCCCACAGATTGTGGGTCCAAACTTATAGCCTGAACCTCACCAGATTGTCAGCTAAAACAAAAAAATCAACACAATATGTAAGATTTAAAGAAGACACAGCATCTCACACCACAATACTGAAAAGACCTGGAATACAATCCCAAATGCCTTGCTAAAGAAGAACCAGAAAAATCTCAATCTATAGGAATCATGTGACCACAGATTCAACTACCAAAGACTTAAAGGAGCCATTATAACCATAGTAAGGGGAAAGATTTTTGAGATGAGAGGAGGGACTAAACATCTTAGCAAAGGAATAGAAAAACAAGAAAAAATATATAGAAATGAAAGTTTCAATAAGCAAAACAAAAAGAAGTTACTGGATAGACTAAACAGCAGAATGGGAAACAGAAGAGTCAGTACATGTGAGAAGAGAGTAATATAAATTATCTGATCTGGTCTGAGAGAGAAAAAAAGAACAATGCTCAGAGTATTGGGAACCTATGGGATAATACGAAGAGAACTAATATTTGGATCACTGGAGTCACAGAATGAGAAAAAGATTATAGGTGCTGGGGTTATAGCTCAGCGGTAGAGTGCTTGCCTTGCACATGTGGGGCACTGGGTTCAATCCTCAGCACCACATACAAATAAACAAAATAAAGATATTGGGCCCATTATAAAAGAAAAAATCTTAAAAAAAAAAAAAAGACTATAGTGCTGACATAGTACTTAAAAAAATGTTCCCAAATCTGGGAACATAAACTTAACATAAACATTCAAAAAACTTAGTGCTTTTCAAGCAGGCTAAACTCAAAGAAATCCACGACCAGACATAGCATGACAAAATTGCTAAATGTAAAGATGAAGGAAAAAGCCCTTGAAAGTACTCAGAGAAAAATGGCACATTAAATATGGGCACTAGGATTTGCCTCTATCTAATGACAGTGGATTTCTCATTAGAAACCACAGAGGATAGAAGAAAGTGATAAAATGCTGAGAAAAAAACCTTGTTTGTCTAGAAGTCTATATCCAGGGAAAATATCCTAGAGGAATGACGATGACAATGGCACACATGCCTGGAATCCCAGCAATTTGGGAAGCTGAGGCAGAAGAATCAGGAGCTCAAGGACAGCCTCTGTAACTTAGTGAGGCCCTGTCTCAAAATGAAAAATAAACAGGGATAGGGATGTAGATCAGTGCTAAAGTGCCTCTGGGTTCAATCCCCAGGACCAAAAAAAAAAAAAGTTGTAAAGTCATTTTTTTTTTTTTTCACATGGAGGAAAGTGATGCCAGAGACAAGGTTGGAACATCAGGAATTAAGAAAAAAAATTTAAAAGTGACAAATATTTGGGTAAATATAACAGACTGCTTTTATCTTCTTAAATTCTTTAAAATCTGTGTGACCATTGAACATCCAAAGCCTGACACTGTGTGACAGTATTTTCAAGGTATGTTGATATAATACATTTGGCAACTAGAGAATAAAAGGAGGGTAGAGATACATATATGCCAGTGAATTCTTAAAATTCCCCTTGAAGTGGAAAAATATCACTTCTATCTAGATTGTAGAAAGATAAGAGCAGGGCGTGGTGGCGCATGCCTGTAATCCCAGCACTTGGGAGGCTGAGGCAGGAGGATTGCGAGTTCAAAGCCAGCCTCAGCAATGGCAAGGCACTTAGCAATTCAGTGAGACCCTGTCTCTAATAAAATACAAAAAAAAAAAAAAAAGGCTGGGGATGTGGCCCAGTGGTTGAGTGCCCCTGAGTTCAATCCCTGGTACAAAAAAAAAAATAAGAATGTATATTATAATCCATAGAACATCACTTTAAAAAGTGAAAATATATATTGCAGGGGGAATCCTCAAGAATTAAATGAAGTTGGAATACTAAAAAATATTAAAATAATCCAAATCAAGGAAGGAGAAGGAAAAAGCTAGAACAAAATAAACAAATAAATAAATGAGAACAAATAGAACAAATTTTTAAATTACATAAATTGTAAATGGTTTAAAGTACAAGTTTAAAAGGAGAGATTATAAAAATGTAATTAAAAAACAAGAACCAGTTATGTGCTGTCTGTAAGAAACACACTTTATTCATTGCTATATGTATAATATAACAGTGAAAGGATTAAAAACAATACACCATGCAAACAGGTTTAACTGGGTATATAACTATCAGAAAAAACAGATCCCACACTATGATAAAGTGGTCCATTCACCAAGAGAACATAACAGCCCTAAATATGTACATATATAACAACAGAGTTTCAAGAAAAGTGAAGCAAAAATGAGAACACTAAAAATGTAAAAGCTCACAATTATTATTTAAAATGTCAATTCTCCTTTCTCAGTAATCAATAAAACAAGTGGACAGCAAAAATTAGAAGGGTTTAGAAGAACTGCACAGCATGACTTACCAAATGGGATTCATTTGACATTCATGGAATACTCCATTCATCAACATCAGAACACAAACTCTTTCTTTTCAAGTGCACATGGAACATTCACCACGGTAGAGCATATCTTGTATCATAAGACAACTTTAACAAATTTAACAGAATTTAAATAATCCCAAGTGTGTTATTTGACAGTAATGAAATTAGACATCAATATCAGAAGGTAATTGGAAAATCAGCAAACACATATAAATGAACCTTTCTAAATAATCCATATAATCAGAGGCAATTTTAAGGGAGATTAGAAAATATTTTTACTTAAAATAAATTGAATACACAATACATCCAAATTTGAAGGATATAGCTAACGCATTTGTTAGAGGAATTTGTTAGCACTTATTTTAGTTTAGTTTTTAGTAAAGAAGAAGCAAGAATTTACATAAAAAATCTAAGCTTCTAGCCGGGCGCGGTGGCGCACGCCTGTAATCCCAGCATTTTGGGAGGCTGAGGCAGGAGGATCATGAGTTCAAAGCCAGCCTCAGCAATGGCGAGGCACTTAGTAACTCAGTGAGACCCTGTCTCTAATAAAATACAAAAAAGGGCTGGGGATGTGGCCCAGTGGTCGAGTGCCCCTGAGTTCAATCCCCGGTACAAAAAAAAAAAAAAATCTAAGCTTCTTCCTTAATAAACAAAGGAAAACACAAAATGAACTTAAAGTAAGCAAAATGAAGGAAGTCATAAAGATAAGAGATGAAATTGAAAACAGAAGAAAAAAAAACAAACAATGAAGCAGCAAGATGATTCTTTGAAAAGTTCTAGTCAGACTAAGAAAAAAGAGAAAACATAAGTGACCTGTATCAGTACCTTAAGAATGGGGAGTACATCTCAATGTATTTCTCAGACATTAAAAGGATAATAAGAAAATTCTCAGAACAACTCAATGCACATAAATTAAATAAAGGAGAGTAAGTACACAGATTATTTGAAACTTGCCAACTACTAAAACCCACCTAAAATAAATTTCCAGGTGCAGAGGGTTTCATGGGTGAAACTACTTACAGAAAAAATAATTCCAATTCTGCACAATCCATTAAATAAATAAATAAAATAGGAGGAAACAGTTCTCAATTCACGGTTGTCATTATGCTACTACTAAAACCAGAGACCAGTACAGGAAAAGACAAGTACAGGGTGGTGGCCTTCACAAACATAGACACAAACAATTTCAATAATATTTGAGAATATCATATTGTCAAATAGAATCTAGAAATATATGTTTAAAAATATGTCATGCCTAAGTAGGGTATAAGGCAGCAATGTACAGCTAGTTCAATATTTGAAAATTAAACAGTGGTAACATACTAAAGAAGAAAAGGCATATGATCATGTCAATTGAGGAAGAAATTTCCAAACACTCATCACTTTTTTTCTTTTCTTTTATTCTAAGTTGTCATATATGGCAGCAGAATGCATTACAATTCATATTACACATATAAAGTACATTTTTTACATATTTCTGGTTGCATACAAAGTATATTCACACCATTGTGTCTTCATACATGCACTTAGGGTAATGATGTCCATCTCATTCTACCATTTTTTTTTTTTAACCCTTTTGCCCGCTCCTTTCCCTCCCTCCCCATTGGCCTTTCTAGTGTTCCTCTAATCCTCCTATGCTCCCTGTCCCAACCCCACTGTGAATCAGCCTCCTTATATCAAAGAAAACATTCAGCATTTGGATTTTTGGGATTGGCTAACTTCACTTAGCATTATATTCTCCAACTTCATCCATTTACCTGTGAATGCCATTATTTTATTCTCTTTTACTGCTGAGTAATATTCCATTGTGTATATACACCACATTTTCTTTATCCATTCATCTACTGAAGGGCATCTAGGTTGGCCAAACACTCATTCTTAATTAAAAACAAAAACAATTTGGTTCAATCTAGGACTAGAAGGAACTTCCTAAATATGATCAAGGGCGTCTGTAGAAACCCACAGCTAACAACACACTTAAAGGTAAAAAACCAAAAGATCCAAAGATAAGGAACAAGGCAAGAAGCTTCCTTTTACTGTCTCTATTCAATATTATACTAGAAGCATTAACATATAGTGCAGCTACATAAGAAAAAGAAATAAAGGCATATATATTCTATAACAAGAAATTAAAATGTCCCTATTGACAGGCACCATCTGTGTAGAAAATTCTACCAAATCTATAAAAAAATATATAATTAATGAGTTCCACAGAGAATCAGGATAAAAGGTAAACATGTAAAAATCGACTATTTATACTAGTAACACACATTTGAAAGCAAATTTTTAGAAAACATCATGTATAGTAGTTTCAAAAAATAAAATGTTTATTATAAATGTAACAAAACATATTAAGGATCTATATGCTAAAGGCTACAAAACGTGGATGAGAGAAATAAAAGACCTAAATAAATAGAGAAAGATATGCTCATGGATGGGAAAGCTCAATATAGTTTATATGTCAGTTTTCTCCAAGTTGATCACCAAAGTCAACAAATTCCAATTAAAATCCCAGCAAGTCCTTACCAGTACTTGTTCTTGTACAAATAGACAAGACAATTGTAAAATTTATTTGCAACAGAAAAAAGTTAGAACACAAAAAGGAATTTTGAAAAATAAGAATAGAATTTAAGGATTCACAGTATCCACTTTTAAGACTTTCTATATAGCTACAGCAATGAAGGCATTATGGTATTGGTGAGAGGATAAATACATAGATGGATGGAATCAATGAGAAGGTCCAGAAATTGGTCCACACGAATATGGCCTATTGATTTTTTTTTAAACATTTTGAAAATCTAGACTTAATTCACGTACTATGATTTGTAAATACACTCTGCCATTCTGGGGGTTGTCTTTTCACTTTGCAATAGTATCTTTTGAAACACAAAAGTTGTAACTTTTTATCTCTTGTGCCTTAAATATCACCCCTCCCCCACACACACCAGGTGCTAGGGATTGAACCCAGGGCCTTGAAGAGCACTGGGCAAGCATTCTATCACTGATCTATATCCTCCTGAATTTGAGACAGGGTCTCATTTACTTGCCCAGGCTGGCCTCAAACTTGCTATACTTCTTCCTTAGTCTCCTGAGAAGTTGGGATTGTATGTATGTGATACCATGCCAGCTTTTAGGTGTCAATTCTAAGAAACCATTACCTAATTAATATAAGATGATGGAGAGCTATGCTTATTTTTTCTTCCAAAAGTTTCATAGTTTTAGCTCTTACATTTAGATTTTGGATAAATATTCATTAATTACTATACTTGATATAAGGGCCCATTTTCATTCTTACACCAGGCCTATCCAGTTGTTCCCAGCTCCATTTTTTTGAAAAGACTTTCGTTTTCCCAATGAATTGTTTTGGCATCCTTGTTGAAAGTCAATTGTCTACAATGTATTGGCTTATTTGTGGATTCCAATCTATGTGTCTATCCAGTCCCGCATAGTATTGATTACAGTAGCTTTATACCAAGTTTTGGACTTGGGAATTGGGAATCCCCCAACTTTGGTCTTTCTTGAAAATATTTTGGCTATTTTTGGGTGATTTGTATTTCTTTAGGAATTTTAGGGTCAGCTTGCCAATTTTTGCAGAACAATCAGGAGGGATTTTGATAAAAATTGGGATGAATCAGAAGATTAACTTGGGGGCAATTTATATCTTAACAATACTAAGTCTTCCAATCAATAAATATGAGGTGTATTTTCACTTATTTAGAACTTCTTTCATTTCTTGCAATGATATGTTGTAGTTTTCAATGAACAAGTATTGAGCTTCTATTGTCAAATTTATTCCTAAGTATTTTATTCTTTTTGCTGCTATTGTAAATTTGTTTTTATCAATTTAATATTTAGATTGTTCATTGCCAGTGTATAGGAAAGTAGCTGTATCTTCTACACCACATTATTGAACTCATTTACTTATTGTAATTTCTTTTTTAGTGAAATACCTTGTGATATACAATATCATGTCATATGCAATTAGAGGTTGTTCTACTTCTTTTCCAATCTGGATGTCTTTCGTTGCTTTTTCTTGTTCAGTTTCCATGGCTAGAACCTCTAGTCTAACACGAGTAGAATTAGTCAGAACAGACAGACACCTTTGGTTCCTCACAGAGGGAAATCATTCAGTCTTTTTTCATTAGTAGGATGTTAGCTGTGCATTTTTCATAGATCCCTTTAATTGATCCAGGAAGTTACCTATAATCAGTTTGTTGAGTAACATTATTTTTTAATCATAAAAGAGTGTTGGATTTTGTCAAATGCTTTTTCTCTACCCATTGGAATAATCATTTGGCTTTGTCTTTTATTCTATTAATATGGTTCATTAGATTGTTTGGTTTTCATATGTTGAACCAACTTTGCATTCCTGGCATAAATCCCACTTGGTCTTGGTGTGAAATTCTTTTCATTTGTTGCCACATTTGGTTTGTCAGTATTTTGTTAAAAATTTTTGCATCTATATTTATGAGGGGTATTGGTCTTTAGTTTTCTTGTGATGTCTTTGCTTTTGGAATCAGAGTAATACTGGTCTCAAAGTGAAACAGGTCGTGTTCCATCTCTTCTATTTTTTTTTTTTTTTTTTTTTTTTTTTGGTACCGGGGATTGAACACAGGGGCACTCAACCACTGGGCCACATCCCCAGCCCTTTTTTGTTTTTTATTAGAGACAGGGTCTCACTGAGTTGCTAAGAGCCTCGCCATTGCTGAGGCTGGCTTTGAACTCGCGATCCTCCTGCCTCAGCCTCCCAAGTGCTGGGATTACAGGTGTGCACCACCACGCCCGGCTTCTTCTATTTTTTTGTATGGGTTTTTGAATGATTTCTGTTAATATTATTTAAACATTTAGTAGAACTCACCAGTGAAGCTGTTTGCCCTTGGCTTTTGGAAGTGAAGTTTTTGATTGCTAATTCAATCTCTTCTTTTGCTATAAGTAGGTGTAGTTAGATTTTCTATTTCTTGTTGAGTAAATATCAAAAGATTTTATCTTTCTAAAAACTGATCAGTTCACTTAGATTATCCAATTTGTTGGTATGCAATTTTTCATTGTATTTCCTTATGATCCCTTTTATTTCTGTAAAGGTGGAAGTAATATCTCCTCTTCCAATACTGATTTAGTCATTGAGTCCTCTTTCTCTTCTTCTTGATCAGTTTATCTAAAGGTTTGTCAAAGATTTTTTAAAATCTTTTTTTTTCTGCTTTCTATTTCATCTATTTCAGCTCTAATTTCTGTTATTTCCTTCCTCTGCTTGAGTTTCATTTTCTCTAAGTTTTGATTTGACCTCTTTCTTCTTTTTTAATACAGGTGTTTATAGCTATAAATTTCCCTCTAAGCACTGGTTTCACTGAATCTGTTTTGGTATGGTTTGCTTTGATTAATTTATCTCAAAGTATTTTTTCTTTTTTCCTTCCTTCCTCCTTCCTTCCTTCTTCCCTTCCTTTATTTCTTTCTCTTTTCTTTAGCTGCATAAAGAAAAGAAGTTTATTAAACTAACAGTTTTGGAGGCTGAAAGACCACGGCTGCGCCACAGCTGGTTGGCGTCTGGTGAGGGTCCTCTACTTTACAACATTGAGGATGACGTCACAGGCCAGGAACCAGTGAGAGAGCAGTGGTGCCTGTAGAAGCGATCTCATGGCGAGAGAGGAAGCAAGGGCTTGCAATGTATTTTTAAATACACCTGCGAGATAGAACACTCAGCAACAAAAAAGGGGAGGGGATAGAATAGATTAAAGGCTTATGTATCCTGATTAAGGTAGTGGTTACATGGATCTATACACGTACCAAAACTCATAAGATTGTATATTTAAAAAAAAAGTAAAATAAAAATTCCATGTATCATGTGCTAATTGAAAAAATATATAAAAAATTATAAAGGGGCTTAACAGAAGATGAGATATAGCAGAAGAAAAGGCAGTAAACTTGAAGACAAGTTACCAGAGCTATCCAAACTAAAGCACAGAGAGAAAAATGACTGGTGAGAAACAAACCAGTGAAAAACGTCAAGATATATAACTCATCTCTTGTGGGAGTTTTGAAAGAGGTCATCGGCAAATGAAATGTATATAGTAGTGACTAAAAAATGTTCCAAATTTGGCAATATATATATATATATATATATATATATATAGTGTGTGTGTATATAAGCATACAAATTTAGAGTGCAATGAAACTTAAGAAGAAGCAACACAAAGAAAATCATGGAAAAATCACCATATCCAACTACTGAAAATCTTCAATGAAGAGAAAAATCTCACTTATTTATATGAGAAATATTGTCTCTCACCTAACAAGATATACAAATGACATCTCATTCCAGTCTAAAGGGCAATTATCAAAAATACAAATAACTCCGGGCAGGGTGGCACAGGCCTGTAATCCCAGCACTTGGGAGGCTGAGACAGGAGGATTGCGAGTTCAAAGCCAGTCTCAGCAATGGCAAAGCACTTAGCAACTCAATGAAACCCTGTCTCTAAATAAAATACAAAAAAGGGCTGGGGATGTGGCCCAGTGGTCGAGTGCCCCTGAGTTCAATCCCTGGTACCAAAAAAAAAAAAAAAAAAAAAAAGAATACAAGTAACAATAAATGCAGGCATACTGGAGAGGATGTGGGGGAAAAGATATGTTCATACTTTGTCGGTGGGACTGCAAATTGGTGCAACCACTCTGGAAAGCAGCATGGAGATTCCTCAAAAATCTAGGAATGAAACCACTATTTGACCTAGTTATCACACTGCTAGGTATATATCCAAAGAATTTAAAATCAGCATACTACAGTGATGCAGCCACATTAATTTTCATAGCAGCACAATTCATAATAGCTAATTTATGGAGCCAATGTAGGTGGGCTTTAACAGATAAATGGATTAAAAAGGTGTGCTGTATATACACAGTGGAGTATTATTCAGCCATAAAGAGGAATGGCTTTGTGACATTTGTCAGTAAGTGGATGGATCTGGAGACTATCATGCTAATAAGCCAATTCCCCCAAAACAAGGTTCAAATGTTTTCTCTGATATGTGGATCTAACTCACAATAAGCAATGGGGTGGGGTGGGGATAGAAGTTTGGTGGGTTAGACAAAGGGTAATGAAGGGAAGGGAAGGGAGGTGGGGATGGAAAAAGAAAAGATAGTGGAATGAATCTGACATAACTTTCCTATGTACATATATGAATATACCACAGTGAATCTCACTATCACATACATCCACAAGAAATTAATTTAAAAAATAATAATTATGGGTAAATGGCAGAAAGATTAATAGAGGGAAGGGAACAGGTGTGGGGAGAGGGAAGGGAAAGGAGAGGTAATAGGGGCCTGAATTAGGACAAAATATATTCCATGTTTTTATAACTATGTCAAAATGGATTCAACTGTCATATATAATTAAAATAAAACAATAGAAAGATATATAGATGACAGATAAGCATACATAAAGGTGCTGCATATCATGTGTCATTAAGGAGATGCAAATTCCAATAATAATGAGATACCAATGCACACCTATCATAGTGGCCACAATCCAGGACACTGACAACACCAAATGCTGGTGAGGATGTGGAGCATTAGAACCCTCACTGATTGTTGATGGGAATATAAAACAGTACAGCCACTTTGGAAAATAGTCTGGCAGTTTCTTGCAAAACTAAACATGCTCTTACCATATGATCCAGCAATGGGCCCCTTGGTATTTACCCAAAAGAGATGAAAACTTATATCCTCACAAAACCTTACACATGGAAGTTTACAGTAACTTTGTTCAAAACTGAAAAAACTTGAAAGGAACCAAGATGTCCTAACGTAGGTGAACAGATAAATAAACTGGGACATGTCCACTCATGGAATATCATTCACTTAAGAGTTCTATACCATGAAGAGAGACGGAGGAAACAAATTCATGTTACCAAGTGAAACAAGTTGATCTGAAATGGCTGCATACTGCTTGATTTCAGGTCTATGATGTTCTGAAAAAGGCAAAACTACAGAAACAGTAGCAAGATCAGTATTTCAGGTGTTGGGGGAGGAGGAAAGTATAGGTGGAACACCAAGGATTTCTGTGACAGTGGAACTACTGTGTAAATACTGTACTGTGGATTCATGTCACAGAATGGAAAACACAAGGAATGAACCACAACATAAGCCATGGTCCGATGTGTCAAGGTAAGGTCTTCGCTTAAAACACAGGTAGCACTCTTGAGGAGGATGGTGATAGTGGGGGGGGGGGGTTGTGTACATGTTGGGGAAGAAACTACATGGACAGTCTCTGTACCTTCCACTCTATTTTTCTGTGAAACTAAAAGTGCTCTAAAAAAATAAAGTCTATATTTTTAAAAAGCACATTATATGTAGAGATCAAAAATAATAACCATCAGAAACAATACAGGTGGAAGATAGTTAAAAGGATGTCTTTAAAGTGTTGGAGGCACTTTAAACTTAAAATTTTCAAAACATTTCTTCAGGGCCAGGTATGGTGGTGCACACCTATAATCCCAGTTACTAGAGAGGCTGAGGTAGGAGGATAGCAAGTTTGAGGCTAGCTCAGACAAGATCCTATTTCAAAATAAAAAATAAAAAGGTCTTGAAGATGTAGCTCAGTGGTGGAGTGTTCTGGGTTCAATCCCCAGCACCAAAAAGAATTTATTTTTTCAGAAATATAAATGAAGTATTTAGCAACAACAATGACATTATAGGGTTTAACAGATATAGAAGATATGTATCTGATAAAAATAGAATGGAAGGATAACAATAGGAAAATAAAGGATGGAAGAGAGAAATGAGAGGATAATACTTGAAGATTTCATATTTTATGTGAGCAAGCATACAAATATTTGTTAAGTCAATAATGAATATCATGAATTCTTTTTTGGGGGAGGACAGGGGGAACCAGGGATTGAACACAGGAACAGTTAACCACTGAGCCACATCCTTAGCCCTTTTTGGTATTTTATTTAGAGCAGGGTCTCACTGAGTTGCTTAGGGCCTCACTAAGTTGCTGAGGCTGGCTTTGAACTTGCAATCTTCCTGCCTTAGCCTCCCAAGCCACTGGGATTATAGGCATGAGCTACTGTGCCCAGCTGAATATCATGAATTCTAAAGCAACAACTAAAAGAATAGAGATAATAGGTATAAGCCAATAGAGTAGATGAAAATAGAATATTTAAAATTACACAGTTAACAATAAAAAAAGAGAACAAAGGAACATCTGGAAAAAAAGAAGACAAATAGCAATATGGCAAATTTTGAGTCTACTACCTCCATAACTAAAAATTAATTAATTAACTGATTAATTAATTAAAACACAAGGCAGAGACATTCATACTGAACTTTTAAAAAATCATCAAATATATTACCTATAAGAGGTATACTTTTTAAAAATTAAATTTATTTTTAAACTGAAATATAAAAACACAAAAATTATATGTATTGATGGGGTGCCATGTAAAATTTCAATGCATGTATACATTGTAATCAGGTTAAACATATTTATCTCCTCAAACATTTATTACTTCTTTATGGCAAAATCATTCAAATTCCTCTTTTCTGGCTTTTTGAAATCTACAGTACACAATCACTATAAGTCACCCTACTGTGCAATAGAACTTTAGAACTTCTTACTCCTATCTCAACTTCAACCTAATGCCCACTGATCACAAGATTTATTCTTTTTTTAATATTTATTTTTTAGCTTTAGGTGGACACAATATCTTTATTTTATTTTATTTTTTATGTGGCGCTGAGGATCAAACCCAGTGCCTCACGTGTGCGGGCAAGTGCTCTACCACTGAACCACACAGCCCCACCCCCCACAAGATTTATTCTTAATCTAAATCCCAGGGAGCTAGTTAAGCATACAGAAATGTGGACCATCATAGGTAATATGGATTGCTTCATTAATATCTCTTCATTAATATTAGGCTTCAGAAAAAAGAATACTTCTGAGCATAAGGAGGGGTGTTTTACACCAATAAAAGTGTCAGTTCATCAAAAAGACATAATCATCTTCTATGAACTAAATTTTGCCCTCCCCCAAATTCATATATTAAATTTCATATATTGAAGCCTTTATCTCCTAGTGTGTATTTGAAGATAGGGCCTTCAACTAAGGTTGAATGAAATTATGAGATAGGTCCTTTATATTAAAGGTTTAGTGTTCCTTTTCTATTTTCTTTTTTATTTTGGTACTGGGGGTTGAACCCAGGGATGCTCTACCACTAAGCCACATTCCAGTCTTTTTATTTTTTATTTTGAGACAGGGTGTCACGAAATTGCTTAGAGCCTCACTAAGTTGCTGAGGCTGGCCTCGAATTTGCAATCCTCCTGCCTCAGCTCCCGAGTTGCTGGGAGTACAGGCATGTGCCACCATGCCCAGAGATTACTGTCCGAGAGAGATCTTCCTCTGTCTCTGTGTGCGTGATAGGAGGAAAGGCTGTCTGAACACACAGTGAGAAGGCAGCTGTCTGCAAGCCTAGGAAGAGAGCCTGCACCCAAATCTGTCCAGCTGGCACCCTGATCTTGGATTTTGCAGCCTCCAGAATTGTGAGAAAATAAATTTATACTGTTTAAGCGACCCAGTCTATGGTAGTTTGTTACAGCATCCTGAACAGACAAAGACACCATTTTAAATGTGCATGACATACTAAGAGTGTTGAAATACACAAGGCAAAAACTAACAGAACTGAAAGGAGAAATAGGCCAATCGGACTTTCTGTCTACAGTGTTGAAATCTCCCACAGTGACAGGAGACTTGAACAACACTAGCAACCAGCTTGACCCAATTGGTATTCACACAACATTTCATACCCCAACTGCAGAAGGCACATTATTTTCATGTTCACCCAAACAGACCATATGCTGGATCATAAAACAAGTCTCAATATATTGAAAAGGCTTGGAAATCATACCAGAAATGTGCTCTGACCACAGAGAAATTAAAGGAGAAATCAATCATGTCAAGATGTCTGGAGAGTCCCCAAATATGTGGAAGTTAAACAAAATACTTCTACATATTCCATGGGTCAGAAAAGAAATCACGAGGAGAATTACAAAGTCTTCCGAATTGAATGACAGTGAAAACACAACCTGTCAAAATCTCAGGATGAAGCTAAACAGTGCTTGGAGAGAACCGTATGGCTTGAAAAGCTTGTATTAGGAAGGAGAAAGATGGGTGACAGGAGTGCCACAGTCATGTGCCAGTGACTCTTCAGGAGAGGCTCAAGGGCAATCAGATGGAGCCACAGAGTTAAATGTGTGCCCTGTGTGTGGCAGGGGTAAGGGTGGGGTTGCTTCAGCTTCTTGAGTCCTACAGAATTCTCTGGATTGCATTTTCTGGCCAGAAATGGAGTAATGCTTTTGGTTATATTCCATGCCACTCAAATGCCTGGAAAAGCCAGAAAAGCAGTTTGGCCAGTGACGGTAGAGGACGGTTAGATCCGATGGGTGCTGAGCTGCTGAGACCTGAGGGTGCAGGAGCTCATACTCCCAGGCCCTGAAGCCTGAGTTCCCACAGCCTCCCTCCTGGGACTGATTCTCTCTGGGTGGGGGGCAGGACGGAGCTGCTGTGTTCTGACCTCGCAGTGAAATCTGAATAATTGATGCCCTGGTCTAATGTTTCACCCAATTGTCATAAAGCAAGAAACACAAGCCCAGTGTGTGGCAGACGAGGCCTGGGACAAAGGCTTGTTTTCATCGCCCCCTCTCCCCAGCCTCAGGTCTGTGTGGCTCTCTCCCCAGCACATGATCTGTGACAATTGTCCTGTGTTCTCCCGCCCTTCTCCAGGGAGCCAAGGGAGGGATTATTAGGGAGGCAGCTCCCCCAGGGCGCGGGGGAGGGTTGTACCTCCTGTGGCTTGTGTCATGTGGAGCGTGTGCCCAGCTGTTGCTTGATACCCACTTGGCATGGCTTTCCCTCTGCTGGCTGCCTGCAAGGCTGCTATAAATACGGAGCTCTTACCCAAACAAACAGCGCAGATGGGTCCCCAGGGGCCTGAGAGCTCCAAGTTACATGTGCTGGGAGGTGGGGAATGGGGGGATGGGAGAGCAACCTAGGGACTCCCTGAGCCCCAGGCAGATGGGAGACAGCCCAACCCTGTTTGGATTGCTAGGTCTGGCATCAGGGGCCAGGAGTCATTTGTCACACCCTGAGGGGGGGAAAAACACAGTAAATGAACTTCAAACACATACAGTTCCAAGAGCTAGGTACAGGTGACAATCCAACCTCTTTGTTCCAGCACTCAAGATCATGATGTGTGTAGGCCAAGGCAGAGCAGTTGGTGCCAACCTGGTCACCACTGAAGCCACAGAAACTGGGCCTGTGGGGCAGGATATGGTTTATTTTCCCTGCAAGGCTTCCCAAATCAGTTGTAGGTTCGTTTTTGGAAAATCATGGAAATCTCTGGTGAGTTCAAGTTTAACACCTCTACCACTTTAGGAAGGAGCCCTAAAGTGCATTTTGTAGGTTTAGGCAAGGAAAAAAGAGCTGGACCTTTTCCTGATGCAGAAGTAAGGTAGTGAGCGGTTGCAGGCACTCTTGGGTTTGTCTGATAAGAAAGGAATGTGTAGACAGAGAGGCAGATGTGAGAGCAGATAGGTAGCACAAAATGATGGCATGGGCCTCTTGTTCAAAATGGAATGGTGTTTTGATTTGCTATTGAATATCACACCCCCCTGGGTTCACACAGACCTTCATGGGCACCCAGGGTTCTGCCATTCATGAGTGGAGTGTCTGCAGCTAACTCATGAACCATGCCTGGCAGTGGGCTGAAGAAGGGGTAGCCAAAACCCTGACCAGAAGGTGGAAAAGAAGCTGGAGAAGGATTCCCATGAGCACCCCATTGTCCCATCAACTTCACTTACAAAACACAAATTCAAAGATAAGATTGTGAAGAGTTCTAAGGCAGTGACCGCAGAGTGCTGAACCCAAGTTCCAACCACCTTCTAAGCACTGGCAGGTGGGTTTATCTGTAGGGGTGGTCACCTACAGAACTGGGCCTGCCTCCAAGATCTTTCTCCCACCTTTCTAGGATAAATCTGCTTCCAGCTTGCAGGCTAGTAGAGAGCTTGGTGCACTGAAGGGGTTGGGATGGGAGACCTGCGGTAGAACCAGAGAGTCATATTTGGAGGTCTAGGTGAAGTAGGCTGAGTTGGAAATGCGAGTAAATGGGAAGTGCTCTACCTAGATCTGGTGGCCCACACATCCATCCACCTACATCCATTGGAAATAGACTGCTGAAGGTTAACACCTTTTCCCTCCCCAGAAACTAAGTTCCGACTCAGGAAAAGCCCTTACCCAAGATGATGTCTCCAGGTGCTTGCCTATGGCCAAAGACCACTGATGTGTCTTTGGTGCATATCTGGGACCATCATGGGTCCTTCTCTCCCCCTGTGCATTCCTGTCCTCCTCACTCCTTCAGACATGTCCTCCAGGAAGCAGACTTGGCCTGGGATCATTTGCCAACAGCATGCACTGAGGGCCCATCACAGATGGCGGGGGCAGGAGGGGGGGCATGCCCCAGCAGAGTGATAGTCACCCTTTCAAGGGAGGTAAACCAGGAGGGATTTGGGGATGGGGGCCTGCTGCCTGGTACAACATCCTGGCATGTGAGAGATCTGAGGTGCCTGGAGCTGGGAGGACAGGCTGCTCTCAACACTTGTCATACAATGATGGAAGAGAGAAGACCAGTTAAGTGAAAGTGTGAGAAACAGAGGGCCTCTGTGGAGTATTCAAGGAATCCCTAATTTCCGACTGTTGGAACAATGGTGTTGAGGGGATGGAAGGGAAGAGGATGGATGGTGCAGGGGACAAGGCTCAGAAGTTACTCACAAGAGTGAAAGAGCTGTCAGCCTTTGAAGGGGTCTCATGTAAGTCAGGTCAGAGAGGGGAAGGGTGGTCCTGAGACCTGGGTTGGGGAGGTGCAGTGGATAACCTGGAAATTCCGATTCCTATGAACGCGCTGGGCCTGCAGAAGTCACAACCCTCCTTGGTAGGCAAGAGTGTTCCTTCCCCCATCCTGCTTGAAGAGCACACAAAGGCCTCAAGTGGAGCACTGCCTAACAAGATGAAGCTTCCTCCCTCAGGACCTACCTCTAGTCAGTCTGGGGGAGCCAGACTGATAGACAAAGAAGGGGCAAATCCCAGTGCAATATCAAACCAGATGCTGGACCTGCTAAGTGGGGGAAGAGTTTGTTTAATTTTAATTTTTGAAATATACACATAAAATTTTCCATCTTTGCCATTGTTAAGTGTCCACCTCAGTGACAGTGAGTATACATTAACATGGTTGTGCAATCATCACCACATCCATCCACAGAACTCTTCATCTTGCAGAACTGAAACTGTCCCCATTAAACTAACTCCCCATTCCTCCTCCCCCAGTCCCCGGCAACCACCCTTCACCTTCCTTCCTCTAGTCGGCCTGCTCCAGACATGTCACATGAGTGGAATCGTACAGGATTTGTCCTGTAACTGGTGTGTCTTGATCAGCATAATGTCCTCAAGGTTCATCCTAGTAGTAGCATGTATCAGAATAGGTAGGCAGTAATGCTCTGGAAGCTGCAGGCCCAGGCTATAACTGGAAGACAAGTAGCATGTGCCTGGGCCTGGTTCTGGGTCTTAAGGTGCTAGAGTAAAGAGGATGGAGCTTAGAATAAGGAAGAACCCATTCATGTGGCCATACCCTCCTTGATATAGAACTTCATGTCCTGGCGAGGATCCCAGGAGATGGTGTTATTGCAACTTGGATGACTCTTTGGAAAAGATAGGAGGGGACAATGCGTATGCCAGGGACCCAAACCTCTGAGTAAGGACCGAAAACCCAAGCTGGACTACCACCACTCCCATTTATCAAAGTGACAAAGAGAGTGCCAGTGAGGGGTGGTGGTTTATTGAGAAGCTTAGAGGGTCTGTCCTCTGAGATCAGAACTGGCAGTAGAAGATACTAGAGGGACCCCCATAGCAATGGGGTCTCAATGGAACAGATGACATATGGTGGTGTTACACCATCAGCAGCAAGGTGAATGCAATATCTCAGAGAGGTGTCAGTCAGATAGCATCTGGGGACCTGACATGCAGAAAGCCAAGGAACCATTCTCAGAACCCAAAGGTGGACTGGGACAGTCAACTCAAGCACATCTAACTATGAAATAACTAATATCAAGATGGAAGATAAGGAGCTTGAAGGTGACCTCTCCCCTCTGCAGCCCCTAAATCATAATATCTTGGCCAATTTCTGGTCCTGAGCCAATGTTCAGACCAGGGCTCATACTAAAGGAGAGGCAGGTTCACTGAGGACAGACCTGTTACCCCACAGTATGTGTAAGCAGTAGGGACTCCTCCAGGCCTTTCCTAGAGGGTCCCCTGGGCATTTACTTGGGTGTCCATGCACAGGGGAGTAGGGAATGTCCAGGAGCTTTTAGGACTATGGAACACAGGACCTAAATTGACATTGATGAGTGGAGACACCAGAGTCACCACAGCCCTTGTTGGGGAGAAGCACGTGGTAATGGGTCTCAGGTCTAGCCCACTGCATCCATGGGGTTGTTTCTCCATTTCCTGAAGGACTTGTTAGGGTGAAGGTTTTTGGCAGTCAGCGAACCCCTCTACAGGCTCCTTACCTGTGGGGTAAAAACTTATCAGAGTAGGGATAGAGCCAGATAGAGGCCTCTGAAACTGCCCCCTCCTCTGGTCAGGATAGCAAGTCAAATGTGGTTAGTGCCACCCTCAAAAAATCTGTAGTTTGGGAGTATCATACTCCATTTAATTCACAGGATTGGACCCCGTAAAAACTAAATATATGATAGCAGTTATATTGGGTTCCCTGAACTTAACCAAGCAGTGTCCTCATCTACTATATTTGAATAAGCATCCACCAAAGGTCCTCATGCCAATGGCTTGGTACCCAGCCATGGCATCGCTTGGAGATTGAGGAGCCTTGGAGAGGTAGGGCCTAGTGTGGAGGAAGTTAGGTCATTTGGGGGCATGCCCTTGAAGCAGATTGTGGGACTCTAGGCTCTTCCTCTTTCTCTCTGTTCTTGACTACCATGAGGTGAACGGCTTTGTCCAACCACATATTCCCTGCCACAATGTGCTGCCTCACCATGGGCCCCAAAGCAGCAGGGCCAACAGACCATGGACTGAAACCTGTAAAACTGTGAGTTAAATAACCCTTTCCTCCTTATAAGTTTGTTATCTCACATATTTTGTTACAGTAGCAGAAAGCTAACACAACATTACACTTGTTATGTCCGAGGCAGTTTCTTAAGTAAAACAGATTCACTCAGGCCAGGGACCTGGCTTTCAGCCATTCCTCAGGGAATGTCCTTTCCATTCCTACAAGAACAGGCTCAGAGCATTTGCATTTGTGTCAGGTGAACGACAATACACTTTATCCAAAGGGGCCTGGACTGTCTGGTCATGCCACAGAGGATTTGTGTGTATTGGATTCTACCTGCAGAGGGCTTGTCCTCCATGCTTACCACACACAAATTCAGTGGGTTTTGACTTGCCCAAAGAAATAGTGAAAAATCACTCATTCCAGGGTCATAGTGGGAGCTGGCTGAAGGATGAGATGTGCTGGGACAGCCAGAAGAGTAAAGGGTCCAGGGGGACACCACCCATGGGAAGGGGCGACAGGAAGTCAGTCTGATGGTAGGAGAGACCCGGAAAAGGAAGGGGCACTGGAGAGTACCTCCGTGCAGATGTCCAAGGATGAGTCACCAGGGGCAGGGGTGGACTTCACGGTGTGTCGGGGAATAGGATATCTTAGGCCGGCCTGGGATCACATAGGGGATCAATAAGGCAGATCTCAAAAGATCTCAGGGACAGGAGGGAGTGGTGAAGTCTTGAACACGATGGCCAGTCAGAATTCTGCTAGTCCACATGGCAATTTTGTGTAAGTCTAATCAGAAATGGCCCTCAGGCCCCAAGGGCAGTGTCCTGGGTGGGACAGCATGCTGAGGACTGACAACTACCAGGGCATGGCCTGGAGCCTGCAACCGACCCTGAGATGTTGATAAAGTCCTGGAGCTTTTGTTTTTTCTGGGCCTCTCTGACATCAGCTCAGCTTGGTCTCTTCTGTAGATGTCCAAACATAAACCTCAATCCCAGAGACCACTACATGACATCCCCAAATGGAGAAGATGTAATAGATGGGCTGGCCTCACACACCTCTAGACACTGTGGCAAGCTCTCTTTCTCCACACTGCCCTCAGCCCCCAGGCTCTTCCTTTACCCTGGTCTGCAGGTGGCTTGGGGCATTGGTGCTATCTAACTCTACCCAGCCCCTTGGGACCCACTTTCTACCCTCAGGGCTCATTTACCATTGCTTCTTCCAAAGGGAAATTCCCCAGCCAGAGAGCAAGATGATAAAAGTGCTTCTGCCTTGTTCCTCTGGGAAATGATCAAGAGGATGGAGTGAGCTGGGGCTCCATGAGGTGGTCCTGAATCCACCTTCCCCGCACCTACAACGTGCCAGTCACTGAACCTCCAG
This sequence comes from Tamias sibiricus, assembly GCA_025594165.1. NCBI lineage: Eukaryota > Metazoa > Chordata > Mammalia > Rodentia > Sciuridae > Tamias > Tamias sibiricus. Next base: position 137,987,587 of record CM046659.1, read on the forward strand.
GCCTCATGATTTCTGAGAAGGGAAGGGGATGAGGCCAAGTGTAGAAGAGCTCCTCTGCCTAACCCACAGGATGCACCATCCCCTCCACCCTGCTCTGAGACCTCATGAACACACCCCTCACCAATAGGAGGTTTTGGGGAAGGAGGAAGGAGGCTGTAGTTCCTGCCCTACTTCTCCTACAGCTGCAGGCCTCCTTGAGGGCTGCAAACCTTTCAATGCCCCCGCCAGCTGCAGCAGTCCTGGGACCATCAGGACCCCTGCACCGCACCCACAGTCTCTCTCAATGTGCCCCTTCCCTACATGCCCACCTGCTTTTTGCCAGGCCCTGGCTGGCACCTCAGCTGGAGGATTAGAAGCTAAGTAGGTTCCAGCTCCCATATGCTTGGCCCATGGGTCATTTGGGAAGGACCTGACCTCTTATCTCAAGCCTGGCATGCTTAGGGCCCTGAGCAACCCTTGACTGTACAGCATATCAACACACCTTTCTGTTGTTTGTTTTAAAAAGAGATCTTTTTGAATTTTAAATAGACGTTGTAAAGATGAATATAGGCATGTTTCCTTAACATCAGTTTCTGCCCTTCTATGTGTTGGTGTAAACTTTATTTGCCCCAGTGTTTTCAGAGACTAAAGTCATGCCATTTTCTCAGCAGCGTTCTGGGTACATAAGTCTTTAAGAGTGAGACATGTCCTGAGAGAAGTCCAGATCTTAGTGTGTTGCTATAACAGAATGCCCAAGATTGGGTAAGTTATAAGGGATAGAGAATTACTTTCTTGTTGTTCTGGAAGTTGGGAAGTACAAGATCAAGGGGCTGCATCTGGTGAGGGTCTTCTTGCTGCTCCTCCTGTGGTAAAAAGCAGAAGGGCAAGAGAGAGAGAGAGAGAGAGAGAGAGAGAGAGAGAGAGAGAGAGAGAGAGAGAGAGAATGCAGGTGCTGGGGTTGGGGTGGGAGTTGCAGGAGTCTGGATAAGGAAAGGAGCAAAGGACGCCAAACTCACGTTTTTATCAGGAAGCCACTAGCATGATAATTCACCTCCTCCCTAGATAATGGCATCTAGGGAGGGCATTTATGAGACTGAGCCAGTGCTCCAGACCTAATTACTTCTTAAGTTCTCACCTTGCAGCACTGTTGCATTGGAGTTGCATTTAGTTTCCAACATACAAACTTTGGGGAACACATTCAAAGCATAGTGCCCACATGGCTGGGGCAGCTCCTGGAAAATGTAGGGCCTGGAGTTTAAAGAGAAAGAACCCTTGGAGAGAGAAGCCCTACATACCCAAGGTCTCCTTTGAGGCACTCATGGTCCAGATGACTATGGGGGCAGAATTGGGGTCTTTGGTGGTAAGACAGGGGTAGCTGCAGGGTCCTGATGGCTGCACACAGGACAGAAGTGAAGCCCAAGACAACACTGCAGAGGGCAGGACTCACTGTGGAGATGGGCATCCCACACAGGTTCCAGTCAAGCTGGACAAACTGGTGGAAGTTCCTCTTCCAGCCCAGAGACTTTGCTTTAGAGTCATGGGCTCACCTTTGCTCATTTCTTATCCAAGGTAATTTGGATTCAATCAGACCTGGGAGGCAGTTGATCAGGGTGGCAGCTTGATTGACCTCATGAGGTCTAGTGGGGAGATGGCCCAGGTCCAAATCCCTGTTCCACTGCTTGCTAGCCTCATCCCCTGAGAAAGTTATGTAATTCTGTAAACCAAAGCTTCCGGATTTATAAAATGGGATTAAAATTGCACCCCCCCACCCCAACAGTTTTGTGAGGATGAAGCAGGATAATGAAGGGAAAAGTCTCTGCCTGGTACTGGTTACTGCACACAAGGCAGGTTTCTGTCTGAGTGGAACTGCCCTAGCCCTCTGTAGGACAGGGGCCTCCAAGCCAGGATGGAAAACATGGAAGTGGTTTAGGCCCAGGCAGGCCTCCACAGAGCAGTAGAGTGCTTGGATTTGAGGGACCATCTGATGGAGCTTGCAGCCTGTTTTCTAGAGCAGATGGAGCTCCCAGGGCTGCAGCAGAAGCTCCTCTGGAAACAGAATCCATTCAGCCTGATCCTGAACCCAAAATAGTCTCCTCTCCTTGGGGTAGAGCAGCATGGCCAGCTGCTCTGCCTGTGCAGGTTCCTGGCCAAGGTGAAGCTCCACCTGGTACAGCATGTGCATGTTCCACTAAGCTCCTCCACCCGCAGGGGCAGGCCACCCAGAGGCCTTTGGGCTTCTTTGGAAAACACCCTCGTGAGGTGGGAGTCAAGGGCCAAGGAGGGAGGAGTCCTTGAGAGCAGGATATGTGGGGTTCTGGCCTAGGCTCAGTCACACCCTCCTGGATTCTGGACTGTGCCCAGGACTCTACCAAGGCCACTTCTTCCAGAGCATTGTTTTTGTTTGTTTGTTTGTTTGTTTTTCTGTTTTCTTTCTCTCTTCCTCCTCCTCCTCCTTTTTTTCTTTTTACAGGCCAGTCTTCCCTTTCAATCTCCAGTCCAAATTTCTTAACCTGGCAGCTAAACCTCCTACAATGGGGACCTGCCAGGCCTTTGCCAAACTGACCACCAGCAGCTCCTGGAATGAACAGCGTACTGTCCCTGCCCCTCCTCTCCTTGCTGGCTAGTCTGTTGGGGAAACCCACTGTTACCGCACCCCACGGCCCAGTGGGTTCTGAACTTATGTTCATGCCAGCTCCTGCAAACATGTTGGAACTCACAGATGCACTTTCAGGTTACACCTACTACTGGTGGAGTCCCCACCAGGGCCATATGCCATCCTCAGTGGTGTTATTATTAGTTTCATCTTGCATTTGAGTTTTCTGAAGCCAAAACCAAAAAGGCTGGAGCTTGGATCAAAAGCTTGATCCACCCTGAGCATCCCTGGTGGCCCAGGTTACCAGAAGAGTTCATCATGCCCCTTTGTCCCAGGCCAGGCTGGATTATATTTGGGTCTCCCAACTAAGTTTAGCCTTCCAAGAGGTCAACATGTCAGGATTTGCAATATCTTGCCAGACACTGGCCTAGGAAAGTAAAGATGGGTAGGCTGTGGTCCCCTACTCCTCATTGAGAACTGAAGTCCTCAACATGGCAAAGGCAGAGGCAAAGGGAGCTGGGAGGAGGGCAAGCAAGGTGTCCCAGAGAGGGCTCCTGCACCTTGCAGCCACAGTGGGTGCCAGAGCCAGGCAGGCAGTAGACCCTTTAATATCCACAGAACAGATCATTACTGGGGAGAGCCTGCCCAGTCTTTGGCCCAGAGAGTGACTTGTCTAGTCCCAGTCTAGAACCTTCTTGCCTGCATGTCTTCTACAACCCAAGGATCTGAGTATCAGCACCAGCTCTTCTGAGGGAAATGTCTCGGAGACCCTGCCTACTGTGTGATTTCCAGGGTCAATTTTTACCCCTGCAATAAGCTGTCAACCTGAACCTCAGCCTTGGCCAAATCATGAGTCCATTTTCAAAGGAATATTGGAGACAGGGTACATTATAAAGAAAAGAGGGTTATTTAGGCTCATGGACCTGAAACTGGGAAGTGCAAGATCAGGTGGCTGCACCTGGTGAGGTCCCATGCTGCTCCATAACGTAGCAGAAGTCAAAAGGAGAGAGAGGACACATGTGTACAAGAGAAAAGGGGGCTGCCTTCCTGTGATAGCTAACCGTTCCTGTGAGAGAGGCTTTAATCTCTTCATGAAGTCTTTGCCTGCCACCCTAACAGCCTCCACTAGGCCCTACCTCCCGACACTGCTGCATGGAGGAATTAAGTTTCCAACACATAATCTTTTAGGAGACAACCCAAACGATAGCATATTGCAAGAATTAAGAATTTCTGGGTTCTTAAATCTGGCTTTATTTCTGAGTGTGTAGTGAGCTGCTCTTATTTCAGTCCTATTTCCTAGGATCATGGGGATCCTACTTCCATTTCCCAGCTTACTCTCCTTCTCTTTCCCTGGCTTGCCCTTCTCCTTTATGGTTTGTTTCTGATGAAAATATCCAACCATACAAATCACAATGTGGCCCTACACCATCCTTACCAGGGACAACAGTCTCCAGAAGATGACATACTAACAGACCACCTTTCCCACATTCCCTGGGACAATTTCAAAGAACACCACCAGCCAGACCTCAAATACATATTGCTGCATAGTCCCCACCTCCCCAAATTACCTCTTATTTCTCATGATTCTGTGGGCCACTATAGTCACGTGGCATTGGCTGGGGTCATGGCATAGCTGTTATTGGTTTAGTTGCTGGGTTGGATTGGAAGGACAAGAAGGCTTCCCTCATCTATTTCCTCCACTTGTGATCAATATCAGGGGGTAGGCTCCACCCTTTGAAGACCCATTTAATACGGGTTCCTGTGACAGTGTTCTCTGAGTTCTCCCCTCACTGTCACAGGCACCTGTGTATTGCAACAGTGCTTAGCAAGAACAGCAGTAGCCAGATGATGACTAGTATAATAGGGGCAGCATCCCCTGAGGGGAGCAGGAGGTATGGCAGCAGGAGGAGGTAACAAAGACTCTCTACAGGGCCAGATGTAGCTTAGTAGCAAAGCACTCACCTAGCATGCAAGGCTCTGGGTTCAATCCCAAGTACTGCCACCCCCCCCCCAAAAAAAAAAAATCTTTCCTCCACCTCCAAACTGTTTCAGTCTCCTCTGCTCAGCTAGTCTTCAAAGATGGTTCATAAAAACTGTAGACTTTCAGTACAAATGTTTTTGCCTTCCCTTCCCCCATCCACCCACTAAGAGATATGAAAAATACTTGCTAATATCTCAAGGTCATACCCCTAGAATGATACTGTCAGTAGTCCGTAAGTGCCTGCTGGAGGCCACTCAACATTACCAGGAGAATTTACTGTTTGTTCCAATCAAAACCTGGTGATAGGTAAATAGGCCCCCAAATGCCCTTATAGAGCCATTACTGTCAAAAGCTTGCAATTGTAAATCCTTGCTCTGCCCCTTTGAGGATATAAATCTTCCACCATTCAGAACTGTCACTATGAGGACCTGGGAGCCATCTCTTTGAAAAGAAAAAGTATCAGGAAGATGCTGTGGCTCAACTCTTGCCCCAGTCCCTGTGGGAGAGAGGTATCTGACAGGGTGGGCTTCTTACTCTGTATGTTTCTCTTCCAGATAAGAACCAACTCTGTCTTAACTCTCCTCAATGTCCTTTCCTGAGTATACCCAGGCTTTTTATAGTGTTCCCCCTTTTGCTCTGTAAGGTTGAGCTCAGTTTTTGGTCAACTCTCTTCCTTATTGGAATTGTTATTACTGAATAGCCTATCCTTGCCATTTAAACTATGTTTAATAGAGGAAAGAGGCCAATACGGGCGTCTCACCTTTATAAACAGGGCGTGTTTCAATGAGCTTTGAGCAATCCTTCTGCCTGTGCCCCCTCTTCTCCAAGGTTTAGTGGCACATTTTTGTCCCTGGTGACAGTCCCAGAACCAAAGGCACTGAGGTGTGCCCACTCAGGGGATATGTGCTTTCCCCACATCCCCTGGCACACAGGAAGGAAGCACAGGGCAGCACAGATGGCAGCACCTGTTCATTTTCTACCTAGTTTCCCATTTGACCTTTTTTCTGCTGAGAAAAAAATTATTCAGAGGTGGACTCAGCCCCTCCAGGACCTAATCTTTCATAACGCAGGTGTTTGATAAGATTGCCCTCCTGCATCGGCATGATTTCCCCAGGTCTGTATTTAGATTCACAGGTGCAGCAGTCAGGCTGAAAGCCTAGCCTGTGTGTGATCCTAGTGACAGGCCACCACCATCTCCCCAAGGGTCTTCAGCTTTCAAGTGCCAAGTGGTGAAGAGGACCCAAGGGCAGAGGTTAATCAGATCACACAAAGAATTACAGGGCCGCCACCCTCAAGGACACTGCACAGGTGTGACCTTAAATGGTGTTGTGTACATGAGACATGTAGTAAATAACACAAATAGGTTTAGAGCTCACAAAGGGGAAGCACAGAGCTCTGGTGAGGGAGAGCTCCTGGTGTGTATGTGTGTGTGTGTGTGCATACATGTGTGCATGTATGTATCGCATGTGTGTGCAGCACAGCTTGTGTATGGCAGGTAGGCACAGGGACTCAGGGGTCTTGATGGGGCCTAGCAAAGGGATGTGAAGGCAAGCAGCAGCTATGAGAGTGGGAACAGCTGGTCAGACAGCACCCGAGAGTCCTGCAGGGGACAGAAAGAACCCCTAATTTGGGGGTTTTCAATGGTGGGGCTTTATTAGCACCTGGTCACCCCCTGTGAAGGCTTGGATTAACTTCCTTGCCATTGAGGCTGGGCCCTAAACATGCTTCTGGTACCCACCCCAAGAATAGCGCCAGATTCCTGATACTTTGCCTTCTAAGGAGACAGGAGCAGGGGTGGGAGTAGGCAGGGAACTGACCAGATGTGTTCTGGAAGGAGGAGAATCAGAGCTGGATTTTTGGCCAGTAGCCTACCTCCAGATGCCATAGCAAAGGCCTGTGTACCCACCCTTAGGGAAAAAAGATGGTGGTTTCCACCCCAAACTGCAAACACAAAATGCACACTTCCGCTAAAATGAAAACAGCTCCTTCCAGACCTCCTGACTCCCAGGTGCCACCTTTGCAGTGAAGATCCCCCCTCCCCCAACACATGGCCCAGCTCTGCTCCGAGACCTGTGGAGGCTGCTTGGCGGCAGCAGTCCTGTGGTAACACAGTGGCGTCCCACACCTGGGGAGAGGGAACTCTGCTCCCCCACTCCAGTGTAGGTGCCACTCAGTCAGGGGTGTCCAGAGAGCAAGACTGAATGACAAAGAGCCCAGGCTCAGTGTTCCTAAACAAATGCCACTCTTCCTCTGGGAGAGGTGGATATTTTGGGGACTTAAAAATTGTCCCACCCCAGCAAATATTTTTGTCTTGCTTTTAATACAATCAAACATGACAGCCCCACCTGCCATGAAGATAGCGAGATGAAGACTGAGCCCTCAGGCCCAGCTGCAGCGACATTGCGTGTTTTTCTCTTCTTGTGGTTTCTCCTCAGGGTTAGGCAATGTTTCATTTCTCAGCATAACGACTGACAGAGCTGGCCTCTTTCCACAGTGTCAACATAGTCGCTTCAGTGGAGGGGGCTGGGGAGACATGGCGCTGGAGAGCTGCTCCACGTCAGCCTGTGGACTCCCTGGGCACCTTCTGAGCCTATTAATTAATGCAGCAGTGAGAAGCCCCAGTGTTCCCTGGAGGGTACTGGGTGGAGGGCAAGGCTGGCCCAGGAGTGTTCTTTTAAGATTAGGACACAGTGAATGTCTAACCAGCAGGCACTGCTCCAGGGCAGTCACCACACTACCATCCACTGCAAAGACCCCCAGGCACGAGGCCAGCACCTGCTTTCCAGTGACCAGGCTGGCCTAAGCTGGGGCCCCATGGTGTTCTGGCTTCCTAGAAGTCTGCCCCAGTTCCTTGTCTCAGCTCTCTTTCTTTACCCCAAACCCCCAGCTGGCCCAGTTTCCTCCTCTAAGGGCCACTCAGGGAGTCCCTGCCAGGTTCCATGTGTTGACCACTTGTTGATTCACTTCTGGAAGTTACCATGGGGTGACAATGAACTGTAGAGTAGGGCTTCAACCCAGGTCTGGTGCCTGCAAGGCCACAGTGGCACTAGCAAATGGCATCAGAGGGTGCCTTACACTTCTATGTGGCAAGACGACCCATATGGCCTCCTGCACCCAGGAATGGGCACCCTCTTAACTTGGGTAGTGGCTCCCTACTTTGGAGTCTAAAGACTTCACAAAGGATCTCAGGAGCTGCCACCTTGAAACACTGCTCCCCAACTGCAGTCTTTAGGTCTCGGTCCCTCCTGCCCCTGTTCAGACTCTACCCTGCCTGGCTGTGGCCATGTGGAGCTACACTGTGTTTGCCAACATCTGGTCCCACTCCATGGGTGTCGTTGGGAAAGGATATAGGTGGCAAGCCCCTGACCCTTCTTACTGTTTGAAGGTGGGCCTAATGTTGGAAGCCATCTCATTGTGAGAAAAGCCCAGAAGATGCTCTAAGATAGTTGAGCCTGACCCACACTCACAGTGTCTGTCCCTGCTCCCTGCTGCCAGACTCATTCCTGGCTACTGCTCCAGTAGGCCCTAGAAGCCCTTGCAGTACATAAGTGGGGGGAGGGGTGGTGTGCTACAACTCCCTACTCCCCAGCATTCTGCAGCTTCAAGAACAAAATCCTTTTCCCCATGGAGATGGTCCTGCCCACCAGCTCCCTGTAACAGCCTGAGTGGGGTTTTACCTTTGTGATGATGTGGGCCTCCAGAAGGCTGATAGCCTTCCTCTCAGAGTCTGCAAAAGAGATCGATAAGGTATCAGATGGCTCTCCAGGGGAAAAACTCCTGCAGGGCCAGCTCACCTGGAATCAGCATGGTCAGTTATTTTGTAACCAGCCAGGGTGAAGGTGCTTTCTGACACACACATTCTTTCTGTGCCCACTTGACACTCACTGTCACCCCATGTCACATACAGGGGACCCATAGTCTTCTACTCCCTGCAGTCCTCTTCCCAGTGCTTATTCCAGGACAGGTGGAGGGGCCCTGCTGGAGGCCTGGGGACCATCATATGAGCTCCCTGAAGCTGATACCACTCCTTCCCCTTGTACATGTGTATGTGTGCTGCATGTGTGTACGAGAGGGTGGGGGAGGGGGAGAGAGAGGCCTCAGCACCAAGTTCACAGCCTTGAAGCCACTCCCACCCCCTGCCCTTATCCCCACATTACTTCTCAATACCACAATGCTCTTGGTGACACTCCTCAGGGTTGTTGCCCTGGATCCCAGCTGGTAACTAAATTTGGGCCTGCAGCCTGATAAGTGCCCACATCCCCTAAAAGCAGCCCTAACAAGGAGGCACAAGAAGGGAGATGAGGTAGGGGTCTCTGCAAGCCCAGGTGCTGCTCAGATGGATGACCAGGACGCTGGGGTTGGTCCCCACCCCACCCCCTGGAACTGGTTGTTCAGTTCTGGCTGGTAATAGGAAGTCCTTCCTGGCAGCCAAGCAGAGCAGGGCCAGGTACTCAGCATAGCCCAGAATACCAGAGCAGGCAGGGAAATCCTGGGAGGAGAGGCGGGGGCCCCAGTGACAGGGATTCCCTGGGAAAACTGTTTTGACTGCAAATGAGAGAGCCTGGACCCAGGCAGGGCCTCCTGCCTCGTTACTGGGAGCCAGGCGTGGGAACAAGAAGAAAGAACAGTTCAGGAACCCACAACCACAGTGGGTTTCGGTTCAACCAGCATTTGCGGAACCCCGGCTTTGTGCCAGGCAGGGTGCTCAGCCTTGGGAAGGTGCCAAGAGGAAGGTGGTATAGGCCTGCCCTCCTTAGCATCTGCTCTGAGCAGATGGCACCAAGGAAAGGCTGCTTATAGGTGCACATGTGGGTGCTGATCCCCAGAGAGGGGTTCCCCAGCAGTTCGGCTGGTGATGGAGGGGAAGTTAGGTTTTTACTGTGCTGGTGAGAGAACAGTGGAGAGAGGGTGACAGGCATGCCAGCTGGCCATTTGGCTGGAGCATGGGCTGGGGGCAGGAAAGGTGACCAGGGCCAGAGCAGAGCAGGAGTCTGTCAGCCAGGGAGCAACAATATAAGGCTACAGTTTTTGGAAGATGGTGGCAGTGGGGGGTGGCAGCATTGGGAAGGCAGGATTGCTATGGCTTCTTGAGGGGTCAAGTAAGACAGGGCCATTGTGAGTTGTAGAATGTATGCAGCAATCCCATCAAATGGCATAGGAAACTTCCCAGCTCAAGTTAGGCAATTCAGGACATAGTTAAAAGCTAGAAAGAAAGAACTATCACCTTTCCAGATGGAAATCCATTTCCAGTTTACCCTCATCAAATAATGCACTATAGAATGTGTTGGGTTGCAGTTTCCAGGGTCTTCATGTTTAGGCCAGATGTCTTACAGGGAAGATTTTGGCAAAAAGTCTGTGCACAATTTAAGTCTTTAGCAAAAAAACCAATTCTAGCTTTATCAAAAAGAGGACCTTGGGACAAGGAAGTCACACTGAAGCTCCAAAGAGCCCCAAAGTAGGGCGTGGTGGCCTCTGAAATTGGACCTTAGTGCTTTTAGAACGCAGGATGCCTCTAGGTTCCCCCTGCATTCACATGGAGCATCTTTCTCTGTGAACAGGTACACCCTGCTTGCTAGACCCTGCTGTGGAAAATGACTGCTCTAAATCTCCCCAAATGTATTTCTCTGTAAACTGAAAAATTAGTTCTGACCTTCTGGGGCCAGTTCCATGCTCCTGAGGAGCCGGCTCTGATTGACTTGGCTTGAGTTGGGGGCCCATCTCAGGACTAATCAAATGTGGTTGGTGCAGGGGCAAGTCATACTGCAGAAAAGCACCCCCAAACCTGAATCAGAAGGAGTAGATCCCAGGAAAGTGTTAGGTGGTGCTGAGGGTGTGGGTCTCATACACACATATGTACAGCACATGTACACACATATTCACATAAAACACACATCATACCCCACACACATGCATGCACACACACATGCATACCCCACAACCTGATTTATACAGAGGAAATGGCATATGTGCATTTATTTGCCTTCCAAAGTCACAGTGCAGCCATGTTTACATGTGATTGCTACTTCTACACAGATGGGGGCCACATAAGTTTCTTGATTTTTGTAAGATGCCTATGTGTCTGTTCAGCACTGTGATTTTTCAGTGTTCATCTTGGACAAAAAGTAGTCATCAAGGGCTTGCCTGCCACAATGGGCCATGCCCTGAAGGCACAGAAGTATAAAATAAGACCCCTCTTCTACTCATAAGGATTTATCTTGGAGCCAGAGAGAACTTGGCTGATAGGTCCCTATCACCTATAGTAGAAAGAAAACTCTCTCTCTCTCTCTCTCTCTCTCTCTCTCTCTCTCTCTGTCTCTGTGTGTCTTCAGCAAAACATTTTTCCCAAAAAATAATCCTATGTGAAACTGTAAACATTCCAAGGTATCCCTGAAGATGAGGAGAGATGCCTAGGATAATTTCCCATCACCTCCTTCTCACTTCTCTTTCCCCAGGGTAAATCCTGAATGCACCTTTGGAATCAGTTTGAAAAATAAACAGACCTCCTATCCCTAGCATCAAGTTCTCCTTCCTACCTAGGCTGCCACAGTTTCCTGAGTCCCTGTGTTCCTCGCTGGGGTCTGCAAGCACCTTGGGTTCCTGGTCCACGAATTGGAATGACAGCTTTGGGTTGTGCATATAGGTGCTAGGGATGAGTTGGTCAAGGGTGCTGGCTCATGGCTTCTCCACACCTTCCCTCAAGAGCCTTCCTCTGCTTGGGCTCCTGTGGGTAGGAGGCCCAGTGCTGACCTTCCTGTGGCCCTTGGGTCTCAGGCAGGGATCACATGGTTTCCCACTGGACTGGCCCATCCAGGTCCTCTTATACCCAGCACTGTGGTTTTGAAGCATTACTGTTTTAGTTAGTGTTACCTTGATAACAAATGAGATTGAGTACCTTATATATCTGGCTTCAGGTCTGCCTCATTTTACAGAGGGACAAAGAAACAATTTGCAGAGATGGCCAAAGCAAAACAAGGCATACAGTGTCCTTGCTTTGGCCATGCATCAGGTCATTGACATTTATCTTTTTAATCCTCACAATCCTCGTATCTTTACACATGAATAGACCACAGCCTGGACTTGATCTTGTCCCCAAGTTCACACATCTGGTGGATGCTGGGCAGGAAGTTTAAACCAGATTCCTAAGATTCTACAGCCCCTATTCTGCAGTTAAGCAGCATGGATTGTCAGTGGCCCACAGAGTACAGGCCTCCTAGGCCCCATCTCCCATCCACATGTCTTTGGCATTGCCACACGATGAGCACTGTCTGCACAGTTGCATTTAACTACTCATTTTATCTTCCCCTGCTTAAAATCCTACAAGAGACCCCAGGCCAGCAAAGAGTACCACATCTCCAGAGAGATTGGATCCCTGTTGGCCACAGGTGTTACTACTTGCAAAGCACCCTCCTCTGGCTTCACTGAAAACTCATCCTTGAAGGTGGTGGGCCCTGAGTTGTACTGCTCCCTCCCACTGCCTTGGGTGCTCTTTCCTCTTCTCGGCCTTATGGACTCCCTACAAGACCATATTTCCCAAGGCTCCAGGGGCCTGTTGCTCACAGCATTCTCTCCCCATCAGCCCCTCCCCCACCCATAGCCCCAGCTGTGCCCTGCTTTCCTAGGATTTCTAGCATTTAGGCCTGTGGGGGGCCAAACAAGCTGTTATGGGTTGAACTGTGTCTCCCCAAAATTCGTGTGTTGCAGCCTTGACCCTCAGACCTCAGAATGTGACTGTATTTGAAGATAAGTGTCTTAAAGGATAAATAAATTAAAATGAGGCCATTAGGGCAGGCTCTGATCCAGTGTAACTGGTGTCCTTATGAGAAGAGGAGATTAGGAAACACACAGATACCAAGGTCATGCCAGAAGGAAAGACCATGTGAGGACACCGGGAGAAGGCTGCCAACTATGAGTCAAGGAGAGAGGCCTTATTAGAAACCAGCCCTGCTGATAGTTTGAATTCTGCTGACTTCCATTCTCCAGAACTATGAGAAAATAAATTTCTGTTATTTAAGACACCTATTCTCTGATACTTTGTTGTAGCAGCTATTGCAAACTAACACATGGGCTATACTCTCCAAAGAACACCATTTTACATTCCTATGTGGAAATATAGGAGGGTTGCAACTTCTCTACATCCTTTCCAACATTTGCTATTGCCTGCATAGTTTTTTTCATTGTAGCCACCCTTGTGGGTATGAAGTACTATCTTCCTGTGGTTTTGATACAATGCAGTTTTAGTGTTTCCTTGATAACTAATGAGGTTGAGCACCTTCTTACATATTTATTGGACACTAGGACAGACTCTTTTGTGAAATGCCCACTCAAGCCCTTTAGCCATTCTTTTTCCTGTTGGGTTATCTGCCATTTCATATTGATTTCTAGGAGTTCTTTATATATTGTAGATATGAATCTTTTGTCAAATATGTATGTTGTAAGCATCTTCCCCAAGTTGTGCCTTGCCCTTTTACTCTCTTAATGAATGAATCTTTTAAACCTAAGTTCTTAAATTTAATATAGTCCATTTACCCATTTTCTTCTTTCTCTCCTCCCCCCTTTTCTTCTCCTCCTCCTCTTCCTCATCGTCCTTCTCCTCTCCATCTTCATTGTCACTGTTGTCATTGTCATCTTTGTCTTCTTCTCTTTTGCAATCTCTTCAGGGAAGTCAGGAGCCATCCCCCCACAATCTTGTGGACATCCATTTTACCATAACAGACAAGTGCAATGGCAACTTCTTGTCCCAAAGTTTTACCTTCTCTAGGTGCCACCACCTAAGCAACCACAGGTGATAATCAAGTGTTTGTGATGCCACAGGTGACCAGTATCCTATCTGTCATGAGTAACAAGCTCATCTCTGCATTTATACTCTCACAGGAGAATAACCCAACCAGAGACAAAATTTCAAGGGTCTGTTTCTTAAATCAGTCCAGGCCCAGTCAGGAAGACAGAAAGCATATAAGTATTTCTCATGGACATTAATGCAGAGAACTGACTACAAAGGGAAAGGGTAGAAGGATGGATGAATGAAAGAGTAAATAGGAGGAGAGGGTTGGAGAGCAAAAGGAAGAAAGGGTGATGCCCATGCAAAGAATTTTACTTGTTTAGTGCTGCTATAACAGAATATCATAAACCAGATGGCTTATAGACAATAGGAATTCATTTTTCACAATTTTGGAGGCCGGGAAATTCAGGGTCAAAACACCAGCAAACTTAAAGTCTAGTGAGGACCTCCTGGTCTATAGATGGTGCCTTCTTCTTGTATTCTCACATGGGGGAAGAGATGAAGGGGTCTCTCTGGGAACTCTTTTGAAAGGCTCCACTCTCCTAACCTTACTTTCAAAGGCCACACCTACTACTATCACCACATCGAGGGTGACAATTTCAATTTATGAATTTTGTTGAACAAACATTCAGACCATAGTGCCCTGGGGCTAGAGCCCAGAGCTTGCATTTGCTACTGCCTTATAGGAGAAGCTGGAGATACAAGTGAAGCTGATGCTGTGGAAGAAGCTGCAGCCACAGGAGGAGCTAGTACTGTTGGCTCTGGATCTAGAAGACACCCTCTCAGCCAGGGCTGCAAATGTTGATAAAAGTATTACCCATGCCAGGGATTATAGGTTCTATAATTGCCTAGCTATTCAGCAGTTAGGATGGAACTACAGCTGCAATTCTATCAGAATATACACTTCTCCCCCCCCTCCTGCCTTCTGAGCTCCTGCTGAGCTTGCTATGTGAGGTCCTAAAGCAGGTGAGGAGCCTGGGTAATGCAGAAATTCCAATCCCCAGAGCAGAGCATGTGGCAGGTGTGGCCCAGGACTACTGGCAGTTGCTGGCACAGCTCCAACTGCTCCAGGTCCACCTGGCTCTAAGTGAGCAGGCACCTGCTCTCACTCCTTGAAGCTCTGGGCTCCCCCAGTACTGTGGAGATATTTTCTGCAGTTCGCCACCAGGGTGACAGTGATTCATACTGTGTGTGGCTCACAGGTCACTTTCTGAGGCTTTCCTAAGTCCACAGGACTTCACTGTCCTGGGGCTATGCACCTCCCTCACTAGGAGGGAGTTTTCTGAGGGCTGGCAGTGTATCTGATATAGCCTTAGGCCAAAAATGTGGTGGATATTGAATGAGTTAAGAATGAAGGAATAAATGAATGATAGACTTGTCCTTGGGAAATCAGAGCAGTGGATTAGGGAACTTTCTCTCTGGGGATCCTCTTCCCATGCTCCCAATATGTCTATTTCCTCAAACCCCAACCCAGTCCCACTCCTGGACACCCCCCCCCCCCACCTGTGTCCTTCCTCCGGACTTTGCACCTGGTTTTCAAGGATGTGTAACTGGAACTGTGCTTTCAATGGCAAGGTCCCGAGCCTTTTGGCAAAAAACACACAGCTGGCTATTTATAACCAAGGCTCTTTATGTAGAATTTATGAAAAACATGGCTGTGTGGTTGAAAGAAATTTGGAAAATTCAGGTTTAAGCAGATTAAACTCCATTCTTTACTGTAGAACTTAGATTCTTTTTTTTTAATATTTATTTATTTACTTTAGTTGTACACAATGCAATGTATTTATGTTTACGTGGTGCTGAGGATCGAACTCGGGCCGTGCATGTGCGAGGGGAGCGCTCTGCTGCTGAGCCCCAGCCCCAGCCCCAGAACTTAGATTCTTACGATGCCAACACAACACTATGGAAAGGGGACACCTTAGCTGCACTCGCCAGACTGATATAACCACAAAACCTTCCTTTTTAGGAACACTTTTATGGTTTAGATGTGAGATGTCCCCTGAAAGCTCCCGTGTGAGACAATGCAAGAAGGTTTAGAGGCAAAATGATTGGGTTATAACAGCCTTAACCTAGTCAGCGTGTTAACTCCTGATAGGGATTAACTGGGTGATAACTGTAAGCAGGTAGGGTGTGGCTGAAGGAAGTGAGTTTTTGGGGGTGTGCCCTTGGGGTTTATATTTTGTCCCTGGTGAGGGGGACAGGCCCCTCTGCTTCCTGGTGCCATGTCCTCAGCCGCTTTCCCCTGCCACACCTTTCTGCCATGATATTGTTCTTCATCTCAAGCTCAGAGCAATGGAGTCAGCCATCTATGGACTGAGACCTTGAAACCATGAGTCCCCGAATAAACTATTCCTCCTCTATTTGTTCTTGTCAGATCTTCTGGTCACAGCGGAAAAGTAAAGCTGATTAATAAACACCTAGGCAAAGTTTAGTAACTGATAAATTATGACTTTAAATATATTCAATTGACCTATTTTTAAATGGGCAACACATGTACAGAGTAAAATATTCAATAGGCTCCTGTGCTCTAGGGAGCAAGTACCAGAAACCAGCAGTCTCCTTTTCATCTGCTGCTCACCAAAGCCAGTTTAGAACTGTGGAGTGTCCTCCTGGGATAAAAAATATCAAGAGCAGCTTTAGGCTGTAGCCTTGAAGACTTTGGGGACTCTTTGTTCTTCGGAAGAAGAGAGGGCTAGGGAGGTAGTTCAGTGATAGAACACTTGCTTGCCCTGTCTGAGGCCTGGGTTCCATCTCCAGTACCACAAAACAAACAAACAAAGAACGTGGAAGAAGGTGAGCTTCTTGATATGTTCTCCATGAACTGCTTGAGAGGTTGCATCACGCTGCTGTGCAGAAGTGCCTTGAAACCATTCTCACTACTTAATGTAATAGACTTTCCCTGAAGTGGGGTGGGAGTGAAGCCAAGCATATAATGACAAAAGATAATAAGGAAGGGGATGGGTTTATTGGTTGTTATTTGTTATTACATAACCAATCATTCCCAGGCCTTGCAGCTTAAAACAACAAACAATTATTATTTCATATGATTCATTATCTCATATGTGTGTTACTTATCTGGTTCTGGATTAGCATCTCTCATAAAGTTGCAGTCAGGACCTCAGCCAGGGCTACAGGCATCTGAAAGCTTGACAGTGGCTAGAGGGTCTGCTTCCAAGGTGATCACATGGTTGTGGGCTGGGAGCCTCAGTTCTTGTCACATGTACCTCTCCACGGGGCCATTGAGTGTCTTCATGACATGGCAACTGGTTTCCTCCAAGACAGTGGAAGCAAAGAAGAAGCCATGATGCCTGATTTGACCTAATCTCCAAAGTCACACTTGGTTCTGCTACATTCTTTTACTTTTGAAGTTGTTTTGTTTGATTTTAATAATATGTCAACCCTTCAGATCTTAAGGTTTACCATTTGTGAATTCAACCAACTATGGATAGAAAACATTCTGAAAAAAAGATTGCATCTGTACTGAATGTGTACAGACTTTGTTCCTTATCTTCATTCCCTAAACAGTACAATATAACAAGCATCTGCAGGTTTTGGTATCTGAGGAGGATCCTAGAACCAATCCTTCATGGATACTGAGGGGGAAACTGTAGAGCACAATATACCAACTTCATAGTGAATTTTCTTCCTGAGATGATTCAAATTCCATGAGGGATCAGTTGCCTATAAACACACATTCTCCTCATAATATAATTTCCTATACATAAATATGAAAGTGCTATAAAAACCCGTTTTGTTTAATGAACTCAAAATGCAGCTCAAGATGCTATTTTGTGTACTTTTTTTTTTTTTTTTTTTTTTTTTTTTTGGTGCCGGGGATTGAACTCAGGGGCACTTGACCACTGGGCCACATCCCCAGCCATTTTTTGTATTTTTTTTTTTTATTAGAGACAGGGTCTCACTGAGTTGCTAAGTGCCTCGCCATTGCTGAGGCTGGCTTTGAACTCGCAATCCTCCTGCCTCGGCCTCCCAAGTGCTGGGATTACAGGCGTGCGCCACTGCGCCCGGCTATTTTGTGTACTTTTAAAGTTAGTTTTTAGACTTATATATGAGGTATTGTTAGATTAATATAATTTTAATATGTATAATTTTTTATAGTTACTATATCTACTTATAATATTTAATATACAACATTCACAGGCAAATAACAAAAGAACTGTCCCCAAAATATTATCTTATTAAATGCTTTATTGTTTATTAAAACATTTTGGAAAGTCCTTCATAAAAATTATTTCTTAATATGGATTTTTTAGTATTCCTTAAGCATAAAAAGCTTCTGATTCTCCTGAAAAAAGGAAGATTATGTGAGCTTAAGAGAACATCTGGAATATTCACTGTGATTGGAATGTTTATCCCCAAGGGTTTGTGTGCTAGGGGCTTGATCCTCAATATGGTGTTGTTGAGGTGGGCGATATTTTAAGAGGTGTGGCCTGATGGTAGGTGTACCAACATTGCAGACAGGGATTAATACTGGTCTCACAGGGTGAGTTTGCAATGCTATAAAAAGAACAAGACTGGCTCTCTATTCACCTCACTGAAGATTTCATTTCACTCCAGTCAGAATGGCAGCTATCAAGAACACAAACAACAATAAATGTTGGAGAGGATGTGGGGGAAAAGGTACACTCATACATTGCTGGTGAGACTGCAAAATGGTGCAACCTCTATGGAAAGCAGTATGGAGATTTCTTGGGAAAATGGGAATGGAACCACCCTATGACCCAGCCATCCCACTCCTGGGTCTATTCCCCAAAGACTTAAAAACAGCATATTACAGTGACACAGCCACTTCAATGTTTATAGCAGCACAATTCACAATAGGTAGGTTGTGGAACCAACTTAGATGTCCCTCAGTAGATGAGTGGATAAAGAAAATGTGGTATATATACAAAATGGAATTTTACTCAGCAATAAGAGAGAATAAAATAATGGCATTTGCAGGTAAATGGATGAAGTTGGAGAATATAATGCTAAGTGAAATTAGTCAATCTCAAAAATCCAAATACCGAATGTTTTCTCTGATATAAGGAGGCTAGTTCACAGTGTTGTTGGAAGGGGGTACATAGGAGGATCAGAGGAACACTAGAATGGTCAACGGAAAGGGAGGGGAAGGGAGGGAGTAAGGAGGGAGGGGGGGAGGAAAAAAATTGGTGGTTGAATGAGATGGATATCATTATCCTAAATGCATGATTGAAGATCTGAATGGTACTTATATACTTTGTATACAAGCAGTTGTATGTAAAAAGATACTATACTTGTGCATGATGAATAAGTAAATAAATAATTAAAAAAAAAAAAGAACAAGACTGGCCTCCTATTCTCTGGCTTCCTCTCTCATAATAAGATTGCTCCCTTCTCCTGGTTCCCTCTTTGTTTTTGCCATGGTGTGATGCCGCCCAGAAGGCTCTCACCAGAATTCAAACAGATGGGACTGCCAGATCTTGGACTTTCAGCCTTTACATCTGTGAACAAAATTAACCAAAGATCCTTCTTTGTAAAGTAACCGGCCTTAGGTATTTTGTTATAGAAACAGAAAACAGGCTAGTACAGGTAGAACTACTAGAGGATTCACAATGAACATTTGGTTTTTTAAGTCCTCAGCTTCACCCATACCATAGTTGCAAGTTGTCAAGGATTTCTTTCTCTTGGTGAAATCTAAGCTTTGCTTTGATTTGACCACATTTCTAAGTCACTCCAAAGAATCTAAATCCATAAAAAAGTTTCTGGAAAAATGTCAATGATAATACTGTTGCATGATTTCTTCTATTCACTTATGAAAGAAATATATTTGCTTATTCATATCTTTGGTTTTCTTTCTCTCACTATTAAAAATTATTGAGCAAGTCTTAAGTGCTAGGCAGTATGCAAGTTACTGGGAATAAAAAAAAAAAGAGTATGACATGATTGTTGTCCTCCAACAATGGGGGGAAAATCCCTAAACATAAGTAATTTCTTTCCCACAGTTCTCTTCTGCTGAATTCTAGTCAGAATTCAGAATATAATGCTAAGTGAAATTAGAACAGACCACCTGTGAGGAGAGGCGATGTGATGACGAGAATGACAAAGAACTTGCAGACCTATTTTAAAATCACCACAATAGGGGTGGGAGAATCCAACATGGAGTCAGCTTACAGCTGGTGGGACCTGAACTATCACTAATATTCCCTGTGACCTTGGATAAGTCACTTTCTGGCCTCAGTCTAGATGGAAGCCAAGAGCACCCTTCATCATGACTTCTTATTCCATGGCAATATATGCAACCAGATGGCTGAGCCTCCATGTGGGACTTGAGCAAGATGGACAGTGCTGTCCAGGTGGTGGGTCTGTCTGTCCAGGTAGAGGGTAGGCCACGCAAGACTTCCACCAGGGGGCAGAAGAGCAAAGTGCAAGGACTAACCTGCTATTGGACCAGGCCCTGGCAGGACCAATTTATGGCTGGGAAGTTTTAAACACGTTAGTTTACAGAGCCCAATGCTACTGTTGGAGAACGAAACAGAGCTAGGGAAGGGAAAGAGCAGAGTACCTACTGGCCCTTCTGGAGCAAGATCAAATATGGAGCCCACCTCAGAGCCAGCAACATGGGCTTAGGTGGGCAAAAAAGAGGGTACAGGTGTTCCTCAGTTACTTAATGCCAGACCCCTCCAATAGAAAGGCAGGGGAAGCCCTGCCACACACACACACACAAAATCAGAAGGCCTTCCAGCAGCCTAATTTTCCTCTTTCCTGGCTGGGTTGGTGGGTCACTAGGGGATGACAGTGAATGCTTTACCACATCTGAAGTTCTGCAGCCCCAGCATGAACCAGGCAAATGGAGGGATAAACCCTATCCTGCCAAGATCAGGAAGTGGAGTGGAATTCTAGATAACCTAGGTTGTTGTGCCAGCTATCTATTGCTGTGTAACAAACCATCCCCCAAACAGTGGCTTAAAATAAGAACAATGTTCTTAAGCTGATGAATCTGTGAGTCGATGAGGCTCATCTGGGCAGTTTTTGTCTGAGTTTTCAGTTAGAACAGGTCATCTCAAAAGCATCCTTGCTTCTGTCTGGCTCCTACATGGAGAAGGCTGAGACAGCTGGGAATGGAACAGCTGAGGCTTCTTGCTGTTCTTTCTCCCTCTCTCCTTCTCCTTTCTTTCTTTCCAGGGTCTTCTCACAAGGTGGACAACTTCCTTACGTGCTGCTTAAAGGCTCCCCAGTGAAGGTCCTAAAAGAAGTAGAAGCCACATGACAAGATCTTGGCCAATACTCCTTCTTCATTTCCTTATAGAAATGAATAATGCAAGAAATTCTTTCTACATTGTTAGTAATAGTCCAAAGTCTCCCTTTTGTAGGATGTGGTCATTACAAACTGAATATTTGTGTCACCCCTGCCCCATTTACATGTTGAAGCTCTAACTCCCAATGTGACTGTATTTGGAGATAGGGCATTTGGGAGGTGATTATGGTCACAAGGCTGGGTGTCTAATTTGATAGGGCTATCTCTTCATGTGTCCTATAAAAGGGCCATCTGAGGACACAGCAAGTAAAGAGCCACCTACAAGCCATGGGGAGAGGCTTCCCAAGACACCAACCTGCTGACAACTTGATCTTGGGTTTCCAGTCTCCAGAAACGGGAGAATAATTTTCTATTGTTTAGGCCCTACTGCCTATGGTATTTTGTTATAGTGGCTCCAGGAGATTAAGACAATTGTATTTTGTTTTATTTCATTTCTTTTTTTTTTTTCAGCTTCTATTCTCTGTGCCTTTATGCCAAGACTGGATCATGAGTCTGCTGAGCTTTTATACAGGTTATATGTGAATCCCGTGATAACAGGGCCCACAGGCTCCCAATCTGCCCCTGATGTGATGACACTCTCTTCCCTGGCAAACCAGAAGCAATCCTGAAGAGGCCAGCCTCAGATCAAAAAGGACCACAGCCCTAAGGTAGCACAGAGATGCTGGCTGGAGCAGTGGAAACCCTCAGGTGCCCAGTCTCCCAGGCAGAATCTCCTGTCACTATGCTAATCAAACAACAGGCTGGAGGAGAATGCTTAAAAATATTCAGCAGTGGGCAGAGAGGTGGAGAGATGAGACCCTGACGTTCATCTTCCTGGGTCTGAGTCTCAGTTTTACCACCTACAAGCCATAGGGCTTGGGCAGTTATTTCAAGTTGATGAGACTCAGTTTTCTATGTATAATGTAGGGCAATGCCAGTGTCACCTCTTGGAGGCCTTGTGAGGATCAAATGTGCTAGAGCATACAAAGTGCTCAGTGTGGTGCCAGGCTTTAGGTAATGCTACCTACAAACTTGCTATTGTTGTTATTATGGGAGTCTGAGGCTCTCCATTGTGCTGTAGCCCTGAGGAATTAATATAAAGGAAGAACATTTAAAAAGCATGGTTTCTCTTCAACTCTTCTATTTTAAAAGTACTCTTCCCTAAGTCTGTGGAGGGTGCTAACTCCGGTGCCCACAGGGTGAGGGGGGACCCAGGGGGACTGTGACAAATAAGATCAGCTGTGGGGCCTGCACCCAGAGCTGAGCCTGCGCCCTCCCACTGATGATGGCTATGGGAATGCCAAATCTTCCAGTTTTTCTTAGGCTAGGAAACCATTTTTCTTTAATATGAAACTTTCAATTTTTTTTTTTTTAACTAATTCAAAAACTGCAGGGCCTAAACGAGAGAAGTCCAGAGCAACCAGCTTGTGCTTTGCCTGGACTTTGAACGTCAAGGTCAATTTGGAATGGTCCAGAGCAGGAAAGGTGCTCCAGAAACCTCTTGGATGCAAATCCTGAGCGTGCCCAAGGAAGGGCAGGGCAAAGGTGGAGTGTTACAGGGGCAAGGAGAGAAGGCTTCTCAGAGGAAAAGAGTGGGTAGAGCTCTGGGTGACGGACAAACCTCCCCCGACACTGCTCTCTCCTGCGATGGATCAGCAGCTATTGGGCCACGGTGCACAGAATGAGGCTTTCTGCAGCCCACTGTGTTTCTTAGCCTCTGCTGACCTGCTGTTTGCCATCTTCCCCAGCAGAACACGCCTTTGCTAAAGACCCCAAGCTTAGCCACATGGAAGTAAGAATCCCCCTCCTGGGAGCTTGTCCTTCACTAGGAGCAAAGGACTATGAAGTGCAAGTGAACGTCTCATGTGAGCTTGGCTGGAAGGTGTCAGGAAGGATGTGAGGCAATAGTTTCACTGTGCCCATGAATTTGGGCACCATCATGGTCACCATCATCACCACCACCCACTATAGCAGCAATCTTCTTATTCTTATTCTTTTTATTCTCCTTCTTATTATTAGAGCATTATAGTTATACATATTAGTTGGGTTCATCCCGACACACTCATACATGCATGGAATTCAATTTCAATTCACATTTCCTCCCCCTTTTCCTTCTTCTCCTTGCCTTACCCCATTCTCCTTCTTCTACTAGTCTTTCTTTTGTCATCTACTTTATTTATTTTTGATTGGTTCTTTCCACTTACACTTAAAGGTGAAATTCCTTGTAGTATATTAACATATGCACATAGCATTATTTTAAAATTTTTTCTGCATTTCCTCCCTGTTCCGGTCCCTTGTCCCTCTCTCTTGATCTCCTTCTTCTTTACTGATCTTCCCTGTATCTTTATGCTATCTGATCCTCCCTTCCTTCTTTCTTTTATTTTGCTCTACCTTCTACATGTGAGAGAAAACATTCAACAGTTGATTTTCTGAGACTGTTTATTTCACTTAGCATGATGTTCTCCATTTCTGTCCTTACCAGCAAATGCCAAATTTCATTCTTCTTTACAGCTGAGTTAAACTCCGTTGTGTATATATGCCACAGTTTCTTAATTCATTCATTTATTGACAGGCATCTGAGTTGATTCCATAATGTGGCTATTATGAATTATGCTGCTATAAACTTTGAGGTGTCTGTATTGCTATAGTATGGTGACTTTAGTTCTTTTGGATAAATTCCAAGGCATAGGATAACAGGGTACTATGGTGGTTCCATTCCTAGTTTTATGAGTAATCTCCATACTGCTTTCCAGAGTGGTTGTAATAGTCTGCAATCCTAATAGCAATGCATAAGTATACCTTTTCTCCCACATCCTTTCCAGCATTTATTATTATGTTCTTGATAATTGCCATTCTGACTGAAATGAGATGAAATCTTAGTGTAGTTTTGATTTGCATTTACCTAATTGCTAGAGATGATGAACATTTTTTCCATTTCTATGTTGGCCATTTGTGTTTCTTCTTTTGAGAATTGTCTGCCTAGTTCTTTTGCCCACTTATTTATTGGGTTGTTTGTGTGTTTATTTGGTGTTAAGTTCTTTATATATTCTGAATATTAATCCCCTGTCACAACAGCAGCTGGCAAAGATTTTTTCCCATTCTGCAGGCTCTCTCTTCACACCTAAATCATTTTCTTGCTGTGGTAAAGGGTTTAAACTTGTTGGCATCCCATTTATTGATTCTTGGTTTTATTTCTTGAGCTTTAGGAGTCTTGTTAAGGAAGGCAATGCCTGCACCAGTATGATGGAGTACTAACCCTATGTTTTCTTCTAGCTATTTCAAGGTTTCTGTTATAATTCCTAAGTCTTTGGTCCACTTTGAGTTGATCTTTGTGCAGGGTGAGAGAGAGGGATCTTGCTTCATTCTTCTACATGTGGATATCCAGTTTTCCCAGCACCATTTGTTAAAAAAGCTGTCTTTCCTCCAGCATATATTTTTGGCACTTTTGTCAAGTAATCAGATGACTGTAAGTAGGAGGGTTTGCCTCTGTGTCTTCTATTCTGTTCCATTGGCCTTCATGTCTATTTTGATGCCTATACCAGCAGCAATCCATCTTTGCAGAGCACTTTGCTTCAGGTGCTTCTGCCTTATTGTCCTCTCCTGGCTCCAGTGTTCATGGACCCCAGTGGCCTCCACAGGCCCACATCAGCTACATGCTGAGAAGCTCAGAGCCAGCCACCAGAGTATGCTGGGCATGTCCACATAATCCCCAAGTTGCCAGCACCTGCTGTGTGCCAGGCTTGGCACAAGGGTGAAACTTCAACAGGATGCGGAAAGTTCTTTGCCCTCCTCCTCCATTATGCCATGCCACCTCGAAGACTTGCTCTCCACCTTGCTCTGCCTGCTTCTCTGGCCTCTCACTTTCCACATGTCTGTTGCCTTAGTAGGTGCCCAAAACATGGTCATCAGACAAGAGGAATGCTTGTCACAAGTGCCTGACATCAGTTCAACCTAGTGGTGCTACTGTCAGTCCCTTTAGTTATGGTGTCAAGGGGACACCAGACAAAGATTAGTGGATTATATGAAGGAGGCTTTCATGGTTGCTCTTCAAAGGAGACCAGGGAACAAGGCCATGTCAAGTTCGAGAGGACCTAGGCAGGCCCAGTGTTCTCAACAGCAGAATGGATTGTTTGGATTATTAAACATGGTAAGAAGCTTAAAATTTATATTTATTGTCTACAAAGTTCTAGATGGAATAGACAATGTTTCGACTTACAATTTTTAAAATTTTTGACTTTTAGGATGGTACAAAATTATAGGATTACAGTAGGAACCATATTTCAAATTTTGAATTTTTCCCAGGCTAGTGATAGGCAGTTAAGTCCTCTCACAATGCCGAGCAACAACAGTGAACCACAGCTCCCAGCCAGCTGGGTGATCATCAGGGAAACACCTAGCACTCTATCTATAGTGTGCTGTGTTGCTGAGCAATGAGGTTAGGCATATTCAATGTATTTTTTAAGTTGGATTTATTTTTCACTGATACATAAACACAAAATTGTTAATGGGATAATCTGTTTCAATACATGCATATATTGTGTAACATTTAAATTGAGGTAAACATATCTATCTCCTAATTTATCATTTCTTTGTTGTGAAAACTTTCAAAATCCTTTCTTCTACCTTTTTGAAATGTACAGTACATTATTGTTCTCTATTATCACCTTGCCGTGTCATAGCACGCAGATCTTTTTGCTCCTAACTGTAACATAACACAATACATTTTTGACTTATCATATTTTCTTTTTCTATAGTTTAATGGATTTTAATAGAAAACTTACAGGAACAGCACAGAAGACAGACAAAACTAAAAACATGAACTTGCATGTAGGACAACTCAGAAAAGTACAGTGAATGGACAGAATCTACTGTATGATAAAAATGTTACAAACACCATTTAGCTGCCATCAATAAGAAATTTATTTGTTTTAAAAAATTCAAATGTTGGCATTGTCCAGAAAAATTTAACAGTTTTATTTATAATCATTATAAGCTGAACTGCTGAAACTTGTTCACTGAAACATTTTGACCTGCATTAATGTTTTACATTCCTGCATTTATATTAAAAATTCATACACAAATGAAAATGGAAAAACAGCCAACAGGAAAAAACCGACAGGGATTTCTGTCCCCTATTTTTTCCACTCGCAATTGTATACTTAGGTAACTTTCAACCCCATGGGGAAAAATATCTAACCTTCAGAACTACCAATAACAGGAAGAAGAGAAAGAAAAAAAAAAGGTTTTTTTTTTTTCTTTCTTTCTTTTTTTTTTTAGCATGAAATGTTTCCATCATAGTGAATCTTTTTAAAGAAAAATACCTTTAATTTGTTTATTTTTTTTTTTTTTATGTGGTTCTGGGGATCATACCCAGTACCTCATGCGTGCCCTGCAAGTGCTCTACTACTGAGCCACAACCCCTGCTCACCTATCATGGTGGATCTTAAGCATGTTCTCCAACTATGCAGCATGCTAGTTGGATGTCTTTTAGCATAATTTTTACACGTTGGCATGGATAGCACACAGGTTGGTGACTTCAAAAAGGTCAACCAGACAGGCCACACTTGCCTCCTGCAAAGCACCAATAGCTTCACTCTGGAAGTGCTGATCTGTTTTGAAGTCCTGAGCAATTTCTCGCTCTAGACGCTGGAAGGGGAATTTGCAAATCAGAAGTTTAGTGGACTTTTGATAACATCTAATTTCTTTTTTTTTTTTTTATTATTTATTTACTTATTCATCATGCACAAGTATAGTATCTTTTTACATACAACTGCTTGTATACAAAGTATATAAGTACCATTCAGATCTTCAATCATGCATTTAGGATAATGATATACATCTAATTTCACGGAATGCCACAGTACTAGACCTGTAATGATGAGGTTTCTTCACCCCTCCAGTAGAGGGCTCATTCTTCCGGGCTACTTTTGTAGCCAGTTGTTTCCTGGGTGCTTTACCACCAGTCAATTTGTGGGCAGTCTGCTTTTCAGGAGCCGTGGTAGAAAGACCTCCTTACTTACCCTGTTTCTCTTTTCAGCCCAAGCTCGTGGAGCTAGAAGAGGTGCTGGTGTTGGAGAGCAACAGGTGTGGCTGTGGCTGCGAACACAATTGGACTTATATTTTCAACTGATGGTGGGTATACTGGGACATAACCCCCTCATAAGTCAAGCAGCACCTGTATTTTCTTTCTCAGCAGGGTAAGGAGGGAAACTGAGACTCTGGTAGAAGTCCAAGGACCTGTGCTGTCCTCCCATGTTCTTGATCACTCACCAAGTAGTCCTGAGCTGCTTCAGAGCTCAGACTTGTCAGCTCTGAACAAGGGGACCTCACAGACAGCATGTAGCATCCCTCCAAGATCCATGACAGCAGCACTGTGCTGTGGACACTTTTCCTGCAAAGCTGTAATTGGTGGCCTCTTGAGAACTCAAAATTCCTTCACTGAATTTCAGTGGGTAAAGCCCCCAAATTGAGCCACTGGAGATGAGATGAGGGAGAAAAAGGTGAGTAGTCACAGAAGTCCTCATTGCTAACTCCCAGCCAGTTGACCATGGTGGTATGTGTGTGCTGAGTACTGACTTATCATACAAAATTGTCATCTAGATCCTACGAGAACAAGGTAGGGTAGACATGAAGCAATGTCCACTTTACAGATGAGGAAAATGGCATTCGACACAATTAAAGGACACTGGCAGTCAGCTCAAGTTCTATGTTCTCAGGATACAAGCAGTCGCCCAAGGGCTGGGAGGTAAAGGTGACTGGAGGACTGTCTTCCCCTTCTTAGTCTGACCTACTTTTGGTCCTAAAACCACATTCCTAGATTGCTACCTCCTTCCTTCCAAAGTGTATCTTACAGGAAGAGAGCATACATTAGGAATCTCTAACCCTCACATCCTACTGAGAATAAAATCACACTGCGTTCAACCGTGACTAAGTAATGAGGTCGCGTAGGAAGGAGAGAAGGATGCTACTGAAGCATGAATTGCTCTCCAAGGGCCAGGCCAGTGGTGTGCTGCAGTAAACAGGCAGAGCTAAGGAAGGAAGACACAAGACGGACTGTTCGTCATTGTTCCTCACATGAATTTCACACTGTTAGAGTCCCCACAATTCAAAGTTGAATCCCTAAACCCCAGAACCCCAGGATGTGACTGTATTTGGAGATGGAACCTTTAAAGAGCTGGGTAAGTTAAAATAAGGTTGTAGGGTAAACCCTAATTGAGTATTACTGGGGTCCTTAAAAGAAGGGGAGGTGTTATGGCTTGGATCTGAAATATGCCCTAAAGATCCATGTGTTAAAGGCCAAGTCCCTGTTGGGAGGTGGTGGAACTTTGAGAGGTGGAGCCTAGTGGGAGTTAAAGACACTGGTGTGTGTCCTTGAAGGGAACAGAGGGACCCACCACTTCTTCTTTCTCTTTCGTTCCTGGCCATGAGATAGACAGGCTGCCTCTGCCAAATGCTGCCTCCATGATTTGCTGCTGCCTCACTACAGGCCCAAAGCAATGGGGCCATTTGACCATGCTCTGAGACCTCCAAAACTGTGAACCAAAATAAACTGTTTTCTTTGTACGTTGATTTACCTCAGATATTTGTTACAGTAATGGAAAGCTGACTAAGACGGTGGAGTCCAACACACAGAGAGACACCAGAAGTATGCGTGCACAGAGGAATGAGCTCGTAAAAAGGCATCAAGAAGGTGGCTATCTGCCAGTGAGGGAGAGAGGTCTGAGATGAACCAAACCTGCCAACTTTTGATCTCAAACTTCTAGCCCCTAGAACTATAAGAAAATTATTTCCTGTTGTTTAAGCCACCCACTCTGTGATATTTTGTTGTGGAAGCCCTAGCAAACTAGTATACATACCAACAAAAAATTTTGTTTCTTCTAATTAACTGGGCATCATAAGTCACTGGGTTTCCATGGTTGTTATGGATGCTGGGAAGCACAGAACTCATTGACCAGTCATACTGACCATAATGCCTGGAATGACTCCACTTGTTTTGGGAACGTGCTACCTGTCCGGTAAAAGCAGCTGAGCCACATTCACTAGTGAGGGGGAACAATCCTATGGGATAGGAAGATCTTAATCGAGAATTGGCTAGACCATAACTCACCACTCTTTTTGGTTACTTTATAGAACCTGTGACCTGGAGAGAAGTATGTATTGATCAAGTTCAATGCTCTAGGCCCAAGCCCTAACCTGTCCCATGTTCCAAGACATGCAGATATATGGATGACTTAATCAATAACTCAAAGCAAAGAGGTTGGATCAGGAAGCCCCATGCAGAGCCATTCTCAGACCCACTGCAGAAGGAAGTCTACACCAATGCCATGTGTCTGCTCCACATTCCAGTCAAATGCCATGGGACAAGACCAGTCTCAAGTTTAAACATAGTTAAGAAGTCTCCTCCTCTCCCCATGGTCTGTTTTCAAGGGTGCTGAGAAGGGGTTGGAATCTTTCCCCATCCTTCTGTCTAGATTCCCACATCCCAACAAGGATTCACTCCTATAGATGATGTCTACAGAATAGAAATATTCTCAAGGTGGGCCATATTCTAAAACATCCACATTACTGACATGCATGTACCCTGGTGGCAGATCTGAAGAAGTAGCCCAGCATTTCCCCCAATCCACAGAACGATAAGGGACACTGGAATATCACCTTCTGTATGGGCAGGGAATCCCACGTGATATGAGTTTGGTAGGAGAAGACTTCTGAAGCCAACGTACCAAGACTGTTTTACTTAGCTTTTTCACTGCTGGGTCTAAAAGAACAACTTTACAGGAGGAAAGGTTTATTTGGAGCCTCACAGTTTCAGAGATCTCAGTATACAGACAGCAGGTTCCATTCCTCAGGGCTCAAGGTGACATTGAACTTCTTGGCAGAGGAAAGCAGCTCACATGGTGATCAAGAAGAAGAGAGAGACTGCACTCTCCAGATACAAAATACATACCCTGTAGTCATGGCCCCAATGAATAAATTCCTTCAGCCACACCACACCTGCCTCCAGTTACCACTCAGTTAATCCCACTAGGGATTAATTCACCAATTAGGTGAAGGCTATAACCCAATTATTTCTCCTCCAAACCTTCTTGCATTGTCTCACATGTGAGCTTTTGGAGGGATATCTCATCTAAACCATAACGTTCTACCCCTGCCCCCTTCCCCAAAGTTCACACTCATATGACAATGCAAAACACATTTAGTTCATTCCGAAGAGTCCCCATGGTCTCAACAGATCCGAAATTGCTCAAAGTTCAAATTCAAAGTCTTCTTTGAGTCTCAAGGCAATCTCGTATTGTGAGCTCCTGTAAAATTAAAAGCTTTTACAAGTATCCAATATATAATGATACAGGGGAAGAAGGGATGCAAACAAAGCAAGGCTAAAATCCACCTGGGCAAACAAGTCCTATAGCTCCATGTCTGTCATCTGGGGCCCACGGTATCATGATGTTCTCTCCAAAGAGCTTGTATAGCTCTGCCCCTGTGGCCTTGTTTGTTGCAGCCCAAGTGGCCTTTCTATTGGTTTGTTTTGACTCGATTCCTGCAGCTTTCCTAGGACCATGTCCCATGTTACTGGCATTTCTTAATCTTGGGGTCTCCGCTGCAGCTTTGGCTTCCTCCTCACATCTCCACACTTTGACTTCTCAGGGGGTGCCCAGAGGGACTCCAACCCTTCTGCACTTTGCCTGGCCTCCCAGGCCTTCCTTTGAAGTCCTGGTGGAAGCCTCCATGAACACTAACTCCAGCATCCTGCAGAAACAGTGCCATGTGGTTGACACCAGGTCTACCTCGATCTTGAACACTAGCCAAGCCTCCAGGGACACTCACTATAGCAGCCTCTGGGTGTCTGGTGGCTGAGCACATTGAAAAAACTTCATAGGGCCCCTTGTGCAAGAAGAATTCCCCAATGGTCCCTTCTCAAGAGAATTTTCACTTTTACTTGCTTGAACCTGAGTTGGCTGTGGTCTTGCCAGCTCCTGAGATGCCCTCCATCCATTGTTCTTTTTGTCTCTGGGCAAAGTCTTTAGCTTTTCTTTAGTGGTAGTAATGTCTTTAACAGCTGCAACTTCCTTAGCCCCAGTTTTACTCCTGCCTTTCAAGTCCAAGTTTTTCAAATATTTCTGCTCAGCTTTCTGTTTCTGAATATCACAATAAACTTGGTTAAAAGTCACCAGAAATACCACTGCCACTTCCTGAATGCTACGCTACCTAGACATTTCTTCTGCCAGATTAAGAAGTACATCACATTTAAAATCAGCTTCAGAGAAAGTCTCAGGACACCATCAAAATACAGAAAACTTCTCAGCCAGAACATAACACGGATGGCCTCTACTCCAAATTCCAATAGAGCCCTCCTTTTCTGAACCCTTTTGGGCCCTGTCTTCACTGTCCACTTTCCTGTTGTCATTTTGGTCTTCTGAACTCCCACCAGAATTGGCCATTAAGCTCTGCTTACAACAGTGTAAAGCATTTTCAGCTTGTACTGCTAAACATCTTAAAATTTCTTACACAAATTCCAAAAAGCTCCAATAGTTTCTGAACCACATGGTCAGGTTAGATACACCAACAACCCCACTCTCGGTACCAATATCTGTTTTAGTCAGCTTTTTCACTGCTGTGACTAAAGGACCCAACTACAACATTTGTAGGGGAGGAAAAGTTTATTTAGGGGCTCACAGTTCAAGAGGTCTTAGTCCATAGACAGCAGGCTGTGTTCCTTGGGGCTCAAGGTGAGGCAGAACATCATGGCAAGAGAGTATGAGAGAGGGAAGCAGCTCACATGATGGTCAGGAAGCAGAGGGAGACTCCACTCTTCAGATACAAAATATATACCCCCATAGACAAGCCCCAGTGAACAATTTCCTTTAGCCACACCTTACCTGCCTCCAGTTACCTTCAGTTAATCCCATCAGAGATTAATTCACTGATCAGGTTAAGGCTCTGGCCCAATCATTTTTCCTTTGAAACTTCTTGCATTGTCTCACACATGAGCTTTTGGGGGACACCACATCTAAACCATCACAAAGACCATCCTTCTTCACCTCTCCATCTACCCTAGCAGGGCTCGAGATGTTGACCCAGGCTTGGGCCCAAGTTCTAGGACATTCCTGAGTGAAGCTTAGATTCACAGTGAGAGACATGGCCACCAAGAGATAGCTAGAACCCACACCCGGAGAAGGCAAATAACCTCTCCAAATGTTACTCATCAGCAGCATCCTAACTGTCCCACTCCAGTGGCATGGCCTTGAAAATGGTTGCCACTCCAAGCTTGGTTCTGCCTCTTGGCCCACCCAACACTCTTCCAGTAAAGCTCCATTCTGCGAGTCAGTCCATTTGGTTTAAGTTGATTTATCCCAGGCTCTAGTTATTTGTTCAATGCCCAGAAGGGGAGGTGGGGCTATCCCTGAGGACAGCCAACATGGTCTTAAAAAGCACTGATCGCACTTGAAGCCTGTGCATAAAGATAAAGCTCAAGGCTTTATCTTCTAATAAGTGAGAGCAAAACTCTGGGGAACTCCAGAGTGTTGCAAAAGAATATGGGGCTCAAGATTCTCAAGTCCAGATATCTCCAACCTAATGTCAGGGCCTCAGTCCTCTCTATCTGAACCCAGACTTATGTTTGGCCAGCTCAAGAAGAAGAGAAATTATATACAACCTCTGTGGATGTCAGTCCTAAGGGAATTGGTTCAAGGGCAACAGAAGAGTAAACTGGACAAGAGAGATTGGTTGATATGAGGATATTCACTCATAACAGAATTTAATATGCCGGGTGCGGTGGCGCACGCCTGTAATCCCAGCACTTTGGGAGGCTGAGGCAGGATGATCTCGAGTTCAAAGCCAGCCTCAGCAACGGCGAGGCACTTAGCAATTCAGTGAGACCCTGTCTCTAATAAAAATACAAAAAAGGGCTGGGGATGTGGCCCAGTGGTCGAGTGCCACTGAGTTCAATCCCCGGTACCAAAAAAAAAAAAAAAAAAAAAAAAAAAAAAAAAAAAAAAAAAAAAATTAACATGCTAGAAAGGGCCCCAGGATGATTTCAATGACTCTTAGAAGCTTGGATAAAAGCAATAGCTTGCTTTTTAAAGAAAGTACTGATGGAAAATGATGTCAGAAATTTCAAGGCAGACTGTGGAGTAAAAGATGTGCTGCCTCGAAGCAGGGCTTCCCAGGAACAATGGTGTGATTGTATCTTGAACAGCAAGGGCCAGAGAGTAGCACTTACCTGCAGCAGCCCCTTCTTCAATGTGGGTGTGATTAAAATCATAGGCTATGACTTCAGATAAGAGGAAAAGAGGTGGGTATCCTAATGTTCAGAGATTTATGGAATGGAGATCTCCGATAGAAAAGGTGTTCCTAGGGGAAAAATAGATGGAAACCATTGTTGTTAGCTTTGCATGGCTGTGACCAAAAGACCCAACAAGAACAACTTAGAGGAGAAAAAGGTTATTTTGGCTCATTGTTTCAGAGGTTCTGTCCATGGTTGGCTGACTCCATTGGTCTGGGCCTGAGATAAGACATAACATCATGGAGGAAGAGCATGGAAGGAAAGCATCTTGGGGCATGACAGCCAGGAAGGGGTCAGGGGGAGAGAGATGGAGAGAGGGGCACTCTACTAATGAGAGACAAAATATAAACCCCAAAGGCATGCTCCCAGTGAACTACTTCCTCCAGCCACACTCTACTTGCCTATAGTTACCACCCAATTAACCCATATCAGTTGATTAATCCACTGATTAGATTATAGCTATCATAAACTAATCATTTCACCTCTGTACAT
The DNA here is from genome assembly GCA_025594165.1 of Tamias sibiricus. Lineage (NCBI taxonomy): Eukaryota > Metazoa > Chordata > Mammalia > Rodentia > Sciuridae > Tamias > Tamias sibiricus. The sequence continues at coordinate 138,020,967 of CM046659.1, forward strand.
TTTTTAATTGTTTCACACATGAGCTCTTGGGGGATACTTTATATCTAAACCATAACACCTCATATCTAAACATCCTGGACACTGACTCTTATACATAACTAAAAGGGTCAAGAATGGATTCATATCCAAGTCAACATCAATAGATGCATGGATAAACAAAATGTGGCATATTCATAACATGGAATATTATTCAGTCATAAAAAGGAACACATGCTACAACACAGAATAACCTGGAAATATCATGTTAAATTAAAAGTCAGATAAAAAGGACATATATTGTGTGATTTCATTTGCATGGAATAGTCAGTCTTCTGGAAAATCCACACTAAGTAGAAGCTGGGTATTTTATAAAGAAAGAAGTTTGTCTAGCTCACAGGTTTGGAGGCTGAAAGTTCATAATCAGGTGGCCCCATCAATATGGCCTCTGGCAAGAGTCCCTTCAGGTGGCTCACATCGTAAGATGGCATCATGGAGCATATGAAACAATGAAAGATCCCATAGTAAGACCAGAAGCCACAGAGGGATGGAAAGGGACCAGTAACAACCTCCCAATAGGCCCCACCTGTTAAAGGTTCCACTACCTCACTGAGGACCAAATTCCCAGCACATGAAGCCTTGGGGGAATCATCAAAGTATATCCAAACCAAAGCACAAATAGCTTAATGGCTGCCAGGGAATTTTGGAAAGGATGAATTGAGCACAACTGCTAACAGGTACTGACGGTGTTTCTTTTTTGGGTGATGGATATGTCCTAGAATCATATAGTAGCAAGGATTGAATAACCTTGTGAATATGCTAAAAACCCCTGGATTGTACATTTTTAAATGGTGGATTTTATGTTATATAGATTATATATCAAGGAAGAAAGAAAGAAGTAAAGGAAGGAAGGAAGGAAGATAAATGGATGGGTTCATTGAAGGTTATGGAAAGCCATAGTCCTTTGTCCATTTTCTAGTCCTAAGCCAGTTTTCAGACTCAGAATCCATTGTCTAAAGAAGGGACTGGGTCCCCATGAGGATGAGCACTGTAGACAGTCACAGTTCCTCCCATCCTTCTCCAAAGGGGGCTATGACATTTCACTTGGTTAACCCCATCATGGAAAAAGGAATTAACAAGCCTTTTCAGGGTAATTGGGTATAGTCCAAGCTGATGTTGATATTCAAAGTACTATGATGCCCTATATGGGAATCAGGTAACAAGTGGATTTCAGGTCTGGAGCCATCTCATAATAGGCTTTTTGGGCTCAAGGAAACACCCAATCCTTGTGGCCTGGGTTCTTTAGTGTTTGATTGGACTGGACTTATTTGACGGATGGAAGTCTCTCTGAGTTTCTGCTTCTAGCTAAGAGAGTAAATAAAAAATGATATTATATCTGAGGGGTAGAGGTCTATCGGCAGGTACTGCTACCCTTGGTGGTTCTAGAGGTACTTATGTGGTGAACCCCATTACATCCCCCATTTAGTTCACTAGTGTCCAATTTAATTCACTATAGTTTGAATCAGCAGTATCTTCCCAGCAAAGACCACACAGATCATGGTGGATGACTGTGGCTACCACATACTTCACCATGGAGAAGCCTCAATTGTAGATGCTCTTCCATAGGAGTTTCTTCACTAGAGCAGATTAGTCCAGGATCCAGTAAGTGGTATGTTGCTGCAGATACAGTGAATGTCACTTTTTTCTCACTCTCAGAAGGAAGACCAGAAGCAGTCCTCATTTGTGTGTTGTAGACAAAAGCAATCACCCAGAGCTTTGCCCAGGATTGTGTTTTTTTTTTTTTTTCCCCCTACTCTGTTATACAGTCTGAAGGAAGGGAATAGGACTGTATGAACTCTCTGCCGAGCAGCACATTGGTCCATGGTATGTGATACCATGGCAACCAGACCAAAGAGCAGGAAGTGGCGCATACTGCTGATGCCATGGTAAGATATACATTCTCTGGAGGGTGGGAAATAAACCTTACAGAGATTCAGAGAACTGCCCCATTTGTAGTGTTTTAGGGACCTAGTAGTTTAGGACATGATGGGTTACCCCTTCAAATAAAAAGTGAGTTACCGCACCTTGGAATTTCTACTTCTAAGGAAAAAGCACAATGCTTAGTAGGCCTTTTTGGGTTTTGGAGGTGCTAGAGTTTGGATATAGCTTGACTTTCTCCAAAGGGTTCATGTGCTGGAAACTTGGTACCCAGCATAGTGAAGTAGGGTCTAGTGAGAGGACACAAGCTTGGCCCTCCTCACTCTGCTGTCCTGTCTTGCCCTATGATCTCTCCCTCTTGCTTGTGCTATTACCACCATGAAGCCTTCCATGGTGATGTCCTTACTAGAGCCAAGCTAATGTCAGCATCTTGCCCTTGAATCCTCAGAACTATGAGCTAAATAAACTTCTTGTCCGTATACATTAGCCATCTTGTTATTATGTTACTGGAATGGAAAACATACTAATAAATCCCTTGAATCTGTGTATCTTTTTTCTGACCTTTTAATTCTTCTCTAAACTTTTCTTTCAGAAGTCTCTCATAAAAGTATACAGCTATATATTTTTAAAAATCTCATTCAATATCTTTTTTAGCTGAACTCTATCTATAATTATTGATATAGTTGGATTTTAATATAGCCTCTAATTTAATGCTCTGTTTATATCCCAATTCTTTTTTCTCTTTGTTAAGAATGCATATTTCTTTCTTCTCTACTTGCTCTAATCTTTCAGTGAATACCATAGAGTTTTTCATATATAATTAAGACATATAATTACATAGTAATATATTCCAGGAATTCTTTTTTTTTTTTTTTTTTTTTTTTTTTTTTTTTTTTTTTTTTTTTTGTGGTTCCGGGGATTGAACTCAGGGGCACTCGTCCACTGGGTCACATCCCCAGCCCTTTTTTTTATTTTATTAGAGACAGGGTCTCACTGAGTTGCTAAGTGCCTCGCCATTGCTGAGGCTGGCTTTGAACTCGCGATCCTCCTGCCTCAGCCTCCCAAAGTGCTGGGATTACAGGCGTGAGCCACTGCGCCCGGCTTCCAGGAATTCTTTATAAAACTTTGAACTCAATACCTTTACCTTCTATCCAGATAGGACAAGGATGTTCAAATCCTTGAACTCCATAGAACTTGTGCTTGGCATATGTGTTTGCTTGTCTAGAACTTCAGCTCTCTTCTGGTTTTCTTATGTCCCCTAGACATTATTAATTCTGCTTTATATGATTAATGCTTGTTCTTATTTCCTCTCATCAGTCTTTTGTTGCAGTTTGTCCCTTCTTTCACCTCAAGCCTTCCTCTGAAATCACTTTCTTTCTGCCTGAAATACATCTTTCAGAACTTCCTTTCGGAAGAGTAGACTGGCAATGAACCTCTGCCAGGGGTGCTCTCTGTGGGGGATCTGAGTTTTCAGGTCTAGAAGGAAGTTTTTTTGTTTTTGTTTATGGGTTTGTTTCTGTGTTTGATTTCAGTGCCGGGAACTGAACAGACATACTTGGCAGGCACTCTACCACCAAGCTACATCCCCAACCCTAGTTTTCAGGTCCAGGAGGAAACCTCTCGGTGGAACACAAGGGAATTGGTGACTGGCTTATGAACTTCAGCTCCTTATGCTGGGGGTTGAGGGTTGGATTCAACTTCACTGGACCCAGCAAGATTCCAGGAACTGAGAACTCTGCCATGGGCCCTAGGACCCCTGGGAGGCTCCTAGGAAGTGTACCCAGCTTTCTCCAGTCCTGGCCTCCTGCCCAATCTGGTGTCTGCCTGGCCTTCCATGGTGGGCTGGAATCCAGTCTGAACTTTCCCTCCACCCCATTTTCTAGTGCCCCAGTGATAAAGCTCAGTAGGAAAACCAGCCAACAACAGGACATGGTGGCTGCCAGCTGGGCTTAGTACTCCCCTCTGCCTCGGGGCCCGTGGGGAGCTGGCAAGCTGCGGTGACTGGAAAACACACATTGTTTGGGGGCGTTGCGGATACAGTACAGATTATTTTTAGCAAATTGTTCTGACTTAGTGAAAAACCTGAAAGATAGTGTTGATAATCATCCCTATTTTAGTTCCGCAGATGGCACTGCTATAATTAGATGCTTGTTTCTGGGTGATTCTACTGTTCCTATAAGAAGACACCTTGCCTTGGTGCAGAAATATATCACCGAAGGTTGTCTTTATTTATTAGTTTGGGACTCAATCTTTTACTTTTTACCCCTAAGTATTAACAACATTTGTGAGAAAAAGTAAATGATTCACATGTCTCACAAGCTAACATTAGCCTGAAGATAAATGGGAGGTTGAGGCCCTCTTTGTTCTCTGATCCTGGTGACAAGCAGGAATTACCCACTGCTGCTGCCTTCTTCCTCCTCAGAGGTGTTTCCTGGGCCCAGAGCCAACTCAGGCTCCCTGTAATCTCATTTCACCCTGCACTTTCTTTCATATCAATGCTTTCCATTTGTAATTATGTATTTATCTGTGAGATACTTGGCCTAATGCCTGTCCCATCTCCTGAACCAGAAAACCTAGGGGTTTTCTATTCATGGCATGTCCCCAGCGCTTAGAATCTGTGAAATGCAAGAGCAAATGGAAAGCCACCACTGGAGGTGGGTGTCTAAAGAGCCCAGAGTCTCCGGCTCTCTTCCTGGTGTGCCCACTGCAGGCTTACTGCTGCAGGTCAAGTTGTTGGCCAGTATAGAGCCTGTCCCTGTGACTTCAGTTTTGTCATCCAAGTGGAATTAATAAAACAGGCCCAACACAAAGCATAGAGATATCATGAGAATTTATTAATGAAGATGCAAATGAGATAAGAAGACTGGAACTGGTGAAACAGATATGAGTGAGTGATCGCATTACTAAAATGAGAATTGGGATGGGTGCAGACAGGAGAACTGGAATTGCACTGGGAGCTGAAGAGTCTCGGGAACAGGTGTGTCTTTAAGGCTTATCACAACCACAGCCAAAATCACAGTCATGCACACAGTAGGCACCCAACTGGTGAGTCTCTTTCAACCACTGTGGAAGTCTGGAAGTCAGTCTTTACGGTGGTCCCCAATGATTCCAAACTCGGGCCTCACACCCTCATTTAGAATCCTCCTATGCTGTACCCAGGACCTGTAGAACATGGCAGAGATGTCTTACCTTCTTGGAGCTATGAAAAATACCTGAAATGATAAGTTTATAAAGAGAAAAGGTTTATCTTGGCTCACAGCTTTGTAGATTTCAGTCCATAACTGATTGGCCCTGACACGTTGGGTGCATGGTGGCACATCATGGTGTGGAGCGTGTGGCAAAGTAAAACCATTCACTTTATGGCTGGGAAGCAATAAAGAGGAAGAATCTGGGATCTCATTATCCCCTTCAATGACCCAAAGACTTCCCACTAGCTCCACCTATTACAATTTCTGCCACCTCCCAATAGGTCTAAGTGGGGACCAAAGCTTTACCACATGCACCTTTGGAGGACATTCAGGATCCAAACTCTAGCAAGAAGTGACAGTGAGCCACTTTCAAGTTTAAAGGCATTGTGCCTTCCTTCTTGGCTGCATTCACTATCTCTCCATTTCTGACTCTCTGTGATCACTTGCTCTAGGAGAAGCCATGCTGTGAGCAGACACGTTGCAATGCCCACGTGTTGAGGAAGAGAGGGTTCCAACCAACAGTCATGTGAGTGAGCTTCACAGCAGATTCTCCTGCCCAAATCCAATCTTCACAGAACCCTGGTCAATAGCCCGACTACAACCTCAGAAGAATCCTTGAGTCTCAGAACAACCAACTAAACTGCTCCCATATTTCTGGCCCTTGGAGACCGTGTGAGAGATGCATGTTGCTTTCAGTTAGATTTGGAGGTCATTTGTCACACAGTAATTGATAACTGAGACACTATCTAACCATGTTTCTGCCTCCTGGCGCTGCTGAGTTGCTTCTAGCAATCTACCTTCCCTTCTGCTTTCCATCTCTCTGATTCTCACTTCCTCCCTTCCCTGAAGACCAACCCTCTTGCCCTTGACCAATAGGAGCCACCAACAAGGGCCATCATAGATCCAGACAGAGAAAAAGGCAAAGCCATAGGGAGCAGATGCCAGGGAACTACAGAAACCAGGGAGACTCCTATCTCTGTTCCCTGGCCTGACGTGGAAACTTGATCTTGTATTCCCACTCCATGTTGCCTCACTCTTGTTTCTTAAGAGAGATGTGTCCTTCACACAACCCCCTGTCTTCTCCCTCCTTTCAGTCCCACCTCAAGGAAACCATGCCCCAACACATTTTCTCCAAGTTGTTCAAAGACCATCACTCTCCATCTGGGGTAATCTCTTCCATGCATCCCAGCACTTCTGGCTGGTATGCTTTTGGAGGACTTTGCCTACCAACATATCCAACTATTGTAATTTGGACAAGAGTTCACACAGAAGAGAAGGACTCCCACTGGTTCCCCACACCCAGGATTTCTGCCTCCAGGTCACCCACTTGAAATTTTTTCCATTTGCTGAATATCCCAGTTCCCCAGGGTTCCCTGGGTCCCCACGGCCTGTCCTGTCACATACTAGCAACAGCAGTGAGCACATGGTAAGAGTTTCCTTTCCTTTTCCGACTTTTTTTTTTTTTTTTTTAGAAAATTGATTCATACATGAAGTACATAGTCCAAATCTTTAAGCTCACAGTGTAATGTAGAGTTTCTTCTCTGCTTATCTCTCATTCCAAAGTCCTATTATCCAGGCAAAATCACTTTCTTTTTTTATTTGCTTCTGAAAAAGATAAGGGTTATATAACTATTTTCACTTATATTTTGATATCAGTTGTTGGCTTTCTATTATAATAGCAGAGAATTTGACAGCCATAACCCACTGTGTTTTCACTTTCCTCTTTCAATAATCCTAATAAATCTTTATATCATAATTTTTGGTTAAATAAATAATGAGTATTTACATGAATAGGACTATGAAATCATTTTCATTTCAGAGCCAGAAAGTATATGATGAGTATGATCCTTTTTCACGATCCATTCCCACTCCCAGCACCAGAGCTAAACGTTTCTTTTTACCATTCATTAGTTTTCACTGTCCTGATAGCTAGCTTTCCCCCAAAGCTCCCCTATTTCAGTCAAGCACCTATCAAATATTTCAAATTCTAACATATCAGATTATCTAGTAATTCTCCCTTCCCTGGAAGCCTCCCTTCTCGGCTTCATTTGGACTTTCTGTTGGACTACATCCCCTGTCTTCTTTTCTTTCTTGGTTTGCTTGCTTGTTTTGGTAAAGCACATCCTCTAGAATCTCCTAAGAAAAGATACACGTAAGAGAAAAATTCTAAATGTGTGACATGCCTAAAAATACATCTATACTACTTCATACAAAAAATATTTTGTTCAGATTTAAAAACTTATGTTAACATTTTAAAGGTACTATTCCATTGTCTTCTGTCTTTCAATGCTGCTATTATAAAGTCTATTGTCATTCTAATCCTTAAGCCTTATATGTGTTATACCTCCCACACCCCAATATCTAACTTATAGGACTTTCTCTTTATCCCTTATGCCTTCAGATTTCATGATGATACATCTTGGTGTGTGGAATTAATGTAATTTAGTATTGGTGGTGCTTAACATTTGTAGTCATCCATTAGTCACTAATTTTCTTGTATTGTTTCTTTGGAAGTCTCTCTCTTTTTGTTTTCTCTGTTCTATCCATTTACAACTCTAGATAGTAAGAAAGATGCTGAATCATGTAATTGACCTTCTGGTGGAATTTTATTTCTTATTATCAATCTCTTTGTCTTTTTATTTTTTTCCTGGAGATTGCTTTGATTCTATTAGATATTTCCATACTTGTGCTTTGCACCTTCTTCACCCTTTCTTGGATGCAGTATCCTCTCTCATTTCCCTGAGATTATGAGTGATTGGAAGTTCATTTTGAGCTCATCTTTGACTCCCTTCTCTCTAATTCCTCTGAGTGCCTTTTTCTGATTGTTGTTTGTTTTGCTCTATGATGGCAGCTTCACCCACATGTTCAATGATCCTTGGCAATCTGTGCATATCTAAGAGTACAGCACTCCAGAGCTCTTTGAAGTCTTCTTTTTGGTAGAGGAGTTGCACTAGAATCATTGGTAGAGCAGATTTCTTTGTAAGGCGACCTCCGTGAGTAAAATTTTTAAGTCTCTACTATAGGGGAATGTGTCCTGCCTTAGACTGCCAATTTCTTGGGAGTCGAATGAAAGAAAGGGCTTTGGTGGCTTTTCTTGATGTGTATTATCTTTCTTCTTATACCTTGACCCATTTTCAGTCTGAAATTTTACCCCTGCCTCTGCTTTCTGTAGTTCCTGAGTTCAGGGTCACTGCTCTTCAATTTTTCCAAAGAACAAACCTCCAGGTGTGTCTGAGAGTACAATGGAGAGACTGAGGTCCCATGGATTTCCCAATGAGTGAAGATCAACCCCTCTATTTTCACCCACTTCCCTACTTATCCCACACCCTGTAGTGTGAGCTATCTCAAGCTGCCCAGCATCTGGATTCAACTGGATGAATGGACTTCATTCTTCCTTGTCCCTGAAGCCCTTGGGTTCCTACCTTCTCTCTGCCACCACTTTGAAACTTCAGTCTACCCATCAGGAAATCAGGGATAACAGTATCTCCCCACTCTTGGGGTTGCTGTGAGGTGGTGGTGCCATTTGTTCTCAATTGAGAATCATCAGCGCAGTCCTTTGGGCAAGCTCTATCCCCCCAATATGGGTTATATTTTGCCCACACAGGCCCAGGAAGAGGAGCTGAACCCAGGGATGATATGACATGCTTATGCTGAGTGTGCAGAACCTGGGAAATCCATTCCCTGCACATGCTTTGAGCCTCTGTCTATTAGTGCATGACCCAGTCATCAACCTAAGTATGTCTCTGAGAGGATGTATGTGGCCTCTCTGAGACTTTGCTTATCCCTTACCTCTTACCCCTTCTTCCACATGCACAGAAAGAGATGTGCCCAAATGTAAAGTAGCAATAATAATCGTATGAGATGGCAGCTGAGACCTGTATGGCTGACAGTTTGAAAGGAGGAGGAGCAGGTTCTACACCAACACCATGTGCCCACTGAGTTTTCAAGTAACTTTTACCTGCCTTCAAAATTATTTCTGCCTTTAGTAAGAATAATTACTGGCATGATAAAGACATGGGTGTGCACTATTCAAGGGCAGGTGAGTTGCTTGGGGGTTTAACCCTTGAAAGGATACCAGGTGTCCCTTCTGCTGCCATAGGTTCCCAGTAGAGGGCGGCTCAGGTGATTTAACATGAACGATGAACAGGGTAGGGAACCAGGCCTGTGACTGTGACCGGATTCTCCTACCTCTTATCCCAGCCTAGGACTGTCTGAGCATGAAGCCACAAATGCTCAGAGGCCTGGCCAGATCACAGACTATACAATCAGACATGTGGATACAGTCACGTCATTCCCATGGCTGTGCCCTTCTTGGATTGTGTAACAGGGCTGGTGTGTATAATTCAGCTGGATTTCTGGGAAGACAGTGAGTCTGAGTGTTTTGTTTAATAACCAGGGCACCCATCAAACATTTGTTCAGAAAGATATACACTTAACTGTGCATCATGTGAAAGAATTAAAGCATTTGTCACAATCCCCTCTTTCTCCTAAGGGGAGTGTTGTTGACCTCAGGGATCTTGTCTCCCAGTCAGGGGAATGGATGTGGGAAAGGGCTGAAACTCTAAAGGAGGGAAGGCCTGAGACAACTGAGACCCTACCTGAGGTGAAGGGGCATGTATGGCTGGTGACAAGAGAGATCCACCCACACACACAGCGTGGAGCTGCTGCCCCTGTGCTTCATCTGAGAAGCAACCAGCCACAGTTCCAAGGACAGTGTAAAATGAGGCTCCATGGGTGCACCAACCAGCCCAAGGTTCAGAGCCCTGCCCTGCTGGAGTCTTCCCACTGGGGATCCTCACTGGATTTGGTCATCCCTCAGGGAACATCAGCAATGCCCAGGTAAGTGCTCACTAACAGGAGGAGGAGGAGTGAGAACATAAGTCAATTGCAGCAGAGTCTGTGCGTCTGGCTAGCTTTGCCTCCCTGCCCCATGCAGACCTTAGCTCAGGCAGTGACTTCTTGGCAGCTCAGTGACTGTGTTGTGGGTTCCCTTTCCAGGGCTGGTGATGCAGACTTGACCCAGGGAGCAGCTTGGCTGGGCTCACTCCCAGCCAGCAGCAGGCCAAGGTGGGACAGAAATGACTGTGGTATCCCCTAGGCATGGCTTTTACTGTTTAAAGGACCGAAGATGCTTAGAGCAAAACATTCAAATGAAGGGGACAATAGAATTAAGTTTTCCACCACCCACCCCAGGTCCCAACCCTTTCCCTGAATGTCTTAATCAACTTGATCCATAGACTAGGTGACTTACAAATAATGGATACTCATTTCTTACAGGTCTAGAAAGTGGAAGTCCCAGATCAAGTTCCCAACAGGGTCAAGTTCTGGCAAGGACCCTCACCCAGATTGCACATGGCCACCTTTTTGCTGTCTCCTCAAAAAACAGAGAGAGAGAGAGAGAGGGAGAGAGAAAGAGAGAGAGAGAGAGAGAGAGAGAGAGGGAGAGAGAGAGAGGGAACACAAGAGCACTTTGGGTCTCTTTTACAAGGGTCCTAACTTCATCATAGGTTCTGCACTTTGGGGACCTAATCAACTCCCAAAGATCGCACCTCCTAATATCACATCAGGGATAAGGAATGGGGATTTCTATTTATGGGTTTTAGGGGCCCACAAACATTCAGAGTATAATACCAGAAGAAACCTATGGTGCCATTTCCCACATTTTATGTATCCCTGCAAGAATTTCTGTGTTTCTGTACAACTGTACACACATATGCACACACTCACACAAGTAAGGGGAGCTATATACACATTTTCTGTCTTTTTATTTTTGAAATAATATACTTTGAAGATTGCTCCATATCATAGACCTAAATGTACCTTATTCTCTTTACTGATTACATGGTAATTCCATCCTACAGATGCAATGTGATTTATTTAATTAATATTATTGCTGGTGGTATTTGTTTCTGTCCTTTTATGATCACAAATAATGCTTCAATGAGTCTCCATGATAAGCATCCTCACGAAGGTGTACAAGCACACCTACAGGATGAAGTCCTAAAGTGGAAGTGCAGAGGCAGAACATTCATGTTTTTAATGCAGGTAGATGTGCCCAATGACCCCTGCTCCCTAATCTTGTCTCCCCAGCTCACTCATTCTGTTGCCATTACTGTAACAAAATACCTGAGGTTATCAGTTTTGGAGGTTTCAGTTCATGTTCCTTTGGCCCTGTTGCTTTTGGAGCTGTGATGAGGCAGAATATTGTGGCAGGAGCATGTAACAGAGGAAGTTGCTCTCCTTAGAGCTTCTGGGAAGCAAAAAAAGAGAGGAAGAGGAGGAGCTGGGGTCTCAATACCCTCTTCAGTGGCACAGCCTCAATAATCTAATTTCTACCCACTTGCCCCTCCTCCTAAAGTTTTTGCCACCTCCCCCATGGGAGGAGGTTTCACTCTCACCCCATGGCCTGGGGACAAAACATTCAACCCATGGGCTTTGGGGGACATTCCAAATTCAACCACAGCATTTGCACAGCAGCTATCAATGTTTGGAACTTCGTCAATCTGATAGATGGAAAGCAGAATCACTGATGTTTTCGTTTGCATTTATTTTATTGTAATGAAAGTAAGCATATTTTTTAAAGTTTGGAAGCATTTTCCTTTCCTGGGAAGAATTTCTATCTGTTGCCCATTTTCCGATTCAGTTGTTGGATTTCTCTCTTATTGATTTATAGCAGCCATTTGCCTTTGACATAAGTTGCATACATTATTGTGCAGAGGATAGAAATTTCATTCTTTTTAATGACTGCACAGTAATTCCACCTTAAGGATGGAATATTTTTTTTCCTGTTTATCATTTGTCTTTTAACTCTAATCAAGATGTTTTCTGTCATGCAGAAATATCTGATTCTTATCTGGTAGAATAAATCAATTCTGCTATTTAGAGCCTCAGAGTTTTATAACATAATCAAAAAAAATTCACCCCCTCCTCCAAGATCGTACATTTTTAAAATCACCTTTTACCAGTATTTTTATAGTTTCCCTCTTTTCCCATTTAAATCTTTGATCAATCTGGATCCTTCTGGAATTTATATTGGTCATGATAAAAGGTGGGCATTCACTTTTTTAATTTTTTTTAAAGATGGTTAGCCAGTTCACCAGCACTGTGTTAAATAATCCATCTTTCTCTACAGATTGAGATGTCACCTTTATCTCCTAAATTCCTATAGGTGTCTTATGAATGTCCACTGACCACCCATGGTCTTATGACAAGCCAGCAGACCACCAAGAAGCTGCCACTATTCCCAGCCCCAACAGTACCTCTCTCAGAGGCATCACTGGCCTTCAGTCCCAAAGTGTCTATTTAAGGCACCAGAATGAGCCAAAGATCTCCAAAAGAAGTTCCCAAGATGGGAAAGGCACCACTCAGGAGGGTGTCTATCATAGAGCTTTGCATCCTATGATCAAACCACAGTGCTCCCCAAATGGAACTGTCCCCTAAATTCAGTCCTACTCCCTCCCATCATAAGCAGGACTGCCCCCCCCCCTTCCAGATGCCCATGCAGACTGAAGAAAAGTCCACAGTTCAGTGTGAAGCAGGAAAGGAGGACATACCAGCTTTCCGCTCCTGGATCTTGCCAGCCCAGCTTTCTCTATCCTTGCCTGGAAGACGCTATCATTCTTGTGGCTATTTTGTGTGAGATCAGAGTGGAAAGATGATGGCCTGCCAACAGACATGCTGTGTGTGCTGGGAGGGTGGCACACTGTAGGGGCTTCACTTGTAAGCTGCCTGTCGTGGCCAGCCACGTCGCCACGGGAGGAAAACTCTCGGAGGCAGAGTAAAGCTATTACTACTTTTACTTCTACTTTCTTAGAGAGAGCTTAGAGAGAGAAAGAAAGATAGAGCTTGAAAAGAGAGAGATTTCTTCTTTAGAGAGAGAGAGAGAGCTTAGCTTTTAGAGCTTCTTTCTTCTTTCTTCTTTCTTCCTCGGGAGCCTCAGCTTGACTCTGACCAGGAATTACTTCTTCTATCTGGTTTCTCTTCTGTAACCGCTCTGCCTACATTCTGGCCGCTCTGATTCTTTTCTTCTTCTCCGACCCGAACTCTTCTTCCGACCGAGCGACTGCATGACTGAGTGAGTGAATTCATTCTTCTCCTGACTCCGACCACTTTCACCCGGTTATATACCTTTAGCTTTGCGGGTGCCTCACGTGCATTTACAGGTGCGTCACATACATACTTATTATCAGGTGGAACTTATGGCTTTCAGCTGACAGCAATAGCCATCTCCCTAATTGGGGCTCCTTCATTCACTTAGTCTGGGGAAGAAAAGCCTGAGCACTGGCCAAGAGTGGGAGCTGGCCAGGTTCCTGGGAAGGAAGAAATCGCAGGAGTGAATAGCATACACAAAGGAGCCAAGGCAGTAGACAGCAGGCATGGCAGGGACTGAGGACAAAAGCCCAGACTCCTCCCTACCACAGACCCGGTGCTGAGACCAGGGCCCAGCACACAGGGTGGAAGGGCAGGGCAGACAGGGCAGATGGTCTCCATTTGCATGGCCAAGCTGAGGAGATGCCTGGGGCACACCACCATGGTGCAGAGGCAAGAACAACACCCCATGCTGGGAGGTTGGGAGCTGGTAGAGGACGTGAGCAAGGGACCAGCCTCCAGGAAGTAGCCAGGCTCCTGCCTCCTGTTGGACTCAGGCTCCAATTCTGACCTCACAACTCTGATGTTTCATTTTCTCACCCATGAAATGGGGGTCACATTCTGTTTCCGACATTGACAAGGGTCCCCTAGCACCTCAGTGAGTCCTCTTCAGTATGTAATAGTGGAGGGCTGTGGCCAGCCCCACCAACTGCCAAGTCATACCCATCCACATTTATCCTTAGTCATATTTTCTAGTCACAGTTTACCCTCCATATTCTTAGGTTCCACAGTCATGGATTCAACCAACCACAGATTGAAAATATTTGGGGGGAAATTGCAATATTTACATTTTTCCTTGTTGTTCCCTAAATAATACAGTATAATAAATATGTCATTTTATATAAGGGACTCAAGCACCTTGTATTCTGGTATCTGTGGCGATCTGGCACCAATCCCCTACAGATATGGAGGGATGACTATACTTTACTAATTCAGTTCTCACCAATCTTTGCAGATTATTTCTCCACTACAGATTTCTGCACATCCTGTACCTGTGGCTTCCCGCATAAGCTAACTCCTGAAAGGTGAGCTCCATGACTTCTCACCCTTCTCACAGAGGTGATGATTAGCATGTGTCAAGTCCCTGACAAATGCTATGGCCCTCTCAACTGTCATTGAAAACCTGAAGAAGTGCCCATCTTCCCAGCCACAGTAAAGTCCTTGTTTACAATGTCCACCCCATCTGCATGGTCAGGGAGGCCTGGTGAAGGAGGACCTGGTACTGCTGCTCAGGTGTCTCAAATTCTCTCTGTGGCCCCAGCAAAGGGTTCACATGTTAGAAGGTCAGGAAGTGGTCATTTCTTACAGGGCTGCCTTAAATTATTTCAGCTGCACTAAAGTATTTCAAAGTCAGACCAAATAAACATTTGCATCTATAAAAGGCGAAAAAGGGTCATTTGAAATAAAGAAGAAAGCCTTTCCCATGTCCGGAGGGTGTGGCCAGACTTTCCAGAGAAGCAGCTGAGGGTTTGCTTTGGTTTTGTGTCTGTGCCAAGGCACATAGCTCAGCCCCCTGCTTTAGGAGGGAAGTATTTTCTTTTAAATAAAATGTGAGGCGACCTAAGTTTCCTCCCCCTGATTTGCTCCCTAATCACCCCAGGCCTCCTGCTGCTGTCAGGACCAAATCTTTAAAGGATTCTGTCTGCTTTTCATGAGAAGGCAACCATGACCAACTCGATGCTATCAACAGGTCAGACCCAAGGCAGGAGGAAGGGCGGTGCTCCCCAAACTCAAAGTGCCTCACAGCATCCTCTACATCCAGTGCTGATGGCCCCCTCTTCTTCTCTGAGGACACTCCCTAGCACCCTCCCTCTTCATGTTTGGCCTGTGCCCAGGAGACATGAGCCATACTTTTACTGAAGTCACCAGGATTGGAACTCTGTGGGCATCATGTTCTTTTCTTCTAGCAATTATGCCACTGTGGCTTAACTCCCATCAACTAAATTAAGCCTGAAGAGAGGGGACATCTGCTACACCTTCTGTGTGTTGTTGCTCTTTGGATCTTCACCCATTGCTGAGCTCCTGGACAACAACCACACAGACAGTCCTCACCCTGACCTCACCTGACTTACAGGTGCTCTCACACAGGTAGGGCACCCTGTCTATAATCATTCTACCATGTGCTCCTCCTGACAGCCCTGTCTTGGAAGAAGGTCTACACCAACACGGGAGGGGTTCCCTGCCCTGAGACGCCACCTCCAGTGCTCCTGCTCATTTCACTCATCCATTCAACCACAGGATTCAAGAGGGCTGATTAAACAGATTCAGGAACTTCTCCTATATACCTTACTCCTTTTCTCTGAAATAGAACAATAAATATAAAAATAAATGCTTAGAAGATCAAGACAACTAGGAGGAGTGTCACCAACAGACCAGACAGAATTTCTGGAAGACATAAAGCAGAAGGGATCTGACACATGTGAAGTCCAACAGAGCTAAGGAGCCTACAATGTTATACAGGTCAGGGTGTCATCTTAAACCACCCCCCCCAAGTCTGGAATTAGAGGGGATGCCAGTAGAGAAGGAATGAGTCATGTGACATGGGCAATTACTTGCAGGGTTACCTGAACAATTGGGATAGTGCCCTATTTACTGCCAAGATAAAGAGTGGGGCTGGGATGTAGCTCAGTGGCAAAGCGTCTGCCTTGCATTCGCAAAGCCCTGGGTTCGACCCCCAGTTCCAAAAAAGACAAAAAAAGAACCCCACCAAAAATAAAAATAAAAATAAAAAAAATAAGATTAAAAAATAATAACACAAAAAAAAAACCCTGGGGCTGGGGTTGTGGCTCAGCGGCAGAGCACTCACCTCGCACGTGCGCGGCCCGGGTTCGATCCTCAGCACCACATAAACATAAATGCATTGCATTGTGTACAACTAAAGTAAATAGATAAATATTTAAAAAAAAAAAAAAAAAAGAGTGCAGCATTAACACTGAGACAAATTTACCAGGAAAGACTCCATAGCAAATTGTGGCCAAACTATAGCCAAAATAAACCTTTTTTCTTTATAAGTTGATTATCTCAGATATTTATTAAAATAATAGGATGCTAACTAACACAGACAATTGGGAAAGCTGTGTAACCCACCCTCTTAAAAATGATAAAGGGTGCTGGATGCAGTGGTGCACACCTTATAATTTCATCTACTGGGGAGGGGAGGTCAAGGCAAGAGGATCAAGAGTTTGAGACCAGCCTTGGCCACTTAGTGACACATCTCTAAAAGAAAGTTGGAGAGAGAAGGAAGGAAGGGAAGGAGATGATGAAAGGCCCCCAGGAGTGCATTCGCATATATGTGTTAAATCAATTTCTGCTTTAGAAGAAGTTCAAATAGAGAAAAATGTTTAAATATTTGTTAATTTATTAAAAATAATAATGGCATGCTAATTCAAATAATACTTACAAAAATGACTACGTTTTTCTAAAAACGTTTTAGTTAAAAGAGTGACATCGTTTGGTATTTTTGAAAATCTCTCCAATGTCTGGCTTAATAGCCAGCTAGATTTTCATATCTGCTTCTGCTTCCAAGCTGTTGTGATATCACACATCATGTAGACTCTAGAAAACTCCACTGAACACCTATGAGAAAATAAAGTCTTTGTGTTCCTATTAAAATAGTTTTGACTTTACAGATACCTTTAAAAGAGGTACAGGAACCCTAAGGGTCCATGGATCGCACTTTGAGAACCACTGTTCTGACACTCATTCACAGATGGGATTGGACAATCAAGCATTTGAAAAAAAAACATCAGCATGCAGAAGAAGAGCCAAACTGAACCTTGGAGAACACAGGATGATACAGGAATCAGAAAAGGACCTTAAAATTAGTCTAATTAACACCCTATAAGAGGTTCGATAAGATGTAAGAATCAGGCACATGGCAAGTGGACATAGAACAAAAATAAAAATAAATACTTTCCCAATATACCAAGTAGGAAATGGCATTTCCAATAGGAATGAATAGCATAAACAATCCAGGCATAAACCTAACCAAACTTCTGGAGGACTTACATACATAAAGAAAATTTAAGTTTGTAAAAGGGACATTAATTGAGAGATACATTAGGCTTCTTTTGGGGACCTTCAATATTATGATGAGGGCAGTGATGTGAATTGCACAGGAACCAGCCCCCTGATTATACTGAATTGGGTTGGATTTCTGTCATAGGCATCAAGAGCTGCAACTAATATAGTCTATAGGGTGAATGCTGCTCCAAGCAAAATAAAAAGACAAGTGATTGACAATAAGAAAAATATTTTTAATACATATTATAGTCAAAAGGCTAATGTGCCTAATATATAAAAATCCTGCAGAGTCATGTGAAGAAGATTAAAAAACCTTAAAGCACAGAAAGGTCACCGAGACCTCACTAGAAGTGGCTACACAAATGGACACTAGTCATCTTCTGAATCAGTTGGGGTATGGCTCAGCAGCTGTAACAAGGAAACCCAATAATACAGAGGCTAGAACCAACAGGTCTTTTCTGTCTCAGGTTTTCCAGAGAAACAAAACCAATCAGAGGTATTTATTTACATATTGTCTTGACTTGGACTTACAATTTTCCAACTTGATGATGGTGCCAAAATAACACACATTGAGCAGAAATCACACTTTGCATTTTGATCTTTTCCCAGACTAGTACTGTTCAGTACAGTTCTTTTGTGAGGCTGAGCAGTGGAAGTAAAAGCCACAGGTCTCAGTAAGCTCAAAGATCACCAAGGGAGATGACTGACCCTCTATAGTATGCTCTATTGCTAAACACTGATGTTTGCTAAGTTAGGTGTATCAAATGCATTTTGGCTTAAATCAATGAGCATCTGTTTTTATAAGATAAAGAATACCCTTCCTCATTTGTAATACTCTACAAAATGTTTACTGAATAAAACCTCAAAGTGATATAGAATCTTTGAGAATAAAAGAAAAAACAACTAATTTTAGAGAGTCTTGAATCTTAAGCCCTCCCCTAGGGTACTACTCTATAACAGTTGGGCTGCTGCCAAAGCCAAAGAACAGAACAGAAATGGTTCCTGTCAGAAATTGCAGGCCCAGAACAGAAATGGTTCCTGTCACAGGTCTCCTTCTACTCTGTTGATGAGGGCTTTGTCCTAAGGACAGGCCTAACTGCAAGGCAGGCTGGGAAATGTAGTCCAACTCTGTAGTGTTTGCCTAGCTCCAGATTTGTTGTCCTAGAAGGGAAAATGGATTTTATCTGTAGTAAGCAGCCTCCATCCTCTCCTTCCTAGTAATAAGCAAATGTAAATAAAATCCATTTCCTTTCCTTTTCCCCTCATCAAATGGACAAAATTTAAGTTTTAGAACAACAAGCTATATATAACAGGAGGACTCTCATAGCAACAACTACAAAAAAAGGATTTCACTGTGAGATTTTATTGCACTCAAAGAATTTTGAGGATGTTTGAAGAATAGCTTTAGAAAAAATGAGCAAGGATCAATGGTAGAAACAGGCAGACTCAGAAACTTTGGCCACCATAGGACATGATGCCACAGCTGGACAAGGCTACAGAAAGTCAATGCCACTAGCATCACTCCGAGTACATTCTTCTTTTCCTGGTTTTGGAAGCCCAGGGCCCTGGGGTTCTCTGCTCAAACTGTTTTTGATAGGGTATCCAGCTGGGGTTCAGGTTCTTAGTGTCCTGAACAAAGAATTGAGCAAGACACACAGAAGCAACAGGCAAAGTACAGATTTATTGAAAGTGAAGGTGAAAGGTAAAACAGAGTGGACGGGAGGGGGGATGGAGAAAGAGTCTGATGGAGAGAGAGTGAGTTTGGAAATTCTTACATGCTGGACTATGAAGCATTATCTTCCCTATACAGACCTGATTGAAGACCTTACCCCATTTGTTCCCATTGGTTACCTTATGGTACCTAATTAGAATACTGTCCAATTTCCCCCCATTGGTTGGTTACTTTAGAATACTTAACTGGAACACTGTCCACTTTACCCCCTCTGGTATTTTAGAATATCAAACCTGTGGTAGGTGCTATTATGGGCTGTAAGTCCTCAGAGGAGGGAGTTGTCATGGTAATGGGACTTATCTTAAACAGAGACATAATGACTCATCTCCCTGTCTTGTCCTCCAGCAACATTTTTCTTGTACCCTGCCTCTGACATCTTGATTTCCCTGAACTCCTACCTAACAAAGCATCACCTTGTCTGTGTGGGCCTCTGCCCCTGTCTGGGAACTTCCCTCTTCCACAACTCCTGACCTAAAAGAATCCAAAGATACTTGTTTGTGGGGGTAAGGATGAGGTCAAATGTGGAGCTTAGATCTGCAGGCTGGATGCAAGACCCCTACTGTTTTGGAGGGTTTTGTTAATATCCATAAAAATCTCAAAATGTTCACTTAGCCACCAGTTCCTCCTCTAGGAATCTTTCCATGGTTGTAGAAAATAGCATATTCTTAATGGAAAAACAATGCATAGAACAATATGCATAGAGGAGTGAGAAGCCTAGTTGTTACTTTATGGGCTCTGGAACCAAGCTCATATCCTGACTGTATTACTTAGTAGTTTCATGATCTTTGGCAGGCTACTTAACCTCCCTGTGCTTCAGGCTTCTCATCTGAAAAATGGAGATGATGGTAATAAACCTTAAAGAGTTTTGTGAGGATTAAGTGAGTTAACATATGCCAAGTGCTCAGACTAATGGCCTGGCATTTGGTGGACACTCACTACCCATTAGCTCTTATCATATACTGACTCCATTTCTGTACAAAGCATGTTAATATGCATTTTTATTTGTTGATATGTGCCCAGAACTTAACACATACAACTACAATGTGAGGATGAGTAAGGAAAAGGAGGGTCAATATGAATGCCCTTTTGTGATGGATCTATTTATAAATTCTTCTAACAAGTATTGACATATAGGTAGGTAAGGTAGAAAGTACATAGAGAGGTGAACAAGAACTGAACAGGTAGAACCCCTGTCCTGGGACAGGGGATTTTCCCTGGACTTTTCCAGGTCTGATGCCAGTCAGTGAGGTCTCCGTACTGCGCTCAAAGGGACCCAGAGACAAGGAAGGAGGCCTCAGGACCGGGGCTTGCCAGTGTCAGGCCATGACATTCAGCATTAGCCAACCTGCCTCTTCCCTCCATACTGCTCCACTAGGCTGTGGCGCCAACCCTAGTAAACACAGTCATTTGGTGAACAAGTGCTCTCATCTAAAAATGAACATGCTTGGGGGCAGGTCCAGGCTCCATTAATTCAGCTCAGTATGAACAGTTTCCCTGGCAATGGGGCTTTAAAAAAAAAAAAAAAAAGGCAGCGGTGGGGCACTGAGGGCTGGGGAAGGTGGGGTTAGTGCAGCATGAGCCCTGAACCCCCTAGGCCTAAGAGGCGGATGTGCACTTCACCCATTTCAACATTTCCTCCCCAGCTGGCCTCGGCCCAGGAGAGAGGCCGGGGCGCGGTCTCCCTCCTCCTTCCCCTCGCCCCTCCTCTGCCTTTCTCTTCCCCTTTCCCTCTCTCCTCCCTTCTTCCTCCTCCTTTCTTCCGCCTTCATTTCTCCAGCCCTTCCCTCCTCCTAGGTTCCTTCCCTCCCCATCCCTCGCCCCCTCCTCCCGGGGCGCTGTCTTCATCTCCCGGCCCCCGCCCCGGAAGCCGTGGCTGGCGCCGCGGGGCGGAGAGGGTGCGGGGTAGCCCGGTGCGCCCCGCCCGCGGGCTCGCACCTGCTTGGCGGCGGCCGCGTTTATTCTCGGCCTGGGGCTGGAGAGGCGGGAGGGAAAGTGGGTCAGCGCGGGGCCGCGACGGGGCTGCTGTTGTGCTTGGAAAGGGCCCCGGCTACAGGAGGCCTCTCCCGGGCGCAGCAACGGGAGGCTCCCCCGCGCGACACGCCGGGCACAAAGGGGCAGGCCAGCCGCCGCCTGGGGGCGTCGGGCCGGCTAGGCGAGGCCGTCGGGCACCGCACCGCACTGGCTGTGCCCCTTCCTGACCCAGGGCGCTGGGCCTGCCTCGATGGTCTCCGGATCCGCGCTGTGCAGGGGCCGCACAGCTGTGGGGAGTTTGGAGCGGAGCCTCTGGGGTGGGGTGGCGCGTTCCGCACGGGGCTTATTTCTCCGAGTGACGTCTCCACGTTATGGTACCTCCCAGCCCAAGTCCGCAGGCACCCACCGCTCCCGCTCTTGGTCAAACCCCGGGCTTGGGTCTGAGTGGCTCCATTCTCCTGGCGCCAACCCCGCCGCCCCACCCTGCCCCCTAGTGTCCGCCACAGGTCTCTGCAACCTTGAGTCTGCTTCTGGGAACGTATTTCTGACACCTGGGATGGGTGTCTGAGCTCTGTTCAGAGTGGGAAGTGGGTAAGGGGTGTTGGCTCTGTTCCAGGGAAACCTTTTGAGGGAACCATGCCTGTATCACCCGATGCCTCGCTACTCCTTGGCAGTGCTGGCCGTGGCTCTGCTGAGATCAGTTTACGCTCTCCGTGTTCACCTTGTGCCCTTGTAATCTTGGAATGCCTGCTTCTATGGGCTGACAGGGTCTGGCTGCAGATTTCACTATCCTGGAGTAAGGACTGGCCACACACAAGAGCAGCCAGGGGGTGGGGACTTTCAGACATCTGTCCCTGAGTTCCCTTTGGCAGTCCTCCACACATGGACCCGGGCAGTGGTGTGGGGGCCAGAGGGCCTTGTCCTGTAGCACTCCATGGTGGAGACAGGTCCTAACAACTCTGAACTCTCCTGCTTGGGGCTCCTGCTGGAAAACCTTTCCCACTGTCACCTGATAAATGTTTCCCCTTATCCCAGAAACGTTCCAAATCTCACTGGAATGCTTCCCCATCTCCTGGCTTCCTAGCACAGTCTTCAGTGACCCGCTGACATCAGCCTCTTTGCTGATTGCAGGAGGTCAGCTTCTTTTCACTGGGCTGAGCTGAGATTCAGTCTGTGAAAAGGAGGCTCAGAGGAGCTCAGGGGCTGCCACATTCTCACTCCAGGTCTGGGAAGATTTTTCCCTGGAAGCCTATGTTAGCTGTGTCAGCCTTCATATGTTTCCCTGTGTGTACTCAGCAGCAGCACCTGGCTCAGTGGGCACTAGCAAGTGTTTGGTTCCCCCCTGGGCTTGTAGAACGTCTGGCATTAGCCTGGAAGCCCTTTATGTCTGCTATAAAGGGACAGGGGAGTGCCCACAAGCTTCCCAAAGTGGCAAGATGGGAAGGTGGGGTACAAGGGAGAGTGGGAAGAGTGACATTTTCCAGCCCCTGGGGAAGCAGAGACCCAGGCAAAGTGACTCAGGTACTGCTCTCCCTGGCATGAAGGTTTTCAGTTGGCCACGGTTGCAGACGAAGAGGACATCCTCTGTGCCCTCATGCTTCTCCCTGGTGTGGGAGGGAAGAAGGGTCATCACTGCCTACTCCAGGCAGACCTTCTGCCCGTAAGAACCAAAGTCAACTAAGCATGGATACTCTAGGGTGAAAGGAACCATAACCCCATTGAGTCCAGAACCCCTAACCTCTTTAGCAATCTCATCTAGGGACCCCTTGCCTTGAAAATTCATGTTAAATAAATGGCAAGTAGGAAAAATCAGTGAGTTGTGAGTGTGATCTGCAGAAACTAAAAACTCAGGGATTTGGAGTCCTAGAGGCCCATCAAGGGAGGGAGAATTGGGGTTCTCCACTCACCCAGGAGTCTTCCACATATTACAGTGA
The DNA here is from genome assembly GCA_025594165.1 of Tamias sibiricus. Classification (NCBI taxonomy): domain Eukaryota; kingdom Metazoa; phylum Chordata; class Mammalia; order Rodentia; family Sciuridae; genus Tamias; species Tamias sibiricus. Next base: position 138,043,877 of record CM046659.1, read on the forward strand.
CCTGCAGGGCTGGCTTTGAACTGTAGCCAGTGCTGCCAATTTCTGACCTGGATAACATGCAGGCCTCACTAAGCTCTGCCAGCTGGCTCCAAGGCTATAGGATTTTAGACCAATCATCAAACATAAATACAGAGCGCTGTGTGTCCTCTCAGTAAACACCACTCCCAAGAGAAGGAAGACAGGGGCCCTGCCAATTTGGTTATGCAAAAGATTGCAATTCATTTTAGCTTTGTTGTATTGGTCTTTTTGGTCATAGGCCCAGTTATCACCTTCTAAAATCTTCCTCCCTCCTCCTAAACTCCAGCTGAGTTCTAAGGTTCAGAAGTTCTCAGGGAAACAACACTGGATATGAAGACCTGGAAGCTTTTTATTAAATAACCCTCTTTAATGTCTGCTTATGGTCAGGCGCAGTCTGCAGCTTCACATAGCAATGTCTGATTAAACGAAGCCCAGCCTGTCCTGGGGCAATAGACAGATAATTGCAGTGTTTAATTTCCCCATTTGATGAATAATGAAAGCTTTGCTCATTTTGTATGTGTGGGAAAGAGACAACTTTAATATATTTGGACTTGAAGGCGAGTTTTTAGTATTGCTGTGCTGGCACACTATAACACAGCCTGGGTTATCTCTGTTACCATTACTACACACTTTTGAAAACAGAACAAGCTTTTGGTGCAAAGCAGAAGAATGAAGGGTTAAAGGGAGGTATTCCCTGTCTGTCTTTTATGTGATGTAATGCACATACATGGCAGAACAAATATTTCTTCCCCAAACACTAGATAAGCAATGCATCCCATAAATGAAAATCATTTGTCATCAAAGGTTTCACCACTTTCTAAAGTCTTAGACCTGGCACAAGCCTATTCTCAAACAAGAGAAGAAATTATTCCCACATATACTGCTTCTTCTATATAACTTTCCTGGTTCTGAGCATTTGGGGTGATGGAATGGGCCTGGCCCAGAAGTCAGGGAAGCTCTGTTCAGCAATAAACTCTGCTATGACTTGACTGTGTTACACTGCAGAACTCACTTTTCCTTCTCTGTGTCTCAATTGTTTTATCTGTTAATAGAAGAATTACCTCTCTTCCCTTCCCCTCAATTCCTCATCCTTCCTTTTTTCTATTATTTCTTTATTGTGGAAATTTCCATTTCAAACATAAACAAAAGAGAGAATAGCAAAATGAAACCCTAACCAGCTTCATTAATAATTAACATATAACCAAACTTATTTCATCTATACTTTATTCAACCCACCCCCAGCAGCAAATCCCTAGCCATCTGTAATTTTTTCTATACATACTTCAGAATCATACTATTTATTGCTAGTGACTTGAAATAGCAATCATTATTAGCTCATGATTCTGTGGGTGGACAATTTGGGTTGGGATCAGCTGGATGGTTCTTCTGTTAATTTTGTCTGGGTTCTCTTATGTGGGTGCAGTCAGCTGGTGACTTGACTGGGGTTGAACTGCATTTACTGGCCTAAGTCACACGTCTGGCCATTGGGCAAGGTGTCTCACTGGTGCACATGGCCTCTGCAGCTGGCTAGCTTGAGCTTGCTCCCACAGTGGTGGCAGCATTTCAAGAGTTCTCAAGGGCAAGAAAAGGCAAGCCTCAATGTACAAGTACCTTTCAAGCCTCTGCTTGCATCATGTTTGCTAATGTCTCATTAGCCAAAACAAGTCATGCAGCCAAGCCCAGAATTAATGTGGGAGGGGATATGCAAATGACAGAAAAGGAGTAATCCATTGGAGCCCATTACTGCAGCAGAGTACCACAAGAATGTATTTCTAAAAGGTAAGAACTCTCCCTGTCTTTTTAACATAACCACAGTTCCATTACCACAGCCTACAAAATTAACTACAAATCTTTACTATTGACAAATCCACTCAACATTTAGATTTTCCCAATTGTCACATAAATGTTTGGTTTTATATTTTTTATACTTGCTTGGTTTAAATCAGGGTGCAAATAAGCCCACAAGTTGCATTGGATATGTCCCTTAAGTACATTTAAATATTATGAAGATATAGAGGAAAAAGAAGAGTCAGACTGTTTCTCCTACTCTACTCTCACAACATAGATCACTCTGACATCAGATGTATGGGGAGTTCTCCCCACTAGCAAGCAGTCAGTCCTGCAATGGACACCAGCTGGATCTCCTCTAATCTAATTTGGTTGTGACACTATTTCTACCTAGAACAAGGTCAGATTGTCAGACCCCAAGACTGACCATTCCCCAAGGCCACTGTAGACACCAATAGAAAGCCCCAGGTTGTTTTACCTGCACTTTGACCCATGGGTTATACATAGGGCTCCCACAACTCCCTTCTTAGCCTCAATTAACTTGCTCAAACATTTCACAGAGCTCAGAGAAATGCTTACTTAAGTTTATCATTTATTATAAAAGATATTACAAAGAACACAGATGAAGAGATGAAGGGCAAGGTGTGGAGGGAGGTGCATGGACCCTCTCCCAACATGTGAACCTCTACACGTTCCTCTACCAATGTTGTCCTTTTGGGGTTTTATGGAGGCTTCATTACATAAGCACAATTTATTAAATTATTGGCCATTGATAATCAATTCAACTTTCAAACTCCCTGTTCCACCTGCTGTTTGGAAAAACATGGCCTGGGCTTCTTGCTTATCCCAAACTGGCTTTTCTGCTCACCTGAAAGGAGGCATGGGAGCCACAATGCCAACTCCCTGTTCCCCTCTGTTATGGTTTGAATGAGACATCTCTTAAAAGCTCCTGTGTAATGCAAGAATATTCAGAGGTGCAACTATCAGATTACAAGAGCTGGAACTTAACCAGTTCCTCCTAGTTTGAGTGTACTAACTGGATGGTAACTGTAGGCAGGCGGGACATGACTGGAGGAGTGGGTCACTGGGGGTGTGCTCTGGAAAAGTTCATCTTCCTTCCCTCTCTCTCCCTGCTTCCTGGATGCTGTGAACAGAGCAGCATTCCTCTGCCATGCCCTTCTGTCAGGATGTTCTGCTCCACCTTGGGCACAGAGCAATGGAGAGGGCTGACCAAGGATTGAACCATGAAACAAAATAAGCTTTTCCTCCTCTACATTGTTGTTGTCAGGTATTTTGGTCACAGTAACAAAAAGCTGACTCGTACACCCTTCTCCACTGGTGCCTACAAGCTCTCATAAACTGCGTGTCCGAGATTCAAGTTCTCCCTTGTGAATTTCACATGACAAAGTGACTCAGAGGAACTCACTCAGTATCATCATCAAGGGTTGGAGGGGCCCAGGTTAGCAATCCTAAAGTAAAGAACAGTTAGCACCAACAACCCAGTGGAAAGACTGGCTTGATTGCAAAATCCTTGAATGAACCCACAGTCCCTTTTAATAAGTCCATTTCTCCCCAAATGCTTTTCTAATCCATAATATAAGATGATTTATCTTCCTTAGCAGAGTAACAGAGAGGAGACAGGAGCATGAGCAAGCAACCATGGGACTGATGAGGATTGGGCCACTTTACCTTAAGGAGGTTTGGTTCTCTGGAGAAAAATGGTGAGTGTCCCCTCAGTGGTGTTAGGGTGAAGTTAGAACAAGATGATAGACAAGGACACCCATGTCCCCACTTGGTTTGGTTTAAATCAGTTTTGCATAGCACTTTAGGGATGGGCTTCCTATGGCCTCCATGGCTTCTGCCCCCTGTATCCTAGTTTATTGCATCCCTGCAAGGATCTCCTGGCATCCAATGGGAGCAAACCAAGATGGAAAAGTTCATTGCCACCAGGTCCCTTGATCTTTTGGTGTTCTGTCTATTTGGTGGTGGTAGTGGTGGGGGGAATGGTGGAGGTGGGTAGGAAGGGAGAGTGGTACACACAATGTGAGTGCCAACATTCATATCCAGGTCGGGGGGAAGAGGCAGATTCCAGCTAGAAGCTAAGCACAGTGTGACATGGACCACTATGTCCATGAGCAACATGGGGCTTCTAGCTGCATCTAGACTTTGCAATAATACTACAAAGTAGATGCTCCAGTAAACCATGCAGAAAGTCTACACAGTTTGGTGCTGGGTGGGTTTGGGTTTTGGTCTGATCACCTGTCTCCCCACAGGTTGGTAGATGGAGTTGATGTTACTCTGGCCAAAGGCTATCTGCCTAGGGGTCCCAGGAACTCATGGGGAACAGTCCATCCCAGAACCTCTGCATGTGAAGGAGTTTGTAGGGCCTGTGGGAGGGGAGGGGAGGTCAGCTAAGAGTAGAGGGAGGCAGGGAGATGAGAAGGGCTGAGGCTAGAGCTGGGACAGAAGAGATTCAAGACCCAGAAAATGAAGGCGGGGGAAGGGGATGCTGTTACTCTACCACCTTGAGTCACTGAGCCAAAACAATAATCAGGAACCCCCAGCTTCAACTCATCCAGTGTTCAGATCTTCCTAGAGACAAGACACCACTGATCTCTGAAGAATAAGGGGCCTCAGGCCCCTAGGACAGCATGTCCTGGCCTGAGCCCCTCTGAGAAGTGGCAGCATAGGATGGTGTCAAGGGCAGCCAGTTTTCAGACCTGGCTTACCAGCTGGGCTCTGAAACAAAGGGCCTGGTGACATAACCTGGGGCAAGTCCTGAAGTCAGAGGTGTCGCTCACTGCTCCTGTGAATGGAAGCGGAGGCCCAGGGGCACCCAACTTGCCAGGCTGAGCCAGGGTTCCAGGGCTTCTTCTGCATGAATGGGGCCTCTCCTTTGCTGTGGAAATCCAATTCCCAAGCTCCTTTTCCCCCCAAAAGACTCTGGGCAGAAGTATCTCCAGGACAAATACTGGTTCCTTCCAGGCAAGAAACTCCTAGCACTGACTTGTAAAGGAAGGCTTGGCAGAAAGTGGCTGACAGTCCCCACCTGCTGGTGATGGTGTGGGCAGATGGGAGGTCCTCAGAGATTCCAGTCAACAAGCCGGACCCCTGGTGATCCCCAGGGACAGCCAGTATCCTTGTCCTTGTCCAGAGTTCTAGTGTGGTTGGTTCTTTCTCTCCTTTAAATCCCATTGCTTCGCCAATTACAAGGAGACACACACACACACACACACACACACACACACACACACACACACAAGAAACCAGTGCCAATTTGCTCAATTTTAACCGCTCCTGAGTTATGCACTTTCTTTGTGGAAAGAACCCCCAAGAAGCTGTGTTCTTATTATTTGTTTCTGAATATTCTCCGCAAGCATGACACTGTGGGAAGAGACCCAGAGAGCAGGGGGAGCTGGCTCCATGTCTGAATCACAGGGTGAAGACAAGTGGGGGTCTCCACCACATTTCACCCCCAGGGGTCTCAGCCAGCAAAGGGAAGGGGCCCTTGGGACCCAGTGATACAATGGCACTCCCTCCCCACCTCCAAAGGGCTAGAGACTAGAGATGCCAATTATGAGTTCCTTGGTAGCTTCCCTCTGCCCTCAGTTCAGGGAATTCCAAGCCCTATCATAACAGAGAGATGGAAGTAGGATGTCACCCATGTGGTTCTGGAGTGAATGGGTGAGATGTGAGGGTGTGAGGGGGGGTGATAGGAAGGAGACAATGGAGGGAATGTGTGTCCCTATTAGACCCCAGCCAGAATTTGAGCCCACTCACATTCACTTATTCACAACAAGGCCTCTGCTCACTCTGCATCAGGTCAGAGGTCAGAAGGCATAAGCTTCCTCTGCATTTCTCTGAAGGCTTCACTCACACAGCAGCCTCTGAGCAGTTTTAGGCCAGGCTTCCTTCAATGCTCCTGGGACCTCAAAGCAGGGGCTGGCAGTATGGTAAGGTTGAGACTGGGACCCAGGCTGCCCTTACTCTGTGGTCTCCAGGCCTCAACTTCACTTCAAACTACTTTAGAGAAGTCTTTTGGGCAAGGCTGAACTCAGAGCATAGTTCTCCAGGGTCCTTTTAGTACGACCTAGACAAGGACGGCAGAGGACCCCTATGCAGGAGGAGGTGGGCATGAGAGATCGCATGCATGGAGCTGCTACCTGAGGACTACAGGCAGGCTAATTTCAGTCCTGCACTTTGCTGGAGGTTTTATAGCTGACGGGTAGAGTCAACAGCTTGGTTCAAGGAGTATGATTCTAGAAGAAAGACAGAAGGGTGTAGGGTGCCAGACTCTGTAGCACATGCCTGTAATTCCAGTGGCTCAGGAGGCTGAGGCAGGAGGATCACAGGTTCAAAACCAACTCAGCAATTTAGCAAGAACGTATCTCAAATTTTAAAAAATAATAATAAAATGAAAAGGACTGGCATGTAACTCAATGGTTAAGTGTCCCTGGGGGTTTAATTCCTGTACAAAAAAAAAAAAAAAAAAAAAATGTTGGTGGATATGTAAGGTGACTGGGTGGCAGAGGAGAGCTTTGGGAATAAAAGTAGGTGCCTAGTGGGTCACTCGGTAATGTTGTGAGATATGACCTAAGCTTCCTCTGCCTTTCATGAGGCAGCAGGAATCACACACATACCCCAGGAGGAGCCGTTTGAGGGATGGGATAACTTACTGAGAAGGACTTAAAAGGATGTGGAGTGAGTCCTGGGGACACACTGGGGTGGCTCCCCGTATCCGAATTGTGCTGTAAACTACTCCTGAGGCTGTGAATGTTGAACACCTGAACAAGGTGGACGTTTTCAGGCTAAAAAGAAGTGAATCCTGTGTGAAAACACTCAGGCCAAGGCAGCCCCTAAGTCGGTGCCATGACAGATGGGTGTGCCTGTGATGTAGGAGCAGATGGAGGACAGCGCGGACTGGGTCAGTCAGGAGGGGTAGGCTCTGGGCTGTAAGCAACAACTTTAAGTTTCGGTGATTGTACTCCAGGTTGTGTGGTGAGGACTCCACCCACCAAGCAAGATTACCAGGCTTCCAGTGGGGCTATTCCACCAACAGAACTTTCTCCCTCCCCTCACCTCCATTTCCAGAGGCAGGCCTGTGTTTGGTCCAGGTAGTTGTTAATGACCTTGACAAAGAGCAGTTTCAGGGAAGAGGAGAATTCAGGCACTAGGTCCCAAGCCTTTTGGAGAAAGCAGGACAGGAAGTATGCAGAGAAGGGAGTAGGAGGGTGTGGGGCAGGGAGGGGTGAAGAGGGTAGAGCATAGAACTGGGCAGACTCTGGAGGGCAGCATGGCCTCGGGGCAAGGCTGAGTGTCTAAGTTCTTTGGTTTTGTTTATTTTAAAGATTGAAGAATGAGCAAGTTTGAACAAGGGTGGGGATATTTATAAGGAGATGGTAAACTTGTTCTGTGTTTAGGGTGTAATTGCAGCTCTTAAGTTCTTGATGGAGGTTAGGGACCAAGACCAGAGGGACAAGGGAGAGCTGGCCTCCAAGGAAGCAGAGGGAGCTGGCCTACAATAGGGCAGGAGAAGGAAGGCAGGTGCCCCCTGAATGCCTTCTCTGCACAGTGAATGCAAGACCACCAGCTGGGAGACAGTTGAAGAACAAGATGCAGAATACTCAATGATAAAAGAGAAGTTAGGAGTACCTGACTGGGGTGGGGGTGCAGGGACTAGTGTGCCAGGAAAATGTTGCAGGCATCCAGGCAACATGAGCGCTGATGTGAAGCCAGTATCTACATTCATTAACCTGCCCATATATACTCAAGGATTGCCACATGGGAAGAGAACAGGAGGAGAAGAAGGGAGAGGGGAGAGGAAAATAATGGAAAGATACATTGGTCAAGTGCTAGAAGCCAGGCAAAGCTTATATCCCAATGTCTCTGTGACATTAAAGCTGCCTGTGACTCCCATGGACATGTGAGAAAGCAGACTTGGAGGTACCCAGAAACTTACCCAAAGTACACAGCCAATCGGTAACAGAGCCAGCCCTCTAGCATAAGTTTGGCCCAGAATCTAACAGTTTACTACTTGCTCCCTGCTGCTATGCACAATTTTTTTTTTTTTTTTTTTTTTTTTTGCTATGTATTTTTAGCCAGTACAAACTGCTCCACAAACTTAGAATGTGTACTATTTTCTAAAACCAATCACTCTGGTATTCACCTGTCTTAAAAATAGAAAATGCTTTTTCTTCCCCTGGTGGTTCCCTCTCTGAATGCTAAAAAAAAAAAAAAAAAAAAAAAAAAAAAAAAAAAAAAAAAATCCCCAGGAGACTCAAGGGGCAAAATTTGCTTACTTGGTGAAAGGCATTTTCCTGTTATTGCTATGAGCAACCACGCGGCGGCGCCACTGAGGCCGCTCCAACAGACTCCATTAATTTGTGGCCAGTCTACAGCCGAATGGCCTCTCTGGCAACGTCTGTCTGGGAGGGGGTTCCACTCCTCCAGACCCAAGTTGACCAGGGGTGCCCTTGGATGTGCTCACCAGGGACATCCCCAACCTTGTGTGCTTTGAATCTAGCTCAGGGACTTGCCCATGCTAAGCAAGAATTCTGTCACTAAGCCACTTCCCAACATTCAGGACACCTGGACCACATGTCTAAATATGCAGAAGTCACAAATCAAGCGACTATGTGTTAAACTATAGTTTTTATGTAATCAAAACTTGGCAAAATGTCACAGGTGACTGAGTTTAATTACTGTGCATGTCAGATCTGCTGTTGATGGGTTGGTGGCATAAATAATAAAGTCGTAATTCATAAACTTATTTATTTTGTAAAACTTATTTTTCTTTCATTTCAGCAAAATCACTAATATGACAAGGTTTTCCCAGATATATGTTCAAATGATAATAGAGACAAATTAGAGGGATCTTCTTATATCAAAATAGTTGTTTGTATATATTTAAATTCACTTCAATTTAGAGAAACTGTTTTCTGTTGAAGCAGTGGCAACTAGGATTATCACTAAGACTATAAAGCAATGTTTAGATTTTGAAATTGGCCACAGATGGTCCAGATCATGATCAAATACGGTAGTGGGTCACAGATGATAAATTTACATTAGTTTGAAAAACATTACAAAATATCTTAATATTTTGATTTCATAATATTTTCACTACTTACATAATGATTTTCATGCAGTCTCACTGTTTTTCTAAGTTAATATATAAATTCGACAGCCAAGTACACAGTATGGAATCAATACAATAGTTTCCTTTATCACAGTGTCACTGTCTGTGGTTTCAGTTACCTCAGTCGACCATGGTCCAAATATATTGAATGGAAATTACAGAAATAAACAATTCATAAATTTTAAATAACTTTTTATTATAGTATATTGTTATGAGTGTTCTATTTTATTATTAGTTATTAATCTCTTATTAATCTTTTATTAACTTCTTACTGTAACTAATTTATGAATTATACTTTATCATAGGTGTTTATATTTTAAAAATGTTATTTATAGCACCATTTATGGTTTCAGGCATTTATAGAATGACTTGGAACATAGCTGTCCCCCCAACCCTCCTCCCTGACATGGATAAGATAGGACACATTGAAGGGGAGTGGATTTGTCCTACCCTATCCAGGTGTCCAGGTGGTAATCTGCCTGATGACTTTCTTATATGGTGGATGGTGTTTGTGTGTGTTTGGTCACATTTTTTTATTGTGATGTTATGTTTAGTATTAATACTTTTTTCCCATGAGAATTTTTCCATTTACTTCTGCCATGTACTGCAAAGATATCTCCTGCCCTGGGGGACCAACTGTATGTTGATATTGGGAATTTCCACAATTCAAAACAAGTATAAAATCAGACTCTAAACCCATATGTATTTAGGTAGGATACTAAGATAGTACCAAAGTTCCCACCCTCTGGTGCAAACTTTCTATATAAATCCTTCCTTTTGAGTGTGTGCAGAATAAAATAGGATGTCATTCTCATGATTAGTCACCAATAAGTCAACTTCGAGTTCCAAAAGGGAGACTATCCAGATTACTCTGGGTATGCCTCACTCCACATAAGGACCTTTAAAAAAGGGAAAAAAGCATCAGAGAGAATTGGCGTGGAAGATACCCACTTGCCATTCAAGAGGGGCCTCATGTAGGTGAGACAAGTCCCTCGGTGGCCTACAGCTGCCAAGAAAGTAGGGATTCCAATCTTGGAACTCAAGATCAAATGGAATCTTGCAACTTACAAACTGGAATTTGCCATCAACCTGAATCAGCTTGGAAGAGGATGCTGGATTCCAAATAAGTAGGTGGCTGAGCAGAGGCTGGTGACACTCTGCACAGAGGATCTGCTCGATCTCTGCCCAGACTCCTGAGCTAATAATTTCATGTGGTCTTAGGTCATTGTGATAGTTTGGATATGGTTTTTACCCCAAAGTTTCATGTACTGGAAGTTTGGTCTCCAGTGTGGTGTTTTTGGGGGTGGCAGAACCTTTAAGAGACGAAGCCTGGTGGGAGGGGGGATTGAGTCCTTGGGACTCCATCCTCGTGAATGGATTATTGTTGTCTCATAGGAATTAGTCAGGTCCCATGGAACTGAAATAGTTACCACAAAATGCGTTGTTATAAGCAAGCCTGGCACCTTCCCTTTATTTCTCTACCACATGCCACTGTGATGCCATGCACCATGAGTCCTTCATCAGAGTTGAGCAAAGGCCAGTGCCATGCTCTTGAGCCTCCAGAATTGTGAGCTGAATAGACCTCTTCTTTATAAAGTTCCAAGCTGCATGTATTTTGTTATAGCAAAACAAAACAGACAAATACAATCATCAAATTGTGGTGGTTTGTTAAGCAGCAATAAAATACTATATCACATACAGCACAGTCTGGGATTTTTCTTTTGTTTGTTTCCCCCGACTCCTCAGTCAGAGTCTCTCTTCCTGGCCATTTCTCTGCACCAATAAAAGGAATTCCTACCACCCCCTTTCCCTGTAGCAGCAGCCCCTAACCAGGGACTCCCACAGGATGTTTGCTTGCCCAGGCTCTGCTGTGAGCTCCAGTGTCCTCTTCACCCCAAGCTTGGAGCATCAGCAGCCTCACTCTTCTGGTCCCTGAGGGTCTCCTCCTGCCCCTGTCCTCTCAATAACATACCTTGATTGGCCCTAGGCACTAAGCACTGAGTGTGAGGGATACACTCATGGATTTCAAATGTCCACTTGGACTCCCACTGAACTGTCCGGGGCTGCCTCCTTGCACACGCTTGATCCTGGTAACATGTCCCAGAGAACTGGGTGAGTAGAAGAAGGGAGGAAAGAGCATGTGTCAAACCCCGAGAATTTTCCCCAGGTCATTTCTCTGAGGGCAAAAGGGATGGAAGAGGTTATGTCTTCTAGTCTAAGGAAGCTGTAGCTGCCTGATGCTGTTGCTTGCAGCTACGACGCCGCGGGAGAAAATTCGGAGGCAGGATGAAAATGAAAAAAGGTCTCTTATTCTTCTTCTCTCTCCGGCTTCACACAACCTCTCCAATTCCAACCGCTCTAACTCCGACCACCAACTTCAACCACCAACTTCAATCACCCCACACACTCTAACTAACCTCACCCGGTTATATACATTTTGCCTTAACAAAGATAAGTGCTTACAGCTCGAGCTTACAGGTGCGTCACACAGTGTTCACGGGCATACAAAGATTGTTTGATAAATGTATGAATATCAGGTGGAACTTGAACATCTTTTATGGCTCTCAGCTAACCGCAATAGCTATCTTCTTAATTAGGGCTCCTTCAGGAAGCCCTGGGCTACTCTACCTCCAATGAGACCTCAAAATGGGGTCTCCCTCCTGACCAATGCCTTTCCTCCATGCGCCTCTTGCTGAACCACTCTCAGGTTCTGAGGTCACAGTCTTCAGTTGTATTCCAATGGCACTCCAGCCCTGGTCCACAGGCTGGCCTCAGTGAGCTTCCTCCTGACTCTGTGCTGCTGCTGATGGTTCCTCTGGGCTGTGTTGGGCCTGGCCACACATCATCTATCATTCATGAAGGATGGAAGGGAGTTTCCAGCTGCTGCCCCAGATTCATGGGTTCAGTGAAAATGTCCTCCGAATTTCTTCATAATCCCAGCTCACGTTCTTCTTCCCTAACTCCTAGGCCAAGTGGCCCAGGTTCAAATTATAATCTTGATACTCTCAGGGAGTGCAGTTCAAAGAGGAGCTGAAGTCTGAAGCTTCTACACTTTGGGAGACCTTTGTGGAAGGTCTTTGTGGAAGGTCTTTGTGGAAGGTCTTTTACAAAAGTGACCACAACACTATTTACCCGTCTAGAACCTTGCCAATGTCCATCAAGAGATAGATTTTCCTCCCTCCCCTTGGACCTGGAGAAGACTTCACAGCTGCATATTTGTTAGGTGACTTCTGAGACCCAGTTGTAAATGATGATGCTTTCCAACTCTTTCTATTTATTTTCTTGGGCCATTTGCCCTTGAGCAGTCACCATGCTGCAAGGACATCCAGGTGACCTGGAAGCAATGTGAAGATGCACTGGATGACTGCTCCAGTTCATGTCCCAGCCAACAGCTAGCATCTACCAACTGCTAGATGTCAGGGCACCAGCCTTGAGTTTGTCCCAACCCCAGCCTTGGGATCTTCCTCTTGAAGTCCAAGACTACCAGATGAAAGACAACCTGTTACATTGTGCCCACAAAAACTGTAAGAGACAATAACTGATGATTGTGGCTTTTTAAAACTGAACTTCTTATTTTGAGGTAATTATAGATCTCATGCAAAAGTCAGCAATAATATAGAGATTCCCTTGCGCCTATCACCAGTTCCCCCAGTAGTAACATCTTGCAAAAACTATGGTACAATATCACAACCAGGATTTTAACAATTAACATACAATGTATTTCCATCTCCATCAAAATCTTCCTGGAGTCCTTTTATAGCCATAACCACCTGCCCTCCTTCATAGTCTTTCCCTGACCCCTGGCAACCACTATTCTCCATTTTTATAACTTTGTATTTTAAAAATGTTACATAAATGGAATCACATAATACATGAGCATGTAGGATTGGCTTTTTTCTCACCCAGTATAATTCCCTTGAGATACTTCCAAGTTGTGTGTATCCATATAGTTTGTGCTTTTTAGTACTGCATGGTTGCACCACAGCTTAACCATCCACCTGTTGAAGAATATTTGGGTTGTTGCCACTTTTAGTATATTACAAATAAATCTTTAATGAACACTCATGAACTGAATTTTGGGTGAACATACATTTTCATTTCTCTGGTATAAATGCCCAAAAGTACAATTGCTGGGTCATGTGATAGTTGCATGTTCAGTTTTAAAAGAAACTGCAGGACTGTTTTTCCAGAGCAGTTGTGCCATTTTATATTCTCTTAGCTATGTAGGTCCTTCCTTCCTTCCTTCCTTCCTTCCCCTTCTCCTTCTTCCCCTCCTCCTCCTCCCCCTCCTTCCTTCCTTCCTTCCTTCCCCTTCTCCTTCTTCCCCTCCTCCTCCTCCCCCTCCTCCTCCCCCCTTCACCCTCTTCCTCCCTCTCCCCCTCTTCCTCCTCCTCCACCCCTTCCCCCTCATCCCCTTCTCCCAATCCTCCCCCTCTTCTTTCTCCTCCTCCTCCTCTTCTTCCTCTTCTTCATCCCCTCCTCCTCCTTTTTCTCCTCCTCCTCTTCTTCTTCTTTCTCCCCTTTCTTTTTGTCTTCTTCTTTCTACCCCTCCTCCTCCTCTCCCCCTCTTCACCCTCTTCCTCCCTCTCTTCCTGCTCCCCCTCCTCCTCCTCCACCTCCTCCTCCTCCCCCTCTTCACCCTCTTCCTCCCTCTCTTCCTGCTCCCCCTCCTCCTCCCCCCCCTCCTCCTCTTCCCCCCTCCTCCTCTCCCCCTCCTCCTCCCCCCCTCCTCCTCTTCCCCCCTCCTCCTCTCCCCCTCCTCTTCCTCCTCCTCCTCCTCCTCCCTCCTTCTCCTTCTTCTTCTTCTTCTTCTTCTTTGATGTGATATTGGGGAAATGAACCTGGAAGACACGCTACCATAAGTTACATCCCCAGCCCTTTTTGTTTTATTATTATTATTTTGTATTTTGAGACAGGGTCTTGCGAAGTTGCCCAGGCTAGTCTCAAACTTGCGATCCTCCTGCCTCAGCTCTGGAGTTGCTGGGTTTACAGGTGTGCCCTATTGCACTCAGCTTGAAGTGGTCCATTTTCTATGCATCCAGGTCAGTATTTGAATTGTGGCAAATATACATACACAAAAATTATCAACTTAACCACCGATGAGTGTACAGCTCAGTAGTCTTAAGTAGATTCACACTGTTGAGCCACCAGTCTTCAGAAGTCTTTTCATCTGGCAAATCTGCAACTCTTTACCCACGTTACTCTAACTTCCCATTCCCCCCTCCTCCAGTCCTTCACAACCCCATTTCAGTTGCTATGAATTTGACTACCCTAGTGTGTTGTTAGGTAGTGTTTCATCAGTGTGACCCAAATCCCTGACAACAAACAAGCTAGAGGAGGAAAGATACATTTTGGCTCAAGGTTTCAGAGGTTCAGTCTGTGGTCGGCCAGCTCTTCTTTGGGCCTGAGGCAAGACGGAACCTCACAGTGGAAAGGCAGGATGAAGGAAAGCTGCTCAGCTCGTGGCAGCAGGGAAGGGGTGGGGAACGGGGAGAACATAAGTTCTTCAGGAGCATACCCCCAGTGACCTACTTCCTCCAGCTAGGTCCCACCTCCCCATAGTCCATTCAGTCATCAATGGATTAATCCACTGATGAGGTCAGGACCCCCATTAACCAATCAATTCCCGAAAGCCCCACCTCTGAACACATGAGACTCTAGGGGAAATTCCAGATCCAAACCATAACACCTGGGAACTTCAGGTAAGTGATCGGAATCATATAATACTTGTCCTTATGTGGCCAGCTTATTTCACTTCACATAATGTCTTCAAGGTTCATTCTTGTTGTAGCATTTGTCAGAACTTCCTTCCCTTTGAAGGTCAAATAGTATTTCATTGTATAGATAAATGATTTTTTTTTTTTTTTTTTTTTTTTTGTATCAGGAATTGAACCCGGGCACTTAACTGCTGAGCCTCATTCCCAGTCCTTTCTACTTTTTTTTTTTTTTTTTTTTTTTTTTTTTTTTTAAACAGGGTCTCTCTAAGCTGGTTAGGGCCTTGCTAGGTTGCTGAAACTGGCTTTGAATTCGCAATTCTCCTGCCTCAGCCTCCCAAGCCACTGGGATTACAGGTGCTCATCACCGTGCCTGGCTATTTCTAGTTTTAAGGAAATCACCATACTGTATTTCCATAGAAGGTACACTATTTCACATTGCCATTAACCAAGTGCAAGAGTTCCAATTTATCTGCATCCTTCCTAACCCTAGTTTTTGTTTCATTTGTATTTTTTAAAATATGTATTTATTTGCTTTAGTTGTACACATTGCGTTTATTTTTACATGGTACTGAGGATCGAACCCGGGCCATGCAAGTGCTAGGCGAGCACTCTACCACAGAGCCACAATCCCAGCCACTCATTTGTATTTTTATTATTATATTTTGTTATTATTTTTTGTAGTAGCTTTCCTAATGAATGAGTTTGCAGTGGTATCTTATTGTGGTTTTGATTTGCATTTCTATAATGATTAGTAACTGAGCATCTTTTCATGTGTTTGTGACCATTTGTATATCTTTTCTTGAGACATATCTATTTAAGTCCTTCCCTGATTTTTTAGTTGAGTGGTTTGATATTTTTGCTGTTGCTGTTCATTATATATTCTGGATATGAACCCCCTTTTAAAAAATGTTTTATTAGTTATTGATGGACCTTTATTTATTTATTTGTTCATCTGTGGTGCTGAGAATCAAACCCAGTGCCTCACACATGCTAGGCAAGCACTGTACCACTGAGCCACAACCCCAGCCCTCGATATGAACCCCTTTATGAAACACATGATTTGCAAATGTTTTCTCCCTTTCCATAGGTTTTTCTTTTCATTGTATTGTTTGTATTCTTTGAAGCACAGAAAGTTTAAATTTTGATATGATCAAATTAATCTATTTTTAGTTTTATTGCCTGTGTTTCTGGTGTCACATTCAAGAAATATTGCCAAACCCCATGTTGGGAAATATTTCTCTTATTTTTTTCTAAGAGATTTGTAGTTTTAGCTGTCATGTTTAGTTCTTTGATCCATTTTGAGTTAATTTTTATATATGGTATAAGGTAAGGGTCCAGCTTCATTCTTTTGGCTAGGAATACTCAGTTTTCCCTACAATAAGTGTTAAAAAGACTGTCCTTTCCCCATTTAATGGTCTTGGCATCCTTGTTGAAAACTATTGAGGAACACTTATTCTATTTTATAGAAAAAATGGGTGCTCTATTTTAGAATTGAAAATAAAGCCAATTAAAAAAAGAAAGAAAATAGAAATTATTTGACCAATTGTATGAGTTTTACTTCTGGACCATACATTCTATTCCATTGATCCACGAGTATGCTTTTACTTCTGAACTAGACTTTTTTGATTACTGTAGCTTTGTGATGAGTTTTGAAATAAGAAAGTGTGAGACTTCTTTATATATTTCTTCAAGATTGTCTTGGGGTTGCTTGAAGCTCCTTGTAAATTTTAGAATGCATTTTTATACATGAAACATATTTCTACATGAAATTCATATTTCTACATGAAACACCACAGTTGGGATTTTCATAGGTATTATATTAAATCTATAGATCACTTTGGGTGGTATTGACATATTTCAAACCATAAACACAGGATGTCTTTTCACTTACTGCTGTCATTTTAATTTCTTTAGCAAAACATTTTGTAGTTTTCAAAGGCTTTCTTCTCCTGGTTAGATTTATTACCAAGTATTTCATTCATTTCAATGCTATAATAAATTAGATTAGTTTGTTAATTTACCTTTTGAAATGTCATTTCATTTTTATATACAAATGAAATGGATTTTTGCACATTGATTTTTGTCCACTACAACTTTGCTTAATTTGCTTATTAATAGTCTTTTGTGAAATATTTGAAGTTTTCTATATAAAATATTACATTGTCTGTGAGCAGATATTTTTACTTCTTTCCAATTTGAATATCTTTTTTTGCCCCATTTTCTCTATTAAGACTTCTAGTTTTGTGTTCAAAAGAAGTGAGGAAAGAGCCGGGCGCGGTGGCGCACGCCTGTAATCCCAGCACTTTGGGAGGCTGAGGCAGGAGGATCGCGAGTTCAAAGCCAGCCATCAGCAATGGTAAGGCACTTAGCAACTCAGTGAGACCCTGTCTCTAAATAAAATACAAAAAAGGGCTGGGGATGTGACCCAGTGGTCGAGTGCCCCTGAGTTCAATCCCGGTACCACAAAAAAAAAAAAAAAAAAAAAAGAACCCAGAGGTGCTCTACCACTGAGTTATATCCCCAACCCTTTTTATATTTTATTTTGAGACAGGGTCTCTTTAAGTGGCCAAAGCTGGTTTTGAATTTGTGATTATCTTGCCTTAGTCTCCAGAGTTACTGGGATTACAGGTGTGTGCCACCACACCCAGCTCTGTTCCTGATCTTAAAGAGAAATTTTCAGACTTTCACCTCTGAGTATTATGTTTGTTGAGAGCTTTTCATATGTATCTTTTTTGAGGTTGATGTAGTTTCCTTCTAAGTTTGCTGAGTATTTTTTTAATCATGAAAGGGTGTTGAATTTTGTCAAATGCTTTTTTTTTTTTTTTTGCATCAACTAAGTATTATGTAGTTGTTTTTCTTCACTTGTCAATATATTGTAGTGCATTGATTGATTTTTCATATGTTAAACTATCCGTGAACTCTAAGGATAAATTTCACTTAGTTGGTTGGTATTTTGTTGAAGATTTCTGCATTAATATTCATCAGGGATATTGGTCTGTTAATTTTTTTCTTCTTCCTTATGGTGTTTTTGTCTGGCTTTAGTATCAGGGTGAATGAGTTAGAAATTGTTCCTCTTCTCTTCCTCCTCCTCCTTCTCTTCTTTGCCCCTCATTTGTAGAGAACTAGTATTAAATGTTTGGTAGAAGGAATACATCTGATCCTGGACTCTCCTGTGTTAGAAGGTTTTTGATTATTGCTTCAGGTTCCTTGCTGATTATAAGCTTGTTCAGGTTTTCTGTTTCTTCATGATACAGTCTTTCAGATTATGTGTTTCTAGAAATTTATCCACTTCATGTAGGTTACACATTTTGTTGGCAATTCTTTATAGCATTCTGTAATCCTTTTGATTTCTGTCAAATCAGCTATACTGTACCTTCTTTTATTTCTGATTTTACTTACTTCAGTCTTCTCTCTTTAAATTCAGACTAGCTAAATGTTTTTCAATTTTGTTGATCTTTTCCAAGAACCAACTTCTAGTTTCATTGATTTTCTCTATAAATTTTCTATTGTGTTTCATTTATCTCTGCTCTAATCTTTGTTATTTCCTTCTTTCTGCTACCTTGTATTTCATATTATCTTCTATTCTAGTTCCTTAAGTTATAAAATTAGATGATTGAATTGAGATCTTTTTTTAATATAAGCTTTTGCTGTATTTCAGAAGTGTTGGCTTATTATTATTATTATTATTATTACTATTATTAGTGTGTGTGTGTGTGTGTGTGTGTGTGTGTGTGTGTGTTGTGCTAGGCAAGCACTCTACCAACTGAGCTATATTTCCAGCCCTTTTTCCTTTTATTCTCAAGATATTTTCTAATATCCTTTGTGGCTTCCTCTTTGATCCATTGGTTATTTAAAGTATGTTATTTAATTTCCACTGATTAATTTTCACAGATTTATGGAGTTTCCTTCTGTAATTGATTTCTGGTTTTAGTCCACTTTGATCATGCTGTGCCTAATTTTAATCTATTTAAATTAACTAAGACAATTTGTCACTTAATCTATGGTCTATATGAGAATGTTCAATGTGCACTTGAGAAAGTGTGTTTCTGCTCCCCCAAAGCCCAAAGTTTGGGGTATAGAATTCTATTTATAACTGTTGGAGAAATTGGTCTATACTGTTGTTCAAATATTCAATTTTCTTATTAATTTTCTGTCTAGCTGTTCTATCCGTTACTGAAGGTGGGCATCAAAATCTCATTTGGCCTTAAACTTATGATCCTCCTACCTCAGCCTCCCGAGTAGCTGGGATTACAGGAATACATCACTGGATCCAACTTGGTAGCTATTTTTCTTTATGGTCATCACAGTGATTCCAAACATTCTAAAGTTACAAAGATATATTTAAAATGGAAAACAACTTAATCTGAGTTGTATACAAAAACAAAAACTCTATTCCTTTATAGCTCTACCTCCTTTTAATTGTTAATGTCACAAATTATATCTTGATATATTTTGTTCCCTTTAGCATAGATTCATAGTTTGTTTGTGTTTTGTGTGTGTGTGTGTGTGTGTGTGTGTGTGTGTGTGTGTTGTGCTAGGCAAGCACTCTACCAACTGAGCTATATTTCCAGCCCTTTTTCCTTTTATTCTCAAGATATTTTCTAATATCCTTTGTGGCTTCCTCTTTGATCCATTGGTTATTTAAAGTATGTTATTTAATTTCCACTGATTAATTTTCACAGATTTATGGAGTTTCCTTCTGTAATTGATTTCTGGTTTTAGTCCACTTTGATCATGCTGTGCCTAATTTTAATCTATTTAAATTAACTAAGACAATTTGTCACTTAATCTATGGTCTATATGAGAATGTTCAATGTGCACTTGAGAAAGTGTGTTTCTGCTCCCCCAAAGCCCAAAGTTTGGGGTATAGAATTCTATTTATAACTGTTGGAGAAATTGGTCTATACTGTTGTTCAAATATTCAATTTTCTTATTAATTTTCTGTCTAGCTGTTCTATCCGTTACTGAAGGTGGGCATCAAAATCTCATTTGGCCTTAAACTTATGATCCTCCTACCTCAGCCTCCCGAGTAGCTGGGATTACAGGAATACATCACTGGATCCAACTTGGTAGCTATTTTTCTTTATGGTCATCACAGTGATTCCAAACATTCTAAAGTTACAAAGATATATTTAAAATGGAAAACAACTTAATCTGAGTTGTATACAAAAACAAAAACTCTATTCCTTTATAGCTCTACCTCCTTTTAATTGTTAATGTCACAAATTATATCTTGATATATTTTGTTCCCTTTAGCATAGATTCATAGTTTGTTTGTGTTTTGTCTTAAATCCTATAAAAGAAATAAAAGTGTAACTATAAACCAAATTATAATAATACAGATTTTTATATTTCTTTATATCCTTATCTTTATCATAGAGCTTTATACTTTCATACAGCTTTAGGTTACTGTGTAGTACCCTTTCATTTAAACTTGGAATTTGTTGAGCTTCTTGTATTTACACATCCATTATTTTCCTCAAATTTGGGAAGTCTTCAGCCATTTTTGTTCAAATAAGCTCTCCTCTTCTTCTTGTGGGATTACCAAATTGTATAGATTTGTCTGCTTGATGGTGTCCTATAACTCCTTCAAGCTCTTGTCCATTTTCTTCATTCTTTCTTCTTCTTGCTCCTCACATTGAATAATTTGAAACTACCTGTCTTCAAGATTGCTGTTTTTATTTTCCCTACCTCTTGAAGTTGGCTATTTAACCCCTTTGGTGAATTTTTTCAGCTTGCTTATTATATTTTTCAGCTCCAGATTTTTCATTGGTTCATTTTTATTTATAACTTTTCTCTGTTGATATTCTCATCTTGTTCATTTATCATTTTCCTGACTTAATTTAGTTTTCTATTGATGCTTTCCCTTAACTTACAAGCACATTTAATACAAATTGTTTTAAAATCATTGTCAAGTAAGTAAGAGGTCTATGTTTCTTTAGGGTCAGTTTCTGGAGATTTATTTTGTTTCTTTGAATGGGACAAGCCTTGTTATGTGACTCCTTAATATTTGGACATTTAAAAAGCAGTCATCTCTCCCAGCTTAGTAGACAGCTTCTGTGTGAGGAATACCTTCACTAATCAACTGCATGTAAAGCTTCAGAATCCTCTTAGGCCTTTAAAGGGGATGCATCTTTCCTGGTTCTATGTGTGTGTGTGTGTGTGTGTGTGTGTGTGTGTGTGTGTGTGCGCGCGTGCGCGTGTGCACACATGCATGTGTATGCATGCTTTTGTTCTAGTTCCTTCATGAACACAACTGCTTTTTTAAAAAAAAATATTTTTAGTTGTGGATAGACACATAATCTTTATCTTATTTATTTATTTATTTTTATGTGGTGCTGAGGATCAAACCCAGTGCCTCACACATGCTAGGCCAGTGCTCTACCACTGAGCTACAACCCCAGCCCACAACTACTTTTAAATGTCATAATTTTCCTAAGAACCTCACCCCTGCTTCTTCTTAGGGCCTAGATTTCTGTTGTTTTTCTGCCTGTAACCTCTTGCCTTTCAGTGCTGGCAATCTTCAGGCCCCTTGCAATTCTCTCCTGTGCAGCGTCAAGTTTCCTGGACCAAGCAATTGACATGAGTGGATTCTCTTTGCAGATGCATTCCCCTCCCCACCCCACACCTCCACTCCGAGGATGCATGGTGCCTCTAGCTGTGGCAGGGAAAGAAAGCTCTTGCCTTGGCTATTATCAGTAGGACTTCTGATCCTGTCATTCTGCAGTGTCTGTTATACTTACCTGGTATTGTCAATGCGAAAAGCCATACTTTTTAGCAGCCTCCATTATAGTACCAGACTATTCTAAGAGCATTTCAAGTCAGGTGAGGCAGAAGCCAATCCCCTGGACAGCCTTCAAAGAAGACAGAATATTGGAAGCCAGTTCTGTCTTCTTCCCTCTGCCCTGAGGGAAGAGCCAGGAATTGGCCAACTTTCTTTAGACCAGTACAGGATGCACCAGGAGGTGCAAGGAGGTAGGGCAAGGGCAAGCAAAAGCATCATAGAATCTCCTACTATTTTGAGTGCATCTTTGCCTTGGTTTGGCATTTGCTTGGTTGCTTTAGCTCTTAACTATTTTCTAGGATTCTCATTGAAGGATATGGAAAATAACAAACCCCAGGGCGAAAAGGAGAACAATGGGCCCCAGGGAGAAAAGGAAAAGAAGGGACTCTTTGACTTTCACAATTTCCGGTATCTACAGCTGTTCCCTTGACTGCCCAACCGACACATTCTGCTATGACTCAGTCTCACTGAACCCTGTAAAACTCAGACCCTTATTGTAACCAGTTGCCATTTTCCTCTTGAAAATGTGCCCCTCCACTGCTTAATGAAGCATCACTGATCCATTGAGGTCTGTCTCTATTTCTTTTTCTTTCTCTTTCATTTGCTTTCACTCATAAGTTATTTTAGTACATGTGCTGCTGTTTATTCAGTGTTTTCTTGGGGGAGTGAGGACTTAAAACTACCCAGATTGCCATATTTTTTGTCACCACTTTTTATTACCATATTTTTGTAACCATTTTTTATTTTAGATATTCTGATAGGTGTATAGTACTATCTCACTGTGATTTTAATTTACCTTTCCCAAATGGTTGATGTTGAGTGATGTTTTCATGTACTTACTTGCTATCTGTCAGCCCCACTCTTTCTCTTCTTTTTCTGGGACTCTGACGGTAAGAATATTGGTTCTTTTTCTATATTCTCACAAGTACCTGAGACTTTATTCATTTTTTTCCAGTATATTTTCCCTCTAATTCTCAGATTGGGTAAATTCTATAAGTCAAACCTCAACTTACTGACTGACTCTGTCTTTGGCCTTCTCCACTCCATGTTGAGTCTGTTCAGTAAATTTTTCTTTCTTTTATTGTACTTTTTTCCCTTTGTGTACAGTGCTTTATTTATAGCAGTCCCTCAAGAAGCATTTTCTAAGCAGTACTAATTATTATTCAAGTAGATTTGACAAGGGGAAAGAAAGGAAGGAAGGGGGATAGGAATAGGAAAGACAGTAATGAGTGAAACCCACAACTGTGCCCACCCACAAGAATGGGGTCCTATTTTTATTGTATTTTTTTCAGTTCTATAATTAACATTTGATTCTTATTTTATAACTTCTATATCCTTGCTAAGTTTATCTATTTTTCATTTGCTTCAGGAGAATTTGTAATTAATTATTGAATAATTTTCATCATGGCTGCTTTAAAAATTTCTGTCAAATAATTTCAACATCTGATTCATCTCAATGTTAGTTAGCATCAGTTTGTTTGTTTTTTCAATTAAGTTGCAATTTTCCAAGTTCTTGGTATGATGAATGATTTTTCTAGTGTGGCCTGGAATTTTGGCTCTTATGTTAGGAAACTCCAGGTTCTATTTAAACTTCTTATTTTAGTAGGCGGCCACCCTGTTTAGGTTTAGCAAGGCAGGTGTGACCTACTTTTGTGGGCTGTGGTTGCAATGACATCTAATTTTCAGAGCTTTTGCTGTGCTTTTTTTAGTCTGCTTGCTTTTCCTCATATGACTGAGTCTCCTACTGGTCCCTGCAGGTGCTGCTTGAGGAAGCAGAAGGAACTTTCTCAGACCCAACTGCCTAGTGCCTCTAGGTGAGGAAAGGGAGTCTCCAGCCCCCAGAAGCCAAGCACACTTCTGAGGCTAGGCTCTTGTGATGTTGGATAGCACTTGTCTTGTGGCTAGATTCTTTCTTGATAGTACCACTCACTGTCTGGATGTATTTATCTCAGTCTCAGGGAGGTGAGAGACTCACAATGACAAAAATGTTTCCTGGGCTGTGAAAAGGGAGTCTGGGACCTGGTAGGAAAGGAAACCCTTTCCCTTGGCTACTTGATCAATCTACCCTACAATTCTGTTGCACCTACCTGGTATTTCCACTGGGACTCTTCCTCCAACTGGAGAGTTTGCCTTGACCACTTTATATTGACAGCAGAAACACTTGGCCTAGGTCATGTTTTCACTTTGGGTAGGAGGAGTCAGTCATATGACGCCCAGCTCTATGCTGTGTGTCCAATCCTGGAGCCCTAACCAGTTCACTTTCATCACACACCCTTTCAGAGTTCTCCCTTTGGTTGCCTTTTGTTTTAGGTTATTTTCAGTGTTTGCAATTAAAGTACATTTTGTTACTATCAAGCAATTCTCTGTTTTCTTTAAGTACCAAATTAAGTAAGATCAACATCACTGAGTGTGAAGGGTTAGGCTCATAATATCCCTCCGAAGTGGCCTATTTTGTGAAATTTTCCTCACATTGTCCAAGAAAACCCCAAGTGGGGATTATTGGTTAGAATCTCATTTGACAGCATATAAAAGAAACTATCAAGTGAGGTATTTTTCTTAGGTAACTAGAAGCATGAAGGCGTGTGGCTTAGGATGGCAACAAGGGCTCTACGATACCCTTGGGGGCCCAGGCTCCTACTGGCTCTTCACCCCACCATGTCTATAGGAAAATGATTTTCATTCTCATTCTTGAAAGACAGCCTCCCCAGCTGCAGATATTGGATTGAATCTGTTCTTCAGGCAAGCAAAATGGGAGAGGAGGAAAATGAAGAAGTAACAAAGAGGAAGAAGAGCACTTCAGCACCCAACAGGGGAAATAGGCACATGCTTCCCCAAAGGAATGCTCCAAGCATGGGGCAGGAGGTGAGATCCTGAGGTGATTAGCAGTGTTCACACACCTGGCCTGACAGTCATGATGACATAGCCAGTCCTGGGTCCTTCTGGTCAAAGAATTATCTGGGTTCTTGCTACTCAAAGTATGGTCTGAGAACTAGCAGCATTGACTCCCCAGGTATTTATTAGGAACTGGGTGTTAACAACATCCCTAGGACACTGATGTGTGCTATCAATTGAGATGGGTGGGCCTATCTCACATCTCTTGTAGAAGACATCATGAGAAGGTCATGCCATGCCAGGGTCCAGGTAGATTGCAGACCAAAAGCCCCTGACTCCGGATGGTCTAGCTCTCGTAATCCTCTCCCTAATCTGCCTTGTTTGAGTAGTCTGGTATCCACATTAGAGTGTAAGAGGCAGGTATAGATAGTCAGGTATTTGTTTGAAACAGTTCCACTATATTGCCCAGGTTGGCCTTCAACTTGTGATCCTTCTGCCTCAGGCTCCCAAATAGGTGGGATTATAGGCATGTACCACCATGCCCAACTGACAGTAGGATATTGATAGAGAAGTGCAGGTAAGAGGTATAGATAGTAGGGTGTCACTGAGTGTCACTGTAAAGGGAAGGAATGATATAAATGCTGAGAACACAGATGGATGCCAATTCTGGACAGTTTATCCTATCTTTACCACATTATAAGTTCATAATTATAAATAAAATTTAATAATTCAATAAAAAAGCTTTTCTCCATATTCTTGTATTTTTCTCTCTCCCCTCTTATGTAACCAGCTGGATCAGCTCAGTGTGTTACGTGGTATATTGGATTCCTGGTTAATTGGCTAGGACTATCACCAAATACTGCTTCCTAGGATGGTGCTATTACCCTCCTTAATTATCAATGTCAGCTGGTAAGATTGATGGATCTTATTAAATAATAAAGACATTTCAGAACCCAGTTCTTCTTCTCTTGCACCTCAGAGTCACCCACAAATGTGCCCTGATGCCCTAAGTATGGAGAGCCCTTCTGTTGGCCTTGACCCAGGGTCCTGCTCAAAGCATAGTGGGATAGTGGGAGCCAGCCCAGGCTGGCACCTGTGCCAGGGTGAGGACAATGGTTAATCCCTGGGGCCAAAACCTACTGCCCCTTCTTGGGTTTCTCCAAGCTCTTCTACAAGGAGAAGCATGCTAATAGCTTCTTCAGGCCTGGCAGTACCAGTTGAGTAAAGGAGGCAGGGCCCACTGGACAGAACAGGGAGGTACTATCCTCCCATTCGAGGCTGCCTTGCTGCTATGCAGGGGGGATTAAGTGGCCCCTGTCATCATCCACAGAAGATGGCTGTCAATCCTTGGTTTACCCAAACCACAACCTTGATAGTGGCACACCTGCCTCTGGGGTTCCTTTCCCTCTTTCTCTCAGGGTCTTCATCTATCAAATGTTTAATGCTATTTCTGCAACCCTGAGTTTTGGAGGGTTTTGGTCTTCAGAGCCAAGCATGGGTTCCCCAGTGCATTAAACAAAGTGAGTCCACCAAGATTATTTCTTCTCTGGAATACTCATCTTGAGAACCTTCTAAAATTTGATTTAAGATTGAATGAAGAACATTGGGCAAGTGTATAAAAAATCAGAGATTTCAAGGAGTTCACTTGAATTATGTCATGGCTCTAAGATGAGTTCATCTGCTTGCTCTTTTGTTAATGGAGAGAGCACAATCACTAGATTCTTTCAAAGTTAAAGGTGGGTGGTTCTTAGATTTTACATACAAAAAGTGTGTTTTCTTTTTAACTATAGAAGCCTTAAGAAGGAGCTGAAACAAAGAGATGAGATGATGAAGCAACCTTTCGTTACTCACTGCAAATGTCACCAAATAGCAATGCCTGCTGTGGGAAAAAAAAAAAAAAATGTGAGAAAATAGAGAAGAGGTGACTCAGAACAACTCAGCAGTAGTAAACTAGAACCAAAGTCCCTGCAGAGGCTTTAGGGGAATTCTCTCCTCTGCCATTCCAGCTCTTCTTTTTTCTACAGAGACGGGAGAATAGGATTGGAAGGAGGCCAAGGCCCACATTGTGGAGAGGCCATTAGACATGGTGGCTGGGCCAAGCTGAGTGTGTTCTTTACCTACCACTTCAGGCTTTGCCCACTTGCCAGCCCAGCTTGCACATCTAGGAAAACACAGTTGTGAGTTCCATCTTCACAGACACTAACTCACTCACCTGCTCACTCTTGAGCAGGTTCTGAGTGCCCTCATGCCCTGGGCTAGGCCAAATACACCCAGAGCTGACGCCACATGGACACACCACAAGTCCTTCTAGGAACTCAGTTTGGCAGAGCAGCAAATGGGCATCATGAGAAACTAGGAGGTGGGAAGCAGGACTGATTCTTGGGACATTGGGAGCCAGAGGGAGACACACAGTGGGGTTGGGGTAGAAGAGTACCTCCTCCAGGAGTGTATGGGCAGATTTATATCCCCCCCAAATCC
The DNA here is from genome assembly GCA_025594165.1 of Tamias sibiricus. Classification (NCBI taxonomy): domain Eukaryota; kingdom Metazoa; phylum Chordata; class Mammalia; order Rodentia; family Sciuridae; genus Tamias; species Tamias sibiricus. Next base: position 138,070,629 of record CM046659.1, read on the forward strand.
GTTCGTTGAAGCCCTAACCTTCAAAGCAATTGAATTTAAAGAAATAACAGCCTTGAAAAAGGTAAATAGGTTACAATGAGGTCTGGGGCCCTGATCCATTTTGTCCTTATAAGAAGAGGAAATTTGAACACAGACACACATGGGAATACTCAGAGAGAAGGTGACCTCAGCACGCCAATGAGATTCACCTCAGGAGAAACCAATCCTGGTGACAACTTGCTCTCAGACTTCCAGCCTCCAGAATTGTTACAAAATAAGTTCTGTTGTTTAAGCCACCCAGTTTGTGGCATTTTGCTATAGTATAGAGTTGACTAATATAAGAGGTGCTCCAGGAAGGTTGTCATATGGTTCTGGGGAGGGCTGATTAGGGGAGAGGCCTGGATTAGGAGTGAGCCTCACCCCCTCTCACCTCTCTAACACCATGTATCCATATGGATAGACCACAGGCCTTCCTCAATGCTAAATGAAGCAATGGTTCCCTGGCCCTAACTACTGACCAGTCCATTCCACTCTGGATGTGGTAACTAAGGCCCTAGGAATCAGTAACACAACCTAAGACCCATGGTGAGATCACTCCCTGCTCACTTCTCCCTGAACAGTCCCTGAAGGTCTCTGGGGAAAATGACTTTTTAAATATTTGCAAATATTTATTTGTAGTCCTAGTACATGGTTGTAATTACCAAGTAAGAATATGTGTTTGGCCGGGCACGGTGGCGCACGCCTGTAATCCCAGCACTTTGGGAGGCTGGGGCAGGAGGATCACGAGTTCAAAGCCAGCCTCAGCAGTGGCGAGGCACTTAGCAACTCAGTGAGACCCTGTCTCTAAATAAAATACAAAAAAGGGCTGGGGATGTGACCCAGTGGACGAGTGCCCCTGAGTTCAATCCCCGGTACCACAAAAAAAAAAAAAAAAAAAAAAGAAGAATATGTGTTTGTCAGCTTTCTGTCACTGTGACAAATACTTGAGATAAATAAACTTAATCAGGAAAAAAGTTCATTTTGGGCTTATGGTTTCAGGTATCTTAGTCCATGAGTAGCAAAAACAGAGGAAGAGCCTAAGGTCCCAATATCCCTTTCAAGGCCATGTGTTTCCCAATTACCTAACTTCCACACACCAATCTCATATCCTAAAGGTTCTACTATCTCCCAATAATGCCAAAGAGTAATGACCAAGTCATTAACACATAAGTCTTTTGGTGACATTCAAAACTCAAATATAGTAAGATATCTCTGTCAAATCCCGATTCCCCAACCCCTCAAACTGAAGTTGCTCATGTCCCAACCTCAGCTCTGGGGGAGACATGCTGTCTGTGGGGAAGTTCTACACACTCTTAGGAATGAATCATGACACCTTCATGGTGTCTCAATCTATGCTTGGGAGAATGGGCAGAACTTGGGTGACCTCAGCCTGCTGGAAGGTGTGTTGGTGGGAGTCCTCTCATATACATCTCCTTTGAGGCTAAGATGCAGTGACCGGATCAGGGAGCTTATCCCACAGATTTAAAATAATGTACACATGACACACTGTCCCCTGAGGCCTTACAAGTGTTGTCCCCAGTGTCTGGTCTGTCCTTGGACCTAAGAGTAGGAAGGGAAGGGATAAGATACAACAGATGTGGCACAATGCAATCAATCTAGAGGAAGGTAGAGGCAGAGGAAAAGAACTTCTGTGAACTCTCCTGCCGAAGTATAGTTCCCTGGATGGCCTTGGATGAACCAGATCTTCTTTTGTTTCCTGTAGTTTTCAGAATGACTGTAGAGATATACTGAAAATGCAATATTTTGATGTACGAAGGAACTGGCGAGAAGAGCTTGGACAATGTTCTCCTCCCTCCTAGAACAGGATGCACTACAATACTGATATCAGTTACCCACAGGGTATAAAACCCAAGGAAGTGTGTTTTGGAAGTTCCTCAGCTGCAGTGCAATGCGGGCCACACAAACAAGACTCTATCTTCTCTGTATAGCTTTCCTGAGCCTTGGAAGACTGTCTCACTAATGAATCCCAGCAATGACTCTGTCCTTTGCAAATATCAAGACACTTGACCAATGAATGTTAAAGTAAGCAATGTATGTCTATAGATGCCAAAGTTGGTCACAATAAAAATGGCCAGTCTGTTAGCCTCAAACCTTGATCATAGCAGCCATATTTTACACCTTAAATTATGGAACCTCCTACAGTTTACAAAGGACTTTTATACATATTAGGACTTCTTACCAGAAAACAAAGGGCTAAGTGGGGCTTAGAAGGCTGTGAGAAAGTAAACCCACCCAAAGTCCCATAGCTCCATGTGGCAGGACCTGTGCTGAGCCTGGGTACTCTCCTATCACAGAGAACATGGGTTTTAGAGCAGCCTCTTATCACTTGTTCTGTGATACAGGGGCAGGCAGGCAGCCAGATGGGTCACAGAGAGGAGGAGACTTCCCCTCCCTGTGCCACGGGATAACCTTGGCTATTCTCTCAATACAGGTGCTCTCAACTTCTGCTTAGGGGCTCAAACCCCACAGGCTTGCCTTTAATCCTGATTTAGGATGCTTCAAAATGCAGGAAGCTTAAGCCTAGGGAACAAAGCAAGAGTAATAACATTTAGGCTTAGTGTGAGGTTAATTCTTTTCACTATTTGGGGTCTGGAGATTTCTAATGGCACACTTAATGGAACGTAAGCTCTTGTCATCTCTATTTCTGCAGGAGATTCCAGGCCACTGACTTTTAGAAACAGTTTGCTCCCACATGAGGAAGAACCCTCCTGCCAAAGTCTACCAGCCCTGGCTTTTCTTTGGATGCTGTTACACTGGCCCCAAACCAGCAAAGCCTTTCTGTGTCCTGAAAAAACAATCATGGAGAAATCAGTTGTTTCTCCAAGTCTACATTTGTTTCTCCATGTGTTTTCAGCCTGATTGGTTGAATACACAAATGCAGAACTTGTGAACATTGAGTGTTAGCTGTGCATGCATTTATAAGATAGATTACAGGTCACCAGGAAGAGGGAGAAGGAAGAAGAGAGCCACACAGAGGCAGAAAAATAAAATAGATAGATGCAGAGGAGGAAATTCAGGCTCTCATCAGTTGGCAAAAATGATGTACTTAGAAAAATCAGTGGCTCCTACCATTACACCAGAGGTGATGAATGCACATCCTGAGCTGCAACATTCAACCCTGGCACACAGAACTGACCCATTACAGAGTTCTTAATCTGATGAATAGGTTGCTTTAATTGAGTTTTCAGCACAGAACATCAGGCAACCACAACCACAGTCAGCTCTCAGTACAGTTCTGCAACCTTGGACTCAACAAATTGTGGATCAGAAATATTTGCACTGAACATGTACAGACTTTTTCTTGTCATTATTCCCTAAACAATACAGTATAAGAATTATTTACATAGCATTTAAATTGTATTAGTTGTTAAAGCCATCTAGAGATGATTTAAAGAATACAAGAGGATGTGCATAGGTTCTATGCAAATACTATATCATTTTATATAAGTGACTTGAGCATCCGCAGATTGTTGTAAAAAGAAGGGTGGAGGGGATCCTGGAACTGATCCCCCAGAGAGACTGAGGGATGACTGACTTTTGGCAGGTTGAATCAGAGTAGTGATTTTATTCTGCCTGGTTAATATTTACAAGTACCTCCCCCTAGGCAAAGGGAGGCTCCTCGGTGGTCAGGATTATGTTTTTCAAAATGAAGTGAGTCCATGGTTTCTAAAATGGATGGCATCAATCATTAGAGCTCATTCCCCCTGAATCAATTCCTTCTGTCCCATACTCCCACGTTCAGCATCTCAAACCCCGGTTTTCTGGAGTTGAAAGGTTAAAAAGCTCCTTCAGGAGACCCTGGTTCTCCTTTGTCCATACTTTTGGGAAACAGAGCCAAGGATAAATTTTCCCAAGTTGGCAGGAGAGTCAGCCAGGCTCCAGGAAGACTTGGATGGGGTTGAGGGAAGAGTCAGATGAAGGAAGAGAGGGATCACTTCCAGTTCTATCCCAACCAAAGGATGCAGGCAGTATCTACACAGAATGATTCAATAAATGCAGCTGTTAGAGTACTGGAATGGTGCCTTCTGAACCAACTATAGGTTGAAGTTTCCTCAGACCAACTTAAAATGGTTCAAATTACTTTTTACTTTATGATGGTGCAAAGGCTACATTCACTCAATAGAACTTTACTTCTAATTTTAAATATGGATCTGTTCCCTGTCTGGGGATATGTGGTAGTGTCCTCTCTCCAGTGCTGGAAAGGATCAGCAAGCCACAGCCCAATGCCATCACTGGGGATGCCTGCTCTGGTCTAAGCATGACCCTGCCACCCCAGGAATTCCAAGAAACTAAGATGTACTTGCAGTCTCACCCTGTTTGTCTGTCTGTCCCAGTCCAGCACTCAGGGGGATCCAAATCACCAGGCCTTTGTAGAGGCCTAACACTCCCACCAGAGCCTGTGGCCTTTCCACACAGACTACTGACCCTGCCCTCTTCCCCATCCTCCTGGCTCTGCCCAGCCTGGATCACACCTATGTTATCACAAGGCATTGGGACAAGCTCTTCTGGTTGTGAACTAGGAGACTGACTGCCAGACACATGCATTCCTCCTCCTTCATCTTGTTCTTCTTGGCCTGGTGTGACCTGTACAGTCAGGTCTGTAGGAAACTTCTCCAAGGAAGAAAACCTGACATAATTTTGGACTTAACACCTACAATCAGGGTTGGATTAGGTCTAGATTTCAGTAACAAGAAAGACCCTAAACTTATAAATGAGGCATAAGATATAGGGAACAACAAAGCATGAGTCACACGACTAATAGATTCTGATGGACAATTCCCTGACCATGCAGCCCTTTTGGGGGCTCAACTGTGGCACCTACTCAGCACACAGGCATGAGCAGGGCACCCAAACCAGGACAGAGAGGGTCCATCCCTGGGCATCAGCCTCTTCATCCACAGGAGAATGCCAGTCTCAGCGGCCAAGGCCTGAGCCCATGTGCCAAAGATGAGATGAGGAGAGATGGCAGAGAGGCCAAGATCCAGTCCAGTGCCAAGGCTGTCTGTGTTCTTGCCCCATTCAAGGTGAGTACTTCTGGCTTGAACCAGAAGAAATGTACAAATATACAATGTGTACACAGTACACAGTGTCTAGTTAAGCAGAATGTCCCATTTCTTTTTAAAGGAAGAGAAACTACCATTTAAGCAAAACAGACGAGTTCCTTCTCTGCTGAGTGAAAGCAGCCAGGCCTTTTGGAGCACAATTTCTTTGTTCCTGAGGGACTCTCTTTAGTAGCAGCCCTGGAAGGAAGTTGAACAAAGGCTGTGTCTGCCAGAGTCTCTTCAATATGCAGAGCTCCAGGGCTGCTGGAAAGGTATGCAGGCCAACTAGATGGGAGCCAGGAAGGACACTGAAAAAAGAGAACTACATTCCAGCCTCCTTTTCTTACAAAAGAAAAATAAGAAAATGAAAAGATATAATTTGTAATTAACATATGCATATAATTATGTACATATCTAATTATATGTATTACCTAGGTACTACCTTAATACACTGCATTTGTGTAAAATCAAGCAATGCACAAAAAGCAAAAGCCCACCCTGCTACCCCCCATCATCCAATCCCAGCTCCTCTTGCCAGCCCTACTCTTCTCAGTTGTTTTGTCCCTTTCTGACTGTGGGCCACGAATTTATAAGAGAAAGCATCTGGACAGACACATAAACCCAAGGAGGATGTGGTTTGTTTGGGGGAGGGTTTCTGTTATTTTGCTTTTGTTTTGTATAAATGGTATCATAACATATGTACTATGTGAAACTTTCAGCTTCCACTTAACAATATGTCTCTCTGGGAGATCTTCCAAGCCATGGCACAGACCCACCTCATTCTTTGAAATAGTTGCCTAATATTTCAGAATATGGATGCACCTTTGTTTGCATATCCTTCCCTCTACTAATAGACACCTTAAATTGTTTGTTTTACTTTCCACTACAATCTTGTTTATCATATTCATATATTTTTGCCCCTATGTGCAACTATCTCTCAGAGGTAGATGACCAAGAAGTGTATTTGAATATTTATAGAAGCAGTTCTTTTCCTTCTGAACTAGTAGGCAAAAATTCTTTGGATGTTTATGTTTTTACTTTATCTAGAAAATTTTGAAAAAGAAAATAAATAGCACCTAAAATAGCATCACCCTGAGATAATAAACAGTACCATTTTTGTGACCATCTTTGCTTTTATTTCACAGTACACATGCATCTATGCACACGGATTTATGGTAACGGGACCATAACATACATGCATTATATAAAAATTTAAACATGTTCTTAATGCAGTCATTTTTTCTTTTAAACTTCTCTCTCCTATCAACTCCCCACCTCCCTCAAGCACTAATCTTTTTAATCTATTATGGACTTCGGGTTAAGCATAGTGGATTGAAAATATGCATTAACCTCTGCTCCCTCTCAAAACCCCACTAAAATGACAGCAAATGGATGACAAAGGCATTATCCCTAAAGGACAAAGGGATCAGCAGAATCCTGGACAGCACTCGAGAAATGCTGCAACACTAAGGAAACTGGAAAGCAGAGGGGTTGACCAGTAGTTGCTGGTTTGGCAGAACAAGCAGAACTGAAACCTGACTACCTTCAAAGGGAAGCCAATAAGACACAGGCAGATTTGTAACTGATGACCCCAGAAAAGTTCAATATTTAAAGGCATCTGAAACTCCTCAGGAAAATATGAAAATGAGAGCAGTTGCAAGTCAGCTCAATAAACAAGGAAATCTCCAGATCCCTCTTCACCCCACCATCCTCTGTGACTTCCCTGCCCTACCCCAGTAGAACACAAAATTTGCTCCCTGGAGAAGCTGAAATGTGGGTCTGTGATGTGGGAACACCAGACACAGGTGAGGAAAAAAAGAATCATTCTGAATATAGGCACAGTTTGGTGTGAAATGCCTGGGCTCAACTTCTCACACTTGGGAAACTTGTCAGCCAAACATCTTCCAAGGAGGCAAAAGCATTCTTCTCTGCAAGATCTACTTCATAGATAAGTGTTAGTCAGCTTTCTATTACTATAACAAATATCTGAGAAAATTTTATACAGAGAAAAGGTTTATTTGGACTCACAGTTTTAGAGGTTTCAGTCCATAGTAAGTTGGCCCTGGTGCTTTGAGCCTATGGTAGGACATCATGTTGGGGCACATGGCCAGGAAGTGAAAGAGAGAAAGAGGAAGTGTCTGGAGTCCCAATAACTCCCTTGAAGGCATGCATGCCCCCAATGACCTGAAGACCTTTCACTAGGCCCCACCATCTAAAGTTTGTGCCACCTCAAGTTTGTACCACTTCCAGAGAGAACCACAATAAGGACCTTTAACACATGGGCCCTTGGGAGAATGTTCCAGATCAAACTATAACAACAAGATATCTAGATTGGGGCTGGGATTGTGGCTTAGTGGTAGAGCGCTTGCCTGGCACGCGGGCGACCCGGGTTCGATCCTCAGCACCACGTACAAATAAAACGCATTGTGTACAACTAAAAGCAAATAAATAAAAATATTAAAAAAAAAAGATATCTAGATATTGGCAGGTCCCCAAATACCAGGTTCATGACCAACCCTTTCTCACTGATTTCATTGGTCAGGAACACTTTCAGAGTTCCTGTTCTTAAAAAGAACTAAGAAGAGTCCCTAACAGGAAAAAAAAAAAAAAAAGAACAGAGATGAAAACAAATCAAGTGAAAACGAACTCAAAAGAAACAGAAATGAAGAGCAGAAGAAAAACTGTACAGAAATATAACTAATATCTTCATAGAGACCAGAGAGGTGCTGCCTCTGTGACACATTCCTAGATAATTTCTAAAAATTAGAAAGCAAACAATAGCTCTTGAAAATTAATAATTCATTAGCTAAACTCAACCTAACCATTGGCAAGAAAAGTTAAGGAAGTCTTCCAGAAAAGAGGATCAGAAGACAAAAGTGAAGACATTAAGGGATAAAATATTTAAAAAAAAAATCAGTGGATCCATTATAGGAGGCCCAACATCTTAAGAATAAGAGTGTCAGAAATAAAAAGTTGAACCCTATCTCTAAATAAAAATACCAAAATAGGGCTGGGGATGTGGCTCAGTGGTCAAGTGCCCCTGAGTTCAATCCCCAGTACCAAAGAAAGAAAGAAAGAGTTGAGGAAAATTGAGGAATGAGGAGGCAAAAATTTAAGAAATAACAATAATATTTCCTAGAACCGAATAACATGATTTTCTTTCATGTACCCACCACAATAATCAAAAACAAACAAAAAACTAGGCATGGTTGTAATCCCAGATTCTTGGAAGCCTGAGGCAGGAGGATTATAAGTTTAAGGCCAGCCCCAGCAACTTAGCAAGACCCTCTCTCTAAAAAATAAACCAGGCTGGAGATGTAGTTCAGTGGTAAAGCACCCCTGGATTCAATCCCCAGTATTGAGAAAAAACAAAAAAACAACAACAAAGGACATCACATTGAAATTTTCATACATAAGAGAAAGAATGCTAATCTCCAATGAGAGAGAGAGAGAGAGAGAGAGAGAGAGAGAGAGAGAAAAGAGAAGAGAAGAGAAAGAGAAAGAAAACATTCACAATATCCTGGCACTTCTCAACACAACATGGGAGCTAAATTTAATGAAGTTTGGTGTTCTGAGGAAAATGATTTCAAGGCTGACATTTTATCCCAGACAAACAATCTATCAGAGATGAATGGAGAATGAAAATATTTTCAGACATACAATATCTCAAAAAAATTATCTCCCATAGACTCTTTATCAAAACATATTGAGCATCTACTAAGGTAGTAAATTAAGAACGAAGAAGACAGGGAACAAGGGATCGTCCACAGGAACAAGGTGAAGGGAAATCCCACATAGATGGTCTAAGCAAGTCATGGTACTCCAGTTGTGAAGAAAGTCTAGCAAGCCACCAAAGTGAAGCAATCTGGTTTCAATGAAGAAAACGGAAGACATGTGTCACAAATTTGACAGTATTAAAAGTAATATTACACATCAGGCACAGGGTTCAGTGATTAGTTCATAATAAAACACAGAAAACTGATTAAATAAAGGAAAATTCAACAAGTGTCAACTTCAGGCAAAACAAAAGGTTGGAAGGAAATAATAGAAACACTATGAATTATACATTAATAATCTCATGATCAAAGTCATGAAAACACAAAATATTGACTTAACTCTAGAACTATGTTATCATCCCACAAAGAAGACTTCAAAAAAAGTATGGATGGGGAGGGATGGGGAGAGCTAATGTGCAATATCTATATCTTTCTCTTCCTTAATAAAAAGTCAATACATCTTTAACAATGAAAAATAAGAGAAATTTAAAACATGTTAGAATATGAAGGTAAATATCAAAGAAACAGATAAGTGAATTAAAAATTATTATCTCTTAGGAACTGCAAGTTCTCATTTGCAGGTCATGTCAGTGTTTAGTATACACGTATCATTTTGCTAAATGTTAAAACTAGAATTAAAACATGCACACTTTTTTTTTTCAGAGTTTGCATAAATATTCACTAGATGGATTGACCAGTAGATATATAAGCATGTCTGTATCCATATGTGTGTTTGTTTTACAAAAGAATTACATCATATTATATATAACCTTCTACTTCTTTCCGCATCTTGTTTTCTGTAATCATATATTATGAAAATCCTTCCAAGTCAACTGGTATGGAACCACTTTTTTTGAAGGTTATGTTATTCCTTATATGTATGTACCATGATTTATTCAATTATTTCTTTGAAGGGCACTTTGTTTCCAGGTTTGTTTTTCCACTACAAACAGTGCTGCAGTTAACATTCTTGAATACATTCCTATATATTTTTACATATTAGAGCTTTAAGTTCTCCTATGGGATCCATTCCCAGGAGAGAAGTTAATGTTCAAAGGCTATGTGTACTTTATTTTTATTTACTTATTTATTTATTTTTGCAGTGCTGGAGATTGAACCCAGGGCCTTGGGTCTCCTACATGCTGGGCAAGCTCCCTCCACTAAGCTACATTCCCAGACCCTATGCATACTTTAGTTTAATAGATATCTCTCAATTGATTTCCAAAAAAGGTTCCAACAATGAAAGAGAATATATATCTTGTTAAGGCCATATTTTATATTTAGTAAATTTTTGTTGTTTTCTTCACGTAGAACTGACATGCTTTTTTGCTAGAGTTGTTACAAATTTTTTTTCAATTTGATGAAAATTATTATCTAATCAAAAATGCTTGATGACAGGAGACCTAGTCCTCTTTTCTGTTTTGACCTTGTATCTGGCCATCTGGCTGAATCTTCTTATTAATTTGAATAGCTTATTTGCTGGTTTTCATGGCTGTTCATGGGCAGAGAGATTTTTAAAATTATTTTTCTATACTTATACTATTTCTCTCTTGCATGATTATAATCTCTGGGAAAATGTTGAATAGTATGGGGACAGCAGGCATGTTTGTTCTGTCCTTGACATTTGTGAAAATATTTCTAATATTTCACCAATTAGTCTGATGACTAGAGGATGCCTCTAATAGACCTGTCATCGGCTTACAGAAATTTCCTGCTATGAAAGGTTGCTAAGGTTTTCATTTGTTTTTGTTTTAACAAGGAATTGTTGCTACATGTTGTCAGATGTGGGGGGTTTGTCAAATGCTGTTGGTTTGAACTTGTTTCTCTTTGCCCCCATTTATCCTTCTTTTTATTTTTCTTTCCTCCTATCATTCTTCTTTTCTTTCTTTCTTTCCCCCTATGGAGATGTACCATATGGTTTGGGCATCTACCAAGATGACCAGAGAGAATTTTTTGTCAATTTGTTAATAAGCTCAACTATATGAATGAATTTTCTAGTGTTGAGTCACCTTGGTATTCCTAAGAATAAGGTGTAGCCATGCAATCATGTGGTTTTGTTCTTTTAGAACTCCAGTAGATTCAATTTGTTACCATAATCTTCATGAGTTTTACATCTAGTTTCACAAGTGACCTGGCCTAAGATGCCTTCTCCTTGTTTCATTTTAATGTTAGGATTGTGCTAGCTTTAAAAAACAAGTTGCAACATTTCCATACTTTCTTCATGCTCTGAAAATTATAGAAACAATAGAACTAAGCCACAGTGAGCCTAACAGATCCAGGGTAGGCCCCAAAGAGGCCCAGAGAGGAAGTCACATGTTAATCAAGTGGTGCTATAGACCTGGGTGCAATGGTGGTGTTTGAGTACTGCTGAGAATGAGAGAATACAATGATGACCAGGGAGCATGGCAGGTGGATTGTGGAGCAAAGCCAGGGAGTCCAGATGCTGGAGTAAAGGGGAGGCAGGCAGAGGCAGTACCCCCAAGGTAGAAGAGGATTTGGGTCAGTCTAAATCCCAAGGGGGGTTAAGCAGAAGCAATACGTGAGCAGATCTACAGTTTCAAATGATTACTCTGTATTAAATAGTTGTAGACTATGTTGATCTTTGAGCTGTTCAGGAGACCACAATGTGGAAGTGGTTAGAATAGGGACCTCAGGGCACAAAAGTCATCTTAAAGTCTCTAAGGCCTCTGGTTTCATATCTTCCTGATGAGGTACCCATCACTGAGATGGGAACCTGGAAGAATACCAGCTCCGGGAAACAGACCAGAGAGCAGTCAGGGAAATGCTGAGTTTAAGGCACATGGCTTTGAGCTGTGCAGATGAGGAGTCAGCTCAGAAAACAGGCACAAAGTGCAAAGCCCAGCGGGGTAGTCTGGGTTGGAGGGTGCCACTGGGGAATTACAAATGTTAATAAAGCTGAGGGTCAGGGAGAAGTCACCTAAGGTTGGGGAAAGGATAAAGGCTTGTACAGAGGCTGAAGGAACAGTTACAATTTGGATGCAAAAGGACAGACCATCCAGGGTGTTGATGATTTGCCTGTGGACCAGGAGGGAAACTAGGAAAGCATGATAAAGAAGCATCAGCAGGGTCCAGTCCTTCTTGTAAGGCCACAGAAAATTAGGACTAAAATGCTATAAGGTTTAGCAACACAGAAGTCTTATATCATCCCCCAAACCTGCTCTACCCACAGCCTTCTCTATCTTATTTGAGGTGACTCCATCTTTCCAGGAGCTCTGGCCTAACACCTTGCTGTTTCCTGACTTACATCTTCTTACACCCCACATCCTTTGGCACATGCTCTTGGCTCTACCTTAAAATCTCACCCATGACACGGCTGCCAGTTCTGCCCCAACTACCATCACACCACTGAGTAGGAGGCTCCCCATTTCTACACTGCTCTCTCCAGCGAGTCCAACCCAGAAACCTTAATGATCTTTCAAACTACAAATCGGGAACAAAACCCAAGGTTCTGCCAGGTGCAGTGGTGCACACCTGTAATCAGCTTGGGAGACTGAGGCAGGAAGATCTCAGGTTTAAAGCCAGCCTCAGCAACATATCGAGGCCCTGTCTCACTGGCTTCTAGGGCCTGCATGATCATCCCCCTGTGAGTCCACCCTTACCCCATCATGCACCTTCCAGCCACCTGTACCTTCTTAGTCTTTTTCAAACATGCCAGGCACACTCCCTAGTCAAGGCTTTTTGCCCTGGCCATTACACTACAAGCCCTCTTCCCAAATTCCTGCTCAGTGTGCTCCTTCACCACATACCCATCCCTGATCATTGCTTGAAGGTCCTCTTCTAAGACTTTTCCTATTAAAAATTGCAGCCACTCCCAGCCTGCCCCTTCTCATTGCTTTCTGTCCTTGTGGACTCTCACCAGCCTCCAGCATGCTGTATACATTATTGTTTAAGGTGTCAGCTTCCTACAATGAGATCTGCTCCAAGAGGACAGAGATTCTCACCTGCAGTTAACCACTGTGTCCCCAGCAACTGGAAAAAACAATATGTGGCCCATACTGGAAGCTCAAAATATATGGGTTGAATAATTGAAAGAAGTGGTCAGAAGCAAGGGCTGTGGAATGGAGGTCCAGCTCTGCCCAGTTGGGGATATGTTGGAGAGAAGGAACTCTCCCCAGCCCCTAACCCACACTCTGAATGGTGGAGGCCATGCCTCTACTCCCTGAACTTCCACAGTTGAACAGACCCCTTGGAGTAAAAACCCAGACACCAAGATGGAGAACCCTAGCTTGTGGTCTCAGCAACTTATCTTTTATTTATCTTCAGCCTGTCCATCCTTCAAAAATTTATCTATGCCAATAGGAATATACAACTCTGAGCTTGTCTCTTCCTCTGCACTTTGGAAGTGATGCATGTGCCTGAAGGATGCACAAGAAAGGCCCCAACAAGAATGACACTCAGGGCAGGCTGGGGTGACCTGTGAATGCAGCTGGGCCTGCCACGTGCCCATGGAAGAGCAGTAGGAAAAGACCTACAACTCTGTCTGCCCTTTAGAGAAACAAGGAAGGCACCCCTGAAATAGGAAGTGATGAAGAGAATCCCCCAGATGAAGCAGTGTAGAATGGAAATAAAACTTGATGTAGGATATACATAAAAATGCACATTGGTTCTTCTCCAAGCTAACAAGGAGGAAATGCACATGAATGGCTTGCAGGAAGGATTCTTGACCCACAGTCTGGGCTTGGTGCAGATCCTGCCAAGATCTGGGGCCACCCAGATGATCACTAAGCCTCCAGGAGCCTGGTTGCTGCCCTCCAAGGGATTGCCAGCCATCGAGTGCTCTCCTCTTTTGCGATGTGCCTTTCTGGATGCCCAAATCCTTCCCATTTGGCCACCCTTTGCAGCCACCACTTTCTCAAAGTAGATTTACTTTCAATCGCCATTTGCTAAATCTGTCCCCTATAAACCTTTGGGGGAGGCAGAGATTAAGCCTGATTACAGATGTTATAGAAAAGAGTCCAGGAGCATCCGCAGGGCGGGAGTCAGGCAGGAGTGGCCAGCAGGACCCAGCCCCGCTCCTCCTGGGCTGACCCAGCTGCCTGCAGGCCTTACCCCAGGCTTGGGGCGCCTTACCTACCAGCAGAATGTAGCTGTGCATCGCTTTGCCTCTGCCCACACGGTGAGGGGGCAGCCCCCTTGCAGTGGGCCTGCTACAAGGGGGATGCAGGAGGCTTGCTCATGGGCTCCCTGAAGAAGATGAGCAGCTCATTCAAGCGGGGCTCACTCAAGAGCTCCACATCTGGGTCCCAGAAGGTGAGTGAGATTTGCAGGTGGCCTGTGGGCAAATAGATGGAAGGACAGAGGGACACAGGGTTCCTACTCTGTGGTCTCAGAGTGCTGCAACGGCAGACTCCTGTCTTTCAGACTGTGTGGAGGTGGGCATGAGGGGGTTGAGCATTCAGATATCCAGCATCAGACTCTTCTTGGGAGATGGCCCACATTTCTGCCACTGTGCCTGATGCCTGTTATTTCAGCGGTTCCCATTTTCGTGTGGCTTACCACACCCATAGGAGGTGTCAGGTGGGTGTGAGTCATGCAGATCCTTTGTCTTGCATGGGCAAACACATTCTTGAGTCAGCATTTGTGGGTTTTGCATGGCTCCATTGCCCATGATGGGGACACACCCTTAGCTCTCCATGACTAAACTTTGCTTGCCTACCCTTTTTTTCTGCATTGGATATTTGTAGGAGTACTGCGTGGTCTCTTGGGGATCCAGGATGGCCAGGGTGTGGATCCCACCCTCAGGTCAGAGGAAAGGAGATAGATGGTCATTTACTTTTAACACAATGGAGGGCCCGGTGAGGTCCTCAGCAGGGCAAGCCCTATGGAAGGGTCTTTCTGTGTCCTCTGGACAGAGCCATGGTACAGTGTGTGCCAATTTGAATCTTAGACTTGCTTTTCCCAGGTGACTGTAAGTTAGCCATGGAAATGGTGACCCTGAGCACCCAGGCCTAGATGGCCTGGAGAGGCCACTACCTCACCTTGCTGCCTTCAGGTTGGGGCAGCCCAAGCAGGATCTCAATCCAGGCCACACTGGAGGCCCCTGGGTATCTCTTGCCAAACTCCGTGGCTCAGAGGGGATCTCAGCTTCTTTTGGGGTGCTGCCCATTGTGCATAGAAGAGGAGGCAGTCTCAGAGCATGCCTTGTGTGGTCAGAGAAGAAGCTTCCCTTCAGGAACACTTTATGAGCACAAGGACACGCTAGTCAGTGCCCTGGCATTGGGGAAAGACACTGGTGAAGCATAAGCCAGGTGAATACCTGGGCCAGGCACAGAGCATCATGACTTGGGAGCTCAGCTGGCTGCAGTCTCCTTATCCATTGATTGGAGTATGGCAGAAGTCAGGCCAGGTGTTTGCAAGACTCTGACACCCCCAAAACCTAAAATGCAAACAGAAACAATAAAAGACTTTCTTCTAAATAAAGAGTTAAAATTTACCCCTGTTTCAAGAATAGGAAAGATCTATCCTGTGGGGGGGGGGGGGGAGCTCTGTGGCAGGCAGGCACATCTATCTGCTTTCCCATGCATGTGTGAGAGTCAGCATTATTTTTAGAGACAGTGCACACCAACTGCCTTGTGTAAATTAACATTCACGAATCTACCGCCGCGTTTGGCAGGAACAAGAGACTGACTAGCTGTGCAGCCAGGGCCACATGCCTCCCTGTGACCCCTCCCTCCCCAAACACAAAGCCAACCCACACTGTTCTTGCTGATAAGCTCTGAAAAGGAGCAGGCTTTTGTTGTTCTTGAATTTGATGTGTCCTCTTGACCTCTTCCTGGTATATTGCTTTATGAATAGTCACCCCCCAAAACACACACAACTGATAGGTTCTGGGAGCAGGGAATTCAACTAGAGGAAAAGAGCACTTAGATTTGGGTCAAGATTGGAAAACAGCACCTCATTTACACACACACACACACACACACACACACACACACACATACACACGCTCATAACCATTCCTCCAGGTCAGCACACTAAAATTTACTTCAAGTCCAGGAGCAAGTATGACCTTGCCCTTTCCAAGGGGACCTCATCCCCTGGTGGTACATGCCCAACTCCTACAAATGGATTGACAATGTAACTCAGTGATACAACATGTGCATAGCATGCATGAGGACCTGTGTTCAATCCTCAGCATCACAGAAAAAACAAACAAAAAACATAATTCCCAAACTACTACAAAAGACAAAAGCACAGCACAGTTTAAAGTCTTAATGGCATAGTTGGCCCTACTGCCTATTTATAACAACCCTCAAGCCACAGATTAAATTTACTGATGGAAGAATGAAAGATAATACCTATAGTTTGTACAGGAGCTATTCTTTAATGGGGTGGGTTCTAGGAAGCATTCACAAAAATCACATGGGCACAAACAGATTGTTTTTCACTGTTTTCTTATATACTTGGCCATCCTTTGACCTCAGCTCTTGGTGCCAGTTCCCTGTTTCCTAATCAAAAGCCACACCCTTCTGCCCAGTGTTTACTAAAACACACCAGCTGCCCCATGGGAAGAAACAAACACAAACTACACTCTGTACTAGTTTTCTAAGGGTCGTTTCACCTGGCCCTGATTTGGTAAAAAAACAACTTGACCCTTTGTCCTTGGCTGGTTGGCTCTCCCCAATTGGGAGTTCTTCTCTTGGTCATGGACCCACAAGGATGCATGTGTGGAGTCCTAAGGTGATAAACAAAACCCAGTCACCTCTGGGGTCCCTGGCGCTCCAGCCCTCAGCAGCCTGCTTGCTGGGAGTCCCCGCTGGCAAAAACAATCTCTCTTCCAGGAAAAGCCTCCAAGTGTTCATATGGGAAATGGAAAATGTGATTTCTTGTCTAGCGCTTCCATCCCTGTTCACACTTTATTGTGCTAAAAGATGCATATAAAGTTTAGAGTTGGAGATCAAGGTCCTAAATAAAACGAAATAATAATAGAACCCAGCAATTCTACCCTAGATTCTATCTTGGAACAATTCTGGAACATGTGCTCAAGGAAATGTGCAAAACCACTCATGTCAGCATTGTGTGCTACAGAAAACCAGAAGCAAGCAAACAGCCCAGCTATAAGGGTATGGATAGGCTTTTGTTCATTCAAACAATGGAATACCATACATCACTTAAAATGAATAAACAAGCCACCTATATCAACATAGATAAATCTCAGCACACTCTGTTGAATAATAAAAAAAAAAAAAGCCCCAGAAGCACACTATTTATAGAAAATACAAAACATGCAAGGAAATCCTAAATAAAGACATATATTTCTGCAGGGCAGAGATGGTTGGCTCTATCTGTAATGTTCTTTCTCTTTCTCCTTCCCTCCTTCCTTCCCTTATTTCCTTCCTTCTTTCTTTTGAAAAGAGTAAAATATTGTAAGCACATATGGAAAGTTATTCCATCTGCAAAACAGGAAGTGAATCTTCACCTGTTCTATGATTTTGAAATGAAAGGAATGTTTTCATAATTTAGAATTGTTTTCACACTTTTAAAGTAAACCATGGGAAGAGTGAGGGTCAACCAGTATGTTCTGGGTTGGGGGTTGCTCCACCTGCTGCAGCTCAGTCTTCAGGGTCATTCTGACTAAGGCACGAACCCATGATACAGTGTTGTTGAGAAAGGACTCCCGCAAACTTGCCCTGGGTTATCTGAGTTTCTTTCTCTTAGTAAGTACAGCTTTGCTTGCTCTAGAGCTGCTGGCAGGGGTCTTGTCAACAAGCTTACCCTCTGCAGTCCAATGGCCTATAGTGCGGCTATCACAGCAGGCATGTGCCCAGCTGAGGATACACAGGGCTGTCATTCACCTCAATAACTAGGCACTAATGTCACCCCGCTTCTCAGAAGGTGTTCCTGAAATCATGGGAATTTCCATGTACATCCGCACAACCTGTATTTGGAATCAACTTGAATGCAAAATTCCACGCAAGTCCAAAAAAATTCACATCCTGGAAAAGGAGGGAATCTGGGTAACCCCCATCCATTCCCTGCTCATTGGTAAAGGCCTAGAAGGCAACAGACCCATCACACCCTCACCCAGCTCTCTAAGGCTTCATATTACTCATAGAATAATATCCAAAATCCCTTGTGGTGATGGGCCAGTTAATTGTTTTGTTGAATTCTCAATCCACTCTGCTTTCATACAATGCAATAAAGTGGGTTGCTAAAAAAAAAAACGAAATTTTAAAAAACATATAAAATCCAAGCCCTAGGGGGTTTTTTAAAAGTATTAAATTGAATAAACATTTTTGATTTCTTCAAACTGCTAAAATCATGTCTAAATAAGGGACCTTGCTTTCTCCTCTCTCTTATTATGGCCAGCAGTTAAGTTTGCAGTCCTTGCTCAGAGCACACCTCAAGTAGGAAAATCTGGGGGGATCTGGACATCCCATTCAATTCTCCCTGTATGAAAAAACCAAGTCACCTGTATTAAATCCTGTGAAGCAGGGTCTCTGGTCCCCTTTCAAACTGAAGAAGATTCTCAGAGTTGGGGTACCTGGTCCATGAGAACCACTGGGCTCCGTTTCCCCAAGCGTTCTGCAGTCTGCTACTTTGGAAGGCATTGTATCTCCCAGGGCAGTGGCTCCTGGAGCTGCTGAGGACATCTGCACCTAAGCCTGGGGAAACTCCTGCAGCCAGCTCCTGCCTGGTCCACGGACTCCACGCTGAGCAGGTGGCCCCACATCTGTGGGAATACAAGACTCTGGTGGGCACTTAAGCCCTAGGAACTATCCCCAGGCCCCATATACCAGAACAAAGCTGCCCAGGTAACTGCCCTTGGGAGAAGGGGCCCAGGGCCTGAGTGATATGGTCAAGCCCCTTGAGTTGAGGTAGGGGTATGCCATAGAGGACAGACCAGTTGGTTGCCAACTGTTCCCTTCAGCCATGTGACAACAGGCCTTCCCAGGGCCAGTATGTCCAGCACCCTCACACGGTAGCCCCCACCTACCACATAGGTGTGAGCCCCATGTGGCATTCTCTTGGATTTCCTGCTCTTCTGTGAGCCTTACTTTTAGCTCAGCAGCAGGAGGGTACTTTCCTGGTTCTCTGAACCCAAACAGCCAAGGCTTCAGACTAGGTTAGAGGGATGGGGAAAAAGGTAGGAAATGGGCCAGGGTCATTTTTTCCCTAGGGACATAGCTCCTTGGAGAGCCAGAAAAGGGGATGAGAAAAGACTCTATGAGGGAAACATGAGGTGGGGGAGACTTTCCCAAAGCACAATCTACACTAGGGTTGGATGAGGAGGTGGTACAGGTATGGGGTAAGGAGGTTTGACAGAGCCTACAAGTACTACCTGAATGGCCAGGGCTGAGATACACCACTGGTCTGGACTGTGATCATGGCTGTTCCTAGTTCTGCCCTGATCAGGCACTCCCACCCCCAACACACCTGCTGAATTGCCAAGGCAGTCTGGAAACCTGTAGGGGAAAATGCTTAGAAAGGAGAAATATGTGCCAAGGAACTGTGTAACCCCAAATGGGCCACCCTGAAGGCTGCAGGAGAAGAACACAAGGGAAAACTCCCAGAAAGGGACTGAGCAAGACAGAAGGCAGCCTGTGAATTTTGGAGAAGGGTCTGGCTGGGAGAACCATAAAACATTTGGTTGCTTTGTTTAGTTGGCGTGAGAAATAAGGGGGAAGTGTAAGAGGCTTAAGTAAAAACCCTGATTAGTTGGGACTGGCTCTAAGCAATTGAGGCATCTCTTTCTTCAGGCCTCACAAAAGTCCCTCAACAATTTAAACAAAGTGCACCCCTGGAACACCAGCCCCAGGGCATGCCCAGTCCCAAACCAGGGGAAGCAGAGTCCCCTGTTAGAGTTCTGCAATGCACAAAACACACTAAGGACTGTTTGGTACCGGGGATTGAACTCAGGGGTATTTGACCACTGGGCCACACCCCCAACCCTGTTTTTGTATTTTATTAGAGACAGGGTCTCACTTAGTTGCTAAAGTTGCTCGCCATTGCTGAGGCTGGCTTTGAACTTGCGATCCTCCTGCCTCAGCCTCCCAAAGTGCTGGGATTACAGGCGTGCACCACCACGCTGGGCTATAGGACTGCAGAAAAGAAACTTCCATTTAGCCCAGAGTTCCCTACAGAAACCCTTTTCATGTAAAGTTTATATGACCATTTCTGGGTCTCAGGCCAGGAAACAGCACATTAGGATACAGGAAACACGGGATTGAGAGTTAGCTCTTGAGGATGAAATGGAAAAACAGCTCCACTCCTGACTTTCTTCAGGATCAGAGGATGGGGCTCCTGGCTCCACCCTCAAGCCCCGCCCCAGAGGGTGCACGGTCAAGCAGAGGATGTCAAAATGTTTAAGACAAAAATGAAAAAGATTTTTCTGCCAAAAGTTACTACCAAATCATCAAAATTCACTAATAGAATCTGTTCAAATTTCAGTATCGACCAACTTGGCAGAATATCAAGGCAGAGAAGGTATTTAAAGATGCACATGACACCACAGCACAGTAGCCAGTGCATCCTAGAGATCCAAGTAGCTCTCAGTTTATTCTCAGCGATCCACAAGGGCAGCTTTTGGTTCTGATGCAAGGTACATTAAACATAGAAATATGCAATTGCTGAAATACTTGAAGTACTTGGTTTCTTAAAACCAGTCATAGAACACATACACACACACCTGCTCCCTCATCTGAACTGGGGTGCTATATTCTTGGGAATAGAGATAGAAGTGGTTCATCAGAGACAAGGATAAACTCTCATGGATGTCATAGACTTCTGAAATACAAATCTTCCACCCAACCTACCTCAAAGCCAACAGGAGCCTCTGACCTCCCTCCTCTGTCCATTCATATATTTCCAAATACAGCCCAGAGTATCTCCAAGGCCCAGGGAGCTATAGCTCCACCCTATGCTGCTTGCAACCTGGAACAATGTCCCCAACAGTGAGCCAGGGCTCTTGACAGGAGGTCTTTCCTCCTGGCTCTCTCTGGCTTCCTATCTTCCTGCCTGGGTCAGAAGTGAACACAGCAATTATAGGAATTGATCCTGGCCTGGCCTCCCCAGCCCTTCTCTGATGTCCTGGTACCTGCCCTCATTCACCCTCAGGTCCTTCCTGGGCAGAACTGTTAGGCTAACGAAATATTTTCCAGTTTGGTCATGGCATCCACACAGGGACCATTCCCATTGAGGGTCCAGCCATTCTCAGCCTCAGGGATGGCCCTTGCACTCAGGGATTGCATTTCATGGGTGTGTGGAGAGTTTTGTGCTATTACCAGGAGTGCTATGCAGGGCATTTTCAGATTGTCCCAGGACTGCAGGAGGGGAAGCAGGAGACCCCTGGATGCTCACCCTGGCTGCTGGCTCCCAGTAAGCCCTAGGGACCATCAGGCCACGCAGCCATCTTACAGACAACAGAACTGAGACCATTCTGGGATGGTGTCCATGTGCTGGTTAAAAGCAGATAGCCACCTCCTACTCCTCCTGTTTTCTGGGGAGGATTAAACACTTTCGCTCTTGGAGATGGAGCATCATGCCCATGAGCATTCTTACCTGGGTGGGATGACAGGCTTCTGAAATTGCCATGTGCACAGCACTCACTAGCTGCTCTTTTGTCTTTTTTATTGTCCCTGGTGAGGCGTGGGAGCTTTATGATGAAGCATTTACTTTCTTTCCTTTCACAGAACAAAGCCACTCCTCCACTGAGGGAGGTCTTGACACCCCATTGAAATTCACACCCTCACAGCTGACTGATTCATTTCTAGTGCATAATGTGGATGGTTGGATTTGATTTACATAATCAGAATGAAGCCTTCTCTCCTACACAACCCAGGGTGCAGCTGTGTCCCTGGCTGGAGCTGAAGTGTTGTAAACGTACAATCTGACTGTTCACCTCTGGCTGATGAACACATTTCCAAAGACCAAGAGCCCAGATTGTTGCTATAATAAAATGCTGAGACTGGGCAAATTATAAAGGAAAGAAGTTTATTTTGACTGATGGTTTTGGAGGTTAGGAAGTCCAAGATCAGGCAGCTGCATCTGATCAGGACTTCATGCCCCTTCATAACATGGCAGAGATCAGAAGGGCAAGCTGTTGCATGCAAAAAGCAACAAAACACAAGAAGCAGTCTAGCTTCATGACAACCCATTCCCTTGAAAAAGGCATTTATCCCTCTTAAATCTAATCACCTCTTAAAGGCTCCACCTCCCAATTCTGCCACAATGACTATCAAATTTCAGCATGAGTTTCAGACAGGACAGATTATATTCAAATCACTGTATCTACTATTCGGATCCATTTCCCTTGAAGATCTTTATATCATGAAAGTTGTCTTGTGGCTTTCCCCCTTTGATAGATCCTTGGGGTTTGTTCTTCTCCCTTCAAGGACACATTGTTTTGAAGATCTTTATTTATTTATTTTTAAATGGTTTCTTTTCTTTTTAAAAAAGTATTATTTATTTGTTTTAGTTGTACACAATGCCTTTATTTTTACATGGTGCTGAGGATCGAACCTTGGCCACGCACGTGCTAGGTGAGTGCTCTACCGCTGAGCCACAACCCCAGCCCTGTTTTGAAGATCTTAAAGACTGAGGTCCCTGTAGACAGACTTAGTGGTCTCTGTCCCTTCCCACTGTCCCTCTTTGGCCTCTCTTTTCCTGGACACATTTCCTCATTGGTGCTAGCAATTCTTCTCACATATCAGCTCCAGGCAAGATGTCAGCAGATCAAAGGTCGTAAACCGAAGCCATCCACCAGGTTGCCACCCCTGGGAAGCAGTTTGACAGCTACCCACTTCCCTTGGGAATTGGCCCCGCTCCCTTGGCCCCTTTCAAAACAGCATCTGTCCCAGGAGTGTCTTGCCTGCTAAGAAAAGTTAGAGTCCCCCACGGCCCCATCAGTCTGTGTGTATCCTTGGAAATATCCCCTCAAACCAATGAATGCAGGAGGGGAAGATCCAAGTTACCCTGAGCGGCAGCAAAGACTGACAGTGGACCACATGTGCAATGAGGCTCACTGGTACCCTCAAGGCTCAGCTCAGAGACTGCCCCAGCAGCTAATCTGAGATTCAAGTGCAGCGGTGGAAAAGAGCTGCTAGGGGCTCTCATTCAAGTCTCAGTTCAGCTTTGTGGCCAGGGGAAGTCATTCAACCTCTCTGGGACTCAGTTTCCTCATCCCTAAAACAAGATGATTATTCATGTACCTTTCACTGGAAAAAAATCCTCATTTTCTACATATTCTATGCCATTTTAAAGACACTTTTTAGTTGTAAATGGGCACAATACCTTTGTTCTATTTTTTTATTTTATGGGGTGCTGGGGATCTAACCCAGTGCCTCACACGTGTGAGGCAAGTGCTCCACCACTGAGCTGCAACCCCAGACCTCTATGCCGTTTTGAAAATACCCTTGTAACAAGTCACAGATCTACTGTTTAGAACACCAACTTATAAACAAACCACGACCCCCTGGTCAGCTACCGAGTTGTTCCTGGAACTGTGGCAACCCCCCAACGTGTGCCATGGTTTATTCAACAAGCACGTCTCAGCACTGCTGTGTGCCTGGCAGCTGGAGACCAGGTCTAATGATGACAAATGAGAAGACTCTACCCTCCCGGAGCAGTCATCCCAGTGGGGTCCAGGAGATGAGCTACTGCTGTGGAGAAATAAAGCGCAGCAGAGGGCCAGGACATCAGAAGAAGGGTTACACTGAGCAAAAGCCTGAAGTGGGTGAGGGAGAGAGCCATGCAGACACCTGCGGGAAGAGCATTTAGGCAGGCAGAGCAGCCAGGGAAAAGGCCTGCCAGCAGGTGTGGGGCTTGTGAGTCCGAGAATTGAGAGAGGGGCAGAAGCAGAGAAGGAAAGAGTAGGAGGGGTGGGGAGGGGATGGCAGGGAAGGGAGAAGGCATACAGGCCTTGTCTGCTCCCTAGGTCACTGTACAGACTCTTAATGCAATTTGCTTTGACCCATGATGAAGTTTCTGGATTCAAGAGTAAAAGGGGGTTTGTCAGGAGAAATCAACTTGGGCTTCTTTTTTGGGGGGTGCTAATCGCTAGCTGTCCACCTGGGACCATTGCTTCAAAAGAATATGATGATGGCAGATGAGTTACCTGGTAGAGATTGAAAACTGGATTCACCCCACATGGCAACCCACATGCTTGCAGGAAATGCTTGTTTGAATAATAAAGTATTACAAATGCTTTCTGATTTTAAACAGTGCTGTGATATATATGTTTTGTGGTCAAAGATAATAGTTCTTTTGTTCATATGGCTAGCATGGCAGGGGCTGGTGTGTGGGGGGCACAGTCATGTGGAATCATGGAGACAAGGTCTGGGCTGTTGGGTGCTTCCTGCTCCCTTGGAGAGCCTAGGAAGCCTGGCTTGGAGCTGTTCTCCCCATCACCCATCCAGAGGAAGTGTTGCAGCCCCCTAACCCTCATCCCCCCACACTTCCTAGAGAGAGCCCATGGCCACACTTTACGGACACAGAGTAAAAGGGATTTATTGGCAGCCTTGTCTTTATTAAAATAGAATCACACAATTTTCAACTCTGCAACTTTATTATTATTTCACTTACTCTTTCAGGGGTCTTTCTACAATTAGTTGATTTAAATCTAATTCTATCTTACATTTCTGGTTATTTCATCCACATATAGTCCTTGAGTGTAATTTAGTCTTTTTTTAATTAAAAAATTTTAGTTAGCTTTGATTTTTTTAAATTAACATTCAACATGATGTTTTGAAGTATGTTAATGGGATCTGTCTTTCTAAAAATTTTTTTATTTAATTTAATTTGTTATACATGCTTTTAGAGTGCAATTCCTTTCATATTACATAGAAAGGGCACAGTTTTCCAAGTCATTGGCTTTACACAAAGTATTTTCATACCATTTGAGTTTTTATACATGCACTTAGTATATTGATGTCCAACTCCTTCTGCCACTGTTTCTATCCCCTTGCCCTTTTCCCTCCCCTCCCCCCCTTTTTTCTATTTAACATTCTTTCATTCCTCTCATCCCCCCTCCCTTGCCACTACAATTCAGTATCATCATAGCATAGGAATCAATTGACCTTTGGTTTTCTGGGATTGGCTGACTTCACTTAGCATTATTTTCTCCAACTCCATCCATTTACCTGCGAATGCCATGATTTTATTCTCTTTTAGTGCTGAGTAGTGTTCCATTGTGTATATATACCAAAGTTTTCCTATCCATTCATCTATTGATGGGCATGGGGGTTGTTTCCACAATCTAGCTATTGTGAATTGTGCTGCTATGAACATTGATATGGCTGTGTCCCTGTAGTATGCTATTTTTAAGTCCTTTGGATATAGACTGAGGAGTGGGATAGCTGGGTCAAATGATGGTTCCATTCCAAGATTTCCTAGGAATCTCCATACTACTTTCCAAAATGGCTGCACCAATTTGCAGCCCCACCAGCAATGTAACAGTGTGCCTTTTCCCCCACATCCTCGCCAGCATTTATTGTTGTTTGTGTTTTGATAGCTGCCATTCTGACTGGAGTAAGATGAAATCTTAGAGTTGTTTTGATTTGCTAATCGCTAGAGATGTTGAACATTCTTTCATATATTTGTTGATTGATTGTATATCTTCCTCTGAGAAGTGTCTGTTCAGTTCCTTAGCCCATTTATTGATTGGGGTTTTTTTTGTTTTTTTTTTTTTTTGTTTTGTTTTTGTTTTTGTTGTTGTTGTTGTTTTTTGGTGTAAAGGTTTTTGAGAGCTTTATATATCCTTGAAGTTAATTTCTGTCTGATGTGCATGTGGTAAAGATTTGCTCCCATTCTGTAGGTTCTCTGTTCACCTCACTGATTGTTTCTTTTGTGGAGAAGAAGCTTTTTAGTTTGAATCCATCCCATTTATTAATGTTTGGTTTTAGTTCTTGCACTATAGGGGTCTTATTGAGGAAGTTGGGGCCTAATCCAACATGTTGGAGATTTGGGCCTACTTTTTCCTCTATTATCTGTCTTTATTTTGTTTGGTTTTCTTCTTTCTTCCCAGGAAGTCCATATTAGCTTTGGGGCTGTGTAATGTACCTTAATTCTCTGCTTAAGTAAATTGTGTGCATATGTAGAATGTATACATATGTCTAGGGTTTTCAGCAGTGTTTGCTTCTAAAGATGGGATTGTGGAGAAGGAAAAATCATTTTTCCCTCCACCTTTCATGATATCTTAGCTGACACTCCCTTTAAGAAAAAGCTGATTGACACAAGAAAAGCAAACAGTTTAATAACATGTATTCATTCCTCCCTATACATGGCAGATAATCCAGAGACAAGAGTAATTTCAAGAGCAGATCTCAAACAGTTGTTTTAGACTTCAGGTTTAAATACAATTGCTCTTGAAATGAAGGGGGTGCAGGGAAAGACCTGTAAAAACAGGATAAGTCTTGTTGTACAGATTTAGGTTGGAGCTTTCTCCCCTGACTGTGAGTGTCTTGTGGTTTAGAGTCCTTCTCTTCTTGGCACAGGGAGGAAGACACTCTTATAAAATGGAGATTTATTTAAAGATGCAAATTTCCTTTACAAAAGGGTCACTTCTACTCTGTTTTCCAAACTTTTCTTGTGTTTGCAATTTCCCAAAATAACTGGCTCAAAATAATCATTATGCCAAAAAGGCATATTTGGTGTGGCATATTCTGGTCCCCTACAGTCATATATTGAGGAGGCATGTCCTGAAACTTACCAGGATCATAATTAGCATGCGTCTCTGCATTTTAGAACACAGATGATTTAAGGATCTTAGAAGCAGCCCAAGTCCTTCATTTGGGGAAACTAAGGCTCAGAAAAGGATGACATGCTGAACTTGGCTGGGCCTATCCCTGTCCTACAAGACCCAGCTCAACCTGCCCTGGCCCTGCTCCTGCCCATTTCCAGCACTCCAACCACATGGGCCTCTTTCTGCTCCTCCTCTTGTCCCTGAGAGAGGCTTTTGTACTAACTGCTCCCTCATCCCAGACAGCCACTGGCCCACTCGTTCCATTCCACGGGCCACCCTCATCTGAATCAGCCTCTCGCATGGACCTTCTTTATTTCCCCTTAAAGCCCTATCACCACCTTATGTGATGTATCTACTTGATTCATTATCAGGCTCAGTAGAGTAAAAGCTCCAGAAAACAGCACCTGTCTGTCTGATGTCCAAGCTTAGCAAACACAGTTACATCTGCAGGTCTCACAGGTCTTCCTCGAAGCCCTGTGCTGGGTCAGGCCTTTGCACTATGTTCATTGGTGTTCTTTCCCCTCCATTTCCTAATTGCTTCCTGACTCCCGGGGATAGTCTCTCCACATCCCCGCATGGTAAAAAAGACTCTCTGATTAGGATAACAAAAGGAGTGAAATGCATGTGCACTCCAGTTCAATGGACCAATGCAAGAAACAAAGTGATGTTCAAAGATTCTAGAGGTCTCCAGAGGATTCTCTAGTCCAGGGAAGGCTTCCTTCCCTATATTCCTGAGTCTTCTGTAGCAAATGTGCTTTTGGGCATTAGTTTTCATGGTTACTAACAAAAGGAACATCATCAGCTGGAAGCATTCAGGGGCCCTCAATTTGCTGGCTAGCCAGTGGCCTCTCCATTACCATACTAGGGCTCCCTGGGTAGTAAGTGAAAGAAGTGGACTATGCCTGGCCACCTATGCACTGGAATTTGAGACCAGAGTGCTGAATTAATGAGCTAAGTGCATGCGGTGCCATCGTGTGGTCACTATAGGCTGGGCTGAGAAACCTTCAGGGCTGAGTCTGCTTTGTACACCTGCCCAGTCTTCAGAGGGTCTGGGCTCAATTCACTGCCTGCAAGGCACTGCCCACTCTGTCCAGCCCTGGGGCCAGCTGAGCATCCACTTGACTCCTGCTCCTCCCTGGTTGGGCTCACAGCTCCTTTCCTACCACACATTTACACAGGAACTTGTTTTTCCCCAGGCCCTGCCCAAAGGAGCGCCTCCTTCTTTCCACAGACTGCCAGGGCGACTCCACCCTCCCCCAACCCCTCCTGACAACACGCTCCAGGTCAGCCGTGGGTGGTGGGGAAGTGACCCGGACCTCTTCAGAGAGAGAAAAAGAGGAGCTGCTTCCAGGGCCTCCCTGGAGAGGGCGGGAAAGAAGAGCACATATTCAGCCACGTGGTTGTCCTGGCTGCAGACTGCGCCCTCTCAATCCCACGATCCCTGGACAATGGGCGCTGGGAGCTGGCACACAGGGAGGGTAATCCTCATAATGGCCCCGGCAGTGGTGCAGCAGCTGGCTCAGGGTAATACTCCCTAATATCTGCTTTCATGTGATTAACGGCTGTGGATAAAACCTTGATGCCAGGAAAGCAGGCCCGACTGCTAAACCCAGCCATGGGCATTACTTTGGTTGTGCTGGAAGCCTGGAGTCATTTCAGTGATTCACATTTTAACCAAGCTATCATTTTAGCATGTAAGGAAAATAAACTAAGAAGCAGAGAACTAAATTCACAGACAGCCCAGGCATGGGGGCAGGAGGGAGATGGTACTATGCCCTAATATTGGAGATGGGAAACAGCTGGGGCCCAAGGGTCCTCACACCCAGCCAGCCCACTCAGTGTCCCCTACCACACTTCCTCTTGTATTCATAATATTTCCCTAGGCCTGTCCTTGACCACTCCAGGATAACCAAGTAGCCTTACCATGAGCTATACCATGTGTTATCTGTCCCTACACAGTTTAAACACCTTTTCTTCTTTTCTTTTGGTGCTGGTGATGGAACCCAATAAAGCTCTACTTCTGAGCTACATTCCCAGTTCTATCTATCTATCTATCTATCTAGAGAGGGTCTCATTATGTTGTGAAGGCTTGCTTACTCTCCTGTCTCAGCTTCCTGAGTTGCTTGGATTTCAGGTGCGCCGCCACCTGGCCCAGTCAACACATGTTCTACTACAATGTCATTTCTTTCTCACCTCAACTCTGTGATTAGGGGAATGGGTACAGAAAAGTCAAATGCCAAATAGGGGTACTGTGGCAGATCTTGGAGACCCTAAATGTAACTGGAGTTAACTTTTGGATGCTGAGTCATGGAGCTGTTGCCCAAGGATCCCAGGAATCCCAGGGAAGGGCTCGGGTACCTCAGCAGCTATGGCAATGGTTGCTTCCTGACCTCTACAGAAGCACCCTGGTATATAATTGGCTTGATATATAATTGGATGAACCTGTGGGATTCAACCATCTGTGATTCAGAAGTATTGAAGGAGCCAGGCATGGTGGCGCACTCCTGTAATCCCAGCACTTGGCAGGAGGATCACGAGTTCAAAGCCAGCCTCAGCAATGGTGAGGCACTTAGCAACCCAGTGAGACCCTGTCTCTAATAAAATACAAAAAATGGGCTGGGGATGTGGCCCAGTGATCAAGTGCCCCTGAGTTCAATCCCTGGTACCAAAAAAAGAAAGAAAGAAAGTAACTGTTTAAATAAAATGTATTGGTGGGTTTAAAAAAAAAGAAGAAGTATTGAAGGAAAAAAATTGTGTCTGTGCTGAACATATACAGACTTTTTTCTTGTCATTATCCCCTAAACAATACAGTATAACAACTATTTACATAGCATTACAATGCACTGTATTATGTATTGTATTTAAGTAAACTGGAGATGATTTAAAGGATGTGTATATGTAATACAAATATTACATTTTATATAATGTGCTTGAACTTCTGCAGATTTTGTCCTTGGGAATCCTGGAATCAAATTCCCTTGGATACAAAGAACACAAATATTGTACCCCACCCAAGATTTCATTCTTGCTAAAGACCAGATCTTCCTCAGACATAAAGGAGATAGGTGTTTTGGTTCCCAGAAACAAGTAGGAAAACTAAGGCTCAGGGAGCTTGCCAAATGTGCAGAATATCCTTGACCGAGCCAGCCACTGGCTGCATTTCAGTCAAGGAAGCATATCGAAGCCTAAGGCCATTACACCGTGTTCCCCAGTGTTCTTTAACCTCTGGGAACCACACACAAGTGTCAGGTGCCACCAAGTGGACCACAGACCACTGACACAGCTGGGCTATCTTTAACATACACTGAAACTGTATGTTGGGATTGTGGAATACATGTCTTCTAATCCTTTCTGTCCCTCCATCCCCACTTATACTGCCATTCTAACTAGTAATATTGGTTTGAACCATTTTAAGTTGCTGTTTGTGCAAGTCAAAAATAGTCAAATGGCAGCAGCAATTTCCTTTTTTTTAGAAAGTTAGCAAACTAGAGCAAATTATAGCAGCTGAGTGAGGAGTTGGGAACCAGGACAGTTCTGGAGATCACCAGGTGGGGACAGCAGAGAGCTGAGCTGGCAGACCCTGGCTCACAGGCAGGTCTGTCAACAGAATTGCAAGAAAAGTGGCCCATCAGAGTATTAGCACATGACCCAAAATGAAAATGAGCAGGCTGCCTGGGTCCTTTAGCTGGACAAACTGTCGAATAAGCACAAGACTGGGCACTGTTGCTCTGACACTAGCACCAACTGCTCATGGGCTGGAGTCTCCTGCCCAGTATAATCTGCCTAATTCTCAAGGCCAACCCTCCTAGACAAAGGACCTGCCAAGCTGTAGCAGCTCCCAGCCTCCTCCTGAACACAGTCCACAGTGAAGAGACAAAGAGAGACAGCCAAAGAAGTGCCACATAACACTCCAAGGGCTGATCCCCACACTGTTCTTTGTGACTGAGACACTGAGCCCACTTTTAACTACACGTCTCATGCAGCTTTCCTTCCCACTCCTGAAAGGTCCCAAGGAGCCTTGGGTGACTCCCAAATTTGCTGGGTTCTATGAAAAATAAAAATTATAACCTTATTGTTTAAAAAGTATTAAAGCTCCAAGATGGGTGGGCAAAGACGAATGTAAAACCAGATGCAGAGACATTCTGAGGGCAGGGTCCCCTGTGACTACACAGGTCACCCACCCGTGAAGATGGCCTTTGTTTTCATCATGAGTCTAGAACTGTCTGGGGTGGGGTTTGAGTCAGGGGGAGGCTGCCTCCTGCACACCCAGGTGAACCTGTTGGTTACGCAGTGGCTTTATGGCTCTGAAAGCCGAGAAGCCCTGGCCAACAGAGTGGAAAGAGGAGGCACAGATTGGAGTCCACAGACCAGAGCCTTGTGACAAAGATATGACTTCAGCGCTAGCTTTGCCACACACCAGCTGTGTGATATCAGCCAAGTCACTACCTCCTGGGCTCAAAGCTCCTCATCTGCAAGACAGAAGAAAGAACGCCAACTCTTTCTTCCTTACAGGATTGAGAAGGACTCCTGGCATAGATTTCAGAAGCCACCAGGGCCCCACTAGGCATCACTTTCTTTTAGAACTTAAATCAAATTTATGTTCTTATATTCTACCTCCTGAGAGGCTAGCACCTGCCCCAAGACTTTAGAGGACCCTCGGGTGATATTTTTCATGGTTGCTACCTATTCCTCTGAGTCCTTGGTATCCACCCTCCACTCCTTCCCTGCAAGACCTCCTGCACTTTCTGCAGCTCTTAACACCCTATCCTTGCCCAAGTGAAGAACTGAACCCTTTGTGACTTCCACCCCCTAACTAGCCCTCAGTCAAAGCAGTTGAAGGAGGTCACATCTTAACAAAGGATGGACAACAACTATAGGACCTAGGTGAAATGTTAGCATCACCATCTCCCTGTCCTGGGCTGTCCCCAGTGCCTGTCCTTCACTGCCATAGAGCTCTGGCCCCTTTCCCACCTTCCCCTCCTGTAGGAGCCCTGTTTGGGGAGATGGCTTAAATTGTGGTGGACTATGGGCTTTGGCTTTGGACATGTTTGGGCACTGGCGCCTTTTGTAGTCTCCCAAAATCCCGGGCCAAGTCCTGTGAGACTACGGAAGGCGCCAATGCCCAAACATGTCCAAAGCCAAAGCCCGTAGTCCACCGCAATTTAAGCCATCTCCCCAAACAGGGCTCCTACACCCTCCCAACCCATTATACCTCTTACATCTTGCACACTGTGTTGTTGCCATTGTTCTGAATTCTCTCTTCTGAACCTGATTCCTCAGAATCTTGCCTTCCACAGAAATTCAACTATTAGGAAGCTTTTCTGTGGGCTGGAAGTATAGATCAACAGTACAATACTTGCCTACTATGAATATGGTTCTGGGTTTGAAAAAAAAAAAAAAAAAAAGGAAAAGATGCTTTTCTGCTAAGCTGAAGGTCAACTTCCATTGGGGCCTGGTAAGCCTTGGGCAACTCTAAATTGTAGCCAGATGGCAGTTGCCCACACAAGGCCCCAAGTGGCAGAGGTTTGGAAACATATGTAACTGATGAGGTAACTGAAGAGATTCCTTAAGTTCCTTAAGCTATGCTTTGCAATGGTCCCTTCTCCACTGCCAAGGTCAGGAGTTACTCAGAAATACAGGAGAAGTGGGTAAACTCAGGGCCTCAGCCTGAGGTATTCACACAGCAGCTCCTTGGGAAAATTGCTTAATTTCCCCATCAGAGAAGTATAAATGTTAGCACTCTTTCCACTAACTTCTGCAGTTGCAGTTGTGAAGATTGTGAAGATGGCAAGACGAACACATTTTTAAAGTGCTTTGAAATTAAACCATTTCTCTTCTGATTAATGCTTAGTTAAAACCTGCCAGAAACTCACACTGCCAGTGTTGGCTTCCTCCTCCCATTTCCTGGCTTCCTGGCCTCCTCAGCAGACCCACAATTAGGAACCATAAGTACTCTTGGGGTTCTGTTTGGGATCTCTCTCTCTCCCTCTCTCTCTCTCTCTCTCTCTCTCAATCAAACCCAGGGACTTGCACATGCTAGGCAGGCACTATATCACTGAGACCATAGGTACTTCTGACTCTACTGAGAGTTAGACAATTCTGAAAGAAAAAGGGGTAAGGAGGAGAAGGGAACCTCTACCGAGGCCTTGAGTCCTAATACACATGCACTGATTACAAGAGTTATCCATGAGAGAACAACACACTCCCACATGTATTTTTCAATAGCCTTCTTTCAGCTGTTGGGTGCAATTTTCTATGAATTCAAATCTGTATCCATATTGATTTTTTTCTGTGTAATTATTTATTGCAAAGCAAGATGTGTTTAAATTTCTCATTATAATTTCTTCTGTGATCCTGCTAATATTTGCTTTGTATATTTTGAAGCTAACTTATTAGCTGTATATTCATTTAAATTCCTGATAACAACGTGGTGAAATGAGTCTTTTCACTTTTCTCAGCATTTTGGTCATTTCTTTTGCTTTAAGGTCTATTTTACCTGAGATTAATTTTATCTTTTACCATCCTTTTGGTTTCAAGCTCACTATATCTTTATATTTTAGGTGGACCTTCTGTGTGTTTTTTTTTTAATAAATAAAATATTTTAAATAAATAAAATGTGAGTTTTTTAAAATAAAGCATAAATATTTTAGACTTTTATTTAGAACATTTTATTGCATTTACACATAATATAAATTCTATCAAGGTTATATAAATCCATTATCTTACTATGCACGTGCTTTATATCTGTCCCACTTGTTCTATATCCCTGTTTCTCTTCCTTTTTGACTTCTTTTAGATTGGCTGAATATTTTATTATTATGTTATTATGGTTTGGATATGAATTATCCCCCAAAAGTTCATGTGTGAGACAATGCAAGAAGGTTTAGAGGAGAAATGATTGGGTTATGACAGCCTTAACCCAATCAGTGAATTAATCCCCTGATGGAATTAACTGAGTGGCAAGTGAAAGCAGGCAGGTGTAGCTGGAGGAGGTGGGTCATTGTGGGTGTGCCTTTGGCAAGAAGAATCTCTCTCTCTCTCTCTCTCTCTCTCTCTCTTTCCTGATCATCATGGGAGCCACTTCCCTCCATCACACTCTTCTACTGTGGTGTTCTGCCTCACCTCAAGTCCCAAGGAATGGAGCCGGCTGTCTCTGGACTAAGACCTCTAAAACCATGAGCCCCAAAATAAACTTTTCCTTCTCTAGAATTGTTCTTGTCAGGTCTTTTAGTCACAGCAGAGAAAAAATGGAGTAAAACACACGCTTTTTTCTGTTGAATTGGAAGTTACGCACTCTTTTCATCACCAAACCTAAGGCCTCCTTGATTTTCTATGTTCTCTTCCAGATGTTTTATGATTTTATGACTTGCATTTAAGTTCAGGGATCTATTCTGAGTTAGTTTTTGTGCAAGGTGTAAGGTTATTGACTGATTTAATTTATTTGCATATGATCCAGTTGTTACAGCATTATTTGTTGAGAGAACCAACCCTTCTCCATTGGATTGCCTTTGCTCTTTTGTCAAAGATCAGTTTATTGTACCAATGTGTTTCAATTTCTGGGTTCTCCATTCCATTACATTGATCTTTTTGCCTAGTATTTCACCAATACCATATTGTCTTAATTACTATACCTTCATAGGAAGTCTTGAAGTTGAGTAATATCAATCCTCTTTGTCTTTCTTCAGTATTTGTGTTAGCTATTTCAGATCTTTTGCCTCTCATTAGTTTGTCAGTTTGTAAATATCCAAAAAATAACTCATTTGTTGGGAATTTGAATTTATAGATTATGTTGGAAAAAATTGACATCTTAACAATATTGAGCTTTCCTATCCATGAACATAGACTAGCTCTCCATTTATTTAAATCTTTAATTTCTTTCATCACAATTTAGTAGCTTTTCTCATGTTGTACATATTTTATTTGATTTATTACTAAGTACTTCATTTTTGGGGGTGCTAATGTAAATGGTATTGTGTTTCTTATTTCAAATTCCAATTATTCATTACTAGCACATAGGAAACCAATTGACTTTTATCTGTTAGCCCTGGATCCTGCAGATGTCCTGCTATTGCTTATTAGTTTAGAGACCTTTTGTATTGATTCTTTAGAATTTTCTTTAAAGACAATCAATTCATCTGTGAGTAAAAAGTTTTATTCTTTTCTTTTCAACTGATGTACTTTTTATTTCCTTTTTTATCTTATGGCTAATTTCAATATATGCCAAAAAGGAGTGATATCCTCCTGAAAAGGAGGGGGGAAATCTTTGCCTCATTCCTGATGTGAGTGGGAAAGAGTAGTCTCTCACCTTTCAGTACGATTTTAGCTGTAGGTTTTTTTGTAGATAATCTTTATCAAGTTATTGAAGGTTCCTCTATTCCTAGTTTTCTGAGAGTTTTTGGTAATGTGATTATTGAATTTTATCAAATATTTTTGCTGTATCAATTGATATGATCATATGATTTCATTCTTTAATCTGTTAATGTGATGAATTATATTGTTTAATTTTTGAGTATTGAACCAGTCTTGCATACTTGGAATAAATACAACTTCATCATTTTTTGTATTGCTAAATTCAAATTTTTTAATGATTTGTTAAGGAATTTTTGCATTTGTATTCATGAAAAATATTGGTCTATATTTTTCTTACAGTGTCTTCATCTGGTTTCAGTTTTTAGGGTATGCTGACCTCCTAGAATGAGTTAGAAAGTGTTCATTCTGCTTCCATTTTCCAGGTCAAAGAAAACTCATCCATTTTCTTCCTTAAATAAATGATATAATTCACCAGTGAAACCATCTAGGCCTAGTGCTTCCTGTATTGGAAGTTTATTAATTATTGACTCATTTCTTTTATAGATATGGGACTACTCAGACATCTATTTCTTTTTATGTGAATTTTGATAGATCTTGTCTTTCAGAGAATTGGTTCATTTCATCTTAGTTGTCAAATTTGTGGACATAGAGTTGTTTGTAGCATACCTTTATTATCTTTTTAATGTCCATGGAATCTGTATTAATACTTCTCTTTGATTTCTGATATTAGTAATTGGTCTTCTCTCTATTTTCTTGATTAGTCTGGGGTTTTATCGCTTTTATTCATCTTTTCAAAGAATTAATTTTGGTTTTATTTTTTTCTATTGATTTACTGTTTTATTTTTATTGATTTCTGCACTAATTTTAATTATTTCTTTTCTTCTGTTTACAAAAGTTTTAATTTGTTCTTCTTTCTCCAGTTTCCTAAAGTGGAAGCTTAGATGATTTATTCTAGATCTTTCTTCTTTTCTAATATGCGTATATAGTACTATAAATTTCTAAGCATTGAAGTGAACCTCATCCTAAAATTTTTCTAAGTTATTTTCATTTTTATTTAGTTCAAAAAATTTTTAAGCTCTTCTTGAAATTTTATCTCTGATTCATGTGTTATTTGAACTATGTTGTTTAATCTCCAAGTATTTAGAAATATTTCAGCTATCTTTCTATTATTGTTTTCTGGTTTTATTATGGTCAGAGATCATATTTTGTGTGGTTTACATTCTTTCAAATTTGTTGGGGTTTTGTTTTTTTTTGTTTGTTTGTTTGTTTTTTGGTTTTTTTGTTTTGTTTTGTTGCCTCAGAATGTGTCATCTTTTGGCGAATGTTCCCTGTGAATTTGAGAAGTATGTGCATTCTGCTGTACCTGAATGAAATATTTCATAAATGTCAGTTAGATCCAGTTTATTGATGGTACTGTTTATTTCAATTTTATTCTTACTTATTTTACACCTGTTAGGTTTGTAAACTGCTAATAGAGATGTTTTGTAGTCTCTAACTAATAGTGGATTTGTGTATTACTCCTTGCAGTTCTGTCAGTTTTTGCCTTATATGGATTGACATTGTGCCTTTCAGTACTTATACATTAGGAATTATTATGTTCTCTTGGAAAGTTGACCATTTTATCATTATGTAATGTACTCTTTTTTTTTTTTTTTTTTTTTGGGTGGGGTTGCAAATTGAACCCAGGACCTTGTCCTTGCGAGGCAAGCACTCTACCAACTGAGATATATCCCCAGCCCTGTAATGTACTCTTTATCCCAATAAATTTTCCATTCCTGAAGCCTACTTTTTCTGGAATTAATATGGCTACTCCAGCTTTCTTTTGATTAGTGTTAACATGGCATATCCTTTCACACATTTTTACTTTTAATCTATCCATATCTTTATAATCAAAATTGACAAAATATAGCTGGGTCTTGTTTTTATTATCCATTTTGACAATCTTTTTTCTTTAGTTAGTGTATTTATACCATTCACATTTAGAATGATTAATAATATAATTGGATTATTATCCACCATGTTTGTAATCTTTTTCTATTACATTTGTCTTTTTCCCCCAATCTCCTTCTTTTTTCTGCCTTGTCTCAGTTTTTACTGAGCATTTATGTGATTACATTTTCTCTCTTCTTTTAAAATATCAATTATCATTTCAGTGGCTGCCCTAGAGTTTATAGTATACATTTACAGTAAATGTAAATCCAATTTCAATTTATCCATGGATAGCATGTGTAAGTACTTTGTGCTTCCTCCCTCCTGTCCCTTATAACATTGCTGTCATTTGTTTCAGTTACCTATGGACTGTAACCACATAATATACTGTTGTTAATAGTTTGAAGTTATTCATTAAATCAATTAGAAAGAAAAAAGATTTTGTTTTGATTTTATTTATTCATTCATTCATTCCTCCTCTAACACTTTCTTTATGTAGATATGAGTTCTTGACCCATATTTGGAAGATTTCTTTTTATTTATT
This sequence comes from Tamias sibiricus, assembly GCA_025594165.1. Classification (NCBI taxonomy): domain Eukaryota; kingdom Metazoa; phylum Chordata; class Mammalia; order Rodentia; family Sciuridae; genus Tamias; species Tamias sibiricus. The sequence continues at coordinate 138,107,970 of CM046659.1, forward strand.
CATTTATTTATGACCAGGCAGTTGTAATAGTGACAAATTCATCTAGTTCTGTGCCTGAACAAGTCTTTATTTCTTTTTAATTTCTGTAGGATATTTCTCTGCATATAGAATCTGGGTTGTTGGTTTGATTTTTCAACACTATAAATATTTCATTCAATTTTCTTCTCTCATACAAGAATGCTGATATAAGTTTCTATTTGTCTATGGAATTTTTAAATTCTTTTATGCAATGGACTAAATATTTGTGTCCCATGAATATGAATAGGATTGGTGCTCTTATAAGAGACCAAAGCTATTTTTCTAGCCTGTGAAGCCACAATTGGAAGTTGCATTCTACAACCCGGAAGACAGCCTTTATTCAACCCTGAGGTGCTCTGTTCTCAGACTTCCAGTCTCTATAACTGTTAGAAATAAATTTCTGCTGTTTATAAGCCACCCAGTCTGGGATATTCTGTTACAGCAGCCTAAGCTAAGTCGTGCTATTTCCCTCTGCTCTTTTTTTGGCAGTTTTAATATGAAATGCCTATATTGTGTTCTCCAGCTTCCTTGGGTCTGTAGTTTGGTGTCTGCCATTTGTTTTGCAAAATTCTCAGACATTGTTACTTCAAATATTTCTTTTATTCCTTTTCCTGTTTCTTCTCTAGTATTCCTACAATACTATGTTATACTTCTTGTAATTGTTCCACAGTTCTTGGATATTATGTTGCTTTATTATTATTATTTTTCCTTTGCATTTGAGTTTTAGAGGTCCTGGTTGGTCTCTTCTAACTCACTGATCCTTTTCTCAGGACTGTTCAGTCCACTGGCAAGTCCATCAGAGGTACTTTCATTGCTCTTATGGTGTTTTTGATATCTAGAAGTATCTCTTTTATTTTTCTTAAAGTTTTCATCTTTCTGATTGCGTTTCTTAACTATTCCTGAACATTGTACATTTTTTCATTAGAACCCTTTGCAAAGTTTGTCATTTTTGTTGAAAGGTAGACACTATGTATGGGATAATAGAAAATTATGGGTACAGGGTGAGGGTTTGTGTTTATTTGGCTAGGAGTTTAATACTGTTTACCGTTTACTGTGGTTGTATTAGTTTGGGGCCTTACTTTTCTTTATAATCTTTTTTTTCCCCTTCCTGTTATCTTTAAGATTCCCTACAAACTCATTAAACAACCTGAGTCCTGTAATTTTTCCAGTTGTGATCTTTCGTTGTGGTGATGCTAAGAAGAAGATAGAAAGGTTACAGGGAGCTGGAGTTGGGTATATTCCTTCACCCACATCAATTAGGCTCTGCTGTGGTCTGAATGTTTATGTCCCCCCCCCCTCCAAATTCATGTGTTGAAACCTAAATTCCAAAGTGCTAATACTAATAAATGTGCCCTTCAAAAGGTACGTATGTCATGAGGGTGGAGTCCTATGAGTGGGATTAGTATTCTTATACAAGAGGCCCCAGAGAATTGGGGCCATGTGAGGAGACCACGAGAAGTCTCCATCGGGAAGGAAGAAAGCCCTCACCAGACAGTGAATTTCTAGCACCTTGATCTTGGACTTCACTGTTAGAAGTAAGTGTTGGTTGTTTATAAACCTCCTGATTTTTTGCATTTTTGTTATAAGACCCCAGTTGGACTAGGATAAGTTCTAATAAAGTATTTTCCCTTGAAGGCAGGTATAAAACAGAATGTTTTAGGTCCTTTTCAAAATTGCTCCTTTTCCACTCTTTCTATTTGAGACATGAAGGGATTTTTCTCTGGTCTTCATGATAGCAGTCTTGGAAATCAGGATCAGGTTCTCATTCCCACAGTGTTGAAGAATAAACAACCAAGAATCACCAAAGCAAGCATAGAAAGCAAATTTTACTTAGAAAAGAAACAGAACAGAGATAGCAGACTTCTCCAGAGAGAAGTCCTGGCATAAATCTCCTCTCCCCCTCCCCACCTCCTATTTCTTTCTTTCTTTCTTTCTTTTTTTTTTTTTTTTTTTTTTTTTGGTTCCTGTTGTTGTTTTTTTAATTTTTATTTATAGTAGTAGTATGTATTACAATTCATACTGCACATATAGAGCATCTTTTTACACAAAACAGTTTGTATACAAAGTTTCTATCCTGCCTTTGTTTTGTACCCAAAGGCAGGAAAAGAGCAGCCAAGAGGGGAATCATTAACAACTCCTTTTTTTGTTACGAGTGATTCCACAGAGGTGTTAGCAAGGTTGAAGGGAGAGGTAAGAGATGGAAGTGTTACCAGCCCATTTCCTTTTCTTTAATAATTAGCTCTCATCTTTCCCATCACTTATTATCAATGCTGACTACCTGTCCTTTGCCTCTGTCTTATTCACTTGGTGCTTGGAGGCAAAAATCATGGAAGCATGAGTTCCTTCTTAAGATTGGGTCCCCTGAAGTCTTTCACTCCAAGCTAGTCCACAGTCAACCTTCTGTAATTCATCAATTGCGGAGTTTCAGATTGGTGTCATGAAACAATTCTGGAGATGGAGTGCTGACCATTGCACTACAGTGTGAATATACTCAACACTGCCGAACTGTACATGTTAAAGTGGTTAAGATGGTAAAAATTTGCCACGATAAAATTTTCTTTAAAAATAAGTTAACTAGCTGGGTGCCTATAATCCCAGCTACTAGGAAAGCTGAGGCAAGAAGATCGCAAGTTCGAGGCTATTCTGGGCAATTTAGTGAGACCCAATGTCAAAATACAAGATAAAAAGAGGTGGGGATATAACTCAGTGGTAGAGTATTTGCCTAGCATGTAGAGTAGCAAAAAAGAAAAAGTTAATTAATTTAAAGTTCTTAAATGAAACTTGTCATGGTTTGGATCTATAGTGTCCCACAAAGGCTCAGGAGTTGAAGGTCTGACTCCCAATGCAGCAATGTTCAGAGATGGTCCTTTTGTGAAATGATCATGAGGGCCCTGGCCTCATCAGAGGATTCATCCATCAATGGATTGATAAGGTGATGGCATTATTGGAAGGTGATGGACATTTTTAGTGGGGTACCTAGTTAGAGAAAGTAGATCACTGGGGGGAGGCGATCTTGTCCCTTTCTCTTCCTCTGTCTCTGGGCTTCCTGGTTACCATGAGCTGAGTGGTTTCCTCCACCATGCCCTACTGCCATGATAGTCTGTTTTACCTCAAGCCCAAAACAATGGAGATAGTCAACCTTGGACTGAAACTATGAGCCAAAATAATCTTTCCTCCTGTAGCTGTTCACTTGATCACAGCAATGAAAAACTAGCTAAGGTAAGTTTCAAAAATGTTGACTATTTTTAGCCATTATGAGTGGAGATAAAGGAGAGGACTACAATTCATCATAAAGGAATCTCTGGGCCTTTTGAACACGTCATGAAGAAGCCACTGCCTTCTCCTCATCCTGTGTCTTCTCCATTCCCAGGTGGAAGTCCAGCCCAGACCCCAAAGTTCCCTAAGTCCCTGTCTTTGGGCAGTGTTCCACTCCCCACACCCAAAGCTGACCTGACATTAAAGCAGTGGTTTCCAGAGTGGGTGAGAACAATCCCCAGAAGTATTTCCATTGCTAAACATGTCATCATATTTGTGTGTACACAGAGAAAAATCTTTGGATGGTAACAAAATAAACCAAACCACTTACTACCAAATTTAGACATGTGGAAACTGTAGAGAATTTTCTTATATGGGAGGGAGACTTCACTATAAACCTGTCTGTGTTTTTCAAATGTTTATACCATATGAATATATAAAGTGTTCATTTTCCTAAATGCATGATTGAAGACCTGAATTGTACGAATATACTCTGTATGCAAGCAATTGTATGTAAAAAATGCTAAATAAAAAATTAATTACAAATATAAACGTTATTTTTATTTGCAACTTTTACATACAAGAGCAAGATATTACACTGGATCACATTTAAACTGCAGAGTGGGGCTGGCATCTTCATTTGGTCTACATGCCTTAGGTTTCCCTGTGGAGTAAATGAAGCACAGACAAGGGGAAGATATTGATTTTCTAGCAGACTTGTGTCAGCAACTACCAGGAAACAGGAAGGGGTGGACCAAGAAAGCCAGGTGGCCCTCAGTGAAGCAAGCAAAGGTAGGGGGAGAAAACTTGGAAGAGTTTGGCATCCAGGCATCCAGGTGAGGGTGAATGGGAACCCCAGGAACACACAACCAGAGCTGAACACCAGGTGGGTCACCCTATGGGGGCTGCAGCAAACACAACCTTCCAAAGAGAGGAAGCCCAGAGTGTGCAGCCACAATCCAGAGTGGGGATCAGCAGGGAGAGGTCTAGGGCACGCAATGCTCTGTTGCATATTTACAGAGTGACCTCTAGGCTGGGCCCTTGGGGACACATGCACTGTGATAATGCCCCTGGGAAGGTCATGGTCTGGTAAGTGTAAGGCAGAAAAGGTGAGCAAGACCAGGAACCCAGGGCCAAGAATGAGGCACCATAAAAAGATTTATTGGGGCACTCCCGGGTGAGGTTCCCCGGTTGGTGAGGGAGCGAGGGCTGGAGAAGTTGCACGCGCAAAAGGCAAGTACAATGCTTATAAAGGGAAGCAAGAGGTTGGAGGGCCTAGTCCATCTAAACTGGCAGTTTGTTGGTTGAGCTGAGTTAGGGGCATTGTATCTGTCACCGATTGGTCAGGGCTGATGTGAGCTGGCAGGGTAGTCCCATTGGCCAGAGGGAGGCCCCTTGGTTGTTGAGGTCAGTTGTCATGTCAGTTTCTGGTTGGCCATTTCAGGTCCCCTCAGCCAGGTGGGAAGTCCCTGACCACAGCTGCCATGTAAGGGGAGGGGGAAAGGAGAGCTGCTGACCCAACAGTGAGAGCACAGGTGAGGACACAAAGGTTCCCATTTATTGAAGGAGGTGCTACGAAAGAGGTACCCAGGGAGGGTGCACGGTCCCCAGTCTGGGTACCATCAGGTTTCCTGATGGGGATGCTGCCCTGTGTGCAGCATGAGTGGGCCACAGAAAGGGAAGCCCAGGCTCAGTGAACATGCTAGATAAAATACAAAGGCCAGTAACAAGAAAGATAAATCTGCTGGGCATGGTGGCGCATGCCTATAATCCCAGCACTTGGGAGTCTGAGGCAGGAGGATCTCGAGTTCAAAGCCAGCCTCAGCAACAGTAAGGGACTAAGTAACTTGGTGAGATCCTGTTTCTAAATATAATATAAAATAGGGTTGGGGATGTTGCTCAGTGGTTGAGTGCCCCTGAGTTCAATCCCCGGTACCAAAAAAAAAAAAAGAAAGAAAGAAAGATAAATCCATAGGGGATGTTTGAAGAGTTTTGCAGGGAAAGGGTAGGCAGCTGGTTCCATGGATGTGGGAGTGGAATCACTGAGGCTGGGTTTGCACAGCATACCAAACACAAGTGGCCCTTCAGAGAACTGGTGGCCACAGGAGAGTGGTCAGAGCACCCCCTGATATTGGTTCTCTCCAAGTCACCCCAGGATCTCAGAGGGGAGAGCTCAGGAAGCAGCCCTTCTCCCTGGAGCCCGAGGTGGGAGGAGTCAGGAGTCAGGGAGGCTTGTCGCCCCCTCTCCTTCCTGCTGATTTAGTTGAGAGACTAGGACCCATCAAGTACCATTCCTTAGGTAAAGCAGATAAAGAGCAGAGAGTCTCAATGGAAACATTTCTCATTGAGCCAACATTTAGAAATGATCCCATCTCACCAAAGCCATGGGAGCCTTCAATAGGGACTGTCGGAAACCTTTTCAAGAACTTCAAGTAGGTCCTCAAAACAGCCTGTGGCACCTCTGATGATTTAAGCTCATGGCTACCTGAGGATAAGTCTTCTGGAGTTCTTCCTTGTGCCACGGTGGATCTGCTAATAGTCAGAGGTATTCCAAAATAAAAGGATATTCCACAGATAAATGAGTTTTGGATGATGCTACTAGGCAAAAGTAAGGATTTTTCTTTATTGAAGAACATGTAATATACTAATATGCACTGTGGATCTCTAACAGGAAAATACAGTATGCAGAACTGCCCAAATTCAGTTCACTGGGGAATCATTTTAGGAGAATGCCCAAGCCCCCAAGGAACACAATGTAGAGAATGTTGTCCCTGGAATGATACAATAATACAAGGGAGACCGTTTCTGAGCTAGGGACCACTCAAAGTAGACATCACTCCTCTTCATCCTAGCCACTTAAAAAAAAAAAAGTTAATTGATTTCTTGGGAAGAAGGAACTGGCATGATGGAAAAGAGAAACTTCTGCTAGGCAAAGAACTGGGAGAATTTGGGACTAATTGCTAACTCTGTTTAACCAAAGCTTAAATCAACTGGGAAAGAAAGAATGAGCTTTAACAAGTAGAGTGTCAGAACCCCTCCTGCTGCTTCCCCGTTTTGCGGAACTTGCCCTTATCAGCTGGGAGCTCTGTGACCTCACACTTTCTACTTATTTTCCTTAGCAGCCTCCCCTTCGCCTGTGTTTTAGAGAGTTTTTCAAATACTCAAATGATTAAAATACAAAATCTCTCTACTAATTTGAGCAGAAGATTCAAATAACATGAGTATTCTGAGAACTTTTTTTGTGTGTGTGTGTGTGGTACCAGGGATTGAACTCAGGGGCACTTGACCACTGGGTCACATCCCCAGCCCTTTTTTGTATTTTATTAGAGACAGAGTCTTACTGAGTTGGTAAGTGCCTCGCCATTGCTGAGGCTGGCTTTGAACTCGCAATCCTCCTGCCCCAGCCTCCCAAAGTGCTGGGATTGCAGGCGTGCACCACTAAGTGCCCGGCTCTAAGAACTTTTTGTTTAAACTTTTTGTATAAAGTTTTTCTAAGATTTATGGCATGCACCCCACATTTTCTTTCTCTTTGGGGTGCTTTTCTTCTTTATGGATCATCATGACTAACATGGGCAAAATCCAAACTTTAGTAGTGATGAAACATTATTCAAAAAGAGATGAGACCAGTAGGCGATTATCGTGATTATTATGAACTCCTGGGTTCCCACGGGGCACAATGCATGAAGTAGAAATGATAATTTGTGTGCCAGGTGCCAAAGAGGAGCACAGTGTGCTGAACCCTCACAAGAACTCTGAGACATCTTTCAGTGTGATCTGTGAGAAGACACAGCTGGCTGAGTGGAGTTCATGCTCATCGTTTTGTGCCCCCACGATTCTGTTCTTTTCCTGCGGTCAGCTGCTATAAACAAAAGAAATTTGCAGTCAGACTTGATTTAAGCAAAATAATCTCTCATCATGGTTCCTGCCCAAATTTCTACTCAGGAACACAGACGTCTTGAAGAAAGAAAAGGTCGAATTGACTTGAATGTAATTAGACCCACATTTTGGGAGGTTCGCCATGGCTCCAAAGTGAAGATTTAAGAGGCATTAGTCACGGAGTTTGAAAGTCCTCCATTAGGTCCCACCAGAGGGCAGAATGTTAACTATCAGGCTTGCTCGGATTCCAGCACAGTGACATACTGGGACTTCTGACATGTGGATGGTGGAGCTGTGGATTAATGAGATGTCAGGAATTTAGTGAGGAGAACCAGCTCAGCTAAAGCTTCCTCCTTGGAACTTCTGGAAGCTCCAGCTGTGACCCTTCGTCATGGCAGGGCCCGGGACATACCCACATGACTACCCAGTTCTCAACACTCGTACTATAATGAGACATCTACAAAGCTTTAACATAGTGGACTATCTGCACTGCAAAGCTGCTGGCTTTATTTTAATTGTGGGTTATTCTAAAAACTGAAAAGTGTTAAATGATTGGCAGGTTTCTTTCACCCATGTGTTTGTTATTCCAGCACATGTCATCTGCCAGCATTGCAACATAACCCACTGAGGAGCAAGAAAATAAAGAAAGAAGAGCAGAGAAAAAAATGAAAAAGAAAGCTCTTCTAAGCAGATAGAAAGTCATTGCCCAATTCAGGAGGTCCTGTACCTCCATGGTTGATTTTCACAAGCCTGTGTCCTCCACTCAGCAGAAGAGGCACACTGGGGCTTCTAGCTCCCATCAGTCTGGAGCTGCATGGAGTGGAGAAGTGTGGTGGGGGAGGGTGCTGCCAATGTTAAATTATTGATGTGGCCTGGAATCTTTTGAAGAGTAACCAGCATGCTTGGGCCAGCAGGGCCCTTGAGCTCTGTTCTCATACTACTTAGCTAAACTGGTCTTCTCACTAGGAAGACCCTGTGCCTCTGACAAAGATGGGGGGCTTCCAAAGTCCACATGCCAAATGCCCAAAGATCTTACTTTCCCCCAGGCAAAAAATAATAATAATTAATTAATTCACATTATTTTTTCTCAGTCCTTGAAGAAATGCAGGCAAAATCCATGGCAATCAAGGCATTGGTAAACCTCTTGACCTTTGCCTCATCTAGCTATCCATGTATTTGTTTTTATAATTATCTTTTGTAACAACAGCAACTATTTAAGTTACACTCTGGCCTTCTTCATTCACAGAAGTGTTGTGAGAAGACATATGATGTCAATTTACAAAGCAAGTGTATTTTTTTTTAATATCTATTTATTTTGCTTTAGTTGTTCACAATGCGTTTTTGTTTTTATGTGGTGCTGAGGATCAAACCCGGGCCGCGCATGTGCTAGACGAGCGCTCTACCACTGAGCCACAACCCCAGCCCGCAAGTGTATGTTTTTAATCTTCCATTTCAGCTTCTTTATTTAAGAGAGTCTGCCTATTGAGTCATTTGTAAGTCAAGACTATCTTGTTTTAAAATATATGTAAATAACTAAGAAGCATGGAAAGCAGAAGCCCACCTCTGCAGCCAATCCCAGGAGCAATTTAATATTTTGTACTTACATGTCTTCACTCAAATAAGATTTTGAAAAAGAAGGTGTTTGGATTAGGGCTTCCAGGCCAGGATTTCTTGGCCAGTGCCAGCCTGGGACTCGTATTCTCCAAGTCTCCCTCACCCTGCCTTCTGTTCTTAGTTTTGTCTTTGGTCTTTCCTGCTGTTGCCCCTCATGGCCCCGGGAACCATGCTCTGGTTCATGATCGACTGATCGTGTATGATGCCCTGCAGTCTTCCGTCTCCAGCTCTTTTGCCTAAAGTGCCTCCACTCCTCAAATTTGTCTCCCAGAATCCCACCCAAACTACATGCCCAGTTGGAAGACATCTGTTATAGTGGCTCCTATATTGAAGGCTTGGACTCCAAACTGCAGTGCTATTGGGAGTTGGAGGAAACTCTAAGGGGGTGAGGCCTGGTTGGAAAAGGTGGGTCACTGAGGACATGCCTTTTGTCCCTGGACCTCCCTCCCCCACCCTCTAGCCCCTACCTCCTGCTTCCTGGCCACCATGAGGTGAGCAGATTTTGGAGGGAATGATTAAAGCAACAGTAAGGAAAATAACTGCTGTGGATTGTAATGCAGTGGATATGTTCAAACTCACGAGTTCATACTGACATTCCGAAAAAAGAAACACATTAGTCACCTTGGGATGATGCCAAGAAACCAACTCATTACTCTGGAAACTAAATTCATTTCCCTGCCCTTTCTCTGCAAACTCTACATCAGAGTAACCAAATTCAACTAGCTCAACTTTCTCTTTTGAGATGAATTCCAGCCAAAAGCTGAAGAAGACAGCATCAAACTAGATCTCAGTTTTACAAGTCTTAGTGATATAACGACTCTAGACAACCATCACTGAATTCTGCCAATGTCATAAAAGAGACAACTGGACATTTTGTGTCCCTCGATGGAAGGATGCACCTCTACCAATGAAAGAATCTGGTGGCAAAAGTCCACCTTGAATCTGAACAAGCTTTGACTGTTGGTCAGGAAATTCAGGGAACCAAGGAGCATGAGGAAACATGACTGACTTATCTCAGAGTCTGCTTCCAGAGCAACCTAAACCAAGGCCCCCTGGGCTCCCATCACCCTCCCCTGCCAAACAACCTGGTTCCCACTATTTTTTCTCGATGGCAGTGGAAGCTACCTTCACTTTCACATGAGTGCACAGGTGACCATTGAAACACCTCTCACCAACTGTGGCTGTCTTCTTCACTCTGATCCACAGTGTCCTTATTCCTCACCCGTGACAAGAAGGATGCCCACCTCCAAGGCTGGATGTGGATCAAATGTGTTAATATTCAAAGAGCAGGTAGGACAGGACTTGCACACCATTACTGCTCAACAACACATCCCTGCAGTTAGTTAGTGCTTCTGTAGATGGTTTGGGTGGCTCACTGGACACATAAGGATTCTCTGACATTAACAGCATCTCTCTATGGTTCTCACACATTGTTTCCATGCACCTGTTCATCCAGGTGACATGCACCGAGGATGGTGTCCCTGGGGTGTGGGCATTCTGCTCAGGATCTGCTCCCACCCACGCCTCCAGCTCAGTGCTGTCCCACAGAAACATAATGTAAACCACAGATCAGATGTCATTTTAAATTTTTTACTAATCAGTTTTTAAAAAGTAAATAGGAGCTGGTGAAAAAAAATCACATTTTATTCAACTTGATGTAGCCAAAATATTTCAATATGCAATCAATTTAAAATTTTCATCATACGTCTTGGTTATCCCACATTTCTTTTCTACTCAGAACCTACCTCAGTTCAGACTGGCTTCATTTTGAGTACTCAGTAGCTAAGTGGTTTGTGGCCCCCCGTGTGGGACATCACAGATCTCAGTTTTAAGCTTCACTGTTCTGGACCTGGGGAGGAGAGATGACCTCTGATGACCTCTTTGGGAAGCCTGGGGCACCCTTTCTTACCATACTATATGAGAAGGTCCTATTTGTCTAGGAAAGGGCCCACCACCCAGAGAAAGACTGACTGGCAGGTGATAAGGATGGGGCTAGTCATTGGTATTGACCACTGTATTAGTCCAGCTTTCTGTTACTGCAACAAAATGCTTGAGATAGTCCACTAAGAAGGAGGAAAGGTTTATCTCATGGCTTGAAGTTTCAGTCCATGGTCGGTTGGACCCACTATTTTGAGCCTGTAATGAGACAATATCTCATGGCAAAGGCATACGGTAGGACATAACTGCACATCTGGTGGTGATTGGGAAGCAAAGAGAGAAAGAGAGAAGAGGAGGGATGAGGTTCTAATAGTCCCATAAAGGGCACATCCCAAATGACCCAACTTCTTTCTACTAGGCTCTGCCTCCCAATAGTGTCATGGGCTAGTGTCTCTTTTGGAAGACATTTAAGATTCCAAACTATAGCAACCACCAGGTTACCATGCTTTTCAGCTATGACAGGGCTGGCCACTGGTTTTAGTTTTCCATGAGCCCTTCTCTGGCAACTCCCAGGCTGATTACTGATGTCCCACGAACCCTCTGCCTCCAAAGTGCCTCTACCTGTGCTGTTGGTACTATAGCCACTTCACACCCTCCTTCTGACCCTGAAAGGACTCTGCTACAGCCATGGGTCTTTTTCAGGTCTCTGGAGCCAAACACTAGTTGCCAAGAAGGATGGCCCAGGAGTTGGGCCAAGGCTGCCACTGTGCAGGGAATGTCCATCCCCAGGTCATGTACACCCCAGCACAGTATGTGGGAAGTCATGCTTTGCCCTCCCACACACCCTTGTGTGTCCATTCTGTTTGGACAAGCTTGTCAACCTTTGGTAGTCACAGACCTAAGAGAAGCTAATGAAAGGAAGGACAGACCCTCCTCCCTAGAAAATGGCCTGGCTATATGCATAATCCTGCATCCCTTATGGGACTTCAGAGACTTCCTGAGCCCCTTTGGTGTCCTTCAAGGTCAGGTATCACCTCCTGAAACTTGGGGTCTGGGAGGGTGGTCCCAGGTTCAGACTGTGTCCCCCAGAGCTCAGGGAGTGAACTTAACAATCTGGGCCCATCCTGCGCCACCTCACATGCCCTCTGGGAAAGTCAGCCACTCATAAGCCTCAACGTCCTCATCTGTGAAATAGGAACATCTCTAACTGCTCTTTCATCTGAGCCGTCTGCATCTCTGCCAGATGCTTTGTTAAATGGTGGAGGCAGCCCATGCCCAGAAAACTTCCAGATGTGTGGGGAAGACACAGATTCCCCCCAAAGAGGGAGATGTAAAAGAATATTTCAGGTTTTGGGTGTTTTCCTTTTAGGGAGGCTGAGAAAACTCACTAAAAGCTGAAGTAAGCATTCATATAGCAAATCCAAAATTCCTACCATGGTGGTTTTGGGGTGATTCTAGATGTCAGTCAAGAAGGCTGCTGGTGGGCTGGGGTTGTGGCTCAGCGGTAGAGCGCTCGCCTAGCACGTGCGCGGCCTGGGTTCGATCCTCAGCACCACATACAAATAAATACATCGTGTACAACTAAAGCAAATAAATAAATATTTAAAAAAAAAAAAAAAAAAGAAGAAGGCTGCTGGTAGAATGGAGATTGTGAGCATTTAAAGCATCCAGACAGAGATGAGAGTCATGTGGGGCTCAAGCTGCATTTGCAGCTGTGTTCACCTCGACCTCCGGCCCAACTTCAGATGACTTATAAAAGGATTAGCAATAATTAGTACCATGTGCCTCCTTTTCCCAGTTCACCAGGGCCTGGGCACTGCCCTCCTGATGTGGGGCTTCTAGAAGAATGATTATGTCCAATTGTCTCAATTATGCAAACCAGGCTGACATTTCTAGCAGGGGAAGGTCTGGCTGGGGTGCAGGAGGAGGTAGGGGAGCCACTTCAAAGGGAATGCTCTAGCTGCCCCATATCTCTCAGGTCCCAAGGCTGCTTTTGTGGGATCCCACACTAAGTGGCCTGGAAGTTTGGAGCCTGGTTTCCTTTTCTGGCCTGGGAGCTAGGTCATGGGGCCATTGCCTCACAGAGATCATGAGGGCCAGGGCACAAGCGCTCATGTGCTCCTCATGTGGATTGCTCCTCTTAAAGGGTAGGACCCCCTCACCCAACTTCCTGCCCTGGCCCAAGGAGGAGGCTGGAGGACGCCAGGCTGCACCCTTCCCACTCCACTGCTGTGGCAGGTAAGCTCAGGTGTGGGCAAGCTCCATTGCAGGCTCACTTCCTGGGATCTCTTGCTTCTCTTGTGCCAAGGGAATGAGTGCGAGATCCATGCTCAGGTGGATTCCAAAAGGCTCTTAACAGACTAGGTCCACCAGGTTGATTGGCTGAGGAGACAATCACTGAACAACTCAAATATCCTGAACTTCCCTCAGGGCCAGTTTCTAAATGCAGGTGCCAGGGATTTGCTCAGTAGCACCAGCTCCAGGGCTCAGATGCCTTGTCTATCATTTCTCAGCATCTTACCCCCATTCTTTTCCTTCAAGGAAATCTGCATCTTCCTTAAAACCTCCCTCTGCAAAGAAACTCTGAAGTTGGCAGGGTGGGAAAAGTGGAGTTTTATACCTGTAAGCCTTTATCCACTGATATTTTAACTATGAAAGCCTTAGGGAAAAGTTGGATATATTACACTGGGTTATGAGGGGAGACCAGTGGTCTCTCTCAGTGCCAGCGGGAGCATGGTTTTCTGGAATTGTTTTTTGGAAGGCAATTCAGCAATATGTGCCAAAGACCAGCAATTCCGTGTCTAGGAATCCATCCTAAGCAAATGATCCTGAAAGTATGCCAAAATTTACATAGCATTGTTTACCACCATGCAACACAGTGAAAAATCCAAATGTCCAAAAATAGAAGATTGGGCATATAAATCATGGTCTGCCCTTAGGATTAAAAGTACCGAGCCACTTTTTAAATGACAGAGAAAAAAAAACACAATGATTATGTGTAAAGTGACCATATTTTTTATTCTATGCACATGCACATGTCTAATCTATTCATAGAAAAAAATCTTAGGAATACATGGAAATGTTATTGGTTGTTATTTTAAGGTGGACGCCTTATGAGCAATATTTATTTATTCCTATGTACATTTCTCTTTCTTTTCCTTCTTCTTTAATTATTTTCTGTAACTAATACATTTTCTTCTTTAACAAAAAATTACCTTTTTAAAAAGATCTTAGAAAAATTCTCATAAATAGTGGGGGAGGTAAGGGACAATGACAACATCTGCAGGAATTATACTTGGGTTGACAAGGGATAAGAAATGAAAATAAAGATGGGAGAAGGAAGATGAGAAAAATTTGCTCAATCTGAATTAAATATTTAGAGAAGATTTAAGAAGGGAGCCCAGCCTCTCTATGAATGGACTTGAAGAATATGGGTTTGATTTTGGGAAGAGTTGTATCTGCTAATGTTCACCAAATACTATTTTTGGATTATCTAGCATCAGTTTTAACTCAGGGCATTTGCAATTGTATTTGTAGCATACATTTTCCACTCTCTGCAATTTTTTTGAAGCCCCAGAAAAATGTCCCTAGAAACACCAACTGGTGTTGAATGTGTTTGCTGTAATTGTTTGTGTTTTCTTGGTTGTTGTCTAAAATAATTCAGAATTTTGTTTGGTTTGGGTCTTTGAAACCTCATTTATTTGCTTTGCAAAGTTGATAAGTAGTACAAGAAATGGAATAACATTTGAATTTACTTGTCATGTTCCTTCTTAACTGAATGAAAATAAAATAGATTTTCTAACAACCTGAAATCCTCTTACTTGGGGCATTAGATTTTTTTTTTAGAAGATTCTTCTGTTTTGGTTAAAAAATGTTTTCAAGATGCTCTATAATTTCTGTGTGTTGTGGTGTGTGTGTGTGTGTGTGTGTGTGTGTGTGTATGTGTAAATTCTGAACCTGGGAAATGAAAGAGTTCAGCCAGAGAAAAAATGAGTCCCAATCCCTATTGCCTTCCACAACTTAGAGGTTAATGGAATTCAATGTCTAAAAACTTCAATTAAAAAGACAATAGTCAGGGCTGGGGTTCTGGTTCAGCGGTAGAGCATTTGCCTTGCACATGCAAGGCGCTGGGTTCAATCCTCAGCACCTCATAAAAATAAATAAATAAAATAAAGGTATTATGTCCAATCACAACTAAAAACATATTTTTTTTTAAAAAAAGGACAATATTCAGAGACACATTACTATTAGTGATATACAAAGGGAACTGACCAATCAGTACCTGCCATATCTCTCCTTTTCTAGCTCCAGTGTTAGATTTGGCAACTGGTGAATGAATTACAACATCCACTGGAGCAGCCAGGATCCAGAAAAACAGATTGATCTATCGTCCCAGACGCATATCACACATAGCCACAATTTCTCCAGGCTCCTGTCAAGAGCACCTTTTAGTATTAATCTCACTGGTTTCCAGAAATTGTCTCCAGTTATTATCCAACTGGGAAAAAATGCATTTACAATGCTAGAGATGACTTTAAGAAAAGAGGCTAGTAGCTCAGTGGTACAGCACTTGCCTAGCACATGTAAGGCACCAGGTCCAATCCTCAGCACCACATAAAAACGAATGAATAAAACAAAGATATTGTGTCCATCTACTAAAAGAAAGAAAGAGAGAGAAAAAGAGAGAAACAAAGAAAGCTAATGTCAACCACAGGACTTCCCTGTGCCAAGGGCCTTTCTACTTCTGTGCATTCCCCACTTTTCCTGGCTTCCACCTGGTCTGCCCCCTCCATGAACATGACAAAACAGTTGTTCTCTTCCCTCAACGCAACTTTTCCGTCCCATGTTCATTCCAGCAGGGTTAGAGTGCTTGGTATATTTCAAGGTAAAAGTGATGCCCATGGGAGGTGGCTTCTTTCTATGGCCATGAGCTCTCCTGCAGACAGCATCAGGACAGGCAGATTCCTCTAGCATGGAGTGGTGGAAAGCATGCAGGTCAGGAATCATAGCCAAGGATCCTTTTTGATTATTAATCATTGTAAACATAATGCATGAATATGTGACATAAAACCAGACAGAAGAGCCAAGTGAAAATCTTTCTTACTTGGTTCCCTTCTTCCCTATTCTCCCCTTACTTAATGGTTTGATGGGTATCATTCTAGTCCAGCACTACTTAATAGAAATAGTACGTGAGCCACCAACTTAGTTTTAAATAGCATAGTATCCAGGTTAAAAACATTAAAAACAAACATGTGAAATTGACACTAATTCTATACTTTGTTGAACTCAATATATCAAAATATTACCAGGTCAATATATAGTCAATATCAAAACTTATTAATGCTCTTTCTTGTAGTAAGTCTTCAAAATCCTGCCAGACACTTTTGTGGACTTTCATTTAAACACGGTGAATGGTATTGTGCCATCTCATACTTTCACTCAGAGCATATCTCAATTGAGACCACATTTCAGGTGCTCAACAGCCACATATAGCCACCATCTACCATGTTGGACAGATCAACCCTAGACCTTTTCATATCAGCAAGTGTTTCCTATCACAACACAGCTAGGTCTTATCAGACTGATCCTAATACAATCCTTTTTAAAAAAATTATTAATAGAGATATTTATACCTTTTAGAATAGCTCTATTTTACTCTTTTTAATGGTTTCAAAGTTCATGATTTGGTATGTCATTATTGGTCTAACCAGTCCCTAATGTTAGCTAATGATGGAAAAGAAGGACTGGCTATGCAAATATTAATACCTCACAGGTCTAACCCCTGCACTATTGTGCAGCGACTTCCTGGGTAGAGCCCTTAGTGAGAAATCCCAGAGATGGGGACCTGAAGGTGTGGCAAAGGTCAAAGAGCACTGGAAAGGAGAAATTGTTGCCCATGGAAGCCAGGTGGACACAGGAGACTGACCCTGGACTCTGTTCTTCTCTTCCATGGACACTGAGCTACATACACCCTCCTAGTCTTTAAAGACCAGACTGGCACTCAGGCAAAAACAAAAAAGCGTTCATGAATATAGTCATTTGCCACAAAATGACATTTTAGTCAATGACAGACCACATGTATAACAGTGTTCTCATGAGACTATAATGGGGGGATAAAAATTCCTATTGGCTAGTGAAGTCACAGTCATGGAAACATTACAGCACAACACATCACTCATGCATTTGTGGTGACAATGGTGTAAACAGATCTACTGCACCGCCAGTGACACACAATTACAGATAGTACATTAAGACTTGACAGTGAGAATAAATGACTGCGAGCAGTTTAAGTATTTACTGCATTATACTTTTTAATCATTTCAGAGTGTACTCTTATTTAAAAAAAAAATTTACTGCAACAGTGTGCCATGTTACACCAGCAGCAGCCTCATATATCTAGTATTTGTGTAAGTATGCTGATGTTCACAACATTGTGACACTTTTCTCAGAATGTGGGATTGCACTAAGTGATATGGGACTATAGTGTGCAAAATGTCTGCATGAAATTTAAAGAATAATAAAGCAGGTTCCTTGTGTATTGCCACCAGGTCCTCCTCCTCTGATTGCATTCCTTGCCCAAGCTTGTAGTGCTTTGTCCCTTGTTCTTATCTTTTGCTTTAAATTTTAATTTTTAAAAATAACTTATTGAAATGAAAACATAAACTGTGAAATTAACCACTTTAAAGTGAAGAGTTCAATGGCATTTCATGCATTCCCTATGTTGTGCAACCACCTCTATCCATCCAAAACACTTCCATTATTGTTAAATATAACCCTGTATCCATGAGCAATTTTCCCCCTTTCGCCCTCCCTGCTCCCCGCCCCTGGAAACCACAAATCTGTGCTTTGTTTCTATGGAATCATTCTATTCTAGATGTTTTAATCAAAATGAAAGCTGACAATATGTAACATTTTGTGTCTGGATTCTTTCACTCAGCATAATGTTTCCAAGATTCACCCATGTTGTAGGATGTTTCAGAACCTCATTTATGACTAAATAACATGTGTATGTACCACAATTTGTTTATCAATTCATGCATCCATTGTTGGACATTTGAGCCATTTCCACCATTTGGTTATTGTGAATAGTGCTACTCTGAACATATATTTGTCTGGGTTCTGTTTTCAATTATTTGGGAATATACATGCCTACAAGTAGAATTACTGGGTCATATAGTCATTCAAATTTAACTTTTTGAGGAACTGCCATCTAGTTTCCCAAAGTGGCTACAGCACTTTGCATTTCCACCAGCAATGTATGAATTTTCCAGTTTTTTCACATCCTGGCAAATACTTGTTACTGTGTGTGTAGTGTTTTGCAGGGAGTGAGGGGGCAGTGATAGCTATACTAGTAGGGGTGAAATGGTACCTCATTGTGGTTTTGATTTGCATTTCTCTAAAGATAATGATGTTGAGTATCATTTCATGTGCTATTGGCCATTTGCATATCTTAGAAAATTGTCTATCCAAGTTCTTTGCTTACTTTTTAATTGGGTTGTCTTTGTGTTGTTGAGTTGTAAGAATTCTTCACATATTCTTAGTACTAGAACCTTATCAAATATACAATTTGCAAATATTTTTCCCATTCTATAGGGAGTTCTATAGTCTTTCTACTTTCTTGATAGTGTCCTCTGATGCACTTTAAAACACAGTTTCTAATTTTAATGAAGTCCAGTTTATTTTTTTTTTATTTTGTTGCTCCTGTTTTGGTATCATATTGATACATCCATTGCCAAATCCAAGTTCATGAAGGTTTACCCTTATGTTTTCTTCTATGAGATTTATGGTTTTAGCTCTTACATTTAGGTCTGATTCATTCTGAGTTAATTTTTGTAAGTGGCATGAGGTAGGAGTTCAAATCCACTCTTTTGTATATGGGTATCCAGTTTTCCAGGCACCGTGTGTTGAAAAGACTGTCTTTCCCATATTGAATGCTTTTGGTAACTTTGTTGAAAAGCAATTCATATATGGATTTATTTCTGAACTCAAAATCCCCCCATTAGTCTGTATTGTTATATATAAGTTCCACACTGTTTTGATTACTGGAGCTTTAAAATTTTTAAATTGGGAACTTTGAGTTCTTTAACTGTTTTTCTGTTTTTTAGATTGCATGGTCCATTGAGCCGTCTGCAATTCCTTATGCATATGAGAATCAGCTTTTCCATTTCTGAAAAGTAGGCCACTAGAATTTTGATAGGAATGGCATTCAATCTTCAAATTGCTTTTGGGCAGAACTGCCATCTTAAATTGCCATGTTAAGACTTCCAGTCCATGAACACAATATTTTTTTTTTTTAATTTTTTGGTGTGTGCCTTTTTAATTTCTTTCAGAAGTGCCTTAAGAGTTTTTGGTGTACAAGTTTTTCATCTTCTTGATTAAAATTATTCCTAGAATTTTTAAATGCTATTATTAGTGAAATTATTTTCTTAATTTCCTTTTTGAATTATTTGTTACTGATGTATAGAAACATAACCAATGTTCTTGTAGTAATCTTGTATCTGGCACCTTTACTAATTATTTTCTGCAGATTGTTTTTTTTGTTGTTGTTGTTTGTTTGTTTGTTTGTTTATGTGTGTATTCTTTGGCAGCTTTCCTTATCATTTTATTTTGAACGATATCTATATTCGTAAACAATATGTTGGTCAACTTTACCATCATTTGAACTTAATATAGATGGGATCACATTGTATATGTCTTTGGTGACTTGTTTTTTCTGCTCTGTTACGTTTTGAGAATCATCTGTATAGTAGTTATAGATTGTTTTTATTGCAGCATGATATTCTCTTGTGTGACCAAAGTACTTATAGATCCTACTACATCTGGGCATCTAAGTTGCTCTTCATAGGGGCTCTTATGAATGATGCTGCTGAGCACATGCTCACGAAGCCTCTTGATGCACATATGCACACATTTGCTGGGGTAAACTTCAGTGTGGAACTGCCAGGCTATAGAGCATGTGACTGCTCTGCTTTCTGAGACAATGCCAAAAAGGATTCTGTCCTCCTTCAAGGGAGGAGCGCAAAAGCAAATGCCCGTTCTGGAGAATACATTTTGAATCTGCCAGAGACAGCTGTGTGATGAGGGACAGGGCGGTGGATGGGGTTCAGACTCAGCTGCCAGGACACATGGAGGGCTGGAGCTGGTGGCTCCCCAATGACACTCTAACTCCAAGAGCATCTAACCCTCCTCAACCTCAGTTTCCCTGTCTGTAATTCCACACTGAGGGAGCTCATGATCTTTGTAGACCACTCCACTGGTCCATATGCTCTACATCTCCATTCTGTGGTACAGCCACAGTGACCAGCACAGTAGGGACATGAGATCCAACGTTCAGTTCAGCCTTGCTCCTGCGGGCTCCACTTCCAAGAGCACCTTTCCCTATGGCTCCTGCCCTGGCTAATTCTCCTCATCCCACAGAACTCAGTTAAATGTCCTCTTCGTGCCTACTCCTCCCCACAAGGCCCTCCCAAGACTTCCAGAAATACCTGCCCCCTTCCCTGGCCTCCTCCCAGCCCACTGCACTTACCTGTACAGGGTCCTGAGGGCTGGCCCACTCAACACACCTGGAACCAGCTCAGCCCACCATGTAAGCGGGCTTCCTGAGTTATTGGAGGGGACCATGTGAACACAGGGCTTCTTAAATGGCCCAGGCTACAAAAGTCCCACTGACCTTCTGAGGATAACTCTTTTTTTACATAACTTTCCTGTGTTTTAAATGCTGAGTAGTGTGTGGGAACATCTATCTATAAATATATGACCAGCTCAGACCTTGAGTCACTGGTCATTACAGAGCACTTTGGTCAGGACAGCCCTAGAGGAACATAGCACACATATAAATCTGTTTGGGACAGCTTACCTCACTCAGCCTCCTCCATACCCAGGCTCCCACTGTCTCCCCACAGCCACTCCACCCCAGGCCCTGCCTGCCGGAAGTTCTCCCTGCTGTTCCCAGGACTGGTCCCTTTAGGAGTGCCCACAATGCCGCTTCCACACCTCTTCCTCAGATCGGTCCCAGCCCCATTCTCTATTCCTTAGACCCACTATTGTAACTTGACCAATCTGCTAAACAAATGCTGAATAGGACAGGTGCTGCTGACTTTATTCATGTGCCCTGGCCCCAGCAATCCTTTTAAAACGGATGATGACATCATCCTCACAGGACAGAGTAGGCAAATACAGTCATGTGCGCTTAACAACAAGACTCAATCTCCAAAATGCACTGCTACACAATTTTGTCATTGTGTGGACATCATAGAGCGTACTTACACAAACCTAGATGGTATAGCCTACTACACACTAAGGCTACATGACATATACAAAATGTGTGATTTAGCCTATTTTCCTAGGGCCATGATGAACGAAACAGCATGAATTAAACAAAGCACAAGAAGAAATGATGTAGTCAAAAGATGCAGTCAAGAGATGCGGTAAACATGAGATGTGAAAGGCTGGGTCTGGCATAGCACAGCATGCTGTTTTATAGGAAACATTTTTTAAAAAAAAGTACAAAGAAAACACTCTAAAATAATGATTTAAAATATAGTATATAATATTTAAACATTTTATAGAATCTGACATTATTAAAATAAATTCTTAAGCCGGGCGCGGTGGCGCGCGCCTGTAATCCCAGCACTTTGGGAGGCTGAGGCAGGAGGATCGCGAGTTCAAAGCCAGCCTCAGCAATGGTGAGGCACTTAGCAACTCAGTGAGACCCTGTCTCTAAATAAAATACAAAAAAGGGCTGGGGATGTGGCCCAGTGGTCGAGTGCCCATGAGTTCAATCCCCAGTACCCACAAAAAAATAAATAAATAAATAAATAAATAAATTCTTTATAATTTCATAAAGTATGCAATTACATAATTGCATTGTAACAATAAAATAATATTAAATATTAAAAAAGCATGACATAGTAAGTACACGAACCAGTAACATAGATGTTGATTATCATTATCAAATACATAATACATAATTGTATTTTCTACACTTTTGTACCACTGGCAGTTCAGTAGGTTTGTTTACATCAGCATCACCACAAACACAAGTAATGCATGATGTTGCACAATGTTAGGACTGCAATGACTTTACTAGGCAACAGGAATATTTCAGCTCCATTATAATATTATGGGACCACAGTCATATATGTGGTCCATCATCTGCTGAAATATTGTTTTGTGGAGTATAAATGTACTTGCCGTGGGAAAACAAGCCAAGTGTGTTATTCAGCTTTTCATTGCTGTGACAAAAAATACCTGACAAGAATAGTTTATAGAAGAAGAAGTTTATTTTGGCTCACAGCCTCAGAGGTTTAGTCGGTGCTGAATCAACACTGTTGCTCTGGTCCCAAGGTGAAGCAGAACATCATGGTGGAAGGGTGTGGTAGAGGAGAACTGCTCTGTTCATGGCAGCAGGAGAAGCAGAGAGAAAGGGAAGGGGGCTGCAGAGAAGATGCACCTTTCCAGGGCACATCCCCGGAGAGCCACCTCCTCTAGCCACATCCCACCTACCTACAGTTACCACCAGTTAGTCCTTTCAAACCAGGATGGACTATTTAGGTTACAGAACCCATAATCTAATAATTTCACCTCCTGAATATTTCTACATTAACACAGAGCTTTTGGGAGACACCAAATACCCAAACCATAACAATAAATTTAAATCCGACATCAGTAAAGCTAACGAAGGAGCTGTGAGTTCTGGAAGGAAACCTCTGCATCTCATCACGGTGTCTCTGATCCAGGCCTGGGTTTGACTCCTGGCTCCACCAACCCACTGGCCTGCTGTTCCTCGGCCATGGACAAGGGACTGAAGACAACGTGTTCAGATCCACCCAACCTTTAGATTCTGAGTATTTAAATAGAAGCTGAAATCTTACCCCATTTCTCTTATATCAGTTAAAGCTTATTTAAGAAACTTGAAAACTGTTTACTGCACACCAATCTCTCTGCCAGACATTTTCCCAAAGCTCAAATGGTTTTATTTAATAATCTACAAGGTTAAAATCTTTATTAGTTTTACACACTTAATTATAAATAACCCTTACAAAAAACATGGAAAAATCAGCATAATTATTCCCATATTACATATAAACTAATCAAGGCTCAGAAAATTAACTTGGCCAAGATAACAAAGATAAGAAATGGCCAATCTGGGCACTGACTTCAGTACATCCAAATCCAAAGTCCTCCTCTTTCCATCACACTAACTGCATTTTTATTTTCAGGATCAACTTCAAAGCCTTATCCCAAAGAAAGTAACAGTAAAACTTTCAGGCACCAATCAGACCCCTTAAGAAGATTTTTTTTCCAGGGTGTAGTTTCAAGCGAGAAATACCACATGGAATCAGGCCAGGAAAACAAGAACACCTGGTACAGGTGCACATGGGAATCCATGCAGCTGATAAAAAAAGGGGAGGGAACTCTCCACGCAATGGTTCAAAAAGATGCTCAGGAATCTTGCTAAAGTTTTATTTTTAAAAAGTTTTGGACAAGAGTAAGTGTGTTTGAATAAGCAGGAGGAAACATCTGAAGGGCACATGTCAATAGTAATCAGGGGTTACTACTGCAGGATAGGGCTAGAGGGGGAAGGAATAAGAATCACTTTTAGTTTGAATATTAGTATAGTTGTTCCTTGTTATCCTGAGGGGACTGGTTCCAGGGCCTTGCTTGGATACTCAAATTCTTGGATGCTCCAGTACCTTATATAACAATGGTGCCGTACTTGCATGACTTACGCACATCTTCCCATATACTTTAAATCACCTCTAGTTGCCTTATAATACTTAATATGATGTAACTGCTATGTAAATCATTGTTTTACTGTATTGTTTAGGAAGATAACCAAAAAGCCTGCATGTGTTCAGTATAGATGTGTATTTTTTTCATATATTTCCAGTCTAAGTTTGGTTGAATCCATGAATGCAGAACCCACAGATAAAGAGCCAACTGTATTCCCAATGCATTCTACTGAGTACATATGAGATTAGGGGGTTTTATTTGTTTTTAAGCAAAAAAAGAAAATACACACACACCCCATACCTGCCACAAGTGGGCCCTCTGCCCTTGGATAGACGAGGGGTCTCCTCCATCACAGGGCCAAGCAGAAGTGCATCTTATGGCACTGTGGGGCCCCAAAGCTAACACATTTTGAGAGCACCTATTTAATGAAAAGGAGAGATTAGAAGTCCCTAATCAATTTCCAGTCCTTGGAGAACTTAAGCTTGTCCCAGCACTGCAGTGAATCTTCCTCTGGGGGCTTCAGCCCTTCATATGCCAAGTCAGCGGCCCTTGTTCCTCCTGGTGTTACAGAACCCAGGGTGACTCTGAAGCTGTCCCAGCCCTTGTCCACCACTGCTCCTGGAATGTAACACTCAACACAGACCTCCACACTGTTCTATGTGTAAGTTTTGGGGCACCACTGTGTCATCATACACATGTATCAAAATATTCTTAAATAAATTGAACCAAGTGGGAAAAGTTAAGAGTTCTACAATCAAAAATCATGACTGCACCTAAAGCTTCAAATTGCCCAATATGTTGGCATAATATCCCCAACCCTCATCAGAAAGCCACCAGTGAGGAAAATGCTGCCCACATGATCAGAAACTGGGAGCTGATTGGAAATTAACTTTCCTGTTGCACAATAATGCAAGGTCATGAAACAAACATCAGCCTGCCTCTGAAAATTTAATATTGTTTACATCATGGATTTTTGGGGGGCATTTATTTTTATTTTATTTTAAAAAATGACATTAAATGGTGTTTATCTTAAATATTGAATGTTTGGTCCATAGGTGAGTGCCTCAATCCACCTCACCCTAACCCCATCCCTGCCCATCACCCAAGAAAGCTCAGGAGCTCAATGGCATCATGCCACCTGGCAGCTTCCAAGCACATCTACAATCAGGCTTTTGGTTGGCAGATGCAGATTTTCTGTCCCACTATTTTGCCATCAGAGTCCTCTCTTCTGACTCATCCCCCCAACACTATGACTTGAAATTCCTGAAAAGGCCTGGCTTGGAAAGGCCCCAACAGATGTCAGGAAGTTAAGCACAGCATGTGCAGTGGATCTTTTGCTGTGTCTCCAAATCCATGCAGGGCTTGTTAAAATGCACATTCCTAGGCCCTGGTTCTGAGTCCAGGGACTGCAGTGGAGCCCAGAGTTCTGCAATTTTTTGTGTATGATACTAGGGATCAAACCCAGGAGCCCCTCACACATGCTAGGCAAGCACTCTAGCACTAAGCTACACCCCAGACCCTGCATTTTTACTTTTTAAAATTTTTAATTGTGGTAAAATACACATGACATAAAATGTACTATATTAGCCATTTTCCATTGTATAGTTCACTGGTGTTAAGTACATTCAAATTATTGTGCAACCAATTTCAAGAATTATTTTCATCTAATGAATTGAAACTCTGAGCTCCTTAAACAACAATTCCACGTGTCTCCTTCCTCCAGTTCCTGGCAACCACCATTCTACTTTTTGTTGTTATGAATTTGACTCCTCTAGGTATCTCATATAAATAGTATCATACAAGAATCTGTCCTTCTGTGACTGACCTACTTACTTTACTTGGGAAAATGTCCTCAAGGCTCATCCATATTGTAGCCTGTGTCAGAATTTTCTTCTTATTTCTTTCTTTCTTTCTTTTTTTAATATTCCTTTGTATGAATACACCACACTGTGTTTACCCATTCTTCCATCAATAGACACTTGGATTGCTTCCACCCTTTGGCTACTGTGAACAATGCTGCTATGAATACAGGTGTACAAATACCTTTTCAAGATCTATTTATAATTCTTTGCTACAAAGGATAGCCCAAGAGTGCTTTATTACTGAGCTACATTCCTGGTTTTTTTTGTTGTTTTTTTTTTTTTAATTTTGAGACAGGGTCTCACTACTTTGATGAGGGTCTCAGTAAGTTGCTGAGACTGGCCTCGAACTTGCAATTCTCCTGCCTCAGTCTCCTGAGTCACTAGAATTACAGGGGTGCGCCTCTCTGCCCCTGTTCTTTCATTCTTTTGGACATGTACTAAGTAGAATTGGTGGACATATGCTTGTTTTATGCTTAATTTTTGAAAAATCACCATGTTACCACAGTGGCTGCCCCATTTTACATTCCCACCAGCAATGAGCAAATATTCCAATTTCTCCATATTCTCTCCAACAATTTTTACTTTCTTGTGTTTTTTTTTTTAAATCCCTCAGAGTATCCATCCTAATGGGTGAGATATGACATATCTCATTTGTAGTTTTGATTTGTATTTCCCTAATGATTAATGATGTTGAACATCTTTCTATATGCTTATTAGCCATTTGTATTTCTTCTTTGGAGAAATGTATACTCAGTTCTTGGCTCATTTTTTAACTTATTTTTATTCTAATTTGTTATACATGTTTGCAGAGTACATTTCATTTCATATTACATATAAAGAGCACAATTTTTCAAGTTGCTCGTTTTATACAAAGTGTTTTTACAACAATTGTGTCTTCATACATGTATTTAGGGTAATCACGGATAACTCAGTCTGCTATTATTCCTATCCCCTTGCCCCCCACCCCCCTTTTTGTTCTATTTAAAGTTCTTTCATTCCTCTCATCCCCACTCCCTTGTTTATAAGTTAGTATCTTCATATCAAAGAGATCATTCGACCTTTGGTTTTTTGGGATTGGCTAACTTCACTTAGCATTATTTTCTCCAACTCCATCCATTTACCTGCAAATGCCATGATTTTATTATCTTTTAATGCTGAGTAGTGTTCCATTGTGTATATATACCAAAGTTTCCCTATCCATTCTTCTGTTGATGGGCATCGGGGTTGGTTCCACAATCTAGCTATTGTGAATTGTGCTGCCATAAACATTGATGTGGCTGTGTCCCTGTAGTAAGCTGTTTTTAAGTCCTTTGGGAATAGGCCAAGGAGTGGGATAGCTGGGTCAAATGGTGGTTCCATTCCAAGTTTTCCTAGGAATCTCCATACTGCTTTCCAGATTGGCTTCACCAATTTGCAATTCCACCAGCAATGAAAGAGTGTGCCTTTTTCCCCCACATCCTTGCCAGCATTTATTGTTGTTTGTTTTTTTGATAGCTGTCTTGGCTCATTTTAAAAATCAGGTTGTGTATTAATCAGGCTCCATTACAATAAGAAAATATCTGAGACAATTAACTTACAAAGAGAAAATGATTATTTTGGCTCATAGTTTTTGAGGGTCCAGTCCATGATTGGTCAGCCCCTTTGCTGTGGCAACACAGCCCTAAGATTGTGTGGCAGGAGTGTGTGGCAGAGCTCACCATTCACCTAATAGCCAGGAATAAAAGAGAATAGGAAGGGGGCTGACCCACTAACTCCCTCTAGGGCACACCCTAGATACCCCCCACTAGGCCCCACCTCTTAAAAGTTCCAGCACTTCCCGATAGCACCACCCTGCAGACCAAACCTTTAAAAAATGAGCCTCAGGGGCCATTCAAGATCCAAACTATAGCAGGTCATTTATCTTTATTTGTTGTTGGATTGTAGAATTTCTGTATACATTCTAAATATTAATTTCTTATCAGATATATGATGTGCAAACATTCCTCCCATGTCATAGGTTGCCAGATACTTGCATTTTAACAAATTACCCTTTGGGTATACTAGCATAGAATCTGTAGATTCTTTCTAGAAGCAAGTTTCTAAGGATCAGGACCTGCAGAGGAGCAAGCCCACAGGGGAGAAGATGCTGACTCCATTTAGTGTCTTGGGTCCATTCCAGGAAAGGCAGCAACCCTGACCTGAACACCCAGAGACATAGGTCTCTATGAAGAGAGGAAACCTGTAAGAATCATGCAGGTTCTACCAACCAGAAACTGGTGACTTCCCCAATTCCAGGGTAAGGCATACCTGGGCAACACCTCTAACAAAAACATGATCCCAAAGAGTAGGGGCCACCCTGAGTCCCATCCTGTGATGGCAGGAAGGGCTGCTTGTGTCTATAAAGTGAAGTTTGGGTTAGCAGTGCCTGCTTGGCTTATTTGTATGTGATCCCATAAATGGGGAACAGAGAAGTCTGACAGTTCCCTGGAATCCATCTCCCTCAGATAACAAGGGAAAATAGTATTTACATTTGATCAGAGCTAATTAGTAACACCCTGTATTCCACCCAAAAGTTCAGTAACTCCACACTCATGGCAAGACCAGCCTGGCAAAGTATGACAGGTGCTCTTGGCTTCTGGCCAGAGACATCTTGAGTTAGGGCATGATCTCATAGGATTGGACTTTGAAGCACATAATAACTCCAAAAACAAATGGGCATGGACACATTTTAGAAAAAACCCAGATAATTTTTTTAAAATCTACTGTTTAATTCTGATAAGACTTCATTTTTGTGATCTTTTCATTGCTCTGAATTAAAACTACTATTTAGCATTAGAAACACACCTTATGATTCCATTATTTGCAATTGAAGATTAAATATGCATAAGTCCAAGATGATGGACCAGAAACTAGCAGCACTAGTGGAAAATGATAATTTTAGTGATGCCACAAATATACCCAGAATGTGGAATGTAAGGCTGGACCTCAAAGCTTGTTGCAGTTGGGGAGACTCTGGATTCAGGAGCATCCTCATATTGACAGAGAGACTTTTGGCACAGTTTATTTCTCCTCCCTTTTAAAACAAGCTATGTTTTTCTTAGAAAATTAAGAATATAAAATGGACAATGGAGAAATTAAAGAAAAATTCTGCATCCCCTACCAAAACCACAAGATTAATAAGTTAATGAATTTCCTTCCTTTCTTTTCTTCTTGCTCTGTATTATCTTCAAAAAGAACAATGTCTTCATAAGAGCACTATTGACAATAACCAAAAAGTGGAAGCAACTCAATTAATCATCAATTGATGAATCCTTGCAATGGATTACTACTGAGGCATAGAGAGAATGAAGTTCTATCACGTGCTGCAACATGGACAGAGCTTGAAAACATTATGCTAAGCGAAAGAAAGCCAGGCATGAAAGGCCGTATATTGAATGATTCCGTTCATATGAAATATTCACAAGAGGCAAATCCTTAGGGACAGAAAGATTAGAGATTTCCAGGGGCTGCGTGCAGTGTGGGAGGAATAGGGAGTGATTGCTAACAGGGACAGGAGGTTAGTTGTTGTTGTTGTTTTTTAGGGTTCATGAAAATGCTCTGGATTTGATAGTGGTGATCTTTTAAAAAAACGTATATATTTTTAACTTTTTCTAATTAGTTATACATGACAGTAGCATGCATTTTGACACATTATACATAAATGGAGTATAACTTCTCATTCGTCTGATTGTACATGATGCAGAGATATACAGGTCATGTAATCATACAGGCACATAGGGTAATAATGTCTGATTCGTTCTACTAACATTCCTACGCCCATGGTCCCTCCCCTCCCTTCAGATAGCGGCGATCTTTACACAATCTTGGGAATATACTAAAAGCCACTGAACTTCACACTTTAAAAGATGAATTTAGGCCTTATGCATATTATTTCAATTTTTCAAAAGAGAAAGTAAAAAGAAAAGTGTCCCTTCCTTGGTTCAAAGATTGAGCTCTGTTTCTAGGACTCCAGTCCAGAAAATTGTCTCAGTGTCCCTACAGCAAGGCTCCTGGGATAGAAAAGAACTAGAGACCTGGAGGCAGGAACTGTGACTCAAGGGAGGGGTTGTCTGTGACAGCGTCTAATGTTTCTTGAAGGCTAACTCTGTCACATTCCTAGGGACTATGAAGGTAAAGCACAGGAAATCAGGTCTATCAAGAACTATGTCATTTGGTCTCACTCCGACCTACAGCCTATAAATATGAGCCACCTTGTAAGACACTCATCAAGGTGATGAGCTGCTTTGCCATATGGTACAGAGAGGCTGGATTTGACCTGAGTGTGTCCCTAAGGGGAAGAGCAGGGAGTCTCAGCCAACCCACCCAGAAATGGCCTGCTGGACCCAGGCCATGACCTCCAAGAGCAGTGGTGGTGAGTAGGAGGGAGGGTGGAGCAGGAAGGAATGATTGTGGGTTTTCATCCTTTGTGCCCACAAGGAAGGGTGGTTTGTGCCAGTGCTTTGGATGGGGAGCTTGTTTAATTCTCTGCAGTGGAGAGTTTCCAGACATGCAGGTGCAGGCCACAGGTGAGGCCCACAGGTATCCCCAGGCCAGGCAAGGGGAGGTCCCAGAGAGCCATCAGTGCAGAGGTGGGAACCCACAGCCAGCTGTAGCTATGAAAAAATACCAGCCACTGTTCCAACATAGACAGGGCTCTCAAGAGAAGCCAGAAATCATGATCTCCCTCTTGGTTAATAATGACAGCTAATTGTACTTTTTATACAAGGGTCAGACCAAGCCCATGTGTGGGCCATACGCAGCAGTGGGTGAGAGTTTGAGTCATCTACTCTAAATATACACATGAAACAAGTGGTTTCTTCTGGCTAAACTGGTCCACAAATCAGTCATTTCACTGTGGGGTTTGCTGTTAATTTTGGCTCAAGAAACAGGGCCATTGAGTAAACAGAGACTCATCTAGCAAAAAATCTAGCTTTTATGTTTGGAAGCCACTTCCCATGGTCCTATCTTCCCAGACCAAAGGTACACCCTGTCTTTACAGCAGATCCCCCAAACCGCACCCTTGTCCCTGCTCCAGCCTACTTAAGAGTGTCCCCTGCTGCCTCCTGTTCTCTCCTGTATTCCTTCTTACTGGGTTCACTTCAAGTGGTATAAATACATTCTAGAAGGTCAGATTGTTAAATACCCCCATGTCCCCTCATGCACCCTGGCTCCCCCAACCACCCATTTCTCAGCTCCCTTCACAGAAAAACTTTTCACACTTGATGTCTACTCTTCCTCAGCCCTTTCATTCTAAATCTACACAAATCCAGAAAATGAAGGCAACATGTACCTGGACCACCATCAAAATTATACAAAACATAACTTGGATGTGTTGTAGCACATCTCCAACTTCCCCACCACTTCCTCAAGGTTCATCAGGGACAGGTGGTACTTAGCCAAAGGGTCATTTAATGATAACCAAGATTCCCATTTAATTCCAGTATCTCCCAAATACTATACGAATGTATCCCATATGAGGCTTAAAACACTCAAAAGCATTTCTGTTTCAGAAATGAGAAAAATCTTAGCTCAGAGGAATTGAGAGGTGTGGTGGTGATGCTGGTCTTCTGTCTCCAGTGCGACATCCCCTGTGCCTTCACTCAGGTGGACAGACGTCGCAGCTGGGATGAACATCCTCATGGGCAGATTTTAATCCCCAATACAAAGCATTCCCAATCATCTCTCACTAAGGCATTCAAAATGACCATTCCTGGTGAATAAGAATATTTCACAGGATAGGACATATCTCTCCTAAGGGAGAGGGATAAAGGGGCTTGTCAATGAACCACAGGAGGCCCTGCCTTCCTTTCTTTCACAAGGACATGTTTTGCAAGAACGAGATGGGTGATGCTTACAAGGTCTCACCTGCAGTGGGACACGGTCACTCTAGAACTTGTGTGACTAATTTGTAAGAAGTTCGGAAGCATCAGTTCAACAACGCTGTGGCTCTTGGTTACAACCTTGGCATTTACTCAGCACTAGAGTGTGACCAGAGGGAAAGAGGGAATGTTTGACTAAGGGGGCCCTCCACCCATTGCCTTTCATCCACCTTAGCCTCTGAGCAGCATTCAGGAGCTGAGCTCCTCCCCAGGTGAAAAAAAAGACTCATTGAGTCACCCCAGGTCAACTCCCTTCTGCTGTGTGTTCCCTGCTGGGCATGTGTTAGCTCTAGAGATAAGGCTGCAGTAAACAGTATAAGGGCTGAGAAGCATGGCACTGGTCCATCAGATGATTCAATCATTCGGTCATTAAAAGGCATCTAGTGGACTGGGGTTGTGACTCTGTAGTAGAATGCTTGCCTAGCATGTGGAAGGCCCTGGGGTCCATCCCCAGCACTGGGAAAAAAAAAAAGGTATGGAGTATGAACTGTTCATCAGGAACTCCTGGAGGCACTGGTAATATGACAGATCACTGAGGAGGGAAGAAGTGTATGAAGAACATGAAAGCAGGAAGCTGGGGTGAGATGGAGTCAAGGGAGCCTGCCTGAAGAGAAGACATTTGAACACAGGCTGCGACAAGGGGAGGGCATGATTTGTAGTCTTGCTTCCCAAAAAAGAATCTGTAGGGGCTGGGGTTGTGGCTCAGTGGTAGAGAGCTTGCGTTGCATGTATGAGGCACTGGGTTTGATTCCCCAGCACTGCATTAAAAAAAAAAAAAAAAAGAGTCTGCTGGCAAAGAATGGCCCCTGTCCCTTTTTTTATCCTCAGAAAGTTCTATAACATTTCTAAAGACTCAGTAGTAACATGTAGTATTGAACTAAAAATATTCCACTCAACTAAAGTTTAAAAGAAAACAAAGGTTAATATTAAAGCAAAGCACTTCTCCCCCTCAGGGAAAATATGTTAGTCACATGCTAGCACTTCTGTTGGAGGAAGAAAAAAAAAAAAAAAAAAAAAACCCCCCCCCCCCCAACACAAGGGAGGATTTTCAGTGAAGCAGAAGGACTGTAGATGCCAGCTGCACTTGCCCAAAGCCACAAGCAATGGCTGACACTCTGCACCCTGAAAAGCCCTCCTTTTCAGAGTTTAGAGGACAAAATGTAAGGCCAATGCCCTGCTGAGAGGTCACAGATATACTGCACAGGCAAGATAAGGAGGAGACAGGGACACACTTCTCATAATAGAGGTATTTAAACGTCAGCCGTGACAGAATAGACCTAGTAATAAAAGCCAGGGGCACAGGACTGCTCCAGAAGTTTCTTCATCCATTTCCTAGTGCAAAACCTGGAGGACAAGAGGCATTTGCTCCTTTTGATCATATGGAACTCAAACCTAGGAGCTCAGGGGCAAGACTTAACACCCCAGTGTTGACAAGAGTTTCCTTGGCCATGCCGCTTGCTGGCACCTTATCCTAAGGTGACTGAAAAGGACAGAGAGGAAAGAGTCCAGGGCGAGATCATAGGGCAGGGCTAAGAAGGCGAGCCCCAGAGTGGGAGCCATGAGTGGGAGATTGAGTGCGCAGGACTGACTAAAGGCACTACAGGGAATACAGGGCCGGGAGGGGGCGGGGCCAGTGGGCGGGGCGGACCGAGGCGCAGCTAACAGTACTCCTGTCTCTTGAGCCTCTGCTGTGCTTCCTTAGTCTTTCCTTCTTTCACTGGCTTCACATTTTTTAAGGGTACAGGTCGGTTATTTTGCAGGCTTTCTCTCAATTTGGGTGGCCTGATGTGTCTTGATCAGATTTAGGTTATGCATTTTTATTCTCAGTACATTTAATCGGGAGCCTTGTGGATTTTGTTCCATTACTCGTGATTCGCATTGTGCTTTAGGTGCTGTTCACCAGAATTCTCTACTATCAAATTACTAACTCCCTCTTTGTAATTAATAAATATTCGCACTTGAGAGCAAGCTTATGACCCTTGACTTTCTGAGTCTCACTTATTTCATTTAGCATAATGCGCTCCAGTTCCATCCATTTTCCTGCAAATGACAGAATTTCATTCTTTTTAATAGCTAAATAAAACTCCATGTGTATATATGCCACATTTTCTTTATTCATTCCTCTTTTGACAGACACCTTGACTATTTCCATAATTCAGTTATTGTGAACTACACTGCTATAGACATGGGTGTGCATGTATTACTCTAATATGCTGACTTCACAGACATGTTATCTTCTGTCTCTGTGGCAGATTCACTCAAGAGAGTTTGCTATTTGTTTAGAATTCTTATTGTCTTTAGTTGGCATATAGTCCAAACAGTGTGACCCCTATGTTTTTATAAACAAACACAAGTATGCTCTCCCAGCTTCTCTGAGAAGTGAGGCATGAAATGCAAAAGGGAAACGCATATTTGCATTTCAGTCAGAGAATGTTCTGCTTTGCTATTTGAGCGAGGCTGCTCATTCCACATAAGAAGAGTAGGCAGAGGATTTCTGAGGCTCACTTTTCTGTGCTTTATCCTCTGAGCGGATGCTTTCCTCTCATTAGCACAAATGTTCCAACCTTGGGACCAATGACATAGTGTTCAAAAAGTCATTATTTGAAGGGAAAAAATGTGCAGTGTTGCTTTTTGAAGGTCCCTGAACAAAGTTTTATATTATAATCATTCCAGTTAATCAAAAAGAAGCCAAGTGATCAGCTGTTTCTGAGATCTCCCAGAAAAGCTCTCCAGGATGGGACCTGAAGGTTCTACCTGTAGGGCTGGAAATGGGGAAAGGGCTCTTGTGAAGCAACACTTGGGGTATCAGGTCCTTGACCTAGGTCATGTCTGGAGGCCTCTGTGACATTGGGTTGTCACTGCAGCCCTCCAGGGAGGCAACCTCTGAAGAGAAAAGGGAATCCCCAGATCAGCAGCATTTCCCTGTGGGTGGGGCAGC
Organism: Tamias sibiricus; assembly: GCA_025594165.1. Taxonomy (NCBI): domain Eukaryota; kingdom Metazoa; phylum Chordata; class Mammalia; order Rodentia; family Sciuridae; genus Tamias; species Tamias sibiricus. The sequence goes on from CM046659.1 coordinate 138,142,043, forward strand.
AGGAAGGCAGCACCAAGGCCAGTCCCACTAGACACCTCAGGTCATACCCTGGTCTCAGGTCATACTGTGATGCTGCTCAGCGAGACTGTGGGCAAGTTACCAAGGATATCAGGCTGTGCTGGCCATGGATTTTCTAAGATCTGACTCAGGATTCTTATGCTAATCATCTTCATTTCCAAGCATCTGCCAAACAGCCCACTACTGCCCCCAGAGACACACACACAGACACACATACCAGACACATACGCACACCACACACGTCATACACAAACCACATAATACATTGTACACATACCACATACATAACTCATAACACACACCACACAAACACGCACCACATATCACACACATACCCCATACATGCACCACACACACACACACACACACACACACACACACCACACACCGCACAATACCCACTCATATAAACACTCATCACACATCAGCATACACACATTCATTCACCAAGCATATATCATACACACACATACATAGACACAAATACATCACACAACACACATGCCACAAACACACAAAACCACAAACATACTCTGAGCTGCCTCCCACCCTACTCTGCCAGGGACTTCTGGGTTCCTGCACCCCCTGCCTGCTGGTACACCCTACCCTCTCTGGGAAGGCTCTTGCCCCTTTCTCCACCTACTGAATCGCACAGTCCAGAAGTCAAGAATAACAGAGCCCTTCTGATGCAGAGCCCATCTCTTCCCTCCTTTGAACCTCCTCCTCCATGTGAAGGTGCTCCTGATGACTGAGGATAAGATGACACACACAACAAAGCCAGCAGGGGCCACTGAGGCATCCAGCATGGGTGCAGCCACTGTGGGGAGTTTTCTACTGGCCTCAGTCTGCTCGAGGACCCAGCCCCAGCTCTGCTGCTCCTTCAGCTTGGTGTCTCCACCCCTCATTTGCCATTTCCAGAGGGTGAACAACACTTGTCCTGTAGTTCATGTCCTCGGAATTCCCCACAGAATCTTGCACAGAAAATATCTTCAACAGATATGGGTGCTTAGGTTCAGCAAATAGGAACCATAAATAATATATTCCAAGCCATATTACCTTGATTAGAGGTGACTACTTAGACATATTCCTGTTAATGTCATACTAATTTTTTCAAAGTAAAATAATGAACTCTGTTGATGGTTTGTGGACATATCAGTCTAATTTCTATTTCTTTCTCTTTCAGGGCCAGAAAGCTTGGATAGAGAAAACCTTTTGCAAAAGGGAGTGTATCTTTGTAATCCCCAGCAGCAAAGACCCAAACAGGTAAGTTGGAAGCTATAATTAAGACCCAAACAGGTAAGTTGGGAGCTATAATTAAGACATTATCCAGACCTGGGAATGTAAACTATTCTTCTAGTATTTGGGGGAAGGGAGGAGATGAATCAAATAGGGTGACCAGTATCTAGTCCCCAAATGAGTCACTAACAAGGCAGTCACTGAGCTAATAAGCTCCTTTGTTAGGATATAAATAGCCTTAGAAAAAAATGTCTGTCACTTGCTCTAATAGGAACTCTCAAAATCAGATGGTCCCACGGTGTTCCTCTTACTCTTAATGAGATCAAGTACTTGAGAACTTTGGACAGATGTCCAGGGTATCTTTTGGGCTTCCTCAATAATTTCATAATTTAGATGAAAAGGAATTTCCATCACAGGAAAATCTGGATGGTTAAGGTAATTAGATATAATTTTCTTAAAGGGCTTAGATTGTACACAAATGTCAAGCAATTTCATTCACCTATGTGAAATTGTATCTGTTATTAGCTGAATAGAAGGCCTTCTGAAGTCATGCAAGAAATCAGAGACGAATTTAGCTAAAATATTTCATCTCTGAGGGAAAAATTTATGAGGCTGAGTTTAGGAACTGGGAAAATTGATTTATCCATATATTAACCACGAAATCCATCCACCTCACTGACTCAGAAGTGCACATGCACAGACTCTTAGAGATCACCTGGATCAAATTTTACACATGCAATCACAGTTCCCCAAGTCCCCAAGCTCCCCTGCCCCACATACCACCCTGCACATTCCTCTCCCTGCTTGAAACCCAGTGATTGTCCCTCAAGATAGAAATGTCATTATAGGACAATGCCAGTGACCACACAAGTCTTCTCTTTATTGTCCCTCTTTATTTTGTGGCACCTAGGCTGTCCTTGATAGGAAATATCCATGTCAGCTCTTGTTAGCACCTGCCAGCATGACATCCTGTCAAACAGCCAAGTGGTCAGGCAGCAGAAGAGGCAGAAGAGCTTCAGGAATCACACACAGTTTTCCTCTGTGAGCTCTATACATTCTCTTGCATGGGCTCCTAAAAGCTAGAATTAAAAAAAAAAAAAAAAAAAAAAAAAAACGATTTAAAGCCCCTGTGAATGGTCTCAAAGGCAAACAACAAATGGAAAAAAATACCTATTCAAGGAAATCTACTAAAGTTTGGTAGGAGAAATCTGTGGAATTTAAACAAAGAGAGCTTCTCCAATCCCAGCTCAGCATATCATTCCGCTGCAGCCTAGAACACAGGACTCCCTCCACCCTCAGCTCCCAATCATAATTCCTTTGTCCAGGGAGGAGTAGAACTCCAACATTTCTCAACCAGTCCTCTGCTACCTATTGTTGAGGCTAAGTCCTGGTGAGAACAGTTAAGAAGTGAGAGCTCCCTTCCATCCAAACCCCATGTACACGAGCAGCAGCCAGAGAAAATAGGAGTAATTATACTGACTTCAGAGAAAATAGATATTAAGGCAAAAAATGTTACTAGAAAGAAAGAGGATTTTTTTTGTACCAGTGATTGGACACAGGGGCATTTAACTACTGAGCCACATCTCCAGCACTTTTAAAATATCTTATTTAGAGATGGGGTCTGGCTAAGTTGCTGAGGCTGACTTTGAACTTGTGATCCTCCTGTCTCAGCCTCCTGAGCCACTGGGATTATGGGCATGTGCCAAGAGAAATATTTTTAAATGATAAAAGGGGTCAATCCACTGGGAAGTTATATGCAATTATAGACCCATATGTGCCTCATAACAGCATACCAAAATACTGGATGTAAAACTGACAGAAATAATGGGAGATGAAAGCAATTCAACAATAATAGTCAGAGACTTCAATATCCCTTTTTCAATAACAGAACACTTGGAAGATCAACAAAGGAATAGTAGACTTCAGCAACACTATAAAGCAACTAGACTTAACAAACACCTATAGAACATGCCACCCAACAAAAGAGCCCACATTCTTCTCAAGTGCATGTGGAAAGATGCTCTAAGATATGTTCCAAAATAGACCATATGTTAGTTCATAAAACAAGTTTTAATAAATTTAAAAGGGTAGAAATAATACAAAATATGTTCTCCAACCATAATGAAATTGGAAAGAAGAAACCAATAAGAAGGGGGAAAGTTGAGAAACTCATAAATATGTGAATATTAAAGCCACACACTCCTACATAACCAAATGGCTCAAAGAAGAAATCAAAAGTGAAATAATGAAAATGACACAAGATGCCAAAACCTAGGGGATTCAGCTTAAACAGTGCTGAGAGAAAATTTTGTACCTGTAAATACCTATATTAAGAAAGGAGACAGGTTTAAAATAAATAACCTAACTTTTCACCATAAGAGACTGGGAAAATAAAAGCAAACTAAACCTAAAGCAAGAAAACAAAAAAAAAAATCATGCTTAAAGTGGACTTCACTAAAAAGAGAGAATAGAATAGATAGTCTATTCTATTCTGTTCTATTCTATTCTCTGTTCTCTACACTGGAGGACAAAGGATTTTTTGATAGAGAAAATCAGTGCCATCCAAAGCTGTTCTTGGAAAGGATCAACTAAACTGACAAACCTTTAGCTGGATTGATGAAAAAGACAAGAAGGAAGACTGAAATGACTTGAATAAGAAGTGAAAGATGAGACATCACTACCAACCTTATGTAAACAAAAATGAGTACGAGAAATATTATGATTTGTACACCAATGCATTGGATAATTTAGATGAAATGCACAAATTTCTAAAAAGACCCAAACTATCAAAACTAACATAAGAAGAAATACACAATCTGATTAGACTTATAATAGGTAGAGAGATAGGATTAGTAAAAAACAACAACAAAAACTACCTGCTGGTAGTTGACTAGTAATCAATAAAGCACAGGTTCAGATGGCTTCTCTGCTGAATTCTAAAAATCACTATAGGAAGAACTAAGATCAATTCTTCACAAACTCTTTCAAAAATAAAAGAGGAGGGTATATTTTTCAACAAATTCCATGAGGCCAATGCTATACTGATACAAAAAGTGTAAAACATTATTTAAAGAAATTAACGGAGACTTAACTAGTTGGGGAAACAAAACAAATTCAGATTGGAAGATGTATCATTGTTAAAATGGCAAAACTCTCTAAATGATACACAGATTTAACTCAGTCCCTATTAGAATCTCAACTAATTTCTTTGTAGAAACTAACAATCTGAGTGTAAGGTTCACACATAATTGTAAAGAACCCAGAATAGTGAAAACAACTTTAATATGTACAACATATACATTATATGATAAAAATATAATATAAACTCAGTTATATATATCACATGTAAGGGATTTATATCCAAGACATACAAAGAATTCTTACAATCCAGTGATAAAATAGGTAAATAACCCAAATTTTAAATGGCAAAGATTCTGAATAGACATTTCTCTAAGGAAGATATTCAGATAACCAAAAAAACATATGAGATGCTTAACATCATTATTCGTGAGGGAAATGCAAATCAAAACAACAATGAAATCCTACTTCACACCTGATAGGGTGGCTAGAATAAAAATGTCAAATAATAAATAGTGCTGGAAAGGGTATGAAGAAATCAGAACAGTCATACACTGCTAGTGAAGATGCACAGTGGTGCAGTCCTTTTAACCTGTGTGGTGGTTCTTCAAATGATTAAACATAATGTAACCATAATATCCAGTATTTCCACTCCTTGTACAAGAAAAAAAAATGTGTTCCCACAAAAACCTGTATATAAATGTTCATAACAGCATTATTCATAGTAACCAAAAAGTTAAAACAACTCAAATGTCCCTCAAAGTATGATGATAAAGAAGTTTATCCATCTATATTGGTATAGTATTCAACCACAAAAGGGAATAAAGTAATGACATGTGCTTCAACATGGATGAACCTTGAAAGCACGCTAAATGAAAGAAGCCCTCTCTCCACACGAACCTCATCTTATATGATTCCACTTGTATGAAATGTGTAGAAATCTGCAGAGAGAGTTGTAGGGAATGTACAGAGGCTGAAAGTAGATTTGTGATTAATGATGTCTGTGGGAGGGGAGTTCACATGTAGTTGGGGATAGAGGGTTGATGTTCATATGGAATGGTGATTTTCAAAATGTACAATTTCTGAGGTTCTGAAATATTCTAAAATTGTGGTAATGATTGCACAGATCTGTCAATACTAAAAACCATTAAATCATACAGTTTAAATGAGCAAATTGTGTGGTATATGAATTATACATCAATAAAGCTTTACTTTGCTTTGCGTGGTGATGCATGCCTGTAATCCTAGCAATTCAGGAGGCTGACACAGGATGATTGCAAGTTCAAGGTTAACCTGGGTAACTTAATGAGGCCCTGTTTAAAAAAATAAAAGGGATAAGGTGTTGATCCAAGACGCAAAGAAAAGACCACCAACTCCAATTTTAAATTAAAGCAAGCTTATATTGTATACACACAAAGAGAGCTGGCCAGGGCTGCCCCTCCCAAACACTGGGCTTGGGGTCAGCCCCGCTCTCAGGGAAGATAAGGTTTTTATAGTTCAAAGAGTTACAAAAAATCTTGGGAACTTACAGCTAACAAGGTCAGACGTGTGTAATTCAAAGCAAGTAGCAAACTAATCACCTACATGGCATTGCATTCCAAGGAAAAGGGGGGTGTAGTCAAACCCCATATCAAAAGTTTATGAGGCACTGTTAGTTTTAGAGAGAGAGAGTTGTTATCTGGTCAAGGAAAGCCAGGCCTGAGTGAGCTCAAGTCCTGGGCATGAATACCAGACAATAAGCTCAAGCCAAATAAGAATCCTAGCATTTCATAGAAAACTGAAGTGGGCTTTTCATAACTTTTTGACAGGATGGCTCTCAGTCTTAAGATGAAATTAGGCTGGTTTATCATAAGGATGTGCCTCAGTGGTAGAGTGTCCCTGGGTTCAATCCCCAGTACCCACCCCAACACACAAAGTTTAGAAGGAAGGGAAGGCCGGGAAGGAAGGAGAAGAAAGGAAAGGAAGAAAGGTAACAGGGAGGGAGAAAGGGACGAAAGGAGAAAGGTGAGGGAAAGGGGGAAAGAGAGACAGGGAGGGATGGAGAAAGGGAGGAATAGAAAGAAAGAAAACCTGGAATGGTGGTGCATGCCACTAATGAATTATCCAGAAGGACAGGAAGAAAATTCCAAGGCTGCCAGCATGAGTACAGAGAGCACATGCACATGGCCACACATAGAGCCCTCTAGTCCCAAGTCAACTTCTCCCCAGATCCCCTAGTCCCTGACTCCCCCACCCACTTGCTGGTGTGCATGACTGCCCACAGGATGCTCCTCAGCCCAGAAGCAGACCTCCTCTCCCTTCTTTCCCATGTCACTTACCCCTGGGTCCCATCTGCAGCAAGACTTCACTGCAGGCTACTGCTTGGAATTCTGCTGTTCTTCCAAGCAGACATTTCAAGTTTTGGTGGATCTAGTCCACATCAATATGTGGCAGCTGAAAGTGACTGAGTGGCAAAGGAAACCTTAAGCTAGGATGCTTGACATGAGAACAAGGATCCTGCACTGAGAAGGCTGGAAGAGAGAACACCAGGAGAGCACACAAGGCTGGCTGAGTTACGGGGAGATGCTATAGAACGAGATCCCTGAAGCCAGGGTAGGTTATGGCCCAATGGGACAGCTGCTCAGGGCAGGAAAAGACATACTGGTACTTATTGGAATACTTCCAATATTACTGCGTAGAGAAATGTTTTACTAAGTTCTGGAAGGTCAATCCTGTGTTCAGAGGGCATGATTGCATTATATCACAGAATATTCAGTAATGTCCAGCATGTTTAGCTCATATGAATGTCATCAAGACATCAAAAATATTTAAAATATGTTCAGTAAGGAAGGATAGGCATCTAATATGTTTAAAATAGTGTAATATATAAATACATAAACATGGACTGTCTATCTGGATAAATACCTCTGATTGGGCCCAACTCACCTATTCAGGTTAATTTACTTTTGCTAATAGAAGGGAAAGGAAAATAAAATGTTTTTGAAAGACTCTGCTTTACCCAGTGTGGTGACACACTCCTGTAATCTCAGTAACATGGTAGGATAACAAGTTGGAGGCCAACCGTGGGCCACTGAACAAGACCCTGTCTCAAAATAAAAAATAGAATTAAAAAGGGGTTCAGTAATAGAGTGTTCCTGGTTTCAATCACCAATACTGGAAAAAAAAAATAACAACAAGTGAAAGACCTTTCTTTGCCTTTCTTTCAGGTGTTGCTGTGGTCAACTCATCAACCAGCATATTCCCCCTCTGCCTACTGCAACACCCAGCAAAAATGAAGAGGAGAACAAACAGGTGGAGACTCAGCCAGAAAAATGGTCTGTCAGCAAACACACCCAGAGCTACCCAACAGATTCCTATGGGATTCTTGAATTTCAGGGTGGCGGATACTTCAATAAAGCCATGGTAAGGGGTACCATTTGGACATGGTACCATAGGAACCACAACTTTCATCAGACGCCTGTCTCCCAGCCCCCAGCTACAGATACCTTCATGGGTTGTGTGGCTCAGTTCCTCTTAGATATTTTGCTGCAAAGCCCAGGAATATCTCTGTGCCCATTGATTTTTAGCAATGAGACTTGGAAACTGGACATCATTGTACAGAACGTACAGTATCTCGGAAATCCATACCAACGCTCTGATCTCACAAACCATGCTCTGAGCCAACCCTGAAACCACATTCCATTGCTTCACCTCAAGTGATGAGAAATTTCTCCCTCTTTTTTTAATTACTATGAACCCCCTTAGATGCATTTGGAGTATCTGGAAATATTTTCCTCTGAAGTTCATCCTCAGCTTTCGTGGACCTGAACTCAGTTGGTATGAAAGTGATCAAAGTCTCTCAGATTTGCACATAAACAGGGATGCCCTCTACCATTCTGATAGGCCCTACAGAGAAGGGAGGCTTCAGCACAGTGGTCCCTTTCAGCTAATTCTGTCCCCCACTCTCATCCCACTCCCCATACTGGTCTGGAGTTTGGTTGGTCTGGAGTTTGAGACTAGCTAAGATTATAGATGTGTGTCACCTTTCAGCCAATTTGGAATAATACTCCATGAGCCCAGTCAGACCATTTTTGAAATTTTGTTTTATTTCACTAGGCTGGTCTGGAGTTTGAGACTAGCTAAGATTATAGATGTGTGTCACCTTTCAGCCAATTTGGAATAATACTGGCTGGTCTGGAGTTTGAGACTAGCTAAGATTATAGATGTGTGTCACCTTTCAGCCAATTTGGAATAATACTCCATGAGCCCAGTCAGACCATTTTTGAAATTTCGTTTTATTTCACTAGGCTGGTCTGGAGTTTGAGACTAGCTAAGATTATAGATGTGTGTCACCTTTCAGCCAATTTGGAATAATACTGGCTGGTCTGGAGTTTGAGACTAGCTAAGATTATAGATGTGTGTCACCTTTCAGCCAATTTGGAATAATACTCCATGAGCCCAGTCAGACCATTTTTGAAATTTCATTTTATTTCACTAGTTTGAAATCATCACTCAAATAAAATTCAGATGTATTCCAAATACCACAATACATGATGTTCTGGAATGGGGACACTCCACATATTAGCAAGACATGAAGAAGCAGCTCATAAAAGCTAAGGCCTCTGATCATTAACTCCTTCACCTCAAGGAGAAGGTCAGGTTTAGATATGGGACCACGATCTCCTTTCCCACTCACTCAATAATATCCTTGAACAACGTCTTGGACCATTGTTCTAGCTCAGCTAGCTTTGGAATTAATTTTTCCAAAGTTACTATTGCCAGATAAAGTACAGGATACTCAGTTTAAATTTCAGACAAGCAACAAATTATTTTTTAATAAAAGTATATCTTAAAATTGCATGTTGTATTGCATTTAGTAGAAATATTGTATTAAAACATTTTTTGTTATTCATCTAAAATTCAAATTTAACTGAGTGAATTAGTCTGTTCAGTTGCTATAACAAAATATCTTAGACTGGTTAATTTATAAACCACAGAAATTTATTTCTCACAGTTATAGAAGCTAAGAAGTCCAAGATCAAGGCATCAGCAGGTTTAGTGTCTAGTAAAGTCTCACCCTCTGCTTCACAGGGCAGAAGGGGTGAACAAACTCCCTTGGACCTCAAGGGCATTATTCTCTAGCCTTTAGGAGGTGACTTAATCACCTCCTGTAAGTTTATCGTTTAATACTTGCATTGGGGATGAGGTTTCATATGCATGTTGGGGGAAGACAAACATTTGGACCACCATATTGGGTATCCTGTATTTTTTATTTGTTAAACCTGACAACTCCTCCCAAAGTTGCCTTTAGTTACTCAGCTACAGACTCACACAGAGGGCCCTGGGACCCAGAGATACAAGGCAAACAACTCTTACTTGGACATGAGCAATAACCCCACACCCCCTCTGACACGAGAAGCAAAACCAAGAACAGGTGCTGAGCATCACACACTCTTTTACAGTATATCCGTGTATCCTATGACACCAAGCCAGATTCCCTGCTTCATCTCATGGTGAAAGATTGGCAGCTGGAACTCCCCAAGCTCTTAATATCCGTGCATGGTGGTCTCCAGAACTTTGAGATGCAACCCAAGCTGAAGCAGGTGTTTGGGAAAGGTCTGATCAAGGCCGCCATGACCACAGGGGCCTGGATCTTCACAGGGGGCGTCAGCACTGGTAAGAGCAGGCCCTTCCCTCACTGTAAATGTACATACCCAGAACTCACCGTGGTCCCCAAAAAGCTTCCTAGTAATAATTGTCAAGACAAAATATGTTGCATCTTGATATTAATTGTGACAAAAGTGAAGTCTTTATTCAGTAGGTTTTAAAAATTTGGGGGTATGATGCACTTTGTTTAAACAGCAAATGTAATAATTGTGTTAGCTTTCCATCACTGTAACAAATACTTGAAATAATCAACTGAAAAAGAAAAAAGGTTTATTTTGGTTTACAGTTTTAGATCTTTTAGTCCACAATCAGTTAGCTCCGTTGTTTTGGTCCCATGGTAGCACATCATGGTGGGAATACTAAACCATAATGACCAGGAACAAAAAAGAGAAGAAGAGACTGGAATCTTACAATCCCCCTAAAGGGCACATCCCCAGTGGCCTAAAGACTATACACTAGGCCCCACCTCTTAAAGTTCCCACCACTTTCCAATAGTGCCAAGCCAAGGGCCAAGCCTTCAACACATGGGTCTTTGGGGGATATTCAAGATCCAAACCATACAATAAAAATATTAACAATAGTTAATATCTCTGAGTCACCAACTATGCACATTTCCTTGAACTGAGCCCTGGACAAGCATCATCTTCAATTAGCCTGTTAAAAATCCTTTTGCCAGTTCATATTACAGTAAAGTGAGGCATAGAAAGGTTAAGAAACACGCCAGGTGGTCTGGCTCTCACCTTAGCTGAATACAGTCAAGGACTGCCCAATGACATTCATCTTTAGGTTTTAGAAATATGTAAAGAAAGTCCCTGGCCAGTTGCTTTGGTTTGTTTTGTTTTCCCTTTGCGAGGAGTGAAAGCAGGACTACTAGTTAGTATAAGTTCAGATGTTCAATTTATGTTCTCTTCATGATAAAGAGAACTATGTTTCCTTCATCCCTGTTCCACAGGGAATGTAGGGGCTCATAAAGCTGTCACTGAAGTTCATGACTGGTGGTGTGATGTGATGGGAAGTAGAAGTGACTAAAATGTGGCTCATGGCTGCTCACAGGTGTCATCAGCCATGTGGGGGATGCCTTGAAAGATCACTCCTCCAAGTCCCGAGGCCGGGTCTGTGCGATAGGAATTGCTCCGTGGGGCATGGTGGAGAATAAAGAAGACCTGGTTGGAAAGGATGTAAGTGTTTTCTCTGAAGACATTGACAATTTTTAAAAACAGAAGTCTATATTTTTTTAAAATTATAGATTCACGTGCAGTTGTAGGAAACAAAAAAGAAAGCTCCTGTATGCCCTTTGCCCATTCCTCCAGGTGTAGCATCTTGCAAAGCAGTAGTACAACATCACAGTCAGGGCTGACACACAGTCAAGGTACAGAACATTTCCATCAACACAAGGATCCCTTCTGTTGCCCTTTAATATCTACATCTAATTCCCTCCCACCTCCACTTCCCCCTCATCTCCTGGCAACCACTAATGTACCACACACCTCTATAATTTTATCATTTCAAGAATATTACATAAATGGGATCATACAGTATAAAACCTTTGGAAAATGTTTTTCTTTTCACCACTCTGCATAACATTCCTACAGATTGTCATGTGTATCAATTGTTCATTCCCCGGGCTGGGGATGTGACTCAATGGTAAAGCGCTTGCCAGGCATGTGTGAGGCACTGGGTTTGATCCTCAGCACCACATATAAATAAATAAAATAAAGATATTGTGTCCATCTACAACTAAAAATATCTTTTAAAAAAATAGTTCCTTCCTTATTATTGCTGAGTGCTAATCTATGCTATGGACTTATCACAGATGGTTTGGCTATTTATTTGTTGAAGGTCATCTGGGTCGTTGCAGTGGGTCAATTATGAATGAAGCTTCCAAATACATTTGTGTACAGGATTTTGTGTTAATATGAATTTCATTTTTCTGTAATAAATAGCTAGATATACAATTGTTGGATTGCCATTATCTAAAAATAATTATGTTTTTGCTGTCTTCATAGAACAATTGGAGGAAAAATACCTTTAATAGGTAGGGTAGAGAAGTGAGAATGGGTTTAAGTGTAGACATTACAAGCACGTGTATTCCATTGGCTACCCCATTAGTCTTAATATTAAAGTTCTGTGGCTCTGATTGGTGTTGTGCATTTTGTCAGGTAACAAGAGTGTACCAGACCATGTCCAACCCTCTGAGTAAGCTCTCTGTGCTCAACAACTCTCACACGCACTTCATCCTGGCTGATAATGGCACCCTGGGCAAGTATGGTGCTGAGGTGAAGCTGCGGAGGCAGCTGGAAAAGCACATCTCTCTGCAGAAGATCAACACAAGTAAGTTCTAGCCAAGACCACAGTACTACCACTGGACTGACGCCATGATCATGAAAACCAGGCTGAGAAGGAAATTGTCCAAGGCTATTGAAAGTTTTAACCTTGATTCTTGCTAGATCAATAGAAAATGACTTATTTAGACCTTATGCCTTAGCCACCTGCCAACATGAATTCACTGAGCTCCCTGTGATGCTTTGCCCCAAGTTTACAAGTTGGTGCAAGAAACAACATTGCAGTGGTTGTCATGGTGATGGCATCATTCATCATGTTGCCCTGTGGTTCTTTTTCCCTATAATTACTGTCATTATTTTTTAAACATTTTAACAGGAAAAAGCAATTCTCACTCAAAGACTTAGTATGATTTCTTATATCAAGTAATAAGTGTTAAATGTTATTAAATATCTCTATAACTATGGGTATTTCACCCAGACTAAGATGACCAAAAAGACCTATGAAGAGGGCTGCAGGAGCCATCTGCTTCATCATCCTTGCTGGTTCAGGTGCACATCCCTGAGAGGAAACAGCCACTTCTGGGAGAAATCTGAGCTCAAACTAGAGATAAAAGGAATGAATTCAACCAGATGAAACAATAAGAACTGGTTAGAATTAAAATAACTGGTGTATTCTTTTTGGACATGCCCCTCTTCCAACAATCCTTACTGTCAAACAATTGCTAAAGGATTTTGAAGAATATTTTGTTTTTATGATAACTGGTGAGGCTTTTGTGCAAGACAATCTAGGCCTGGAAAATTATCATTATAGAGCATAATTTAAAGGATTGTGATACTACTCAAGTGGTTAGAATGGGGATGGCCTACTACAAAATTTGTAGATTTCTGAGCAACAGATCTTGATGAATAAATTGGTTGAATTGGTTTTTGTTCTTAACATGTTTACCTTTTCTGGACCTGAAAGTTTTCACATTGCCCAACTTCACTTGGCCACGTGACTTGTGGGCTTCCCTTTGTCATCCTTTGCCTAGGGCTTTGAGTGGGGCAGGGACAGCAAAGGGGTGCTCAGTTGTCACCTCCCACAGCACGGAGCTTCAGGAAGTCCAGCTTAAGCCAAGAAGAACCAGTTCTATCCTTTTTCTAGAAAAGAAGGTGATTTGGCCACCATATTACTGAAGCTCTAAACCCCAATCCTAGCTTGGGTTGGAAATCTCAAGGGCAGAGTTCATGCCATCTCAATTCATTTTCCAGTATCTCTTGTTTAGGACTTAGTGCAAAACAGACCTTCATTGCTTTTTTGATGAAATGAACCTAACTGTAATTATTCCTGTACAAGACAGAAAAATATCTCAAACTATTTAAACATCCCTGACATAGAAATGCACTGTGAACGCAAACCACAAACTCTGACTTCACTCACTTGAAATTCTCAAATCTTCTCATAACTTATGCTAGCAGATTTTATTTGAAGGTCTTGAGAACTGTGGCATCAAGGACACTTTTCTTACTTGTTGTTTGCTAATGTTAATCAATTAATTCCCATAAATTAACAGGCACCTGGTGAAATATGCTCAGAGTACAGCCAGCCCTCCATATCCCTGGGCTCTGCCTCCAAGGATTCTAACAACTGTAGATGGGAAATATTCAGGAGAAAAAACTGCATCTTTACTGCATATGTACAGCCTTTTTTTTTCCTTGTCATTATTCCCTAACCAATATAGAATAATAATTATTTACATAGTATTTGCATTGTATTAGGTATTCTAAGTCACCTAGCAACGATTTAAAGTGTATGGGAGAATTGTGTAGTTTTGATACAGTATTACACCATGTTATATAAGGGACTTGAGTAGCCTCAGATTTTGGTATTCACAAGGGGCAAGTCCTGGAACCACTGGGCAAGTGGATACTGAGGGGACAACTGTATAATCAGTACTGACTAGTCCTTTGTAACATTGTGGAGAAAGCATACTTGTCACTCCCACTGTCCACTCACTCAGAATTCCAGCTTCCTAGAATCTCCTGTCACCTCCTGCTTCCTAGAGCCCATTCTGCTGGTTTTAAAAGTCATTAGCATGCAACTATTGTGCTCTTAGAGAGTCCTATTATCTGATTTTTTTTTTTTTTAAGGGAGAGGGAATACTCAGGGAATAATCCTTTAACTGATGGGCTAAAAGCCATCACTGTATTTGCCTCTAAGATCATTTATGGGTTGATTATCCCTAATCTGAAATTCTCTGGACCAGAAGTGTTTCACATTTCAGAGTTTTCAGATTTGGGAATATTTGCATAAACTGTAGTAGGTGAGCATACTTCATCCAAAATTCCGAGATCTGAAAGCTGAAACACTCTCCATTTGGGGTTTCAGATTTTCAGATTAAGATTGCTCAACCTGTACTGCCTTATTCTAGGCACTGAAGGCAGAAACAATAACAGCAACCATACCATATTTGCATGCCATTTAAAGTTTGCAATATACTTTGATAGCCAAAGATTTTCTTCCATTTTAGATCTCTTAGCCGGGCGCGGTGGCGCACGCCTGTAATCCCAGCACTTTGGGAGGCTGAGGCAGGAGGATCGCGAGTTCAAAGCCAGCCTCAGCAATAGCGAGGCACTTAGTAACTCAGTGAGACCCTGCTTCTAATAAAAATACAAAAAAGGGCTGGGGATGTGGCCCAGTGGTCAAGTGCCCCTGAGTTCAATCACCGGTACCAAAAAAAAAAAAAAAAAAAAAAAAAAAAAAAAAAAAAAAAAAAAAAAGATCTCTTGCTCCTTCAAGAAAGAAGGGGGTCTTCGTAATTATTCACCTTTTACAAAAGGTCATCTAGGTCTCATGGTGCTTTGGTAATTGGCCCAAGGGTTTTTTGTTGTTGTTTTGTTTTTGCTTTTTGTGTGTACTTGGGATTGAAGCCAGGGGTGTTTAACCACTGAACAACATCCCCAACTTTTTATTTTTTATTTAAGACTAATTTGGGAAAGACCTCGGACTAAAGTGAGCTCTCCTTTTTCTGGCCTAGATCCCCTTTCACTGCTTCATTCTTTAAGGAAAAGCCAGTCAGGTGGGAATTTCAGACCCCTAGGGCAGGGCAGAGAGGGAGGAGCATCCTCCAGTGCTTCTCAGGGCTCACTTTGGTAGCCCGGATGCCAGGTGAATTATGCATGGAGTTCAACCACATGCGAGTCAGAAAGTTCAGGATTTTGAGTTTCTGGGTTTTCCAGTGAGGCCATAATACATGGTTTGAATGCAAGAATGAAAACAATCATGATATGCCTGAATTCCTTCCCACCTCGGGGTAAATACTAATGCCACATGGAACATCTGTCAAGTTGAAAAGTTTGTACTCTTCACCATGTTTCAGGAATTAAAATGAGCCCGTAAAAGGTGCTGAACGTTGGTCCAAAAAGTGAATGTGGTTTGTGTTTCAGGACTGGGGCAGGGTGTGCCAGTCGTGGGCCTCGTGGTGGAAGGGGGCCCTAACGTGGTTTCCGTTGTCTTGGAATACCTCCGAGAAGACCCTCCAGTCCCGGTGGTGGTCTGTGATGGCAGTGGACGAGCCTCGGATATTTTGTCCTTTGCACACAAGTACTGTGAAGAAGGAGGGTAGGATTTCTGATGTGTGACGAAGGGTGGGTTCTTAATGCCGTGTTAGGCCAAAGAGAACATCTGAAGGGATCTGCTTAGACAGTCCAAAAATGCTTAACTGGTGAAGATTTGCTAGATCTCCTCTCCCATTTCCAAGGTCAGCATGCAAGGGAGCTGTCAGAAGCATCTTGTTTCTGACAGAATTCTCTCTCTGGCAGAATACTCTCCTTTCCAACTTCATTTCCCTTATAAGGTTTACAACAAGGCTGGAATTTGAGACAAGTGTGAATGTATTTTTTTTTTTTTTTTTTTTTTACCACAGTGACGTTTTTTGTCTCCTATGCAGGGATACCCTCCTCCAATAGTTTCAAATAAAAAATACCAAAATGAACATAGAGATGTCTGATTGATTAAAAAATGAGTTGAACTTGCTTTGTTTTGTTCTCTTTTGCATTTCCTTTGAACAGGATAATAAATGAGTCCCTCAGGGATCAGCTTCTAGTTACCATTCAGAAAACATTTAATTACAGTAAGACACAATCACATCAGCTGTTTGCAATTATAATGGAGTGCATGAAGAAGAAAGAACTCGTAAGTGTCTTGAATTTATTTCCAAACAAGCTCCACAGAGAGAATTATGTTTCCTTTTCTGACTGCCCATGTGTGCTTGATGTAGTTGTTCATATTTTAGTTCAGCCTCTTCCAAGAGGCAATTTACAAATCCACACTAAATTGATGGTTGTGTCCATGTGATGGACATAGAATAAGTCCACACAGCAGCGGGTCCCAGGTGCTTTCAGACCTTAGCAAATATGAGGTGACATCACACAACTTAGTGTTTCAAAATATGAATCAGATTTAAAGACTTGAGGGAGAGCAGCATATAACACCCTGAAGTGTGCTTAGAAAGTTGAAATCATTTCACTTTCCAAATGTCATAATTATTTCCCACTCCTTCCTTCCTGTGTTCATAAGAAATGAGTACTCCTCATGCAAATAAGAAGGCATCTTCAAATTTTTTAATTTATAAATTTCCTATAAATGTATTCTATCAGATTAGATATGCTTTTATCATCTCAAGTGGCTATTTGTGTATTGGAGTATAAACCCTGAATGGGCTTCCCCTTCTCAAGGGTTGGAGCAGATCAGATAAATGATAAAATCAGAATCCAGGCAAGCGTTCACAGTCACTAAAGGCAAAACTGTAACTCATGGAAATCAAAAGGACTTGGAATCATTGCACTACACATCAGTCTCTGTGGTTGCTTAAAAAAAAAAAAAAAAACACAAACACCTCTACCCCCCGACTTTTGTTTTCAACTCTATCCTGCTTTAACTTTCTTAACAATGCACCTATTTTCAGGTCACCGTGTTTAGAATGGGTTCTGAGGGTCAGCAGGACGTGGAGATGGCAATTTTAACTGCTCTGCTCAAAGGTGAGCTCTCAGGAAATGGTGAGTCCTGTCCTTTCAATGCCAGGCTGGCCTGGGGCCACCTCTCTTTTCTCTAGCTGGGAATTGTGTCTGTTGGTTCCAGAACCCTGAGCCAGCCACACTGCCTGGGGTGATCTCAGCACAAAATCATGCTAGAATAAGACTCCAAAAGGGTTTCTGCAGGGCAGGAGTCTATAGGTGCCCATGGACCATGGTGGGCTGAAGTCAAAACCATTTCCATTTGTAACTGGTCCATTGAGAGCTTCTACTCACACAGTAAACATGAACTGGGGTTTCTTTGCATCACTGTATTATGCAGGGCTCTGTCCAATTTCCTTGTCCTGCCTATAACAATAGGCTTGGAACAGGCACTTTTGAGGCAGCTTCTACTCTGGGATGCACACTTCCTCCCTGCCTCTCAGCTAGACTGGGGCCATGAGAAGTGGGTCACTGTGGGCTGGCTGCCTGGTAGTGCCACACTACATGGCCAAAGGGCTGGTGCTCTTGGGAGGGGTGTTGCCCCTTGGCCTGGCCTGGCAGATATCTGGGAAATCCCAAAATCCCTGCCCTTTTGCAGATGATCTCTAGAGTCACTAGGTTCCTCCTCTGTTCCTCCCATGGAGATGATACACAGCTGGCATGGGAAGAGGTTGCCTCCACCTTCTTCTCAGGAAGCTCTTGGAAAATGGGGTGTGCTTAGCTTGGGCGGTAGTGGTAATCAGGAGCAAAAGAGAAGGCAGCAATTAGTTCCAAAGGAAGCATCTGCTCACTGCCCACCTGCCTAACCCAGGTGTCCCAGCATGGAGTGAAAAATCACTCTTATTTCTTGCCTTTCCAGGAACCAATGCATCGGCTCCAGATCAGCTGAGCTTGGCACTGGCTTGGAACCGTGTTGACATAGCACGAAGTCAGATCTTTGTCTTTGGGCCCCATTGGCCGGTGAAACTAAGTGTTTTCAATCCATATCATTTATTGTGACTTTGTAAAGATGATATTAGTACATTCCCCTTTGTGACATGGATCTCAGGAAGTAATCTGGGGTTTCTAATGATCAGATGGGTAATCACTAAGATTATTAGATGCTATTTAACTTCAAAGAACAAAAATGAATTAAAAGCTATGAGCATTAATTTCAGATTCAAACTGATCTTTGAGGAAACTAACCAACAAATCTTTTATCACTGTTGGCCTAAGTGGGTCTTCACCCTTTTAAAAATGAAAAAAGGAAGAGAGAAAATAGCTCACTAAAATTAAATGCAATACTTCCAACCATGGCATTGATTTTTCAATTATGTTCCATGAAACCCTGGAGGCCTAGAGAACTATGTGTGTGAATTGTGTATGTGGTCTTCGTGTGTGGCCTTTTTAGTGTAGTGTTTGTAGTGTGGTTTAATTATTGGGTGCCACATATGTGTGGGCTGTGTGGAGGTGGCATGTGGTGTGTGATGCATATGCAGTTTAGTGTGTGGTGTCTGTGTATGCATGTGTAAAGTATGGGGGTGGGGGTTAGCATGGATGATATGTAATATGTGAAGGGATGTCTGTGTGTGAGATAAGCTGTGTATATGTCACGTGTGTAAGAGGATGTCTATGTGAAATGATGATGTATAAGTGAGTAATGTATGGGGCATGGGTGGTATAATGTGTGTGTGGTTGGGGGATATTTTGTTTGTTTATGAGTTTGGAGATGTATAGTGAGGGGAGACAGGTGTAGGGGTAGTTGGAAAGTACAGTAAGTATGTGTGATGTGATGTGGGACAAGCTGTGTATGTGTGTAAGGAGTGTGTATGTATATGGTTAGGGATATTTTGTGTGTGGCTGTGAGTGTGAAAAGTTGGAATACATATATATGAATATATGTGTACATGTATATAAATGCATACATATAAACATACATATATATTGATATTGTGTATGTATATGTATGGATGGGATGTGTGTGTACATGTGTGTAAATAATGGCCATGTATGATAAGTGATTCTAGGCCCTTTATTCCTTTGGTCAAAGCAGCTTCTTTGATCTATTCTGCACATTTGATTTCAGAGTGAATTTTTGTTTGCAAAGGACTCTCCTGATTATACATAGGGGTAGGGTATTTAGAGGATTCATGTCATAATTTTAAAAACCATATTTCTCAAAACATGCCTGGAATTTTGCTGTACAAATACACTTCACTTTCTACAACAATTTTTATCAAACTGGTATGAACAATTTATTAATAAGTCTGTTGAAGAAATAAGATATTGGGAAAAGGGGTATTTGTGCATGTTGCTTATTGAATTACCTAAATTAAGAAACATGGTAAGATACCTTAAATACTTGAATTTCTTTCTAATATTTTGGTTTCTCAACTCTTGGTAGAGGAACTCAAAGCAAAAGGAATTATTTCATGAATGGCTATGTGTAAGCTGCCTGTCATGGCCAGCCACAGACCGCCGCGGGAGAAAAACTTGGAGGCAGAGTAAAGCTATTACTACTTTTACTTCTACTTTCTTAGAGAGAGCTTAGAGAGGGAAAGAAAGATTTTTCTACTTTCTTCTTTCTTCTTTTCTTCTTAGCTTAGAGAGAAAGAAAGAAAGATAGAGCTTAGCTTAGAGAAAGATTATTTTTTAGAGCTTCTTCTTCTTAGCTTAGAGAGAGAGAAAGAAAGATAGAGCTTAGCTTAGAGAAAGATTATTTTTTAGAGCTTCTTTCTTCTTTCTTCTTTCTTCCTCGGGAGCCTCGGCCTAACTCTGACCAGCCATTACTTCTTCTATCTGGTTTCTCTTCTGTAACCGCTCTGCCTACGTTCTGGCCGCTCTGATTCTCCGACCCGAACTCTTCTTCTGAGCGACCGAGCAACTGCACGACTGACTGAATGAATTCGTTCTCCTAACTCGGACCGCTTTCACCCGGTTATATACCTTCAGCTTTGCGGGTGCCTACAGGTGCATCACATACATATCAGGTGGAACTTATGGCTTCCAGCTAGCTGCAACAGCCCTTCCTAATTAGGGCTCCTTCAGCTATGAGACAGAATGCTGTGGCAGAGAATCTAGAAGATTCCAGAATGAAGCACAAAGGAAAGGCTTGCTAATCAAGAATATCTTGAGACTTTCTGTTTAGAAGGAATGTCCCCCCCATCCAGTATCTTTGCTTTATTATTTTTTAAGGGAGTGGCAGCTTTCCAGGTCATCTACACACACACACACACACACACACACACACACACACAAAGCACAAAGCACACACACAGAGAGAGAGAGAGAGAGAGAGAGCGCACTATGTTTTCCAAGTTATAGAAAGAGCTAACCAGGGATCAGTCGGAGCACTTGCACCTGCCTGGCCTAACATGACTGCCTGCATCTGGCCCTCTGGCGAAAAAGGCAATAAGTAATCTGAAGGGAGTGTCTAAAACACAGACAAGAAAAAAGAAGGAAACAATCGTTCATGCCCCCACCATAAAACTAGAAAATCCACAATACTGTGTTTGTTTTATAACTTTTTTCCCGCTCAATATATTGGTGTTAAATGTTTTCAACCATCTTTCTAATGCTACTTTAATACTATTTGGTATTCTTCACTTTCTATTTTTCAGTTAATACATAAATACGATTTTTAAATCAAATAATGAAGATGAGCATACAATCCCAAGCAAAAGCTCCCCTGCCCCACCTCCCAAATAATTTAACTGTCTCTATTGTTTCCTGGCAGTTGCTTGTGTACGTTGACAAAACACATTTTATCATTGTTTCTTGATTAATTACACGTGCAGACATATCCACCAGTTCTTTGTTTGGAAATAGAAGGACGTAACTCTCTTGTACTGCTTCCACCTCTCCCTGCCCCTCCTGGATTTGACAGTTGCCTGTTTAATTGTTTCACTGGTCACCTTTATAAAGGTAAAGAATACATGGACCCCTCCGTTGTTTCATCAACTCCAGACTCCCATTTTGTAAAATGAGGAAATCAACTTTATATTTCTCCTTATATCTAATGCAATCAGCTTTGCTATTCATGTGGTCATTAATATTTACAAATCATTCTTTAATCATTATCAAAGTTCTGTCGATATCTTGCTCTTTAGTCATCATGGAGCTTTCAACACTTGGCCTCTAAAAATGGGGAAACCAGCAGATTGTACATTGTCCTGATTGCTGAGAGATTGTTCACTGCTGAACCCCACAGTAAACTTGAACTCAAAGATAAGGAAAGGTAGCTCTGGTTTTTCTTTGCATTTCTAATTAATTCTATTTTTATCTTCTTAATTTGCCTTCATATCACTAAGACTTTTCTATTGTCTTAATCATTACTGTTCATTTCTTCTTAAATAATTTTTCAGATCCTATGATTTCAAAACCAGCTGCCCTGGATGCTCTTGAAGCCTGTTGCACCGCTATTGGTATCCCTTCAGAAATCCCTTCACTGTACCCAGAGACTGGTCTATTCCTTTCAAGACTCCATATCTTTCTCCCCTTCAGATTTTTTTTTTAATTTTTCTAGAGTAAATCATCAAGTAGTTTTCTCGTAGATATGAAAAGAGTACTATTCTGTGTCTTTACATGTCTGAAAAAAAGTCCACCACACTTAAGATAGCTGATTATCCTATGATTCTCATTTGATTATAGATGAACCACTGGTTTCTCTCAGATATATTTTGAAAACTTGCTCTTTAATTCTTGGTGCTTTGAAATTTCACAAGGATTTGTGAAATGTCTTATATTTCAAACAAATGCAAAGGGAAGTGTCTAGAGAATACAAATTCAAGCACTCACATCTCTGCTCATGTATCCATTCATTTTGTTTGGCTGTCAAAGTTCTCTTTTTGCTGAAGACCCAAGTCAGTTCTGTGAAGTTTTCTTCTATTGCTTCTTTGAGTATTTATTCCTTCATTTTCTCTCTCTTTCTTCATCTAGAATTCTTGTTAGATAGGCATTTATTGGTTCTTTCCTCCTGGATTGATCTTTCATTTTCTCATTTCCATCTCTATATTTTGCTGTGTGTTTTTTGAAAACTACTTAGTTTTTAATTTAACTTTTATACTAATTTTTCAAATTTTAGGAAATTGTATTTTAAATATCCAAGAAAGCTTCATCTCATAGATGCATATCTGGGGATACAAATTGGATTTTTAAAAGTTCACTTTTTTTCCCTGAATGATTTCTGTCTTATCACTAGTCAGCAGCTCCATTTGTTCACTTTTTTCCCCTTTCTGTTTTGTTATTGACTTTCTTAAGTGTTGTAGACCCTTGGTTATCTATTCACATTTCAGAATGAGGGATGGGATTGCTAAGTTAGTATGGAAGCCTATTTTGCTAAGAGGATTTTTCTCATCCCAGAGGGGAATGAAATGGAATTCCCCACCTAGGAATGGTGTGTACTCTTAATACAATAGAGAGTTGTGGTAAGAAGGGCTTAAGAAATTCCAATACAACAAATCAATCCTGGTCTGATTTGTTCCACTTTACTAGTCAAATTTCTTCTGTGTATATCTTCTATTATTTAATACAAAAATAAAAGCTTACTGAGAGTATAATGGTGGTTACTAGGGGTGAGAGTGTGAGGGAAGAGGAGATCTTAGCCAAACAGTACAGAGTTTCAGTGAGATGGAGAAATCAGTTCTGGAGATCCATTGTACAGCATAGTGCCTACAATTAAAAATAATATATAGTATGTTTGGAAATTGCTAAGAGAGTAGATTTAAAATTTTTTCATCACTAAAGTATAATAAGTATGTGATGTGAGAGTTATGTTAATTAGTTTTATTTAACCTTTTTACAGTGTGTACATCTATGAAAACATCATATGTATGCCATTTATATGTCATTTGTCACTGAGAAATAAATAAAAATAAAATGAAAAGTGCCCCCCCAGAATCCTTTGTTAAAACATGATTTTAAACATAACAACAAAGAGAGAAAGAGAGAAATGTTTGATAAATATGAGTAATAAAGATTTTTATGTATTTATATTGAGTCATAAAACGTTTAGTTAACAATTACTGAAGGAAAAAAGTTAAACTTGGTCTGAACAAAAAGGAGGGAGGCCTGGGAACATCATGACTGCTGGATACTTTAAAGACAAAAATCTACAAACTTTTTAGTCACTCTCTCTGAGTTTTGGGGAATATGAAGAAACGTCTTCTGACTTTTCATAGCAAGAATTATTTCTGGTTGTGGATGTGGGGCCTACCCTGATAGAACTGTGAATTCAAATTATAAAAGCTAATATAAAAGATATTAGGTAATTATAAAAGCTAAGATAAGGGAGTCTATCTTTCATAATTGGTGATAATATCTACTGGTGATGTTTGAATCATACACTGAGTTTTATCCCATGTATTCCTCTACATGGACATTACTGGATCCACCCTCCCAATTCTAAAGCATCTCTAAATGTCTTAATTTTATAGTTTTGGGGGATGACACCCAAGAAGTTAAGTGATTTTTTTCCCCAAGTTTTCTCAGGAAGCTGGGCGTGGTGGCGCATGCCTGTAATCCCAGCACTTGGGAGGCTGAGACAAGAGGATTGCAAGTTCAAAGCCAGCCTCAGCAATAGCGAGGCACTTAGCAACTCAGTGAGACCCTGTCTCTAATAAAATTTAAAAAAAATAAAAAAGGGCTGAGGATGTGGCCCAGTGGTCGAGTGCCCCTGAGTTCAATCCCCGGTACCGAAAAAAAAAAAAAAAAAAAAAAAAAAGTTTGCTCAAGAGACCTTTTCTTTAAAGATTTTTTTAAAGATGAACACAACTGAAATGAATTGCACTCTGCAAACATGTATAACAAATTAGAACAAAAAAAGATGAATGCAATATCTTTATATTTTTATGTTTTATGTGGTGCTGAGGATCAAACCCAGTGCCTCACATGTGCAAGGCAAGCACTCTACTGCTGAGCTATAACCCCAGCCCCAAGAGATTTTTAGATAGAACATGTGTCAAAGAAGACCAAAGATAAATTTTTAAATATTTTGAATTAAATAAAAATGTTAATGCAACTTATCAAAGCTTGCAAGATGCAGAAAAAGCAGTGGTTTGAGAGAAATTTCTAGCACTTACATATTACAAAAGAAGAAAATGTCCACCTAAAGAAACTGGAAGAAGAGTAAATTAAATGCAAAGTAAGCAGGAGAAAATAAATAAGAAAAATTAGAGTAGAAATCAACAACATTGAAAACAGAAAATCAATTGATGAAATCAACAAAATAAAAATTTAGTTTCATTAAAAGATCAGTGAAATTAATAAATTTCTATCCAGGCTAATTAAGAAAAAAAAGAGAGAGAGAGAAAAGACTCAAATTAGTAGTATCAGAAATGAAAGAAGAGACATCACTATAGATCCCATGAACATTAAAATAATAAGAAAAAATATTATAGATAATCTCTCTAGCAAGTGATTGTTCTACCCATATTTGAGGTTATAAAGGAATAATTCCTCTATCTGGATGTAGTTCATGCCATCTCACATTCTTTTTAAAGTATGGCATTTACAATTTAACACCCTGTGTTAGGTGCAATCTCACCTACACACTGTCACCTGCTTTGTGCTGGCTCCACATTTTGGGAAATACAGAAACATACCATCTTTTCACACATATTAAGTTCTATCTGCAGAAAATCCAAAGAATTTTCTCATACTAATTTTCTATCTGCAGAAAATCCAAAGAATTTTCTCCCTACTAATCCACACGCTCATCATCCTTCAGTTCTGGGGTTAGCTGTTCTTAGGTCAGAAAGTGATGTTATATTTAAGCTTGCTAGATTCAGTCCATCATGATAGCCTGTAAATATTTTTAAAATTCTAATTATATCTTCCTTCTTACTTTCCTCAGGACCTAAAGAAATGACTTAAACACCCTATCCCTCTTTCCAGTCTATCCCTCTTATTCTCTGGTATTTCTTTAGAACATTCACTTTCAAGTTATTTTTGTTGGAAGAGCCATTCCTACAAATGATACCTAGTACTCAGTTTCAACATATAAAACAGATGAGAAACAATCTCAGCTCATTCTATAAGCCACCTTCTTCCTAGAAGCCCCTGAAGCCCCTTCTCAGAACCAAAAGCTCTGCTGGTCCAGACTCAAAGCTATTCCTATGAAATTACAACAGTGCTCTTAAAATCCCAGACATGACCCACGAAGGCAGAGAAGGTGAACTCACCAGGGAACTCTCTTCCAATGCCTGGCCACATCTT
This sequence comes from Tamias sibiricus, assembly GCA_025594165.1. Lineage (NCBI taxonomy): Eukaryota > Metazoa > Chordata > Mammalia > Rodentia > Sciuridae > Tamias > Tamias sibiricus. The sequence continues at coordinate 138,167,491 of CM046659.1, forward strand.
TTCCATCTTTTCACTCTCCTCAATAGCAAAGTCAGAAGCCACAGAGAAAAGGGATTCTGGTGTTTCTCATTTGCTCAGCAACAGCAAATGGTGGAACAATTTCTTCTTTCATCTTCTTGAGGCAAATCAAACTTGTGTTAATAATCCACATTTTCACTCATTCATTTGTTTAGCAAATGTTGGTTAACTTCTTCTTGTGTGTCAGGTCTTTGCTCCAGATGCTGCAGACTCAAGGGTGAATAAAACTGACCTGCTACAGCCCTTATTGAACTCTTCACATGATCTTAGGACTGACATGAGGGTGGGGAATGGGCAGGAAGAGGGAGGAAGACGTGAAACAGGTAATCAAACAAACGTTGGATTACAAATTGTAGTGAGTGTTGAGATAGAAAATGCGCACTGCATTTTTAGTCAGCTTTTTCACTGCTGTGACTAAAGGATACAACCAGAACAATTGTAGAGGAGGGAAAGTTTATTTGAGGGCTCACAGTTTCAGAGGTCTCCATCTATAGATGGCTGGCTCCATTCCTCAGGGCTCAAGGTGAGGCAGAACACCATGGCAGAAGAGTGTGGCAAAAGGAAGAAGCTCACATGATGATCAGAAAACAGAGAAAGATTCCACTCTCCATATACAAAATATATACTCCACAGCCACACCTCCAATGAACTACTTCCTCCAGCCGCACCCCATTTGCCTCCAGTTACCACTCAGTTAATCCCCTCAGGGATTAATTCATTGATTATGTTAAGACTGTAGCCAAATCATTTCTCCTTCAAACTTTCTTGCATTGTCTTGCATGTGAGATCTTGGGGGATACCTCACATCCAAACCATAACACTGCACAAGAGAAAATGTGGTGTTAGAAGGGGGCTACTTTGTATTGAGGTACCAGGGAAGGGCTTTCCGGTAAGAAAAAATGAATACTGAGAACTGACATGTGAATAAATGCTGGCTGGTAGAAAGTGAGGGGTGAGCACCTTCTATGCAGAGAGAAGGGTGCATGAGAACAGGCTAGGACAAGAAAGAGCCCCAGGCATTTTCAAGAAAATAAGAAAGAAGGAAAAAGGCCACGGTGGCTGGAATGCAGAATGATAAAGAGAATAACTCAGGGCTAGACTATAAGCTGGCTAGCATCTGTGTGCTGCAGAGTCCTGCAAATAAGATCCAGGCCTGAAGACTGAGATCTAAGGGCTTGGAGATTCACTTCAGGGCTTTTGCTTTTTAAACAACAATAAACATTTATTGTGTCTGAGGGTCAGGAATTTGGGAGTGACTTAGCTGGGTAATTGTGGTTCAGGGGCTCTCATACGATTGTAGTCCAGCTGTAGGCTGTGGCAGCATCATCTGAAGGCTTGACTGGGGCTGGAGGACTCACTTCCAGGGCAGCTCACAACAGCTGGCACATTGATGTGTTGGCTGTTGGCTAGAAGCCTCAGTTTCTCCCCATGTAAACTCTCTGCAAGGCTGCTTGAATGTCTTCACAATATGGTGGCTGGCAACTTTTGCTTTTCCTTTTGGTCTTTCCTCTTTGTTTCCTTTTACTGATGTTATTTTGCTTGCTTTTTCCAATGTTTTTTGTCACAGTAAAATACACATGATAAAATTTACCATATTAGCTATTTTTAAGTGACAGTTCAGTGGTATTAAGTGCATTTATGTTGCCATGCAACCATCACCAACATCCAACTCTAGAAACTTTTCATCTTGCAAAACTGAAACTCTTTACCTATTAAAAAATAACTCCTCATTCTCACCATTACTCCCTAGCAACAACCATTCTACTTTCTGTTGTGAACTGTACTACTCTATCTAGATAAGTGAAAATTCAAACAGTATTTTTTTTTTTTTTTTTTTTTTTTTTTGGTAACTGGTTTATTTCACTTGGCATTAGTGTCCTCAGGGTTCATCCATGTTGTAGTGTGTGTCAGAATTTCCTTCTGTTTTAAGACTGAAAGATGTTCTACTTTGCATATATACCACACTTATCCATTTATCCATTGTTGGATAATTGTGTTACTTCTACATTATGGCTATTGTGAATAATTCAGCTATGAACATGGGTGTACAAATATTCCTTTGAGTACCTGCTTTCATTTCTTTTGAGTACATACCCAAAAGCAGAATGCTGGGTCATGTGGCAATTTTATGTTTAATTTTTTCTCCCTCCACCCCCAGTACTAGAGTTAGAACCCAGGGCTCCATATGTGCTAGGCAGTGCTCTACCACTGAGCTACAGTAACTCAGGCCTTTATGAATTATTGTTTTGAGACAAAGTTTTGCTGAGTTGCCCAGGCTGGGACTGTGATCCTCCTGCCTCAGCTTCTCTGGTAGCTGGAGATTACAGGCAGGTGTCATCAAGTCAAGCTTCTGTGTTTAAACTTTTGCAGAATCACCATATTCTTTTGCCTGTGTATATATCCATTCTCCTAGCACCATTTGTTAAATTCTGTGTCACTTTTCACTCAAGACAATGATGGTCTTACCTACATGACAAATCAGTCAAGATACCCTTTCATCCACATCTCCATGTTGACCAGAAGCTACACAAATTCATACACACTTCCCATGATGTAATCTCTACTACTCTATGCTACTTAAGAATTTCAAGCAGACACATTACATGTTTCCTTTAATATGTTTAAGGATCTCTCTGGAAAATGCAGTGGGTGGGTGCAACAGCAGATATACAGGGTCCTGTTAAGGATTACTGAAGTAAGTCAGGTGAAAGATAGCTCTTGGGACTAGAGCACAGGCAGAGAAAAAGAAAAAATTGGACAGAAGTAAGCAGTATTTAGCATGTTTCATCATTGCATAGAGGGCCAGATTAATCATGAGAAGGGCAGTAAGGAAGAAGCAAGTTGTCAGCAATGACTGTCAGTTTTCTGGCTTGTACAACTGATAAGTTATGGTGCCACATGACTGAGATATGAACCACTGAAAGGGGAACAGTTTGGGAGGGAGGTCTCCTGAGTGTGGTGTTGGACGTAATAAGCTTTGCTCAGTTTTGAATAAATTTGTCCCCCAGAAGTTCATGTGCTAGAGATTGCCCCCGTGTGGCAGAGATTAGGTGTCTAGTGGGGTCTATTTCAAGGTAATTGAGTCATTGGGGCATCTCTATCCAAAAAGGCTGATGTGATTCTTGCAGGGCCCAGGTTAGCTCCTGTTAAAGCAGATTGTTATAATTAGAAAAAGACTGGATCCTCCCCAGTCTCCAGCTTCCTGACTTGCCTATGATCGGTACCACTAGCAAGCACTCCCACCATGGTGCCATCTACCATGATGTAATGCAGGCCAGAGGGGCCCTCAAAAGAGCTAGTACCATGGTATTCTGACTTTCAGCCTTCATAGCTATAAGCTAAATAAACCATTTTTCTTTATTAAGTATTCAGCTTTAGGCATTTTGCTATAAAAGCAACAGAAATTTGACTTAAACTTGAAGAGTCTTTGAGACATGCAAGTAGAGATGACAAGTAGGCAGCAGAAACTCTGGGGAGAGGGATGGACTATAGCTAGACAGGATAGGTTATTTACAAATAAATGATAACTGGTGGTGTGGTCAATGAGGTCACCAAAGGACAGAGTGAAGTGAAAGGGAATGGGACTGAAGACAAAACCCCAGAAGAAGCTTGCCACTGTGACTCAATGGCCAGGCAAGAAAGAAGAAAGCTGGAAGCCTGTGGAGCTCAGGAAATCAAGGGAAGAGACTCAGCAAGGAAGCAGGTGGTAGAGCTAGATGCACTGAAAACCCAGCACAAGGAGGACAGGAAATGCTAGACACAAGCACAGTCATCAGTGACCAAAGTCAGAGCTGTGGACAGACAGGGAAGAATCGGCGAAGCAAGTGGAGGAAAGAATAAAGAGGGAGAGAATGTCCATGGGCAAAAAAATTAACCAGAAGAGTTTGGTTAGAGGAGAAAGCAGGTGAGGACATCAGCAGGAGAGTCAAAGTTGTTCAAATGCTGACTCTGTGTATGCACCAGGACATAATTCCATAGCCAGGAGCAAGGCCAGGGTGACAGTCCCACTTCTGTTTTCCCTCTGTTCCCTTGAGTAGAGCACACTGTGCCCTTGATGTCTCCAGTCTAACACCACATTGCACACAACTCCATGACACCTAGCAAAGCTTCTTTCACCCAATCAATAAGTGCTCTGGTTCATGTTTATATCCTGACAAATATCTGCAGTTATGTCCATTGTCTCTGACCCCTTCATAATCGGGTTCTATCATTAGTCGATCTTGGGAACATCTCTCCTTGCCTTTGAACTTAATTCTAAGCACCCTTTCCTTTGTGTAAAAATACATGTCAATCAAAATGTCAGACACTTCAAACACACAAAACCATTGCATCAAGCCAAGTGTGTTCTGATGCACATGAGCAACAGTGGTTCACAATAACAGGACCATTTCATCAGATAACCAGGCCTGCCAACTGATGTGTGTGTGAGTGCGTACACAGGTGTACATGCATATCTTTGCACTTATGTACACATTCATGAGTGAAGTGTGTGGGATGTGTGCGTGTTTGCTGTATGCATGGGCATGCATTGTGTATATATGTGAGTATATGTGACTGTGCACATGTATGCTGCCTTCATACATGTAAGTTTATGTGAGTTTGTGTGTGCACATGTGCCATGTGTGAGTGGGCATGTGTATGTGCTATGTGTGTGTTTGAGCATACACAGGTGAGCTGGTCAGGGTACTTGTCTTAGGATAAAGGATAGCCTTAATACCTTTTTCCAACTCTGCTTGCTGTGAACTGCAGCCCCTGGGAAGCCTGGCCCCCCCAGTGGATACTAAAGCTACAGAGAAGGAGAAGAAGCCACCCACAGCTACCACCAAGGGGAGAGGAAAAGGAAAAGGCAAGAAGAAAGGGAAAGCAAAAGAGGAAGTGGAGGAAGAAACTGACCCCCGGAAGATCGAGCTGCTGAACTGGGTATGTGAAAAGTCCTTGCTCTTGATTCTTGGGATTGAGGAGACCTGAGTTGGCACCTTACTTCTCCAGAGGTAGGGACAGTTCTTGTTGCATTTGCTTCAGTTCCATGAGGGCCCTGAGTCCTAGGAGGCAGGGGTAAATGATTGATGGGAGTATTTCAACATTTCAACAAAAATGACATGCTCATCAGCTGTCAGCTATCAAAGACACCACACATTCCTGCTTTGGGAAGAAAATGCCACTAGGAGAAGTAGTCCTGGTCATCTTGCTTAATAGTGGTTCTCTCTGCCTAGCAGACATGCAAATGCTTGATGCATGAAAAACAAGCCAATTATTACCACATAATCCCAATTCACACAGTAAAACCTTTTTGAAAGACAGAGCCTGTAATGGATGTGTGAGGATAACTGTAGCTGTCTGGGCTGGAAGGCTAGAGCCACATGTGCATGGTGGTTCTCCATCTTGCTGCTGCCAGGACACAGGCAAAACAGGGCCTCTGCAGTGATATGTGCTTGCCATTGTCATAGCCACTCGTCCATGGGGCGACTGGCGGCCTGTGGTTTGCCTACATGGTCCCGTGGCTGCCATGAGAGTATATCTCAGTCAAGGAAACAAATGAGAGAAATTGAACAGAGCAACACCAAGACGGTGTTGAATTTTCAAATCTCTTCAGTTCATTTTAAAAACAAGAGAATCCTTTGTAGGCTTTGACAGAACACATAAGGGCCAAAGTGAGAGGAAAGGAGAGGAGATGAGGCTGGTTTACTCAAGTCAAAGGGCATGGAGAACTACGGGCTAGGGGTATAAGCACATTGGTGAGGCAATTGTGTAGCATATGTGGGGCCCCTGGGTTCTATCCCAGCACCATAAAAGAGAGAGAGAGAGGTAGAAAGGGGAGGGGGAGGAGAAGGGGAGAGAGAGAGAGAGACAGAAGCACATTCTGAATACTCCAAAAAGGTTTCAAATACCTTTTCCATGATGTTTCCAGTTGTTCTGCCTGGGGTCTCTCTGAGAGACCACTCATGGACTCTCCTTTCTGGATTCATACAGGTGAATGCCTTAGAGCAAGCGATGCTGGACGCTTTAGTCTTAGATCGAGTTGACTTTGTGAAGCTCCTGATTGAAAATGGAGTAAACATGCAACACTTTCTTACCATTCCGAGACTGGAGGAGCTCTATAACACAGTGAGTGTTCTAGAACGAGGGGGCCAGAAAAGAGCTAGCCCTATGCATATTTTTTTTATCACTGGTGCATAATATGCATAAGTGTGTTCACATTCTTTTCAACTAATGCCATGCCTAGCCAGACACTCTCTTCTAGAGTGGTAAAGATGCTCCTTGACTTATAATGGATTTATGTGCCTATAAACATATCATGTTAAAATATTATAAGTAGAACATGCATTGGATGTAGCCGTCCTACCAAATATCATAGTTTGGCAACATAGAATGCTGTAGAGTGTTGGTTATTTCCCTTGTAGTCATGGGCTGTCTGGGAACTGTGGCTCACTCCCACTGCCCAGTATGGAAAGAGGAATAGAATGCACATGGCTAACTTGAAGAAATGATCAAAATTCCAATTTCAGTTTCTACTGAATGCATCTTTACCACTTTCACTCTATTGTGAAGTCTCACAATTGCATATCAAACTCTCTAAGTCAGGAATTCTCTGTATGAACTCTTATTTATACTCAGGAGATGAAAGAATCTAGCTTCCTAAAGTCATTAGCAGACTGGGACCGTCACATTTTTATCAGGCTTTGGGAAAAATGTACAACTAAGTTTTCATACAAGGAGCTCTGTTGTATTAGAATGGAAGTGTCTGAATGAAATCCCTTTGATTTTGTGTATATTGCAAGGTTTTTAAAAATATTTTTTAGTTATAGATGGATGCAATATCTTTATTATTTTGTTTATTTATTTTCATGTGGTGCTGAGGATTGAACCCATTGCCTCGCATGTGTGAGGCAAGTGCTCTGCTACTGAGCTACAGCCCCAGCCCCATTATTGCAAGTTTTGAGAATATATATTCTTCACCATTCTAAGATTTTAAATGGCAGAAATGGTCATCAGCAGTTGCTTTCTAAAACTTAGTGAATCTTTAATGCACTGTAATATCTTTGTGCACCATGATATACTCTTTAAAAGTAATTCAACAAAAAGTATCTTATATACCTTTGAAGGTGACAGATACTTCCCAACCAAAATCAGTTCTATCTCATAAAACAATAGGCTGATAATGGGTTAAATGCCAACTCTCACAGCTCATTAATTCTATACAGTAGAGCAGAATTTTGTTCTAAGAATGAAAGAAAAACATACTTCATATGGCTAAATTCTTCTCTTTCAGAGACTGGGTCCACCAAACACACTTCATCTGCTGGTGAGGGATGTAAAAAAGGTCAGTCCATCCACGTTTTATAACCCTTACCCATTGGCATCTTTCACAAAAACATTTCTTAAAAGTGAGTTTTTAAATTTCCAAAATGTGTTAGCTGCTTGTTATTTGACGCATGGGAAATAACAAATATCTCCCTTCATAAAGAGTTTACTTAAAATGAAAACAGAAAAGGACAACCTTTTCTAAGTTGGTTGTACATCTCCTCCATGTGACAGGAACATGCTGGTTGGCTGCTTGACCATGAATGTTACCATGGCCAAGGCCAGGGGCAGCAGCCAGCAAGGACCCTGCCTCCCCCTCCCCTGAGCACCAACCACCATCCCCAGGGCAGCCTTATATACCTAGTTGGGGATCTCTCACTCATTAACTGTGCCTCTTTCCACAAGTACCAACAGGAGGTTCTTCATTAATTCTGTGTGTCCTGTAGAGTGCAGCAGATGTCCTCAGCCCTTTCTGTTCCCTCGTTGTTAAACTACAGCTGCTCTTCTCACTTTCTACTGTGACAACTACGTGCAGTCTATGGTCTCACACGATCTCCCTCTCTCAGTGTGCTGGTGTGGCATTTCTTGTGCCCTGTCGCCGTAGGTTACAGGATTAGATTAGGCTTAAAGAGTGATTCATTTTGTTAGAATGCCTGTGCCTGGCATGCAGAGTTTGTAATATGTACTTGTTTTCTGAGCAATAGAAAATAACCGACATCAAAGAAGAGGGTTTTCAGTCAGAGTCCTAGATAGTCTGGCCAGATTTAATACAAATATTTAATTCTAATAATATGAGAATGTGACTTCTACAGAGATTCATGAAGCAAAACAGAATCAGCGGATCTGGGAACTGAGAGGGACCTCCAAGATCCTCTGGCCCACAGTCCTTGTTTTCCACATAAGGATTCTGATTCCACCCCCAACCCCCGCCTCGCCATAGGACCCAGCTGGAAGATTGATTAGGAAGGTCAAACTTTCAAAAGTGATAGTTACCCTGGTTCCAGCCCAACCATTTCCCACCTGAACAGCTCCAATAATCTCCTTCTATCCTTTGGATCCAGCTTAAAATCTTCTGAAGTTTCTCAATGGGCCACAACATGAAGCTCAAGCTCCTTCCAAGGAACATAGCACCCCACTGGGTCTGGCACATGTCCATGTCCCCTAATCTATCCTATCACATCCCTACTATACTGTATACTAACCCCACCTAACTCTCTGGTGTCCAAGGAGGCTGTGTTCTGTCCTGCACCACACTGTGCTCACCTCTGCAGCAATCGTCCTCCTTCTCACTCTTGTCCCTGCTCCACCTGCTCCAAACTGCCTTAGGTATCACCTCTTCCTGGAAGGCTTCCAACACCCACCCAAGCAGACTTTGGCCACTCTAGTGCATTGCATGTTCTGCTGCATAGGGGCTGTTGACAGCTTTGCCACACAACACCTGGCTCCCTAGAGTTCTCATCACTAATAAGAAATGTGGTCAAGGATCACAATAGGGGATGAACAAATTTGTAATGCATGAGTGAATTTTTTAGCTAATGTGGCCAGTTCTATATTAAAGGAAGTATGTTTGGAATGGGTAATGGCCACGTGATGGGTCTCAGGATACCACCATCATTTCAGCCATATGAAATTAACCAAGCAATAAATGGCACAGAGCAAAAAATCCTTATACATCTGGTCAGCTCTGCTCCCTGGATAAGTCAACCAGCCCAGGATGTGAATGAGTGACTGTGAGTACATGGGGCACCTCTGTTCTGTCTATTCCTCTTCTCTCCTACTGACTCTGTCTCAACAGACTCTCTTCCACATTGATACAAACTCTTCCCCTTCACCACTCCCAGACACACCAGGTGGTATGTGGTCTTTGTATTACTACTAAAGATCTGGGAAGGGGGTTCCTCTAGAATTATATTGGACACCATGAAGGTTTTCACAAGAAAATTCCAGCCCATGGGAAAATTCTGACCTCCCATGGGCTCCCATGAAGCAGCTACTGAAGCACCTACTCATCCAAACTCCTCTGCTGTATGCCAGCTACACCCTACCATTTCCTCACATTTACACATGAAAACTGCAAGCTAACATGTCAGCGCATAATCTTGCCTAGTCTTCAACCCTATGGTGGTATGGATTTCTAACCTTATCTTCTCCTTAGAAAAGCTTAGCCCATTTTATGGAACCTGGTTTAAACCAGTACCCACCTCAATCACATGACCAGAGATTGAATATTGTGTTATCACTCATCTGTGACATGACATGAACTCCCAAGTGGAGATGGCCACTTATGCCAATGTGTGACATGATGTCTCCACAGTGTTTGCATGTTTTACAGGACCTGAGACAAAAATTCTTTTTTTCTTTTAACAGAGCAACCTTCCACCTGATTACCACATCAGCCTCATAGACATAGGGCTTGTGCTGGAATACCTCATGGGAGGAGCCTACCGCTGCAACTACACTAGGAAAAGTTTTCGGACCCTATACAACAACTTGTTTGGACCAAAGAGGGTAGAGCTCATTGGCTGTGCAGTGTTTTGTGTTTCCCAAAGTGGCATATGGTTCCATGCTGTGCTTTTCAATGAATCGGCCTGTTCAAAATCAAAGCCTTTGTATCATCTTCCAACACATCTCTCCAGCCTCCTGCAGTGACTGCCTCATGTGAGGTCTCTTCAACCTTATGGATGGCCAGCTTCATGCACAGTTCTCCTCTCTCACCCACCCCTTAGCATGTCAGGCAGCACAGCAAATCAATTGCAACTGCCCTCCTTTGTCCACAGTAACCTTCCTCCTAAGAAGGCAGCTACAGTCTCTCCTGTCTCCAATCCATCCTACTACCCTTCCACTGTAGCTGCCACCATCTTCCAAAGCAAGGGACACAACAGTACATTCCTTGCCCAAATCCACCCAGGGTTCCCTGCTGCCTGAACAACCATGGCCAAACTCATTATCACAGCATCCAAGGCTTTCTGCCTGCTGTCCCCCACACTGTCATGGTAGATTACATCCCTCCAACAAAATTGAATTGTATTCCTGTGCCTGCCTTGTCTTGTTCCCCTGATAGTACCTTTCAAAATCTGGCTGTCACCAAAGGCCCAAGTCTAAAGTTAGATCTTTCACAGAGGCTTCCCTTCATCCCCACCTCCATAGCTCTGTGTATGGATTTTTGTTAGGACATTTCTCTAGTTCCACCTGCAATAAGGATAGGACATGTCTGCTTATCTTGCTCCTCAACAGACTTCTGCTGACAGAAGCAGTTTCCATATGACAGCATTTCTTTCCCTTGGATATTGTCATTAATTAGTAAAGATACAAAGCATTTTAATCTATTACTGTCCACTATTAACAATACTACTAGTGTAGCACACACATTACTACTATCTACAGTTATCTCTGTAAATTAACATCTTTTTTTCTCTTTCATTATGCAGCCTAAAGCTCTTAAACTTCTGGGAATGGAAGTAAGTAGACTGTTTTTCAATAGTTCTATGATATTTTGATCAAATATAGGTAAAACTTTTAGTTTTCTATTTGCTTAGCACAAAGTTTGTTTTTTCATGACTAAACCTACTATACAACTCACCAAAATCTGCTTAGATCACTTGGTTCAATTAGAAATATATAAAAGAATCATATACATTTTTTGAAAAGGTTAAAACTACCCAGTTCTTTTTCTGAGTTCACAAATCCAGTTTCCAAAGCAAACAAAGATTAAGCAAACACTAAAGGTCAGCCTCAATTGTGAATACAGAATTAAGACCTTCTATACTGAATCCATACAGGATTGAGATGCTACTTAACTCATGAATTTATGTGAGAAGAATCTTTACAATAGCTAGTCTTAATATTCTGTATTGTGGAATTTCTTCCATTCACTTAAATATTTTTATGTCTGGTGCTTTGTTTTTAAAGTTTCTTGTAAAGTTTTTTGCTTTTGTCCTATCTTGAGGGAATTTTAGCAGACTTCTCTGGGTTTTTTAGATATAAAATAATATTTTTTGTTGATAATCATTTTCTACCCTCTTTTGGGTATTCTGTCTTTAGCATTATTAATATGTTCATGTGGTAAAATTTCCAGATCACTTTTGAAGATTAATGGGGATAATAAAAGGCAACCTTGTCTTAGTCTTGATTTTCATAGAAATGGCTTCAAGTCTTTACTCCTTAGTCATGTTTTTTCTTGCTATAAGTCTCATATGTATTTTTATCATATCAAGCAATTATTTTACTATATGTTTTATTTATCATTTTCTTTCTAGTGAGATAATTTTTCTAAATTAAGAAATATATTTTACATTTTTTCAAATTCCTTTTTAGGATCTAATGACAGGGGGCAAGTACTGGGGCATGAGATTCGTCAAATTATATTGCTATATTGTGTTCATTTACAAATATGAAACAATAAATTCCATTATTATAAAAAATGACACATCAATAAAAAATATGGAGAAAAATAAAAGATCTAATGACATATAAGCATGTCATATCTTTTCCCCCCTTTGATTTATTTATAGGATACAATATATATGAAGGACTTAGCAATATTAAATTACATTTGCATTCTTGGAAATTTTTAATTACTTGTTGGGGACTTTAAGATATTCAATTGAATTTATTTTGTTATTATTCATGATTCTAAAATTTTATGTAAGTGGCATTATTTTCTAGTATTTTTGTTTTTGTTGTTGTTGTCGTCATTTAATTGTAAATGAGTCCATTCAGACTTTTCTATTTTCTTGAGTTAACCATGGTAATTTATGTTTTCCTAAAAATAATTATTTCATCTAGATTTTCAAGTTCGTTGGTATTAACTTTTACTTAGTATTCTAGTCTTTTTCAATCTTCTCAATATTTAAAGATGCATGACATTTCTCCAATTTAAAAAAAAATTATATCTTTTTTTTTTTTTCTTAACCAAAGTTGCCTGCATATCTTCTTGGTATCTTTGCCTTATCAAGCAACTTTTTTTTCCTGTTTCTATTTTATTAATGTCTGCTTTTATTTTTATTCATTCCTTCCATGTATTTTCTTTAGAGTTACTGTATTGCTTTTATTGTCTGAAAGTCAAGTCACTTATATCCAGTCTTCCCTGTATTCCAATAAATGCATTAAAGGTATAAATTTTTCACTGGGCATTGTTTTCATGGTATCCCACAGGTATGGGTGAGTATGGGTGGCAACCTTTATTGCCATTTACTTCTAAAGAGCTTATAATTTTCCCTGCAATCCAAGAGTAATTTAAAAATTTATTTTAAAATTTCCAGATACCAATTGTTGTCATTATCCTACTGTGGATGATTTCTAATTTTATTCCTTGAATGTAGACTACATGCTTTCTAGTATTTGGGGGAAAAAATTTACAGGAATAGGAATGTAATGCCTGGTTGATTTTTGTGCAACTCTGTGGGTACAGTTTTTATATTCATCCATCAAATCAAACTTGGTAATTCTGCTGTTGGATTTGCTTTTATATTTACTATTGTTTTTTCAAGCTCATTTCTAAGTGAGGTGTGTTTAAAGACTCTTATCGTGATTATAGAAGCATTAGTTTCTCCTTATACTTCCAGTTCACATCTTTTGTTATTTCATTGGGTTGTTTTTATTTTCCTTATTAATTTTTGGCAGGCCTTTGCATTTTAGGAAAATTACTCCTTGTTTATTATATCCTCTTTCTGGCAATTATTTCAAGAAAATTTGCCTACAATTAATATTTTGATAAAAATGTGTGCTATTATTGAAAGGCAGGTTTAAAGGACTTCTGTTTCAAAACTTTTGTTAGCCATTAGTTAATTTTTATTTTATATATTCTTGAAAATGAAACTGTTTTTAAATTTCTATCATGCCTATTTTTAATCCAAATAGACCAACCTTCTCTAAATTATTGTGACCATATTTTACTGTGACAAAATTAGAAAATTAGAACAAAAACATTGAAATCTGAGGCAAGATACTATAACTTATTTTGAAAAGAACTCTGGCATTGGCAAACAACTTGTAATAGGAATTAAGAACCACATTTCCCAGGGTCCCCCAAGGTTCTAGCCCATTCCAGTTGTGTGAATGTAGAGAAATTATTCAGACTTTGAGCTACAGTTTTATCCTCTGAGGGAATGGAAGGAATTCATAACCTTTCAGAGTCGTTGTAAAAATAAAAGTAGATAATTGGGCTGGGGATGTAACTGGGTGATGGAGTACTTGCTTAGCTTGTGCCAGAGGCTGGGTTGGATCCTTAACACCACTGAAAAGACAAACAAAAAATAACAATAATGATAACTGATTGGAAAGCCATGTACAAAATAGCAAATACAATCATCCCTCAGTATCTGTGGGGGACTAGTTCCAGGTTCGCCTGAGGATATCAAATCTGCAGATGCTCAAGTCCCTTATATAAAATGATGCAGTAGTTCCACAGGATCTGCACACATCCTCTCAAATGCTTTATATCATCTCTAGATGACTTATAATACCTAATACAATGTAAATGTTATGTAAATAGTTGTTATACGTTATTATTTAGAAAATAAAGACAAGCAACAACAAAGTCTGTACATGTTCAGTATAGGTGCATTATTTTCCCCAAATATTTTCAGTCCAAGGTTGGTTAAATACAAACATGCAGACCCTGGGGTACTGTATCTGTTTCTGTCATTCCACTGAGTACTAAGTCTTAACATGAAATAGCTGAAACTTCAGACTTCCAAGCAGTTCTCCCAAGCCTGACCTGCCTTTCTTACAGAGCTTGCTTGCTCCACTTTCAGAAACATTCTCCTAATCCCTTTAGGAAATGGAATGTTGGCCTTTTGTTTGCACCACATGGGGGAAAGGACAGTGCTCATTCAAAATGGAATGTTTGCTTTCCTAAAACATTGGAGCGAAACCTAAAACATTTGCCTCTGTCCCCTTTTACATTTTTATATTAATTTCTGATTCAGCTATGTCTGCAAATGAATGTTAATGTTTTGCTGCATTGCAAGACTTCCCTGGAAAAATAAACTGTGGACTTTACCTGTTCCATCATGCTATTTGCATTTCATTTTTGTTTGAGTTCTGCTGCATGGCCTCATTAAAGGCTTCTTAAAAACCTGCTAAACCAAGGGTATAAGTTATGCAAACAGCAATGCTTCTTTTCAGCTCATTTGGTGTTAGATAGTTTACTTATAATAAACATGTGTATCTTTTTTAAAAATTAATATGCTGAGTGAATACTTGAATTGTACCTAAGGAGTCTATTTATTACCTCTGACATAAAGGGTTTCCTCTCTGCAGTAGTTCTGGAACCCTTTATTGCACATTTCGGAAGAACCATGAAAAAAAAAATGTGTTTTTCCTCCCTTCAGGATGATGAGCCTCCAGCCAAAGGAAAGAAAAAGAAAAAGAAGAAAAAGGAGGAAGAGGTAGACATCGATGTGGATGACCCTGCCGTGAGTCGATTCCAATACCCCTTCCACGAGCTGATGGTGTGGGCCGTGCTGATGAAACGCCAGAAAATGGCTGTCTTCCTCTGGCAGCGAGGGGAAGAATGCATGGCGAAAGCCTTGGTGGCCTGTAAGCTCTACAAGGCCATGGCCCACGAGTCCTCTGAGAGCGAGCTGGTGGATGACATCTCCCAGGACTTGGACAACAATTCCAAGTTAGTGTCTAGAGGAAATTTAAGAGCCAGGAGAAACTATTGTCCTGAATACTGCCCCTTTGCTGGGAGGGGTGGTCATTGTATTTCTCACTTAAACATGATTATAGTCAAAGCTTGTTTGTAAACTGCTTTGCCCATCACATCACTATTTTTCTTTCTATCTCTGGGGTGTTTCTGGGCTGTCTTTGTTTTAGGGTATTACTTTCTCATGCAAACTATTGAAACACAATTCTAATGCAAAAAAAAAAAAAAGCGAAATGAATTTCCGTGAAGAAACACACATTGATGGGGTGTACAATTTTAGTGCATCTGTGCCTTCAACTATGAATGTCACGAGAGTTTCTTAGTAAGGGGAGACTGTTAAAGGGGATGGGAGTTGGGTATTGCTCGTCTGCCAAGTAGGTTAAGTTCTAATAGAGCCCAGCAGAGTTGGCTCTGTTGACTACTTTCTCCTGAGGACTGGGGCAGAGGCATATCTCAAAATGGCTTCTTTTTCCCTCCCCGTGATGGAAGCATCAGAGGATTTTTCTCCTGTATGTACTGTGAGAACCTGGTAAGTCTCCTGGATGTAAAACTCATGGAAGCTCCCATTACTGGGTTTCCCTGGGGTTTTTAACTTCTGAACTTGTCCACACTGAGTTTCCAGCAATTCATCAATTACAACTGATGGTTCACATCCCAGCTCTGGTTCCTACAGACTGCTCTAGTAAACAATGATTCTTTGTACTTGCCTGTCTGTCCCTCCAATTCTGGGGACAGCAATCTTCCCCATGACCTCTCTTCTCTGATGGAGCTGAAAAAGAAATGTTGATTTTCCAGCTCATTCTGACTTTTCTTGTTAGGATGGACTAGCCACTTCCAAGTTCCTTACATGCCAGACTAGAGATCTGAAGTCCCAGTACAAGTTACAGGCACAGAAACTTGGAACAGACACAGACAGCTCTGCCAACATCTAACATCTTTGTTTTCCTGAAACCTGTTGCTTTTGTTTGGGATTTTGTGATTTCTAAACTTACTAGCCAATTCCAAAACATTAGGAATTCAAGACTGTTTAAAAATGGGGACACATTCACCCCTTGCTTCCCAGGTAATGCGTAGGACTCAGGAGGTACTGCAGACAACATTGGTCTTCAAGGAACAAGGAGGGTTATACATAATTCTGCTATATTCATCCTTCAGCTCATAATTGCAATAAAATCCCCTATAAGATGGAGAAACAAAAACAGAGTGATCACTGTGTGGCCATAACTTTACCACAGTCCATGACAGAAGGTCATAGGAATGGACAATGATTATGGCTATAATTAAATATTTAAATTAAGGCCTTGTGGGAAAGGGAATAAATTCTATGTTTCATATTTCAGCTTGTGTCATCTTCTCCATGCCTCCTCAACTTCTATCATTGTCCTCCCATTAGCAGTTAGGGCTCTGTGAAAATTATACTTTGCTCTGGGCCCTATTACAACTATACTTTGTGTCTATCATAGCACTGAGAATGTTGAATTGTGTGTGTGTTTGTGTGTGGTGCTGGGGATTGAGCCCAGGTCCTCATGCTTGCTAGGCAAACACTACACCACTGAGCTATATTCCCAGTCCTGAATTCTCTTTTAATCAATGCATTATTGAATCATTACACACATATATATCTTAAATGTATGGCTTGATAGCTGTTCATACTACCACCCAGATTAAGGAACAGAACTTAACAGGTACCAGCAAGCCTCCTGTTGTCTCCTTCAATGTCCACCTTCCTCCCCATTCTTCACCTCCAAGAATAGCCACTGTTCTGACTTCCAACCCCACAGGTCCTGTTTCTGAACCTTTGCTGTCTATTCTGTCTGCTTCCCTAATCTGTGCACAACTTGAGAAAATAGACTTTGTACCCTTGTCTTTGTGTCCTTAGGGCCTGAGGGACAGTCTTGGGATCAATCTAAAACTCTATTTGCAGCAAGAGCAGTTATTCCCCATCCTGACTGAGCACAGAGGCCCTGTCCCTGGCTGTCATCCTCTAAGGACAAATTTCAAGAGCTTCTTGCTTTTATAGAACAATGAAGTACCTTCTAATTGTGGATTCTGTGTCCTGTGCCTCCCTGTGCCCCTGTGACCACATCTAAGAGAGAGCTTGTGGCCACTGTGGCTTCACACCCAGTTCCATCTCTTTAACTCCAGAGACTTTGGCCAGCTTGCTGTGGAGTTGTTAGACCAGTCCTATAAGCATGATGAGCAGATCGCCATGAAACTACTGACCTACGAGCTAAAAAACTGGAGCAATTCAACCTGCCTCAAACTGGCTGTGGCAGCCAAACACCGGGACTTTATCGCTCACACCTGCAGTCAGATGCTACTGACTGACATGTGGATGGGAAGGCTTCGAATGAGGAAAAACCCTGGCCTGAAGGTAAGTGTGGCGTGGCCATTAGACTGTCTGGATGACAGTTACTAAGTGACATCTGTTGAACTCTGTGAGACCAAGCTCAGCACCCTGTGGGTTGTTTCATTTACAGTAGTCACACTGGTCCAAATTTCACTTTCCTAGGTTTTAGTTACCTGAAGTCAACCACAATCCAAAAATATTAAATGGAAGACTCCAGAAATGAATAATTCATAATTGGGGTAGGGGTATTGTTTTTGCAATGCCAGGGATTGAACCCAGGGCCTCACACATCTAGGCAAATGCTCTACCACTGAACTTTATTCCCAGAACCTATTCATAATTTTTAAATTACCCACTGTTCTGATTACTGTGATGAAATCTCTCATGATCCCACTCCATCCCACCCAGCATGGGAATCATTCCTTTGTCCAGGGTATCCACACTGTAAACAAAATCTTTAGTAGTTGTCTTTGTTATCAGATCAACTGTCACAGCTTTGCAGGGCTTGCATTCCAGTAACACTGTTTTACTTAATAGTGGTCTCGAAGAGCAAGAATAGTGGAAGAGCAAGAATAGTAATGCAAAGGAGGCACCAGGGCAGAAAACATAGAAGGACAGTTTAGGTCTGGTACTACGTGGCAATACCGCAGGGCTTATAATAATAACAGGATATGTAGTGTTCAGTACTATCTATATAGTTTCAAGCATCCACAAGGGGTCTTGAAACATATCCCTCAGGATAAGGGGGTACTACTGTATACCTCTGAGTAACCCCATGAGAGAGATGCTATGACAACCCTTGTCTTACAGATAAGGAACCTGACCTTCTAGATTAGATAACTCTCCTAGGATCTTAGTGGATCAACAAAGGAACTGAACCGATGCGGGCTAATGCCAGAGTCTCACCTAACCAGCATACCTAGCTTACAGAACTCCCTAACACAGGCAATGCCTTCCCTTCAGCTGCTACACATCATAACTAATCATGCACCCTAGACAGGTCATCTACCTGCCATTAAAGCAGCAACCTTAGCTTGACTTTATTTATAGAGTCCCTCAAACTCTAAAAATGTGTGATATTATTTTAACTGGTGATTCTTTTTTTTTCTTTTTTTAACCATAGCATTCATTACATTTCATATTACATATATAGAGCACCTTTTAACATAACACTGAATACAAAGAATATTCATACTATTCATGTCTTCAATCATGCGTTTAAGATACTGATATCCATCTCATTCTACCATCTTCTTTTTTTTTCCCTTCATACCCCCTTGTTCCCTGCCTTCCCCTCCCTCCCCATTGACCTTTCTAGAGTTCCTCTAATCCTCCTATGTTCCCTAACCCAACCCCACTGTGAAACAGCCTACTTATATCAGAGAAAACATTCGGCATTTGGATTTTTGAGATTGACTAACTTCACTTAATATGGGGCTCTTTAGAGAATATGAAGCTATGAAGAGGTTTGAAAAGGATGCAGTGAGGAGAAATCATATTGCAATCAACTCCTACTTGTGTGTTTACTACTCTTATACACTAGGTTATCTTGAGAAGAGCCTCTAATCTCAGGGTATCCCCCAACTACCTAATGGTAATATTGTACCTATTTTATGGGATTGTTATGGTAATAAAGAAAAAAAACAATACAGGTTGAATATCCTGTATCCAAAATGTTTGGGACAAGAAGTGCTTCAGATTTTTTTTTTGGGGGGGGGGCGGGGGTTGGATTTTGGAATATTTGCATATACATAGTGAGCTATCTTGGGGATGGGGCCCAAGTCTAAATACAAAATTCATTTTGTTTCACATGCACCTTATACATATAAAGGCAATTTTATGCAATGTTATTAGTACACCTGCATTTTGACTGTGACATATCACATGAAGTCAGGTGTGGAATTTTCCACTTATGGCCAGCACTCAAAAAGTTTCAGATTTTGAAGCATTTCAGATTTTAGATTTTTTTTATTAGGGGTGCTCAATCTGTATGTTATACTTTGTAGCCTGATTCTGGCAAATGGAAGGTATTCTGTTTCTTAGCAGTATGAAAGTTGTGCCTAACTGTCCATTTCTATATACTACACTAAGCTAATATTATACATAACTTTGAATATTAATAAACAAATAGTTTTGGGAATGCCAAAAATAAAGAAATCCTAAAGGTTTTAAAGAAACAGGTCACACACAAAGTTATGAATATCAGATTGGCATCACAATTTTCACTAATAATACTGAACTCTAGATGGTAGTAGTGAAACAAGACCTTGACAGTTCTGATGGGGAAATATTCAGAAGCTGAATTTTTTTTTAAACATGAAAGGGGCCATGGATTGTAGTTCAGTGGTAGAATATTCACTTTGTATGCATGAGACCCTGGATTTAATTCCCAACACTGCAAAAATAATTTTAAAAAATAAAAGATGAGAACAGAATATCTATTTTAAAAAGGAAAAGATTCGCACTCTATACTTTGTACATACCCATTCAGAAAATTACTTCAGCTGGTATTCTAGGGAAAAAAGATAAATATTTGTTATGGTTTAGATATGTAGTCCTTAAAAGCTCATATGTGAGACATGGGAGTTTAAAGATGAAATAATTGAGTTTGAGAGCCTTAACCTAATTAATGTATTAATCCACTTGAATGGATTAGCTGGGTAGCAACTATAGACAAGCAGGGTGGGGCTGAAAGAGGTGGATCACTGTGGGCATGGCTTTGGGATATACATTGTATACCTGGTGAGCAAGGCTCTCCCTCTGCTTCTTGGTGGCCATGTCCTGAGCTGCTTTTCTCCATCAAGTTTCTGCCATGATGTTCTGCCTCATTTCAAGCCCAAAGCAATGGAGCCAACTCTCTGTGGACTAAGACCTCTGAAACTGTAAAGAGTCACATAAAATTTTCCTCCTCCAAAATTGTTCTTTTCAGTATTTTTGGTCACTTCAGCAGAAAAGCTGACTAAAACAATATTATAAGTAAAGAAAGCAATGTGAGGCTGGGCACAGTGGTGCATGCCTGTAATTCCATTGGCTTGGGAGGTTGAGGCAGGAGGATAGTGAGTTCAAAGCTAGCTTCAGCAACAGCTAAGCAACTCAATGAGACCTTGTCTCTAAATAAAATACAAAATAGGGCTGGGATGTGAGCTCAGTGGTTGAGTGCCCCTGAGTTCAATCCCCAGTACCCCACCCACTCCCCCCACCAAAAAAGAAAGAAAAGAAAGCAATGTGAAATGGAAGAAACAAGTCCCACATTTTACAAATCCCCATATTAAACCCATACAGCAGAAAGAAAGGCAGTCAGGGTAAATAAATACAAGGGATCAGTAGGAATCACGAAGAAAGTATTCAAGAAAAATATGGGGCTGGGATTGTGGCTCAGTGTAAGAGCACTTGCCTTGCAAGTGTGAGGCACTGGGTTTGATTCTCAGCACCACATATAAATAAATGAATAAAATAAAGGTCCGTCAACAACTAAAAAAATAAAAAATAAAAAATATCCAAGCATGGTGGTGCACGCCTGTAATCCCAATGACTCAGGAGGCTGAAGCAGGAGAATTGCAAGTTCCAGGCCAGCCTGAGCACCTTAGGCCCTAAGCAACTTAGCAAGACCCTGTTTTAAAATAAAAATTAAAAGGGGCTTGGGGATATAGCTCAGTGGTAAAGTGCTCCTGGGTTCAATTCCCAGTACCCCCCCCAAACAAAAACCCATAAAATAAGAATGGAAATGACCCCAATGAATAGATTGAATAATTAAGGAGCCACAAAGTATCAGGGATATAGGTTAAAGAAACAAAAACCCATTTATAGTCTTAACAAGAAAATAGAAGGGAAATCTAAATTTCAGGAAAAACTACACACAAATGTAAAGGTTCTGTATGATTCAAATTCAAATTTGGAATGATTTGAGCAATTGATAGAGTATAGAAACATACTGATAAAAATGCCAACAAGTTTTCTATATGTGGGCCAGAGCATTCTCTTATTGTCTAAGCTGAGCTCAATTAAGTCTTATTCTGTGAGTCACATTAGCCTTCCAACTTTGTTTACATATTCCCATTTATGTTGAAGTTATTTCTATATAAAATACTTATAGTTTACTTCACTAGTGATTAGTATATTTTATTTATTTATACTATTATATTTAAATTTAAAGATTTGCTTACCTTAGTTGTTTGACGGAGTGCTGGGGACCAAACCCAGGGCCTCATGCATGCCAAGTAAACATTCCACCACTGAGTTACATCCCAGCTTGATTTACTTGCTCTGAAATTTAATGTAAGAACTTTGCTTTTTTAAAGTCAGGATTACACATGATGCTGCTTACCATTTATCTAAAATTTAGTGAATAGTCTTAAAATTTTCACTGTCTTTGATTCTACCAATGTACAAAACACAAAAAGGCATAGAACACCAGAGCAGAGATAAACATAATCTAGGGCTCCTGGGTTATTGACTAATGTCAAAGGTTATAATTTTAAAATTTTAACTATATGATCAGTCCTCCTTACCTTACCTGAAAGATATGCATCCATGAACAAAAACAACTCAGATTGAAGATATTTGAGAGAAAAAAAATTGTCTTTACTGAACTGACAGAGTTTTTTCTTCTCATTATTCCCTATAAAATACAACATACCAACTATTTACATGACGCTTTCATTGTATTAGGTATTATAAGCCATAGAGATGATTTAAGGTATAGGGGGAGGAGGTGCATAGGTTCTATGCATACTACACCATTTCTTATAAGGTATTTGAGCATCTGTGGATTTTGGTATTTTTGTGGGAACCAATCTCCCATGGAGTTTGAGGGACAACTGTACTAGGAAAATTTTCTAGAATTTCCAAAGCTTATAGAGGTTTCATTTCTCATCATTCATAGGTTATCATGGGAATTCTTTTCCCCCCCACCATCTTGTTTTTGGAATTTCGTACATATGATGATTTTTCATACCAAACATCCAAGGAAAATGAAGATGGCAAAGAAAAAGAAGATGAGAATATGGTCAGTGATGCCCTTGATCTTAAGAGTATCAGTTAACTCTAACTGATTCTTGATATGTCTGTTACCATGAATTAGAAACCTTACTAATTGGGGGTGTTTTTAAATTCTTTCTTTTAAGGGTGCCCATGTGATGTGATTTGTTTCATTTCCCAATTAGCCACCATGCCTGCCATTCTGTGCTCTGTTTTCCAGGATGCAAATGCAGATGCTGGCTCAAGAAAGGGGGATGAGGAGAATGCACACAAAAAGCAAAAAAGTATTCCCATTGGAACAAAGATCTGTGAATTCTATAACGCTCCCATTGTCAAGTTCTGGTTTTACACAGTAAGGTCTCCTCCTTAGCATTCACCATTTAATCTGTTTTTAATATCGAGATGTTGGAAACAAGAAAATCTTCAAAGGCTTAAAATTGTGTCTAAAAATTTATTGAACTGAAATAAATTCTTAAACAAAACTGGGACTAATTAAGAGCTTTAACTAAAATTGAATCTAGATACCCTGTCATATATTTTATATATGTAGGAATATGACCAATCTTGCCCAAAATATAACATTTCATAAAACAAAATAGTCAAGCTGAGGATATGGCTCAGTGGTAGAGTGCTCAACTAGCATGTACAAGACCCTGGGTTCAATCCCCAGCAACACAATAAATAAATAAATAAATAAACAAATAAACAAATAAATAAAACAAATTCTATTTGCTTAAAATGATTTTTTAAAAATATCTTTAGTAATAGAAATTTAGGGAAATATAATTTTTCATTTTTCATTGAACTGGTGGGATTATTAGAAGGGTATGGCTGAGACCAGATCATAAACTCCTAGGATAGGGAAGCAAAGCAAGACCTCTCTACTCTAAAGTGTTCACCCAACTGACCCACTTGTCAGCATACTCTTTAGTGTCCAGGTCTCCACTGCTCTGAGCGAGGCTTTCTGCTAACAAGAGCACAGAGGAAGTGGGAGTAGAAAGAAGCACCTTTGAGTGAAACTGGCTATCTGCAGGCAGTCCCAGCAGAGTTGACCAACACTCTGTGGCTTGGGTACCCATGTCATTCTGGAGGAAGGGCAGTATTTTTCATGAAATCCCAAGCACCGAGCCATAGTGCACACCAGTGAGGCCATGACACTGTGATTCCATCGGTCATTGGGCCAGGACAAGGTGATAGGACAAGAGGAACTGAGTCTGAGGTCATGGATGGGGCAATGGATAAAGATGGGCAGGGGGCAGAGGAGAGATCGATACCTTGGAAGTCAACCATGGGTCTGGACAACCAACCTCTTGGAAGCCCCATCTGATGATGCAGCTAAAGCCAAGGCTACCTTCCTGTTCCTGTCAGAATCAGTTGAGAACCTGGGGTTTGTACAAACTAAAGGACTTCTCAGGCACAGATGCACTGAGGGAGGCCAAGGCCAGGAGTCTGACAGCTCCAGTACAGGCTTTTCAGCCTTGCGCCTCATACAGACAGTCTGGATGCTCTCTCTGGATATAGGAGAGATGTACAGCTTCCTGGGAATGCTAAGATAGCCCAAAGACTGAGAACTTTGGCTCAAGTAAGGAGGAAATATTTGTCTTTGTCTATTTTCTATTGCTATAACAGAGTACTTGAGACTAGGTAATTCATAAGGAAAAGAGATTGTTTGGGTTATACTTCTAGAAGTCCAAGAGCATGACACTGGCATGATGCTCCTTGGGTGAGGGTCTCACAGCAGTTCAACTCATGATGCAAAGCTGAAGGGCAAGCAGCCATATACAACAGAGAGAGGGAAGAGCAAAGGAGCTGACCTGTTTTATAGCAACCCATTCTCACCAAAACAAATCCATTCCTGAAAGAAGTAACCCAGTCCCTCTAGAGCAAGGACTCAGTCCTCCTAAGAAATGGCATTAATCTATTCATGAGGGCTCCCCATGACCTACAAACCTCTCACTAGGCCCCACCACCTCTCAACACCTTTACATTGGGAATCATAGGTCAACATGAGTTTTGGCAGGGATCACATCCAGTGAACCACATACCAGTGAACACAGGGGATTTAACCTACATCCTGGTAAAAAAAAACCTTACTGAATCAGGAGGGGAAGATCATGGGAGAAAGAATACTGCTAAATCACAAATACACAAATGCTAGACTCCTCCTGCAAGACCTCAGAAAGGGTTTGTGACACTGAGCGGCCCCAAAGCTGAAATTTCCACAGGTTGGTGGTGAATTAAGCTGATAAAACCAGCTTCAGATAAACTATTTCTACCCCATACTTCACTCCACATGCCTTGCCTCACTCCCCCACCTCCAACTCTACTTTTTTTCTTCCCAAAAGAAGACAGAGAATCTGTGGTGGGCCAGCAAACATCACAGATTTGTTACTGGTAGCCAAGGGGACTCTTAGGTCAGTCAGCTCCATGGCCTGGGAAGACGATCTCTGCACACATCTTCCCTTCTAACTTCTGTCTGGCAATTGTGGGGAGTTTCGTGAAGCCAGATCAATAGAGCAGAGGAAAGAGACCAGGCGGAGGGAGGAGAAGAGGGAAAGGGGAAACACTGGGGAATGATATTGCCCAAATTATATTGTTATATTGTGTGCATTGTAAATACGTAACAATAAATCCCACCATTATGTACAACTATAATGCACCAATAAAAATATGGGAAAAATAGTGGAGAGATTCAAGAAGGAAATTTGTGAGGTAGGGAGGAGTAAGTAACATTTTCCAATTTCCAGCAAACTATTCATAGTTGCCCTGTGTGTCATAATTTTTGCAACTTCTTAATTTCCCCATGAGGATGACAGTGCCAATAAATATATTGCCATATAGAAAATGAAATGTCATTGCCCATATTATGCTGAAGCATAAAATGCCTCCAACCTATCTCAAAGCTCTCTATCTGCACTGGTGATGTGCAGAGGGGGCATCCTCTAAATAACTTAGTCCAGTTAGAAATGAAAATTCATTTTAGAAGATGTGCCATGCTAAAAATAAGATTTCAAAACCCGATTCCAAGGTTCTCTCCTGAAACATTGTTAACAGCTTTTCTTTCCTACAGATTTCATACTTGGGCTATTTACTGCTGTTTAACTATGTCATCCTGGTGAGGATGGATGGATGGCCCTCTCTCCAGGAGTGGATTGTCATTTCCTACATTGTGAGCCTGGCATTAGAGAAAATACGAGAGGTGATTACTCCAAAGGCTTGTCCCTGCCCCGCTAAGTACTGGTTCCAATTCAAGTTTTATTGCAAAAACATTTCATGCAAATGATAGGTACAAGGGCTCTTTTCTTGTGAGGTGTCATCATTCCACATTTATTCCATTCACTTGTTTTAGATGTGTACACCATCTCCTTCCAACTGAACTTGAACTTGTGAATAAAAACACAAGCTAAAATAAATGATATCCAATAATAAAAACAGGTCTGAATGCATACAAAAGCAACAGCAAATGCTGCCAGCTACTTGAGATAAACCAATTACTATACTGGATACACATTTAGCTTCATTTTCTATCATCTTAAACTAAACATGGAAGGATGCAGGAGATGATATTTTTGTCATAATTTGAGACTTTGGATCACACTGTGAACTTGCATGGTGCAAGAATGTATAAAAGCAGGGCCCTCAATGAGAGAGAGCAAGAAAAACAGGCCAGAGGAGGGAAAGGAGTCAAGAGAACTGTGGTTTCTGGTAGAATCTCTCCCCAGCTTAATCCTGCAACGGATCTGAGTAGAATCTGTTCCACCTTGAGAAAAGGGAGTGGAGTGTTGTATGCACAGCAGTCTGACTTTGGCACCCAACAAAGAGACGATTCCAATTGCCCAAGGACAAGCCTCCCAGAAGGGGGCAGGTATGGGCCTAACAGCAGCACCTGTACCAGATGGGATGATCACACCCACCTGGTGAAAAGCTCCAGGGGATCTGGGTAGGGCCCAGAGCATCTGTTGCAGAGGGAATGATATTTTCAACTAAATGTTAAAATAGAACAAATACGGTCTTACATGTGGATCTTACATCACAGAGGACTTAAAATGAAATGCTAAGAAGGCAACTTCTGCAGGTGGCACAGGAGATGTGGATGAGGTAATTTCTTTCTAATATCATCCACAGGTTTGAATTCACTATATTCATTCCAAAAGGGGAAGCTTGTATCCAAGCAAAACATGAACTTGAACTGAAGAAAGCATACAGCACAATTTCCTAACCTTTCTCCAAATAATACAGAACCAGTACTATTATTCTGTGATTATGATTGACCCTATCACTGGACTGTAAAAATATGACAGGTAACCTCATCCAGGTAGGGTGAGTTTGATGTCACAGGTCTGATGAGAGCCTGAGAAACCAAAAGAGTGCTGAATCCAAAACTGCACAATCAGTTTTCTACAACTACTCTTTCATTTCTAGCTGGGCTCCATTAAAATTTTATGTGTGCTACAACTAGGACTTTCCCAAGTGGCCTGCCTTAACCACCTCTAGGGCAATTGTGATCCTGCTGAGCACAAGCCAAGGACTAAGATATTTTATTCCAGGAGCCTGCCCTCCAGTTATAGGAAAGAGAGGCATCCATCAGCCAGTGCAAAAGGCTTGTTAGATTAGTGAATCCCTTCTGTGTTGGTGGATCAACAGCCATCACCCCATCCTAGGCCTGAGGCCCTGGAATCTACACACAATCTGCAGAACTAAAGGGGTACCCCAGCATGGCAGCCCTCCCGCTACTGCAGCATCACTGCGTGCCCATGCATGCTGCTTGCTAAATATTTTCCATTTTACTCTGTGGAAGTCTCCTTTTAATCAGTGGTGATTTTGAAAGGATAATATCTCAAATAGGGGAAAATCTGGTTCAAGTTTCCCCTGACTTCTCATATTTAAGTTGCAAAGGAATTTTGGCAAATCAACCATTTCCTAGCCTCATTCTGCCCATGTGGATCTCACCTCACACACACACACACACACACACACACCACCACCACCACCACCACCACCGTGTAACCACATAGGATTCATTTCTGCTCTAGACTTTTCCTCCTGTGTAAGTCTGGAATGTGGGCCAACAGGCATGTGTCCAATAATTAGAAAAGAAATCAAAAGGCAGCTGCTTTAATTACAGCCAGAAGGAGATAATTTGGAAGGCATTTCCTGAGAGTTTATGAAATCCTGAATCTATGAATACAGAGGATTCCGTGGAATTTCCCTTTCTAGATATCTGTCTGCCTGACAAGATTAGTGTTCTGAGGTCTTGAGCAGGAAAGAGACCGATGCCCTGGAATGTTCCACCAACCTTATCTTTCCAAGAGTCTAAAGAAGACACGGCTTCCAATAATGCACTCTTAGTTTATTGTTCTTTGGGGTTTGTTTTCAGATCCTCATGTCAGAACCAGGCAAACTCAGCCAGAAAATAAAAGTGTGGCTTCAGGAGTACTGGAACATCACCGATCTTGTGGCCATTTCCATGTTCATGATTGGAGCAATCCTTCGCCTACAGAACCAGCCGTACATGGGCTATGGTCGGGTCATCTACTGTGTGGACATCATCCTCTGGTACATCCGTGTCTTGGACATCTTTGGTGTCAACAAGTATCTGGGGCCCTACGTGATGATGATTGGAAAGATGGTTAGTAATGATTCCACATGAGTAACCAGGGATATTTTGGCTGTGGTTAGGACACCAGACCAGGCCTTGGGTGTGGCTTCCTTCAGTTTCTTCTGGACTTTCCTTTGCAGCTGGTTTCTTACAGGAAATATCCTTTGCTTTGAAATACACAATTCTCCTACATATTAATAACTTAATAAAATCCAGTGAAAAACGAGCTGAGGACCTACTGTATATACACACCTACATATATATGCATGCATCTCTCAACATATATCAAGCACTCAATGCATAGATCTTCTTTCATTCATATAATATTTAATTGAGTGACCAGTTACTTTCATTTTTTAAAAAATTACTTCTGACATGTTATTAATGATTGCATTTGACAGTAAAGATAAAAGAAAATATCCTCTTCTTTTATAAGAGTTTGCTTCACCTTCCCCAGGCATGAGAAGCCATCAGGTTTTGATGCAAACAGAATTCAGTAGCAAGATAGGTATCTCAAAATATTTACTCTACACCTTGATGACTGGAAATGTTTATAGCATTCTTTAGTACAGGAACCTGTATTTTATATTCTATCATGTTGCATCTACTTCAGAATCATTTTATGGCAAAAATCTGACAAACTCCTAATCTGTAGTAAAAGTCAGAGACAAGCTGGGCGCGGTGGTGCACGCCTGTAATCCCAGCACTTTGGGAGGCTGAGGCAGGAGGATCGCAAGTTCAAAGCCAGCCTCAGCAATGGCGAGGCACTTAGCAACTCAGTGAGACCCTGTCTCTAATAAAATACAAAAAAGGGCTGGGAATGTGGCCCAGTGGTCAAGTGCCCCTGAGTTCAATCCCCGGTACCAAAAAAAAAAAAAAAAAAAAAAAAAAAAAAAGTCAGAGACAAAAGGGACCCAGGGCCATTTCCTCTGTACTCCAGACCATCTCCAGCTCATGACCAGCATAGAGTAGACACATGTACTTCACATGATTAGGCCAAAACAGATTTATGGTGAAATTTACTCTGAACAACAAAATCATAGAATATAAAACTCAACATGAACCAGCTGGTTATCATTACATTACCTAAAAAGCCTCAGTGTTAGCACTAGTACCAGAAGAAAGAAGCCTTCTAAGTGTAGGAATAACTCTTTATAGGGGAAATGGCTTTTAGACAATTTTAGTAAGGGCCCTCATCCTCAGGGATGTTCAAAACTAGAATTTCTACCATTTTAGTATCCATAGTAAACAGAGAATTGTTCATTGTTACCACTCATTGTTTGTATGATGAGTGTTGGTGTATACTCTAAATTTGTTAATATTGATATTGGTGTATACTCTCAATTTATTTCTCAATTATCCTTTTACCTACTTATGTATATCTCCCTTTTACTCCTAATTTTCTCCCTTTTACTCCTTATTTTCTCTCACAAACTCCCACCTTTTCCCAATTCTTCACATTTGCAGTTGTAGTTACTATAAGAATATCTATTCATGGAAGTGTTAGTCATATTTCCATCACTATAATGAAATACAACCGATAAGTGAAAGGGAGTATTTTGGCTCATGGTCTGACAATTGATTGGCCCAGTTGCTTTGGGTCTGGGGCAAACACATGGTGGGGCAAACCCACATCACAAGCCAGGGGGCAAAAAAGAGAAAGGAAGGAGCCTGGGTCCCAATATCCCCTTCAAGGGCATGCCCCCAATGACCTAACTTCCTCCCACTAGGCCCCACCTCCTAAAAGATCCTCCATTTCCTAATAATGCCATACTGGGGATCAAGGTTTTATTTAATATGTGAGCCTTTGTGAGATATTCTGGATCCAAACTATATCAATGAGCAATAACAGAGGAAAGGTCAAACGGAATAGGAGCAGATAAAGATGTTAATATTCTGGAGGAAGGTATATACGTTGCATGGAATAGAACAAACAAGTAGCCCATGGTTGGGACGGAAAGAAGGGAAAGAGGCTTTTTCCATCCTATAAGCATTTGTTGAGTCTTTGGAGAGAGCAATTTAATGAACAAGTGTGAACTTGGCTCATGAGTCAAAGCAGTAATAAATCATACATTTTCCCTACTCAGATGATTGACATGCTCTACTTTGTGGTCATCATGCTGGTTGTGCTGATGAGTTTCGGAGTAGCCCGTCAAGCCATTTTGCACCCAGAAGAGAAACCTTCTTGGAAACTGGCTCGAAACATCTTCTACATGCCCTACTGGATGATCTACGGAGAGGTGTTTGCAGACCAGATAGACCGTAAGAATAGAATTCATAGTAAGATTCTCTTCCCTGCTTCTGAGGCAGATGATCAGATCCAAATTAATTGAAGAGCATGTATTAATTTGGAAATAAAGCATTTTTTCATTCTGCCATAGGTGTCAAATTATTTTATGAAAAAATAAGTATAGATTATGGAATATATATATTTTTGAGACCTAAATCATTTCTTTTATTCTAAAATCCATTCACTAGAATTCTGAAAGATTCTCACTTCCCTCAAGGGAAAGTCAGCCCTGAAAGACATCCTGTTACATGAATATAGTTCCAATGCCAATATCCCAGGTTCTCTTTCATCCTAATGTCTTTCCCCAAGGATAAAGCTGGTAGTTGTATTTCAGTAGAATGAACCTGAAATCATGTTAGGGTAACTGATGCCCCTCATCATTCTCTTCTTCCATCCATCAAAGCCCATTTTCTATATAGCTATCCATTTCTTCTTCGCTACTGGTCTTGTTCTTTTAACATTTTCATATATTTGTTTATTTTTAACTGACAATTTATTTTACATATTTATGGAGCACAGTGTGGTGATTCAATACATATATACAGGAGTGCTATTTTTTTATTGTCAACAATAACCTGGATGGTACCAGAGGAAATGAGTCACAATCCTTTATAGACTTCTGGGGAATATAGACCCCAGCACCTCTGCAGGCTGAGTTGGTAGGTCAGTGTCTCCTGAGTTGTAGGAATAAGAAGTTCAAATGTTCCTATACCAATTTCATTAGGACAGTTAAGTCTCCACCAGTGAACAAGGTGCTTCAGTCTTATTTTCATGTCAGTACAAATGTTTTCATCTGAATGTTGTATTTTACCATGAAGCAATACAATAGTATGTCTGCTGCTTTTGAAGTTATGCTATTTGTGAACAGAAGGTTTCAGATATCTGCCTCTTATGTGAAACACAGGGTTGTCCATGTATCTACTGCCACTATGTTAGACAGATAACAAACTTGACTCAGTACATTCTTTCTAGCTTGTATAACATAATTCTGAACACATCATTATTACAAGTATCACAAAATCAACTATTGGGTGTGTTTGTAGCTTGACAAACCAGAACATAAAAATCCAATTAGTTTTGAAATATTATTAGTATAAGTAAATGTGCATATTTCTCAAAACTTTCTGGACTCCAGACACAAGCCGTAATATTTTCATTGTTCAGTTTTTAAAATTAAATTGGGGAATGAGTGGAGATAAAGAAGTAAATTTAGAGCTATGTTATTTTCAGTAATACCATTAAATGTAGGTTTTCAATTCTTGATCCATTAATAATTCTGTATTTATTTGTGCTTATGAGGTGCTTGTATTGGAATATAGGAAATGCTTGATTGGTTGACCAGTAAGCTAAAATGATCATCTGCCAGTAACATTATGTCTTTTCATAGTATTTTTAAGCAGTGAGCTTTTGCTGTTGCATATGACATATGGTAAAATAAATATTCATGAAATATATTTTTAGAATTAGTAATGTACACAATTTTTCTAAACAAAGCAATTTCCAAGAGTAAATCTATAATTTCCAAGCTTGAAATATCTGCATTCCTCTATAGCAAAACAGTTCTTATGCTACTAAGTAATTTGCTTTACTTTTCTCTCAACTATTATCTTGTTTTCTTTCCTTCCCTCCTGTCACAACTAAAAAACAAAACAAACTCCTGCTTTCCAATCATTGTATAGTCTACGCCATGGAAATTAATCGTAAGTTTGCATGCAATTGATCATCTGAAATCATGAAATGTATTTATTAAACAGCTTTTTCATTACCTGATTAGTGATATTGTTATACTGTTTTCAAAGACATCTTTAGTTTTTTTTAAACTGTAAGTAAAAAATATACAAATTATAAATTCAACATTGGGATTATCCCGTTTTTCCCCTCTGGGAAAAAGATCTCCCATGATAAAGTTGGCCTTTCAAAAGAGCACAGAAAGAAAAGATTATTTTTCAAATGTGGTCCCAGAACAGTTGATTTGAGAGAGTAGTGGAATCCTTTCCCCACATTCTAGAATGAAATTATTTTCAAAGTTAATGTACAACTATAATTTTAAAAAATACCCAGAATACAACATAAATTAATGTCAAATAATTAGAAGACATGATAGCTTTCTAGTAGGTAACAATTTGGATGACATCATAAATATGGATTTGTCTGTTTATCATTTTTTTAAAATATTTATTTATTTACTTTAGTTGTACACAATTCAATGCATTTATGTTTTACGTGGTGCTAAGGATTGAACCCGGGCCGCGAACGTGTGAGGCGAGCGCTCTGCCGCTGAGCCACAACCCCAGCCCCTTGTCTGTTTATCATTAAGAACTTTGTGTATGAAGAACAATAAATGAATAGGAAAATGTTTATAAATATGACAAACTAAAATTGACTAGCTCTGTGTGCAGATATGCGTTTTCTTACCTTCTTTGTATGTTATTTTTTACTGGAAAATTATTGTACATGAAATAAGAAAAATCATATTAAAAAGGAAATAGATTATTTAATTGCATGTAATGCATATTTATTCCTTTCTTATTATATGTAAAAAGCAAGCACAAAAGCACAAACATTTCTTTCAGCTCCTTGTGGTGAAAACCTCTACGATGAGGATGGCAAGAGGCTCCCTCCCTGCATCCCAGGGGCCTGGCTCACACCTGCTCTCATGGCATGCTATCTACTGGTAGCCAACATCCTGCTGGTCAACCTGCTAATCGCTGTTTTCAAGTACGTGTTGTGGCTGATGACCATGCCCTTACATTTATTGCCTTTTAAATTCTTGGTTTAATCTCAGAAATCACCCATGTACCAAGTATTTGCAGAGAAGCTCACTAGGGCTTTCATATGGATAGAATGATTGCAGTCTTTTTGATTCAACTTTAATCAGTCTAATGTATTCATAAATCAAGAGTTGACACCTAAATACATTTAATTTTAATCTTGGTTAGTATTTTAACACTGTAGTATTTTAATCTAATCAAAATGTTTTCTTAGGCAAAAGTTTCCTGAGAGATTTGGTCAAGTTGTGCTTTTCATTCATGATAAAAGACATAGAAAGCAATATTAATTTCAGACACTGCTACAATTACTATATATATATATATACTTATTATTTACAGAATAAGTGGTCTATGAAAAATGGCTTAAATTATTGAATCAAGCTTCTTATAAAACTTGCCCATTTGGCATGATATGATGAATATGCTGACAAGGCTCAATAAGTGTTGAAAAAAATATTTTCACTTCTAAGATGAAAAATATGAGGGAAAAATACTTCATGGAAATTTAAATCTTATAACTAAACAGAAGAGAACCTAATGCCTGGCTTGAGAGATGAGAAAACTAAGATCACAGGACAGTAACTGGCTTTTCTAAAGACCCAGTATTAGAAGACCACATAATCCTGTGCTTATGGTCTCCCTTTGGAAGCTTAAACAAGATAATGTTTGTACTTACCTCACATCCAAAATAACATGCCTTCAATCAAATAATTTCAATAATTGATTCAGTTACCAACAAATAAAAGTAATCACTTAGTTGTTTGACAAAATTGAAAGTTTATATTTCTCAAAATTTCCTAGGCATAGACGATGGTGTGATTTATGCAGGAAAGCAGAGGGTAGCACTTTAATGCACTTAATTCTTTTTAAAAATATTTTATTTATTGGCTTTAGTTGTAACACAATGTGTTTATTTATACGTGATGCTGAGGGTCGAATCCAGGCCGTGCACGTGCTAGGCCAGTGCTCTACCACTGAGCCACAACCCCAGCCCCTACACTTAATTCTTAATTATCTATATGAGTAAAATATCATTGAGTGTAAATAATAGATAAACCAAACATTGATAAACATTGATAGATAAACC
Organism: Tamias sibiricus; assembly: GCA_025594165.1. Taxonomy (NCBI): domain Eukaryota; kingdom Metazoa; phylum Chordata; class Mammalia; order Rodentia; family Sciuridae; genus Tamias; species Tamias sibiricus. The sequence goes on from CM046659.1 coordinate 138,201,536, forward strand.
AAAAAATTGGGTAATCAAGGAATCAGTACCAACTGACACTAAAAGGCCATTTCATTGTGAATTTTAATTTCAATGTCAGTAACTGATTGCTTTGGGAAATCACAATAAAAAGTAATATAAGCAACTATAACATGTTTTCTTTTAAAAGCAATACCTTCTTTGAAGTAAAGTCAATATCCAACCAAGTGTGGAAGTTCCAGCGATATCAGCTGATTATGACATTTCATGACAGGCCTGTCCTGCCCCCTCCAATGATTATTTTAAGCCATATCTACATAATTATTATGCGTCTCAGTGGTCACTGCAGAAAAAAAAGAGAACGGGACCAGGAAGAACGGGACCGTGGTCTAAGTATGTTCAGGACTCTTCATTTCTATTTTGGGTTTATTTTTTAAAAACTGTTTCCGTTGGACACAGACATAGAAACTCTCACTAAACTATTTACATGTGTGAAAAACACAACAATCCAACTGCTGTGCTTTTCAGAATGCTTCTTGTTTTCTGTTGATTGTGTCTACTGTTGTTCATTTATTAGTAATTAATATTACTGAAAGCCTTCTCATGGAGATAAGAAGCTGAGAGTTTTTAAAAATATCTCTTCTATATACATTTTTACATGCATTCAATATTCCTTTCAAAATGTTTTAATTTGTTGCATCTAAAGAGGATGAGAAAATAATGCTATACACTTGACCCTATTCATAAAATACATGCCAAAGATTTACTGAGAAATATTACTTCTTTTCGCTTTCTTAATAGATGTAATCAGGGCTGTTTGTTCTCTCTCTCTCTCTCTCTCTCTCTCTCTCTCTCTCTCTCTCTCTTCCTTCCTTTCTTTCTTTTTTACTAAAAAGTTATCATTTTGCTCCCGTAGAAAGATGATTACTACACATGACAGCTCCACCCCCTTAGCTAATAAACCAATTGGAAGAGTCAGAGAACTACCTACACGGGAGCTTAATTAAAGTTGTGCTGTGAAATTCGCAATGATGCAACTAAAATGATTCTTCAGGGATCTGGCTTGGTTTTCACGTGGCTAACACCTCTCCCTTTATGCAGAGCTCTTCCTGAGCGAGGAGGAACTGAAGAGGCTGCACGAGTTCGAGGAGCAGTGCGTGCAGGAGCACTTCCAGGAGAAGGAGGATGAGCAACAATCGTCCAGCGATGAGCGCATCCGGGTCACCAGTGAGAGGTGCGCTCAGGTGGTCATGGGCCAAGGGTTTTCAGACTACGCCCCCCCTTCGAAGGAGGATGCTAAAGCTCATTTCAAGGGTCGCCCTGCATTTTCCTGTTGATTCAATTTGGGGTTTTAAAAAGTCCCCCTGGCACCCCAAAGTAGTGTGAAAGTTACCAGGTGATGACTGTGGATTGTACACAGAAATAAATGATAACATTTAGTGCAAATATTCAGGCCAAAAAAGCCCCTTCCCATGTGGGGGCATTTACCCATTTAAGTTAAAACAAAACAACAACAGAACACACACACACACACACACACACACACACACACAAACTTCTGCATTATTGGAGTGAACTATAAATTAGAAGAAGTCCTCTTTCACCCTGTACTTGTACAGGTTAACCTGTTCCTTTTGCCCAGCGTAGTCTCCCCCTAGGGATTGACCTCCTTATCCTGCCTGGCTGCCAACTGCTCTCCTTGAAACACCCTTCCTAACCTTGCAGGGCAGAGGTAAAGAATCCCCTCCTCTGTGCTCCCATGAGATTGGGACCTGGGTGGGATGAGGTAGGGAGTGGGTGTCAGTTCCCCAACCTCTAAATTAGAGTGGGATCTTCCACACAATTTTTTTCTTTATAATTTTTAAAAATTTGTTATAATTAATTATACATGATGGTAGAATGCATTTATGCATTTTTTCTCATTTTCTGATTGTGCATGGTGTAGAATCACATTGGTCATGCAGTCATATATGTACATAAGGTAATAATGTTTGTTTATTCTACTATTGTCTTTCCCCATATCCACCACACACCCCCCCCCTTTCACTCTCCTCTACCTAATCTAAAGGACCTCCACCCACTTATTGGGAATTAGCATCCGCATATCAGAGAAAATGGTCAGCCTTTGTTTTTTTGGGAATGGCTTATTTCACTTAGCATGATATTCTCCAACTCCATCCATTTACTGGCAAATGCCATAATTTCATTCTTCTTTAAAGCTGAGTAATATTTCATTGAATGAATGAATGATACACACACACACACATATATATATATAATTTTCTTTATATGTTCATCTATTGAAGGGCACCTAGGTTGGTTCCATAGTTTAGCTATTATGAAACGAGCTGCTATAAACATTTATGTAGCCGAGTCACTGTAAAAGGCTGCTTTTAAGTCCTTTGGGTATAAACCAAGGAGTGGGATAGCTGGGTCAAATGGTGGTTCCATTCCAAGTTTTCTGAGGAATAAGGATATCACCTTCCATAGTAGTTGCACCAATTTGCAGTTCCACCAGCAATGTTTGAGTATACCTTTTCCCCACATCCTTCCAACATTTATTGTTGCCTATATTCTTGATGATTGTCATTCTGACTGGAGTGAGATGAAATCTTAGTTTTGATTTGCATTTCTCTAATTGCTAGAGATATTGAACATTATTTCATATATTTGTTAATTGATTTTCTCTCTTTTTCTGTGAAGTGTCTAATTCTCTCTTCTTCTGTGAAGTTCCTTAGCCCATTTATTGACTGGGTTATTTGTTTTTCTGATGTTTTTTGAGTTTTTTATATAGCCTAGAGATTAATGCTCTATCTGATGTGCATGTGGTAAAGATTTCTTCCCACTGTGTAGGCTCTCTCTTTACATTATTGATTGTTTCTTTTGCTGAGAAGAAGCTTTTTAATTTGAATCCATCCCATTTACTTATTCTTGATTTTACTTCTTGCACTTTAGGGATCTTGTTAAGGAAGTCAGATCCTAGGCCAATGGTAAAGATTTGGGCCTACTTTTTCTTCTAGTAGGTGTAGGGTCTCTGTTCTAGTGCCTAAGTCTTCCATCCATTTTGAGTTGTTTTGTTCTGGGTGAGATATAGAGGATTAATTTCATTTTGTTACATGTGGCTTTCCATTTTTCCCAGCACTATTTGTTGAATAGGCTATCTTTTCTCCAGTGAATGCTTTTGGCACCTTTGCCTAGTATGAGATAACTGTATGTGTGTGGGTTTGTCTCTGTGTCTTCAATTCTGTACCATTAGTCTACCTGTCTGTTTTAGTGCCAATACCATACTGTTTTTGTTACTATAGCTCTGTAGTATAGTTTAAGGTCTGGTATTGTGATGTCTCCTGCTTCACTTTTCTTGATAAGGATTTCTTTGGCTATTCTGGGTCTCTTATTTTTCCAAATGAATTTCATGATTGTTTCTTTTTTTTTTTTTTCTAGTTCTATGAAGAATGTCATTGGGATTTTAACAGGAATTGCATTAAATCTGTAGAGCGCTTTTGGTAGTATGGCCATTTTGACAATATTAATTCTGCCTATACAGAAGCATGGGAGATCTTTCCATCTTCTAAGGTCTTCTTGGATTTCTTTCTTTAGTGTTCTGTAGTTTTCATTGTAGAGGTCTTTCACCTCTTTTGTTAGATTAATTCCAAAGTATACATCCTCAGTACCCAGCAGAATCATCATAATCCACGCAATGGTGCTTAATCATGCCAAAAGAATGAATTCATGAGTGTGTAAATCCATGAATGGGTAAATGAAGGCTGATCCTGAAGGGACAGAGTGACATTTTTCTGATCTTGATGATATTGCCTTACCCTAAATTGGGAAAGAGCAACCAGCAAAGTTTAGACAATAAATCCTTATTAAGTTTTTTCAAAATCATAATTTTTTAGACTATTTACCACTTAATAAAAGCAATATAAGTTTGTTAATATCTTCATAATTGATAACACATAGTTCCAATGAGTTTAACTCACAATATGGGTGTAATGAGCATGGAAAAGGAGACATGACCAAGGGGATTCTGGCTCATTCTTGTTTTTGTTGTTGTTTTTTGTTGTTGTTGTTGTTGTTGTTGTTTGGTTGGTTGGTTTGTTGTTGGTTTTTTTTTTTTTTTGGTTTTTTTTTTTTTTTTGAGTACTCAAAATTAAAGTGCCCTGATACAAATGGATATGTATATTAAAAAACAAAATCATGGAAGAACTTCAAATAGATATTTCAGCAAACAAGTACCAATCAAGAGACCCAACATTTACATCAGAATTCAAAGATATACCTTAAAGTCCCCCTAATATATGCCCAGGCAATTGACTATGCCCTAACCCACTGGAGGGGCGATGGCCCTGACAGCTGACTCCTCTCCTCTCCTAGTCCCAGTCACCTTGTAAGCCAACCAAACCCAACCAGCCAAACTCAAGGATTACCTACATCAACTGTTGGCCTTAGTAAGGTACATTATCAATAAAACTTTGAAACATTTATTTGGTATTTTAACAATAATTGCTAAACTTTCAATATATAAAAATTATTTCTATATAAAACAAGTTATCCCTTGTAGATAATCTAAAATTTCCACTTTTTAGTTAGATATTAACTTGAATTTAGTCATAGACAATCATTTGCAATGGAAATTGTGTTTTGTTTTTCTCTACCTCTCCACCTTCTCCCTTCCCACGGCATTGTTTGGATTTTTACCATTCTTGGACTAAGGTTTCAAGAATGTGGTTATCAGATCACTACCAAATTGCATTTTTCTCTTGGGGCTCTTTGCATACGTAATAGAAATGAAAAAAAAAATAATACTTCCTGTTTCCCTTGGCTGAGGTCCCCAAAAGTGATGGGAACACATTCCTGCCCCTCCATTTCCCTTTATTGACCTTGTCTAGGCTGACTCACAGGTGAATGCCTGAGACAAAAAGAAGTTTGGGGAGAAGGAAGCTTTTCTTCCCTCTAACCAGGCCAGCCGGGGAGCAAGGGATAAGGTGGAAGAATGGAAAGAAAATTAGTTATTTGTACCTAACTCTCAGCACCTATGATTACTTTTAATATCAATCTCTGAGTATAGCAGATACTTTTTTTTTTTTTTTTTTTTTTTTTTGGTACCGGGCATTGAACTCAGGGGCACTCAACCACTGGGCGACATCCCCAGCCCTTTTTTGTATTTTATTAGAGACAGGGTCTCACTGAGTTGCTAAGTGCCTCGGCATTGCTGAGGCTGGCTTTGAACTCGTGATCCTCCTGCCTCAGACTCCTAAGTGCTGGGATTACAGGTGTGCACCACCCCACCTGGCTGATAGCAGATTCTTATTCTGCCAAAATCTTCTGTTAGGTTGTTTTTGGTGAGATTTGTGTATGAATCTGGGTTAAGGTCTCATACTTGCTGAAGGCTTGATCAGCAATGTGTGGCTTCAAAATATTTTTATTTGATATCCTCTTCCCATGTGGATAGGAAAAGAAGGTAGGTGCTAGCAGAAGAAACCCTAACAAGAAAACAAGCTAGTGACTAGAAGAGGAATGGAAACAGGGATCAGTCTTGGGAGGTGGATGTTGTCTCAGATGTAGAGAAGGTCGTTATAGAAAAACAAATATGCAGTGATAGGAAAGTCATTTGGGGTTGATCCCAGCTGAATGTCATCATCTTATAAATTAATAGGGGTAAAAGATGTTTGAATGAAGGGAAAGGAGTGGAATTAATGGAGTGAATGACAATCTTGTTCCTCACCTGATTTTGAGAGCCAATTCAGAGAAAGATGCAGACATCAGGCAGATACAGATAAAATATCCACTTTATTAGTAATAAAAGTTGTACTGGAGGGTGTGACTGACTTCTTGCCAAGAACACATTCAGAATTGAACATGCCCACTCAGTTGGAGGCTGCAGGGGCCACTGCAGCCTCCTGCTAACAGGAAAAGTCAGCCTCCCCACTAAGCTTAACATAGGACCAAGCCAAAGTGAGAACCAAGTTCCTAGCAGGCAAAGATAGAAATGAAAACATGCTGGTGGCCTGATTCCCAAACTCCAACCACAAAAGCAGTCCTCCTCAAAAAGAAAGAAACTGTTGGAGAGAGGTCAGGAGCATTAATCTAATGGGAAGTCTGGGTACAAAGAAAGAAAAAAAATGAGAATGAGGAAAAAGTACCCCCAACCCAATCAAGATTATGGTCATGAAGTCAATAAAATTTCAAGTCAAATGAGTTTATTTTTAGGGGAAATATACTAGGAATGAAGATTGCTTGTCAGGAATACTGAAGATCCAACTGAAATTGAATAGCATGGCTTTGGATTGGGTCAGGTCATTATGGCTCCCTTGACTTTCATCAGTTACACTTAATAGTCCAAAGGTAAAGATGCAAAAAATAAAAACACATAGATCAGAGAGGTTGAAGGGCGGTCTGCGTTCCTCCAGGCACCATTTTTCCTTGCCCAACCCTGGAGTCCTGGTAATGATAGAAGAAGAGTTTGGGATAGGCATTGTTGTGTTAGAGGTAAGGGAGAGAGAACCTGAGATATTAATAAGGCTCCATTGGTGGCCAACCACAGAGTCTGACCCGAATAGAAAGTGAAGCATTACTGGAAAAGAATGATGATTTAGACCACTTGAATTCTAGAAACCCAGGAGGTCTGAGGTATAACCATGTGAGTGTATGTAAACAACATAGAGCTAGAATCCCATAAAGCTTGATGTCCTTTTAATAACTATTCAGTGCATTGTTTATTCCAAAGACTGAGAAAGCCAGAAGATTTAAGACTCGAGTCTTGTTCTTTTATTAGTAGTCTTCATTCAGTCTTTCATATATAAAAACTCTGCAAGTCAGCACAAGATTCTATCCTGGGTGTTCTCCCTGTAATTACTAAATTTAAAAGACAGTCCTATATAAGGAAATAGATGGAAATTAAAATAGCTGAATGTAAAATTTAGAGTGGTTTAGACAATGTTATGATCTATAGATCTGGAACAAAATTACAGAGTAGGAACAGTCTTAGAACTCAAGGGTAAAACATGGATTTCTTCAAGTATGAACTGGACCTAACGCTACTAGCATCATGTTTTTCATATGAACATTTAACTCTGTCATTAAGGAAATGTTCCATATAATTTATGAGATGCCTCATGTAGGCGAAGGGTGATTGTTTTACATGAAAAGATGACTGCACATAAAATAAGTTTTAATAACTGGCTTACTACAGAACTCCAATGTCTCAAGTCCTATCCTTTGGAAAAACACACAAGGATTCTTACCACGAGAACATGAATTGGGACCCTATGTTAAATAGATTAGAGTTTATTCAGTGTCCAATAAAATTATGCCATGCACACATAGTCTTTTGGAAGTTACTACAAAAGTTCCACATACACATAAGCTCCATATTGTTGCATGTATTAGTATTTCAACAAAATAGAAAATATTATCTAAAATTATTTTACCAAAAATGTGTTTTAATTCAACTACTTTAATGGTTAGTGGTATCACACTCAAAATCAAGTAACTTTAGTAATAGATACGCCAAGATATAGAGAAGATTTGCAAAGATACCTTATTTCATACAATGTTGTACTTTAGCACTTATATAGCATTTACAGTTCATGGAATACTTTCTGAGTACAATTCCCTTTAATTCTAACAACACCATCATGCTACAAGTATTATTGTTGTTTTATAATGGACTCACAGTGACAGATGCCTGATAAAGAGAAGTTGGAAGGGCAACTTCCTCCCCACTTTGAATATGAGTACATCTCAAAATAAACCCTGAGGTTGACAACATCTTAATCAAAAACAACCTTGGTGTTTTTCTGAAAATCAAGCTAAACAGTCAAAAAGAGGATATGCAATGCCAGTTGTCAATCTAGTACCGTTATATTGCACTTTCTAACTTTAAAAAATAAGTATATACACATATGAACATACACACACACACACACACACACACACACACACACACACACACACCAGATTTTGAAACAAATTAAGGTAGTAGGTGCACATTTTTAACAGAGGAGCCTAAAGATCAATCTATACTAATCTCTGAAACAAACAAAAAGGAATCTGAAGGGAGTAGGGAACACAGCGATTATTGATCAAGACCAATTAAACAAATTAGGTTCTGGGCTCCTCAGTGACTTTAATAGGAACACGCATGAATCAGTGAAGGGCAGGGCAAATAGTGTCGTATATCAAGTGGTAGTTAAAATTCTATTCAAAGGCAAGAGAATGATTAATTGGGGCCCAGCTTATAGATTTCATTTGTTTATATTTCTTTTCATATAAGAATGGAGAAGGCTAGCACCCAGGAATTGTTCTGCAGGCCTGCCAGTTGAGAAAACATGTGGTGGTTAGAAAAATCGCTTCCGTGCCCTTTTTGAAAGTGTTCTTAAATGGAATGATTGTTACTGTTAAGTGCTACCATAACGCGCAAAACAAAAACCTGGTGCAGGTACATTATATAATCTACAAGCAAATCCAAATAGAAAAATAGTTAGGGAAGTCAAGAACTCAAATTGGAGGGAAATGGCAAATAGATCTGATAAGAAATCAGTTGGTAAGAAAGAACACTTTGCATCACAGAAGTATCTATCATCCCAAGAAATAGTTCCTTTGAGTTAATACTAGTCATGTAGGGAAAAAAATTATACATGATTAAACCAAATGATTTGAAATATAAGAGAGAGTATTTATGCATTTTTAAATAAATATTATTTTGAAAACTTTTCAAAACCATACAATAAACAACACAGTCATGTTAATCTAATTAAATAATATCTAAATCCAGGATAACAACACACATTTGCATGCAATGGTTAGGTCCTTGGCAGCACCCAGACAACTTTTATTTATCTGGTGCTTCTACAAACATCATAGATAGCTGCAAGTTCTCAAACCAGGGACACCATATGCGTGTTTGAGATCCTCAAGTTCTAAGAGAATTTCATTTTTTTTCACTTTGATGATGATGGCATATTTGTGAAGGATGTTGGAGCAAATTTAAGGATAAAGGACCAGACAAGGCAGAAAGGGAGACAAGGAAGGTGAGTTCTGCAGTTAACTTGATGTTATTGTAAAGTATAATGGCTGAAGTGGAAAATTCTCTGTTGAAGATCAATAGCAGATTTGAGCAGGCAGAATAAAAAATCAACAAATTCAAAGATAAGTCACTTAAAGAATATAAAAATTATGATGTAATTATATGCTGTCTACAGTAATTCACTCCAAATAGTTTGGAAGTAAAAGGAAGAAAAATTATTCAATGGAAACAGTAACCAAAAAAGAGTTGGAGTGACTATATTAATATCCAAAGGTAGCCTCTAAGATGAATATTGTTACTAGAGATAAAGAAATGCATTATATAATGATAAAACAGTCTCTCCAGAATGTAAGCATATGTGCACCTGATAGCAAAGACTTATAATATGTGGATTAAAAATTGACAGAACTGAAGGGAGAAGTAGACAGTTCTACAATAACAGTTGGAAACTCCACTACTCCACTTTTGTCAGTGACAAAACCAGACAGAAGATCATCAAGGAAACAGAAGACTTGAACACTTCTTTGGCCAACTTAACCTAGCAGACACCAATAGGAGATTTCACTCAACAACAGCAGAACACATATTCTTCTCAAGAACACATGCAACATTTTCCAAAATAAACCATGTGATAGGCCATGAAACAAGTCTCAATAAGTTTTAAAGCATTTTTTTAAAAAAAAATTATTTATTTGCTTTATTTGTACACAATGCATTTTATTTTTACTTAGTGCTGAGGATCAAACCCGGGCCGCGCATGTGCTAGGCGAGGGCTCTACCGCTGAGCTACAACCCCAGCCCCAAGTTTTAAAACATTTGAAGTTGTATATTTTCCAACTGCAATTAAATTAAATGATAATAACAAAATGAATACGAAAATTCATGAATATATGACAATTAAACAACACACTCTCAAATAATAAGTGGATTAAAGGAGAAATCACAAGAGAGAAAACACCTCAAGGTGGGTGAAAAAAAATGAAAGTACAATATACAAAAACTTTTGGGATGCAGGAAAAGAAGTACTCAGAAGGATATTTATAATTGTAAAAACCTGCATTCAAAAATAAGAAATATTCACAAAATCATTAGAATTGAACTAATGAATGAATCACTACCAAGGTTCAAGACTCACCACTGGAGCCAAGTGCGGTGGCATTGCCTGTAATACCAGCACTTGGGAGGAAAAGATAAGAAGTAGAACCAAGGAAGAATTTAAAAAATATAGATACAATACCTTTATTTCATCTATTTATTTTTATGTGGTGCTGAGGATTGAACCCAGGACCTCACATGTGCTAGGCAAGTACTCTACCACTGAGCTACTCCAGTCCCCCAAATAAAAGTTTAGAACTTAAAAATTCACTGGATAAACTCAATAGCAAAACAAAGATGACAGAAGAGTTAGTAAAATTGAAGATATTTCAATATAAATTAACTAATTTGAACAATAGAAAGTAAATAGACTTGGTGGCGGGGTCAGCCTCGAGGAACTGAAAGACAATAAAAAAAGATATAAGATTTTTGTCATAAGAATCCCAGTAGGAAAAAGAGTGTGGTGAAGAAAAACTATTTGAAGAAATAACTGAAAACTTCCCAAGTTTGGTTGAAAAACATAAACTTATAGATTAAAGAAATTTAGACAACACTAAACAGAATTACATCAGAGATATTCACACCCACATCTTAGAAACTTCTGGGAACTAAAGACAAAGAAAAAAGTAGACAACAGCTCAAGAAAAATGACCCTTTACTTCAGGGGAATGGTGATCTGAATGACAGCAGATTTCTCATCAGAAACCATGGAGGCCCAGGAAAAAGTGGCACCATGTAAAGTGCTGAAAGAAGAGAACTGTCAACCCAGAATTCCATGCCTAACAAAACTAACCTTTAGGGATGAAGATAAAATAAAGACATTCTTTTTTTTGGCAGGGGGAAGGGAGTACCGGGGATTGAACTCAGGAGCATTTAACCCCTGAGCCACATACCCAGAACTATTTTGTATTTTATTTAGAGACAGGGTCTCCCTGAGTTGCTTTGCACCCCACTTTTGCTGAGGCTGGCTTTGAACTTGTGATTCTCCTGCCTCAGCCTCCTAAGTCACTGGGATTACAGACATATGTCACCGTGTCTGTCTAAATAAAGACATTTTTAAACAAAGAATTCACTGCTTGCAGAGCAGGTCTAAAAGAAGTACCATAGGAAATTCTGCAGACAAAAGGAAATATCAGCAGTAAATATGAAATATTAGGAACAACAAGGAAGAACATTCAAAATAATAAATATATTGGCAAATATAAAGAAGAATCTTCTATTAAGATCTTTAAAGTATATTTGGTAGTCAAAAAACAAAAATGGTGCCAGGTAAAGATAAAAATTGGGCACACACCTGCAATCCAATGACTTGGGAAGCTGAGTCAGGAAGATCACATACAAGCTCGATGGCAGCTTCAGCAACTTAACAAGATTCTGTCTCAAAATCAAACAGAAAGGGCTGGGAGTGTGGCTCAATAGTAAAGACTCTCAGGGTTCAACCCCCAGTAACTTCGAAAATTAAAAAAAAAAAGGAAAACTGTCATATTGTTTGATGGGGTTGATGATATATGTAGATGTATTATATGACTACTTAAACATAACATGGTATGACAAAGAGAACTTTATAGGCATAATGTTTTTACATTCAAATTGAAGTGGTAAAATATTGAGGCTAAGTAAACTTTGAAATGTTACTACCTATTTTGTAAACCTTAGAACAACTACTGTAAAATCTATTGTAAATGATATAATCATGTCCCAACTATATTCTGAAACCAGCATTATCCTGATATCAAAACCAGATAAAGATGGTTGAAAAAAGAAAATGTAGTTTTCATCATCATAAGCATAAATACAAAACTTCATAATAAAATACTAGCAAGTTGGTTTTAGCTATAATAAGGTAATTTATTGCAGGAGTGAGGGATTAGGTCAATATTTAAAAATAATTGATGTAATCCACCATGTTAACAATTTAAAGGAAACCCCCCACATGATTATATCAATTATCAATTGGTACAGAAAAAGTATTTGATAAAATTCAACATTCATGCATTCATGATAATAAAAATAAAATTTAAAAAACCTCAGAAAAGTGATAGAAGGTGAAAAATAGAATTTACAGGAAAAAAAACTACAGCTAATATGAAAAACTAAATAATTATTTCTTGAAATTGGGAATAGGAAAGGATAGCCACTCTTAGCCACTGTTATTTAACAATGTGTTGGAAGTCTTGACCAGTGCAATAAGGCAAGAAAAAGAAATAACAGACATACATCTTCAAAAGGAAGAATTAAAGCTTTCCCACTTATAAATGACATAGCTGTCTATGTAAGAAAATTACATAAACTCTTTTTTTTTTTTTTTTTTTGGTATCGGGGATTGAACTCAGGGGCACTTGACCACTGGGCCGCATCCCCAGCCCCCCCTTTTTTTTTTTTTTTGTATTTTATTAGAAGCAGGGTCTCACTGAGTTACTAAGTGCCTCGCCATTGCTGAGGCTGGCTTTGAACTCGCAATCCTCCTGCCTCAGCCTCCCAAAGTGCTGGGATTACAGGCGTGCGCCACTGCGCCCGGCTACATAAACTCTTAAATAATGAAATGGAACAAATATAAAATGTCCTAAAAGTAATAAGTAAATTTATCAAGACTACCAAATATAAGAACAACACAAAAAATCAGTTGTATTTCTATATACTAGCATAATTGGACTTTAAAAATTTTTAAACAACACTGAGAGCTCAACAAGAGTTCAACAAGAGCTCTGACAAAATGAAATGCTCAGGTATATATCTCATAAGACAAGAATGTAATCCAAATGCAAAATACTTAAAACACTATTGAAAGAAAATAAAAAATGATTTAAATGAATAAGGAAATGTATCATATTCATGTATCAAAAAACTCAGTATAGTACAGATGTCAGTTCTCCCTTAATTGATATACAGATTTAATACAATATATAGAAAAATTTCAGCAGGATATTATGTAGTTATGGGTCAGAAGTTTTTAAAAATTAAATGGAGACTGGGCATGCTGGTTTGAGGGGGGACTGAGGCAGGAGGATCATGAGTTCAAGGCCTGACTCTGCAACTTAGCAAAGCTCTAAGCAACTTAGTGAGACTCTGTCTCTAAATTTTAAAAATTTAAAAAGGGCTGGGGATATGGCTCAGTGGTCCCTGGGTTTAATTCCCAGTAACCCCTGACCAAAAAAAAAAAAAGAAAAAAAAAATTTAAGTGGAAAGACAAAGGAGCTAGACTATCTAATACAATTTTAAGAGGAATAACATTAGAAGAATCACTCTACCCAGTTTTAAGACTTACTATAAAGTTATTGTATTAAAGATGTGTGGTGTTGGTGAAAGTTTCACACATATAAATGAAGCAGGATAAAAAGTGCAGTAGTAGATTCACTGAAATAAAGCCAATGGATTCCCATCCTCCCCTAAAGTTGCAAAAGTAATTCAATAAAAAATAGTCTTGTCAAAAATAGTGTTTGACACTGTCATTAAAAAAAAATGGATCTCAACAAAAATTAAGTAGAAATGTAGAAAAATTAAGTAAAAATGAATCATGGACCCAAATATAAAACACAAACTAAGGCCATTAATTATAAAGTTAAACATAAACTTTCCAGATGAACCAGCAATGGAATAGCACCTAGATATTTACCCTAGAGAAATTAAATTTATGTCCACACAAACCCTATGCACAAATGTTCCTAGCAGCTCTTTTCATACTTGCCCCCCAATGGAAACAACTAAAATATTCTTCAAAAGGTACTGAGGCATTTGCATGTAAATGGATGGAGTTGGAGATACCATGCTAAGAGAAATAAGCCAATCTCAAACAACAAAAGGCCAAATGTTTTCTCTGATATGTGGATGTTGATTCATAATGGGGCAGGGCAGGGGAAGAATGGAGGAACTCTGGAATGGGCAGAGGTACGTGAGGGGAAGGGAGGGGGCATGGGGATAGGAAAGATGGTGAAATGAGACAGACATGATTATCCTAGGTACATGTATGATTGCATAAATGATGTGACTCTACATCATGTACAACCAGAGAAATTCATATATAACCAATTAGAACAAATTAAAAAGAGGTACTATGGGTACATTCAAATTAGAAATACATCTTTAGGAGGAAATTCGTTTTATTTTTCTTACTTTTTATTGGAATATTATAATTATAAATAGTAATGGTATTTGTTGTTACAGTTTCAAACACATACAAAATATAACAATATAATTTGGTCAGTTTCATTCCCCAGGACCTCTTCTTTCTAAAAATGAACTTTAATTAAAGGGAAAGACAAGCAAATCACTTGGACTTAGAATATTTTGAATATTTCCCTCTGTGCTGAAAGGAAAGCTGAATTGAGATTTAGAAAGCTAAACAAATAACATGTTTGCTGATTAATCATATCTCACTATGAGTTCTGTCATAAATGATGGTTTCCCTTATGTTTTCCTGCTATTCAATATGTAAACAGACATAGGACTTTTGTCAAGGTGGTTGCTAGATAGTCTGTCTTTTCCCATGTGAAATGGAAACCACTTTTTTTTTTTTTTTTTTTTTTTAAGGTTTCCAAAACATCTTTTAGTAATTGTGGGAAGTCTCAAAACATGGCTAGGAATGAAGATAGTTCATCATTTGTCCTTTTTTTGTTAATAATTTCAAACATAAGTGAACGTGAACTCCTTTTTTCTTTCTCCTTTTACACATGCTATAAAAACAGCCAGGTGGTGGCATGTACCTGTAGTCCCACGTATGTAAGAGCTGTGGTAGGAAGACAACCTAAGCCCAGGAATTTGAGACCAGCTTGGGCAACATAGCAAGACTTCATTTTGAAACAAAAGCCTCACTACAACCTCCCTTGATTTGGCATAACTGTTTAAAATGTGCCATCTCCATGCTATTTGCAAGCTTGTAACAAGCATCTGATGATTTTTCTTAACCAAAAGACACTTCTAAAAGCATTGTTTCTCCCAGCTACAATGAAGGGAGTGGCAGTAGGAATGGAAGACTGAGCCGTCAAAAAAAGACTTTTCCCACAGGGTTTGGTAACTAATTCAAGGCTGGAGGGAGCAAAGGATAGAGAGCTGAAGGGAGAGAGAAAGAATAAGGGAAACCAAAGGATACTAAGACTTTGAGGTTTCTATTTTATTTCTGGATGTTTGGCAATGCTGTTATCTGAATTAGGCAATACAGAAAAAAAAAATAAGGAGAGAATTATAAAGATTTGAAAGGAAAGATGCTTATCTTTATTTTGGCAGTTTGCATAGCTGCATTATCTCTGACTCTAGTATTTGTTAAAGGCATGCAAATTTGACTGTTAAGAGGCAAAGTGGCTTTAATATAAAAGGAATCCTGTGTAATAGACATGAAGGAAGCAAGGAGCCATTGCACTTAACAGAGAACACCAAGTCTACTCAGAAGTGATGGAAAGGGCAACAGTAAGTAGTTCTTCTGTGGGCCCCTGAAATGCAAAATGAGAGAGAACTCTTAAAACCTACAGGTCTATTTAAAAGAAGGAAATCAGGACTTTTCATCCAGGGCGAATTTTTGGTGCTCCCTGGTGGCAAACTTCCAGGAAGCCATACCCTTCCTGGCTCAAATGATGTGGTTTCCGAAGGGGCATATAAATAGTTTTCTCCCCAAGAAAAGAGTTAAGAATAGAAGCTTGAGCCCTGCCACATATCAGAGTGCAGCTGTCAATGTAGCCAATAGAAGAGCAGCATTAGCAAAAGAGACAATGTAACTGCAGAAGCAGCAGGGTGTATGTGGTGCCCAGATGGAGTCAGGCACAGAGCAGAACTTTTCAGTGCAAGGAAGAGCAGCAGGCACTGTCCAAAAGATAAGGGGGGTCCATGGTGACATGGTAAAAAGAAAGCAAGCGGAACAAGTAAGGCATTTATAAGGGTATGTAGTAAGGGTAGCAGAGTCCTTCTGAAAATAAACTGCAATGCAAGCCAAGTGACTATAGAGATTGTCTTTTTTTTTTTTTTTTTTTTTTTTTTTTGTATGAGGAATTGAACCCAGGGCCACCTACCATGGAGCCACATTCCCGGTCCTTTTTAATTTGTTTTTGTTTTTGTTTTCAGAAAGGGTCTTGCTAAGTTGCTTAGGGTCTCCATAAGTTGCTGAGGCTAGCTTTCAACTTGAAATCCTCCTTGTCACTGGAATTACAGGCATGTACCATTGTGCCCAGTGAGATTGTCCATTTTTAAGAAAGGTGTGAGAAAATATCAAAGCATGATGGAATCAGATCAAGTTGTTGGCCTTCACACAGGGAAAAGTCTGCTGGAACAGACCACCACACTGTTCAACTGGGAGCCAGGACTCTCATGCCCATCAACTTATTTGTTAAGTTGTTGGGTTTGTTTGTTTTTTGGTAGTGAGGATTGAACCCAGGGGCCCTCTACCACTGAGCTATATACCCAGCTTTTTTTATTTTTTATTTTGAGCCTGAATCTTGCTAAGTTGCTTAGGGCCTCCCTAATTTCCTGAGGCTGGCCTCAAACTTGGAATCCTCCTGCCTCAGCTTTCTGAATCACTACAATTACAGATGCGCACCACTGCAGCTGGCTACAAATTTAACTTTTAGAAGGCAGGTTTAAATCCTGCCCATGTCACTATCTCTTAAGAGTTAAACTTCATGACTGTTTGAAAGAAATTGTACTGTACATGTTGAAATATAAAACAAAGTCCATTTCAATGGATTTTAGTCCAGACAACATTTATAGTTTTGTAGGCTGTTGCCTGATCTTCTAGGTGTTTATTTAAAAAAAAAAAAAAAACTTTATTTATTTATTTATCTATTTATTTATTTTATTTTTATGTGGTGCTGAGGAATGAACCCAGCACCTCCCACATGCTAGGTGAATGCTCTACCACTGAGCCACAACCCCAGCCCCTTCTAGGCATTTTTTAAAATTACTTAGCACTAGGAATTTATAACCTGCCAAGATCTTTTCTTGTGTAACCTCCTTACAGGAAAATTAGGTAAAAATAGTAATTTTTTAAATTACTGGCATTCTTCAGACAATTAAATGATCTATTGTCATTCAAGCATATCATCTGATAATCCCAAACTTAATTATTAACAACTCTTTTTCTGAATCCCTTGAACTTGAATAAGGACTTTATTTTAACCATTTTTTGCTGATGGTTATAGTTAAAATTTCAGAGACTAAGTGCTATCACAATTGATCCTCCATATCCATGGGTTCTGCATCCCTGGATTCAACAAACCTCAGGTTGAAAACACATTAAAAAATTATATCTGTATTAAACATGTACACTTCTTTTCTTGTCATTATTCCCTAAATAATTCAGTCTAGCAACTATTATGGCATTTACATTGCATTAGGTTCTGTAAGTCATCTAGAGATGATTTAAAGTGCATAGGAGGATGTTGTGTAGATTGTATGCGAATACTATATATAGCATTGGATATGTAGGACTTGAGTATTGATGAATTTTGGTATTTGTGAATGTACCAGGACCAATCTCTTACAGAAACTGAGGTACAACTAAATCTTTCTTTATTACTAGAGGCAGTGTGATATACCAGCTAAGGTAAAATGACTGGAGCAAATGCAGGAGCTAAATTGTACTCAAATCCAGCTGTACCACTGATTAGCTGTGTGCCCTAGGGCAAATTACTCACACTTCCCATGACTTAATTTCCTCGTGGAGATAATAATAATAGTGTCTAACTCATAGAGTGGTTGTGAGGATTAAGGAAGCCTAGAATAGCACCTGAGCAAGTACTTGTTTGTGAATATGTAAATAGTTGGCAGAATTACTGACATGTAGTAAGCTATCTATGTGTTAACTGTTATTTCCATTATTTCCTGATTCTCCTCACAGACATTTGAGTAGTTATATTAGGGATATGCAAAGATGGCCACCATGATTCTCAAATGCCCAAAAGATCATATAGCAATGATGTCATCCTTTTATTTTTTATTATTCAGTTAATCTTGGTTTAATGAATCTATCCCTTTTGTATTCATCAGAGTTGAAAGCATGTCAATGAGGCTGGAAGAAATCAATGAACGAGAAAATTTTATGAAAACTTCCCTACAGACTGTTGAGCTTCGACTTTCTCAACTTGAAGAATTATCTAGCAGAATGGTGAATGCTCTTGAAAATCTTGCAGGAATTGACAAGTCTGATCTAGTACAGACGCGGTCCCGAGCTTCATCAGAATGTGATGCAGCTTATCTTCTACGGCAAAGCAGCATCAACAGTGCCGATGGCTACAGCATGTATCGGTATCACTTTAATGGGGAGGAGTTATTGTTTGAGGATTCTTCTCTCTCCATGTCACCAGGGACAGGATTCAGGAAGAAAACCTGCTCCTTTCGTGTGAAGGAAGAGAAGGACTCAAAAATACACCTACTCCCTGACCGCCAGGGCAGCCTTCACTTTTCTTCAAGCCCAAGCCCACCAGCAACACCAGACCGCAGTCGACTTGGAGTAGATGACTCCAAGAGCACTTCAGAGCCCAAAGTAGGTCCAAATATTGGGATTTCAACTGAAGGTGATGAAAGACAGGAAGACTCTAAAAGAGCAGAATCGGTTTCTCCAGATTTAAACCCAACAGATGTTATGCACGGACAGAACAAATCAGATTTTCCAAATGCTCAGTTAAGGGTGGAAACGACAAAGATAGAAGGCACAATTTCCTATCCCCTGGAAGAAACTAAAATTACACGCTATTACCCTGATGAAACAGTCAATACTTTTAAAACAATGAAGTCCAGAAGCTTCGTATATTCTGAGGGAAGAAAGCTGGTTGGCGGGCTTAACAAACGGAATGCTGAGTACAGTTCAATCATGGACCAAGCGTGCCCCTCAACAGTTCAGCAATGGACAACTGAGTGGAAATATCAGGTGCAGAAGATCACACGGTCTCATAGCACAGACATCCCTTCCATCGTGTCAGAAGCTGCAGTGCAAGCAGAGCATAAAGAGCAGCCCACAGAAACTGGAGATGAGAATTATGTTTCTCAAAGGATCCCTCAAATCTCTCATTTGTCCTTCACTGTTACTGACAGAATGGAAAAGGAGAACTCGTTATCTGTGAAACCAGACCAAACTTTGGGATTCCCATCTCCCAGGTCAAAAAGTTTATATGGCCATCCAAGGAATGTTAAACCCCTTCAGGGCAAATTAGACAGGTCTGGACAAGCTAGCAGTGTAAGTAACCTAGTAGTTGTGTCTGCAACTGCAATGGAAGAACAAAAGGTTGAGCAAGAGAAAACTTCCACAGAAACTGAATGTTGATCTGTTTGTTTCTTTGATTTTTTTTTTAAACCAGAACCACAAATGGGTGCCAGCCTGGCCATCTAAACATCATCATTGCTGAAAATGTTTTCATTAAAAAATGCTGGAAATTTGAATTCAAGTTTCAAGTCACTACATTTAACGTAGTATTCTGTTACCATATACTAGCAAACCGAGTCGTTTTAATTGAAGCAGGATTGAATGAAAGTGACAATATGCCAATGGAGATAAACTGTTTAATCAGCATGCAAAATTAGTTACTAGGATATTTTTATTACTGAGAGCCACTGAGTAGCCTAAGAAATGCTTTTCAGCATGTAAATCACCATCAGGTCACCTATGAAGTAAGCAAAAATGGAAAAAAGGAGTGCTGAGGGGGAATTAAAAATAAGATCATGAAGTTCAAGAAGTAAGGAGCCATACAAGTAATGTGTTTTTTGTTTGTTTATGTTTCAATGTTTTATGTTTTTAAATCGCACAATGGGGAAAAGGTACACAATTACATCAAACATCACACTCTAACAACTTAGAGTGACCGAGAGTTTTGTTAATGTGTAAAAATGAAGGATTCAGTATGCATCTGCCTGTTGTCATATGGTCATCAGTAGCAAACCCAAATCAATTGTATCTAGGTGATGGTTTGTGTCAAAGCTGTAGCTAAAACCTAAAGGCTATAAGATCAGGAACAACAGAGATGGCTCAGGGCTGTTATGCTTCATTCAACTTGAAGTTCAACAATTGAAGCCAAATAACAATATACAGATGAATCTCCCATAAAGGAGCTTTATTTAGAAAGAAATAATAGGATTGCAATCAAGGACACACATGCACAAGCCGCTGTGGCCTCTGGTATGTCTGAAGAACAAAGGAGACATTGGGGGTTGTATTAGGACAGAGAAATCTATGAAAGTTAAAATGAAAGAAAATTAACTGAGGCTTTCCTTGCTTGCAGAAGCTGGCAAGCTTTGACTGGCGAGTGGAGGCATTTGTATGTAAAGCTAGTCTTAAGGTCCTGGTTGGCTGGTCTGTTGTCAGTTGCTAAGCAGAGTCTTAAAGCCAGGGCAGGCTATTCCACTGGATTGGGTCCATGACAAGTTCTGGATGCAGGCATATGTGACTTGAGTGTTCCCTTTTCCCATGGCCCCTCAACTTATTTTAGTGAGGTGTGACAGGAGTGACTCCAGTTTGTATAATGAATTTTCACAAAAACAAACACCTATCATAGTATTAGTACCCCATTCGAGAGTTTGGGGGAAAACTGACTAGGAACTGTTAAGGCCAGCACTACTCTTGACAATACAAAAAGGAGTGGAGGAGGCACAAAGGGGTATTCTCTGGCTAGAATGGAAATTAAAGTTAGACCCTGGGTTCTCATACCCCCTAACTACAACTCTTAAGGTCTCAGGGGGGTATCTGGAGCACACAGATGGCTCCATCATCCTCTCTGGAGTCACTGACAGCTCTTAGTTCATCAAAGTGCCTCGCATCCAGAAAGAACCTTTGGGTAGAGTATCTAGGAACTGGTGTAGTGGTGGGCAGGGGACATGTCAGACAGAAAAGGGAGATAATCATAAAAAAAGAGATCAACACTTCCCTTCTCAACAGAGATGCAGACTATCACACCATCACAAACCAGCACAGGAGGAAAGAAAGACAGAGACATAGAAAGAGACAGATGGAGACAGAGATAAAGTTAGAGGCAGAGAAACAAATGAGATTATGGTCTACTCCATGGCAGAGGGTTACTGAAATTATGCAAAGGTAGTGATCTGTGATGGTAATACCTAAATGTAAACGAATCTTTTTTCTCAAAATAAGATTGAAAATTTAATAGTTAAAGTATAATCCCAAATTGGGCTGGATTTATCAAAAAGGATTGATCTATTATTGCTTGGGTGGGTGCGCTCTGAAATTTAATAAACAATAACATTCACTTAATAAATGAAACTATTACTTGCATGTCTATTGGTGTGTTGAGACTTTAATCAATCCTGCTACATGTGTATATGATTTTTATTTTTTAATACTTGCAGATGGACAGAATGCCTTTGTTTTATTTATTTTTACGTGGTGCTAAGGATTGAATTCAGTGCTTCACTCATGCAAGGCAAGTGCTCTGCCATTTAGCTATAGCCCCAGCCCACATGTGTGTATTTTTGACCCATTGCTTACCCATATTGTCTTATGTCTTTCAAAAATCTTTCCTTTTGGTAAAAAAAAAACACTTTCAGCCTTTTTCCACATCCCAGAAAAAAAAAAAAAAACATATTTCACAGACTAGGTAGGGAAACCTATGACTATTCAATAGAACTGGTCCAAAGAAGGTAAAGCTTTTCTTCAAAATCCTCCATTTCTATTCATTGCACAGCCCCCCTTTTTAAATTCTCTCCCAATTTGCCTCAGGTATGGGACCCATGAGTCTTTCCCTTAAAATCTTTCTTTTTTAATATATATTTTTCTAGTTGCAGTTGGACAAAATACCTCTTTTATTTATTTACTTGTTTATGTGGTGCTGAGGATCAAACCCAGCGCCTCACCCATACTAGGTGAGTGCTCTACCGCTGAGCCACAACCCCAGCCACTCCTTCCCTTAAAATCTTGCCAAGATTTGCAATACCTATCTCCTGTCAAAGTGTTGGCCGAATGTGAGTTTTTTTTTTTTTTTGTTTGTTTGTTGTTTTTTTTTTTTTATACCCAGGATTGAACTCAGGAGGGGCACTTGACCACTGGGCCACATCCCCAGCCCTTTTTTGAATTTTATTAGAGACAGGGTCTCACTGAGTTGTTAAGTGCCAGATTGCTCAGGCTGGCTTTGAACTCACGATCCCAAGTGCTGGGATTACAGATGTGCGCCACTGCCCTGGCCGGAATGTGAGTTTTGATATAGTGTTTTCTCAAAACATCTGTCTTACAGATTCAAATGAGTATATTCTGATTGTGGGATTTCAGAACCCTTTAAGCTGATTGGTTCCTGCCCAGAGAAAATGAAACCAGGTTGCTTCTCATGGAAATTTCCATGGGGGGGAGGCGGCCCATCGGCCCAAGCCTATCCATCAAAGCCAACTATTCTTGAGCACCTTAAACCATACCATATAGCTATTTATGTACTTCACCAACACAGTAGGACTTAAGTATTGGTGTCTTTTATGTAGAACTCTGTGACAGTCTGCTTGTTATGACATTACTACATTATTAATTATTACATTATTGCTTCCAATGTCATTACAATTTTTTTCCTAACTATAGGGAAGCAAATACTAGCATTTAATTTTCCAATCTAACTAAAGCTGGCAGTACCGAATACATTAAAACATAAGAACACAGCATATGTTTAAATCATTTAATATGCAATTGTGTAAATAAATAAGATTCAAGGGGAGAGTTCATACACAGCAACATGTTTAAAATTTTTGCAGCCATGTTTTAAAGTTACTGCCCTTGAATTTCATTATAGTTTCACCACCTGAATATTCATTAGCAAGCACTGTATTCTTTTTTTAATTTTATATTCTTTTTAAAAATTTGAATCTGCATTAATCTAATGATCACGCCTTTCTTCCTTTCTCCTCCTTACCAGTCATCTGTTGAAGAGCATGGGCCATTTGTCTTGCAAAATTTCCTACAGTCTAAATTTTATTTACTGAACACTCATGAATAGTTTGAGGTGTTTTCCTGTTCCCGCATATTGGCTTATTTAGGCTTGGGTTTATTCACAGGCTGTTGTACATTTAGGTTTGATCCCTTTGGCAAGTCTGTTTAGGTTGTGTTGCTTCCCCCATCAGAAGACATCTGTATCTACAGGTCATTTTGTGAACTCAGCAGCTATTGATGCTCAATGCCTAGATCTCTGAGTTCATAGAAGGCTGAAAGTTGCATTATTCAAACTCTATTCTTTTTCTTTTATTGATTGTAATTCTTCCTAAAGAGATAATTCCTTTCACCTACTAGTTAGTTACATAGCAGTGCAGTTCATACAACACAGCAGGCTAATGACTTTCTCCCATATATTTGCCAAATTTCAAAATAATAAATTGATTATTATCTTACTCCCAAGATGACTGATAGTTCAGTTTCTTAAAAGCACCCTTGTTATTTTATGGTTTTAAACGTGTATGATGTGCTTCAAACCATTTTAGTTATTATCCTATGAAAATACTTTAAATACTTTTGTTCTGGCATAAAGCATTGCTACCCAAAAGTCTGATGATAATCTAATTTTCTTTCACCCCAAAGTCACTTTCTCTGGGTATCTAGATACCCAAAGAAATGTTCATATTTTTAAAATTTAAAGTACAATAATTTTAGAAGAATGTGTTTAGGTGTTAAGTCTAGATGTATATTTTCAATATATAGTTTCAATACATATATACATATAATACATATATGTGTGTATGTGTATATATATATATGTACACACACATACACACATATATGTAGTTTTTCACTTCTTTTGAAATATTGTTTGTAGTAATTGTTCTGTTTCCTTATTCTTCTCCCGGACTTTTTTTTTTCCTCCATGAACTAGGGACTTCTATTATCTGTATGGTGGATCCTATTTGTATGTCTTCAATATCTGACACTTTCTCTCTAATCTGTTTTCTCTCTTCATTGCCTTTTCACCTTTAAATTCTTTCTTCCTGCTGGGTGCAGTGGTGCACATCTGTACCCAGCAGCTCAGAAGGCTGAGACTGGAGGATCACTAGTTCAAAACGAGCTTCAGCAACTTAATGAGGCCCTAAGCAACTCAGCGAGACCCTATCTCAACATAAAATATAAAAAAGTGCCAAGGATGTGACTCAGTGGTTGAGTGCCCCTGGATTCAATTCCTGGTACCGAGGGGGGGGGTGGGGATTCTTTCTTCCTTTTCATCTACTTCTCTTAATGCACAATCAGTTGTGTTTATTGATCCTTGGGTTTCCTTTAGTTTTCATTTCAAGAATAATTTCCTATTTCTAGTTCTACTCATTTCAAGTGTTTCTAGTTCTGATTTATATAGTTCTTTTATGTCTCATCCTGTTCCTGGTATTTTTTGGCTCACTTTAAAATAGTGTATGGTAATTTTGATTTGCTTAGAAAGCACAACTTTCATCTGGTGTGCTTTTGTTGTCTGTAGGAATATTATTCTGTTCCTATCCTCTTTTGTTACAAAACTTTTCTAAGGGATTTGACTTCCATACTTTCATGAGATTATTTTTATGTCAAATTGTTTTTCTTGAACTTTTTGAAGGAGGTTGAAGAATTTGTTTTCTAACTTTACAGAGAACATCTTCTGTTTTTACGATTTTTTTCTTTTCTGGGGGGGGATTGGGGGTTGAATTCAGGGGCATGTGACCACTGAGCCACATTCCCAGGCCTATTTTTTTGTATTTTATTTAGAGACAGGGTCTCACTGAGTTGCTTAATGCCTCGCTTTTGCTGAGGCTGGCTTTGAACTTGAGATCCTCTTGTCTCAGCCTCCCAAGCCACAGGATTACATGTATGTGCCACTGCACCTGGCTTTACCATGTATTTAAATTTTTTTAATTAAAAATTTTTAAATTCAGCTTACTTGTGGAGATATTCTTGTTCTCCATTTTTATCTGTACCTTCTCTTGCCTTTGTCTTTGTTGTTTCTATTATGCTCAATTTGGTTTCCATGCTGGAAGTTAGTCCTCAGTGTGGGTCCCTTTCCTAGAAGGAATTCCAATGGGTTTGTTTCCAGAGTTCCTGCAGTTATATTATTCCAGCCCCTTCAGACTTTACTGTGAGCTCCTTGTATTCTCGTGTTTTGGAAAAGATAAATACCCCTTTCTATTTCGGCTGTTGTCCTCAACCTAACAGGCTAGGCCTTCTAGAAAATACTTCTTGGCTATTTTGAAGTTTTCCAGATGCCTTATTGATTTCCTTTATTGATACCAGTCACTTTATGACAGCTACTGGTTGTTAGTACCACTTGCTTCTATAATGCAAATTGTGGGGATATTATTTCCCTAGATTTGTTGTTGATGTTGTCCTTGGGTTTGGGTTTTGGTATATAGTTATTTCATCTGCTTTTATGTTCAGACTGAAAAACTGCTGCTGCTGTTATCATCCCAGAGTTCTTCAAGAAACAGATTTTGTAAGTTACTTAATACTTAAAGCTCTCACCTCAGGATATTTACACTGTTAACCTCTCATCCCAAAACGCTCTTTCTCCTGATTTCCACCTGACTTGCTTTCTCACTCCCTTTGGTCTCTGCTCAAATGTCATCAATCAGAAAGGCCTTCCCCGACCACAGCTAACTCCCCAAGGAGAAAAATATACATACCTTTTTGTCTCCCCATATTATTTTCCTTCACACCACTTCTACCATATGATGTTATATGTGTGTGTGTATATATATAAATAACATTTTTCTATCCAGAATAAAAGTGCCATGAAAATAGGCAATTTTATTCTGAATAGTGTTTGGCACAAAGTTAACACTCAATGCAAATTTGCTTACTAACTGAATAAGTGACTAAACGAATATATAAATTATCTAGCACCTAATATTCAAGAAATGTTAGCTCTTTCCTTGTCAAGGAAAAGGAAGTGATCTTTAGGGAATGTTACTAATCCCCATGTTAGAAGAATCAATAATGAAAACATGTATAAACCAGGCACTGTGGCGCATGCCTATAATCCCAGCGGCCTGGGAGGCTGAGACAGGAGGATTATGAGTTCAAAGCCAACCTCAATAAAAATGAGGTGCTAAACAACTCAATGAGACCCTGTCTCTAAATAAAATACAAAAAATAGGGTTGGGGATGTGGCTCAGTGGTTGCGTGTCCCTGAGTTCAATCCCTGGTACTCAAAAAAAAAAAAAAAAAAAAAAAAAAAACATGTATAGTCAGAAAAAGATGAAGCAGGTTAAAATAGTGACATTAGAGCCCCAAAGAAGGGAATGGTCAATTATATCAAACATAGAGTGGCCAATGAGATCAAGATCTAGGAAGAGTCTGCAAAACTAGTGCTATAGGCTGAATTATGTCCCCACAAAATGTACACATTGACAACCTAATGCCCAATGTGCCTATATTTGGAGATACAGTATTAGGAGGCAATTAAGATTAAATAAGGGAAATGCTGAGGAGTGATACTGGCCAAACCATATTGTTATATTGTGAGCATATATAAATATTTAACAATAAATCCCATCAATATACACAACTATAATGCACCAATAAAAGTGTGAAAAACAACAGAACTTAAGTTTTATGGGTGGAGTCCTAATTTGATAGGATTACTGTTCCTATAAGAGACACCAGAGAGTTCATTATCTAACTGCCCCACCTCATTCTGTCATTTAAGTCACCTATCTGTAGTATTTTCTTATGACAGACCAAGCAGATTAATACAACTGGTTATTTAGAGAATCATAAAATATGGTGCTAAATCAATAACAAATCTGGAAAGCAGAGTTTTTCTATTTTTTAATTCTATGGTCACATACATACTAGAGTTGTAGATTCTAAGGAAACCTGTATAGCAAAACCCAAATCACAGAATAAGTCATACAAGTATAAAGAAGAACCCACAAAATGCTTGAAGAACATGTGTGAAAAAAATCCATTTAATGTAGAGAAATAACAGAATATTCATAAAAGTAAAAAATATGTGCACAACAGTGTTTTAACATGTATAATCCAATAGAATTGACATTGACAACTGTGGTTCCTGGGCAAAATGGAATCATGTGTTACTCAAACAGGTTAACCAGAAAGATCAGCAGGGTTCCAAATCTGGAACAAGTTATTTTCAGAAAAAGACAACTTTTGAATCTTTGCTTCAATTTTTTAATATTAATAACACTCGTCCATATGACTGTGATTCCCATGGCCACATCAGAGATTCCCTGTGACATTAATCATGAAATGCTGGATTGAGGTTTTATTCTTCAAAGTATAACAAAGACCTACTGTCAACCAGTAGCCTCCTCCCACCAAAGGCTGCTGCAGTTTACAAACATTGAGTTTAGAAATGCCCTATACTTGGCAAGTTTGAGTTCCTGTTCTTTGCAACTAATGGGCAGATTTCTTGTTATGCAGCCCATTGAAGCCCCCTATACGGCTACTTTTGCTAGGTTTTTGATCATTTATCTGCTCTTTACCATCTTTACATGTGAGGATGGGCAAGGAAGGAAAGAAAGGCAAACTGCTTAAGAACTTCTTCCACATTAAAGCTTCACAAGAAGGGTAAAAATTAATGAATTAAACTGAGCAGTCTAGGTTGCTGGCCAACATCCCAGTCCCCACAGCACACCAAACCTGCGCATCCCAGCAGTCAGCTCAACTAGTAGGAGGTCATCTCCGTGCCAAAGTTTTTAACAAAGACAACAGAAAGGGTGATAAAAGAAAAATCTTCGCCAAGTTTCAGAACTTTGGAGGGGTCTTTATCACAGCAGTACAGCCTGCACTGAATGGTCACTTTTGGCTGCACGGGTGTGGATCCTCCACCGCGCGCAGACGGTGTTACTGCTAGAGTTCAGGGAATCAGAGTCCCCTTCCGTCCACCCCGGGCTCCTCACTCAGAGCTTCAAAAACAATGCTCGCCCAAGCTGATGACGAAGAGCAGCACTTAAGGGATAAGTCCCGGAGCAGGGCGTCGGGGCGGGATCGCTATAGTGGGCACCCAGCGCTGCGGGCTGGGGGGCCGCCGCAGGAGCGCCCTCTCAAGGCCGCGATCTTAAAATGGCTACCCCGCTCCGCTCGTAACGGTGTCCCCTCTGCGGGCCCGACAGCCGACGCTCAGCTCAGTCCTTGCGTTCCGGCGCCAGCTGGGCCTACCGGCTGGAAGCGGCGCATCGCCAGCCGGGCTCAGGCGGCCTCTCGGGGCGGGGCGCCGGGCTCCTTCCGGGGATGGGCCTCGGCGCCGGCGTAGGCCGGCTCTGCCCCGGCTCCTCCCAAGTCGGGCGGGCGCTCCTCTGTGTCTCCGCCCTCCTGTCCGCCCAGCCGGGCGGGCAGCAAACTGGGCCTGAGCGGCCGCTCCGAGAGCTCCAAGGCCGGAGGAGTTCGGAGGCTTCCGCGCTGCGGCTGGCCCGCGACAGGGCCGAGGCGAAAGGACGGCGGCACCATGTTCTCCCTCAAGCCGCCCAGACCCACCTTCAGGTCTTACCTCCTGCCGCCGCCCCAGGTAAACATCCCCCTCCCCGCGAGCTGTCCTCTCCTGGGCGCTTCCGGGGAGCCGCAGGGCCGAAACCCCCGAGCAGAGGGACCCCGCCAGGCTGCGTCTGTCTGGGTGCTCCAGCCGCGCGGTTGCCTGAGCCCCGGCGCGCGGAAACTCGCCTCTTTGGGAGCCTCCCCTGGTGAGGTAGAAACTTGTAAAACTCTGCCACAGCCATTCTCCACTCGAAGGCTCCTGGTCCAAGGGAGTGTTCGGAGCTGGGTTTGTTTAGTTCCTAGCCTGGGCGATGGTCCCCACTGTGACCGCCAGCGTGATTGCTGCGCTTGTGGGCATCTGGCAAGAGGAGGTTACTATCTGTCATAAATGTGAACACTTGGAAGAGGCACAAGCGATTTTAATGTTCTTTATTGCCAGGCTCCCACGGCCCTAGTGAGCAGATCTCGGAGAAGACATGAAAGAGTTTAAGTGGGAGAATGTGTGTCTGTCGCCTGTGTCATCACGCAGAAAACAGAAAATTGCCTTAGTATCTTATATGAGAGGGAAGTTTCGATTTTGATTAATTTTGTTAATGTATTTCAGACTGACGATAAGATCAATTCGGAACCGAAGATTAAAAAACTGGAGCCAGTCCTTTTGCCAGGTAAACTTTGGAGTTCTAACAGATTCTTTAGTAATGTGTTTTGGTCTTATATTGTTCTATTGACTAGTATCATGTGGTTAACTTCCCTCTTCTATTTATTTTAAACTTTCTCCACTTAAAGCTCTGATGACCGAGAGGAGAAAAAGAGTTGGTTAGAGATAATAGGATTTCGTAGAAAACTGTCAAGAACATCACTATCTCATACTCTGTTTTGTTTTTCTGAAATGTTCTTTTTGAAAGGAAGTATGTCTTTAATTGCTTGGGTAGTGAAAGTACTTTTCACCTTTCATATCTGTCAGTAACTTAATGCATTTGTGATTAATAGTCAGATCATCATTTTAATGTATTTTGATATCATGAAAGGAAGCTTTTATTATGTCTGTTTCTCTGTACTAAATAACAAAGCTTAGTGAACTTTGAATTACTTAGTTAGCAATTGTTTTCTGAAGTTGTCAGCTGTATTAGCAAATTTTTTTGTTTCAGTTTAGAACAGGGTTTCCCAGCAGAGTCATTATTGACATATTGGGCTGGATAATTCTTTGTTGTGAGGGGCTGTCCATAATTTAGCAGCATCCCTAGCCTCCTACTACTAAATGCCAGTGGCATCGGTATCCCTTACCACTAGTTTCGCCCTAGTTGCCACAACCAGAATGCCTCTAGTTGCTGTCACATCTTTGTGCATGTAAATGCACACATTACCCTGGGGGACAAAATCTTTTCCAGGCTGAGAAAAACAAAAATTTACCTTAGAGAACCTTAGAGATAGAGATAAGGAATGGTGATAGATAAGAGTTTCGTTTTAGGATATAAAAAATGTTGATTGATTAGTATTTTGAATTGTGTAATAATTATGTAAGAATTAGGAAAAGTCAGTTGTTTAATATGATTAGGGGAAGTAGCCAGATACTTAGGAAAGCCTGTTGTAAATCTGAAATAAAATCAAATACCAGTTTGTGTGGCCACCATCAACATTTAAATTGTAAGTTAATACTTAGAGCCAAATTTAGTGAAGTAACTAGAACTTTGTAAGTAGTAACTGAATAAATATGGAAACTTAAAATTTTAAAATATTGAGTAGGAACAAACATGTTAAAAACATTGTCCCTGTGTTCCATATGGTAGATACTAACTCTTAAAAGGTTTTTTAAAAACTTTATCATGGGAGTTAGTTATAAATATTTTCCCTTGATTTTGTTAGCACTTTTCACCCAATGTTTATTAATTAATCCTTACACTTTTCCTCAGAATGAACAATAGAATTACCAAGTAACCCTTGCTCCTTGTTTGTGTGCTCTTTTAGTCTTAGTCACTCTGGACATTTAAAAGGTAGTGGTGGGAAACAGCATTCATCTTGAATGAGTGCCTGCCTGTGAGCTCTTGAACTTTGGCTTGCTTGACTTTAACAGGGTGGTTCATAGGCTTTCATTCCTCCTTCCTGATTATGCTTTGACTCTAATAAACAATATGGTCTTAACTACGGGTAAAAAAATGCTTGATTTTTTTTAAACTATCTTTTAAATTTAAGGTATCCTTATGAAAAATGTTACTTAGTATCAGTTAAAGAATTTTCTTTCTCATTAAAGTTTTACCTATTCTTTAAAATTGCTAAAAACTTACCTTTTTTCTGAAAAGTCAGTTTTCTGGAGAAGAATTTAAACCCAGTTCCTGACTACAAGTGATTCTTGTAGAAATATCAGCTAAATCTGGATCCTCTTTTAGTCATGTTAAGGGACTCTCTGACCTGTGTTGATTTTTCTTGTATTGAACTTCATGTCACAATATGTACATGCATTTGTGATGGCTCTGTCACCTCGTGTTCTGTTTGCTTCTGACTTAACCTTATAGAACACTGAGCCAATCATAAATTATAGTGTGTTTTTTGTCCCCCTGACCTCTTCTGTTCTTACCTCGTTGTTCTGGCTTTCTCAAACTCTTCCTGGTTGTGTTCTTAATTTTGCTCTCCTATTGTGGTCTCTATTTCCTGCTTCACTGTCATGTCATATATGTGTCTACTCAAACCCTACTGTTGCCCCTTTTTTGTCCTGTAGCCTACGACTCTACCCATGAAATCTGGAAGGCAAGTAAGAAGTTACCTAAGAAGTTACCTGAAGACCAAGAGTGGCTAGGGATGTAGGTCAGTGGTAGAATGTGCCCGTAACATGTACAAAGCCCTGGGTTTGGTCCTTAGTACTGCCAAAAAAACAAAAAACAAACAATCAAAAAAAAAAAAAAAAACCATAAAAGCTACAATAGGGCTTTGACTAAGTGGGATTGAATAATATAGTTCTGGCCCTTGTTGTACTCAGAAGTCAAGAGAAAACTTGGCCAAGTCACCTGTGGCTTTACCCAGGCACACAGAGCAAGGAGTGATTGTTTGGAGATATAGTATTGCATGCTGTACTCTGGCATAATGCCTTTGGTCCAAGGATATCCTACTTTAGTTGCCCAAAGTTTGAACTTTTAATTCAATAAGCAGATGAAAATTAGAACACAAAATCAATTGTTTATTTGTGTATAGTCACTATGTTCTCTGTTGGAACTTAACAAGGCTAAATCTAAGATGTTCTTATCTTTTATTAAGTAAGGAAAATTGAAGAAAATGACTAGTAATTTAATTTAGATTGTGGTTTATGTTAGTAATTTTCAGCTTTCCTGGTTCATGGAAATCCTTAAGATGAGATTGTATGTAATTCAACTTCATGTTCCTGATGTCTAACATAGTGCCTGAAATGTGATAGATATTGAGATATTTATTGAGTAAATGACTGAATCAAGGACACTTTAGATTATCTGCATAAACTGCTTTCTTAACCATGCACATACACAGACAAGCCAACTCCTAGATTTAGAGTAAGAGAGAGACTTATTTCATGTGAGACATCTCAAGAGAATTATATCTGAGCCTGTAATTGAGATAGAACACTCTGTCAAAGCAGTTATACTTCATATTGTCCTTCTCTTTATCATTCTTTCATTACATGAATCTTTTTCTTGGAATGATTGTATTGTATATATGTAAAATCACTCTGATACTTTTAGAAAATTGAGTATGAATTTTAAAATGTGTGTGACCATGTATATGTTTATGTTCCAGTATATATTCATTAAGAGCATGTAATGCCAGACTGTGCTCCTGTCTTTTATTGATAGCTGCTAGACTGGTATACAGATTCTGTGAACCTTTTGGGTGCCAGGCTTGGGAGAAGGTGCTGGAGGTATAATGTGTCTGGATTGCAGCAGGGTCCAGGGTGCTTCAAGCTGCCTGTGGACCAGGTAGAAGATTATGACTTGGATCAGAGGTTCCCTTATTTCAGCCGAGGCCTCACTATGTTACCTAGGCTCGTTTAGGCAAAGTTGATCCTCTCCTTCAGTCTCCCAGGTACTGAGACCATAGGCATGTGCCTCTGCACCTGGCTAGGTGATGTTTTGCCAGCCCTTGGTCAAAATGAGAAAATTACAATGAATGCAACTTTCTTCATAAAACTAAATTAATTTGATTTAAAGATTTATCCTTTATTCTGAGATTATATCCTTCTTACTTTTTTTGGTATGGTTATTTTGTTAAATGATGATCATAAGCCGGGCGCCATGGCGCATGCCTGTAATCCCAACAGCTCTGGAGGCTGAGGCAGGAGGATCATGAGTTCAAAGCCAACCTCAGCAAAAGCAAGGCACTAAGCAAATCAGTGAGACCCTGTCTTTAAATAAAATACAAAATTGGGTTGGGGGAGTGGCTCAGTGGTTGAGTGCCCCTGAGTTGAATCCCCAGTACCAAAAAAAAAAAAAAAAAAGAAAGAAAAAGATGGTCATAGTAGCAATAGTTTTGAAAATGTTTTTAAGTTGACAAAATGCAATGTGTTCATCCCCTAAATTATTTTTGCTCATACCTGGTTTGAAATCTAAACTGGAAACCACCATCTTCCAAAAAATGCACCCTCTCTTTTTTGATGAATTGTTCTCACCCAATCTACCCAGCCTAGTGTTCTAGTGTGGCCAATGAGGATAATAACCCACCCCAGACTAAAAGCAAGAGCACATCTCAGCCTCTGGATATTTTCAGATTGGTACTAAGGGAAGATATCCTTTTAGTAATACTACCAGTATCCACAATTCCAGAAAACCTGTCCCAAGGAGTAAAGGACATAGAGGGAATGACCGATGGCATTCAGTTCTATGGGTTTTATTGTGCTTGAGCTTCAGCTAAAACAAAAACCACAGAATTCTCTTTTTTGCCAAGCTAGTTTTAGGCATGTTTCTCATACTTCTGGCTAAGATATTTAATTATATAGTTTACAGGTTAATTAATTCTCATAACAGCTCTGCCTTTTTTTTTTTTAAATATTTATTTATTTTAGTTGTACACAATGCCTTTATTTATTTTTACATGGTGCTGAGGATCGAACCCGGGCCGCGCACGTGCTAGGCGTGCGCTCTACCGCTGAGCCACAATCCCAGCCCAACAGCTCTGTCTTTTAAGATACGGTTTATTTTCATTAGACAGGTAAGAAAACTATAGTTTGCAGAGGTTGAGTAATTTGCCCAGTGTTGCAAGGGTAGAGCCAGAGTTCTGTATTCGGCTCCCGGGCTGTGCCTTTACCACTGAGTAGCACAGCTTACCTGGCTGCACTGGTGACATTAGGGCACAGATTTATGCTTTGGAACTGTAGAGGAGCAGATTGGATGTCAGAGGGAGTTCTCTAGTGAGATAAAAAGAACTCTGTCCTTGGCTGTGCCCTTTTCATAGCAGTGACAGATTTTGACCCTGCTTGAGAAGGAACTTTCAAACAATTTTAGTTGCCAGAAAATGGAATGTCTTGAGAGGCAGTGGACTTCCTGTCACCAGTTCTGCCAACACAGAAGCTGGTGGAATGCCAGCAGCTTTGTGATGAGGATGTAAGATTTATAGGGAGCAGGGCCTGATAGCTTTTGCTGTCTTCTAACCCCAGGACATGATCCTTTTAAGGATCTAGGAGGTAGAAGGGAGAAGAGTCAAAATGTTATAACTAACAATAATGAATTTCTTTGTTTAGTAGGCATTGAATGCATTTTTAGTGCTCCCTGGCAGAGGGATAAAAAGCTGAAATGAAAAGATGGGGGTCCTGCCCTTAGACAGTTTCAGTCCATTTGGGAAATGGTTCAGTAGAGAATAAAGGTTGTGAGAACTCAGAGGAAGGTCACCTAAGTCAAATGTGAGGTAGGGTGAGGAGTGTTCACAAAGGCTTCTCAGGAAGTGTTTGTTCTCTGAATCCTGAGTGCCTGCTAAGCCTTGGCCACTGTTCCAAGGCTGTGTGTCAGCTCACTTCTTTCTCCTTCCCATCTATAATGCTAACAGCACTTTCATTATTGAGATGAACTATTAGATTGATAATGAATACACTGATTGTCAAGAGTCTTTTGTAGTCAGATCAGAAGAGCATGGGCCATCTGGAAAATGAAAATAGCCATTGTTGTATAGATTCTTGTTTATTTTTTACATTTTCACTCTTTGGACCATTTATATACTGTTCTTGATTTCTGCCTTACCATAAATCTTATTTCCAAAGTTGAATGGTGAATGCCTTAGAGGCAAAAGGACTATCTTGTGGATGTTTTATATAATGCCTTTTTTTTTTTTTTTTGTAAAGAGGAAATTTTACTCTCCTTTTTAATTTTAATATTTTGTACCTTTTTTTTTTTTTTTTCTATATGGTGCTGGGGATTGAACTCGGTGCTTGTGCATGCGAGCAAGCACTCGACCAACTGAGCTATATCTTCAGCTCTCCCTTTCTGCATTTTTGAGTAGA
The DNA here is from genome assembly GCA_025594165.1 of Tamias sibiricus. Classification (NCBI taxonomy): domain Eukaryota; kingdom Metazoa; phylum Chordata; class Mammalia; order Rodentia; family Sciuridae; genus Tamias; species Tamias sibiricus. The sequence continues at coordinate 138,236,405 of CM046659.1, forward strand.
ATAGTTACTCATCCTATTTAAATCTGTGGGTTGAATTATGCTTTTGGCCTATACGCATTCCACAGGTTAATTAGACACTGTGTACAATGATACTTTGTCTTAAACTGTTTTACAAACTAAAATTTATTTGTCACATATAGGTTGACTTCCTAATTGTGTAAAGTGTTATGAAAGATAATATGATATGATTTTTTTTTTTTTTTTTTTGTCTTCAGGGAGTTAAAAACTTTCCTAGCTATGCCATTTGGAGATCTGTTACCTTTGTATTTTCCTATCTTATATTTCTTTACAGATGGAAGAGTCTTGAAAAAATAAACTTTGGTGATTTTTTTATTCCTTCCCAACCATGGTAGAAACTCTTGGTCCATCTTCTAATCTATAAAGTGTTTACTTTTTGAATACTCCACATTGAAGCAATTTTCTGCTTGCTTTATCTTCCATGAGGTCTCCCTGTGACTTTCCATAGTGACATGCTGGGAAGTGCCTGATGGTATGAACAGTCCCACTTTGGCTAATGACACTGAGCAGGGAGCTCAAGAAATGAGCACAGAGTGGGTTGATGAGCCAGGGCAACCCACCCCTAGAATGTCCCCCTTTACCACAGAAAAAGTGCAGGAGTACAGTCTCCATGAAAACTTCATGTCTCCTGGAGTTTTAAAACTTTAGTTACGAATTTCCTTTTAAAGATCGCCATTTTGGTCAGCTTTTTCACTGCTTTGACAAAAAGACCTTACATGAACAATTAGAGGAGGAAAAGTTTATTTGGGATCTCACAGTTTCAGAGGTATCAGTCCATAGACAGCTGACTCCATTCCTCAGGTCCTGAGATGAGGCAAAACATCATGGCAGAAGTGTGTGGTGGGGATAAGCATCTGGGAGCGTGGCACCAGGAAGCAGAGACACAGACTCCACTCACTAGATACAAAAATATATAACCCAAAGGTACCTACTCTTCCAGCTATACCTGCCTTCAGTTACCACTCAGTTAATCCCTGTCAGGGAATTAATTCACTGATTGGGTTAAGACAGTCACAACCCAATCATTTCACCTGCAACTTTCTTGCATTATCTCACATATGAGCTTTTGGGAGACACCTCTTATCTAAACCATTATATTCACTAATTTAAAATGTGAACAAGAATAATCTCAGTACTTTCCATATATCCTGCCTAAGAAGAGGCCCTTTTGTATCCTCTCTTTCCTGTCTAAAAGCTAGTTTTCTGGTCCATGGTTTTATAGTACAGGGTAGTAGCTTATGACAGCTCCTGTTCTTCTACTTTTTAACATTATAAGCAGATAACTTGTGTGAGCAGACAACACGTTCTGTTCTGCTGAGAGCCACAGCTCATTGGTAAGAATGGAGTCTTTTGAACTGCCTCTGATGCACACATTCCTAGAAGAAGATTTTCTGTTCTCATGCTGGTTCTAAGTTGAACTTGAGAGCTTTCTAAGATCACTATAGTGTTGCAGATGGAGAGAACCTGCCCTCAGACAGGAGGTGTCTAATTGCATTTTCTAAGCCTTGTTTCACATAATTATAAGAATTCTCACTTAACTATCCATCTCTACAGAAAATCTTTTCTGTAAAGTGGCACATAGTAAATGAGGGTGGCTGTATTTCAGTAATAATTTTATTTTTAGAAACAGGGGTTTGTATTTATCCCATTGGGCATAGTTTACCATCCCCTGGACCCATTAAATGCATTCTCCTTTTCTTGGTCTCATCCTCATCACATTCACAAGGCTGATATTTCACTTGTGCGTTGGTAAAAGAGTCAAGAACATCTGTCCTGAATGTACGCCTCGTAAATGAAATTGGCAGATAATGTAATGTATTGTTCTGCCCCAAGAGCCCGCCATCCCCTTATTCCCGTTATTTCCTTTGCTTTCCATCTCAAGAGCCTGAAATCCTATGGTATGTATATGTGGAAAATAGGTATAAATCATAAATGCTATAGCTGAATAAGTTTTTGAAACAATATTTTGCGAGTCCTTTGCGAGTCCTTTTCTGGATTAGTTGGCTAGGTAAGAAAGGTGGCACAGTATAAGGCAATATAGGTCATACTTTGTAAGTCAATAGTTTTGTATTGGGAAGTCATTGTTATAGGTATATGTCCTATGTCTGAACTGGGAATAATTAGTTTAGTTGTTTAAGCTGAGGGCCTCTTGTAAATGGTAGCTAAAATTGGAGGGAAAGGGTTGATATTCAGTAATCCAGATTCTGATAAAAGGGATTTAAGTAAGCTTTGTGTTCAAAAAACTAGAAGATTTGAATTTTATGTATTTGTATTTGAATTAATTAATGAGTTTTATGTCTTTTTTGTTTGTTTTCTTGTTAGAATTCAGTTAAGATCAGTATCTTGATTTTTTTTTTTAAATAGTAACAGGTATTGAAACCCAGGGTGCTTAACCACTCGGCCATATCCCCACCCCTTTTTTTAACTTTTTATTTTGAGACAGAGTCTCCCTAAGTTGCTTAGAATCTTTCTAAGTTGCTGAGGCTGGCTTCAAAGCTGCAAGTGATCATTCTGAAAATTGCTCCTGTACTGAACATGTACAACTTTTCCTTGTCATTATTCCCTATGCAATACTGCATAACAACTATTTACATAGCCTTTATGTTACATTAAGTATTTAAAGCCAGAGATGATATAAAGGATGTGTATAAGTTATTTGCAAATACTATACCATTTTAAATAAGGACTTGAACATCCACAGATTTGGGTACCTACAGGGTACTGGAATCAATTCTCCATAGACACCAAGGAACAACTATGTTAGATTTGAAGTCAGAACACTTAGCTAAAAGTTTCAAGTTTATTTCTTACTGTTTTTTAAGATCTTAGGAAAGTGATTTAACCTCTTTGGGCCCAGGTCCCTTGCCTGTGCATTAAATAAAACATCTGCCTTCCTTACCTTACATGCTGTTGAATTAAGACAAATTCTGAGAACTCCTTTTGCTAGATTTTTATCGCTTTCTATGCATGTGTAGGCAAGCAGTGACAGCTCTGTGGTTTTTTTTTTTTTCCCTCCCTATCTTTATATAAGTTTACTTAAAACACTGCTTATCTTCCTCCCTGCTTGGCTACTCAGCCATATTGAATACTGGTTTTTGTTCTGTTTAGAACAGCTTCTGTCCAACTGATGGTGGTTGTGTGGTGTACCAGGGTACTAAAGTGATTTTATTCATTTATTCAGCACTTGCTTAACAGGCACTTACCATGTGGTAGATACTGTTCTGTGCATTAAAGTTTCAGGATTGAATAAAAATTAGTCTTTTTTTTTTTTAATGTCCTTATGGGCCATGTAATCCTGAGTGTGAGGTAGGTATTAATTTAAGTATATACGTATATACAGTTGTAACTATGATGAGTATTACAAGTATATGATGCTATGATAGGAAGGATTTAATCTAGGCAGGCATATTTTTTAAAGGCATTCCTACAGTAGTGATTAAGCTAAAAGAAAGAATATTCCAAAAATGGAATCATGCTTAAAGACCCTGTAGATAGAAGCCCTGTGGTACTTATGAGGACTTCATAGACAGCCGCTGTGGTTAGAGCCATGAGGGTGAGGAAGACAGCTGATGCTGGCTAGGTACACAGGGCCTTCACCCATGTAAAGGAAGCTTGTGTTCAGAATGGAAATTTACTTAAGTGGTTTGAGCCAGGAATTTGACATGAGCATGTTGGAATTAAATCTTCAAGTAAGTGTCAGGAAGCTGTGCTTAAAACTAGCCTTGTGAATTTTTAAGAACTTTGAAAAATTATTTTATAACTCAAATTTATTGTAACATTTTTGTTAGAGTGTTGTTTTGAGATTGGTTTCATTATTCATGAATTGGTAGGTGGGGATTGTCAGTAACAGGTCCTGTCTATCACTGTTAAGGGCTTTTATAATGATAGAAATGGGCAAAGTAGATCAGCACCCTAACTTTTCTATTGTTGACCATGGAGACTGATGGCTTAGAAATGTTGTTGGATCTAATTAAGTTTTAGATCTTAAGATTAAGATTTAATGATAATTAAGCTTTAAATAAATTACAAAAAATTATTCTTTTAAAGAGTAAATTTTAACTTTTGGTTTCTTGTATTTATCTCTTTAATCTTTCCTTTTAATTCAAGCTATATTTTAAAGTTTTATTGCTTACTAAATTTATAATTTGATTAAGGAAAACAAATTATAAATTTGACTTTATGGAATATATTTTTAAACAAATAAAGCATAATGCTGTTCCTCATTCTTTATAAAAGGGATCAAAAGCTGGGCTCAGTGGCACATGACTGTATTCCTTGCATCTTGGGAGGCTGAGGCAGGAGAATCACAAGTTTTGAGCCAGCCTGGGCAACTTAGTGAGAACCTGTCTCAAAATTTAAAATATAAAGGGCTGGAGGTGTAGTTCAGTGGTAAAGCACCCTTGGGTTCAATCCCCAATACTGGAAAAGAAAAAGGAAAAAAACCTAAAGGGACCAGAAATGTGATTTCAGATATCAAGTTACATGTTAATAAAACACAAATATTCCATCAAGTAATACTCCAAAGGAGAGGTTTAGCTTATTTCTTCTCCTTTGAACAAATTAAAAAACAAGAGGCAATATAGCAGAAGTAAAGAGTGCAGAGTAGCCTTTCTGGTTCAGTCACTCATACCCCAAAACTCTTGTTGCCTCAGTTTCTGTACCTTACAAATGGAGAGTGATTCCTTGTTACTGTTTCTGTTGTGAAGATACAAAAGCTGTGTTCAGCACCTAGTAAGCAATTTGTGAATGTTCTTCTTCTTGTCATCATCAAATCAAGAAATTTTCCTTCTAGGTCACCCAATGACTATTGACATTTTATGGTGTAATCTTAACTCAGCCCAATTTTTTTTGTTGTTATTTTTAAGGAGAAATTGTTGTAAATGAAGTAAATTTTGTGAGAAAATGCATTGCAACAGACACAAGTCAGTATGATTTGTGGGGAAAGCTGATATGCAGTAACTTCAAAATCTCCTTTATTACGGATGACCCAATGCCATTACAGGTGTGTTTTATTTGTATACTATATAACTGTTAAGGATCCACCTCTAAGCAGAATATATTGTTATATAAGTCACAGGTATGAAAAAATTATAACAAATTTATTGATAAATGATTATCATGATGTTGGGAATATATTCTATTAAAATTCAAAATAAAACTAAGCAGACTTTTTGGATTTGCTTAAGAAATAGAATTAGATGATTTTATGTTACCTTGTTTTGTTTATCCTCTGTGATCATTGGTTATATATCCTTTTCAATAAGGGAGTTATTTCTTCCCTTCCAAATCTTCTAACTTACTTATGATGGTAAAGATACTCTTTTAATTTAGTCATGAAGAGAAAAACTCATTTGCTTAGCAAACAATCTTGTAAATGCTGAGCATTTTACTGATTTCATATTTTTTAAATAAATAATTCTTTTCCCTAAATGTCAAGTTCTAGTTTCTAGTATACAGTAAGAGTGAAAAAAATTGATAAAATGATTCTTTAATAACCCTCTTGCCATTTTATATTCTTACTGCAAAGTAATAATTCTATATAGTTTTTTTTTTTTTTAAAGTTCAAGCATTTATTTGATTAAAAGTCCCAGGCTTTTCTCTTAGCTCAGTTGTATTTTGCTTTGCAAAGTGTTAGACATTTTTTGCCTCCTAGATCTTTATAGCAATAGTTGCTCTATAATGAAATAATTTCTTATTAACTATAAGCTTGTTTTGAATGGTCTATGTATGAGTATATTTCATACAGCTATTCATTAATTTATCATAATATTTCCTGTATATTTGTGTGTTTGTTAATATATGTCTATATTTAGACTATGTTTGAGGTCTTTAGAAATATCTAGTGGGTAGAGATACTAGCTTATTTTTTATGTGCACTTGGGTTTTCCCCTTTGTTTTTAGCTTCATTAAATGATCTCTGGCCCCAGACTTCGCTGTCAATGAGAAGCATATACCTTGAATAGCTCAAATCTAGTAGCAATAATAGGAAAACTAAACCAATGCTATACTAACAGTAGGTTAATTGTGTCAGCTATGTCTTTAGTTTGAAATGGAAACAAATTGTTAGCAGGTAAAAACAATGAGCCCTAGTTTGCCAAAAGCTCTTTTTAAAGAATTTTATTTCTAGTAGAATTTCTATTCTCAAAAATAGTTACTTCCCTCTAAAATATTCATTGTGAAGATCAAGTATTTTGCCCATTAAAATCTGGGGACCTAGCAATCCTTCATCTTCCTTATTTTGTGAATAGTTTATCCTGCACCAGACATGCAAATGTTTGCCTCTGAAGTAATTGATCATATTACATTTCTTGAATATTATAGTGATATTATAGTGTACATTTTAACTTAATTTCCATCTGTTAAAGTGTGGGAGAAAGGTGGAAAGAACATGAATACAGCATACATTTCTTTCTCTGTGCTATCAAAGTGTGTCCTAAGATATTGTATACTTAGAATAGTCCTGGATATGTATGCAGAAGTTTTTTGTGCATTTTAGTCACAATTTATCATCACATTTAAAAGAAATGCTTGTATTACTGCTGTGAGATTAAGGAAAGAATTAATGTGAAGATGATTTTTTATTGCAGAAATTCCATTACAGAAACCTTCTTCTTGGAGAACATGATGTCCCTTTAACATGTATTGAACAAATTGTCACAGGTATGTAGTATTCTGCATGTATTCCCTCTTGAAATTGAAGCTGAGTGTAGTGGTGCAGAGCTTATGGTCCCAGCTACTTGGGATGCCTAGGAGTTGCAGGGGCCTGCCTAAGCAGTATAGTAAGTCCCCACATTAAAAAAAAAAAAAAAAAAAAAAGTAATTGGTCTCTAAAAGTTGATTCCATTCTGGAAGTATTCCTTGAAATATTTGAGTTGAAATTTTATTTTAGTAGGTTTAATTTTACCTTCTTTTCTCTCTCTCTCTCTCTCTCTCTCTCTCTCTCTCTCTCTTGTCTTTAAGTTCCTGGAAGTCGATAAAAGAGAAAGAAATCAAGAAATTATTTTACTATGGGGATATAGAATTATTTTAAAATGGAGATATAGCTTTTTATGGTTTCTAAATTTTATCCTCTTTGTAATAAAAATTTTAATCACTAAATGTATCTAGATGGTGGTGGTTTTGTGCAAAGAATCTTTTATCTTCAAAAAGCAGAGTTAAAACTGCCCCCCCCACACACACACACAAAAGTTCTAGAGATTATAGACAAATATGAGGATTTTGGAGAATGAGTGCTTGGGTAATGGGAGACCTTGAAATTATTTTCACTAAGAATTTTACTGAAGTATATGAAAGTGTAAGTAATAAAATTACATTTTCTTTTTTTTCTCTTTTTTAGTAAATGACCATAAGAGGAAGCAGAAAGTCCTAGGCCCCAACCAAAAACTCAAATTTAATCCAACGGAGTTAATTATTTATTGTAAAGATTTCAGAATTGTCAGATTTCGCTTTGATGAATCAGGTCCTGAAAGTGCCAAAAAGGTAATACTGTTAAGTTTTAGGAACTTCTGGGTTCTGTGCTACATTTACCAATTTCAGTTCTGTGCAGTAGTTTATATTTTCAATTGCTCAGATTATTTTTAGGGGAAGTTATTGGATACCTCCTTAAGTAAAGTCAAAGCCAAGAATATTAATAGAACTACTTCCTTGTATTATTTTATGTCTACTCTGAAGTACTCTATATACTTTTTTTATCAGTTCCTAAAATATTAAAGACTGTCATGGAAATTAGCATGTCTTTTCCATTATAACTATTGCCAGCTAGTTTCTTTTCTTGGTTAATAAGGTTGAAAAGTTGGAGAATATACTGTAATTGAGGTTTGGTAAGACTTTTAATATAGCACCACAGAACCTTACCAACAAACTGAAAGCTAGATTTAGGTTATATAAGGATTAGTAATGTTTAGTTAAGAAGAGGCCTAATAATGATTAGTGGTTTAAAGAAATCTTAATGAATTAATTTGAGTGATACTTGATAGGGGCAACTCAAAATTAGGAACTTTTTAATTGGCTTATTTCTTCCCTGCCTTCCAAGGAATGTTTATTACCTACTTGTGGAGTAAAATTCAAGAGCAAAAGTCTCCACTTCCTTGATTCCATGTTTTTTGTTTTCTAGAGGAATGAGGATGGCAGAACTAATGCCTCTCTGTTCCAGTCTGATGTAGCAAATGCAGAAAATAGTAACAGAATTTCCAGAGGAAAGTGTGCTCCCCTATATTGAGACTAGAACAACAGTGTCTTAATGGACTAGAAATTTGCCTTCTCTAAGAGTAGAAGCAGTCTTTGGGCCAGGAAGGGCACATTAGTTTTTCATGGTCAGTAGACTTACTGCAGTAGTTTCTGTTGATATCAAATGAGGCTGTCAAAAAGATCTTAAGGCAGGTATCTTCATATACTATGGTTATGAGATAGTGGATTTGTTTTTAGAATTAGAACCAACAGTTTCTTCACAGGAAGGCAAACATGAGGTGAATATCTGAAAATGCATGATCACTGGGACTGTCCAGCAGAGTGATAGCAGACCTGTGGCTAAAAGTTTTCAAACCAAGTCTGTTGTATAACTATTTCTCAGCATGCTGTATTTTTGAAAAATTTTACTTGATAACTTTTTTTTTTTTAAATATTTATTTATTTCCTTTAGTTGTACACAATGCAATGCATTTATGTTTACGTGGTGCTGAGGATCGAACCCGGGCCGCGCACGTGCGAGGCGAGCGCTCTGCCGCTGAGCCACAACCCCAGCCCTTACTTGATAACTTTTAAGGTCACATTCAGCCATTTGATTCTGCTACATGTGATTGTGGCATTTCCAATTTGAGATGCCTATTCTTATATAGAAAAGCTTTATAATTGATTAGGTAGCATACTGTACACAAAATATTTAGCTAAGTTACTTTCTCAGATTTAAATTTATGCTTCTAATTTCATTGACTAAAGCAGCAGGAACCCTTTTATGAAAATGTTAACTTCAAGATGTATAGTCCCCACCCACCCACCCACCCAAAAAATAGATATATAGCATCTCAAGAATAGGGACAGGGGCTGGGGTTGTGGCTCAGCGGTAGAGCGCTCACCTAGCACGTGAGTGGCCTGGGTTCGATCCTCAGCACCATGTAGAAATAAACGCATTGTGTACAACTAAAGCAAAAAAAAAAAAAGAATAGGGACAACACAGAACTTAAAATTTTTAAGTGATAAAAATTTTTTAAGTGAAAAATTGATATGTTTGGGCCAATACTCTTACCAGTTTAAACCTCTCCCACTCCTACTGTATATTTTAGAGGACAGTATTTTAGTGAATGGAAATCATAATTATTTGACTTAGGCTTGAGACTTCTAGACTACTCAGTCATTTTTGACAGGTGAAGCAGTGTTCTGAAAGTTGCAAGCTAGAAATAAAGGTGTAAGATGCAGTTTCTTTCCCTGAAGAGTTTCAGTCTAGTTAAGAAGGTAAAGCAGAAACAAATGAATATTAAATAACAGTGCAAAATAGTAGCATGAAAGATGTCCTCACACAAATGATTAGTTGCCAAGTGAACAAAACATAGTTAACCACTCTGTAAATTCAGGATCTCCCTTGATTCTTGTACAGCTGGTGAATGATGAAGGCTTCATTGACACACCCACACAGGACAAGCTAGTTCCCTTTCCCAAGAACAAGTTTCTGACAAAAATCCTTTGCCCAGTGTCTTAAAATATAAAAAGCATGTTACCTCAGGCCCGAAATAAATGCTCTTTGTATTTTATACAGTCATGGGGGAAAGTAAAAATATAGCTAGGGAATTTTTTCTGTGGTTCTTATGTTTTCAAACACAGAGTTGAATCACGTGTGGCTACCAAAGCTTACTGGCTTTGTGAGTTTAAAAACAAAAAAAATCTGGCATACTCTTTTATTTTAAGTAAAAGGCTTTTTTTTTTAATCTAAAATTAGGTAGTAATTCAGAAGTTATGGCTCATTTTTACCTCTGGAAGCTTTTGAATGCTAAGTTTTCTTGGAAAAATCGATTTTACAAGTTGTTTAAAAATTATCAGATAGGGCTGGGGATATAGCTCAGTTGCTACAGTGCTTGCCTAGTATGCACAAGGCCCTGGGTTCAATCCCCCGCAACGCCAAAAAAAAAAAAAAAAAAATTATCAGATGTATGCTTGGAGTTCTCTGGGTGAAATATCAATTTGTTTTGAAATATCAAAAGCATTTATATTCTTGTTTGAAATATGAAGTCTCAGAATACTAAATTGGTTCACATTTTATTAAATATTGCTCTAAAACCTGTCTAGTTCGTTTTCTTGCAATGTGTTATGACTACATTAGATCACTTGGTGCAGCTGCAGCCATTATCCTTCATCCTCATTGTCCTTGGGCTGTTATGGGAAAATAATGATATTTGAGAAAGGTTTATATAAAGGAAGAAGAAATGTGATGATAGGAAATTGGACATGTAATCTCATAGCAACTTTGAGCCACCCATTTTTCTTTACTTAAAACAAAGGAGGAAAAGGGATTATTTTAAATAATTTATCATTTTCTAAAGTATGGATGGATGTTAAGTTAAAGATATTCCTTTTGTCTCTAATTTATTCTTAATTTAGTTAATTGTGAACCACTTGTTCAGGCATGCTTTCTAGAAGTGGATTCAGTTCATCTAATTAAATATCAGGTTGGCCTTTTCCTGGACTATCATGTTTTGCCAAGGAATCAGATACTCCTTGATGGCTTTCAGACCACAGAAATACAGGAAAACAGTTTTGTTAATAAATGTGATGGAACTAGAAATTTAAGTGTCTCCTGGATTTGGCTTCTCAGTGCAGTACTCCCAGCTGGTCTTAAAAGAGAAACCATCAGCTGTGGTGCTGGAGTTTCTCTAAAATTTTTAATTGCCTAGGGAATACTTGCAAAATAAGAATTTTGTGTGGAAATGAGACCTACTTTTAAAAAGTCTTTCAGAAACTGAGAAATGGAAGCTAGGAATTTAGACATAGACTTTTAAAATAGTATGTATGAAAAAGTACAAAAGACAGAATATCTGGCTTTCTTTCTTTTCTCAAAGTGTTCCACAATAACAGCATGAATGTCATCTAGACACACAAATTTGTATGTGCCTTTGTCTGTATCTAGGATACCTTTTACTTAGGTTATGTGAAAAATAAGTTATGCACACTTGTAAGTATACTACTGAACAACAGATTTAGTTACCCCTACCCCATAGTCCAAGAAAATGAGCCACTGTGGAAATCATTAAACTGAGTTTCAGTTTCACAATAAGGTTTATAGTCTTCTTTAAATGTAGATACTATTGGACATACTCATTTTTTTCCTAACTTAGTGTGATACTATTATTCTTAAGGAGAGAAATAGGCTGTTGCGGTTTGCTTTGCAGATAGGCTTTTTTTTTTTTTTTTTTTTTTTTTTTTTTTTTTTTTTTTGCTTCACAACCACAAAAAGACATGTTGCATTATCAGTGATCTGTCATTTTCTTTTGTGTAAACAGGGCATGTTTTGTCTAAGAGAAGGAAATATGCTAGTATTATTGGTCAGGAGCATATGCATTAATGTTAGTGACTAATTTTGTCTACTAGTATTTTTGCCACTACTAGATGCAGTACACCTTCAGGAAGCTACTGAAGTGATGCTACAAAATGTGAAAGTCTTCAGATCTTTACTGAGTCTGTGCAGAGAGTCTTCTTGGTCTTCTCTAAATTTTTAACCTGCTTCCCTCTTCTCTTCACTATAAAACTTCATAGTTCTCTTCCCTGCTTCGTTAGCATTTATAATTATCTAACTTGCCGTTTTTGTGTTGTTCTTGTTGATCTTGTTTAGTGTCTGTCTACTATTAGTTTAATGATGATATAGATTGTATCTATTTTGTTCACTGCATCCCTAGTGCTTAGAATATGGTAGATGCTTAAGAAGTATTTGTTGAATGAATGTGAAATGTAGCATCTACCCTGAAGGAATTGAACTGAATGAGCTATATGCTACTTTTTATCCATTCTCATGAATATTATGTGAATACCTTGAATGAACAACTAATAAGCACCATTAACTAAAGAGGTATTTTATATTGAAACTGTCATTATTTGGAGACAACAGGGGTTTCTGGAATTAATACTTTGACATTGGCTCAGTCTGGCAAGGCTTGGGAAGAAAGTAGTGTTGAACAGACATGACAATTTCCAAGAAAGTATGGTTGACTGAGAGGAGGAGAAGGATTTTCCAAGCAATGAGCATGGCAGAGGAGATGCCTAGAGCCAAGTCAGACAGAATGTGTACAAAACATTTTCTCTGACCACAGACTACTGAGGGAACTTTGGGAAGTTAAGAGATATTTGGTGAGGAGGGCCAGTTTTATGATGGAACAAGAATTTGGAGATTTAATTTATTATGCAAGTACCTGGGAATCACGGCAAATAGCAATTATTAGCCAAAAATAATATCTATAGAAGAGAATTCTTAAGTGTTGGGGATTTCTAGAATGCAAGAAAGCCCACAGAGGTGCCATCAAGTGAGTATGGCTTAAGGATGTGGCTACGGCAGTGTAGCAAAATGGGACAAACATGAAAATTTATAGTGAAAAATGCAACAAAGCTTATAAACTACGTATCTGGCCAAAGGAATAGGAAGTGATGAGGACCTTATCAAGGTACAGATTTTAGTAGTTTTGCTCTTAGAGTTACTTAAAGGAAGACTGTTGAACAGATTAATGATGAGAATGTAGATACCCATCTCCTAAATTTTTTTTAAGTGGGATTCTCATAGAAGGCTCTCTAAATAGGCATTGAAACGTTGAAATATGTCACTTTCAGGAAATTGCCTTTTTTTCTTTTTGGTCAAAACTAGTGATAAATTCTGACCCTTTGGTTGTATGTTTTAATTTAGTAAGATAGGAAATGCTCATCCTTTTTGAGACTTAAAAATATAGTTTAAACAACAAGCTGACACATACTTACAGGTTAATTGAATTTGCCTCACTTTTCTCCAGACACCACTGATTTGACATGAACTAACAACTCAAATTTTCTTGCTTGCTCACTGTTGAAAGTATATCATTCTTGCTTAGTGCTTTACCTTCTAACTTAATCTTTTTAAGTAAGTTCTTCTGCAGTTCTTGCTTTGCATGTGTCTTAATTTCTTCTTCCTTCTTTGTTCATTTGAAGACATTTTCTCCCATAGTCTAGTAGGTTTTGTACATAAAGACAATCATTCTTCATTCTAACCAACTGCAGTTGAGAGTAACAACCATATTTCCACATACAGAGTTACTCTGAAGACCAAGCATGCATTAAGATTGTTAATACTTGCAACAGCCTATGTATTATCTTCATTTCACAGATGAGCATACAAACTGGGAAACAGGAATTAACTGCACATGGATTGTATGGATTGTGTAGCAAGGACTTGATTAGACTAGAACTTAAGCCCTGATCTCTAACTAGAAAACCGACATTTTCTCCACCACAGAGCACAGTCTCAAACCATTTTATGTAAACTTGTCTTCTTCTTCTTCTTTTTTTTTTTTTCAATAAATGTCTTCGTGCCACCTGTGTTTTTGAGTTTCTTGTTGGTTTTAACTATTTTTTGATTGTGGCTTCATTATTAAATTTAAATCTTGTTTCAATCCATTAGATGTGAATATTAAAATTTCACACCTTACATTAAGCCTAAAGGTCCACCAAGATTGAAACTTCTTTTTTTTTTTTTTTTTTGGAGTGAATATGTTGTCATCACTTTTTTGAGAATGCTTCTTTAGCATTCAAGTTTCATTTATTAGAATACAATTATTTTACAGTATTTCAACTTAGCACATACATACCGAATACTTATCATGGACCAACTAAAAATTGAACAGTGTCTTGGGAGCACAACAGTGAATAATACCTGGCCTTAAGGAGCCCTTTCACATTCTAGGTCAACAGAAAGCATGTAAATAGTATCTGTAATCACTGCCCCAGGATGATGCTCCCAGTGACCAAGGCCTTATTGTACAATTCATTTAACTAAGTGTGTTAAAATCAAATTCTAAATGTAGAATTTTTCCTAGGTATGCCTTGCAATAGCTCATTATTCCCAGCCAACAGACCTCCAGCTACTCTTTGCATTTGAATATGTTGGGAAAAAAATACCACAATTCAGGTAAATATGAAAAATATTAAATTTGTGACTAACTTTACATGTGTAAATTTTATTCTTATGTTTATTAGAAGCCTCCATGTACATGGGCTTTAATGACTATAGAATTATTAACTTCATAATTGTTAGAGAAGTCAGCACTATATACTAAAAAAGCGAACATTTGCCATATTTTTTCCTTGAAAAGTAACCTGGAAGAACTTATAAACAGCTGAAACTATGGGCTCATAAAAGTCATATATTTTACCTCCAGTCATTGGCTTATATTTTATGGTGAAGGATATATCCCTTACCCTTTTTAGTTGGTAGTTTAAGTCAAAGTAATCTTAACTTTAAAAAGAGTTGAAAGCATAAACTTTTCTGGCAATGTGTGATTTTATTGCAAAACTTGAAATGCTTCAAAACTTTTGAAGTTTTGAAGGGAAATTCATTAAGATTGTCAAAATACTTTTTTTATATTTCTGAATAAAATTGAGGAAAGGAAGATGAGAATTTTGCTAAAGAACACAGGTAGCTCTAGGCAGTTTTGTGGCAGTAAAATAGTTTTATCCATATTTTTGTGTCAACCATGATATCACCAAGAAAAATTCTAGATTATCATGTAATTCTGTACATTCTGTTTATATGCTATGTAATTTTTAATCAACCATGTTTTAAAATTCATAAGAGGATAGAGAGAAAAAAGAGTCCATGTCTCCTATTAGCCCCCTTGTTTATTAGCAACTTGCACATTGACTTGCTGACTGAATCATGTGTTCTCTTACTGTCTAAGGAAGAAAAATAAACCAATTGTGTATTTATAGTGAAAGATCCATTCATGCCAGCATAGCTTTGGTCTAACAGATTATTAATTGTACCGGAATTATGTATGTATTACCTTAAAACATATAATTGAAACAACCTGTATAATTAAAGTATATTCTAGTATCACTATATTGTAAATGCATTAAAATTTAGTATAAGTACACAGTGTCCAAAAATGCATATGGTATAACTACATTTTCATTACTTTAAAGATACTAATCAACACTAGAGATGACATATGAAAATAATGTGCACAGAACAGCTTTTAGCCTGGACTGTATAGAAATTAAATAACAAAATATTTAACTTTTCTTATGAAAATGTATATTAATTATAGCTTAGGCTTGAGCAACACAGTTTTATTTTTTTAAGTTTCTATCTTAATAAAAAGTAAATTAATTTACTGCCTAAAAATAAAGCAGTATAGAGCCTGGACCATTAGTCATGTAAATGTTCCTTTGGATCATCATCAGGCTATAGAACAGTGATCATCAAGGTTATCTTCAATTAGATCCTCATACAGAGTTGCAAGAGAGTAGCTGAAATGAAAATTTCAAGAGGTACAGAGTTGTAAGAGATAGTCTTCAATTCCTGCTTCAGTTTGTTTATAATATAGCCCAGTTCTTCATGCTACTTTTCTCTGATAGCAGAGATTTGGTTTCATGTACGGACCCATGATTTCTACAGGAATATAATGACTTGGGCTCAGTGTATACAGTCAGCTTCATTATACAGTTGGTAACCTGATGCCTGCTTTACTACTTTTCACATTTTCCTTTGTTCATTCCTTGTGGGCATCTCTGGTTTATTATACTTTAATAGTTTATCAACCCATAACTCTTTTACTGCTAGATTTTCTACCAATCAGTTCTTCTCATTTCTTTATATAACTTATTGATAAAATTTGATGATTAATACTTAAAATATTCAGGAACACTTTTCTTTATTACATCCTTCAGATTCCTCCTTCAGCAAGTACTTCATAAACATAACACTGGCCAAAGTTTTGTTCAGTATCTTCGTAGGGTACCATCTGTTAATATCCTTCCATGCTATTACAGAAGCATAAACTGCATCTTTAAGATCAAAAGAAGCCTGAAATTTCCACACACTGCAGTCAGAATTCATTAATTTGTGAGTGAAAGATGCCCAATAATCCACTCTTGAACTTCTGGATGGCACCTTGATTCATTGGCTGGATTAAAGAAGTCCTTTTTGCAGGCAGGTAGGTGATAAAGCTGTTTGCACAATTAAGATTCAGAGCTGGAAGATGTCCCCTGCATTTATCTAGGAAAAGAATCCCTTAGCTGGCCTTAAGCATTCTGAGGTATTCTTTCATATCCAGTATCACATTAGTAAAAACCAGTTGTGTACAGGAAGATGTGTAGCACCCACAGCCTTCCAAACATTTCACACAAACAATAATAATTCTTTTTTTTTTTTTTCTCTTTTAACTTCAAAGAAACTATGAGGACTCTGTGTTCCTCAATCAGATTATTATTGGGCAAATAATGTCAAAAGTACAGATTCATCTTTGTTATTAAATTGATAAGATGTCAGATTATGCTTCTGGACTAAAATATTGAAAACCTCATGAAGTTGTCTGCAGGCTCAGTATCAGCAACTCTAGATCATTAACAGACATGCTTATAAATGCTGTGTGATATAATCTGAAAATATAATGTAGCTTCACATTAGAATATGTGTCTTTTCAGTGACCATTGTTAACTTTATATTACTAAAAGTAATACATCTTGATATTAGATTATTATTAATTAGATATTAATCTTGTTATTAGATTTTCCTTTAAGTGCTTATTTGAAAAATATGTACACAATCCATGTCAAACAGTGTAGGAATTTTTCACAGTTGTCACTTGTCAGTTCTCTAAAGGGTCTCAGTATAGCTCTAAATGATTGTGACTGATCCTCTGATCTCTTGAATATTGATGGTTCTTAATTAGCTGCATGCATCAAAATCACTGGAAGAGCCTTCAGAAATACAGCTATATTGACTGGCACAGGCCCACAGAATCAGAATCTGCAGGTTAAGAACCACTTTGTTCACTCACCTTTTTTGAAGTTATTAATGATCACAATTCTCTTTATATCTTCTTCACCCTTGTTTTTTGCTTCTAATTTCTGCCTTATGATCAAAGTGATAGGCTTTTTTTTTTAATATGTTGACCATTTTTAATATCTTTTCTTCATATTTACTTGAGGCCGTTTTAAATGTCAGTAGGATCAATTAAGTAGAAGTTCCTTAAAATAATCTCTCTCTTTTTTTTATTAGAGACAGGGTCTCACTGAGTTGCTAAGTGCCTCTCAGCTATTGCTGAGGCTGGCTTTGAACTCATGATCCTCCTGCCTCAGCCTCCCAAGTGCTGGGATTACAGGCATGCGCCACCGTGCCCGGCTCCTTAAAATAATCTCAACAGTCTAGGATTAGACTTCTGAAGTGTATCACAGACAATGGCCAAGGCCAGAAGCATTTAGTAACTAATTTCACTTTTAGTCTGCTGAGGAGCTGTGCCATAAAACCTCAGTCAGGTAGTTGTCAGAGGAGCCAGGTCTCCAGAGATGACCCACTTAGCCAGTTTGTTGCTGCAGCCCCTCAGGGTGCTCCACATATGGAGTAGGCCACTGGCATCAGGCCTTAGGAGCTTCCTGGGCAGCATTAGAATTTCCAGACTATAAATCCACATTGAGAATCTGCTACCCAATTAGTAATGAATTCTCACTGAAGAAAATATGGAATGTATAAGGCCTAATCCCAGCTGTTGAGAAATGGGCAGTACAGAATTTGAACATGAGAGATGTTTAAAATCACAAACAACACAGGTCCTGTGTTCAGCAAAATCAGTCTGTTCTTAGATAGATTTCGTGACTAAATTTGGCCAGAGAAATAATCTCATCAATAGCAGTACATTCTCAGTTTAACTGTTAAAGTCTGTAACTCAAAACACTAAAATTATTCAGTTTTAGACCCTTAGCTAGGGGTGTACCACCAAACTGTTCACAAATTCATTTGCCTGTTCCAAAATTTTGAGTTTGTTTGTTACGCTTCCTTTTTGGTGGTATAGTTATCCCATTGTGTGTCCAGGACCTGTGGTACAATGTTGAATAGCAGTAATGCTAGCAGGCATTGTTTCTGTCCTTGGTTTTAATGATAATGCTATTTGCTAGGTATTTTTGATAAATACCCTTTATCAAGTCAAGAAAATTTTCATTTATTCCAAATTTGCTGAAGGCCTTTGTTTTTTTTCCTGTCCCAAATGTGTCAAACTCTGTCAAATGTTTTACTGAACAAATCAGTTTTTCCCCTTTAGTCATATGATGAATTGCTTACATTTTCTAATGTTGAATAGCTTTCTGTGTTTTGGTGCTCTGGAACACTGTATAGCTTCAGAATTACCTGAAAAGTCTGTGCAGACTTTGTGTTCTAGAGAGATGACAACTCCCAAGTTACCCAGCACATTTCTAGTTGTTGTATTACCCAGAGAAAATGCTGAGATAGAGTTGAATGTGATGACATAGGCTTATTAGCATATTGATTCTTAACACACTGTCAAAATCAGAATCAACTGAGTTAATTCCAACGCCATATGAAGGATAAAGTGCAGAATTCCTAACGTGACACATAAAACCTTGCATGGTCAGCCAGGTGCAGTGGCACACACCCGTAATCCCAGCAACTTGAGAGGCTGAAGCAGGAGGATCACAAGTTCAAAGCCAGCCTCAGCAAGTTAGCAAGGCTCTAAGCAGCTTAGGGAAACCCTGTCTCAATTTTAAAAGGCTGGGAATGTGTCTCGATTTTTAAGCGCCCCTGGGTTCAATCCCCGGTACAAAAATGAAACAAAACAACCTTGCATAGTCTAGGGCTTTTTCCAGTATTAGAAGTGTTCCCTCCTGCACTGTCCACTAGGGTAGCCACTAGCCAAATATGTTTTTAAGCGCTTGAAATGTGGTTAGTGCAACTGAAGGACTGGCTTTTTTTTCTTTTCTTTTTTTGTTTCATCTTCATTTCAATTTCAATTTAAATGGACACATGTGGCTTGCTAATGGTTACACTTTGGAGCAACACAGATCTGGAGTCTAGGCCTTATCTAATCTTCTAACCTCTCTTCCACCACCTCTTGCATTCCTTATGTTCTAGCTGAATTTAATTACTTGATGTTTTACAATTGTACTGTGCTTTTTTAAATGTTCTTCTCTGCCCAGCATGCCTCCTCACCAGTCACCTGGCAACTTATGGTTCATTCCTGAGCACCCCATTTAGGTGTGATCAAGTCATGAAGCCTTTCTTGGCCCAGCTTTCCTCAGAAGTGTCGGGGCTTCCTCTTTTGTATCCTCATTATACTCAGACATCCAGTGTACTGTGATTATTACACTTAACTCCCTACTATCTTTGTTAGTGCTTTCCAAGTAGAGATAAAATCTTACTTATCTTTCTGCTGTCGGGCTTTAGTACATTATAGGTTCTCAGAAAATACCTGTCTTGTACCAAGAGTTAATAAATAATCAGTAGGAATGGGCATGGCATGTTCATGGGAGAAGTGTTTTGTGTGTCTACAGGGAATAATGGTAAATAAACTGTTATATAAGGGCTCTTTGAATTGGAGAGTAGCCATTTAGGTTCGCTTGATTCCACTGGAAAATGAGCATGATTGAAACTTCTGGTCAAGAGGCTAAGCATCTTTTCAGGGCACTATGTCTCGTGTCGAGCCACTGGTGGGTTCAAGTATAGAACATCCAGTCAGGGATATCAGCCTGGTGACTTGACACAGTTGGCAGCCTGTGGCAACAAGACACTGGGCCATGAAGAGTTGTGGCATATGTCACCCCAGAGCAGAACTGCCTTAATATTGAGGCAGCTTCTTTTTATCTAGCCATTTTGCAGGTGCTCCCAGCTGTGACTGTGCTCCCAGAGAATAGCTGTGCTCCTCTCTTAGGAGAGACATTTTGCTAATTCAAGTCTATCCCCCGAACCCCAGCTGAAATCTCCATATGGGGCTAGCACTTTAGTGCAGTATAAACAACTTTGTGAGCTTTTCAAAGGCAAATTGAGTAAATGCAGGATACTAAGAATTTTCTAATGGGTAGATAGATGAGAAGTTGGTATTAGAAAAAGGAAAGATTAGGAGGGCTTGAGAAAAGAAATAGTGGTTCATTTTTCCAGGCAAAATATGTGGAGAAAATAAGCAAATTTCTTGGGTTTAACCCATGATTTGGGTTAGGAAAAATGGGCAGGCAGGGGTGGTCAGGAATAGTTTCCATAGAATGATAAGGATGGAAGACAATTGAAACATAAGGATAGAGTACATGGAGAGGAACTATGGGCAGCAGGCATTCTTCACCATGTGGGAAGGTGGTCAGTAAAACGAAGGAAGAAAAATGTGTGGCATAGTAGCTAGAGTGGAACCTATGTGATCAAATTGAACTAGTTTCAGAAACAAGCTGAACTGTTTGTGTTTGAAAACAGAGAAGATAGAGCCGGTAGAAATAAATTCAAAGGTGTTTAAGGAGTGGGGAAAGAGCTGGATAAGGATGAGACTATATAATTTTAAATGGAAAAGGTAAGGCTATTCTTGGCATCTTGAAAGATAAAGCGGGGAGGAGGTACCACATCAGAGCATGGATGTGGCAGGATGCACAGAAAGAGCAGAGCAAATGTGGCTCTGTTAAAAATGTAACTGTGAAAATTAATAATATTGCTTTTCCTGCAGCTAACAAAATTAATGGAATACCCTCAGGAGGTGGAGGAGGAGGAGGGAGTGGAGCTAGTGGCCAGAGAACTCCACTATTTGAAACTTACTCAGATTGGGACAGAGAAATCAAGAGGACTGGCGCTTCCGGGTGGAGAGTTTGTTCTATTAATGAGGGTTACATGATATCTACTTGGTAAGTCCAATTTTAACGATACTGTATATAACTAGAGGTGACTTTCCTGAGAGGAATAATAAAATTCTGCCTTTGGTAACTTTCAAGTTATGATTAAAAGAATATTTTTAATGTTTTAACAGATACATTATTTTAAAGTTAGGGGCTTTTTAAGGGCTTTTTAACATTTTCATAGTATCAATATCCATTGAAAGAATTTGACATTTATTCCTTATTGTCATGAATAATTTGATCAGTGCTTGTTTATATTTTATTTTGTAATCATCTTTTAAAGTTGGTTTGTTCAGATCAAAGTCCAAAGAAATTTATGCCAAATTTGCTTGATATATTTCTTAGGCCTTTTAATCTAAATGGTCTACTTTTATCTCCTTTATACATTAGCATTTATTTGCAAACAAAGCCAGGTCATTTGTTCTGTAGAATTTTCCATTCTAGATATTGCTTGTTTTATCCCTGTGATAATCTTTAACATGTTCCTCTACTTCTTGTATTTCCTGTAAACATTAGCTCTAGAGGTGCAGTTGGATCCAGGTTCAGTATTTTGGGCAAGAATGTTTCATTAGATGGTGCTCTGTGCCTCCCGGTATATTATGTCCAGACTCCAGCTGGTCATTTGGTGTGTCTGTGTGTTTCTCTCTCTTTCTCTAAGGCTATCTCACTTTGTCTTTTATCTCTCTCTATCTGCTTACCCTCCACCCCCATATGCATGTAGTGCTCATTGACCAGTAGGATGAGGGACTGTCAGCCTGCTTCATCCAGCGCAGAGTTACCTTTTTTATATCAGGGTTTTAACTGCAAAAATAGTTTTCTCTGAGAGTGAGGATGATTACCCAGATCCATTGTTTTGTTAAGGATTGATATTAGTCATATTCTAATTCTGTCATCTTTCTATTTTTCTGTCAAACTTTTTTTTCCACCAGCTCTATAATACCCTAAATACAGTTCAGACAAGAAAAGCAGTATACATCTTTACTTTTTTCCCTTTACTTATAGCTTTTCAGAATAGTGAGCTGGTTCCCTAGAATCCTTCATATGTGACCAGGAATTTTTTTTTTTTTAATTTGTCTAATATCATTGCGTACTGGTGAAAGTTTTGGAATGTTTTAAGATCATTGATGTCGTCATTGGTTCATGCACATAACCACCTTATAATGTGCTGCCCTGTTATTACTGGTTGATCCAGTACTGGGAACTTTGGGAATTTTTAAGTGACAGATCTGGGGAATGTATGTTGGAGCATGTAGCTGTTGTCTTCTGCTTCCTCTTGAATTTGACCTGTGTGGCCATTGTGTCCTGGTATACATGCTAAGAAGCACATTATAGAGCCTGACTAACCTGCCTCTGTCTACCTGCCAGGCAGTATGGAGGGGGAAAAAAAAGGAGGTTTTTTTTTTTTTTTTTTTTTTTTTTTTGAGGTTGTAGTGAGTTGTTTGGTCTGTATCCCAGAGTCTGACAGTGCCTTAAAGGGATGAGTAGGGTAGACAATGGAAATAAGAGAACAGGAGCTAAAATTTCTTGGTAGATTTATGGGGTTTTGTTTTGTTCACCTGGCATTTCCTTACCCGTAGCCTCTCAAGAGAGTGCATGTTTGCATGTTTGATTAGTCTTTCTGGAAAATATTTCATTTCAAAGAATTTTTCTCATGCTGTAAATTTTAAATTTGAAGTTACATCAGAGGTTACAGACTGAGAAGTGCAGGATTATCAATGCCCCTCATGGTACCCACCAAGGCATTAAATAGGGATAAATGTGTTTAATTATAAATGAGGTCTCCACAGTCCATTGTTCTGTCTTGAGTACAGTACTCATGTGTGATCTCTTTTTTTTCCTCTTCAGCCTTCCAGAATACTTTGTAGTGCCAAGTTCTTTAGCAGACCAAGATCTGAAAATCTTTTCCCATTCTTTTGTTGGAAGAAGAATGCCTGTAAGTGATTTCTGTTGGATGTGATTGATGCTGATATGCATTGTTTCTACCCAGTGAAGTACAGATTTTGCCTCTCTTATAGCTCTGGTGTTGGAGCCACTCAAATGGCAGCGCTGTTGTGCGAATGGCCCTTATCAAAGATGTGTTGCAGCAGAGGAAAATTGACCAGAGGTAATTGAGAATTGATCTTTGACACTGTAGGAAATTGTCATAAATAGGTGTAGTAAGTCCCTTACTAATTGCAAATAGTTAGCATGGTCTTATTAGTTACCACCATAAATTGCCATTTTGTAAAGAATATGAATATATTAAAATCAAAAGTTATAGTAAATATAATTTAATTATTTGGTTTATAAAACACTTTTGTACCTTATTTTGTTGGCATCTTATAATAATATTGCCTCGAACAAATTTCAGAGTACTTGATTTTCAGTTAATACTCTTCAGGATAAATCAAACTTTCCTTTTGGTTCAGTGTGTTTTCTTTAGGTCTGTGAAATCATGATACCTAAGACAGTGGTTTTGAAACATTTTGGAAATATTTTAAGTTTGGCAGCATCTGCTAGTGATCAGTAACCTCTGTATCGTGGAAGTAAAAGGCATTTCTCAGATATCCTCATTGTGGCGGGCACACTGGTAATAATTCTTACCATAATGCCCTTGCATTCTCAACTGCTGCTGCTTTCCACTGTCCCACGGTCCCTTTCCTGGCCACCACTCTGTGTCCTCTGCAGGCCCATCCTTTTCCCTCTGTAGACATCACATAGAGTCTAAGGCCACTTCCTCCTCCCACTTTGTATTCCCTTCCTAATGAAGTTCACTCAGGTCGTGGCTTTAATGATCACCATATTTATATCTCCAGCCTAATTTGACATCTTCCATATGGAGATCTCTAAGGCCCTTTAAACTCATTATGTCCAAAAACCAGACTCAACAATATGGCCATCATACCTCCCTCAGCCTGCTCTCAGAAACCAACGGATCAGCCTTAATGTCTTCCTCTTTCCTTCCCTTCCCTATCTCCAGTCCCTCATCAGATTTTGTCACTTCACTTTTCAGAAATCTTATAAGCCCATGTGCTTCTACTGTAGCTTTACCCTATCCATATGCTTGTCTATGATTTCCTCCTTCTGGGTCCCATCTTCTCCAGGGCTCTAGCTACCTGGATGTTCCCTAGTCTTTTGTCTTTCCTGACATTTTCTGTTGCTCTGCCTTCTTCTTGTACTACCTTCTTCAGGCTTCTCTGTGAGTATACTTTACTTGGTACTTGCTCCTTCTTTCTCAGTTCAGATTCACCTTAAGATAAGCCTTCTCCACCTCCCAGATGAGATCAGGACTCACAGTTCTGCATTTTCTAGAGCCCTTGAACTTTTTTTCATCACACTTGATTCTGTCATACTACATGTTGTGTATTACAGTTTGACTCCTGATTGCTTTCTCACTAGAGTATAGACCCCATGGTGAATGTGTCTGTGTTACATACCATTAAATTTCTTGTTGAGAAAATGAGGAAAAATGAACAGGTCTTAGAAAACAGATCCATAGAATGTTCAAATGTCACAGTTCGTTTTTAAAACAGCCTGATCTATGTTTTTTTCAACAGTTTCATAACAAAGAAAGTCACATTTGCCAAAGCATGTAGTTGTCTTGAAGTTCAAGGGTCTTGAAATGACCCTTCAGTTTTCTAAAAAAGAAGTAACAACCATTCACATAAGTCCTTATTTTAATTTTATCTTAATCATATTAGGTGAATTTTACTTTTATCTTTATCCCTTTAGAATTCACTGACCCTTATGTTATACTCCAAGCTTTATTTTCACTAACATGTACTAATTAAATGCTCAGTTAGGACTTTTGCCATTAAAGGAGAGATTGTAGCACTATTGGATGAGTTAATTAGAAAACCTTATAGCCAGTGACCATTTTAATTATGTAATTTCTTAGACTAAGTATTTTAATACCCTGGGTTTTTTAGCAATCCTATTCTTTATAAATAATACAGATTCTCTTTGTTGTCCAATCTTATCTGCACATTTTTTCCCTCAGGAAAAAGGTTTCTGTAACAGATATGCTTGTTTTCCCCCACAGGGCCTTTGCACTAACTATCCTTCTGCCTACAGAATTTTCCCCTAGATCTTTGTGTCACTCATCATGTGAGTTCAGCTTCAGTATCATTTTCACAGAGGAACCTTTTTCTGACCGTGTGACATAAAGTAGTCTGTGGTTACTTGATTGCATCTTCCAGAGCATTAACCACACTGCCTGTTATTTTTCCATTATTTACCTGATCACCAAAGAAATTGTTATTTTTCCATTATTTACCTGATCACCAACCAGAATGTTATCTCCACAAGGGTAGAGACCTAGCCCATCTTGTTTATCTCTCTATTTCTAGCTCTTAGAATAATGCTTTGATTTAAAGTGCTCAATAAATATAGATCAAAGAAATAACTTGATTAGTAACTAAAGAATTTTGTCTTTATTAGGATTTGTAATGCAATAACTAAAAGTCATCCACAAAGAAGTGATGTTTACAAATCAGATTTGGATAAGATCTTGCCTAATATTCAAGAAATACAGGCGGCATTTGTAAAACTGAAGCAACTATGCGTTAATGGTAATTTCCTTTTTATTTTGTATATAGATGTCTAATGACTAGAAGGATGAAGAATTATATGAGAACTGTCAGGAGAGGTGATGTTTCTTAAAAACATAGAAATAGATATATTTAAGAAAATTATATATTTTTTAATTTATATTTTATCGTGTGAGACTGCCAACCCCAGAAAATGAAGTTTAAACTGCTTTCTATTTTGGAGAGAAAAAAATGAACTTGTGAAATCTCCTCCAAATCATGAAAGTTATATTAGAATGCCTTTACAAAAGCATTTGCTTAGCAGAACACTGTATTACCTTATAGATACATTTACTAAAATTTTAATGCATATAGTTACATTTTGAGATAGTGACTTGATATGGGTCTCCATTAGAGCCATGTTGTATGTATGGTCTCAGGGTTCTGATCTCTATTGGAGCAAACTCTTAGGTGGTTAGAGGGTGCCCTGAGGAAGTCACATTAAGGTATCTGGCATAAAACAGGTCCTCCTTGAGAGAGCCCCTCTATCACCTGGGAATCAGGAGAGGTGGTCATGTAGTAGGTGTGGAATGTGTATAGGCACTGGCCTCCAAGAAGAGTTTTGCAGGGGCAAGGTATTTTAAAAACACAGTGTCTTGAATAATTATCCACACCTGGGTGGGGCAGTGAAGGTGCCCTCTCATGCCTACACTGGTCAGCCCCCAGGGCCATCTACAGAGAAAAATAACAGGGGAGGGCAGAACTCTGCAGTAAGGAAGCTGTGAGGTGGGGCCTGAACAGCTATTTGCACAGTTCTGGAGGGCCTAAATAGAGGTGTGAGCTCACCAGGAAGGCTAGGAATCACAAACTCTCAGGAGAGATAAGTCAGACTCCGATTTCCTTGAAAGAGCCAAAGAATAGAAGATAGGGATTCAGGGAATGCTTTGTTTTGCTTTTTAATAAAATTGTCTTACATGTTTCTAAAGTGAAAATGCATGATATTTTCTTTTTTTTTTTTAAAAATATTTATTTATTTGCTTTAGTTGTACACAATGCGTTTATTTGTACGTGGTGCTGAGGATCGAACCCGGGCTGCGCACGTGCTAGGCAAGCGCCCTACCGCTGAGCCACATCCCCAGCCCGAGAAAATGCATGATATTTTCTTAAAGCCAACTTTTAATATTAGAAACTATGCTGTTGTATCCCTTAACTCTGATATGAATCATATAAAATCAAGTTTTAAAAGCCTAAAAACGTGTGTGTGTGTGTGTGTGTACACTTGCATATAACTGCCATATGTATTACAGAGCCTTTTGAAGAAACTGAAGAGAAATGGCTGTCTTCACTAGAAAATACTCGGTGGTTAGAATATGTCAGGTTTGTCAACTTCTTCCTCCTTTTTTACTTTAATTTTTTATTTTGAAATAATTGTAGACTCAGAGAAGGTGCAAAACTGGCAGAGAGAACTATGCACTCTTCACCAGCATCCCCCAGTGGTAGCATGTTAAATAACTGAAATATAGAATGAAAACTATGAAATCAACATTGATTTCATTCTCTGTGTGTGGGGTGGGGGGCGGTGTACATACACATGTACTTCTGTGCGATCTTATCACATGTATAGATTCACAGAATTGCTACCATAGTCAAGGTACAGAACTGTTCCATTGCCACAAGGCTCCTTTGTGCCACCCCTGTTACAGTTGGACCTCTGCCTCCTCATGAATGTTATATAAGTAATCCCTTCCTTTTTATAAAGGGTTAATGATTTTCCCAATATGAAAATAAAATATACTCTGAAGAATCATATAAATACCAAAGAAATTCATAAACACTGAAAATATAAACGTATATAATGAAAGATGAGCTTTGTTTGATTTCAGGTACTTTTTAAATATATTTATGGTGAAATTTTGATATTTAACAGTATGTTTCCCTTTCTCTTTTCAGGGCTTTTCTTAAACATTCAGCAGAACTTGTGTACATGGTAGAAAGCAAACATCTCTCTATAATTCTACAAGGTAATTTAAATAATTCCTGAAACACCATGCTAGCCAGCTTTGGTGATTGATGGTTCATATTCAAGTAAATTACATCAGTCAGCTATCTTTTTTTTTTTAATGTAATTTTGTTTATTTGTTCTTTATTAGTTGTATATGACCGTAGAATGTATTTTGATATATCACACATACATGGAGTATAACTTCCCATTCTTGAGGTTGTATGTAATGTATCGTGTATTCATATATGAACATAGGAAAGTTATGTCTGATACATTCAACTGTCTTTCCCATTCCCATTGCCCCCTCCCATTACTCCCTGTCCAGTCCAGTGAAACTGTACTCCTCCCTCCCCACTGCCTATTGTGAGTTAGCATTAGCATATCACAGAGAACATTCAGCTTTTGCTTTTGGGAACTGGTTTATTTTACTTACCATGATAACCTCCAGTTTCATCCATTTACTGGAAAATGCCATAATTTCATTCTTTAAGCCTGAGTAATATTCCATCATGTATATGTACTACATTTTCTTTATCCATTCATCTATTTAAGGGTACCTGATTGGTTTAATAGCTTACCCATTGTGTATTGAGCTGCTATGAACATTGATGTGGCCACGTTACTATAATATGCTGATTTTTATTTATTTATTTGTTTGTTTTAGTTGTACACAATGTGTTTATTTTTATGTTGTGCTGAGGATCAAACCTGGGCTGTGCATGTGCTAGGCGAGTGCTCTACCGCTGAGCCACAACCCCAGCCCTAATATGCTGATTTTAAGTCCTTTGGATATAAACCAAGGAGTGGGATAGCTAGGTCAAATGGTAGTTCCATTCCAAGTTTTCTGAGGAATCTCCATACTGCTTTCCATAGTCGTTGCACCAATTTGTAGTCCCACCAGCAATATATGAGTGTATCTTTTTCCCCACATCCCCGCCAACATTTATTGTAACTTGTATTTTTGATAATTGTCATTCTGACTGGAGTGAGATGAAATCTTAGTGTAGTTTTAGTTTGCAATTTAGTTTTTAATGCTAGTGATGTTTTAACATTTTTTCATTTCCACTTTGCTCATGGAGCGACTGCTCTGGCTGGTGCTTCTGGCCTGGCCATGACAATAGCTGTGGCAATAGGGATTTCTTCCTTATTTTATTATATCCAACATCCTGAATCCCCCTGATCCGCCTGGAATATCCAGTTTTAAATTCTAGTAAAGCACAAACGCCCTCCCCCCCTTTTTTTTGTTCACCCACCTTGCTGAGAAGTCTGCTTGTCTGCTTTCTGGGTTTCACACCACAGAGTAGCCAGGAAAGTGACCTTCTCTATTCCACCATCTTTAAAAACCTCAGTCTTAGCTATCTCTTATTTACTACAATAATGCCAAATAAACTGCAGATTTCCCACATCATTGAAGTAAAATAGTGGTGCAAATAGAATAGAAAGGAGTCCAATTCTCTATGAGTCATACCCCTAGTAGGTCTATGCCTAGCATTAATTTTGGTAGGGCCTCTCAAATTTTGCTCATTCCAATTTATAGAAAGTTGTTTAAGTAACTTCAGACTCATGCTAGATTATATATAACCCTAAGGAAACAGGTTGATATGAAGAAATTGAACTAGTCAATAATGTGAATTTTATCTAATTTTTGGTAAAAATAAACTGCAATGTAAAAATTTTTCAGTTAAGGGATAAGTGTATATTAAATAACTGTTTCTAATAGAATTTGAGTTTACAGATAAAATTTAATAGATGACAAGTTACTTTTTAATAATATAGTTGCATTGTATAATATATGAATACAGGATGCTACTTAAGCTTACAGAAGTATTTTTACTAATTGTCAAATTTTAACAAGGCAAGTTTATTTAAAATTATTAGGAAAAAGTGATTGTTATTTTTTTGATGCACCATGTAAAGTAGTACTTAACTGATACAGTTAGAGTACATGTTTAATTCACAAATGCCTGCACAGTCCAGGGGTCAGGTATTTTGTCCTTTCAACCAGTGAGTGATCCCATCTAATTGGAAAGTCCTACTTAACCTCATTTTCTCCATGTATTTGTAGTATAAGACCTCAGAAGTACATATTTGTTTAACATTTTAAAATGTGTTTTTAGTTTATTAAAGTATAACTTACACATTATAAAAATTCACCCATTTTGAATTCAGACACTTTTACTAAATACACAGAAAATTTTCATCACCCCCAAAATATTTGTGTCCCAGCTCTGGGCAATCACTAATCTACTTTCTATCTCTGGAGATCTGCCTTTTCTGTATATTTCCTATAAATGTTACCATACAACTTGTGGTCTTTTCCCTGTGGTTCCTTTCATCTAACATACACGCTTTGGAGGTTAACTCATGTAGCATGTATCAGTAATTTGTGACTTTTTATTCCTAGATTGTATTCCATCTTTTGTAAATATATTTTGTTTATTCATCTACCCATTGGTGGACATTTGGGTTGTTTCTACTTTTTGGCTATTAAGAACTGTGCTGCTGTGAATATTTACATAGAAGTCTTTAGAGGGATGTAAGTTTTTATTTCTTTTGAGAAGATATTAGAAATAGAATTGCTGAGTTGGTGATATATTTATGTTCAACTTTTTAAGAAACTGCCAAAGTGCTTTCTACACTGTCTGGATCACATTTTCTTTCCCCTCAGCAAGGCACAAAATTCTGGTGTCTTCATATCTTCATCTACACTATTATCTTTCTTTAGGATCATATTAGCAAAAGTGAAATAGTAGTGTCTCATTCTAGTTTTAATTTATATTTACTTAATATGTTTCATCTTATTTAGTACTAGGAATTCTTCAGGTATTCTAGGTACTGGTTCTTTATATGATTTGCCAATATTTCTCCTACTCTATGACCTTTCTAAATATTTTCTTAATATTTTTTGAAGCACTAATTTTAAAATTTGATGAAGTACTATTTATCCATTTTTTTCTTTCACGGATCATGTTTTTGATGTCATATCTAAGAACTATTTTCCTAACTTAAGTCATGGATATTTTTGTTCTATGTTTCGTCCTACATAGAATTTTTATAGTTTTAGCTCTTACATTTAGGTCTGTGGTCCATTTTGAATGAAATTTTGCATGTGTTCTGAGGTGGAGTGTAAATTCATCTCTTTTACATATGGGAATATTAAAATGTCTAGCGTCATTTGTTGAAAAAATGTCCTATCTCTATTAAATTGCCTTGGTACATTTATCAAAAACCATTGACTATAAATTATGAGGGTTTATTTTTGAATTCTGTTTTATTCTATTGATCTTTGTCAGTTCTTCTGCCAGTACCACACTGAGTACTGTATAGCTATATATTAAGTTTTGAAATTGAGACATGTGAGTATCCCAACTTTGCTTTAGAAATCGTTTTGGCTTGTTTGGGTTTTTTGTATTTCCATATAACTTTCAGGCTCAGGAAAAAAAAAAAAATCCCTACTGGGATGCTGATATAGGAATGTGTTGAACCCACAGATCAGTTTAGTAAGAATGCGATCATATTGAATCTGCCAATCTGTGAGGTAAATGTCTCTGCTTATTTAGGTCTTTCATTTTTCAGCAATATTTTATAGTTTTTATTATACAAGTCTTATGTTTATTTATTTTTTATTTTTTATTTTATTTTTTTTTTGGTACCAGGGATTGAACTCAGGGGCACTCGACCACTGGGCCACATCCCCAGCCCTTCTTTGTATTTTATTTAGAGACAGGGTCTCACTAAGTTGCTAAGTGCCTCGCCATTGCTGAGGCTGGCTTTGAACTCACGATCCTCCTGCCTCAGCCTCCCAAAGTGCTGGGATTACAGGCGTGCACCACCGCGCCCGGCAAGTCTTATGTTTATTAAATCTCAAGTGTTTTTTTTAATGGCTATGATTATAGTTTTCTTAATTTCACTTTCAGGTTTACTGTGTATTCAGATTGTTACTGTGTATAGAATTTTTGTGATCTTACCAAATTCATATATTAGTTCTAGTAGTTACTTTGCAGCTTCCTTAGAATTTTTTATATGCAGAATCTTGTTGTCAAATACAATTTTTATATCCTTTATGATTTGTGTGCTTTTTATTTCTTTTTCTTGCCTAATTGCTCTGGCTAGAACCTCCAGTACAAGGTACTGTAGAAGTGTCAAGAGCAGACATCCTTATCTTATTCCCAATCATAGAGGAAAAGCATTAAGGGTTTTACCATTGAGACTACTACTAAGGTTTTTTTTTTTTTTTTTTTTTTTTTGGTAGATGTCTCTAATCAGATTGAAGAAATTCCCTCCATTCCTAGTTTGCTAAGAGTTTTTATCAGGAATGAATGTAGATTCATGTCGGATGCTTTTCCTGCATATAATGAAATGGTCATCTTGTTGCCCTTTATCAGTAGGGTATGTTTATTTGATTGGCAGATGTTAAACCAGCTGTGCATTCTTGGGATAAGTTCTTGGATTCCTGGAGTAATTTATTAATATTTTATTGGTAATTTTTACATCTGTAATCATAAAGGATTTTGGTTGATAGTTTTCTCTGTTCTTTGACTGACTTCAATATCAAGGTAATTCTGGTCTCACTGAAAAAGACCACAGCTATAAGAGACAGGAAGGAAATATTTGTTACCTTTTCCAATAATAGTGGACAGTCCCTGTTCCTCATTCACCTCTGAGTCATTAGCATGTGGAGTTGTAGTAGGAAGATTATCTTTGACAGTAGTAGAATGGATTCTATGAGGATTTTCTACAATAAACCCTTGAAATGTAAGAATGTTGATGGATAAGCTGCTATTATCTGGCAAGTATTCATATATAAAAATTCCATTTCCTACTAAACACTGATTTATCTAAAAATCTACAGTGTTTTATAGTTGCTGGAATCCAGTAAAATTTCCCTACATAGATTATTTTGAAGATAACCTTTATATAGAATACTGAATAATCTAGTTTATCTCTACTTCCCTTCACCATTTCTGTTTGTTGTAATCATTTTCCTTCTATTTTATTGACAGAGGAGGAGGGAAGAGACTTAAGCTGTCTTATAGCTTCTCTTGTTCAAGTGATGCTGGATCCATATTTTAGGACAATTACTGGATTTCAAAGTCTGATACAGAAGGAGTGGGTCATGGCAGGATTTCAGTTCCTAGATAGATGCAACCATTTGAAGAGATCCGAAAAAGAGGTAACAAATTTCTAAGAGTTTATAATAACTATATAGGTGAAAATCACTTCTGAAGGTCACATTTCCTTAAAATGAGGCACATGAGTTAAGAACCTGAGTTTTTGAGGGAGACATCCTTGTAACAGCTAGGGGGTGGTGGCTGCCTTGAACTCAGAGTTAGGCTATAGAAGGCCCAACAGTATCTTATGGGCCAGACAGAGGTCAGTTTTTACAGGGTGTTTCAGAGAGGACCATTTAACCTGTGGCAACACGAGTATAAGAGATGTTGGCAGTGGCTGCCCTGAGCCACATACCATGTGGCCTAGAGACTGATACCAAACTATTTTCTGAAATTTGGGAAAGTTTTCTGAATGCTGAGCCAGAAGGTCAAACAAAAAGTTAGTTATAGAATTTGGTAGAGTGTTTTATGTTCTAAAGAACTGTTTTCAAGACATACCTTAAACACATATTTTGCTCTTCCCCATTAATACAGTGGCAACCTGCTTATCTGTTTGTTTTTGCCACTTCAACTTATACTTAATAGGCAAATAAAGGTTATGATGTTTATCATGATCAAACATACTTCTTAGGTTTGACATAAGATATGTTTGTTCTGTTCACACTAACTTGGCTGAACTTAGGAGCCAAATGTTTTAGACTAGCTATTTACTTCTTAATCCCTTAATATCAGAAATAATTTGGAAATTAATGTGGACAGCATTAAATAATCTCATTGTCTGTATTTGCCAGTCTCCCTTATTTTTGCTCTTCTTGGATGCCACGTGGCAACTGTTAGAACAATATCCAGCAGCCTTTGAGTTTTCAGAGACTTACTTAGCAGTGCTTTGTGACAGTACCCGGATCTCACTGTTTGGCACCTTCCTGTTCAACTCTCCTCACCAACGGGTGAAACAAAGCACGGTAAGTGACATGGTGGCTGTAGCTATGTGGGGTTTTTTTTTGTTTGTTTTGTCTTTTTGTTTTCTTACAATTTTGAAATATAATTGAACTATAATTAACTACGTATTTTTAAAATATTACCCTCTCAAGCTGAAATTTTTGAATGCATTAAAGACAAAAGCCTAGAAAATTATTTTTTATAAATGAACATTTTGTGTTTTCTCTGTAATTAATAAACCAATTTAAGAATATAAATTATTTTTTAAAAAATTTCATGCATTACTTTTAGTTGCATATGACAATAGGATTCATTTTGACATAATTATGAAAGCATGGATTACTATTTGTCCTAATTCAGTCCCCAGAACTTCCCCTTTCTCTCTGCTCCTCCCCCACTTCCCTTCCCTCTACCCTACTGATCTTTCTCCTATTTACTTTTTTTTTTTAAATTAGTGTCTTGTGGGTGTACATGATGATGAGATTCACTGTGGTATATTCATATATATATATAGAATGTTAGGTTAGATTCATTCCATTTTTTCCCTATCTCATCCCTCCTCTCTTCTCTTCATTCCCCTTTGTCTACTCCACTGATCTTTCTTGTGTTTTTTGTTTGTTTGTTTGTTTTTAATCCCTCCACCCTTATTTTGGATTAGTTTCCACATATCAGAGAAAATATTTGACATTTGACTTTTTGGGACTGGCATATTTCACTTAGCATGATAGTCTTCAGTTCCATCCATTTACTGGTAAATGCCATAAACTCATTTTTCTTTATGGCTGAGGAATACTCCATTGTGTATATATTCCACATTTTCTTTTTTTTTTTAAATTTATTTATTTTTTATGCTAAGATGTTATAAATGACAGCAGAATGCAGTACATTTCATATTACACATATAGAGCACTTTTTTACGAATCTCTGGTTGTATGCAAAGTATATTCACACCATTCGTGACTTCATACAT
The DNA here is from genome assembly GCA_025594165.1 of Tamias sibiricus. NCBI lineage: Eukaryota > Metazoa > Chordata > Mammalia > Rodentia > Sciuridae > Tamias > Tamias sibiricus. The sequence continues at coordinate 138,270,773 of CM046659.1, forward strand.
GCACTTAGGGTAATGATATCCATCTCATTCTACCATCTTTTTTTTTTCCTTCACCCTTTTGCCCTCTCCCTTCCCCTCCCTCCCCATTGGCCATTCTAGTGTTCCTCTAATCCTCCTATGCTCCCCATGCCAACCCGACTGTGAATTGGCCTCCTTATATCAGAGAAAACATTTGGCATTTGGCTTTTTGGGATTGGCTAACTTCACTTAGCATTATATTCTCTAACTCCATCCATTTTCCTGCAAATGCCATGATTTTATTCTCTCTTATTGCTGAGTAATATTCCATTGTGTGTATATACCACATTTTCTTTATCCATTCATCTACTGAAGGGCATCTAGGTTGGTGCCATAGCTTGGTTATTGTGAACTATGCCACTGTAAACATTGATGGGCTGTGTCACTGTAGTATGTTGATTTTACATCTTTTGGATATATACTGAGGAGTGGGATAGCTGGGTCATATGGTAGTTCCATTCCTAGTTTTTTGAGGAATCTCCATAATGCTTTCCAGAGTGACTGCACTAATTTGCAATCCCCAAAACAATAGTATGAGTGTACCCTTTTCTCTACATCCTCAAATCTCAGTGTACACTGTTTTAGGTTTTTTTTTTTTTTTTTTTTTTTTTGTACTGTGGATTGAACTCAGGGGCACTCGACCACTCAGCCACACCCTCAGCCCTTTTTTGTATTTTATTAAAGACAGGGTCTCACTGAGTTGCTAAGTGTCTTGCCATTGCTGAGGATGGCTTTGAACTCGCAATCCTCCTGCCTCAGCCTCCCAAGTGCTGGGATTACAGGCATGCGCCACCATGCCCAGCTTGTTTTAATTTTTATTTCTCTAATTGGTAGAGATATTGAACATTTTTCATATATTTATTGACTACTTGTATTTTGTCTTTTGAGAAATGTCTGTTTAGTTCCTTTGCCCACTTATTGATTGGGTTATTGATTTTTTTGTTGTTAAGTTTTTTAGTTCTTTGTATATCCTGGATGTTAAAGATCTATCTGAGGTGCAGGTGGCAGATTTTCTTCCATTCCATAGGCTCTTTCTTCACACTCTTAATTGTTTCCTTTGCTGTGAAGAAACTTTTTAGTTTGAGATCATCCTACTTGCTGATTTTTTTTATTTTACTTCTTGCGCTTTAGGAGTCTAGTTAAGGAAGTCAGTTCCTGAGCCAACGTGTTGAAGTGTTGGGCCTGCATTTCCTTCTAGCAGTTGCAGGGTTTCTGGTCTAATTTTTAAGTCTTTGTCCACTGGGAGCTGACTTTTGTGCAGGGTGAGAGGAGTTAAATTTCAGCTACTACATATAGATTTCCAGTTTTTCTAGCACCGTTTATTAAAGAGGCTATCTTTTCTCCAAAGGAGGTTTTTGGCACCTTTTCTAGCATCAAAAAACTATTATGTAGGTTCATCTCTGTGTTTTTTATTCTATTCCATTGGTCTTCATGCATGTTTTGGTACCAGTACCACGATGTTTTTGTTAGTATAGCTCTGTAGTATAACTTGAGGACCACTGTTGTGATGCCTTCTGCTTTGCTTTTCTCACTAAGGATTGCTTTGTCTATTCTGGGTCTCTTATTTTTCCAAATGAATTTCATAACTGCTTTTCCTAGTTCTGTGAAGAACATCATTGGAATTTTAATGGTAATTGCATTGAATCTGTACATTGCTTTTGTTAGTATGGCCATTTGACAATACTAATTCTTCCTGTCCAAGAACATGGGAGGTCTTTCCATCTTCTAAGGTCTTCTTTAACTTCTTTGTGAGGTGTTCTGTAGTTTTCATCATAGAGTTAGTTTTTTTTATTTCTTCTTCTAAATTGATTCCCCAATATTTTCTGAGGCTATTATGAATGGGATAGTTTTTCTAAAAAATTTTTTTTCAACAGATTCATCATTCAAGTTTAGGAATGTGATTGATTTATGAGTGTTGATCTTCTATCCTGCTACTTTTGCTGAATTCATTTATGAACCCTGGCAGTCTTCTGGTGGAGTTTTTTTGGGTCTTCTAAATATAGGATCATGTCATCAGGAAACAGATGAGTTCTTCTTTTCCTATTTGTATCCCTTTAATTTCATTCCCTTGCTTCTTTGCTCTGGCTATAGTGACAAATAGGAATAGGAGTTGTGAAAGTGGACATCCTTGTCTTGTTCCTGTTTTTTAAAGGAAATGCTTTCAGTTTTTCTCCATTCAGAATAATACTGATGTTGGTTTTGTCATATATAGCCATTATAATATTCAGGTAAGTTCCTTCTAGTTCTGGTTTTTCTAGTGTTTGAAACATGAATTGTTGCTGTACTTTGTCAAATGCTTTTTCTGCATCTACTGAGAATATCATGTGATTCTTGTCCTTAAGTCTATTTTTGTGATGAATTACATTGATTAATTTCTATATATTGAACCATTCCTGGGATGAATCTCACTTGAGCATGGTACACTGTCTTTTTAATGTGTTTTTGTATGTGGTTTACCAGTATTTTGTTAAAATTTTTTGCATCTATCTTCATCAAGGATATTGGTCTGAAATTTCCTTTTCTTGATATGTCTTTGTCTGACTTTGGTGTCAGGATGATACAGCTTTGTAGAATGAGTTTGGCAATGTTCCCTCCTTTTCTGTTTCATGGAATAATTTGAGGAGAATTGGTATTAGTTCTTCTTTAATGGTTTGGCTGAATTGGTTGAGAATCCATCCAGTCCTGGGCTCTTCTGGAAGGCTTTTAATAGCTGCTTCAATTTCATTACTTGAAATTGATCTGTTTAAGCCTTCTATATTCTTATAGTTCAATTTTGGTTGGTTATATGCCTCTAGGAATTTGTCGGTATCTTCAAGATTGTCTAGCTTATTGGAGTATAAATTTTCAAAATAGTTTCTGATTATCCTTCCGGATTCCAGTAGTATCTATGATGATATTTCAGTTTACATTTAGTTTATCCTTTCAAAAATCCAACTCTGTTTTGTTGATCTTTTGTAATTTTTTTAATCTCAATTTCATTGATTTTTGGCTGATTTTAATTATTTCCTTTCTTCTACTGATTTTGGTATTGGTTTATTCTTTTTCTAGGCCCTTGAGATGTAGGGTTAGATTATTTATTTGGTATCTTTCTATTGTTTTAATGTCTGAGCTCAGTGCTATCAGTTTTCCTCTTAAAACTGCTTTTATACTATTCCTGAGATTTTGACATGTTGTATCACTATTCTCATTTATTTCTAAGAATTTTTTAAATTTCTCTCCTAATTTCTTTTGGTATCCATTTATCATTCAAAAGTATATTACTTAATCTCCAAGTGTTAGGGTGTTTTTTATCTATTTTATCTCTTTTTTATCTTATTGTTGATTTCTAATTTCATTCCATTGTAATCTGATAGAATGCCACATATTATCTCTTTTGTATTTGCTAAAACTTGGTTTGTGACTTAAAATATGGTCTACTTTAGAAAATGCTCCCTGCCTGCTGAGAAGAAAGTAAATTCAATCATTAATGGATGAAATATTCTATAGATGTCTGTTAGGTCCATATTATTATGTTTTTAGTTCTGTTGAATCTTCACTTAGTTTATGTTTGGATGATCTGTTCACTAATGAGAGAGGTATGTTAAAGTCACTCAGTATTATTATACTGTGGTCAATTTGATTCTTAATATTGAGAAGAATTTGATGTACATAGATGTTCCATTGTTTGGGGCATAAATATTTATTATCATTATTTCTTATTGACGTATGATTATCTTAAGCAGTATAAAGTGATCTTCTTTGTCTCTTCTGATCAATCTTGGCTTAAAGTCTACTTTATCTGATATGGGAATAGCTAGCTCTCCTTGTTTATGAGTCCCACATAAATGCTATGTTTTTTCCCATCCTTTTACCTTCAGTCTGTGGATGTATTTTCCTATGAGGTGAGTCTTTTGCATGGTATTAGGTCCTCTTTTTTAACCCAATTTGCAAGCCTATGTCTTTTTTTTTTTACTGGGGATTGAACTCAGGGGCACTCGACCACTGAGCCACATCCCCACCCCTTTTTTGTATTTTATTAGAGACAGGGTCTCATTGAGTTGCTAAGTGCCTCGCCATTGCTGAGGCTGGCTTTGAACTTGCGACCCTCCTGCCTCAGCCTCCCAAGTGCTGGGATTACAGGCGTGCACCACCACGTCTGGCAGCCTATGTCTTTTGATTGAAGAGTTTAGACTACTTACATTGTTATTATTGAGAGACGATTTTTATTTCCTGCCATTTGGATTTATTTCTAACGTTTAAATTGGATTTGATTCTCCTTTAATTGACTATTATTCTAGTGTAATTCCTCCCTATCCTATTTTTTTTAAATTTTTCATTTCTTCATGAAATATTTGATATGTTTTGTGGTGCAGACTTTCTAGTTATGAATTCTTTTAGCTTCTATTTATCATGAGAAGTTTTTATTTCATATTTAATTCTGAAGCTTCATTCTGCTGGATATTATTCTTGGTTGGAATACATTTTACTTCAGAGCTTGATGTGTATTATTACAAGCCCTTCTGACTTTTAGTGTCTGGATAGAGAAATCACTTGAAGTCCAGATTAGTTTACCTCTGTATGTGACCAGTCATTTTTCTCTTGGCAGCTTTTAAAATTCTATCCTTATACTGTATGTTAGACATTTTTACTGCAATGTGTCTTGGAGTGGATCTATTATGATTTTGTATATTTGGAGTCCTATATGCCTCCTTTATTTGAATTTCCATTCCATTCTTGAGTTTTGGAAATTTTTCTGATATTATTTAATTGAAAAGATTGTGCACCAGTTTAGCTTGAATTTCACAGCTTTCATCTATCCCAATAAATCTTCAACTCGGCCTTTTAATGTTATCCCAGATTTCTTGAATATTCTGTTCATGGAACATCTTTTCTTTATGGTTGACTTTATTTTAAAGATTATATTCCATGTCTTCAAGGCCTGAATATCTACTTTTAATGTGCTCTAATCTATTGGTGATGCTTTTCATAGAATTTTTTTTTTTTTTCCCTATGGTACCAGGGATTGAACTCAGGGGCACTCGTCCTCTGGGTCACATCCCCAGCCCTTTTTTGTATTTTATTTAGAGACAGGGTCTCACTGAGTTGCTAAGTGCCTCGCCATTGCTGAGGCTGGCTTTGAACTCAAGATCCTCCTGCCTCAGCCTCCCAAAGTGCTGGGATTACAGGCGTGTGCCACCGCGCCCGGCCATAGAATTTTTAATGTGGTTTATTAATTCATTTTGAGGATTTCTGTTTGGTTCTTTTACAGAATCTCTTTATTGAAGTGATCTTTCACTTCCTGTATTTTCTCTCTGATTTTACTCCTTACATCTTCTTCTAATTTATAGAACATTTAAACTATGAACTTTCCAAATTCTTTCTCTGACATTTCCTCCACTGTGGTGTAAATGAAGTCAGTTGTGGAAGCATTATGGGCTGTTTGGGAGGGTTTGTTTCCTTTCTTTTTCATATTGTTTGTATGTCTGCCCATCTATTGGTTTTGTTCTCACTTCTTAAACAAAAGACTGCTTTGTGAGCTTCTTTCTCTTAAAAGCCCTCTCAATTCTGCTTTTCCTGTGCTGCCTTCTTAACTGTGTTTAGAGGAGTTCAGGACTCACTGCTTAGCTCACTTCCACCATTTTCCTGTCCACTGATCAAGAATGTAAATTACTTTAACCACCTTATGTGGTGTGCTTTGGGATTTATATTTTCACATTTGTGCTGGTTAATTAAAAAAAAATGTTGTCTGAATACATTATTTCCTAAATCAGTAAATAAAATGTAGATGCCTGAAGTGATTGCCACTTGGAGCAACAACGCCGCGGGAATAAGTTCAGAGGCAGACTAGAAACAAACAGGCTCTTTATTCTGCTAGCTTCTCTCTCCGTCTCCAACAACAGCTCCAATACGCCATCCACACTCCTCCAACCACACCACAAAATGACGCCGACCCCATCCACAATCTCCCGGGCCAAGTCTCATAAGATCATGGAAGGTGGTAATGCTTTATAGCTCACAGCTAACCACAATCTTAGCTATCTCCTTAATTAGGGCTCCTACAATAAAAGGTGTGCAATGCAAGATCATTTCTCTTTTGAGAGTGAAGGAGCAGGAGGTTTGGAAATGGAGGCCGGATATGGTGGCACATACCTGTAATCCCAGTGACTTGGAAGATTGAAGCAGGAGGATTGTAAGTTTAAGGCCATCTTGGGCAAATTAGCAAGGCCTGAAAAGTAATTTAGAGAGACCCTGTCTCAATAAAAATGAAAACAACTGGGAATAGCTCAATGGAAAAGTGCCCCTGGGTTAAATTCCCAGCTCCAAAGAAAAGAAATGAAGTGTAGACACATCACTAAACTGAAACTCTGTGGACATGCCCTTAACCATGTGTTCTCAGAGTCCCTTCTGTCACATGGCATTTCACTTTTAGGTATGGTTATAAGTTTTTGATAACAGTTTATTGACCTACAGTCAGAATCAATTAGGACTAAGAAGAGTCTCATGCCAAACTAGAAATTTTCTCCTGCTTGATGTGGGTAGAAACCTTCTTGAATCACAAGTTATATTTACCTTCCTATGAGCCAACAAGCCTCTCCCATAAATGTTGCAGTGACCAGGAAGAGAAATCAAAGGGCAGCCCATATAAGCATTGAGGGAAACTGTATGAGAAGGGGATTTTCATCACAGTGATCTCTGGGGTCTTCAGCCTCAGTATTAAGGCCTTGGTCTAGAAAAATTCTAAGCCTCCAGTTCACTCAGGATTAAAACTGTAAGACCAGGTTCATCATCTGTAAAGTAGATCCGTTGATCTAACAGTCATGCTTTTGGCCTCATTGTACAAGATGAAAATGTTTTGTAAATTGTGAAATATTTTGTAAACTATCCTGGAGAAATAGTTTTTCTGGATTGAAGGTATGAAAGACAAAATGGAGTATTAGGACTCACAGTGGGGAGAATTTCATTAATGAGGAAAATCTCAAAGAAAAGGACTGAATCTGGGGTTTGATTATAGAGGCAGAAAATGGGCTTTGTGAGGGAGAGTGGAAACAGGTCTCATCTGAGGCATGGGAGCCAGTTCTCAGAACTCAGAAGGCAAGGAGGGAAGGCTAGCCCAGCATTGCTGTTCTTGGGGAGCTCAGGGCTCAGAGAAACTCAGTCCTCTCCGTGTTTTAGATTGAATACCTCAGAAAGGAAATTTTTATAAAACCTGCTTCCTTAAAAGGATTGAACCTTTCAGAAAACTGAACTAAGAACCAGTGATGAACTGAGAGCTATGTAAAACTAGGAATACTTATTTATTCCTAAAATAATGTTCTTCCATTTCCTTGCTTTTATTTATTACACACTGTCATCATTTTTTGTGCCTTTCCTTACTGAGAGCTCACTCATCCTTTTCTGGGCTCTGATTGCCCTCAGCTCTCTCCACCTTTTCCTTTGCTGCCCTGTGCACACAGCTGTGCACACATACATACAGACACACAGCAGGAGCTTGGGAAAGGGACAAGGGACCAGGATGCCTACCACCACATTTGACTAAAGTGTCCAATGAGAGGACGTTGGCTTTGGGGTCCTGATGACATGGCAGTGCTTTAGGTGGACTCCTGAGTGAAGAACTTTATGGGCCCAGAGACACTGTTGCTTATTCCTGCTACTTGACTAGATTCTGGATATGTCAAGATTTGCTACAAATAGATCTTTATTCAGAAATAAAAGGGTAGAGTATTTTATAGGATTGCATCTGCTTTCTGTTTCATGTCCTAGTGCTGTTTTGTTTTGTTTTCTTTAATTTGGCTATTTTAAAAGTTGTTTCTCAGACACATACTATCAGGAATCCCTCCTGGGAACTAACCATTGCCCCAGTCATGATTCTTCACACAACTGCTGTACGAACCCTTCTACACATGTGCCATAAGCCAGTAGTGGTTCCTGTTTTTTCCATTCTGCCACCTTAGACATTAGTGGTCAGGAACTGTTTGTGGAAAATCTGATTTTCCTTGGAGATAAATATTTTCAGTTTTCATATTTTAAAAAAGGGTGATTGTTTTTGGGGAGCTGGGGTTGTGGCTCAGCAGTAGAGGGCTCACCTAGCACTTGTGAGGCATTGGGTCTGATCCTCAGCACCACATAAAAATAAATAAATAAAATAAAGGTATTGTGTCCAACTACATTAAAAAAATTTTTTTAAAAGGTGATTGTTTTTGATATAATTTGCTAAGGAATTTGAGGCTTCTGTTTTGCTTGATTTCTGTTTTATTTGAATTCATTGTAGCAAAGAATATACCTGGCTGTGATACTGCCACAGCCTTTTAGTTGCTGTACTTTTTTCATTAAAAACACTTATTCTTTGCCTTTTTACTAATTAATTTTAAAAAACTTATTTTTGTTTTGTAGGAAAATTGGAAGTATTGAAAGATACAAAACAGAAAATAAAAATCAATCATTTCCTATAATCCAGAGACTTAGTGTTAGGTATATCTCCTCCAGGGAACTGTTATGCATAAACTTGAGGTAACCTACTTTAGGTGAGGGTCCTTTCTCCACATTGCTAAAAGTAAGTGCTTAGTTTGTTCAGGAGGCTGCCATCCAGAGGAGCCCTGTGCCCTCCTCCACAGTGAGGGTCTGGATGTCACCCCATGGCCTTAGATTACCTCCATTGATTGTAGTGGAAACCAGATCACCAGGCTGCATCAGTCCAGAGTGGGGGCTCTGGCACATTCTAGGACTTGTTATGGTATCTTCTCTCGTTAACATCCTTATGGTCTCCCTGGTTTAAAGGCAGGGAGCTCACTGAAGGGTCTGCTGCATTCGCTCAAAAGGCAACAAGTACTGTTCTGGGGGTTTTGAGTGCTCTAATTCAGAACCTTTCACCTGTGTAATGATGAGGGCTCATCAAAAGAAAGGAGCCGAAAGGAGAAAATCTTTAGCTGTTCATCCTTTCACACGTGTTCAAATTTTTACTTTGCAGGAATTTGCTATAAGCAAAAATATCCAATTGGGTGATGAAAAGGGCTTAAAATTCCCCTCAGTTTGGGACTGGTCTCTTCAGTTCACAGCAAAGGATCGGACGCTTTTCCACAACCCCTTCTACATTGGAAAGAGCACGCCTTGCATACAGAATGGCTCAATGAAGCCTTTTAAGCGAACGAAGGTAAATTACAATAGGGTACCAATAACAAAAACCTCACATTGGCTCACATATAACTAAAAACATGTTTTTCAGAACACAGGTATCATTCCAGGCAGAAATTTGACTTGTGGTTTTTGGTAGCATGCAGGCCAGCAGGGAAGTGATTTGTGCCCTGATGAGATTTGCCTTTGTTTATTTCATCCTGAAGGCTGAAGTTCTATTATATGCCTGTGTCTGAATTGAGAAAATATTTCTTTCCCTTTGGATCATGAGACTATCAGTAAATAAGTTTAAGTCAATAAAATTCAAAATTGATTAAAAAAAAAAAGTAGTCATTCCACTGATCTTTCTTCTAATTTTTATCTCCCCAAAGACAGTGGAATAAATCTGACCTAATATCCCTATGTACATCTACCACAGTGAATCTCACCATTATGTACATCCATAAGACTAATAAAAAAAAAAAAACCTAAATGGCAGAAAGATGAGTAGTATAGAGGGAAGGGAACAAGGGGTGGGAGGAAGGGATGGGAAGGGGAAGTGCTAGAGACTGAATTATAACAAATTATATTGCATGTCTTTATAATTATGTCAAAATTAATTCTGTTGTCATGTGTAACTAAAAAGAATCAATTGAAAAAAAAAGAAATTGCTATTTAGAGGTACATTAATGAGAGCCACAGTCAGAGATGAGTACTTGTTTCCAGAAAACTTGAAAGGATATATCAAATATGATAAACTGCAGATCTCACTAAAAGAAAATAAACAATTCTTAAAAAAAGAAGTAAAGTCACTTCCCAAGTAACACTGTTTGGGGTTTTGAGGGATCATTTCCTTTTTTACTAATGTGACCATATTTGACTTTGCTTGGTGTGTGAGGCTCACAAAGCCTAATCAGCAACTGAGAGTTGGCAGATCATAGCCTGTGCCTAGAACCCTGTTTTCCAAAACACATCTAGTCTGCCCATTCTTTCTAGAATTAGCCAGGCCTACTTTGTTGTTGTTGTTGTTTTAAATATTTATTTATTTGCTTTGGTTGTACACAATGTGTTTATTTTTACGTGGTGCTGAGGATCGAACCCAGGCCACGCACGTGCTAGGCGAGAGCTCTACTGCTGAGCCACAACCCCAGCCCCTTGTTGTTTTTTCCTAACTCAGAACTCATCAATGTGTGCTCAAGTGAATTAATAGGATTACTCACCTCCATACCCCTATTCAGGTGTTAAAGCCTTAAGGAGAGTTAACCCCTAAAAATAGTGTAATTCCAGGGAAGGAGAATTGGAATAAGCATTAAGGATTTTAAGGGAAAGAATGAAAATGTTCTCTGAAGCTGAAATTCCATCCATGTTCCATAAATACTGAGTTTATGTTTGCCATTGAACCTTTGGTCTTTCTTGAAAAGGACACTCCAGGACAATAATGCTAAGATCTCTCTTCTCTAGAAAAGCTACAGCTCCACACTAAGAGGAATGCCATCTTCCATAAAGAATGGAATCATCAGTGACCAAGAATTACTGCCCAGGAGAAATTCATTAATATTAAAACTAAAGCCAGATCCACTTCAGCACACCGACAGCCAGAACAGTGATATGGAGCAGTATTTTAGAGAGTGGTTTTCCAAACCAGCTGACCTGCATGGGGTTATTCTGCCACATCTCTCTGGAACACACATAAAACTGTGGAAACTATGCTACTTCCGCTGGATCCCTGAGGCTCAGATCAACCTTGGGGGCCCTATCACCGCCTTTCACAAGCTTTCCCTTCTGGCTGATGAAGTAGATGTGCTTAGTAGGATGCTGCGGCAGCAGCGGAGCGGCCCCTTAGAAGCCTGCTATGCAGAGCTAGACCACAGCAGGATGTATTTCAGAGCCAGCGGCCCTCATGACACCTCCGGGACACCAGAGTTTCTCTCCTCTTCCTTTCCGTTTTCTCCTGTAGGAAATCTGTGCAGACGAAGTATTTTAGGAACGCCATTAAGCAAATTTTTAAGTGGGGCCAAAATATGGTTATCTACTGAGACACTTGCAAATGAAGACTAAAATGTAGTATTTTCTGAACATTTTAAGGGAAGCTCTATGAATTTTTCCCTCTGAATCAAAATTGTTAACCTAGGCATTTAAAACTGATAATTTTATATGTAAGAATAATAGATGAAATTTGCACTAATATTTAAAAATATGTTGAATCACTCCCCTGTCACAGTGGCTTTAAGAGAAATGTAACTTTTTTTTTTTTTTTTTTAATGTTCTGTCGTATTATAGTTCTGGCTTATTTTAGGCGATGTGCAGACAACATTCTCCATTCTTTTAACTGTGATCAAACTAATCAGGTTTTCTCTACTATATTTATTTCATCTGCATCCATTCTTCGTACCCCCTACTAAAGCTTACCTGATACTTGGTTGGATTACCAACCTAAATTAGTAGGCATCAGGAAAGTTAAGAAATCAGTATTTAGTATATTCCTAGGAACTTCCAGTAAAAACCCCAACAGACTTCAGTAGGTATTCCTGTATTTTTTCTGGTCACTTTCTGTTTCTCTAATTGAGCTCAATTCATTTATTGTTTTGAGGCCAAATTTATTATTTTAGATCACTTTGGGTCCTTAGATCACTGTGTTTTGAAATTATGAGTTTGCTTTTAACTCCACAGGACTAACTTTAAAACAATGTGCACTGTAAATTTCAAGTATTCACTGTAGATGATAAAACAAGTGCCTTTGACATTAAGATATGAAAACATAGTAAAATTAGGAGGTTAAAATACTGAAAATAGGTTTTTCATACTAAACTTCATAACAGTAGCCAGGAGTTCCCAAAGCCACATTTCTGTCCCTTTGAAAATCACCGAGGACACAGCAGCCTGTGGAGTGCTAATCCTGAGAAGTTCCTCAGGCCATCCAGTCCTAGCTCTGGCAGGCTGTTGCCTTGACAGGAGAGTGCTGTCCGCGTAGACCACAAGGCCTGCTTGGAGACATCCCTGGCTTCCCTGTCAGCATTCCCAGCCTGGTGAAGTGTTGCTGGCAGGCACACCAGGGAAATAACTAGGGAAGTCACAAGTCAGGGCACCTGCACAGAAGTGCTTCTCCTAAAGTTCTTAATGCTTAGGAATAAAGAACAGAAAAATAACAGAGTACTTCTCTCAAAATACAGCTGTTCTAATAAACAAAGAACTCCCTCACATTCTCTCCTGACTTTTGATAGCAGTATTAATTGGAGACCAATAAATTTTAAAAGGTGTATTCCTGATCTGAAATACCCATTTTCAAACTATGACAAGAACCTAGCCAGCTTTGCAAGGTCCAAGCTTAAGCTCCTTGAAGTGGTGGCACCAGTAGTAGCATTTAGTGCCATCCCTCCACCCCACCACATAATTGACACACTCCCATCTGTTTAAAGGATACATGTATTCAAATCTGACTATGTTCCTTAAACTGCCATCTTAAGATTTTGAAAAAATTTATAGTAAAGTATCTAGTTAGCTTATTTCCTTTCCTAAAACAAGTTTTTTCAGGATAGTTTTACCTATGTGTATACTAAATAGCTATTTCTACTTTGTTTGCCTTTAAAAAATTATTTCTGAACTTAACAGAAGTTCTTAAAATATCTTAGGAAATTCATCATTTTGTGGATAAACCCAAGGTTTTTAAAGCCAACATATTGCCTAGAAAACAAGGGCTATTTTCAGTATGTACAAATAGCATTATTGTCATTAAAGATTTTACAGTCCTTGATTAGAAACCAACCCCAAACCCCTTAAAACACCATAGTATTTTCTGCCATTGAAATTTTAATAATTCCCCCTTCTTCACTAAGCTGCTTTTTTATTATTACAAATTGTTCTAAATTTATTTTTTGGATTGATCACCTATTTGTGTATAATTTTCTTTCCTCACATTTATTTCAACTCCTTTATATTCTTTTTTGTGAATTTACAAGTTCAAAAAAGATTAGGTACTATTAATACTGTTTTAAAATAGAAAAATGCATATTTTTGTATGATAATCAAATGTAGTAAAATATGGGGTTTGTTTTATTTTTACCGAATAGTTGTTATTATCATGATTATTGTGCCAAGTTCATTGTGCATAATATGAAAAACAACTACTAACAGCCTTAAGTCTGGGCCATTATAAAGCTGCTTGGCATCTCTGCAAACAAAAATGACACTGTGGTGACAGAAATGGTAAGTATTGGCTGTGTGCAGTGTACCAAAGAGAGCTCAACAACCCTATCCCCCATGGCCCTGTGGAGCCTGTGGTGATGAAATCCAGGCAAAGGCCAGATGGCACTGGACTTCCTAGTGTTGGACTTAAAGATGTAGAGTGTCTTACTGTTGTTTTATGATAGGAACCAATTTTAAAACCAAAATTGTCTAACTTTATTTAAGGAAAGGATATTAATTTGTACTAACTGGGTGAAAACTGTTCAACACATCCTTCAACAAAATCTGCTTGCTGTAGCAGTAACCTCAAGTAGTTAAAACTTGACTTAGAAAACAAAAACCTTTGTGCCTAAAACTGATGACTTGAGTTGAAGTAGGTCAAGCAGGAAAGATCTTGTTCAGCAGAACGAATGTGAAGGAAATTTTGATGCTGAATAAAAATTTCCATGAAATTATTTGTTGTAGTTATCAACATAAAATCTGCCAGAGCACACTGACTAAAGATGTGTAAATACCTGTCTTACCTATACCTGCATCATCCACACAGGGTTTTTGCTTGCCCTCTATAAAATGGAGTCATAATCAGTAAAAATTTTTACATCAGTTTAGAAATGGCTGTAGTCAGGCCATGTGGGTATTAATAGACCATGCCCTAAGTGGTCCTTCCATTTAATAAATACAAAAACTGGGAGTTAAGTTCCCCCAGAAGTTCCCAGTCTATGGGGGAGACCAGGACTCTAGCTCACGTCTGGGCCTAGCGTTTGTTTAAATCACCTTCCTTCCATGCCTGAAACCCAGCAATGGTGATGAGCAGCCCTGTTTTAACAGAAAATTACCCCTAACCTGGTTATTAGGGATGTTTCTAAAGGAGATGAGGAAGTACAATTGCCTTGAAAAAGACTGCTCATGCCGTTGGTGATCTCACCCTAACTGGTAACAGCAAGCATCTACAGATGCTATAAGAAGTTAAGTACTTCATAAGAACTGTTAAATTCCTAAGGCAATCTGAATCTCCACTGTTGTTTCTGCCCTTTTTGAGAATATTTAACAGCTAAATGTGTAAAAGAAGAGTATAGAAAAACTTGAATTCAAGGATCTTCGTTTCCAAAATATTTATTAGAAAAGCTGTGAACAACCATGTTTTCATTTTGTTTGTTTTTATTTTTCTTAAGTCTAATTTAATGGCATAGATGCATCCAGCTCCTAGAATGGCCACCATGGTTTTGACCATTTATAGAAAGACCATTATCCACTGTGTGGGATCAATTCATGTATTCAAACAGACACCAAGTTCTCCAAGATATAGACACCATACAATGATGAATCATTCAGGTTTACCAATGACAACAAAATCAAAATTAAAAACAATGTAATACTGCTTTATGCTTTTAAAAATATTGATGTATGACGAAATATTCCCAATTCGATGGCTTTAGCTGAGGCCTTTGCTCTTAGCTCCAACTGCAACCACATGGCAGACTTCTACTTCAGCCCCCAACTTCTGCAGTTCATCCAACCAGATCATTTGCTTTTGTGAAAGTCGATCATTGGGCCCTTTAACTTCTACCAGCTGGAAGATAAATTTTTAAAAATGAATATTTTACTGAAACTGAACAGTTACCCCGATGTTAGCTATAGTCATTTTCACTGACAACTATTTATAAATGTCTTACTCTATTACACTACTCTTTATATATACAAAGCAATACATACATAAAAAAAAATTGAGAAATTTTTCTGTTCTGTAGAAACTAGGCAGTTATTCATAAAGAATTTGTAAATTGATTCTTAGTATAAAGCTATTGAAATTTTATTTTAAAGCATGTATTGGATGGTTACTCCTCTGCTTAAAACCATCCAATTACTTGTTATATTTACAACTGAATCTAAATTTCTTATCCCAACCTACAAAACTAGGATCTGGCCCCTACCAATCATTCCAAAGGCCTCCTTTCAGATTAACTCTGCCCTTTCCAAGGGCCCTCACACTATTCCTATCTTAAGGATGTTTCTCCCTGTTCTTCATATGCTTGATTTCTTGTCATTCAAGGCTCATCTTAAACCCATCTCACAGGTCCACCATATCTGTAAGGAGATGGATGGAGCTTCATGTCCTTATTTATTTCATGGCAATTTATCACAAAATAAATATTTTTATTACAGATCAGTTTCATAAAAGGCAGGAACTATATCAGTTCTGTTCACTGAACACTACTGAACTAGAAGAAAGAAATTAAAACAATCCAGGGGAAGTACAGAAAAACCTTTAAAAAATAGTATTCTGTAGTCTAATAGACATTTAGAGTCCCGAAAAGAAAGAGAAAACAATTCATTTTTACTGAATAATGGCCAAGATTTTTCCAGACATGATGAAAACTAAAAACAAAACAAAACAAAAAAAACTCAATGAATCCCAAGCAAAGAAATATCAAGAATAGTACTACACTAAAAATACAATAATTAAAAAGTATAATCATCAATAAAGGGATTATCTCAAAAACAGCCAGAATTTTTTAAATGCTAGCTAGAAGAGAGTAAACCAGTATTTTTAAAGTATTAAAAGAATTGTCAACATAGAATTCTGTGCACAGAGAAAATATCTTCCAAAAATAAAGGCTAAATAAAGACTTTTCAAAAGTCCTACAAAACCTAAAAAATATGATCATCAGACCTCTGCTTCAAAACATGTTAAAGAAAATTTTTCAACTAGGAGAATGATAACAAAGGGAAATGGGGATCTGTACAAAGGAATAACAAGCAATAGAATTGGTCTACATGTGTAAATAGACTAAGTATTTAACTCATCTGCAGAAAGCAAAAATAATATGTTACAGAATTTATAACATGTAGAAGGAAAATGCAGGAGAACACAAACACTAGGAGAGAGATATAAGAATAATTTGTTGCACAGTTATTTACACCATACATGAAATGGTGTAGTATCACTTGAAGGTAGACAGTAACTTTTAAGATTAGAACAACCATGTAAGAAACACAGCAGATTTGTGTCCTATAAGCTAAGGTAAAAAAGAAAAAAAAAAGAAAAGGGGGAACAAAAGAGACCTGAGACAAAGAGAAAACCAGTAATAAAATTCAAAACCAAGCATTTCGGTAATTACATTAAATTTAAATATTCCAAACATCACAATTAAAAGGCAAAAGTTAGGCTGGATTAAAAAGACTAAAAGGCAAGACCCCAATTAATTATATGCTGCCTGTAAGACATTCATAGAAATATAAAGATAAAATAGGTTAAAAGCCAAAGAATGGAAGCCAGGCAAGGTAGTGCACATACCTATGATCCCAGTGGCTATTTTGGGGACAGGAGGATTGTGAGTTCAAAGCCAGCCTCAGCAAAAGCAAGGCACTAAGCAACTCAGTGCTGGGGATGTGGCTCAGTGGTCCAGTGTCCCTGAATCCAATCCCCAGTACCCCCACCCCAAACAGTAAAAGAATGGAAAAAGATGTATCATATTAACACTAATCAAAAGAATGCTGACAAATTTGATTTCTAAATTAAAAAAAAAAAAAAAAACATTATCAGGAATAAAGGAGGGACATTTCATAATGATAAAAGGGTTGATTTGTCAAAAGAACCTGACAATCCTAAAAGTTTATGCATCTAATCCTAATTTCAAAATGCAAAAAGCAAATATTGATAGAGATGCCAGAAGAAATATACAAAAATTTACAGTTATAATCAGAGATGTCAATGTTCTTCTCTCAAAAGTTCATAGAGCAAGTGATCCCTCTGCCTCAGTCCCCCAAATAGCTGGGACAACAGGTGTGACACTGTACCGGGCACATTCCCTTACCTTTCTTTATGGCTTTCTACCATTCGATGTGAACTCACTAAGGACACAGAAAACTCAACAGTATAAATCAATCTGACATAATTGACATTTTAAAATACTGTTCCTCTTTTCCAACAAAAGTCAAACATATTTAAGTTTGTGAACAGAATAGTCACCAAGGCAAACCATATAAGTAAGTCTATATAAAATATATAAGTCTCAAATTTGCTAGGATCCTAGTCATATAAAACATGCCCTTTGATCTTGGTAAGATGAAATCACAAATCAGCTGAAAGATAACTGGATAAAATGTTTGGAAACAAAATTACTCACTTATAATTAAGTTGCTGTTCAAAGAAGAAACAAAAGGGAAAGCAGAAAGTTGTGGGGGTTTTTTGTTTGTCTAGTTTTTTCGGGTGCTAAGGAATCCAACTCGGGACCCTGCACACAAGCATTCTACCACTGAGCTACATCCCCAGGTTCCAAAAAAGTATTTTGAACTGAATGAAAATGAAAACAACATATCAAATTTGTGAGATTCAGGTAAAGTAGTGCTTAGACAGAAATGCATAGTGCTAAACACCTTCATTAGAAAAATAAACTTTTTTAAATTGTTCTTTTTAGATATACATAACAGTAGAGTGTATTTTGACATATTATACATACATGGAGTAATAACTTCTTTCAGTTGTATATCATGGGGATGGAGTTCATATGTGTATTCATATATGAACATAGGAAAGTTATGTCTGATTCATTCTAGTGTCTTTCCTATTCCTTTCCCCTATCCCTTCCTTTCATTCCCCTTTGTCTAATCCGATGAACAACTATTAGAAAAAGAAACTTTTTTTTTATATATTTATTTTTTAGTTGTAGGTGGACACGGTACCTTTATTTTTTAATTTTTAAGTGGTGCTGAGGATCGAACCCAGTGCCTCACGCATGCTAGGTGAGTGCTCTACCACTGAGCCACAACCCCTGTCCCTAGAAAAAGAAACTTTCAAAGTAATGATTACAGCTTCCTCCTTAAGAAACCAGATAAATAACAATTAAATCCAAAGTAATCAGAAGAATGGAACTTATAAAGAGAAGTGCAGAAATCAATGAAACAAAGACATTAGAGAAAAATCAATGACACTAAAAGCTGGTTCTTTGAGAAAAATCAATAAAATTGATAAATCTCCCACCAGATAGGTCACAAACAGAAAAGATACAGACTGCCAATATCAGAATAAAAGCATGATAGAAATAATGATTCTGAGCCGGGCGCGGTGGCGCACGCCTGTAATCCCAGCACTTTGGGAGGCTGAGGCAGGAGGATCGCAAGTTCAAAGCCAGCCTCAGCAATGGCAAGGCACTTAGCAACTCAGTGAGACCCTGTCTCTAAATAAAATATTAAAAAAAGGGCTGGGGATGTGACCCAGTGGTCGAGTGCCCCCTGAGTTCAATCCCCGGTACCACAAAAAAAAAAAAAAAAAAAAAAGAATGATTCTGGGGCTGGGGTTGTGGCTCAGTGGTAGAGCCCTCGCCTAGCACGTGAGTAGCCTGGGTTCGATCCTCAGCACCAAGTAAGAATAAAGGCATTGTACACAACTAAAACAAATAAATAAATATTAAAAAAGAAAAAGAAATAATGATTCTACAGATATTTAAATAACAAGAAAGGAGAAACAGGAACAACTTTATGCCAAAAAAATTTAACAATTTACATGAAATGAACCATTCCTCAAAAAACACAAATTCCCAAAGTTCAATCAAGATAACATGAATAGCCCTATGTTGATTAAAAAGAAATGTTTTGAAGTTTCCCAAAAAGAAAACTCCAGGCCCATAAGGCTTCACTGTTGAATTCTACCAAAGATTTATGGATTAATAATAATTGTACACAAACTATTCCTGAAATCCAAAAATGTTATTTTCCATCCCATTCTATGAAGCCCAGTAATATATTGCCCTGAAACCAAAACTCAACAAGATGTTATAAGAAAACTACAGATCAATGTTTCATTAACATATATGCAAAAATTATAACATTTTACAAAATCAAATCCAACACTTTATCACAATTAAGTGAGATTTATCTAAGAAATGCAAGTTAGGTTGTAAGATTCAAAAACCAAGTGGTAGAGCATTTATTTACCTAGCATACAGGAGGCCCTGGGTTTGACCCCCAGCACTGCAAAAACAAAACAAATAAATAAAGATTCCAAACCAAACTCTTCTGGGAAATGAGGCACAATGAAATCACCTGGAAGATGAACCATCATGGCCCAGAGGCGCTACACAATCTTCAGAAAGACTTTAGGATACAGAATAAATCCATCCACTCTGGGTACCAGGGGAGAGAAACTTAATGAAATGATCCTAAAAACAATCCTAGAACTGAGCCAGTTTTCCCAAGTTTTTCCAGTTTTCTCACTGGCTGGAGAAAGCTCACTTTTGATGAGGAAGCTCATGATACTATGAATAGAAGTGGTAGACTTTGTAAAGTTGGATGCTTTCAAAGTCATGATGTTGGATTCTGTTGTCTAGGTGCCAGAAAAGTACCCAGGGTGGAAAATTTTGTTCATTTTGACCAAGATTATGTGAAGTCTACCATGTTGTCCAGAGCAGAAGGGTGCAAACATTTCAACCTGCCATCATCCAAGTACAGATAAGCTGAGCAATTTTAATATCTACCAGTTAAGGGAGAAGCGGAAGCCAGGGCTAAAGAAATAAAATTTGATTGTTGCTCAGTATTTAGGCCTGGAGTTCTATTAAAAAACAGGCAAGAATCTCACTGGGGTGAATGGTTGAATGGGAAGTTCTCGAGACTCTTGGGCCTCTGGCTGCTCTTGGCCTGTGGTGACTTGTGGCTAGAGTGATGTTGAACAGCTATTGAGAGCAAGCAATGAATAGATGGAATTCTGAATAAAAGGGCCAGCCATGACTTGAGGAAGCCAACAGTTCCCTTAAGCCATGGCAACACTGAAGAAATGCTTTTTACTGTGAACCTCAATACCCATCACCAATTTCTGGGTCTCAAACGTCTGAATGCTTTACCTTTGGTGCTTCATTATCCTCAGCCACCCATATCCAATCAAGAAAGGACTGTGTTCTATATCACTGGTTCAAGCCTTCTGAATCAGAATTTTGGGGATGTGGGCACAGGAATCTCTAGTTTTCTTTGAACTTCCTTGGGTAGTTCTGATACCACTGTTTGAGAGGCCTTATCTACCATGCCAATGAGTACTGCTCTACAGTTTACAACATTCCTATCTTTGACTTATACAAGTACTAGTTAACTATATGTAACTGCTTATGTGACTACTGTGTGCCTTTGCAACTTTAGAATATGTATTAAAAATTTTCAAGATTCAAAAACCAATGTAAATTATATTATTAACATAGTGAAGAGAAAATCATAATGTCAAATTTTTTTAACTAGTTTTCATTGTAGATGGACACAATACCTTTATCTTATTTAAATATTTACTTTTACGTAGTGCTATGGATCAAACTGAGTGCCTCACACACGTGAGGCAAGCACTCCACCATTGAGCCACAACCCCAGCCCTAATTTTTTAAAAACATTTGACATATCCAACTAATTCCTGATAAAAACTCTTAGAAAACTTAGATATAAAGGAAAATCCCTTAATCTGATAAAAGGTACCTACAAAATGAAAGACTAAGAGCTTTCCCCTAAGATCAGATTTTAATTTCTCTTAGAAATGTTTTTAGTTTTCAGCGTTTAGGTTTTGTATCTCTCTTAACAGGTTGATCCTTATTAAATATTTTATATTTTTGATGCTATTTATTCAACTTCCAGTTGCTTGCTGCTACTATATAGAAATATAGTCGATTCTTGCACATTGATTTGTATTCTAAAAACTTGGTATGCTCATTTATTAGTCTAAGGACCTTTTTGGTATCTGACAACCACCAAAAAAAATGTGATCCATTAAAGAACAGGTAAGCCGAACTTGATGTCAAGATTTAAAATTTCTGCTTTTGCAAGACACTATTACGAAAATGAAAAGAGAAGCCATAGACCTAGATGAAATACAATCAAGGGGCTGGGGTTGTGGCTCAGCGGTAGAGTGCTCGCCTAGCCCATGCGCAGCCCGGGTTCGATCCTCAGCACCACGTGAAAATAAAGGCATTGTGTACAACTAAAACAAATTAAAAAAAAAAAAATACAATCAAGACTTGTATCCAGAAAATGTATATATTATATAGTATATATTATATATACACACACAAGTATGTTTTTAATCTCGAAACTCAATAAGAAGCAACCAACCAACCAGTTCAGAACAGCAGGGCAGGGCTCAGGGTAGGCAAGTGAGGCACTCCGTGGACCACAACTGAGGAGGTGCTCACTCTCAGGGAGCATCATAAAGCTCTTTGTGTCTACACTCTATGGGACCCACTCCCTCTGAGTGTGTGCTGGACCTGGTGACTTATTCTGACAAAAGAAACAGCAAAAGTGATGGATTGCCACTTCCATGATGAAGTTACAGGTGACCTGGCCTTCCATCAAGCTTAATGGCTCCTCTCACTCGCCTGCTCTGATGAAACAAGCTCCTTTGTGGTGCATACCCTGGTGGAGGACACCCCAGCCCAAACCCCAGCCTTTGGCTCAAGGAGCTCTTAAGGAATTCAGTTTTGGAAGCAGCCACACAAGAAGTGTCTAAAGTGAGGCCTCTGATTCAGCTGCAGACAAAATTACAAGCATGACTTTCCATTCTGGTTCCACTGACCTTAAAGCAGTGACTCTGGGAGTTCCACACCACCAAGTCGGGGAGGCCCCCTCGGCAGTGTCGGAAGTCAGCAGCCAATCGCCTGCACACACCACTGAGGATGGGACCCCCCAAGCAGGAGACAAGATCCTGAACACAAAACACATGCATAGTTAGCTGCCTTTCTTGGGCAGAGACCCTGAAAGAGGCTCTATCAATTATGAGACAAAGAACAACTCCAGTGTAATTCAACAGAAATGGATTCCAGGTACTCCTGAGTTTATATTGCTGCTTACAAAGGGATCTAGAACCATTACCAAAAATCCCCACCATTGAGGAGAACGGTCAATCAGTTATCAAGCTTCTGCCCTGTTCGGACATCCTGGGGAACATCTGAGGAAGAAGGAACTTTAGAGTCAGAACTCAGGAATATGACTCCAATGACTCATAGAGGCCAGTAGTTAAAAGAGACAGTAAAGTGTCCTCCCTGTCAAGCAAAAAGAAGCTATCTGTGTGTGTGTGTGTGTGTGTGTGTGTCTGTCTGTCTGTCTCTCTCACACACACACATACACACACCTATCTGCATTTTGATAGAGTTGCCAATAAGACACCCTGCACCAGGAAGACATCACTTTTGGACCAGCTCTTGCCATACAGATGAACTGTTACCTGAGCTTGCTGAAGAGAAGTGAAGCGGTCCCAGCTGACAAGAGAAGCCACTCTGCCTTCCTGGGCCTGCCATGTGGCTGCCACCCAGGCTCGCAGGTTCTCTGGCGGGGCACTGTGAATCATCTGCAGTCTGGCCTCAAGGGCTGGGCCCCTGCTTGTGAAGAAGCTGTCTGTGCACAAGTCCAGTGGGGATGCCTGTGTCACAGAGAAAGCAAGCTCTCATAGCATGCCTGGGGAGCAGACTCCTCAACAATACTCAATACCTATGCAATTTGGAAAATGGCTAGTTGGTTGAAACATTCTTTTTCTCAAAAAGTATCCAAAAATTATCTGATATATGTAACCCAATATGAAAGGAATTTATTACACATGCAGGAGGGTCTCCTCATGAGGCAGTGCTGCCGACTTACCTGGTAGGCATTTCTGAAGACGTCTGGTATCCCATCCATGAAGATTATATCCCACAGAAGGAGGCCATACAGGGTGCTGAAGGTAGACCCTTCTCCATGGATCCCTGCAACAAAATCATAAACATGGAGGAAAAATCAGTTTTGTCTGTATTTTTCAAAAATGCCACTGTCATCTGTTGCATATTCAATTTCAAGGAAATGAAAGAAATATTTTTTACTGAAGAAAATGCTAGTTTCATGCCATTCCTAAATCATTTTCTTTTACTATATTATTTGCATACGGAAGCCCACTGAAGAGTGAAAGTCTTAGTAATCGTGGAAACGTTCAAATAAACATTGCAAAACCACAAAGCAGTGGTTTCCACTTTAGTGAATAACCTAAGGAACGTGTTTTTTTTTTTTTTTAAATAATAATAAAACAGGTTCCCTCCTCAGCTCTGGAGGTTCTGATTTAGTGGTGGAGGCTGAGCTGGTTGCAGAATCCGCAGGCAGGCTCTGGGTCAGGCATCCCTCAGCTACCCCTGAAGAACATTTCCCTAAGGGGATTGACAGGAGAAGACTGGGGAGCAGTGGCCATGCCCACACCCCCAGACTTAGCAGGCGCTACTACTCTTCACCTCACTACCTACATACTATTTTGCTTTGGCCTGAACAAGGTCGTCCCAGTGTTTCCAATATTCAAGGCTTTTATAGAAGCTTTCGGTCTTAAAAACCATTTAGTTTAGATACCCCATCCTCAAGTCCCACACATACTAACTGGGAGGCCACCTCAGAGAAAGAAATCAGGTGCCAGGGTCACTGAAAGTCAAAAGCAAAGTCCATAACTGGGTAAAAGAGTGGGCTTTGGCTGGTTTTGCTAAATGGAATACCATTAAATGGGTATCTAGGTAGGTCATTCATCCACCAATCATTCTTAACCTCTCCTTTTGCTGATATTTTTCATTCCATAATAAAATTAACTTAATTTAAAAAAAAAAAAAAAGAGTGGGCTTTGGCCTAGCCCCAGACCTCTGTCCCCAGAGAGTCCCTGTTCACCGAGCTATTCTAAGCTGAGCTTCTCTATACAACCAAAAGGGAAGGCAACCACGTGAATACCTCTTTCCACATTACTGCTTTGGCTAAAGGAGGCACCAAACAACAGACAGACCCCACTTCTGACATACTGCACACACTGGCAAAAAAGTTCCTCTGGCTGGCCAGACTCTGACACTACAGGCCCTGGTCCACACATGTAAGGCCACAGTAAGCACACAGGTGGGAGAAAGCAGAGACCAGACAACACCACTCATCTGCTTGGGAGGCTGGCCTGAGCAGCTGCTTGCTCACTATATGCCTACAAAAAAGTGCTCTTGGGACAGAGACCTGAGTCTCTATCAGCAGCAGCATGTGACCTGTTTCTTTGTCCTGCATTCCTGAGCTGTGCTGGACTCTCTTTATTCTGTCCGTATCTTAGTTCTAGTCCCTGGTCTCTGCAACCTGTCTCTATGATTCAAAAGGACAGAGGCAAAAACAGGACTTGTTTGGGGCCACTGGCTAAAGCCTTGAACTTCACTAAAAAGTTTTGTACCAGGATACTGGGATCCTATCCTGCCAGGAAGAAAGTTGGGCCTTGACTTCTAATCAGCTTCCTGTCCCTGTGTATACACTGCTCAGTCAGGAACATGGAGGCCAGAATTGTCCCTGAACTTCCTGGCAAGCCACATGATGCATGTGGACTCCAAATGAAGTCATTTTTGGTGAGAAATTCAGAAATAACCATCCCTAAAGGGGTTTGAGATTGCCCTTATGTGAAATCCCCTCTAGAATGAAGCCTAGCAGCAAGCATTCTGCTCATTTTCATTGCATCAATATTAATAAAAGAAAAATATATTTATACGAAAATATATTTTTATAAAAACTATTTAATAATCTATGAAAAGAATTTTCCAACTGTTTTTCAGGTTCATGGCTTGGTTTACAACTTGCCCCTTCTTTCAGCAACTGTCCAGCTTTCACTTCTCCGATGACATTATCCTGGGGCTTGAATTCTCATTCTATTCTATTATTTCTAACCTTTTCAGGTCTACTGTATCTCTCTGTCTTCACTGGCATCTGCACTTCTTCCCCAATAGCATCACCCTTCCCTGTAAAGATTATGTAGATTAATAAAGATTATGTAGATTAATCTTAGCACTCACCAGAAAGAAACCCATATTTTATAAAATTCTATCTTGTAGTTATCCTTCTATAACTGTCATTAATCTGAACACTCACATGATGCTGAAGTGGAGTAACGTCTTGATTTTCACCTATCTGAAGATATCAGAGTGTTTTTTCACACTAGTGACCCCACAGCACAGGCACTGGGAGAGTGCAGCCTGGACATGAGGATGGGAAGACTTGTCCCCAGGAGTGGCCCATGTGAGCTGCAAAACAAGTACCATCAGAGGACATCTGGGGTCTGCTTCCAAATTCCAGGGGAAATTGGTAGGAGAGGCAAGAAAGACTAGACCTGGGTAAGTTTAGAGGATCAGCAAGGTTTTCCACTTTTGCAGAGTCATGGTCACTATTTTCCATAATAAAGTTTCATCAAAATCAAAATCAAAACAAAACATTAGAGCCAGGCGTCTGGGTATCTCAAGGACAACTAGCCCTACTTTATTACTTTTCTTCAATATAAAACAAAGGAGCTTCCTCTGTAATTCTTCCCTCCTTGATTTACTTGATTTATTTGATTTACTCAGCACTAGATTCTACTAAGGGCCAGGAGTGACAATTCTATTTATTTATTTTTTTATTTGTTGATGAACCTTTATTTTATTTGCTTATTTATATGTGGTGCTGGGAATCGAACAGTGCCTCACACATATGAAGCAAGTGCTCTAGCACTGAGCTACAACTCCAGCCCCAACAATTTTATTTTACCAATTACAAGGCAAGTAAGTGCAATGTCTTCTCTTGACCCTGGGCCTCAGACAAAGCACTGAATTTACATACAGTTCATTCTCTGAGATAAAAATAAAAGAATAAAAGAGGGGAAGAGAGGCTGATGTTGGTGAATACACAAACAGAAGGAGTTTCTAAGTGACATAAGAAATGAGTCAGTTATTTTGTAAAAAATGAAACCCTTATCTGTTGTTATGTAATAGGGCTTACCACAGTGACAAGAGACATCCAAAGCAGCTCTCATTCTGAGTGACTCCACAAACATACAGCCTGCACATGCAGGATCCAACCATAACACATGTGGTCAACAACTGTGCCTCACTCCTGGAGGTGCAGCCATGGCCAACAGGCCCTTCTGGGCTGTGGAGGGGGAGGGTTCATCCTCTATCATGTCTGTGCATACAAGGAAGAAGCCCTAAGAGGAAAACTAACACCTCAGATCTACTAACTGAGTGAAATGCCCACAACAACCATGATATGAATGTCAAGGAAAAGCCAAGCATATTTAAACTAACTCATTGTGTTCTCCGGTTTTCTCAAATGGCCAGTCCCAGCTCTGAAATATGAACTTTGTCATAGTCAAATGTACACTTCCTCTCTTAGACCTGCTCAGCATATTCATAAACTCACCAGGTGCAGCCCCCAGAGATTGACTGTGTGTCACAGACTGAAATACCCTGACACTCTAAGAACAGCACACAGTTGAGCAGGAGGCAACCAGAGGTCAGCTCCACTAATTCTTGAGTGAAGAGGTAGAGGGACAATGGATTCTGCAAGGAAATGAGGTAGCAGGACTTGGGGTCCAAGTTCATCATTCTAGGAGGAGCAGATCCTTCCAGCTCCTTACACTTATGACCTGATTCTGGGTCTGCTAACACTCTCAGAAGCAGCCCAGCCTTCAGTCCCTCCATCAGGTTTGTCATCAGGCAGCCTCTCTGGCAGTCCTCTGCCTTTTTTTTTTTAATACTGGATATTGAACTCAGGGGCATTTGACTGCTGAGCCACATCCCCAGCCCTATTTTGTATTTTATTTAGAGACAGGGTCTCACTGAGCTGCTTAGCACCTCACCATTGCTGAGGTTGGCTTTGAACTCGCCATTCTCTTGTCTCAGCCTCCCCTGCTGCTGGGATTACAGCTATGTGCCACAGCACCTAGCATTGTCTGCCCTTTCTTACCCATCCTGCTCACTATCAGCTCTGACAGCAAAGACAGTCTCTAACGTCCCACCAGAAAGTATTGATCTTCACAGGCATTAGGTGGGGGATACTGGTTGAATGGGAAGAAGATCCCCTTTAAAAATTAGTTAGTAAAACTCTTTTCTGTACCCCTTGACCAGCAGTGTCTTTTTTTCCACCCCCAGCAGTACAGAGGATTGAGCCAGGGCCCAGTATAAGCCAGGTTAAGTGTTCTACCCAGGAGCTATATCCCCAGCCCTTTCTATTTTATTTCAATACAGGGTCTCACTAAGTTGTTGAGGCTGGCATCAAACTTGTGATCCTCACAAGCAAGTGGGCCTGGCTTAGCAGTATCTTCCACCATGGGCAGAGAAAAAAGAGAGATGACAGCAATACTCTACTGATAAACCATCAGGAAATGCTGTTCGCCCACATGCTGATTATCTGGAATAGGAGCAATGTTGTTCTGTTTACCCTGGTCAAAGCCGTTGCATCTGTAATAGTCCAGCGCCAGCTCCTCCACAGAGCACAGAACTGTGGTGGGGTCATCAGTGTCCCCTGACTCCATGACAAATACAGACTTGCCCATCCCACGCTGTGGGCACAGCCTGCCCGTAATGGTCACCTGGGACAGCAGCAGAAAAGCATCCATTAGCTTCACTTCAGTCAAAGTCAAAGTACCTGTAAACCTGCCTGTAGAGTACTGGGGATAAACCTTCCTAACACCAAAGCCATGCTTTTAACAAAGTACAAAGTGTGTGACCCACACTGGCACACCCATGAGGTTGTGATAGCTCACTATCCTGGCCTTTGGAAAGCATCTGTCATGGGAGGAACTCTCCAGATCCCCCACTTTCAGGAGAAACTATCAGATGTTCTGAGTTTCTGCTCAAGAGTTTAATCACTTAATCCAGGTGTGACCCCACCAGCTGACCCCTTCTTATCAGGGAGGAGAATATTAGAGTGAAAATGGGAGCAATGGCCATGTCATTATCCAAAATACACATTAGATTGTTCCATGTCCTAATGAAAATGCACACTAAAACTATTCTTAAGTTGCTTTCAGTCAGAAAAACAAACAAACAAGTAAATGTGTTTAAATCCAAAGCACACAAAAAGGGCAGGGGAGAAAGCTCAGTGGTAGAGCATGCACTTAAAACTGCAATGCCCTGGGTTCAATCCCCAGTACTCAAGACAAACAAAGCACCCAAAGGATACTACTTACATGTTTAACATCTTCCACTGCAATTTCTGGCAGCTGATGAAAGAGGTGTTTATACTTTTTACAGCTTGGAGAGTCTCGCAGGCGCATGGCTCTCTGATAAAGTGAAAGTCGGTGTCCTGTCCTTACCTCTGGATCTCCCAGCCCTTTAATAATGCACCTGATAGCCTAGTAAATAACATGTTACATATCAGGATCCTAAAAGGCCCTATGGCAGTATCTACTAATGTAGGTTAACAGAAAATTTCACTACTAATTATTCAGTTTTACTAATATGCAAATAAGCAAACAGCACTTCTATAGATACAAGCTATTTTCTTAGATCTTATTCTGATATTTTAATACACAGATCAACTATAATCCTCATTGTAAAGTGCAGGAACACAACCAGCATGTTATTCATGTGGACATACATCCCCACCGCCCCTTTCTCACCAAGAGCATGTCCTTCGGGACATCCCTGCATCGTGGGCTAGAAAAGAATTTAGAGGAAAACTTGGGTCTATGGTTCTCGGGATTTCTTCTGGGTGGAGGGCAGTGAAAGAAAATGTGTGTCCCACACCTAATACACAAAATGAGACCAACTCCACAACAGGGGCCTAGGAACTGACCAGTCAAAACATCCAGGTGGCTCTCATATAGAGTCAGGACCACAGAGCTAGGCCCAATTCCTTATTTATAGGGAAAAATACCTAGAGTTTGGAGGTGGTTAATGTGTTTCCTAAGGTTGTTCCAAGCTGGACAAATAAACAAGAAAAATACTGAAAACCAGAGAAAGATACCACTTTATTCCTACTACAATGGGTAAAGTCAGAAAAACGGAAAATAACAAGTGTTGGCAAGGATGTAGAGAAACCCTTGTTCCTTGTTGGTGGAAATACAAAAACTGCAAACACTGTGAAGAACAGTTTGGCGGTTTCTGAAGCAACTAAAAATAAAATTACCAAAATGACCCAAAAATCCTCACCTAGGAATATCCCAAAAGAAATCAAAACAGGGACATAAGGGCTGGGTTTGTGGCTCAGTGGTAGAGTGTGTGCCTAGCACGTGCGCAGCCCGGGTTCGAGCCTTAGCACCACGTAAAAATAAAGGCGTTGTGTACAACTAAAACAAATAAATAAATATAAAAAAAAAAAAACAGGGACATAAATACACACTTGTACATGCATGTTCACGGAGGCATTATTCAAAACAGCCAAAAGGCGGAAGCAACCCAAGCATCCATTTATAGGTGATTGGATAAACTAAAGGTTGCCTATCGGACAATGAATTATTTATAATTCAGCCATAAAAATGAAGATCTGACATGTTGCACCATGGAGGAAGCTTGGAAACATTACGCTAAGTGAAATAATTCAGACAAAAGGGCAAACATTGTGCAATTCTGCAGGAGCCCTGTTTGGGGAGATGGCTTAAATTGCAGTGGACTATGGGCTTTGGCTTTGGACATGTTTGGGCATTGGCGCCTTCCGTACTTGGCCCGGGATCTTGCGAGACTTGGCTGGAGATCTCGAGGGACTTGAGCGAGATTGCGGAGGAGGTCTGCGCCATTTTAGAGGTTAGAGGAGCGTGGACGGCGTGTCGGGGTGTAGTTAGAGCCAGGGAGAAAAGTTGTCAGAATAAAGAGCTGTTTGTTTCCAGTTCGTCTCAAAACTTCTTCCCGCGGCTTCTTTGCTCCAAGCGGCCATCGCTTCAGGCGACTACAGGTGGTGGCCCGGACGGGGAATCGACACGGCAGGTAAGAACTGAGGAACCTCGCAGGAGTCTCTAGTCAGAGCGGTTAAAATGGGTTCGAAAATAACTAAGACCCAAGTGTACAAGGCTCTTGATGGATTCTTTGATATAGCTGAGTCAGTTATTAGTGAGGAGAATTTGGAAAAAAGTGAAAGTGATCATGAAAGCTTGGCCTCGGCTGAGTCAGTTAGGGCCAGTAAGGATAGTATCAGTGCGGGCTCAAAAATGACAAAGATCCGAGCTGCTAAAGCTATTCAAGATTTATTAGAGATAGTTCAAGGATACATGCTCTCAATTGAATCCGGGACTCAGGATGTTACTGAGTCAGTTAGGACCAATGAGAGTAGTAGTAGTGAGGAGGAATTAAGTAAAAGTGATTCTGAAAAAATGAACAAAAGGAAATTAAGGAAGACCAAGATAAGGGACCATCAAGTGGAGGAACCTATGTCCTCCACTCCCCCATGGGTGGAATCTATTACAGAAAATATGAAGGGTATCACTAGGCGTTTGCATACCCTAGAAATAGAAATAAAAAGTCTTTCTGAGCGCTTATGTGCTCTCGAGGGTAACTCACAGATACGTTGGGAACTGCCAGTATTTGAATATGAAAATGGAGAGAGGGGCCACCAGTCAGTAGATTTCAAAACAATAAAAATTCTCAAAGAGGCAGTAATGACATATGGACCCCAAGCTCCTTTCACGTTGAGTATACTGGAGTCCCTTAACACCTTTAGCTTAACCCCCTCAGACTGGAAACGTCTATGTAAAGCAACATTAAGTGGGGGACAATACTTGGTTTGGCGATCACAATTTCAAGAACTTTGTATAGAAACAGCTAAAATAAATGCAGATGCAGGGTTTGGAGACCATAATATAGAAATGCTCACAGGAGAAGGGCCATTCGCAGACGTACAGGTTCAAAAATATTATACCCCAGGAGTATATGCTCAGATAAACGCAGCTGCCTTAAAGGCATGGAAAACTGTACAAGGACCTGGGGATCTACAAGGTAGCTTGTCCAAAGTAATTCAAGGACCTAATGAACCATATGCTGAATTTGCTGATCGACTTTTGAGAACTGCAGGTAGAGTTTTTGGAGACGTTGATCAAGTTATGCCATTAGTTGTTCAATTAGCATATGAAAACGCTAATAAATATTGCCAGGAAGCCATCAGGCCATGGAGAAATAAAAAGGATCTTTCCATATATATACAACTATGTAAAGATATAAATGATGCCTTTGTCACAGGGAATATGATTGCAGCAGCTGTTAGAGATGCTGCCCCTCAGAATTTCACAAGGACTCAACCTAGACACTATAATCAATCAGGATATTCCAGGAAAAATTATCATAATCAATCAGGCTATTCTAGGCAAAATCCCAAAAGAGAAATAAGACCAAATTCATACCGTGCTCCAGGTTGCTGCCCCAGGTGTAAAAAGGGAAATCATTGGGCCAATAAATGTTATTCAAAATTTGACATCCATGGAAATCCTTTGTTCAGGAATTCAAAAAACGGGGCACGGGGCCCAATGCCCCGGGGCCCACAAATGTACGAGGCATTGGAAGAGGAGTATCCTCAAGCATCCATTCAGATGCTTCCCCGACACAACCCCTATTACCCATCCACTCCCTCACCAGAGGAACAGGAAGAAATGCAGGATTAGACCTCTGTTCCACCGCCCGAATAGTGTTAACACCTGAAATGGGGGTTCAACTGATTCCCACAGGAGTCAGGGGACCTCTTCCCTCAGGGACTGTAGGACTTATTATCGGGCGAAGTCCTCAAAGCTTATTAGGTTTGCAAGTGACCCCAGGTGTAATAAACTCAGACTACAAAGGGGAAATAAAAATAATGCTTAGCTCACCCCAAAGTATAAGTTCTGTTAATCAAGGAGATAAAATTGCTCAGCTGCTTCTCCTTCCAAATTTACATAATTCATTTAAAATGAGTATGCCTCAAAAAGGGAACAATACAAGATTTTGTTCCACTGATTCGAGTCCCATGGCTTGCTGGGTTCGAGACTGTACTAGGAGGCCTATGTGTAAAATAAGAATCCAAGGAATAGAAATGGAGGGACTTATAGATACTGGAGCTGATTCCTCCATCATTAATTTACGACAATGGCCCAAACACTGGCCTCTGCAAAAAGCTTCAACCAGTTTAAGAGGCTTGGGATATAATAACCTCCCAGAAAAAAGTGCAGTAATTTTAAAATGGGAGGATGATGAAGGACATAAAGGAACGTTTCAGCCTTATGTTTTACCTAACCTACCAGTTACTTTATGGGGAAGAGATATTTTACAACAAATGGGAGTACACCTTGCAACCAAATCTGCAGGTGTTAAATGTGAAAAAATACAGGGTAGTCTTAACCCTGAAAGAAATCATTATCAAAAAGTACAGGGTAAGCGTAACCCTAAAAGAAATCATTATCATATAGGAAAAAGACATTTTTCTTTGGGGCCACTGAGAAAATAATTTTAAAAATACCATGGCTTTCTGATAAGCCAGTGTGGGTCCCTCAGTGGCCCCTATCTAAAGAGAAATTACAAGCGGCCCACCTACTAGTTCAGGAACAATTAGAAGCAGGACATATAGAACCTTCCACCTCTCCCTGGAATTCCCCCATATTTGTGATCAAGAAAAAATCAGGAAAATGGCGATTATTACATGATCTTAGACAAATTAATAAAACCATGCAAGTCATGGGCCCTACTCAACCTGGACTTCCGAATCCTGTAGCTATTCCAAAAAGTTTCCATGTTATTAGTCTTGATATAAAGGATTGCTTCTTTTCTATTCCCCTACATCCTCTGGATGCCCCCAGGTTTGCTTTTTCAGTTCCTTCTATTAACAATAATGGCCCTGATCAGAGATATCAATGGAAGGTTTTACCACAGGGAATGGCTAATAGCCCCACCATATGCCAAATATATGTGGACAAGGCTATCCAACCCATTAAAAATAACTATCCAAACCTCATGTGTCTACATTACATGGATGATATTTTACTGGCCCACCCTAATCAAAAAATCTTATTTAATATATTCAGTGACATGGTAGAAAATTTTAAAAAATACGGATTATATATAGCAGAAGAAAAAGTTCAAACTAGATCTCCCATATTATATTTAGGATTTAAAATCATGGATACTTTTGTTAGACCCCAAAAAATTTTAATAAATAAAGAACATTTAACCACCCTCAATGATTTCCAAAAACTGCTGGGTGACATTAATTGGCTTCGCCCTACACTAAACCTCACTACTGGCCAATTAAAACCTTTATTTGATATCCTTCGAGGGGACCCTGATCCATCCTCACCACGAACACTGACTCCAGATGCTAGGAAAGCTTTAAAGTTAGTAGAAAAAGCCATCGAAGGAGCTCATTGTGACAGATTTGATTTAACTCAACCGCTGATATTGATTATTATTTCTTCACAATATACACCCACAGGAGTATTTTGGCAACAAGGGCCTTTGTTATGGATACATTTGCCCGTCTCTCCTAAAAGTATAATTGAGTCTTATACCTCCATGGTGGCTAAACTTATTCTTCAAGGACTTAAGACTTCTACTAAAATATTTGGCATTCACCCTGCTACTATTATTACTCCCTATTCATCGTCACAGATTGAATATTTATGCTTCAACGATAATGACTGGGCTATAGCTAGATGCTCTACCTCTGCAAATTTTGATAATCACCTTCCTAAGTCTCCTATATTATCTTTTTGTATTAATCATCCTATTATATTTCCACAGGTAATAAAAAATCAACCTATTCCTAAGGCATTTAATGTATTTACAGATGGGTCCTCAAATGGTACTGCTGCAATAGTCACTACAAAAGAAAATATGACTTACATAACTGCACACAAATCAGCTCAACTAGTGGAATTGGAAGCTGTGGTAAGAGCTCTGGAAAATTTTAGAGACCAGCCCATAAACATTTTTTCAGATAGCCACTATATTGTACAAGCCGTCCCAAAATTAGAGTTAGCAGGACCAATAGCACCTCATACTCCAGCCTTTAAATTGTTTTATCAAATACAAAAACTTTTGTGGGCAAGAAAAGAACCTCTATTCGTAGGCCATATTAGAGCACATACTAATTTGCCTGGCCCCCTCCATGAAGGTAATCAAAAGGCTGATGAACTTACAAAAAACAATATTTATACTTTCAGCGCTACAACAAGCTACTTTATTTCATTCCCAGTTTCACGTCAACAGCACCACCTTGCAACGTAGGTTTAAAATTACAAAAGAGCAAGCCAGAACAATTGTAAAAGATTGTAAATCTTGTATGACACATTTGCCCAATCCTCATTTTGGTGTTAACCCTAGAGGATTAATGCCCAATCATTTGTGGCAGATGGATGTTACTCATGAGCCAAGCTTTGGAAAATTGCGATTTATTCATGTAACCATAGATACATGCTCAGGCATGATTTTTGCTTCCTTACATTCTGGAGAAAAAGTTAAAGATGTCACATCTCATTGTTTACAAGCTTTTGCTGCATTGGGCATCCCCAAAATGCTTAAAACAGATAATGGCCCCGCATATACGTCCTCATCTTTCAAACAGTTTTGCGCAAAATTCAACATATCCCATAAAACAGGCATCCCATACAATCCTCAGGGTCAGGGCATTATTGAAAGAGCAAACCGCACACTGAAAATTATGTTATTAAAACAAAAAGAAGGAAATTGGAAAAGTCCTAAAGACAGATTGGCAGTTGCCCTGTTTACCTTAAATTTTTTAACTTTAGACTCTAATGGTTATTCTGCTGGAGACAGACATTGGAATCCACACCAACAACATAAACCCTTGGTTTACTGGAAGGATGTTCTTTCAGGTACATGGAAGGGTCCAGATCCAGTATTAATTTGGGGGAGAGGATCTGTTTGTGTTTTTCCAAAACACGAATCCTCTCCAATATGGATACCATCTAGATTAATAAAGCAGGTACCACATCAAAATGATCAAGATGTAGTTGTTGAGGAATCAAGATTAATAAAAAAGTTACAAAATCAAGAAGACCAAGATGAAGATATAGAATGACTCCCTCAAAAGTATCCTTCAAAATGTTTCACAACTCAAGAGTCATTCCTCCCGGCCGGGATGAGGAGATCTCTCTTTAGTGTGCACACAATTGTATTTTTTTCTTCTTTTTATACATGTCTTTATGTCTGTACATTTGTCTACATTTCATGTTAATGTGACGTCACAAATATATGTTTGTATGTTTGTTCGTCTGTCCAGTGTGACGTCACAAAGAACAAAGCGCTTATGAAAAAGAATATATATATATATATATATATGGATCCAAATAACTTTAATTCATTTTAGGTTGAGAGTATTCAATTTAGGTAAATAATTTTATAAATGAAGGTACTTTCAATTTTGATTATAGGTATCCCTGGGACTTCTCTTTAGCAAACAATATGACTAGTGCTATATAACCTAATATTTTGGTGTTTTGACATAAGATTGTTCATTTGTTATTAACTTCATTTGTTTAATAGCTGATTAATTTCAATTATCTCAACAGGTAAAAAATTGCTGTGTATACAGAGACTTGAGGGTTCCAGCTGACAAATTATTTCTCCAAAGTGCCTTTAGCTTTTCTTTAATCTATCTTTAATACAGTAAATACCCTCAGTCTTTCTTTCTTTTGTTCTCAATATGATATTTTGACAACTTATGTTTGTGTGAGCTCAAACAACAATGTGTATGAGCAGAAATCAACTTTAATTTTCTAATCTAATAATTCTGTTTTTTAGTTTGACAACTCGACTCTTCACTCAGTGCTGAAATAACACTGCCTTTCCTTTAATAATTGATGCTTGAGTTTCTAGGTAGCGGGCCCTGAAGATTTGCCGGTGGCATTATCTAGATATAAAAAAGACGGTTGCTGCTATAGCTGCAGGGAACGCGGTCACCACAAGCATCCCTGCTGCTCAAGCATCAAACAACCTCACCAACAGTGTGGCCTCTGCTCTACATGCATGGGACCTCCTACATCAACGTGTTATAACAAATGGACATTTTGATCTTTCATTGTTTGGGACTTTACGGGACAATGACTTGCGGACATTTGTCCAGAGAATTCAGTGTGTTACTTGATGAAACTTAGGGCAACTAATTTGTTTAAACAATTTGATATGCTATACAATTTGGCTCGTCACCAAAAGGCTTGTTGCCTTAAAGCCGCAACATCTCCTCACAATTGGACGGCTGTTAGTCATCATATATAGTCGATCCTAAAGGGCTCCATTGGATGGCTGGTTAGCCAATGACGGGTAAGATCCCCAGAGGGGGACAACCTAAGACAGGCACAGTCGCACGGGACAGTCTCATGTGGCCGACATATCAACCTAAGACAGGAGTCAAGGGCACAGCCTTGATTATCCGATGACGGGTAAGAATGTTGGTTGCACATAGACGTCCTAGAGCATTACCTCTTTTAAAACAAAAGGGGGGACATGCAGGAGCCCTGTTTGGGGAGATGGCTTAAATTGCAGTGGACTATGGGCTTTGGCTTTGGACATGTTTGGGCATTGGCGCCTTCCGTACTTGGCCCGGGATCTTGCGAGACTTGGCTGGAGATCTCGAGGGACTTGAGCGAGATTGCGGAGGAGGTCTGCGCCATTTTAGAGGTTAGAGGAGCGTGGACGGCGTGTCGGGGTGTAGTTAGAGCCAGGGAGAAAAGTTGTCAGAATAAAGAGCTGTTTGTTTCCAGTTCGTCTCAAAACTTCTTCCCGCGGCTTCTTTGCTCCAAGCGGCCATCGCTTCAGGCGACTACACAATTCCACTTTTTTGAAATATACACAAGAGGCACATTCAGAGACAGAAAGTAAGTAGAGATTACCAGGGCTTTGAGAAAGGAGAAAATGGGGAGAATTTACATAATGGTTGCAAGAGTTTCTGTTTGGAGTGATAGATAGTAGAGATGTTGTACAAAATGGCATAATCAATGCCACTGAACTGTACACTTAAAATTTGTTAAAATGACAAATTTTATATATGTTACATATATCTTACAATAAAAAAGTTAAAAAAAAAAAGAGAAAAACTGAAATATCAATGAAGGCTCAGGCCATGAGGAATTGAGGGGACAAAAGGAGTTAACAAGTGAGAACACGCCATTTGAGAGTGCTCTATTCCTTGGCAGGAGACAGTAGGCAGCAGAGGCCTGGCACAGGGAGGGAATAGCCAGACTAGCTCCACCTTGGCCCTGGGGCCCCTGGCTGGCCACCTGGCACTCTTCCAAGAATAAGCACTCTTGCTAATGGCTTCTGCCCTAGGGACTGACATAAAGCATACAAGGAATGGTAACATGATCATGAGGGCTATGAGGGTGGCCAGTGAGATTGCTGAGAAAGGTTTTTTAAAAGGAACTATAAGTTTCTTACCATCATTCAAAAATAAGCTCAGTAGCCTATCTGCCCCTGTGACTATGAAGGAGGGCTCCTGTGAGCAGCACTGTGAACCAGGGAGAAAGCTGCAACATCCTTGAGCCTTTACCGTGATGGAAGAAAGCAGCAGCAAGAGCACAAGTTCTGTCCCTTCCATGCTTGGTGCTGGGCCAAGAGACGCCTTCCCTTGCTACTTTAGACTCAAAGAACACTGACAGGAAAGGGGGCACCATGCCCACCCCCACAACAGAAAACAGCTTCCAGTGGCTTTTCACAGTTACCTGAGGTAACAAGGCACTTTTTCAGTGGAAGGCAGTAAAAACACTACATCAGAGTTCCACATTCCATGGCCAATTTTTTCCACTCCTGTATCACCCTGATTCATTTAATATGCCACTGGAAAAAACAAAACCTCCCAGAGGCACAGTCCCCTCCATTCAACTTGAATTCAGGGCTGGAATGTAGACAGGGAGGGGGACCCACAGGCAGCAACACAAAGAGGCACTGTTGTCGCCTGGCTCAGCAGCAGCAGTCTCTGAGGCCCCACCCTGCTGGCTACAGTGGCAGCAAAATCCCTCTACTTCCAAGTCCCCAAGATGCCCAGCACAGGGAGCCCTGGTGCCCTCAAGAGGAGGTGGCCTGCTCACAGTTAAGACAACACATGTCCCAGTGGCACAGCAAAACACTTCACAGAAGTACAAAGAGTTACTCATAAAGTACTTGCAGTTAAGATAAGGAAAGTAACGTTTCCATCAGGGTAACAAATACCATTTCCAAAACAAAACACTACCTTAGGTACTAGGGATGTAGCTTCCTGAAAATGCTTGCATAGCACAAGTAAGGACCTGGATTCCATCCCCAGAACCACAAAACAAAAACAAAACAAAACACACTGTCATGAAGGCACCTGCTAAGGGCTGACCCTCTCCCTTGAGTTCTAGATCCTAACTCCTGAATCCCAACACAGTCCACCGTCAATAAGGGAAGAGAAGATAAGAGTCTCTTGTCTTTAAAGGTTGTGGTATTTCTTCTAGGATTGGAAGAAGACAGACAAAGAATGTTAACAAAAAAAATAAATGTTCTAACTATACTTAGAATATAACAGGCTAAGGGTATAGCTGGGGGTACAGCACAGTGGTAATTGCTTGCATGGCATGTGCGAGGTCCTAGGTTTGACCCCCAGCACCAAAAAAAAATAGACAAAGTTCTTAAAATTTTTCCATATTTAAAAAACTCATTCAAAAGTAAGAAAAGCCAGCCGGGCACGGTGGTGCACGCCTGTAATCCCAGCACTTGGGAGGCTGAGGCAGGAGGATCACGAGTTCAAAGCCAGCCTCAGCAATGGCGAGGCACTTAGCAACTCAATGAGACCCTGTCTCTAATAAAATACAAAAAAGGGCTGGGGATGTGGCCCAGTGGTCTAGCGCCCCTGAGTTCAATCCCTGGTACCAAAAAAAAAAAGGAAGAAAAGCCTTGGGTATATTTTTGCATACCGGTTCCAAGCGCTTCAGGTGCTGGTGTAAGTTAAGAGCCAGTCGATCCCACCATCTGCCTCTGCTGTCAGGGCAATACATTTTCTGTGACAAAAGGTTTTCAAGTTCCTTAACAGCTTCCTATTGTACCAATAACAGAGAAAGCCCATTAGACTTAAAAAAATACCAAAAAACAAAAAACTGTAATTATATTTAGAAGGCAACAGGACTGTAAAGTATATTTATAATGAATATCTTTCTAAAGCCAAGGATCAGGGCTGACAGGACATGGGCTTGGAGATGCCTTTCTGCAATAGACATGAATTCCCTGAAGTATCTTTGCTTTATACCCAGGTCCTCTGCTGGCTAACACTGAGTTTTTGGTGGTCGTGGGTACTGCAGGATGTTCTATGCAAGTCACACTGGCCAGCACAAAAGCAGACACGCTGGTCAGGTCTGAAAATTTACATACTTCTGGGAACCCAGCAGGTCAGAGGACCCACAGAAAGAGGAATTCAGGGCAGGCAGGCCAGTGATAAGGGGTGTGCTCATCCAAACACTCCATTTCAACAAGAAGACTCTCTGTTCAAGATTTATGTAGACTCTTCGGTCACTCTTTTTTTTTTTTTTTTTGCAGCGGGGTTGGTGGTGGTGATGGTGGCAGATACCAGGGATTGAACTCAAGGGCACTCAACCACTGAGTCACATCCCCAGTCCTATTTTGTATTTTCTTTAGAGACAGGGTCTCACTAAGTTGCTTAGCACCTTGCTTTTAAGGAGACTGGCTTTGAACTAGCAATCCTCCTGCCTCAGCCTCCCAAGCCACTGTGATTACAGGCATGTGCCACCACATCCAACTCTTCGGTCATTCTTAATGTTAATCTTTTGTGGTTCATGATCTCATTCAAACATGTAACGTTTACCCCAGAAAAATACAAAAACACCTGTACACATGCAATTCTGGGGTGCACAGATGCCCCAAAACTCATCATTGATACTCTTCACATTCACAGGTCCCAGGTTAAGACCCAGCTCAGTATATCCTCTTCATAAAAACATCATTTTTCAACAAAAATATCAAGCACAACAAAAGGGAGCTCTGGCAACTTCACAATGTGTAGTATGAGAACCCAACCATATTTCTGATTTGTAACTGGGATTATTTTCAGACAATCCATGGCAGCTGACAGGGAAGCATAAGGAGATGTGAGAGTTCC
Organism: Tamias sibiricus; assembly: GCA_025594165.1. Lineage (NCBI taxonomy): Eukaryota > Metazoa > Chordata > Mammalia > Rodentia > Sciuridae > Tamias > Tamias sibiricus. The sequence goes on from CM046659.1 coordinate 138,310,832, forward strand.
ACCTCAGTGATTTGGGGGAATCTCCCTTGTCTTGCACCAAGTTCTAAAAGAGATTGAGTCCCAAGCTGTAGAAACCTGTCCATGCTCCCTACTGGGCTTTGTCCACGACCATCCCAGTACAGTGACTCACGAGTAAACAAAACAGCCCTTGGTCTTCAGCTGTCTTCTTTCTATTAACCCAAGAGTCAGCAGGTTACTTACATTAAATACTCTCATTGTGTTACCGTGTGATGATCATGTATGCCGGAAAGCAGAGCGCCTAGCAGGTTTCCTTCACATGTTTATTGCTGCCATCTCAGAACAGGGCAGGGGAGGGACTGGTGCTCTAACCTCATACATGTGAAGTCTCTGCAAGATTTCAACAGTCCGAGACAAAATCCTTGTATATATCCAACCGACAGTAAAACACCGCAGAAAGAGTGGTAACTCCTCATGGTATCTAAAATGAAAATGTATACCAGTAGTTTTAATAATTTAGTTTATTTATTATATACAATTATAAGTGACAAAGCAGATCAAATTCCTATATATTTTTGTTGTTGTTGTTATACTAGGGATATGAACCCAGGGATACTCTACCACTGAGCTACAACCCCAGCCCTTTCTTTTTTTTATTTTGAGACAGGGTTTCACTCAGTTGCTGACATTGGCCTTGAACTTGGGATCCCCCTGCTTCAGCCTGAGTAGCTGGGATTCTAGATATGTGCCACCATACTCAACTGAATTCTTGTCTTTTAAGTATTCTAAATACTTACAGTTGTATATAATTTCTTATACCACAAACCTACATTCTCATAAGTAGTCACTCTATCTCAGGTCACTCAGATAGCAGAGAGAGATGAGAACAATATGTAATATTCTAAATTGAGATCAGCAAACCCTAGGCCAGGGGCCAAACCCAGGGCCAACTCCCTAATTTTCTAAGCTCTACAAGGAAGAATGGTTTTTGCCTTTTAAAAATACATATATTTAAAAGTGTGTTTAGGGGCTGGGGTTGTGGCTCAGCGGTAGAGTGCTTGCCTAGCACATGTGAGGCACTGGGTTCGATCCTCAGCACCACATAAAGATAAATAAATAAAATAAAGGTATTGTGTCCAACTATAACTATAAAAGTGTATTTTACATTTACTTTCTGTATGTATTGCTAATATTTATTTTTGTTTTTTAACTGACACATAAAACCACAAAAACTGTACATGTTAATGGAGTACTATGTAATGTTTTGATAAACACGTAAAATCAGGTTAAACATACCTATCTCTTTAAATATCAATTACCTGTTTATGAAAAACACATTCAAAATCCTTTCTTCAAATTTTTTGAGATGAACAGTTCACAATTGCTTTCTTAATCAAGCTACTGTGCAATAGCAAACTAAAACTTCTTAGTGCTATCAAACTACAACTTAGTACCTGTTGATCAACTTTTCTCCAGTTTTTTACCATTTTAAATAAAATACACCAAAAGGAGAATAATACTCCAAAGCATGTGAAAATTAACATGGAACTCAAATTTCAGTGTCCATAAATTCAGTTTTCTAGAACATAGCCATGCTCATTCGTTTCTTTCTCTCCAGTACCTGTTTTTCTGCACAATGGCAGAGTAAAGTTGCTGCCACAGAGAATCAAAGCCTTGAGTATTGATTCTCTGGCCTTCTACAGAAGAATGCTCTCAGTCCGTTCTATAGTAATCTAACTTCCTGACTATGATTTTTCAAGTCAACATTATTTCATTATAAATGGTTCCTAAATGTTTTTCTTAAAGAGGCACTGAGTAATCCTAATTATTTTCTGACCACCATACAACAATAAAGGAGGGGGCTGGGGTTGTGGCTCAGAGGTAGAGCGCTTGCCTAGCATGTGCGTGGCCTGGGTTTGATCCTCAGCACCACATAAACATAAATGCGTTGCATTGTGTACAACTAAAGCAAATAAATAAATATTTTAAAAATATTTTTAAAAATAAATAAAGGAAAACATTTCTTAATAAATACCAAGATGTTTAAAATTTATTAAACAAAACAACAAAAGATCATGTGATGTGCTCTTGTAACTTTCAGTGCTCACTTACACTGTCTTGAGTTTCCACTGGGAAAACGTACCTATTACATGCCCCATCTCTGTCCTGCTGTTGGGTTTCCCTCCACTTTAAATTCAGCTCTCTGTTACCCAGGGAAGCCAACACGCTCAAAGATGGCAAGCTAACCACTGAGTAAGTATTCACTTGAATGTCCACTGTACAGGGATCTGAGTTATATAAAATCTGCTTAACTCTTCATGGGAAAAGCATTCAAAATCTAGCAGAAATTTACAATTCGACACTTGTTTGATCACAGATCAGCTGAAGCATAATATTCATGAATAAAATTACCTTGAATAGTTGGAACAAAATGATCAATGATAAATTTTGGCAGGTACCTTAAAAAAAAAAACAAAAAAACTCTTGCTAAAGGTCTGGCTCAGTGGTAGAGTTTTTGCTTAACATGTGAGGCCCTGAACTCCATTCCAGCACTGAAGAAGGAGGGAAAAAAAAAAAAAAAACTCTAACCTCAGAGAAGGGTGATTTTTCAGTTTGTTCCAATCCCTTTTTGCACTTTGAGAGAGCTCCTTAGCTTCTTCCCAGTTCCCACTGGCCATCGCAGTAGAAATGTCACTCAGCATGTGCACAGCTGCTGCATATCTGGGGAAAAATGCCATCCAAGTTTCAAATGTTAAGGAGTATTTCCATAAAAATTACTGCGTCCTAGTTGCTAGATCTAACTCTGAAGGGTAAAAGTGTGGTTTTTAAAATGTGAGGGTTATTTAAATTTTATTCTAGCCCTAATTTAACATAACTGGAAAGGCCCTGAAGAACTGATAGAGGTTGCCCAATTTACCCTGTATGATTACATAATGCATTCCACTATATAAATGTGATGTGAGGAGCTGGGGTTGTGGCTCAGCAGTAGAGCGCTCGCCTAGCAGGTGAGCTGGCTGGGTTCAATCCTTAGCACCACGTACAAATAAAGGCATTGTGTACAACTAAAGCAAATAAATAAATACTTTAAAAATAAATAAATAAATAAATAAATAAATGTGATGTGATATTAATTAGCCCACCATCCCTATGTTTTGACATTCATCCATTCATTCAACAATTTGGCAACTACCAAATAAACACATAATTGACTTCAGAATTATAAGAAGATGTCAATTTGATAATTTAATCATTTGCAGTCAAAGGTAGCCAGAGGTATGCTATCCAAGGTAAGAGAATTACTTAGATTATTTCAAATGTAACTTTAGGAATGCACTTTAGGAGATGGGAATGCTGAAATTTTATAATACCACTTAGCTGAAAAAATATGACTTTTCATCACTTTTCTAGATATCAAAATCAAAGACATTTGACCAGTGGATTCTATAGCACTTTGAGTACATATTCACCATATTTGATTCATATCTTAAAGCATGAAGTATCACTACACATTAAAAGGAAAGGAAAATGCCTCCAAATCTAAAAATCTGCTTACAAACTCTTAGATCTAATTAAGATATAATTATTTCATGACTATGCTAGTGGATAATTCTGAGGTCAATAAACAAACAGATATCACACCCTGCATCATAGGTTGATCCATATCCCAATTCCAAGAGGCCACCTGAAATCAACCCTGTCACACTTCACCACATCTCCTTCCATCAACACCAGGCCAGCCCTTGTCACCATCTGGACTCATCATGTGGTGCCTATAACTTATCTGAATCAACTGGGAACAGCATTCTCCTTCCATGTCCCCAGGCTCTTCCCTCCACCCACTGTCTCTCCTACCTTCTTACACAGGACGCTCTCCACTCCAATGGTCTCATCTCAGGGCTGGGACACATAGATGAGTCCCTACTGCCCACCACTATTCCCAAGTCATTCTCCTATCAACTTGGAAACCCTCATTCCTGGGAGGTCCCCTGCCTCCTTTAGGGCATGTGACTCCTGGGCAGATTATCTTCTACCATTTTCTGAAACTGCTACCTTACTCTACCTCTGTGTTTCCTGTAACAATGGCCTGATGACTTCAACATCACTGAGGGTGATGAGCACTCTCAGATCCTAGACCTTCTCACCAATAACCCCTTTCCCACCTGTCTTCAACTACCCAAGTGCCAATAGTTGTGGACACTTCTGTCTCTAATCAACATGTCATCCTCAAAATCCTTGACTTTCAGCACTTAATCCACTAACCGAGCCCCGCCCCCCACAAAGCTTTCCAGCTCATTTACTGCTGATAATTCCTCCCACTCTCCAAGACCCTAGCTGGTACTCTGACCATCATTATCCATCAGTCACAGGTCTCTTGTCCTTCCAGCCTACATACCCAGCCAGAGCCTATTAGTCCAGCTTTCTCTGAGAAACACACCATGTTTACAGGAGCCACAGTCATGGTGTGCACACTGACTGCTTTCTCATAGCCTGTGCCCAGGGTGCTGAATGTTGCTGAAGAAAATACAGAACAAGGTTGACTGGGTTTGTTTGACTCATGACCACAGATTTCAAATAAGCACTTCCTTCCTCAGCTTATCTACCTGCTCCCACCACCAAGGTCAAACTAGCCTCTCAGTGGCTTCTCTTGCTCCCCTCTAACCCTTACTCCACTGGATGCTTTGGTTAAAAACAGGAAACGGATTGGCTACCTGCCTAATCTCTTCCACAGCTTCCCACTGCTCAGAGAACAGATTCAGTCTATTCACTAGAGCTCAGAAGCTGAGTATCCTCTGACCCCTGCAATCCTGGTCCCTAAGTAACCTCCCCTTTCACCACTGACCTCCCCCACTACCTCCCGAGCTTTAGCCAGAGACTTCTGGAATTTCTCCAACTCAGCCAGTTCTTTCCTGCCTGAAGGCCTGTGTACACACTCAGCTCATTGTCACCTGGAAGCAGGGATATACTCTTATAGTTTAGATATGAGGTTTCCCCAAAAAGTTCATCTGTGAGACACTGCAAGAATGTCCAAAGGTGAAATGCATTATGAGAGATGCAATCTAATGGTGGATTGATCCACTGATGGATTTACTGGGTGGTAACTTTAGGCAGGTAAGGGTGTGGCCAGAGGAAGTTCACTGGAGGCATAACTTTGGGGTATATATTTTATCCTTGGTGAGTGGGCCTCTTTCTCTGCTTCTAGTTGCCATGTCCTGAGCTGCTTTCATCCACCTTGCCCTTCTGCCATAATGTTCTGCCTCATCTCAGACCTAGAGCTATGTAGTGAGCCAGCAATATACTGACACCTCTGAAACCATGAGCAGAAATAAATGTTTCCTCTTCTAATTGTTTTTGTCAGGTCTTTTAGTCACAGTGATGAAAAAGCTGCCTGAAACACAGACCCAGACATGCCTACCTCCTTTGTATTCTTATGTCTTATTTCCAGTGTCACGTTCCACGGCCTCTCCCCAACATTTTCTACAAGGTAGAATTTCTCTACCTTTCCCCTCAATTGTCAGAGCACTTTTCACACACTACAGTTATTCTGTTTATTATCTATCTCTCCAGGGAGATGTAACCCCATGATGGCAGCAACCCTATCTTGTTCACTGCTGCAACCCCACTACCTAGGGACATAACAGATTTTTAACATTCAACCCATTTCTAATGAATAAATGAGGATCAATTATTTCATGCACAGAAACGAGCAGAAAGGGTTCCCAGGCCAGGTATCACATTACCAGCTACTATATAATATGACCCCCTTCCTGAAGTCAATTAAATCTGATTTTATTTATATGCTAAGGCCCTTTGCATAACAAAGGGAGTTTTAGTTATTACAACATACCTACTTTCTAAAAGGAATAGGAGATGGCTTATTTCTTCACCCTAGTCCTCTCACTTATGAACTTGTCAACTATGGTTTTGTCAATCATAGAATTAAAAAGCAATTTCCATAGATATAACAGTAACAATGACAATTACAATAATAACAAGTACTAAGAATTCTGCAAAGGTCAGGTGGTAAGCACTTTATGTGTACCCACACCTATCTGTAAGAATATACTATTATTCTCCCCATTTTACAGACAAGTATACTGAGGCACATAATGGTTTCACAATCCATGAGTATAGTGAAACTGAAACTTAGCTTCTGAGTATAGGGCCTCACAAAAGGGAAAAGCATAAAGCCACTAATAACATAAAAGTTAAAAAGATGTAAGATAACTGAAGGTAGAGTAGAGGAAATAGCCATGTTAAAAGATTTGGCTAAGAGCTGATCATGGTGAGGCGAACCTGTAATCCCAGAAGCTTGTGAGGCTGAGGCAGGAGGATCACAAGCTCAAAGCTAGCCTCAGGGGCTGGGGGTTGTGGCTCAGCGGTAGAGCACTCGCCTAGCATGTACATGGCCCAGGTTCGATCCTCAGCATCAAATAAAAATTAAAAAAAAAAAAAAATGTATCGTGTACAACTAGAGCAAATAAATATATATTAAAAAAAAAAAAAAGCTAGCCTCAGCATGTAGCAAGGCCGTAGGCAACTTAGCAAAACCCTATCTCAAAATTTTTGAAAAAGGGCCTAAGATGTGGCTCAGTGGTTAAGCACCCCCTTGGTTTATATTAAACTGATTAAAAACTGAAATTATCAAATAATTTCAATAACTTACTCCCCCCCCTTTGGTAGTGCTGGAGATAGAACCCAAAGTCTCATGCACATTAGTCAAACCTTCACAACTGAGCCACATCCTCAGTTCCTCAATAACTTAATTTTTAAAACACATGGCTATTCTAGATAACACTTAAAAAACTTTCTCAAAAGCAATATCTGAATCAATTTCAGTTAATTTTGAGTCATAAATCTTAAACCAAGAATCAAAAGTGACATTCTAAAAATGCAAAAATTTTTCTTGTAAAAGGTATTTTATTAAGGAAATCCCAGTTGTTGTGTTTTTTTGTTCGTTTTTTTTTTTTTTTTTTTCTGCTTGTAAAACCTTTTATCAAACCCTACTTTTGCTAATCAAACCAAAATTTTCACTAAATCCATGCATCAACATAAATTAGTGAAAAAGTTATTATCAGTGTTATTACTAGGAAAACAGTCATTTTCTACTTATTCATGCTAACAACATATTCACAAGGCAGGTTTGTTTAAATGTCTGTATTAAAAAATTGCTTCCTGCCAAAACTATTTGGGAACATAAGTCAGGGAAAATTTTTGTAGTTCTAACTAAAAACACATTGGTTTTGGCAACCATAATCTAAGTACATTTTTACATTCTCCCTGTAAACTTAGAAACGCATGTAAGTAAGGCAAAAACTAAAAAATGGAAAACTTCAAAAATGGTTTTGGCTATGGACTTAAATATGTTTCTACTTTGGCTGCAAGGAAAAATAATAAAATCTATTAAATTTTAAGTTTTATACACAAATATTAGAGTGAGTTAACATGATCCCTACCTGATAAGATCTTCTCTGTCTTGAAAGATTTGGGTTTTCCGATTGATGGTATAGCTAGGAAACTCCATTCGGCCTAGATTGACCAACAGCACAGTAGAAAGCTGACCTTGGCCACCACAAGCAGCTTCTTCATCTTCCACAGAGTCTGTCAATGAAAACAGTAGCAAGATCCGAGAAAACACAGCCCTGGGGCCTTTACAGACTCGCAGTGACTGTCCAGCCAAGTCTTTGGCTCTGCAAAAATATATAATATAGAAATGTCTTTCTGGTTATTAAACATTTTTAAATGTCAGATTTTGCATATTATGCTTGGATAAAATAAAGATATTATCCTAAATCTAAAGCAAATCTACCACTTCCAGCCATGTGAAGTTTAACCTCTCTAGAGCTCAAAGTCCCACTTAGGGACACAGGATTGATTGAATTTATGTCTCCAAATGGTTTCACACATAGTTTGGTTCAATAAAAGTGTTTTCTTCCCTAACCACAGAATAGGATGAGGTTTACCATGGTCATGAACATTTAGAATATCAAGAAAACTCATAAAAGTAATACCTCTTCAACATTACCAATTCTCAGCTATTGATTTTTGGTAGCAATTTAGATTAAAGAATAAATACTTATTTAAAATGTCACTAACAAAAGCTCTTTGTAAGGCAGCAGCATTTGTGTACTAGGAAATGGTACAAATCTATACCAAGGTTTGGTGCTACTTTCTAATATACAAAGTTGTCCAGAAACATCTCCATTCCAGGGTCATCTCAGAGAATTCAGTTCAATTCTGGATGTCTGCAGTGTGGGTTTGAAGGTCTGAATTAAGTCTAGGGCCTGGAGCAGGGTTTCTCAGCCTCAGCACTACTGTAGTTAGGGTGGATAATACTCCATTGTGGGGTCTATCTTGTACATCAGATGATGTTCAGCAGTATCTCTGGTCCCTCTACTCATTGGATGCCATTAGCACCAGCATTTCCAGTGATGACAAACAAACATATGCCCAGATGATGCCAAACACTCCCTGGTGGTTAAAAATCAGTTGAGAACCACTACCCTGGTGAGGACCTCATACCAACTCATCCAGAAAATATTAAACCAAAAGCAGTGCTGCATTCCTGGGAGCACTATTGAGATTTAGTGCTACTATCAGAAATCTGAGGGGAAAAAGTGGGGTTCCTATCACACCATCATTTTATTGAAAACTGTTCATCTACAGAGACTGTCAAAAAGTACCCACTTCTGCCAGGCACTGTGGTGTACACCTGTAATCTCAATGGCTCAGGAGGCTGAGGAGGAGGATTGCAAGTTCAAAGGCAGATTCATCAACTTAGCAAGGCCCTAAGAAATGTAGTGAGACCATGTTTCAAAATTCAAAAATTACCAAAGACCTTATTATCTTTGTTCTATTGCCTATTGATTGTTTTTGGTCCTAGAAATTAATATGGTTTTTTTGTTTTCTTTGGACTGAAGATTGTGCCCAGGGGCACTTTACTACTGTAATAAATCCTAATCCTTTTTATTTTTTCATTTTGAGACAGCATCTCACTAAGTTACTGAGGGTGGCCTTGAACTTGTGATCCTTCTGCCTCAGGCTCCTGAGTCACTGGGATATAGGCATGTGCTACTGAGTCTGGCTAGTATGATCTCAAGCTTAAAATAAGCTAAGAAGAACCTAAGTTATTATAAATAAGGTTCTTCCAGGCTTCTCAATTTAATTTCAACTGAAATAAGGATTACAATTATAAAAAGCATACAATCTACAATAAGTTAGCATTTGCTATCAACATTTTAAATAATTTTACTATTATAAAGCCAACAAACCTTTTTAAAATCACTGCTCTGATTCCAGGCTGACTCTTGCCCCAAGTGCAGATAGAACGCTGTTTGGCCAATTTGAGAAAGTCATCCACCAGCTGCTGTTTCTGTCCATTGGGATTTACTAAGTGGAAGGTCTTAGCCAGGGTTTTCAGCTCAGGAGCAGAAAGAAGTTCAAGCACTTCAGAGAGTTCCTGCAATTCAGATTCTGAAATAGTTTAAAAAAAAAAAAAAAAGGTGAAAATTGTTCTAAGAAATTTTGCTACATTCTAGCTTTATTCCCTTAAGAAAGATGGAAGCTTAGCTAGATGCAAATAAAATGAATTTTTACTGTATAAAATTTAATTAGTTTGCCAAAACCCAGAATTAATTTGCTGAGTTTGCCAAATTCTTTCCATTAAAGACCACAGAAAATAGATACATTTGAAATAATAGGATTTTTCACAAAAAGGAAAACGTGACTACAAAAAAGACACATGTGGAAAGCCATTATGGTTTGGGCATCCTGCTTAACTAGATTACTGGACTATATATATTCCCTATCTTTGTTATCACAAAACCTCCAAAAGTACTCTCCAAACCAGGCAAATCTCTGATGATCATCCTCTTCTCCCCAGTCTTCTCCCTACTCAAGTGCTTCAGGCTGGAAGTCCTTTCATGGACTCACCCATTCACCACACAGAAATCATACTTTGCTTTTATGGGCCCCAGACACCACACCAGGCCCTACACATTTGGCTGGCTGGTCTCTGCCTATAAGGCACTCACAATTTAGGCAGTGCATTCTTACATACAACAAATATTTACTAAATGTGCATTGCATGCCGGATAATGTTAAGACCCTGGGCACACTACAAGGAGCAACAGCCTTTCCACAAGAAGCTTACCTCCTGGCATAATAAATAAACCAATGATTATACATGTTAGGTGGTAATAACTGCTATAAAGAGAAAGAAAACAGGTGAGACAAAGGGATCCCGGCAGGGAGGCTCACACAGGGTAGTCAGGCAAATCTCTGATGAGCTAACATGGCACGGAGGTGAATGGAATGAGGAATAAGCCACGTGGAAGATGATGGAAACTCTCCTACATGGAGGGGATTTTAAGGCCAAGGTTCTGAAACAGGAGTGCACTCGGCATGGTGAAGAGCACTGAAGCTGTGTGGCTGCAACAGAGGGAGTGAGAGGGCAGCCTAGAAGAGGAGGTCAGAGAAACTGCCAGAGGGATGTTGCATCATCAGTAGGGCTTGCATTTGACTGAGTGCAATGATGAACCATCTGGGTTCTGGTTTTGTTACTGAAAGGTTATTTAAAGGTAGGTCACCAGGAGCAGTCACCTGGGATGCTGGTCAAACATGTCAATTTACAGAATCTGCCCAGATCTTCCTCATGAAGTAGGGACCAAGATTCCATTTCCCAGGTAAACCTGATGGCAATAACATATGGGAAGCAATGCTCCATGGAGGCCTCTGATCCTACCACCTAACTACTCATATCTAAGCTCCTTTGCTGAGCCTCCATGACCTCCCCCCACGTTCTCCATCTTGACCCTATCTAGCCCAACCCTAACAATCATCCTAACTTCATCTTTACCTGCTGTTCTCCCATAACAAACTCTGCCCCAAAGGAACCATTTGGCTTGATTTGCTTATTTTGCCTAAAATGTAAGCAACCTGAATCCTAAACTCACAATTTTCACTTTCCTCATACAATACTTTCCATACAATATTGTATAGGTAGGTATTCAGTGAATACTACTGACAAAACAACCCAGGGTATCATTGGAGAAGACATATTCTCCTTTACTGTTTACATAGGTTTAAATCAATTAAAAATTCTCTAGGCAATCAATGCATAAGATCTGTATGTATGTGCACATGTGGGTAGATGTAAGTTTTTAGAAGACATACAGATTTCAAATAAGCTAGCATGGTTCTTTTAAAAAGATGAAGAATCTGAGTAGAATTACTCAACTTCTTGCTGGAAAGACAGAGACAAGGAGGGATACCTTTTTTTTTTTTTTTTTTTTTTTTTTTTTTTGTGGCACAATCTATACCTAGATGACTTTATGGTCCTAAAACTGCAAGTCAGGAAACCAAGAGCAGACAACCTTTCACTGTCCTGGTGGTCTTATCTCGTCACATGAATAATCTGTTGCCCTAAGTTTTAAAAAAATTTTAAAAAAAAAAACAACAACAATTACTATTACCAGGCACCAACCAGGAGATGGCACCATGCTACCAGTACCATCATTCTTCAGAAACTGAACTCTTCAGGTTACCTTTTCATTTCTCAGTATCTTCTACTGATCATACCTGTCTGGAGAAAGCCTGCATGCTTCAATTCTTCAATCACAGGTGTTAAGTCTGGAGCAATCTCTTCATATTCCAATTTATTCATCTTAATCCAGCTTAATTTACGTTGAAAGAGTCTTACATATAACTTCTGACCACTAACTGTGATAAAGTTAAGAAAAATAGTGAAAAATATTACTTTTTTCTCAAAAATAACATACAAATTACCCATTTACTTTTAAAAGCTGAGGTAAATATACTCTATTAGGAATATACATATTTTTACCTTGTATAATAATATCACTTCAAATAAGTCATTTTACAAAGTTCCAATTTTAGTAGTAGAACATTGGTCATTTTAAAACTTCTAAAATCAAGTCCCCCTATTTTCTAGTCAACATTTCTTCTTCCTTAGAGAAGCCCTATCTACAATTCTAGTTATTCTGTTCTCTGCTTTCAGTTTAATATACATTAGTCCTTTTGGGGCCAAAAATAGTCTGAATTTTCCAAAAAAGTGCCTGGCTTAGTTAGGACAGTCATCTCTATCTCAGTGTTCTATGCCATCTTACATAATTCACCTGTTAAGTCTATTTCCTTAATACTTGAATTATTTTTAAATTTCCACCAACTCTAAAATAATATTATAGCTTTTAAAATTTTTTACATTTTCCTTTCTTTCCTTTAAAGAGAAAGTTTTTGTTTGTTTGTTTGTTTGTTTTTGTGGTACCGGGGATTGAACTCAGGGATACTCAACCACTGGGCCACATCCCCAGCCCTTTTTTGTATTTTATTTAGAGACAGGGTCTCACTGAGTTGCTAAGTGCCTCGCCATTGCTGAGGCTGGCTTTGAACTCGCGATCCTCCTGCCTCAGCCTCCCAAAGTGCTGGGATTACAGGCGTGCGACACCGCGCCCGGCTAAGAGGGAGCTTTTAATTAATACACACTGTATATGATTCTTCACAGAAAGCAATACACTGAATTTGTTGAACTTGCACAAGGTAAACTGTTCATATTTCTCAGTTATATGGAGGCTCAGATCCACCAACTACTCAAAAAGTCACATGAGCTGGGTGGTGGCAAATGCCTGTAATCCCAAATGCTAGGGAGACCGACATAGGAGGACTGAAAGCTCAAAGCCATCCTCAGCAACTCAGCAAGACCCTATCTCTAAATAAAATATAAAATAGGGCTAGGGATGTTACTCAGTGGTTAAGAGCCCCTGAGCTCAATCCCCAGTATCAAAGAAAAAAAAAAAAAGTCACATGAATATAATCAGCACTCATCCAAAGAACTGTGGCCACTCTGGATTAAAGAACCAATGTGATGCCTTTATGTCCATACCCTGGTGAGATGAGAATGAGATGGAGGCTGTATTTACACTTTACACAACTTGCCCAGAGAAGTGTAGTCACATGCTAAAAAATAATACAAGGAATATCCTAATAATTCCACTATGTGGAGTTTCTTAAATATTAGTAGTAGCTGGGTGTGGTGGTACACACGTGTAATCCCAGCTACTTAGGAGGCTGAGGAAGGAGGATCCCAAGTTTGAGGTCAGCCTGGGCAACTTAGCAAGACCCAAACTCAAACAACGAAAGCATTAAATATTAGTAGCAATATCTAGGATGTCTTTATTTTAATCGGATGAAGAGTCAGACATGACCACACTGTACTAGAGGACAGTGTGAAAACCACGTAAAATGTACAGCCACCAAGTAAGCTATTCTTACCTTGAAGTGATTCAGTTCTAAAGCCATCATGACCCTTTGTAACAAGGCAGCCACACCATGGTGCCTTTTTCTCCAAACCTGTACTACCAAGTTGGCGCCACCAATGGCTAATGATTTGAGATACAGACTAATATTTTTAAAGGTACCAATTTAAGCCTGAGAGCTTCCATTTTCTCTACAACCTGACTTGAAGAGGTAGAATTCAGGAATCTAAACATTGTTGGAAGAAAACGTACCTCAGGTTTGTTTGTTTTCTGAATTTTATATTATTTTACTTTCATTTTTGAGGAAATGAACTGTGAGAACAACAAAACAATCTAATAGGAAGCTTGATTACATGCCCAAATGCAAAGTTATGTTTTTTCAAGTCACAGTGTATTTTTTAAAAATATCTGGCAGGGTCATTTTACATCCATCAAACATATCTATACAGGAAAAACAACTGCTTGCATTGCAATCCAAGTACCGCTTACACAGTAGATAGCCCCTAGATACAAACCTCTGATTCACATTACTACTAAAATGGAGTATTTACAAAACTACAATGACTTCTACTAGTCATTAGGTTATTGCCCATCACATCACCCTTTGATTAGGACAGCAAATGGGAAACAAAAATTTGAAAGCAAACAGGCTGAAGATACCTGATAACTGATGAAATTTACTTATAATTCGCTTCTCCTCTTCATCAAAGAGCATCATATCATCTTCATTCTCAAGTACGGCTTTCAGCACCACATGAAAACTCCGAAGATAGTAAGGATGACTTAGTGTTTGAGTTGTCTTATCAGGAACACCCCAGCTTGACCCTTGCTCCAGAGAAGTGCTGAAGGTGATTTTATTCTTTAAGCCACTCTCACCTTCCAAAACTTCTTGAAAATTACTCCACTCAGAAGCAATTGTAGAACTAGGAAATTTTGCCTCTGAATTTGACAACTGTGTTTTAGCTTCTGAAACAATAGTCATTTCTACTTCTTCAGAACTACATGCTTCATGTTTTTCAACACCTTTATCATCTATGTCTTTGACATTCTCTTGCTTTACAAGACTATCTGCTGAAGTATACTTTAAATTACTCCCAAGGGATAAATCTGGAGAAAATAACATGGGAGCTTTATCGGAGAACCCAAGGGTAAGGTTGAATTTCCCACATTTCTGAGCAGGCTTTTGGCTTTCAGCTTCCACTATTGTACTGCCTTTTACCATAGGTTCAGAAGTATTCTCTTCCTTTAGAGAATCACATGTAAAAATGTTTTCCTTTTGAGAACTGTTCTCCAAAATTTGATCCTTGTCCTCAATTTCTGAACAGTTACCAATCAGGCTTTTAACAGCTGTGGATGTGGAACTCTGTAGACAATTATTGGTAAATTCCTCATTCTTACTTAGTGACCTTTTAGCCTTTATGTATTTCCTGGACAATTTAGATGACAGGCTTCCCGAAGAAACTACTTTCACAGTATTATTTCTCAACTCAACTTGATTTTTGCACACCAAGGAATCAGTACTTTTAAAGTAGGGACTGGTCTGCTGTTTTGTGCTCATTTTTGCCAAACCACTTTGGTGAGGGATTGGACTTGTCTTTGGTGGTGATTTCCTTGGTCTTACATCTTCTAAGGCAGTCTTCGTTAAATCTACTGTGGTCACATTTGAATTCATTAAGTTAACCTGCACTGGATTTGTTTGAATGACATCACCATTGTTAGCACACATTTCATCAAGGTGCTGGTTTAAGTTATACCGGGGCACCATTTTACTACAAATGGGGCAAGCAAGTTTAGCAGGTGGTGCATTGTTAAAATACGAAACAATAGATTTAGATGGGTTTTTTTTAGTTTTGTTGATTGATAAGCTTCTCCGAGGTCTTTTTTTGTCAGGAGATTTCCCTTCTGACATTATGAGTATTAGAAAAATTGGGTGATCCAAGTAATAAAACACAGGCTATTTCTGGTGAAAGATAGCAATGCTTTACTTTTACTCTCTTGGCTTGAAATAATAACAACTGGAACTTTCTGTAACCTCATGTTATTCGTTTAAACAATTTTTTCTTCCTACAAAATAAAACATATACGGGTTAAAGCCATCTTTACAAAATTAAACGCGGAATGTCAACATTTCTTGGGACAAGAGAACCCTAGGCTTGGAACAGAACACTGAGGCTGCACACTGAGGCTGCACACTCAGCTCTGCACGCAATTTTAATGTGTCTTTTATCATAAAATGACAGAATTAGAATTATAAGGTTAACTTATAAGGTTAAGACCTTTTTAAGATCTAAAATTACCCGTTTTTAAAAAGGGATTTTTTTCACTACTCCAGATCCTTCTATAAAAGTATCGGTAACATTTTCCTCGAGAGATGGTGCCCATCGGGATGGTTCCCCAGGGCAGCTCCCGCCTCAGGCCCGCACAGACGAACGCCCACAGTCGTCGCGAGGATCTGCAAACACGAGTGGCTGCCACCGCCACAGCTTCCGCTGCAAAGCCCCTGGGAGCCGGCGAGCACGGCCAGCGAAGCGAAGCCAAGTCCGCGGGCCGGGGACGTGCACCTGGGTCGCGCCCCGCGGCCACGCGACCGACCAGCGTCTTCCCGCCCTGGGCCCCGCCCCTTCCTCCCTTTGCGCGGGCTGTCAGCGCCACTCACGATTTGTCCCCACAGCCCCGACCTCCCACCTGGCTCCGCGCGCCAGTCCTCCAGGCATTCCCAGCCGCTCTGGCGTCTCGATTCCACAGGCTCAGCAAGAGGAGGCTCGAGTGATCGATCTTCTTTCCTTGCCGCCTTAGAAAATCCCAAACTGGTGGCTCACGCTGGCTGTGCCCCCAAGGGAGACCTGGATACCGCCTAAGTTTCACACTTGGGCTGTCCAGTGCGCCCCAGCACACCTTTTCTGTGACTGAGTAGATGTAATATATGTGGTAACAATGCCAAAAGGAAGAAGAATTCAAATTAAACTATACTGTTTCAGGGTCTTACTTTTTATATGAAGAGGTACAATATTAATTCCAAGTAGACTGTGATAAGAATGCATATTGTAATTCCTAGAAAAACTAAAAACTAATGCAAAGCGGTAGAGCTAAAATATTAGTGGATAAATTAACATTTGATTCATTTTATTTGATTAAAAAGGCAGAACAAAAAGGAACAGAAAACTAAAGTCTGAGGGACAAAGAGAAAATAGCAAAATAGGGGCTGGCGGTGTAACTAGCTCAGTGATAGCCTTGTCCCCAGCACCACAAATAAATAAATAGCAAAATAAGAAATAGCAAATGATGAAAACCAAATATAATCAGGTCAATAATTACACTGAATGTACAATAGTCCAATTAAAAGGTAAAACTTGTCAGATTAGACTTAACATGTTAATTCCTAACTACATGTCCTGGGCAATTTGAGTGACTTGAGTACAGACAAATGAAGCCAGAATCAGGCAGTTAGGCAAGGGTCAGATCCAGAGAATGGAGGAATTGAAGTGTTAATTTCTTCAGAGCCTTTCCTCCACCCTTATCCAGACAACCTGCCCCTGTTCCAGTCTGTTGCTAAGATAACCAGTCTCAGGGACTGTCCCTCCATACAGGTGGTTGTTAATTATGCCTGCTTCCTGCCCGGATCACTCCAACGTGGCCCCTCCAGCCCATCTGCTTCTAACCTTTTGGCCATCCCACTTGTTGGATTCCAGGCAGGAGGCTGCGCCTCCCAGGCAGAAGGCCACACCTCCCCAGGTGCTTTGTGAAAAACTACACTTCCCAAGATCCTCAGCATGACCAGCAAACCTGACCAGCAAGTGCCCTGTCCACTACCTCCTGACCTCTGCTGGCCTATAGGGCAAGGACTCACTCCAGGGGGGGCTTTCTGACCCCCACTCTATTTAAGCCAGCCCCTGACTGAAATCGCTCTCTGTTCCTGCCTGTCCCTGATCCCGTCCATCCCTTTTCCCCCTTCCCTAATCCCCTTCCCTTCCCTTCCTTTCCCTACCCTTGCCCACGTGGCACCCCAATAAACCCTTTTATTTCACTAACACAGTGTTCCCGGCTAAGTTAACTATGTTCAGCATTTTTCTAACACCACTGAGCATCTATCTCCTGGGCCTAGTCCTGTACGCAGGAAGGAGAGAGATAAGGGAAAGAGAGCAGGAGAACAAAGAAAGCCTAAACCTTCTCCTCCTGGGAGAAGTCTATATTACCCCTTTTTAGATAAACCCTGTTTTTTATGCTTGCCTCCTGCTTCTCCAAAGTTAGGTTTCAACATGTGAGGGAGCAGAACTCCTCACTGGTAACCAGCGTATCACAAACTTACAGTATTCAAATACTAACAAAATAACTGTAATGCTATATTGAAATAAAGTAGTCTTCCTGACAGGAGTAACTACCAGAGGAAAAAAAGGTCATTTTATAATGTCAAAAGGGGCTATTCACAAGAAAGGCATAAAAATCATAAATAGGCATACACCTGATACCACCATTTACCAGTGATGAGTTCTGCTTCCCCAAATGTTGAAGTTTGAACATTAGAGAAGCATGCCAAGGCAAGCATATAAAGCAGGGTTTATTTAAAAGGGGTAATGATAGATAGGCTTTGGCTGACAGGCCACCTCCCCCATGGAAATTTCCTTTAGGAGCAACCTGGTTTCATTTTCCCCAGGCAGGAGCCAATCGGCTTAAAGTTCACCTGGTTTACTAGGAAAAGAGCCAATAGTGTTAAAGGTCACTCGGGTACCCCCACCACCACCAGAAATCCCTACTTAAGTCCCTGCGGAGAGGAAGCAGCCACTGCAGTGGCTCCAGATTCACAGTTTCCAGCCTGATGGCAGCTGACCCAGCCGATAGCTCCAGAGACCGTTGCCGACACGGCTAGGCACCGACCCTCTGTCCAGAGCTTGCAAGCTTCCCTCTCCCTGACTCCTCTCTCCCCATACTTCTTCTGCCTCTGACCAGCCGTAGAGGCTGGTGAATAAATCTCTTGGCTGCATGGTTGTCTCCAGTGTGATTTTTGCCCTTCAGGTAACATAGACTTCTCCCAGGAGGGAGAAGGGGGTCATTGTTGGTATCTTCATATCCCAAGAATGAACGCAGTTCTGCCTTTTTTATATGTCCCAGGGCTTCCTTTGTTCTCCTGCTCTCTTCCCTTTATCTCTCTCCTTCCACATATGTGACCAGGTGGGATGGCCAAAAGGTGAGAAGCAGAAGGGCTTAAGGGGGAAGGGCAGGATGGTGCAGCCCAGGACACATTAGCAACTTTAAAGTTGCTAAAGGGAGGGGCAATTCCTGGAACAGTTTACCCTGGCAACAGGTTGGGGCAGGGCAGGTTCTTGATAAGGTGGAGGAAGGGCTCTGAAGTAATTAACATTTCAGTCCCTCAGGGGACAAGTCTCCAACTTCCCGAAATTGGCTCACTCAAATTGGCTTTCTTGATCCTAGCTGAGTCGATTTACCTATCTATACTGACTGCCTATCAGATTCTGGCTTCACAGCTATTAACAAGGTTTGGAAGCAAATGAAGAAAAAAAAAAAAAAAAAAAAACACCCCTCACAAGGAAGAAATAAGTAAATGCTAGAACTAGACAAAAAAAAAAATCTGTAATAATACAGAATATCTGAAAAATAACTGTCAAATCTTTGGACTAATTGAAATATGGAACATTACACTTAACAACTGTACATATTTCTTCCTTTTCCCAGTGTTACAGAGTTAATAATTCTGAAACTACTTCCTGTATATTCTAGGCTTGTGCAAATGAATACATTGAAGATAATGGAAGTAAGTTTTCTTACTGTTGAAAAAGGTGTTACAAATATGGAAAGAATGAAAACAAGATTGTAACTTAGAGTGGTGTTAAATTGGAATTGGAAGTATTGGTATGAACTCATGAATGGCATACATATCACATATTGCCCCCACTTTTATCTCTATAGACATGCAATCATAATTTTCTGCCTCTGTTGAATGGGCCTAGTAGCAATGAGTGAAAGGAAAGTGAGAAACCGGGATTCTGGCAAGCAAGAAATGAAAGACAAAGACCAGGCAGAGATACACACAGAGTTTATTTGTCAGAGGTGACAAATAAAGGCCATCTCTGTAGGAGAGAGAGGCAGGACAGGTTTGGGGTTGGAGACTTTTATGGGGGTGGCTCAGGGATTAGAGCCCTGCAGGAAAAGAATGCAGGCAGTGAAGGGTTGGGTTGGTATGAGGGAGTAGTGAGCCTTTCTCAGAAAGGCCCTTGGGTGGGAAAACCAAACTTTTCCTTAAAAGGGCAGCTGTCACTTAATATGGCCACCCAGATGCTAAGCAAGGACCTTACAATGAGCACACAAGAAATTGGGCTATAAATATTATTCTCTATTAAGAAAAATGGGCTGGACGCCGTGCCACACACCTGTAATCCCAGCACTTGGGAGGCTGAGGCAGGAGGATCGCGAGTTCAAAACCAGCCTCAGCAATGGCAAGGCACTTAGCAACTCAGTGAGACCCTATCTCTAATAAAATACAAAAAAGGGCTGGGGATGTGGCCCAGTGGTCAAGTGCCCCTGAGTTCAATCCCTGGTACAAAAAAAAAAAAAAAAAGAAGAAGAAGAAAAAAAAAAAAAGGGTTCCTTCAGAAAGTGACTGATTCCAAGGAAAGTAAAAGAATGGAACATATAATAGCAAAAGAAAATAAAAAATGCTCAAAGAACAATAGGGACGTATGAAAATGACTCAATTGTAAACTTCAAAGGGTCTTCTGCTGTTCAAGTCAGAGACAATTGGAGCATCAAAGCAAATAATGATAGTAAAGAATTATAAAGCATTGCATAACATAAAAATCAGGTCCAAATTGAGATAAATTAATGAGAAGGGAAAGCCACTCCTTACAGAATGCTAACCTGTAAGTATAGAAGAAATAAACCGACAATTGATGCTGTAATTGGTGAGTGAAAGTTTGATGAGGAACAGATATTTATAGCATCAAAGTGTCTTCCTCATAAATTACTAATTAAAAAGGAAAATATTAACTTTCCAGTGGGAAACCTGGTGGCTGTTACCTTAATCAAATGATCATTGCCATTATTAGGTTCATTAGGACACTTTTTTTTTTTAGTTGTTGATGAAATTTAATTTTATTTGCTTATTTATATGTGGTGCTGGGAATCAAACACAGTACCTCACATGTATGAGGCAAGCAAGCACTCTACCGCTGAGCTACAACTCCAGACCAGAGCACATAATATCTTTATATGAGGCACTAAAGACATCTGCTGCTGTGGTTTTCCTGCCCAAATTGTGTAACCTGGATCTAATCATGAGAAAACATGAATCAAAATCTGAAGGATATCTTACAAAATAATTGGCCTGTACACTTCAAAAATGTTAGTGGAGAAAGACTAATGCTCAGAAACTTTAACAGGTAGCTGGAAAACAGAGACATGACAATGAAATACAAGTGATCTTGGAATGATCCTGGACCAGGAGGGAAAACAAAACTATGAAGGACACTGTTATGCCCAGAGAACAGACCCCCAAAGACCACCAGGGAGTCCTGAGTGTGTGCAAGAACAAAGAGTCTTTATTTGGGCTTAAGCACGGGCTCTCAGACCTCACCAACGCAGTGGATCCATACTGAGAGCCCCCCACTCAGGAGGGGCTAGCCTTTTATTGAGGTAGAAGCAAGGAGAGTGGGGGTATTCACATGATTGGCCATCCTTAAAGTTAGGGTGTCTTGTCACATTGCAATAGGCCAGGGGAGCCCATGCGCGCCAAGCATGTTGATAGCTGAGGGGGTTTTTATTGATGGAAGCTATCTTCAGAGCAGTGGAATGTGCTGTTACTCAAACTCACTGCAGTGTCCTGCTTTTATCTTATAGGGTTTTATTGTGCATGGGGCTAGCTTAAAATGCCCAGGCTTGTTCACTCTTTGTCCCTGTGGCCAGAGACTGACAGAATAGAGACAGCTGATTACTAAATAGAGTCACAGCAGTTTGACTCTTATTATCTTAAAGCCAAGCATTTTACAGAAGCAAAAATAAGTGGTTAGACTAAAAAGGGGCGTGGGGCTAAAAAGGGGAGTTCCACATGTTGGATTCCAGGCAGGGAGGCCACACCTCCCAGGTACCTTGAGAAAAGACTACACCTCCCAGGTGCCCTCTCCACCCCCTCTTGACCTCTGGCAGCCTATGGGGACAAGGACTGGCTCCAGGGGTCCCTCTGACAACCAGTTTGCTATTTAAGCCTGCTCCATACTGAAACCTCCCCTCTTCTTGTCCTTCCCTTCCCTGCCCCTCCACGCCATTCTTCCCCTACTTCCCTACCCTTCTATGTGGTCCCTAATAAACCCTTTTTATTGATAAGGCTTCCCGGCATAAATTAATTTTGTCTTAACACCAGAGACACCATTGGGACAATTGACAAAATTTGAATATAGGATGTGGATTAGATAATAACATTGTATCCGTGTTCAATTTCCTGATTTTGATTATATTATGTTGTTATGTAAGTAAATGACCTTATTCTTGGGGAATACTCAAGTATTAATAGGTGAAGGGCCACAATGTCTCCACAATGTCTTCTCAACTTGTTCAGAAAAAAAGAAAGAATGAGGCAAATGGGCTAAATTTATTAAAATTTTCTGGAAATTTAAAATTTTAAAATGTATGAAACTCTCAAAATGATGCACAGGAGGCATGGGAGTATAGCCCAGTGGTAAAGTGTTTGCCTAGCATGTACAAGGCCCTGGTTTCAATTCCCAGCACTGAAAAAATGAAGAAAAAAAGATACACAGGAGAAAAAAACATGACAAAATACTCAATTTTACTAACAAACAGAGGCACACAGACATGCAATATTTTTTACTCACCAGAAGGGGCAAAACGTTCTTTAAAGTTCACCAATAACAAATACTGATAAAGATGTAATAGAAGTACAAATTTTTACAACTAATCCGGAAAATAATTTGGCATTGTTTTAGAAGGTCCACCTAGCAATTCTATTCTAATGTATTTTAGATGAGAGCCTAAATTTTTAATACTGTGATCAGGATGTCAAAATAGCATTATTCATCATAGTGTAAACTGGACATCAATGTGTTCAAGAGAATGGGCAAATAAAATTATAATATATTTATACAGTATTATGCGGCAGGGAAGTGATGCATAATTTCTAATACACATAGTTGTCTCTCAGGATCTGTGGGGAATTGGTTCCAGGATCCTACAAATACCAAAATCCAAGAATGCTCAAGTCCCTTGTACAAAATGATGTCATGTGTACATAGAACCACAGCATGCTTTCCTGTATTCCTTAAATAATCCCTAGATGAATTATACCTAATATAAATATTATATAAATAATTGTTATATTTATTGGAGAATAACAAGAAAGAAATATCTGTACATGTTCTGCACAGAGGCAATTTTTTTCCTCCCAAATAGCTGGGATTACAGGCGTGTGCCACTTTTCTGATATTTTTGATCCACCATTGGTTGAATCCACAGTTGCAAAACCTACAGAGGGCTGACTGTATTATGAATGAATTTGAGAGAAATCAAATGAATAAACAAACCAAATAAGAACATATTCTATTTTCATAAAATTCAAATGCTAGGAAATGCTAAATAATATATTGCCTTGAGATACATGTGTGATAAAATATATACAAATGCAAAGGAATGATGAACAGCCCACTCAGATATAATCATCATGTCAATTTAGCTCTTTCTAGTGATGAGTGAAGTATTTGGAAGGTGCCTGAGTGTTGGTCTTCAGGTTAAGGGTAGTTTCATGAATGTTCTATTGTGCTTCTAATGTATATACAAGATGTGTGTAAATATGCTACTGCAATGCATTTTTTAATAAGGGAAGGAATTTTCTGTTGTTCAGTTTACCCCTGGTTCCAACAACAATGCCTGGTCTCTGGTACAAAACAAGAATCTATTAATGAATATGATCTGTAGAATATATCAAATATCACATTGAAAAAGTGAATATACTGACACATCTTTCCTAGAAATGAAGATATTAAAACACAAAGCAAATATAAAAGTGATATAAACTCTGCAAATATTAACTATCCTTGGACAGATAAAATGAATCACCACTCCAGGTCAACATCCTGATCCTGACAAATTATAATGAAATAATCAAGAGGAAGAGAATTAAGCCAGTAGTGAGTAGAAACTGGAAAGCAGTTGTAACTTCAAAGAACCACAAAAATATAAACTCCTAGAGCCATGTAATACTCAAATCACCACTGAAAAACACCACCTTTGCTAATCCTAGAGGGAGACCAGGGGATTACTCAAAAGTGCTTGGTTAGCTGGGGCTGTGGCTCAGGGTAGAGTGCTCACCTAGCACATGCGCAGCCTAGGTTCAAACCTCAGCACCAAGTAAAAATAAAGGCACAGGGCTGGGATTGTGGCTCAGCGGTGGAGCGCTCGCCTAGCACGTGGGCGACCCGGGTTCGATCCTCAGCACCACGTACAAATAAAATGCATTGAATAAAAAACACATTGTGTACAACTAAAACAAATAAATAAAAATATTAAAAAAAAAAAATAAAGGCACTGTGTACACCTAAAACAAATAAATATTTTTTAAAAAAGTACTTGGTTAGAAGATGGAGGTACACTAGTGAACACTATTTTAAATAAAACTTGGATTAAAAAAATTACAACTCAGTATTGACAGGTGCTATGGTCTGGATGTGTCCACTCCAAATTCATGTGTTGAAACTTCATGGTCAATGTGATGATATTAAGAGGTAGGACTGTTAGGAAATGATTAATAATAGCAGAGCCAAAAGGGATGGGATTTGCACACTGATAAAAAGAACTTGAGAGAGTGAATTCTGCCCTTTTGTCCTTTTGCCAAGTGAGGACACAGGAACAAAGCACCATTTTGAAGCATGGACCCACCCTTTCCAGACACCAAACTTGCTGGTCCTTTGACCTTGAACTTTCCAGCCTCCACAACTACAAGAAGCTAAATTGTATTGTCTATAAATTACCCAGTCCCAGGAATTTTGTTACAATAGCACAAAAGGGCTGAGAGAATTGGTGCTTAATTGAGCTCAGTATAGCCTAGATCTTGCCAGCTAAAGACAGCTTCTGCATTGATAAACAAACCTCCATAGGATCTTTTAGATTGGCCTCTATAGACCCAAAACCAGAGGGCTTTCCATGCTGCTTTGAATGAATCCTGTTCTCATTCTCTACTCTTAAGGACTAAGGTTTTAATGTATTTCTATGAAATCATAATTTGAGATCCTCCCAGACAATTACATTTTTCCTGAATGGGGAGGTTGAAACAATGAGCACCTGGTGGTCAAAGCCAGCTCTCTGCAGACTGTCAGTTTACCTTCCTGGCTGTATTGAGCTTCTATCACTTTTAGATTACACCTGTCCTCTCTGTATCTGATTTTACGGACAGTAATCTGTAGTCTTGCCTAACTCTTTAGTCAGGTGACATGCGATTCTTTTCCAAAGAGGAAACATGTAAATACATCAAAATGCTACTGTTCTGTTACATGATATGACAGTGAGAGAAAAAGTCAAGACCTGGACTTCTGCTGTGGATAGCTGGGGGGAAGAAGGCGACTGGCTCTGTGCCCTCCTCATCCTGCAGGTCAGTTATGATTATTAGCTGGCATGCATGAGCTGGCCTGTCCACAGGGAGAGTGCTCAGTATGATCAGCTGAGGCAGCATCAGTACAAGAAAGGCCCGGGGAGTTGGGTCCTACTTCACACCCAGAAAAGCCCAGGCAGACTTTCCAAACATGTTAAGAATTTGTCATTGCACATGGTGGAATTCTCAAATATCTGCCATTAATGCAAAAAAAAGGTTCTCATTAATTTTATTATAAAACAAAAACAATGACAGAATATAATCTTATACATTAAAATATATACTATATTCAAAGTATATTATAGCTTCAATTTATGAACAGAAATATCCTGTTTTTTCTTCTTTTTCTTTTCTGCTTTTTTGGCATCATTGATTTGCATTTTTACTTGATCTTGTAATTTAGAAAAGAATGCCTGAGATGACTTTAGAGCCTTGTCTTTTCCTTCATCCTGCAATTAAAAACAACATATGCTCATGCTATAAAGTCTGATCATATATGGAAAAACAACCCAAAATATAAAAGTATGTTATGATTAAAACAATGTATTAAAATATAAATAGGAAAACAGACTAGAACTACAATACAGTATGTTAATTAGTGTAGAGGTATTCCATACATTCTATACTACTATAACCTTCTTGGAAATTAAGGGAGAGAAAGAAAAACATGTAAAGAACCCAAATTACTGTGAAGACTCTACAGGAATAACTCAATAGCACTTAAGGCTAATATTGCAGCCAAGTTAGCAGTGTGCCCCTTAATACCACAGGTGGGCTGCACTGCTGGCTCAGACACTCAAGTCAAGGGAACAGTCCAATGCATACCATTCACTTGCTCCCAAAGGTCTCTGCAATAGTTTTCCTTGCCTTGCCCTTACCTTTAATAAGGAAACTTTGCCAGTTTTGGTCAGTTGTTTCAACTTCTCTGAAGCTACTGCTTTCGTGTATTTCCCTGTTTGATCTGGGTTGTTCTTTTCAAGCAATTTTCTCCGTTTCTCCTTCTCCTTTATTTTCAAACGTTTTTGATATTTCTTTTTCCTCCGTTCTCGTTTCTTGTCTGTAGTTGTTTTCTCAGCATCTGTTTTTAGATCTCCAGCTTTATTTTTCTCCTATTAAAATATAAGCACCAATGTATCAATTAATCTAACCTAACATAAACTCAGGAAATCAAAAAGAAAAAGAGGAAACTGCATGATAGGTAGCCAAGGTGCTGTATGTCTATGGTCCAGCACTTGAGGCCAGACAGCAATCCCCACCTGTGTTTCAGACAGTTCAGCTAACTCTAAAACCTAGAATGTTTTCTTTGACAGAACAGACTCATAGACAGTTCAGCCTCCAAACTAATTACACAGGTAGCATGGAGAGTTAGGTTCCCAGAGATTGAGGAACCGAGTGAGGGAGGGAAACATCACTTTAGTGTGGATTAATTTCCTTTTTTTCTCATTAGATGCCAGGGCTTTCACCTGCACTGAGATGGAAAAGACTAACAAAAGGAAGGCTGTAGCTACAGAGAAGCAAATGAGGAGGAAAAGAGAGGGCCTAAAAGAAACCATCATTACAAGAGCTTCAGTGTTCACAAGGCGGAGATTTCTTCCAATATCCAAATGCTCTATTCTAATCCAGATTTCATTGCTGATGAGCATTACATGGATAAAGTGGGGAGGTACTGATTAAATTAATGTTAATATATAAACAATCTGTTTTTAAACTTAACATCACTGCTGGTATTCGCATTTGATTATCACAAATAATTATTCTGATTGGACAATTAAAACTGCTTTCATACTAATTCTCATACCTGTACCTCCCAATAATGAGTGAAGATGGAGACTAGGGTTTAAATATTGTAACATAACAGTGTGATTACATTCTCATTTTCCTGTATTTACAAGGGGCTAGTTCAAGACCACTGCGGGTACCACGATCCACAGATGCTCAGGTTCCTCATATGTAAGGGTTAAGCATCTGTATGTAACTGATGTGCACCTTCCCTTAGACTTTGAACCATCTTTCGATGACTTATAATACTTAATACAATATAAATGCTATGCTAGTAGCTGCTATATTGCATTGTTTAGAACTAGTGACAAGAGTTTGTACATATTCAATATAGATGCTTTTATTTATTTTTAAATTTTTTTGTAGTGCCTCACACATGCTAAACAAGTGCTCTATCACCAAGCCAGATGCAATTTTTTTTTCCCCTGAATATTTTTGATCTATGGTTGGTTGACTGTATAGATGCAAAATCCACAGATAATGGAGGACTGACTGTACCAAGAAAGAGCAAACATAAATTAGAACAAAAAATATAAATTCAAGGGAAATGACACTCAACAAAGGAAGATATGGCAATAATCAACTAATGTGTAAGCAGATATTAAATGTTTCAACACTTGCTTCTTACCTTTATTTCCTCTGGGGCCAGGAGGGCTGCATCACTGACACTCACTGGAGCTACTTCTTCCATAGTTATGGCTGGCAGATTTGACACAACCTTAATCTCTGGTACAGGCTTGAAAAGAGATAATACGTTTAATGGGAAGTCAGAAGTAGCCCTAACATACACACATACATATATATATTACTTTACAGAAATTATTTAAAATGTGAAATGTGTGTTGACAGCCAAGGTCTCAAGCTAACTGGAATTGTAGTAGTAGTGGTGAGCAGCACAAGATGCCTCTGAAATCCTATAAGAATCGGGTATTTTAGGGTCTTTTGTCACAAAATCATTCCAATAGCACCTATTTCTACAGTTTTACATGATATTTCTGCCATATTCAAACACCAATTCTTTCATGTTACTAAACTAGCCCCACCTGCCACCTATATGAACGTTCTCAAATAATCTTATCTATGATTTTATAAAAAGGTTGATTTCTATTATCTTGCCCTTGGCTATGGAAAAAATACTAGCACATATACAGAGAAAGATGCAAAATAAAAAAATGCGTATGGGAACAAGAGTAGGAGTACAGACTTTTTTTTCCCAACATATTTTAATTGGTGCATTTTAGTTGTACAGACTATTTGATTAAGAAATTTTCTCATCTTCCAGCTTCTGAAAATAATTCTTCATAAACATAAATATGAAATGGTATTGAACTGTTGAAAAACTAAAGCAGTATCAAAATAAATCAAACATAATAATTATGAAAAGGAGAAAAGAATGAAGAGCAAAAGAGAATGACTTCAGACACTTCTATTGCCTAAGTCAGGAAAAGGCTGGGGTATGGGCAGGAACAAGACTGAAACTTAAGTGACTAGGCATCTACTGCAAAGCAGGTTAACAACTCCTCTGACTACTCATTTTCCTTTTCACAGTCCTGTGCATATTCCAGTTAACTAGGGAGGTATTTGCCCCAGGAAACTTCACAACAAAAATATAAGCTAGAAAAACAACAGGATCCTCGATTCTAAGTAAGAGAAAAATGTCAGAATGTAAGAGTAATCATTTCTTCCACTGGACCATTTTCAATTACTTACTAGGGATATGGTACTCCAGTCTACAATTTAAAGAAAAGTATGAAGCAAACAGAGATAGTACAAATACAACAAAAATGATGGCTGATGATTGGTAAATCAAGTCTACAGAGACAGCATGTGAAAAACCAATATAAATATGAAAAAAGGAATATCAAGGGGGAACTAATACTGGCAATATACATTTCTGAAGAGGAAGAAAGCAAAAAAAAATGATGAAGATATAAATATTATTATTATTATTATTAACTTAGTCAAGCAGATACACATTCACACCTCCTTCAAGTCCCAAAATTTCAAAAAATGCCTGAGGGTTTCCTTGTGTCAGGCTCTAGGCCAGGGAGAGTGAGGAACATAATAATGAGATGGCAGACACATTTTGTGCCAACCTGAACACAAATATGGAACAACCAGCCCAATCATTGCAAGTGTGCTGTGGAATAAAAGAGAACTAGCAAAGTAATGACAGATGAAAGGAGGGGTGATAGGGGACAGAATACAGGTCCTGAATATAATTTACAGGGAGTTGCTAAAGGACTAAATTCTGAAGCCAAATAAAGAGTTTCACAAAAGCTCAGCAAGTTGTTTGGTTTTTTTTTTTTTTTAATATTTATTTTTTAGTTTTAGGTGGACACAATATCTTTATTTTACATATATGTGGTGCTAAGGATTGAACCCAGTACCTCATGCATGCTAGGTGAGCACTCTACCACTAAGCCACAATCCCAGACCCTCAGCAAGTTTTATTAAAGTCATGTCTGTTCTATCTACACAATGAACTGTTATCACACTTACTGGTTTAGGGATGAAATGGAAGTTTGACAGAGCATCCAATTTTAAAAAGAGAGAATCCATCATCTTCTGAATTTCTACATGTTCTGGATTTTCTTCTTCTGCTGTTTTTTGCTTAGGAAAATAAGGTCAACAACATCAGAGCAAGAAGATTAAAATAAATCGTACTTAAAACAATAAAGACCAATGAGGATATTCCCAATTTCTCAGCACCATTCCTCCAACTGTAAAGAAACACCACAAAAGTAAAATTAAAGTTATCAGTACCACAATGCTATCAGCACCTATCAACAAGGGATGTTTTCCCTTTAGGAGCCATAGAAACCACACTGCTGACATTTAGAACTTACAATTTAATTTCCTTGGTATTTGCTTCTGTCAAGAACTAAGTTATTTCCACTAGGATGGCTATAATTTAGAAAAAAGAGGGGAAAATAACAAGTGATAACAAGGTGAGGATGTGAAGAAATTAGACCCTGTGTATGGCTTGTAGAAATGTAAAATGGTATGGGAATAAGTATGGCAGCTCCACTAAAGGTTAAACAGAGAACTACCACATGGCCTAGCATTTCCACTCCTAGATATACATTTAAGATAATTAAAAATGCGTATTTAAACGAAGCCACTTACACAGCACTATTTGCACTAGCTAAAAGGTAGAAACAGTCCAAATGCCCATTAATGGATGAGTGTACAAGTTGTGGCATATAGATATGTATGTATATGTATGTTTACACACACATATATACATACACGTATATATGAAGATTATTTAGCCATAACAAAGAAGTACTGAATCATGCCATGATCTTGAAAACCTGCTAAGTAAGTCACATATCATATAACTCCATTTATACAAAATGTCCAAAATACTAAATTCACAGGAATAGGATGCAGATTGATGGTTATCCAGAACTAGGGCGAGAGAAGAATGAGAAGCAGCTACTCAATAGGATGGGCTTGTTTTGAGACAGTAAAATGTCTCTAAAGTACACACAGGCAGTACTTGCACAACACTATATACTAAATGCTCCTGAATTTTCACTCAAGTTAATTTTATATATCATGTCAACAAGGGGGATTTAAAAAAAAAAGAACTAAAGTATTAATAATAATTAGACTTTGTAGAATTATCCAAATACCCATTTGGACTACAGGGACTTTTCTCCTTTTATTTATATGAAATTTGTTAAAGATTTATTTTGATTAACAACACTAAAAAAATTGATAGTAATTTTAATTCTACTGAGGAGAAGATAAATTTCATACATTTTTCTTTTGGCCCCAAATGCTTATTCTAAAAGAATAATTTTTTTGTTTGTTTTTACTAAAACAGGAAGGAAAATGAAAGAACTAGGAAGGACTGATGCTCTGCCTCCATGACCCTGATGCCAGAGAAGCATCTAGATTATTCCTGAAGTCTGCCATCAGTGCCTACCTACCAGCCTGTGCAGGTATTATGCTACACTGCTTCTTACTTTTGTAACTTAACTCACTTTTTAAAGATTCTTAAAGCAAGGTATAGGTGTGGTGTGCACCTGTAGGTTCTAGCTTCCTTGGGAGGCTGAAGCAAGAGGATCATTGTGAGCCCAGGAGTTTAAGACCAGCCTGGACAACACAGTGATACCAAACTTCAGGAAATACTAATCATCATCCCAGACTACTTTCTAACGGAATGGTCTAGAATTAGCCTGGCTAATTTAATTAACATAATTACAGAAACTCCAAGTTCACTGTCAAAAAAACATAACTGACTACTGACTTCCAAGAGAAAACTACAACTATCATTTATACAACTTGGCTAAGTTGTTGCACTGCCTATTTAATTTTATCTCTCATGGTTACCAAATACTTTATTTATTGAGTTTCTTCAAAGTAGCCAGGAAACCGACAGCAAGCATCAACTGAAGCTATATATACGTTGTCCTTCAACTACTGCCTTGGCATCCAGGAAGTAATTTTATTCAAATATTTCTAGTTCTTCAACTTTACAGTGTTTCAGGACGCTTGTTTGCTGTAACCACTTTAGTAGCATTAATTAATAGAATCTAATAGCAACTTTACAAGGCTCTTGCAGAATAACAGTACCATCTCAACATGGTCACGTATTGCCCATATACCCAATAAACCCAAAGTGAAGACATAATTCAATTACTTAATCTTCTTGGAATTATGACCTTGTCCTGCTGTTTAGCCAGAGATTACTTTTAGAATTTAAGAAAAAAAGAAAGAAAAAACAGATGAATTTACAATCATATATCAGTAACTTCAAAATATCAATGAGAAATCATTTTTAAAAGTATAGCACTATATAATAATTGCTGGAAAGTTAGTAACAGGCTGCAAAAGTATATGGTTATCAATGTCTAACTGCAAAACAAACCTCCTGTTCCTGCACATTCAGTAGAATATCATAACTTCAGTATTCCAAGCATGCTTTGTCTCACACGTAAATGAGATGACAGAAGGGCCATTTCAAGATTTCAACAGTCACAAAGACTGGTTCTCTTCTTTTGTTCCTTTCTTAATAACATTGCCTTGGAGGTCTCCTTACCTGGTTGAGTTTGATGTATTCCTGTTCATATATTTCAGCAAGGCTCAATTTACTCTTCTCATGGTCTAATGTTAAACGCTTTTTATACTCATATGCATCTTCTTTAGGTTTTTCTTTACGTACAACATCATCCCAAGCCTGAAATATATGGGGTTAAGTGCAGCACAAGTTAACACAATAACTTCCAGGCTTACACACGAATTGTAACAAAACCAGAGTAATTTTCAACTTAAGCAATGTTTATTCAAGTCACAAAGGATATTGAAAAACAAATAGGAAATTAACTTAGATATCCTTTTCACTTTTATTTTAAATGTCTTCTGGTTACCAACTTTAATTCCACATTTCCTCATCACAGTTTGTGTAAAAGTCAAGCCTCGTGTTCACCTTGTTTCATTTCAAATTTTAAGCTACTATGCATATAGTACCCTCTCCCTTCCTATCCCTGTATTTTAGACACAAGTTCAGGTAATATTGTACATACATTTTAAAGCCATCTCATGTAGTGCATGTCATATACTTTTTATTCTAAATTTACAAAATCAGATTTGAAAAGACACTCTTGATTTGTTGTGCTAGATACTATGTCTAGACCAAGGGTCCCAAGTGTGACCACAGCAAGTCAGATACCAGTAACCACTCCCACCACTCAACAGGTCAGCAAAACTCAGAAGGAAAAATGGTGGCAATGACTTCTGATTACCCTCTCCCCTCAGGCACAATGCCTGTCTTTCCTGGGTACGAGTGAAGAGCAGTATCTCACACAATAGAAGCTAAAGATAACCTGAGTCTATTTATTCCCCCACCACAACTCTGTGCCCCCTGCTTTCTCTTGAGATAGGAGTCTGGCTACACTGCCCAAGTAACTCATCATTCTCCTACCTCAGCCTCCCAAATAGCTGTGATTACAGGAACACAATACTGCACCTGGCTCCTTAGTCTAGTCGTAAAGTTAAATTTAAATTAAGTTCAATTTCATTCTTACTGACCTGATCTCGTATTCTCTGCTTAATAATATCTTCTAGTTGGAAGGTGGTTTCCTCTGTGATCACAGGTGCTATATGAAACACAACATGTTTTCATTAGGAAGATACATATTAGTTGAGTGATTTTCAAATTGTGGTCCTTAGACTTGCAGCATCAGCAACACCTGGAAACTTGTTGGAAATGCAAATTCTTGGACTGACCCCATACTTCCTGAATCACAAAGTGAGAAGCGGAACAACTATCCATGTTTTAAGAAGTGTTCTGATATTCCCTTAAGTTTGAGAACCACATTAGAATATATGTGGTAATAAGTTCTAATACACCTACCCCCATGTAACTGGGGGCTTTTCCTCTGTTTTCCATTCTCTCTTTTGCTGAAATAAAATGGAAACTAATTTGTACTCAATGGGTCCAAGAAAGAATCTGATGAGATGACCAGGGTTTTAGGCTGAAGTTTACAATTCAGTTGGCCATGATGGGTTGCAAGCCTCATAAACAAAGTACTTTAAGAAACCTGATACAGACTATCTATTGTTTCAGTGTAGCAATGTCAAATTTGAGTGGATTAATAGTACTATGGTTACACAGGAGAATGTCCTAGAAGATACACATAAAAGTACTTAAGAGTCACTTATGATACTAGCAACTTACTTTCAAACAATTTAGAGGGAAAAAAAGCACATACACAATCAAAAATACACGTAAGGGGACAAAAGGTAAAAATGGCAGGGCACAGTGGTGCACATCTGTAATCCCAGTGGCTCAGGAGGCCGAGGCAGGAGGATCACGAGTTCAAAGTCAGCCTCAGTAACTTGGTGAGACCCTAAGCAACTCAATGAGACCCTGTCTCTAAATAAAATATTTAAAAAAGGCTGGGACGTAGCCCAGTAGTACCGAGAAAAAAAAAAAAAAAAAAAAGATAAAAATGGCAAAACATTAACAAGTGGGGAATCTAGCTGAATGGCATGGCATACAGATATTTACCAAACTATTTTTTCAGCTTTTCTGTATGTTTGCACGTTTTAAAATAAAAAGGGAAAAAGAAATGCCCCCCCACCCCCCAATTTTCTGAAAACAGAACCATACAAAAAGCACAGAAACGAAGAGTTTACAGAAGCCCAGCAGGCACCATACCCATCCGGACAGCATGATCAAAGTGCAGGTTCTCCTCTAGGAGACTGTTCTCTGGTCGCTTTTGTGCTGTCACTTCCCCTTGAAGCTGCCAAGGCTTTTTTTCCAACAACTCTTTCTCTAAAGATGCAATTTTTTCATTCATCTAGGAAAAACACAAAAGTTTTTACTTAAAGATTCAGCTTATACTCATGTAAAAAGGCATAATATTTTAAAAGTGGGAAAGAAATGTATTATTCCTCAATGTAATTATTTTGTTCTTATAAACTTTTATTATGCTGACGACTTACTATCCTATTGTCTCAGGTGGGTGAACTATATAGATTTCTTTTCCCTATTCATTTGAAATGCATGTTTATAATATATTAAATTATCTCAAAAATATTATAAATTGTTTAGTAAACATTTGGTGTATTTCTAGGCTCTATTTTTTAAAATATTTATTTATTTGCTTTAGTTGTACGCAATTTTTTTTTTTTTTTTTTTACATTTACATGATGCTGAGGATCGAACCCGGGCCGTGCACGCGCTAGGCGAGCGCTCTACCACTGAGCCACAATCCCAGCCCTAGGCTCTATTCTATTCAAATGACCTATCTATTCACAATCCAGTATCAATTTTAATTATTAAAGCATTTTATTCTTTTTTTTATTTTTGGCAGTGCTGAGGATCAAACCCAGGGCCTTAAATATGCAAATGTTCTACCACTGAGCTATACCCTGAGCTCTCTAATTTT
Source organism: Tamias sibiricus (assembly GCA_025594165.1). NCBI lineage: Eukaryota > Metazoa > Chordata > Mammalia > Rodentia > Sciuridae > Tamias > Tamias sibiricus. The sequence continues at coordinate 138,345,349 of CM046659.1, forward strand.
TTATTACTTATAGCTAATGCCGCCTGACTCTTGAGACTATACGCACTAATTCTCTAACTTCTAAATGGCAATAATTATGAAGATTTTAGTGTATAAAATAGAGGCTTATATAGCTACCTTACAGAATTCTCTTAAACTTTCTGAACTACTCTTTTGCTCATCTGTTTGATTCTTCTAGTACTTTGTGCTTTCATTTTAGTTTTTCTTACCTTGTATTTTTTTTCTTTTGTGGCTACATTGGCTAGCACTTCTAAAGGAATGTTAATAAAATGGTAACTGTAACAATGGATATCTTCTCTTATTCCTGATTTTAAAGCGATATTTCTAGAATTTTACCATTATGCAAGACGGAAGCTTTTGATTTTAAAGAGACATTGCTAGAATTCTACCATTATACATGATAGCTTTTGGACAGATGTATTTGTATCTCATGAGGAGTAATAAAAATAACAATGGGCTGGGGATATAGCTCAGTTAGTAGAGTGCTTGCCTTGCATGCACAAGGCCCTGGGTGAATTCCCCAGCACAAGGAATAAAATAAAAAAAAAAAATCCCACGAACAAAAAATTAGGACACAAATACTGAATTTTAGCAAGTCTTTCTGATATAGACTTTTTCCCTTAACCTCTTACAACCAAGAATCACACCAGCCTTCCTAAATTGATTCAAAAGAATGAGACTCACTTGCTTTTATGGCATTATTTTTTCATTGTGCTATTTGGAATTTTTGTATCGCTATTCTTAAATAGACTGTGTGTGTATATATTTTAATTTCATCTTTGTCAGGTTTAGCTTTCCACATTATAACAGTTTCACAAGAAAAAAAGCAAGTTTGGAAGTTTTACTTTACTCTTTACTTAACATGGAAATTAATTAAACAGTATTAAATTACCTATTTCTTAAAGGTCTGATATAATTCCATAGTAAAACCAAAGCTTTCATTTTGTCAGAGGAGGGTGGAAGAAATGAGGTGAGAAGACATAACTCATTACAAATTTATTTTCTTTATTTTTTGTTTTTTTTAGTTGTAGTTGGACACAAGACCTTTATTGTATTTATTTATTTTTATGTGGTGCTGAAGATCAAACCCAGAGCCTTGCTAGGTGATCACTCTACCACTGAGCCACAACCCTAACCCCGAATTTATTTTCTTTTATGGTGCTTTTTTCCTCAGACTTCTTTTGGGGACAATCTGGCCATCATGAATTTAATTCAGATTCTCATGTTTTTAATAATTTTTTCAGTATCTTGTTATCTTTTATTATCTGCCTATTCTCATTTCTAATTGTATAATTTTAAGGTGGACAAATAATAGAGCCAAATGATTGGAGCCACACTGCCTCTATTAAAATTAAGTGACATGTCATCCATCTGAAATTATGTCATAAGCAAACAATTTCCATCAATTTGGAAGATGTGTTTGAGATGGTTTTAATTAAAATACAGGCTATGTAACACCCACAAAAATAATTTACAGAGCACTTTAAAGATAGGCAGCATTCTCCCGAGGAGCTCAGTTACAACAAGAGGCTCAGGGAATGGCTAAGCAGAAGAGACATGCCATAGGTATAAAGACATCAAGCATAAAGAAAAGAAACAAAGGTTTTACACAGGGGCCCCCGACTGAAAGTCACAGGCTAAGAAAAGCAGGGACTGACTTTTGCAAATCAGAAGCTTTCAGTGTGGTATCTATATATACTGTGCTTTAAAGAGTGGCTGCAAGATTTTCATTCTTGACAGTCAGTATTTCCCACAGGAAAAATGGAATAGACTAGACTGAGTTCCACAGTCATGTAAAGCACATAAAAATTTTCTTAAATTCCTAATAATTACCTTCTCCTGTCTTTTTTCAAAAGAGGATTTAAGTTCATCAGGATCTTTCTTTACATTTAACACATCTGTATCTTCAATTTCTTTATCATCTGGCAAAGCAAAGGTCACTCTTTTTGAGCCCTTATGCTGTTCACTATCTTCACTTTCTTCAAGGTCATTATCTTCATCCCTGTAATACCAAAATGTGTATCAAAGGAAAAACAACTTTTCACTAGACAACAAATTTTCCCCTATTGAAGTTCTTTTGTATCTCCAATGTCACCAAACATACTCAGAACTTCCAAAGTCACTGTTACTGAAGACAACAGAAGGAATTATTTAGGTGAAATGCTATGTAAGAAACAGAACAAAAAGAGCCAGATATGTGCAAATAAATTATTCATCAATCTATAATACAAACTTCTTATTTCACAGAAAGAACCTCAGAGGATTATTGGCACAAAACCCAAATCAGGGCTGGGGTTGTAGCTCAGTGGTAAAGCACTTGCTTAGCACATGTGAGGCACTGGGTTCGAGCCTCAGCACCACAGAAATAATAAATAAATTAAATAAAGGTATAAAAACAGATTACCATCTTAAAAAAACAAAACAAGAGCTGGGATTGTGGCTCAGCGGTAGAGCGTTTGCCTAGCACGCGCATGGGCGGCCCGTGTTCAATCCTCAACACCACGTAAAAAATGAGCACATTGTGTACAACTAAAGCAAAAAAAAAAAAAAAAAAACCCTACCCAAATCAAAGCTCCTTTCTTGTAACAAAGGTTTGACTGTTACTGCCAGAAATATTTTTCTTCATTAAATGATCTCTAATGTCCCTTTAAATTAAGAGAATTTCTTCAAGCTATATGAGATAATCTGAAATTAGCATCTACTATTTGATCTTAGAGAATTTAATTGCTTAAGACAAACATAGCTGACAATTATGAGCATATATACACTTCTAGTTTATAATGTAAAGGATTATTCAAAATACTCACGTTTCAGAAATGCTTTCTTCTTCTTCTTCAGCAATTTCTTCCTCTTCTTTGTTTGAATCCAGCCCATCATCACTTACCATGTCTTTATCACTTTCAACTGGATCAAAAAAATCTTTGTATTTCAGATTTCTTGAACTTTTATCTGACTAAACAAAAAAGATTTTAAAAATATTTAATGAAAGATAGAAAAATACATATGTGTACACACACACACACACACACACACACACACACACAGAGCTTTCCTACTTTAACACTACTAGCCAAAAATAATTAGGGGAAACTGGTAACTAGTAACATTGTCATAAAACCACAAGAACTGGAATGTAACAAACTGCATGAAGTATAGATCTATATACATACTACATATATACATTAACACTACCAGTCAAAAAATAATTGTGGGAGAGCTGATGTTGTGGCTCAGCGGTAGAGTGCTTGCCTAGCACATGTGCGGCCTGGGTTCCGATCCTCAGCACCACGTATAAACAAAGGCATTGTGTACAACTAAAGCAAATAAATAAATATTTTAAAAAAATTATGGGAAACTGGTAACCAATAACACTACCACAAAAACATTAAGAACAGGGATATAATAAACTGAATGGAAATACAGTATTTACTTATTTATTGGACACAATACCTTTATTTATTTTTTTAAACTTTTTTTTAATATTGATTTATTTACTTTTAGTTGTATACAATGCAATGCATTTATGTTTATGTGGTGCTGAGGCTAGAACCCAGGCCGCGCACGTGCAAGGCGAGCGCTCTGCCGCTGAGCCACAACCCCAGCCCCCCTTTATTTATTTTTATGTGGTTCTGAGTCAAACCCAGAGCCTCACAAGTGCTAGGCAAGCACTCTACCACTGAGCTTCATCCCCAGCCTATACAGTCTTATTTATAATTGACAAAACAAGAGCACACGATTCCTATCTCTAAATCTTCTAATTACAATTCTTTCCAAAACACCCCTGCCTACATAAGTACTAAATATCTTCATTCCCAATTATTTTTAGTGTTTGTTGAAAATATGTTTGAGGGAAACCTGTGAATACCTCTAATGTGTGATTATGGTTCTTAAGCTATATATCAAGAGAATTGTTTTGTGACAAGGAAATCATAGCTTCAGTTTAATTTCACCAATTGTTTTCAACTGATCTAATATTTCATATGTGTCCTGATGAATTCTGAGGTACTTAAAATCTCTTTTGGGAAACAGAACAAAATCTTAATTGAGGAGGAAGAAAGTACTCTCTCTTCTCCTCTTCCATAACTTTACCTTAAGTTTCTGATTCCTAAACATTTCTTCCTCATCTTCATCAGAATCAATATCTTCAAAAAAGTCAATATCTTCTTTCTCCTCCTCCTCATCTTTTTTTTGTTCTTCTTTTTCTATGTTCTCTAAAAAGTTCTCCATTTCAGACAGTTTAAAGAATTTATCATCTACTATGGACTTCTCTCTTGACTTCTCTGGCAGTTTGTTTTGCAACTTGCTCTGCTGTTCCAATTTGCTAATATCAAAGTCAAGATCAGAATCCTCATCACTGAAAACTGGGCTATTCCTCAGGTCAAATTTGCTTGAGTTTTTAGGCTTTTCACCAGCTTTAGAATCATTACCACCCACATCTGACACTTCCTCCTCCTCTTCCAAATCTTCTTCTAGATTCTCCTGGTTATCAGCCTCCATCTCTGAGGCATCCTCTTCACACTCCTGCTCTTTATTCTTTGGAAGAAGACTGATGTCTTCATTTTTAATTATTTCGCTAACTGCCTTCTGGAAGTATTGTAAAACTGGTTCATTTTGCAATTCCACTTGTTGCCAAATTTGCTCATCATCAAAATTGTTTATCACAAGTTTTTGTAAAGGACTTCCAAGGATCCTATCATTCTCTAATATTTTATTGAAGTCATAAAGAACTTTCGTTAAAGAAGTGAAGTTTGATGCTAATCCATCTTGAATCCTATTGGGGGAGGAGATCAAAGGAGATATAAAACTTACAGGTAGTAATTTCACAGTCCTCTCAATTAAAAGAAAAATATGATTCAACTCTTGTGCAAAAAATCAAACATGAAGTATGAATTTTTAGTATAGATTCTGAGCCAGGCACAGTAGCATATGCCTGTAATCACAGCAGCTCAGGAAGCTGAGGCAGGATGATCACAGTTCAAAGCCAGTGTCAGCAACATATCGAGGCCCTAAGCAATCTAGGAAGACCCTGTCTCTAAATAAAATATTAAAAAGGCTGGGGATATGGCCCAGTGGTTATGTGCCCCTAGGTTTAATCCCCAGCACCAAAAAAACAAAAAAGTATAGATTCTGGATCCCAACAATACGCTTATCTTTAAGCCACAGTGATATATAAAAAACATCAACTAAGTATCTGAATTTGCTGTATAGATTTCAGGCAAGAAAACCAGTATAGATCTATTTACTCAAGAGACTTGAAATATATCAGTCTTAAATTCTTAACAATGCTATGGCATGTTATAAGACATAGCCGAAATTTGCTTTGGCTAGAGTAGTTGAGGGAGACCTATTGAGATGTGATATCTGAGACAAAACCTACAAATAAGCTGGGCGCGGCAGTGCATGCCTGTAATCCCAGCACTTTGGGAGGCTGAGGCAGGAGGATGGCGAGTTCAAAGCCAGCCTCAGCAATGGCAAGGCACTTAGCAACTCAGTGAGACCCTGTCTCTAATAAAATACAAAAAAGGGCTGGGGGTGTGGCACAGTGGTCCAGTGCCCCTGAGTTCAATCCCCGGTACCAAAAAAAAAAAAAAAAAAACCTACAAATAAGGAGACGATCTATTACAGAGCTAGAAACGTGTATTCTGGGAAGAGGCAAGAACAAACTCCCTAAGATGGAAATGGGCTTGGTGAGCTTGAGGAATAGAAAGGGCAGCACAGCTGCAGCATAGTAAAAAGAAACAGAGAATAAGATTAGAGTCTGTTGAGAACCAAATTATGCAAGGCTCAGGAGCAAGAGTTTGCCATTTTAAGTGTAATGAGAAAACATCAGATTTTAAGCTGAAGAATAAAGTAATGATTTACAATTTGGAAAGATGACCTACAGAAAAAAAAAAGAATGAGGGGTGATTAAGATGTTGACACAGTATCCCATGCAAAGGAGGATGGAGATTTGTGCGGGAGTCACAGCAGTGAAAATGGTAAAAAGCAAGCTAGATTCCCAATACAGTCTGGAGACAGAACTGGTATGAGATGTAGAGAGACATCAGATATAAATAGAAAAGTGAATAATCAAAAAAGCAGATTAGTATGTAGACTAGTAATTGGAATGACTTAAGGGTCACTGGGTCACTTACTGAGATAGGGAAGGCGTGGCTGTCCACATGGGGAAATGATTTCAAGAGTATAGTGTAAGTGGGTGTTTTTTTTTTTTTTTTTTTTTTTTTTTAAGTCCTATTTTGGACACAGTGATTTTAAGATGCTGTGAGTTTTGCACCTGTCTGTAGGTACTGTACATGTGAAGCTCACGGGAGAGGTCTGGGTATGAAGTATAAACCTGAGTCATTATTTTACAGATCTTATTTGAAGTTCTTCAACAAAATATGTGTACTGGGAGGAGAGATTAAAAATAAATTCCTAATTCTCAAGCAGCTCAGTCGTGAGAGTGTACAGACAAGCAAAAAGTTCATACTTTCAATAAAGTTTGCTGATGGATAAACACTGGGTGATTTGGGGACACGTTTGGAAAAAGCAACGAACACAGTGTGTGTACGGAGGCATGGGGGATAGCATAAGTCTCCAGGAGGCAAATGAGCATTAATAATTCAGCTTAGTTTGATTTCAATAGCCCACCACTGGGAGGTCCGCGCTACACAGCTTTCGATTTTGATAGTCCATGGGAGCATAAACAGATATTTGAGAAGAAATAATCTATACTCCCTATTCTTCCCGTACAGATTTTGCAGGCTGCCTGCAACCCACGTCCACGTGAGAACTGGTCTCCAGCCCCGGATACGTGCACTTACGTGAGGAAGCATTCGGGTCGGCTGGTGGCTTTACCGACCTCTCTCAGACACCGCTCTAGAGTACGTCGTCGCCAGACCGGAGGAGCCATCGCCTGCAGCTACTCTAGATACAGCACCTCATGTAAGGGAAGAGAGCCGACCCGGAAGAGAGCTAACCGGAAATTCCGCGACAAAAAGGTGCCTAGCCCAACCTCCAACTCATAGCCGAAGGTTCCGTTTTGCATAGGTTCCGGACCCACCCCAATCGGAGCCAATGGTAGCGTGAGAACTTTCACTGGGCTTGCGTAGGGGGGCGGGGCAGGAAATAGAAAACAGCTACTGGTCAGTACATGAGTCGTTGAATTTTCTCCAAACTTTCTGTTTGGGTTTCTTGAGGGTCCCACAACTGGTGACGCGTGGTCATTTTACGTTTCTGCTTTGGATACAGTAGGTGGCTTCAACAACGACGCACTGTTACCTGAAAGGCGGGTCTCTTCTATCATCCCTACGAATCCATACACGTTAGCCACGCCCCTGGCCTCCTTTCCCCGCCCCTTAGGTCTCTTGCCCCTCTCCTCTCCAGGTTGCCCTACCCCCACCCCCACGCCCGCGCCCGCTTTCCTCGCAGCCTCTGCAGCCGGTCGGGATCTAGCAGGTGGCTTCCCAAGATGGCGCGTGTGTTGACGGCCGTGGCTGGGGCTGCAAGGGCCGTAGGTGAATACCGGGCACCGTTGGGATCACTGTGGGGCGGGGCAGGGCGGGGCGCGCGGGACCCGAGGCCCGGGGCGGAGGAGACCACTGGTGGCCAACCACCTGGGTCTAAAGCGTCCTGCCCTACGGAGCCGCCTTTCGCAGCTTCTGTCAGCACCTTAGCCAGCAGTAATTTAAAAGGGGTGGTGGGGATGGGGGGTGATTAGTGTCTGAGTCTCTGCCACCCTGTGAGCTGTGTGTGGGACCTGCAAGGCAGGGACAGAAGAAAAGAAGGTAAATGGAGGAGGAACTGAGTGTTACATCACCACATCCCACAAGACACTGGGGAGAATATAGAAAAGAGGGCAAGTCCTGTGAAGGACTTAAGCTGAATTCAAGCATGGAACCCCTGCAGAAACGACTGAAAGTCAGTGGGGTAAAGAATACCAAAGAAATATTTTACCCACGTGCCCTAGTGTATTTATCATCTTGTATATAAACAGGGAAGATAAAGGAAGTATTTTAAAATCCCTCGAGGTCGCTCCACCTCCACTTTTTTTTTCTTCTTAATGTCTAAATGAAATCCGTGATGACAGATGGTCAGGTTTTCTGAGTTTCCCACTTTCTCCTCCTCCTTTTTCTTCTCTTCCTCTCTTCACAAACGTAAGCATTTCCCCTCATCTGAGATTTCCTATTAGAAATAAGTATAAAGTGAAAATCTCCAGACTTACTCCTGAACATTTGTGGCAAATCCTTCAGCCAGCACCTTCAAAAAGTGTTCAAGGGAATAGTGGGGGGTTTTTTGTTGTTGTTGTTGTTTGTTTGTTTGTTTTACTTGTAGATGGACATAATCTCTATTTATTTTTGTGTAGTGCTGAGGATCGAACCCAGTGTATCACAGTTGCCAGGCAAGTGCTCCACCACTAGGGCTGCAGCCCCAGCCCCAGGAATAAAGTTTTGTTAATGTTAGATTTCTCTCCTTAAAAGTGCCCTCTGTAGTCATCCTATTGAAACCTAAAGTCCTAGCCATCCACTGAAGTCCCATTTCAAACTAGATCAGTTCTTTATCAATCACTCTAGCCTTTCTCATTAGTCACAATTTTTTTTTTTTTTTTTTTTTTTTTTTTTTTTTTTTTTTTTTTTTTTTTTTTGGTACTGGGGATTGAACTCAGGGGCACTTGACCACTGGGCCACATCCCCAGCCCTTTTTTGTATTTTATTAGAGACAGGGTCTCACTGAGTTGCTAAGTACCTCGCCATTGCTGAGGCTGGCTTTGAACTCGCGATCCTCCTGCCTCAGCCTCCCAAGTGCTGGGATTACAGGCGTGCGCCACCACGCCCGGCTAGTCACAAAATTTCTTAATTATCTAACAACTCACCAGGGTTAAGTGATGAGCAGCTACATGCAAAGAAAAATTGTACTTAATAGGTTTAGCTGTTTCAACACTTAAATCAATTTTAAAAAGTGAAATATTTGTATACACATGAAAAAATACTGAGCACAGTTAAAATGAATATCTAGTTAACAGATAATATTCAGATTTTGTTAACTCACCCTACTGGCCTTTCTATCCTTGGTAAAATACAGGTCAGCATTTTAGCTCACATACCCATTGCACATAGCTATTTGTAAAAAATAAAATAAATAAATAAATAAAGTTGTCTTTTGTTATCTCTTAGCATGTCATCTCGTAGGTATTGCATAAGCCAATGACATTGAAAACTGAGAATTGAAAGAATGGTAAAGAATTTCAGAGGGATGAGAGTTAATAACTTGATGTCAAACATCAACTTTGAAGTTTGACAGACCTGGGCTTAAGGCCCCGCTTTGCAACTTACTGTGATGTTGAGGAAAAGGACTTGTGCTCTGTTTAGCCTATTTTTCTTATTTCTAAAAATGGGGGAAACGATATTATCTAACCCATAGAATTATTGTGAGAATTAAATAATATAACATTCTCACTTCATACGTCTTCGTGACCATTATTTCAATGGCTATAAACACTAATAGGCTGAGTCAGGCTACCACATGGTACATTCCCACATCAGTATTTGTAATTTCAGTTTGGTTAGGCAGGATTACAGATTTAGACAGTACTATGTAGTAACATTCCCACAGGTCTGTACTGGAAAGGTCAGGTAAAATCAGTCAGATTTTACCCCATAGGATTCTGTACTTCACTATAATAAATCCCAGCTGTTAACAAAACATAGAAAATACCTAGAGATGATTGGGAACATACCAGCTTTGGGGCTAATAGCAAGCTTATAGTTTCTTAAAAAGGTATAATGTGCAGTTTCCATTTGTTTATGATATTAAAGGAAGTTTCCAGAAATTACCAGTCATGATCAGTGTGAGTTGGAGAGTTATCATAAGCAACTAATTTTAACTCAGCAAAATGGAAAATCTGTATTTCTACACCAAAAATTAAACAGAATACTATGCTTCTAATACCTCTGAGCAGCAAAACTACAACATGATATCAGTCATTAAGTACTCAAATACTACCAACAGTGTTCTCAAATTGGAGCCCACACAATTTTTTAGAGAGAAAGGAGGTGGGTGGTCTCCTTATCTTGAAAAATAGTAAACTGTGCATTAATGAATGAAGCAGTGAATACAAAAGCACCGTGTATCAAGATGTTTGCCAAACACAAGTTATTTTAGCTATTGAGTGAGATTGTATCATGAGGGCAATACAGTGACTGAGGTAGGTATAGAGTAAACTTTCATGGGATCCTTTAAAAGCATAAAGTGCATTAGTAGTCAAGAGATGCTTACATTTGTAAGGAAGTTATTGATGTAACCTTTGTAAAGATGCCAGTAATGATAATTCTTGGTATTTATTATTTACTTTGTGCTGGGCTCTTTTTTCAACCTTTTATTTATATTTACCATTTAATCTCATGAGACTCCCTATGAGACATTGTTTTCATTTTATATATACAGAATATATAGGGTATAGGGTGGTTGAATAACTAGTTCAGTAACACAACTAATGGTGAGGTCAAGGTTTGAATTAGAACAGTCTAGCACTAGAGCCCATATTCCTAACCATAAAGCACTGCCTCTTACATAATAATACTTGAACCTAAAATCTAAATGTGAAAATAAAGATTATGTGAAGGTTGTACAACTTTACAAATATTCTAAAAACTACTGAATTTACACCTCAGATTGGTGAACTTTATGATATGTAAATTATAAATCTGTTTTCTAAAAAAACTGTTGAGATAAAGCTGTTGAAAAATTAATACAAGTGATTGGTCACAATTTTATGACACTTTATATGCAAAGTGAACATCTACTTTGTTTAAATAATAAGTACCCTTAATGAATTTCAATATAAATTCTTGAAGCTAAACCTTTATTTATTTGGAAATAGTGTCTGGAAAACCTAATCTGAAATGCCAAATATGAACTGAAAGAAAGGCCATGTTATTTTTAAGTCAAAACAGTAGAAGTGATTAGTAAGAACACGATTAGTGAGAACTGATACCGAGGAAGGTAAGAATTACAAGTTAACATACTAGATTTTGTAATATATATATATATATGTACATATATATATATATTACTCATACACCAGATTCCTGATGTGTGTGAAAGTAGCTTGTTTTTAAAACCTATGGTTATTCATCTTTACACTCTTCATTTTTAATCCTCCTATTTTCAAGTATTTTACATGTTTATTTACACATAGTTATACTTTGTAGTTTATTTATACAAAGTAACCCTTATTGAAATAATCACAAATGACCCACTATGGAGTTCAAAGCAATACAATTTTACTGCACCCTTCTGAGCTCAGAGACAGAGAAATCTTAATACTAGAGGTGAGAGTTCCTACCAGTTGGGTGAAAATCAGAAATAAAAATATCTTTTTAAAAAGTTAGTTTGATTGTGAAAATCATTTCACATTGTATACATATTTCAAAACTTCACTTGTATACTTTCAGTGCATACAATTTAAATTTGTCCATTATACCTTAATATCACTGGAAATACACACACACACACACACACACACACACACACACACACACACAGAAAACCCTTTATACCCTGTTCCTTACCCAATGTGGTTGGTCTACAGGATTTTATCCACAGATTTTTACTGCTAGAATTGTTATCATTCCTCCTCATTTTCATCTTCCTCTTCCACATCAAGGTAAAGTTCATATAACATAAAATTAACCATTAAAAATATATAGTTACTAACAAACACAAGACCCTGCGTTAGATCCTTGGCCCTGGGGGAAAATAAAAATGTACGATTTAACAGTATTTATAACACTTGCCATGTTGTGCAGCTGTTACCTTTATGCAGTTCCCGAACATTTTTGTAACCTCAAAAGGAAACCCATACGTATTTAGCAGTTGTTCCTGTTCCCTCCTCCTTCCAGCCTCTGGCTACCATTGTTTGGCCTTCTGTCACTATAGATTTACCTATTCTAAATATTATATATAATTAGAATCACACAATGTGTGACCTTTTATGTCAGGCTTCTATCACTAATATTATTATATATATTACATATATTATATATATTTAATATATATTACACATATATTAATATTATATTAATCACTAATATTAGCATAATGTTTTTGAGGTTCATTCACATTGTAGCATTTGTGAATACTTTACATCCAGATAATACTTACTTATGTAGATATGAATAATATTCCATTTTTTGTCTGTTGGGAATGCTGCTACTGTGATTGCTAGTGTAAAAGATTTTAAATTCCTGTTTGCAGCTATTTGGGGTGCTTAGGCGTGGAATTGCTGGGTCATATGATAATTTGTTTAACTTTTTGAGGAACAGACAAACCATCCCTTGACAACTGCACCATTTTATATTTTTATCAACAAAATACAAGGGTTCCAGTTTCTCTACATACTCATCAACACTTGCTTATTTTGTTTTTCTTGGTGACTGAGAAGTAGTATCTCATCATGGATTTGATTGGCTTTTCCTTAATCACTAATATTATTGAATATCTGACATGCTTGTTGGTATCCTATCCGTTTTTGTTTTGTTTTGTTTTGTTTTGTTTTGTTTTGTTTGGTGCCAGGGATTGACCATAGGGGCACTCAACCACTGAGCCACATCCCCAGCCCTGTTTTGTATTTTACTTAGAGAGAGGGTCTCACTGAGTTGCTTAGTGCCTCACCCTTGCTGAGACTGCCCGTGAATTCATGATCCTCCTGCCTCAGCCTCCCGAATTGCTGGGATTACAGGCATGTGCCACCAAGCCCTGCCCTATCCTCCCCCTTTTAAAGAAGCTCAATTATTGAATTTTCACTGGTATTGCTGTATTTTTTAATCCTAATCCTAGAACATATGCCTTAGGGACCAAAGAAAACCAACAAAGAATTATATTGCATTTTTCAAACCATCTCCCATCTCTAGAGAAAAGGTAAAAATTTTTACAATACAAAAAAAATGCTGTGGTGTCTCTGACATATAAAGCAGATTTTGTTTTCTATTAAAAAAAAACTGTCCTGGTAAATCAAATGATAAAATAGTTATAGGGAAAGACTACAGTGAGGCTTCAAATAACATAATTTGGCCTTCCTTTTCAGTGGCAGTTTGTTTTTAATATTCCTAAAGCAAAGTGGCATAGGGAATAAAACTTTGCTTCATTTAAATATCCTATAATTTGTTCCTTTAACATGTCTGTATGTTCAACTGCTGATGATAGTATGCCCTTCAAGGGACCTCCACCTGCTCCATCTCTTGTAGAAATAATTCTGGTAAGGATGATCCAGATACCAGCACAATATTTGACATGCCCTCAAACTTTCACTGACAAAAGAACTTCTTAATGTGCATACTACCCGAAAGCTCACTGATCCTACATACAATGTTTTTTTAATAATATAAATACTTCATTGAACTTCCATTGCAAGTTGCACATACAGTAGAGGTGCAAAGAAAGAAAGGAGGAGAAGCTTAACCAATGATTTTTTGTTTTTGGTCATTAGCCCTTGTAAAGTTCATTATCACCATGTCTCTGCAGAAAACCCCTCATGCCACTCAGCTAGCAAATCATCATTGTATATCATTAACAGTAAGACTGGATGAATTTATTGTACATCTATATATGTCTGGTACTGTGTTGTTTGGGCACCAACTGTCTACACAACAAACAAAGTTACATATTTAGTGGGCAGTGCTAATATTTTTTAAAAATCTGAAAAAAATGATAGGATAGAAAACTAAGAGCACATCACTTCTAGTAAGGATTGGGTATTTTTATGTAATTTCATTTCAGTTGTACATTTATATAATTGTTGTAATGCACTTGGATTTCATAATAGCAATGAGTCCATAAAACAGAACTATATTACCCTATTGGTAATAAGAATCTTTGGGTATATTAGTAACTAGACTGGGGAAAGGTAGAAGACCATCCTAGGCTGAATTTTGTCTTCTACTGACTTACAGTGTATCAGGTTAAATAAAACAAAATAGTGGCACTTTAATTTTCTTCCTAAAGAAAATTTCAGTGAAGAGAAATTTTATTAGCTATAGCTGTATTGTACTTGGTACTATGTAAAGTTTTTTTCACTCATCACCTGTTTAAAAAAATTGTATGTGATCTTCATCGTGCTATTTCATACCAACTTATTAAGTCTAATTGTATTTAGACTTCATGCATGTATGTTTTTTTTTTTTTTTTCATTCTGGGGAGTTTGACTCTTAAAGCCCAAGGTTTGGGGGAATGGAAAAGCAAAGCAATGCATGGAGAGACCCCCTTGCAGCCTTCTTTAGTTACTGAATGAAAGGGGGTTCCTACTGAATGAAAGGGGATTAGTGAAGTTCTGCCTCTAATCCTTTAAAATGGTAAAAAAAGAAATAATAAAAAGTCTAGTGACAGAGGAAATCCTCATAAATTAACTATTGCCTTGATCTTTGCTTACCCCCACCCCAAGAATTAGATATTTTCCTTGGTTGATAATCATTCAAATAAAATATACATTAAAAAAGTATTGTATAGATATGCATTCTATGAATTTATTACAAATTATAAATAACAAAAAGTTGGGTTTACGTGGGAAAGAAAGTGCCTTGCTTTTATCATTAAGTGTATGTTGTATCACTATTACATTCAAACTTAACCCCTGCAGAGTTTAACAAGTAGTCCTTAATGTGCCACTATCCTTCCAGTGTTACCAGTAAATATAAATGATTATGAAAAAATGTCATTATTTGTTAAAAATCAAGTTGAAGTTCATAATTAGCACTCTGAGGCCCTCTACCACTGACCCATACCATAGCCCTTTTTATTTTGAGAAAGCCTCTCTTAAGTTGCTGAAGTTGATCTTGAACTTGCTATTTCCTGCTTCAGCCTCCTGACTTGCTGGGATTACAGGCTTGCACCACTGTGCTTATTCAGAATTACTTTTTAAATTTTGGACAATTAGATTTTTAATTCTGGGCAGCACAGTAATTTTAACAAGTTTTTCCATTTATCTCCCCTGAATTAATTTCAATAATTAAAATGAATAGATACTAAATAATTAATTTTCACATGTATTATTTGTTTAGTTTTTTAAATTAAATTTTTAAAAAATTATTTTTTTTATTATTATTATTATTATTATTATTATTATTTTTTTTTTTTTTTTTTGGTACTGGGGATTGAACTCAGGGGCCCTTGACCACTGGGCCACATCCCCAGCCCGTTTTTGTATTTTATTAGAGACAGGGTCTCACTGAGTTGCTAAGTGCCTCACCATTGCTGAGGCTGGCTTTGAACTCGTGATCCTCCTGCCTCAGCCTCCCAAGTGCTGGGATTACAGGCGTGCGCCACTGCGCCCGGCTTTATTTATTATTTTTATTCCAAGTTGTTATAAATGACAGCAGAATACATTACATTTCATATTATACTTAAAGAGCACATTTTTACGTATCTCTGGTTGTATACAATGTACATTCACACCATTCATGTCTTCATACATGCACTTAGGGTAATGATATTCATCTCATTCTGCCATCTTTTTTTTCACACTTTTGCCCCCTCCCTTCTCCTCCTTCCCTATTGACCATTCTAGTGTTCCTCTAATCCTCCTATGCTCCCCATCCCAACCCCACTGTGAATCAGCCTCCTTATATCAGAGAAAACATTTGGCATTTGGATTTTTGGGATTGGCTAACTTCTCTTAGCATTATATTCTCCATCTTCATCCATTTACCTGCAAATGCCATGATTTTATTCTCTTTTATTGCTGAGTAATACTCCATTGTGCATATATACCACATTTTCTTTATCCATGCATCTAATGAAGGGCATCTAGGTTGGTTCCACAGTTTAGCTATTGTGAATTGTGCTGCTATAAACATTGATGTGGCTGCATCCCTGTAGTATGTTGTTTTTAAGTCCTTTGGGTATAGACCGAGGAGTGGGATAGCTGGGTCATAAGGTACTTCCATTCCCAGTTTTCCAAGGAATTTCCATACTGCTTTCCATATTGGCTGCACCATTTTTCAGTCCCACCAGCAATGTATGAGTGTGCCTTTTTCCCCACATCCTCTCCAACATTTATTGTTGTTTGTGTTCTTAATAGCTGCCATCTGACTGGTGTGAGATGAGATCTTAGAGAGGTTTTGATTTGTATTTCTCTAATAGCCACAGATGTTGAACATTTTTGCATGTATTTGTTGATTGATTGAATATCTTCTTCTGAGAGGGTCTTTTCAGTTCCTTGGCTCATTTATTGAATGGGTTATTTGTTTTTTTGGTGTTAAGATTTTTGAGTTCTTTATGTATTCTAGAAATTAATGTTCTATCTGATGTGCATGTGGTAAAAATTTGTTTCCAATTAGTAGGCTCTCTATTCACCTCACTGATTGTTTCTTTTGCTGAGAAGAAGCTTTTTAGTTTGAATCTCTCTCATTTATTGATTCTTGATATTAATTCTTAAGCTACAGGAGTCTTATTAAGGAACTTGGGGCCTAATCCAACATGTTGGAGATTAGAGCTTACTTTTCTTCTAATAGGTGTAGTGTCTCTGGTCTAATTCCTAGGTCCTTGATCCACTTTGAGTTGAGTTTTGTGCATGGTGAGAGATAGGGGTTTAATTTCATTTTGTTGCATAGGGATTTCCAGTTTTCCCAGCACCATTTGTTGAAAAGGCTATCTTTTCTCCAATGTACATTTTTGGCACCTTTGTCTAATGTAAGATAACTGAAATTATATGTGTTATTCTCTGTGTCCTCTATTCTGTACCATTGGTCTACCAGTCTATTTTGGTGCCAATACTATGCTGTTTTTGTTACTATTGCTCTGTAGTATAATTTAAGGTCTCATATAGTGATGCCACCTGCTTCACTCTTCTTGCTAAGATTGGTTTAGCTATTCTGAGTCTTTTTATTTTTCCAGATGAATTTCATGACTGCTTTTTCTATTTCTATAAGGAATGTCATTGGGATTTTGATTGGAATTGCATTAAATCTGTATAGCGCTTTTGGTAGTATGGTCATTTTGACAATATTAATTCTGCCTGTCCAAGAACAAGGTTGATCTTTCCATTTTCTAAGGTCTTCTTTAATTTCTTTCTTTAGTGTTCTGTAGTTTTTCTTACAGAGGTTTTTCATGTCTTTCGTTAAGTTGGTTCCCCAGTATTTTATTTTATTTTTTGATGCTATTGTAAATGGGGTAGTTTTCCTCATTTCCCTTTCAGAGGATTTGTCACTAATTTATAGAAATGCCTTAGATTAATGGGTGTTGATTTTGTGTCTTGCTACTTTGCTGAATTCATTTATGAGTTCTAGAAGTTTTCTGGTGGAATTTTTTGGGTCGTCTAGGTATAAAAAATCATATCGTCAGCGAATAGTGATAATTTGAGTTCTATTTTACCTATCTGTATCCCTTTAATTTCTTTCATCTGTCTGATTGCTCTGGCCAGCGTTTCAAGTACTATATTAAATAGAAGTGGTGAAAGAGGGCATCCCTGTCTTGTTCCAGTTTTTAGAGGGAATGGTTTCAAATTTTCTCCATGTAGAATGATGTTGGCCTGGTGCTTAGCATAAATAGCTTTTACGATGTTGAGATATGTTCCTGTTATCCCTAGTTTTTCTAGTGTTTTGAATATGAAGGGTGCTGTATTTTGTCAAATGCTTTTTCTGCATCTATTGAGATAATAATATGATTCTTATCTTTAAGTCTGTTGATGTAATGGATTACATTTATTGATTTCTGTATGTTGAACCATCCTTGCATCCCTGGAATGAACCCCACTTGATTGTGGTATACTATATTTTTGATAGATTTTTGTATCCGATTTGCCAGAATTTTATTGATAATTTTTGCATCCATTTCATTAGAGATATTGGTCTGAAGTTTTCATTCTTTGATGTGTCTTTGCCTGGTTTTGGGATCAGGGTGATAATGGCCTCATAGAATGAGTTTGGAAGTGCTCCCTCTTTTTCCATTTCCTGAAATAAATTGAAGAGTATTGGTATTAGTTCTTCTTTAAAGGTCTTATAGAACTGGGCTGTGTATCCATCCAGTCCTGGGCTTTTCTTGGTTCATAGGCTTCTGATGGCATTTTCTATTTCATCACTTGAAATTGGTCTGTTTAAATTGTGTATATCATCCTGATTCAATTTGGGCAAATCATACGACTCTAGAAAATTTGTTGATGCCTTCGATATTTTGTATTTTATTGGAGTACAAATTTTCAAAATCATTTCAAATTATCTTCTGTATTTCCATAGTGTCTGCTGTGATATTTCCTTTTTAATTGCATATGTTAGTAATTTGAGTTTTCTCTCTCCTTCTCTTTGTTAGCCTGGCTAAGGGTCTGTCAATTGTATTTATTTTTTCAAAGAACCAACTTTTTGTTTTGTCAATTTTTTCAATTGTTTCTTTTGTTTCAATTTCATTGATTTCAGCTCCGATTTTAATTATTTCCTGTCTTCTTCCGCTTTTGGTGTTGACTTTTTCTTCTTTTGAGGAATGAACTCACTGCAATGAACTTTCCTCTTAGAACTGCCTTCATAGCATCCCACAGATTTCAATATGTTGTGTCTGTGCTCTCGTTCACCTCTAAGAATTTTTTAAATTTCCTCTTTGATGTCATCTGCAACCCATTGTTCATTCAGTAGCATATTATTTAGTCTCCAGGTGTTGGAGTAACTTTTATTTCTTATTTTATCATTGTGTTTTAATTTCATTCCATTATGGTCTGATAGAATGCAGGGTAGTAGCTCTATTTTTATATTTGCTAAGAGTTGTTTTGTGGCATAATATATGGTCTATTTTAGAGAAGGATCCATGTGCTGCTGAGAAGAAAGTGTATTCGCTCGTTGAAGAATGAAATATTCTATATAAGTCAGTTAAGTCTAAGTTGTTTATTGTATTTTTGAGTTCTATAGTTTCTTTTTTCAGCTTTTGTTTGAAAGATCTATCCAGTGGTAAAAGGAGTGTGTTGAAGTCTCCAAGAATTATTGTGTTGTGGTCAATTTGACTCTTGGACTTGAGAAAAGTTTGTTTGATGAACATGGATGCTCCATTGTTTGGGGCATATATATATTTATAATTGTTAAGTATTGTTGGTGTATGGCTCCCTTAAGCAGTATGTAGTGTCCTTCTTTATCCCTTTTGGTTGACTTTAGCTTGAAGTCTACTTTATTTGATATAAGGGTGGAAACCCCTGCTTGTTTCCTCAGTCCATGTGAGTGGTAGGATTTCTCCCAACCTTTCACCTTCAGTCTGTGGATGTCTTTTCCTATGAGATGAGTCTCTTGGAGGCAGCATATTGTTGGGTCTGGTTTTTTGATCCAATCTGCTAGTCTATGTCTTTTGATTGGTGAGTTTAGGCCATTAACATTCAAAGTTATTATTGAGACATGATTTGTATTCCCAGCCATTTTTGTTTATTTTTGGTCTTTAACTTGACATGGTTTCTCCTCTGATTGGTTTTTCCTTTAGTGTAATACCTCCCTCTGCTGGTTTTCATCATTGTTTTTCATTTCCTCTTTGTGGAATATTTTGCCAAGGATGTTCTGTAGTGCTGGCTTTCTAGTTGTAAGTTCTTTTAACTTTTGTTTATCATGGAAGGTTTTTTAAATTAAATTTTGAAGTGCATTAATTCTCAAAAGAAGGATACCAATGACTGTTCAACTTTTCAGGGCATTTTTCAAGATCCCCAACTCCAGTTCCAGCAGTGAGAAGTTTTTATGCATCACAGTCCTTGCATCAGGTGGCAGGTCCTGTATGGAACCTTGGTCGACTCAATCATGTAGCCATTGCAGTGCCAGATTTGGAAAAGGCTACAGCATTTTATAAGAATATTTTGGGGGCCCAGGTAAGTGAGGTGGTCCCTCTTCCTGAACATGGAGTATCTGTTGTTTTTGTCAACCTGGCAAATACCAAGATGGAACTGCTTCATCCACTGGGAAATGACAGTCCAATTGCAGGTTTTCTGCAGAAAAACAAAGCTGGAGGAATGCATCACATCTGCATTGAGGTATTTTTATTATTTCATTGTTTGGTATTTTAAATCTCTTTAACAAAATGTGTTTTATTTTTAAGACAACATGTAGTCACTGTCATCAAAAATTTTATTAAGTTCTTTAAAGGGAATAAAAATCTTTGAATATATATTTTCTCTTTCCTTCTAGAAAACTGTAAAAAATAATGTATTTAATTAAAGTCTAGATTCAACAGCCACTGAAAAAAGGCCAGCAAAGTTGGGTGAAACATAGTCTTTGCTCTAGGTTTTATCGATAGTATATGTTCTTCCATGTAATAGGAATGTGACTATTTTCACTATCATAGGCAAATAGAAGAAGCAGGTGAAAGATTTTATTGGGTAAGAATTTCCATACACATGCAAAGTATTCTTTTCTTTTTTCTTTTGGTACAGGGGATTGAATCCAGGGCCTCACACAAGCTAAGCATGATCTCTACTACTGAGCTACACCTCCTGTCCAAAGTATTCTTATAATTATTTTCTGTCCTTAAAATTTTAATAACTTCTTCCTTTTATAAAAGCAGTACATTTTCAATTACTGACTGTGATTTTTTAAGATCTTCTAAATTGCATTTGCTAACAATTTCTGAGAAAAACATTAAGAAAT
The DNA here is from genome assembly GCA_025594165.1 of Tamias sibiricus. Classification (NCBI taxonomy): domain Eukaryota; kingdom Metazoa; phylum Chordata; class Mammalia; order Rodentia; family Sciuridae; genus Tamias; species Tamias sibiricus. Next base: position 138,365,919 of record CM046659.1, read on the forward strand.
GTTAGACAAGAGCATTTTCATTACAGAACATTTATCTGTAGATATTCATGTTCAGATAACTGCCTTTTAGAATACCAGCAATACCAATTAGGCTTCAATTTAAAATAATTTAGTAAGACAAGTCTTTTGACAAAACTAGTGAGATAATTAATATTTAGGCCTCATTCCTAATCCAGAAGAAAGGTGGTTTGATTGTAGAATGAAGTTAAGGATATATTCAGTTTGTTACTGCAAACACATATGAGAACCTATAATATAGACTCTGTTGCATACTTAAGATTTAGCAATGAATGCAGTATGGACCATGTTCACAGTAAGAAGGAACAGATATTTAAACAAGCAAGTAAATTATACTGTGATAAGTTTACTATTAATATATGATTTAAGATTAAGATTAATATATGTATCTTCTCAGTGCCCAAAGGGAGGGATTAATCATTCTTACCAGGCCGCGAAGCTGGGGAGGTCTTATAGAGCATGAGTTACAATGACTGTGAAGGGATTCCCCAGATGGACAAGAGGAAAAAGGTGTTCCAGGCAGAGGGACTAGCATGTGGAAAGACATAGAGTTATAACAACTAACACTGAGTCTCCTTTGGGCAGTATATGAAGTATTCAACATTCATTATTTTCTTTAATTCTCACAACTACCCCATGAGGGTGCTATTAACCCCATTTAACAAGTGAGAAAAAACACTTTGTTAACTTGCCCACAATAGCATTAGTTGTAGGTGGCAAGGCTGGGGTTCAAACCCAAATTTGTTCTAATTCCAGGGTCTGTACTGCTCAGCCATGAGGCCATTTGCTTTGATTGTATTAACTGGGCTTAAAATTTGAGGTGGGGGAACTATAAGGTATTAGACCATGGAACTACACAAAGCCTAATATTTAGTCTCTATTCATTCCTAGGAGGTTACTTTTGGCTGCAGGTTTTATCAGTGGACCTGAGGGTTTGTGTAAGTCCCACAGGATGAGAAGCAGGACCATCTGCCTTTGAATCTACTCTCCTCTCTCCACACTGTACTATCTGGGTTCTACATCAAGAGAGCCTATGCCTTCAAAGAGGCTGACTGTGTAAGTTAGAAGTTCAGTGAAGTAAAGAAAAGTGAAGTTCAGTAAAGTAACAGCAAATTCAAAAGTAGAGATCAAAAGGGAGAAATAATAATATATATAAGTATAAAATGAAGGTAGGTAATAGGAGACGGTATATAAAGTGGTTGGTTGCTACTTTGGCCTGACACCCATCTGTCATCATTCTACAACCCCCACAAAAAATAGTGGCTTAACTAGAGATTTTATTTTCTTATTGTTAGTCTAAAAATGAGCTGTTCCAGTGATGGAGCAACTCTGCTGTCTGTAATGTATGACTGACAGAGTTGTTCCAGGCATCACTATTTACTAGTCAGAGGGAAGAGAAGGCACAGAGAGAATACAGGACAAACAGCTTTAAGATGACTTAAATGCCAGGTGTGGTGCCATGTGCGTGTAGTCCCAACTATTCAGAAGAGTGAATCAGGAGAATTGCAAGTTCTACACCAGCCTGGGCAACTTAATGAGACCCTGCCTCAAAATAAAAATTTTAAAAAAGGACCGGGGATGTAGCTCAGTAGTAAAGCACCTTTGGGTCCAATCCGCAGTACCAAAAAAAAAAAAAAAGCAAAATGTAAAGAAATGCTCTTATTTTCCAAGTGGTCACATAATCAATGACCTGTTTTTGTATGTTTTACAAATTTTTTTCATTGATCACATATGCCAAATGAAAGGAAAAATTTATATCTTTAAAGCAAAAGACTAATGAGATAACTTCTTTTCTGCATGCTAGGGTATGTTCTTCATTCAAGAAGAGATAAATTCCCCCTTAAAAAAAAAATTTCTCTGTAGCCAGGTATGGTGATATGGTGCCTAGAGTCCAAGCTACGTGGCAGGCTAAGGCAGGAACCTCTCTTGAGCCAAGGAGTTATAGGCCAGCCTGGGAAACATTGTAAGACCCCATCACACACACACACAAAAAAAAAAAAAAAAAAAAAGAAAAGAAAAATAAAAAAATCTATTCTGATTTTGGCTTTGGCTTACAATAAACACCAGGAATAAGTACTTCCACTAGTGAACTTTGTATCACAGGTTCCCATGTGTATGGATTTTATAGAATGACAAAATTTTCAGAGAAGACAGCAAAACAAAACAAAATGGACCGTTTGGTGAGATTTTTTAACTTTCTATGCTACTAAAACCACCATCCAATACTAACATTTTTCAAAAGAAAGGACATTTTATTAGAGAGAAGAAAAAAAAACAAGAAGTAAAAAGGAGAAATCTTTTTGGAATAAAAGAATCCTGTTGTATCAGTCATCTTTCCATCACTGTGACATAGTACCTAAGATAATCAACTTACAAGAAGTAAAGATCTATTTTGGCTCATGGTTTCAGAGGTTTCAGATTATGGTCACTAGGCCTATTGTTTTGGGCCTGTGGTGACAATGAACATCATGTTAGGAGCAGATTCCAAAGGAAGCCTGTTCACTTTATGGCAGTCAGGAAGCAAAACATAAGAAAGAGAGGAGAAAAAATGAGAAAGGGTGGGGTTCCAGTATTCCCTTCAAGATGACTTCCTTCCACTAGACCCCATCTCTTTAAAGGTTCTATCACCTTCCAGTAATGATATCATTTGGGGTCCAATCCTTTAATACATGGGTCTGGAGGCAACATTCAAGATCCCAACTATGATACTTATCAATTAAAAAAATCTACAGATTTTATTTTTGGGTTTTTCCTTTTTTTTTAAGTTTTGTTTTTCAATTGGTGAACCTTTCAGTGGAGATGAGTATTTGGGAAATATTGTCTATAACCATCACCAGACTGTATAGAGGTAACTTATGCCTTCTGAAATAATTCCCAAGAAAACATAAAAAGCTTCTAAAACTTGCAAAGTAAGAACAGTGTTAGGTTTGCATAATTCACTTAGTTTTTAGCTTTATGGGGAGAGACAATTGAAACATAAATATTTAATCCCGACATTTCACTTTAACTTTCATAGATTTAAATGAATTTGAGGATTGAATTCATTCATTATTGACATGAACTAACACTATTATAATTTTATGTAAAATAATAGCCTGTTTATTAAGTCAATCAAACGTAAAGCACTATTAAATGTGGCACTTTATTATTTGTTCATAAAAGTTTACTTGTTCATAAAACTAGAGTTACATGCCTTAAGATTAAAAAATGTTATTTACAAAATGACTTGCCTTCCAACAAACAAAATTGCATTGTCATTTTCAGATAGGGCAGCTGAGCACCAAAGAAGATACAAGACCAAAGAAGATTCTGAATTCTTATCATAATAATCCAAACATTTTTAATTTGGGTTATTGCCACTCAACATACAATGACAGGGAAAATCAGTATAAACTCATACACAAGAATTTGAAGTGAGAAATCTGCCCACATTTTCATTAATGACACTTAAGGCTTTAGAGAGTTATCTGATGCACAACTTTGATTATTTAATAAACTATAAAAGCAGTTTTAAAAGACTGAAAACCTATTTTTAAGACTTAATTTCCCAAATCAAATTGCTTTACATTTCTTATAACTATCGCATGTACTTTCAATTCAGAAAATTAAGACATTTTTCTCCCATTCTTTTTATTACCACCAAACAAAACATTCAGAGTACTCTTAAAGAATTGTAAATTTTATAGCAACACTAAGAGAAGAATGAATATGGTATAAAATCTTTAAAATCAAAGTTAGTGATAGAAATAGTAACAAACAAAGATGCCAGTCTAATGTTAATTAGGCATTTTAAAAAACCTAACTTAAATCTTAGGATAAGGCCTAAGCATCAGAATTCTACATATTTATACTTGGGCAGAATGTTTTCTAAATTGAACATTCATGATCATATGTAAAATAGAAGTTACCAAAAGGACAATATGAAAAGACTCATGATTATATTATAAAAAATTTCAAACATACAAGAAGTAGAAAAAATAATGTAATGAAGCTCCAAACACCCATCATCCGGATTCAACGCCCACACCATCTCTTTTTCCGTTTTTTTTTTTTTCCTTTATTAAAACTTTTTGAAGTAATTTGCAACTTCATTTTGCCCTTATTCAGTTCATATATCTAAGAAGTAAATAACCACAATGGCATTATCCTGTTGATCAAAATTAAAGGTAAATCTTTAAAGACAGATCTATACATAACTCATAAATCAAATTTATGAGATTGAGTTACTGATGTCTTTTTGTAGTTGACTTGTTCTAATCAGTATTCTAACAAGACTCACTCATTACATATGGTGATTAATCTCTTCAGATTCCTTTAAAAATATTAACATCTTAGCATTAATGTTATGCAGTTGTCACAATTAATGAGTAAATAATGATCTATTATGGTATACTAATGTACATTATTCAGACTTCCTTTGTTTTTACCCAGCATCTTTTTGTTGTTGTTGTTCTGGTTATACATGACAGTAGAATGCATTTTGACACATCATACAGAGATGGAGTATAACTTCTCATTCTTCTGGTTGTACATGACGTAGAGTTAAAACCAGCCATGCAATCATATATGCACATAGGGTAATGATGTCCAATTCATTCTACTATCATTCCTACCCGATACCCCTCTCCTCCCTTCACTCCCCCTGTATAATCCAAAGTATCTCTATTCTTCCCTAGTGCCACCTGCCCACCCAATTGTGAATTAGCATCCAAATATCAGAGAAAACATTCAGCCTTTTGTTCTTTGAGATTGGCTTATTTTACTTAGCATGATATTGTCCAGTTCTATCCATTTACCAGCAAATACCACATTTCATTCTTATTTACAGCATCCTTTGTCTGGTCCAGAATCCCCTCCAGGATCACACATCACATTTAGATATCATGTATTTTATTATGTAGTTTATTTTGTAAACTATCCCCCACTTGATATTTTTCTTCTGATTAAATGAGGTTATTCTGGGAAGGAAAACCACAGAGATAAAGTACCATTATCACATCATATCAGGACATATCCTATCAACCTGACTTATCACTGTTGATATTAACCCTGATCCTCTACCTGAGGCAGTGTTGTTAGGTTTCTTCACTGTAAACTTACTCTTTTTTTGTTTTGTTTTGTTTTTCTTTCTTTCTCCTTCATACTCTGCTCTTTGGAAAGAGGTCATTGTGTGATGTCCACATTTCAGGAATGGAATGCTTGTGGGTATTTATTTTATACTTTAATCCCTCAAATTTTTTTAGCTTTGACCATTGAAAAACTCTTTTGTTTGGTGCTAATGTCCCTTTGGTATACCCTTTTTTTTTTTTTTTTTTTTTTTTTTTAGAATTTCCTTGTTTTCTGGGACTACAAGTTTCTCCAAACTCATATTCCTTGCCCTAATTCTAGAACCAGTCATTTCTCCAAGTAGCTTTGGTTCTTTTTTTTCTTTTTTTTTTTTTTTTTTGATACCAGGGATTGAACTCAGGGTCACTAGACTACTGGGCCACATCCCTGCCCATTTTTGTATTTTATTTAGAGACAGGGTGTCACTGAGTTGCTAAGTGCCTCGCCATTGCTGAGGCTGGCTTTGAACTCGCGATCCTCCTGCCTCAGCCTCCCAAGTGCTGGGATTACAAGTGTGTGCCACTGCACCTGGTAAGCTTTGGTTCTTATTACTAGAGAATGGTGTTAGAAACCAAGATGGGCTCTAGGTATGCTCAGTGCTATTGGGGTATTATTGGTCTAGGCCCTCTGAATTAACATAGCAAGGAAAAATGTGTTTATATGCTGTACATTTAAACATATCTATAAATATTTCTATGTGTAAACCATGTTGAGCTCACAAAATAACATAAGCTCATGAATTCACACTGATGTCTCCAACTCTATTATCACATGAATCACTCTGACCTTTTCCCTTGCTTGTCTACATACCTCCCCATCCCAACAATGAGAAACTTGGCACTCACCATCTATTATCAGTGTTATTTTTTGTTTGTTTGTTTTATTTAGTTATACATGACAGCAGAATGCATTTCAATTCATTGTACACAAATAGAGCACAACATTTCAATTCTCTGGTTGTACACAATGTAGAGTCATATCAGTGTTCTTAATTTTTCAATTTCAATACACATATATAGTAATTGTATGAGTTTCCTGGAGTTTTTGTAAAGAATCACCAAAAACTCAGCAGCTTAACATAATAAACATTTATCCTCTCATGGTTCTAGAGGCTAGAAGTCCAAAATCAAGAGATAAAAAATATGAGGGTGATCGGGCAGGGTAAAAAGAAAAGAAAAGAGAGCATAAGAGAAATGAAGAACATGGTCAAAAGTTCTAGCACAGGGTAGAGTCCTGGAAAGGAAGGCAAGAGAAAAATAGAATAGAAGCAATAATTGAATAGTCAACAAGGACATTACCAATCTGATGTAAGATATCAACCCATACATTCATTAAGCTCAGCAACCCCAAGTAGGACAAATACAAGAAAAAAAAAAAAAAAAAAAAAAACAAAAAACTTAAGCACACCATCATCAAGCTGAAAACTCAGATGAAGGTCAAATCAAATCATTTAAGCAATCAGAGAAAAAGACACAAAAATTATAGAATACCATGTAATAATAATAATAATAATAAGTGATAACCAAAAATCCCTACCAATTTAGAATTCTAATTTCATTGTAATTTCAGCTAAGGTGGAATAACAGAAAGCAGTTTATCCTTTGTGAAACAATGTAAACAAAGTATACAAAAGAGTGGTTCTCTGGCACTGAAGTTGGTCAAGCAGCACAGAAAGCTAATCCCCTGAGAGAGGGGAAGCAAATAAGAGGACCCTTGCAATTTCTCAACTACCTAGTGGAGGAGTTTCCAGTCTTCCTTTCAGGGCAGGGGAGTCAAAGTGGAGTTTCACAGACTCCCTAAATTGAGAACCTAGAAGTTGGGAGTCTGAAGAAACCTTGGTTCTTGGAGTTGATAATGTAATGTGCTGAAAGGAGAGAGCTATACAGATGCTCCAGAGATCTTTCACATCTCCCTCTGAGAATCAAGTAGGGATGCATGTTAGGAAGCTACCTGATGCTGAACTCAGAGCCCCCTGAAAGGATCAGAGGGAAGAGACCTCACACAGAGGTTGGGAATGGTTTGTTCTTGCCAGTCATAGTGGAAATACCTTGTAATACATAGGGGCAGTGGGTAGAGTATTCAAAAGTGCTTTTAGTAGTAAGGGAAATTAGTCCTAGACTACAGACTGTTCCAATCCTATCTAGTAATCAGAGCAAAGCTCAAGAATATTTATAGGAATTTTTAAAAATAAGGTCAGGGGCTGGGGTTGTGGCTCAGGGGTAGAGTGCTCACCTAGCACATGAGAGGTTCTGGGTTCAATCCTCAGCACCACATGTAAATAAATAAAATAAAGGTATTGTGTCTACCTACAACTAAAAAACGATTTTAAAAAATAAAACTGACAAATGTCTGACTTTGGTGAGAACTAATTTTCCAAAGAATGATCCAGTGGGTGGGGCCACTCCCTCAACCAGCTGGTGCATGTTCTTCGTAGAAAAAAATGAGAATAGAACAGCTACCATACAAATTAACATGAAGTGAACATAGTCATAATGTAGGCATGACTTTGATTGATATACCTATGAGGTTTAAAACAAAACATTATAGGAATACAAGTAGACTGTTTATCATATGAAGAAGTCATAGTTTATGGTAACATTTAAGTATCCTCACCAGTTGTTTGGCCAGTTTTAGAATTCAGTATCCAACCCTTGGTTCTTTGGAAATAAGATTGCATATTAACATGTTAGATCTATATGGTGGGAAATCAGTCTTATATTATCCTCTGCCCCTTCCCTTTGATATTTGGAATGCTATTAAATCATTGAACACTAGGATGAGTTCCGACTGCCTAGGAATGTGGACATTTCTTTCAATCCATTTCTAGGTTCCCAGTCTAAAAGGGTGACTTTCCAAGATAGAAGAGGATCATTTCTTTATCATTTCCTAGACTACAAATAAACATGAAGCAAATAGAAATAATTTAGAAGTCAGTTGCAAAATTATAAAAAAAAGTCTAGATTTTTTAGGATGGAGAATAACATTTTAAGAGCAATTTAATAATGATTTTTATTTGTATAAAGTTTAAATGTCAGAGCTAATAACCAATTAATTTGGGAGAGGAAAACTCTGTTATCTCATTTTAATCTATAGTCAATTTATAGGATAGGACTCTGTTAGCTTTCTATCACTATAACAAATACCTGAGATAATAAATTATAAAGAAAAAAAGGTGTATTCTGACAGTTTTTGAGGTTTCAGTTCATGTTTGGTTTGCCCCATTGTTTTAGGGCCTGTGGCAAAGCAGCACATCATGGCAAAGAGCACATGGCAGAGAAAAACTGCTCACCTCATGGCTAAGTATCTAAAGAGAGGAAGGAAGAGGAAGGGATTGAGGTCCCACGGTCCCCTTCAAGAATACATTCCTGGGCCAGGCGCAGTGACGCACACCTATAATCCCAGCATTTGGGAGGCTGAGGCAGGAGGATTGAAAGTTCAAAGCCAGCCTCAGCAATGGTGAGGCACTTAGCAACTCAGTGAGACCCTGTTTCTAATAAAATACAAAAAAGGGCTGGAGATGTGGCCCCGTGGTCAAATACCCCTGAGTTCAATCCCTGGTACCAAAAAAAAAACAAAACCAACAACAACAACAAAAAATTCTCAATTACCTGAAGACTTCCCACTAGTTTCCATCTCCTAAAGGCTTTGCCATCTCACAATAGCACCACCCCAAGACTCAAACTTTGACCACGTGGCTCTTTGGGGGATACTTAAGGTCCAAACTATAGTAGCCTCATTTCCCTGGAGTGAGGAACACAAGGTTCTCAGGAAAAAACAATTTTTCCAACATTACCAACATCACTGCCAGAAGAAACTATGATAAAGAGAAGGACAACTATTTAGGTTATATGGGGTAACATTTACCCACAGTGAGTTTTCTTTGGCATTACAGTTGCTCACCTAAGAAGATTTAGTAACTTCATTTACTTCTCTGTTTCAGTTTATTTTTCATTATTTTTTCCCATCCTGGAACTTAACTCAGAGCCTCATGCATGTTAGACAAGCACTGTGCCACTGAGCATTGCATCCTAGCCCTTGTGGTGGCTTAAGAATGGTCCTGTCTGAAGGCAGAGGAAATATGCTGCATAAGTTCTCAAAAGTTCTTTCTGAGTCTTTATGATACTATAACTTGCTATATTTATGATCTTATATATGTTCTTATTTCTTTTCTCAAGGTGGATAATATAAATGCAGTGGTGATGGATTTGAAAAAAAAGAAGATCCGTACTCTAAGTGAAGAGGTCAAAATAGGAGCACATGGAAAACCAGTTATTTTTCTCCATCCTAAAGACTGTGGTGGAGTTCTTATAGAACTGGAGCAAGCTTGATTTATATTTGCAAGAAACTTAATTAATTGCCCTAAAAACCCTTTATTAAACACTATCAAAATGTATTATGGTACTGCTTCCGAAGTTAAAGACTAAAGTACAGAAATATTAAAATTATGTTCATATATGTATATACGTACATATGTGTAAATTGGATTTAGAAAAAGCTTTGATTACTAAATGCTTAGGGAACATTATTAAAATCATATTCTTAGAAATAAATTACTCCCATTTAAAATAGTAATTGAGTACAGTATGTTATCTGTTTAAAGGGTGTGGAAGTGGCTGTGTGAAGCAGATTAGATGTACAAAGGAGTTATGAAAGTATACCTGACAGTTATATGCACATATATTTGAGACAAAGCTGTTTACAAGAATGTTAAAAACTTATTTTTTAATTTTTAAAACAATTTTTCCAAAGTCCACAACTTATTTTTAAATTAAAATATTTTTGCTTTTTATTTTTTAACACATTAATTATACATATTAATGGGGTTTGGTATAATTATTTTCACACATGCCCACAGTGTACACCGGTCAAATCCAACCTTCCTTTTTCCACATTCTCCCCTCTTCACATTTACCAGACCCTATTAATCACTATTGTACTTTCAGTTGACTTTTTTAGCTTTCCCATATGAAAGAACATTAATACAACTATCCCACTTCTGGGTAAATATCCAAAGGAAATGAAAGAATAGCAAAGAGATACCTCTACACCCATGTATTTTGCAGCACTATTCACAATAGTTAAGATATGGAATCAAGCCTGGGTGCCCATCAATAGATGAATGGATAAAGAAAGTGTTATATATATATATATATATATATATATATATATATATATATATATATATATATACAAAATGGAGTATTCTTCCATAAAGAATGAAATCCTGTCATTTGCAGCAAAATGAACAAAATTGGGGGTCATTATGTTAAATAAGTCAGACACAGACAATACCAAATGTTCTCTCATATGTGAAAAACTAAAAAAAAAAAAAAAAAATCAAGGACTACATGTTTTAGAGGGAATGGTTTAAGTTTATGGAGTTTTATCTCAAAATATTTGCTCTTTGGGAACAACTCATGGTCACAAGTTCCTTAGGGTGAGGTGTTTGAGATATGAATAGAAATTTTTGTGGGAAACTTGGTGCATGATCTCTGGGTGCTCAGAGAGCTGAACTATTTTTTTTTAATTGGCAATAAGTCTCAGGGAGTAAAAAAATGTCTTGAGCTGATGAAAATGGAAATACAACAGTAATTTTTATAAAATACAAGTTTTTTTATAACATAGTTTTTTAAATACCTTTATTTATTTATTCATTTAATTTGGTGCTGAGGATTGAACCCAGTGTCTCACACATGCTAGGCAAGTGCTCTACCGTTGAGCTACAACTGCAGCTCCAAATACAACAGTTTTTAAATTTAATTCATAAACTGATAATTTAATAAAATTCTGCTTTCATAAGAAGAATGGAATTTGGTAGCAATATATGCAAAACAATATATGTAATAGATAGTGTTAGTTTCCTAGAATTTATCCACCTTTTCTTCCACAACAGAATTCTGGCTTTTTTTTTTTAATATTTATTTATTTGCTTTTTTAGTTGTACACAATGCAATGCATTTATGTTTATGTGGTGCTGAGGATCGAACCCAGGCCGCGCATGTGCTAGGCGAGCTCTCTACCGCTGAGCCACAACCCCAGCCCCTAATTCTGACTTTGTTAAGTATCCAGCCTTATCCTCTCCCACACAGGGAAAGACCCAAGGTTAGACTTCCAACACTTTTGCCAATGATGGGCTCAAGGTCATGTAATCCATACCTGGACAAGGAACACTGAGGAGCATTTCCTAGAAGCTGATGGAAATGCTCTTTCCTACCCCTAGGTGAAAAGGTGAAAGCTATGAGAAGTCAGTCTCTCTCCCACAAGAGATGAACAAGGAAAGAGTTCATCCTGGTTGCTACTAGTAACCATCAATAACCATGAAAAAATTAGAAACAAAAAAGTCCTTTAGGAAAATGATGATCACTCTTGTTGAGAGAAAAAAAAAAAAAAAACACCGTGACATTTTTAAAAAAATAATTTCTTATTGAATAATAAGTTAATTTTATTATATTTGTAGGATTTTTTAAATTAAGGAAAAATTGTGGGGCACAGTGGCACACACCTGTAATCCCAGCAACTTGGGAGGCTGAGGCAAGAAGATCTCAAGTTCAAAACCAGCCTCCACCATTTAGAAAGGCTTTAAGCAACTTAGTGAGACCCTGTCTCAAAAAATGAAAAGGACTGGTGATGTGGCTCAGTGGTTAAGCACATGGGTTCTATCCTTGGTACAAAAAAAAAAATGAAGGAAAAACTATTTTTGCTAATAACATTTCTGGAAATTAATAATTATCCAGTATATTCACATAATTTTTAAACATTTGATTTACATTATTTGAACAGTAAAACAAAAACAAGCCAAATAATTAATCAGTGCCTTAGCTACTACATCTGTGTCACCTCATTATTTTTAAAAAATTCATTTTTTTAATATGGTCATATTTTAAAAAATAAAATTGTTTACAGTTTTCTCCAAAATTATAATTGTAGTTTGGAAATTGTTGACATTTGAGACTCTTTGTAGATCATTTTATTCTTTTTAAATAGATATTATTTTCTAGAGCAGTTTTAGGTTTATAGCAAAACTGACCAGAAAGATAAAAGAATTCCCATTCACCTCTTTCCCTGCACATGCACAGGCTCCCCATTATCAACATTCCACACAAGAGTAGTACATATTTTTCCTTTTTATTAGTGTACTATAATTATACATAATGGGATTTGTTTTTACATATTCACACATACACACAATATAACTATAATTTAGTCAGTTTCATTCTCCAGTATTTCCCTTTTTTTTCTTTCCTTCTGCTTCCTTGTATACCCCTTTCTCTTTTCTGCTGGTCTCCCTTCTACTTTCATGAGATCCCCCCAATTTTTTTCTCTCTAACTTCCAAATATGAGGGAAAACATACAAACATTTATTTTCTTCTCTTTTTTTTTTGAAAAAAAATTTTTTCCTTTACTAATCTTTGGTAAATCACAGCATTCAAGTATTAAGGATCTGATACAAACTTTGCCTGGTATAATGCATAATTTATTTTAGACTGTTCAAAACTAACCTTCTCTCTCCTAAAATATTCCCGCACAGTTCAACTATTGTACCTCACACTGATTTTATATGTATGTTGACCTATATCCTCTTTCTTATACATAGCCTACATTTTTAAATTTTTTTATTCAGTGTTGTTGTATATATAACAGTAGCATGCTTTACAATTCGTAATATACATAAAGAGTACCTTTTTACATATCACTGTTAGGATGCAAAGTATATTCATATCTTTCATGTCTTCAAACATGCATTTAGGGTAATGATAACCCTCTCATTCCACCATCTTTTTTTTCTTCCTCTTTTTATACCCTCTTGCTCCCTCCCTTGCCATCTCTCCCCATTGACCTTTCTGGTGTTCCTCTAATCTTCCTATGCTCCCCAACGCAACCCCACTGTGAATCAGCTTCCTTATATCAGAGAAAACATTTGGTATTTCGGTTTTTGAGATTGGCTAACTTCACTTAGCATTATATTCTCCAATTTCATCCATTTACCTTCGAATGCCATTATTTTATTCTCTTTTATTGCTGAGTAAAATTCCATTGTGTATATATACCACATTCATTTTCTGAACCTGACTTATTTCACTTCATATGGTGTTCTTCAGTTCCATACATTTACCAGTGAATAACATAATGTCAGTCTTTTTTATGGCTGCATAAAACTCCATGGTGTATACATACCACATTTTCTTTATCCATACACTGATGTACACCTAGACTGGTTTCATAATTTGGCTATTGTGAGTTTTGTTTTGTTGCCATAAACATGGGTATGTATGTATGCTGACTAATTATTTAGAGTAAATACCAAGGAGTTGTGTATCTAGGACCTGTAATGGTTCCATTCCTAGTCTTTGAGAAAACTCCATACTGATTTCCTAAGAGGTTGTACTAATTCACAATCCTGCCAACAGTATAAAGCATTTATCTTTCCTTATATCCTCTCCCAGCATTTATTGTTATTTGTACTCTTGATTGCTGCAATTCTAACTGGAGTGAGATAGAATCTCATTGTAGTTTTGATTTGCATTTCTCTAAATGTTAAAGATGTTGAACATTTTTTCACATATTTGTTGGCCATTTGTACTTCTTTTGAGAAGTGTCTTTGTAATTCATTTGCCCACTTATTCATTGGGTTATTCATTTGTTTGTTGGTATTAAGTTTGAGTTCTTCATATATTTGCAATATTAATCCCCTGTCAGAAGAGTAGCTATCAAATATTGTATCCCAATCTGCAGTCACTCTCTTCATGCTCTTGAGTCTTTGCTTTGCTATGCATAAGCTTTTTAATTTGATGACATTGATTTATTAATTCTTGGTATGATTTCCTATTGTTATTATTAGAGTCTTATTGAGAAAGTCATATCCTGCATCTACATACTGAATTGTTGACCTGCACTGCAGAGTTTCTGGTCTAAATCATAAGTCTTCAATCCCTTTTGTGTTGACTTGTATGCAAGGTGAGAGATAGGAATCTAGTTTCCTTCTTCTACATATGGATATACAGTTTTCCCAGCACCATTTGTTTAAAAGGTGGTCTGTTCTTCAGTGTATGTTTTTGTCACCTTTGTCAAATATCAGATGACTCTGTCTGTGTGGGTTTATCTCTGTGTCTTATATTCTGTTCTGTTGGTATATGTATCTGTTTTTATGCTAGTAGTGTGCAGTTTTTGTTTCTATAGTTCTATAGGATAATTTGAGGTCAAGTATCAATGCTGCCAGCCTTACTTTTTTGACTTAGAATTGTTTGGCTACTGGGTCTTTTATTCTTCAAATGAATTTTAGTACTATTTTTCCAGTTCTGTGAAGAGCATTATTGGTATTTTGATGTGGATTTCATAGAAACTGTATAATGCTTTGGTAATATGGCCATTTTAGCAATATTAATTCTTCCTATTCGTGAACATGGGAAGTCTTTCCATGTTCTTGTCTCTTCTACAGTTCTTTTTTCTTTAATGTACTATTGTTTTATTTGTAGGAGTCTTTTACCTCCTTGGTTAAATTTATTCCTAGTGTTCATTTGTTTGTTTGTTTGTTTTGTTTTTTGAGGCTATTGTGAATGGAATTGTCTTACTGATTTTTTTTTAGAAAATTCACTATTGGTGTATAGGAAAGCTATTAATTTTTGTACGTTGATTTTATATCCTACAACTTTGCTGAATTTGTTTATTAGCTGTAATAAAAAGTTTTCTGATGGGGCTTTTTGGATTTTCTAAATATAGGATCATATCATCTGCAAAGAGTGATATTTTTAACTTATTAGTTATTAAGTCTTCCTATATGGTAATGGAATATCTATTCATTTATTTAGTTTTTACTTTTTTTCACCAGAGCTTTAAAGTTTTCTCACATAGATTGTATAATATTTTATCAATACCTAACTATAAACTTTTGGGGGATATTGATATAAATTGTAATGTTTTTTTTTATTTCAAATTCTACTTGTTCATTCCTGGTAAAGAGTAAGGTGATTGACTTTCATATATTAACTTTGTGTCTGGCAACCTTACTGTAATCACCCATTAATTCCAGAAGATTTTTTGTGTTTTGTTGTTGGTTTGGATTTTCTACATATAAGATCATGTCATCTGTGGAAAAGATAATTTTATTTCTTTCTTCCTCATCTGTATAACTTTTATTTTTCTTGTTTTATTGCATTAGCTAGGGATTCTAATATAATTCTGAGAAGAAGTGGTAAAGAGGGGACATCCTTACTTTGTTCCTGATCTTAGCAGAAAAGCTTCCAGTTTCTAATCATTAAGTATGATGTGAGCTTTAGGGTTTTTGTAAATATTCCTTATCAATTTGAGAAAGTTCCCTTCTATTGTTAGTTTGCCAATTTTTTTTAACTTTTATTACTATCATGAATGAGTATTGGATTTTGTCAAACCCTTTTTCCATGTTTTTGATATTATCATGTTCTTTTTCTTCTTGATGTGTTGCAAATTATATTGGTTTTTTAATGTTAAATGAGCCTTGAGTACCTGGAATAAATCTCATTTGACTGTGTTCATAATTACTTTCATACACTTTTAAATTTAATTTACTAGTATTTTGTTGAGGATTTTTAGTGAGAGAAAATGGTCTGGTCTGGTTGGTTTTTTTTTTTTGTTTGTTTGTTTGTTTGTTTGTTGTTTTTAGTATAGGTTTTTTAACCAGATATAGGCCTATTCAGATTGTCTTACTTCTTCTTTTGAGAGTTTTGGCAGATGGTGTATGTAAAATAATTATTTCATTTCATCTAGGTTATCAAATTTGTGGGCATAGACTTGTTCATAGTATTCTCTTTGTTTTAATATATTTTATTTAGAGACAAGGTTCGCTAAGTTGCTTATAGCCTCTCCAAGTTGCTGAGACTGGCTTTGAACTCCTGATTCTTCTGTCTCAGCCTTGGTTCATAGTATTCTTTTATTATCGTATTAATGTGAAAAGATCTGTAGTGATGTCCCTGCTTTCATTTCTAATATAAATAAATTTTGTCATGTCTAGTTTTTCTTAATTTACCTTAGTAGAGGCTTACTGATTTTGTTGATCTTTTCAAAGAAGCAGCTTTTAGTTTCATTGATTTCTTTTAGTTTTCTTCATTGAGTTCCTGTTTTCAATTTCATTGACTCCTGCTCTATTTTTTGTTATTTCCTCTCATTGATTACATTGTATTTAATTTATTTTTATTTTTCAAATTTGCTGAGGTGGAAGCATTGATTGAGTTTAGATTTATTCTAATGTGTGCATTCAGTGTCATACATTTCCTTCTAATCACTCCTTTTGCTGCATCCTGAGATTCAGTAAATTGAATTTTCATTTAGTTCAGCATATTTTTAATTTTCTCTTGAGATTTCTTCTTTGGCCTATGTGTTACTTAGAAGTTTCTTGGTTTAAACTCTGCTTATTTTGTTGTTTACCAACCTTCTGTTATGGTTTAGATATGAGGTATCCTCCACAAGGCCATGTGTGAAATCAAACAAGAATGTTCAGAGGTGAAATTATTATAATATGAGAGTTTTAACCTAATGATGAATTAATCCATGGATATGGATTAACTGGGAAGTAACTGTAGGCAGGTAGGATGTGACTTAAGGACATAGGTCACTGGGGTGTGCTTTTGGGGTTTATATTTTGTCCTTGGTGAGAGGAGCGTGCACACTCAGACTCTCTCTCTTTTCTCTCTCTCTCTCTCTCTCTCCCCTCTCTCTCTCTCCCCCTCCCCCTCCCCTCTCCCTCCCTCCCTCCCCCTTCCTCCCTCCCTCTCCCTGTTTCTTGGTTACAGTGTCCTAAGCAGCTTTCTCCTGCCAAGCCTTTACACCATGATGTTCTGCATTACCTTGGGCCCAGAGCTATGGAGTTGCACAACCATGGACTGAAGCTCTGAAACTGTCAGCCAAAATAAACTTTTCCTCCTTTAAGTTGTTCTTGTCAAGTGTTTGGTCACAGTGATGAAATACTACAACACCATCTTTCTGTTACTGATTTCTGGTTTAATTCCATTGTGATCTGAGAGCATACATTAGATAATACAACATATTGAAATCTCTGGGACACTATGAAGGCAGTACTAAGAGGAAAGTTCATTGCATGGAGTTCATTCCTTCAAAGAAGAAAAAGTCAACAAATAAATGAACTAACATTACACCTCAAAGCCCTAGAAAAAGAAGAACAAATCAACCCCAAAAGCAGTAGAAGACAGGAAATAATTTAAATCAGAGCCGAAATTAATGAAACAACAAAAAACAATTGAAAAATTGACAGAACAAAAAGTTGGTTCTTTGAAAAAAGAGATGATTTCTATTTCTTTGAACTTGGTAAGTTGTGTTTTGTGCTACAGAATGTGGTCTATTTGGTGTATGTTCACATGAGCTTGAAAAGAATGTGTATTCTCCTGTTGCTGGATGAAGTTGTTGATAGATGTCAGGTATATCTTGTTGATTGATGGTATTGTTGAGTTCAGCTATGTATTTGCTGTTTTTCTCCTTTAAATGTAAAGACAGCTATAGATTAATAGTAAAGGAATGTAGAAGATACACATGCTAACTCTAATCAATAGAAAGCTGGAATATCTATATTAATTTCAGGCAGATCAGACTGAAGAACAGAAAAATTATCAGGGATAAAGAGGGACTTTACTGAAAGATAAAGGTGTCAATTCTCCTGGAATACACAATAGTCAATGTTTATGTGGCTAACAACAGAGCATCAAAACATGGAGTCAAAAACTGATAAAATCTTACAGAGAAATAAACAAATACACTATTATTTTTTTAAAACAAAACCCAACTCTAGGGGGATCCAAGATGGCGGGCTAGAAGGAGGCTGCAATCTGTGTCACTCTGTGACCTGGTATTCTAGTGGTAGGAATACTGTTTCTCTGCAAGTTTTTAGAGGACCCCCAACAGCTGCTGCCATGTAGGAATCCCAGCTGCTGTGCCACACAGGTCTCCAGGCCTCAGCATCAATAGCACAGGACTCCCAGCAGCTCACCCATGCAGGACCTCCAGCTGCCACTCCCATGTGGACCACCAGCTACCAAGGTGGGGTTCACCCAGTCACCTCCATCTTGGGACACTACAGCCGCTGCCACAGTCCACGTGGTAGCCTGCACCTGGGGACACAAGACAGGGACTGGAAACAGCCTCCAGCCATAACACTGCATGCCACAGAGCTACATCTGTGAACACACTGCCCAACACCATCACCTGGCCTGACCCGACCCAACACCCCGTCTCTGAAAGCAGCTGCCTCCATCTTGGGACACCTTTGTCACTATTTTTAGTTGGGACAACTCCCAGCTTGGGACACTAGCTGGGGACCAGAAGCAATATCAAGATTAGGTACCTATAGCTCCCAACTCCCCCTTCTCCCTGACAGCCACTAAAATGGCCAGTCCATAGCTCACAAAGCATGGCCCTGAACTGCCCAATACAAAACAGCTCTCCATGACAGGTGTGCAGCCCCTAGAGCGCAGCCCACAAGATCTCCAAAGAGAGATGTTCCTGATTGGAAAGTAGAAAGGAAGTGGGTGAGTGAGATATACAGTTTAGAGACTAAATTAAAATCCAGGAATTGTGAGGTCTATAGGCAATAGAAGGAGATAAGACCAGGGGCCCATATCACAGGAGCAGGCCTCAAAGGAGATCCTTGGGGTACAGTCTTCCATTGGGGTGCTATATCACAAGTGCTATACCACACCTCCAGGAGCTCCACCCACAAGACCAACACTCCCACCCTAATAACCTTTACCTTCCTGAGGGTGGAAATACCAGCAAATAATAGACAACCCCACCTATTGGATGAAAAGGGAAGCTGGAAAGACACTGAACTCCAACAAAAACAATACTTGTATTTTCCTTCTAGATTTTTTTTCTTCTTTTCTCTTTCTCTCTTCTCCCACCCTCATATCCCCAACATTTCTGAAGCCAAATACTTTTCATGAATTAGGCTACTGAGGTCTGGGATGTCTGCATAGTATATTACAGTTGTATATTCTTTTATCTCCTATTTTTTACACTTTTTATTTTCCTTAATTTTCATGTTTGTTTTTTGTACTCTCTCTATTGTCTTCCCACTTACTTGTCTACCCAAAATCACTTTCTCTCTTTTCTCCTGCTACTAGCCAACTTCTTTAGATTCCTCTTTCATAATTCCTAAGATCTTATAACTCTATCCTCACCTCCAACCTCCTTAACATCTCATCCTACACCCCACCCCTGGTTCTTTCTTTGTCCACCATCAGAAACTGTAGACCCTTTTGCAAACCTACTGTTTATATTATAGATGATAATTGAACTCACCATTTCTGTATATTGTGACAAAACTGTAAATGTCATAATAACAGCTATTTGGTTTAAGGCTGTATATTGTTTGTATTGGGATATGTTAATATTGCTCTCCCACTTAAAGGAGGAGAGGTATTGGAACCCTGCAGGGACACTGTCAGCCTAAAGGATAAAAACTGTAACACCTCGGATCTGCAGTGCTAGAAGGGAAGACACATGAACAACATGAAAAAACAAGGGAAGAAATTGCCCCAAACCAAGACATTACATTGTTAGAATCCATGGCCAGGATAGCAGAAGAAATGACAGAGAAGGAGTTCAGGATGTACATAATTAAAATATTCTATGAATTAAAGGATTATATAAGAGCAAATACAGGCAGCAAAAGATCATTTTGAGGGGCTGGGGTTGTGGCTCAGCGGTAGAGTGCTCGCCTAGCACATGCGCGGCCCGGGTTCGATCCTCAGCACCACGTAAACATAAATGCATTGCATTGTGTACAACTAAAGCAAATAAATAAATATTTTTAAAAAGATCATTTTGATAAAGAGCTACATAAGGAAATATAGGAAGAAAAAGATTACTTCAATAAGGAGATAGAGGTTCTGGGAAAAACAAACAAACAGAAATCCTTGAAATGAAGGAAATGATAAACCAAATTAAAAGTTCAATAGAAAGTATCACCAACAGATTAGATCACTTGGAAGACAGAACCTCAGACAATGAAGACAAAATATATAATTTTGAAAATAAAGTTGACTATACAGTGAGATGGTAAGAAATCATGAGCAGAACATTCAAGAATTACAGAATAACATAAAGAGACCAAATTTAAGACTTATTGGGATAGAGGAAGGCATAGAGTTACAAACAAAAAGAATGAACAATCTATTCAATGAAATAATACCAGAAAATTTCCCAACACAATTTTCCAAACATTGAATTATAAAATCAAATACAAGAGGCTTACAGGATGCCAAATATACAAAATCACAACAGATCTACTCCAAGGCACATTATAATGAAAATGCCTAGCATGCAGAATAAGTAGAGAATTTTAAAAGCCACAAGAGAAAGCAATCAGATTACATATAGGGAGAAACCAGTATATCTGCAGATTTTTCAACCCAGACCCTGAAAGCTAGAAGATCCTAAAACAACATATTCCAAGGTCTGAAGGAAAATGGATGCCAACCAAGAATCTTATATCCAGCAAAATTAAGCTTTAGATTTGATGATGAAATAAAAACCTTCCATGATAAACAAAAATTAAAAGGATTTACAACTAGAAAGCCTGCACTACAGAACATCCTTTGCAAAAAATTCCATGAGGAGGAAAAATAATAATGAAAATCAGCAAAGGGAGGTATTACATTAAAGGAAAAACCAATCAAAGGAGAAACCAATTCAAGTTAAATTACCAAAAACAAACTAAAATGACCGGGAATACATATCATGTCTCAATAATAACCCTGAATGTTAATGGCCTAAACTCACCAATCAAAAGACATAGACTGGCAGATTGGATTAAAAAAACAAAAACAAAAACCAACAATATGCTGCCTTCAAGAGATTTATCTCATTGGAAAAGACATCCACAGACTGAAGGTGAAAGTTTAGGAAAGAACATACCACTCACATGGACTGTAGAAATAAGCAGGGATTTGCATTCTCATATCAAATAAAGTAGACTTCAAGCCAAAATTAATCAAAAGGGATAAAGAAGGATATTACATACTGCTTAAGGGAACCACACATCAACAAGACATAACAATTATAAATATACATGCCCCAAACAATGGAACATCTATGTTCATCAAACAAACTCTTCTCAAGTTCAAGAATCAAATAGACCACAAAAAATAATTCTGGGTGACTTTAACACACCTCTTTCACCACTGGATAGATCTTCCAAATAAAAGCTAAACAAAGAAACTGTAGAACTCAACAATACAATCAATAACTTAGATTTAACAGACATATAGAGAATATTTCATCCATCAATGAGTGAATACACTTTCTTCTCAGTAGCACATGAATCCTTCTTTAAGATAGACCATATATTATGCCACAAAGTAACTCTTAGCAAATACAAAAAAGTACAGATAATACCCTGCATTCTAGGGGGTGGGGTTATAGCTCAGTGGTAGAGTGCTTGCCTTGCACATATGAGGCACTAGGTTCAATCCTCAGCACCACATAAAAATAAAGTTAAAAAAAATTTCTTAAAAGACCCTGCATTATATCAGATTATAATGGAATGAAATTAGAAATCAATGATAGAATAAAAAATGGAAGCTACTCCAACACCTGGAGACTAAATAATATGCTATTGAATGAACAATGGATTATAGAAGACATTAAAGGGGAGATTTAAAAATTCTTAGAGGTAAATGAGAACAATGATAGAACATATCACAATCTCTGGGACACTATGAAGGCCGAACTAAAAGGAAAGTTTATTGCATGGAATTAATTCCTTAAAAGAAGAAAAAGTCAACAAATAAATGACCTAAACAATACATCTCAAAGCCCTAGAAAAAGAAGAACAAATCAACACCAAAAGCAATAGAAGACAGGAAATAATTAAAATCAGAGCTGAAATCAATGAATTGAAACAAAAGAAACAATTGAAAAATTGACACAACACAAAGTTGGTTCTTTGAAAAAATAAATAAAATTAATAAATCCTTAGTCATGCTAACGAAGACAAGGAAAGAGAAAACTCAAATTACTAACATCCATGATGAAAAAGGAAATATCACAACAAACACTACAGAAATACTAGAAGATAATTAGAAATTATTTTGAAAATTTATACTCCAATAAAATAGAAAATATCGAAGGCATCAACAAATAATTCTTGAGTCAGATGATTTGCCGAAACTGAATCAGGATGATATATACAATTTAAACAGATCAATTTCAAGTGATGAAATAGGAGACACCATCAGAAGCCTACCAACCAAGAAAAGCCCAAGACCAGATGGATACACAGCTGAGTTCTATAAGACCTTCAAAGAAGAACTAATACCAATATTCCTCAAATATTCCATGAAGTAGAAGAAGAGGGAACACTTCCAAACTCATTCTATGAGGCCAATATCACCCTGATTCCAAAATCTGACAAAGACACATCAAAGAAAGAAAACTTCAGACCAACATCTCTAATGAACATAGATGCAAAAATTTTCAATAAATCATTACCCTAAGTACATGTATGAAGACACATATGGTGTGAAATTTGTGTAGAATCAGTGACTTGAAATATTGTGCTCTATATATGTAATATGAAATGAATTGCATTCTGCAAGCATGTCTAACAAATTAGAATAAATAAATAATTTAATAATAAAAATTCTCAATAAAATTATGGCAAATCAAATACAAAAACATATTAAAAAGTGTACCACAATCAAGTGGGGTTCACTCCAGGGATGCAAGTTTGATCCAACATATGGAAATCAATAAATGTAATTCATCACATCAATAGACTTAAAAGATAAGAACCATACGATCATCTCAATAGATGCAGAAAAAGCATTCAAAAAATACAGCACCCATTTATGTTCAAAACACTAGAAAACTAGGGATGACAGGAACATATCTCAACATTGTAAAAGCTATCTATGCTAAGCCCAAGGCAACATCATTGTAAATGGAGAAAAATTGAAAGCATTCCCTCTAAAAACTGGAACAAGACAGGGATGCCTTCTTTCATCACTTCTATTTAACATAGTTCTTGAAACTCTAGCCAGAGCAATTAAACAAAAGAAATAAATTAAAGGGATATAGATAGGAAAAGAAGAACTTAAACTATCACTATTTGCTGACAACATGATTCTATATATATAGAGAATCCAAAAAATTCCACCAGAAAACTTCTAGAACTAATAAATGAATTCAGTAAAGTAGCAGGATATAAAATCAACACCCATAAATCAAAGGTATTTCTGTACATCAGTGACAAATCCTCTGAAAGAGAAACTAGGAAAACTACCCCATTTACAATAGCCTCAAAAAATAAAATAAAATATTTGGGAATCAATGAAAGAGGTGAAAGACCTCTACAATGAAAACTACAGAATGCTAAATAAAGAAATTAAAGAAGACCTTAGAAGATGGAAAGATCTACCTTGTTCTTGGATAGGCAGAAGTAATATTGTCAAAATGACATACTACCAAAAGCACTATACAGATTTAATGCAATTCCAATCAAAATCCCAATGACATTCCTCATAGAAATAGAAAAAGCAATCATGAAATTCATCTGGAAAAATAAGAGACCCAGAATAGCCAAAGCAATCAATAGCAAGAAGAGTGAAGCAGGAAGCATCACTCTACTAGACCTTAAACTATGCTACAAAGAAATAGTAACAAAAACGGCATGGTATTGGCACCAAAATAGACTTGTAGACCAATGGTACAGAATAGAGGACACAGAGACAAACCCACATAAATACAGTTATCTCATTCTAGACAAAGGCACCAAAAACATGTATTGGAGAAAGACAGCCTCTTCAACAAAGAGTGCTGGAAAAACTGGAAATCCATATGTAGCAAAATGAAATTAAGCCACTATTTCTCACCATGCACAAAACTCAACTCAAAGTGGATCAAGGACCTAGGAGTTAGACCAGAGACCCTGTGCCTAATAGAAGAAAGAGTTGGCCCAAATCTTCATCATGTCAGATTAGGCCCTGACTTCCTTAACAAGACTCTTATAGCACAAGAAATAAAATCAAGAATCAGTAAATGGGCTGGATTCAAACTGAAAAGCTTCTTCTCAGCAAAAGAAACAATCAGTGAGGTGATGAGACAGCCTACAGCGTGGGAGCAAATTTTTATCACACACACATCAAATAGAGCACTAATCTCTAGGATATATAAAGAACTCAACAATCTTAACTCCAAAAAAAAACAAATAACCCAATCAATATATGGGCCAAGTGGGGCTGAAGCTGTAGCACACTTGCCTGGCATGTGTGAGGCACTGGGTTTGATTCTCAGCACCAAATATAAATAAATTAAAAATAAAGGTCAGCCAGGTGCGGTGGCACATGCCTGTAATCCCAGCACTTGGGAGGCTGAGGCAGGAGGATCGTGAGTTCAAAGCCAGCCTCAGCAGTGGCGAGGCACTTAGCAACTCAGTGAGACCCTGTCTCTAATAAAAATACAAAAAAGGGCTGGGGATGTGGCCCAGTGGTTGAGTGCCTCTGAGTTCAATCCCTGGTACCAAAAAAAATAAATAAATAAATAAATAAATAAATAAATAAATAAATAAAAATAAAGGTCTGTCAACTACTAAATTTTAAAAAAAAAAATAAAATAAATGGGCCAAGGAACTGAACAGACACTTCTCAGAAGAGAACATACAATCAATCAACAAATATATGAAAAAATGTTCAACATCTTTAGCAATTAGAGAAATGCAAATGAAAACTACTCTTAAGATTTCATCTCACGGGGCTGGGATTGTGGCTCAGCGGCAGAGGGCTCGCCTCGCACGTGCGTGGCCTGGGTTCGATCCTCAGCACCACGTAAACATAAATGCATTGCGTTGTGTACAACTAAAGTAAATAAATAAATATTAAAAAAAAAGATTTCATCTCACTCCAGTCAGAGTGGTAGCTATTAAGAATATAACAACAAGTGTTGGCGAGGATGTGAGGAAAAGGCACACTCATACGTTTGCTGGTGGGATTGGAAATTGGTGCAACCACTCTGGAAAGCAATATGGAGATTCCTTGGAAAACTTGGAATGGAACCACCATTTGACCCAGCTATCCCACTCCTCAGTTTACAACGAAATGACTTAAAAACAGTGACACAGCCACATCAATGTTTATAGCAGTACAATTCACAATAGCTAAATTGTGGAACAAACCTAGATGCCCTTCAGTAGATGAATGGATAAAGAAAATGTGATATATATACACAATGGAATATCACTCAGCATTAAAAGAGAATAAAATTATGGCATTTGCAGGTAAATGGATGGAGTTGGAGAATATTATGCTAAGTGAAGTAAGCCAATCTCAAAAAACCAAATGCCGAATGTTGTCTCTGATATGTGGATGCTAATCCATAATGGGGATGGGGAGGGAGCACGGGAGGAATGGAGGAACTTTAGATAGCCCTTGCCCTATGGAAACCTTTGCCCTAGAACAGGGTTTGTTAAGAGCCAGGAAATTGTGTAAGACTTAAAACTTTATAATCAGAGGTTCAACTCCTCTTTTTAACACATATATTTTTAATAAACCTAATCCTATTAATTCTCCCAATCCTAGTAGCCATAGCTTTCTTAATTTTAGTTGAACTAAAAACACTAGGCTACATACAACTTCAAAAAGGCCCAAATGTTGTAGGATCCTACAGTTTACTTCAACCATTCGCCGATGCAATAACATTATTTATTAAAGAATCACTCAAGCCCCTAACGACATCTATCATTGTATCTATTATTGCTCCATCTCTAGCCTTCACCCTATCATTTACTATGTGAATTCCCTTACCCATACTGCAACCTCTTATTAATGTAAATATGGGGATACTCTTTATTCCTGACACATCAAGCATAGCCATATACGCAATTTTATGATCAGAATGAGCTTCCAATTCCAAATATGCTCCAATT
Organism: Tamias sibiricus; assembly: GCA_025594165.1. Taxonomy (NCBI): domain Eukaryota; kingdom Metazoa; phylum Chordata; class Mammalia; order Rodentia; family Sciuridae; genus Tamias; species Tamias sibiricus. The sequence continues at coordinate 138,391,945 of CM046659.1, forward strand.
GGAGCTGTAGCACAATCTCCTATGAACTAATCATCACAATCATTTTATCATCTGTCTTACTTATAGATGGATCCTTTACCCTTCCTACCCTAATTACAACTCAACAATTTATATGACTACTACTAACAACATGACCCTTAGCAATGATATGATTTATTTCAATATTAGCAGAAACAAACCGGGCTCCCTTTGACTTGACAGAAGGGGAATTAGAGCTTGTATCAAGGTTCAACGTTGAATATGCAGCAGGCCCCTTCACCTTATTTTTTTTTATAGCTGAATATACATCACTATAATAAATGTTTTAACAACTACTGTATTTATTGGAGCACTCTTCAATCCTCTACTTCCTGAAAATTTTACATTTAGTTTTACCCTAAAAACCTTAATCCTAACTTTGACTTTCCTATGAATTCGAGCATCATACCCATAATTCCAATATGACCAACTCATACATCTATTATGAAAAAACTTTCTACCCCTAACACTAGCCCTATGTATATGACACATTTCTCTGTCCATCATTATAGCATGTGTACCTCCTCAAACCTAAAGAAATATGTCTGATGAAAGAGTTACTATGATATATAGTAAATAATAGATGTTTAAACCCTCTTGTTTCTAGAACAATTGGATTTGAACCTAATCCTAAGAATTCAAAATTCCTTGTGCTACCTCCTATACCATGTCCTACCATTAAGGTCAGCTAAATAAGGTATCGGTTCCATACCCCGAAAATGTTGTTTATATCCTTCTAGTACTACTTAATCCCTCAACTTCCTCTACCATCTACCTCACCCTATTTTCAGGAACTTTTATTACACTATTTAGTTCCCACTGACTACTCATCTGAGTAGGACTAGAAATAAGTATACTAGCTATTCTTCCTATTCTTACTGACAAAGCAAACCCCCCATCAACAGAAGCCACATGCAAGTACTTCCTAATCCAAGCTACTGCATCAATAATCTTGATAATGGGTGTAATCATTAACCTCATAAACCTGAGGCAATGAACCTTAGTTAGCTCTTATAACCAAATTTCATCCCTTATATTTATTATTGCACTATCAATAAAAATAGGAGTGGCTCCATTTCACCTCTGAGTCCCAGAAGTTACCCAAGGAGTCCCAATTACATCAGGATTAATCCTACTGATATGACAAAAAATTGCCCCAATCTCTATTATGTTCCAAATTTCACCCTCAGTCACCTTTTCCTTAATAATGACAATTGCAATTATATTCATTATATTAGGAGGCTGAAAGGGATGGGAAGGGAGGGGGTATAGGAGTAAGAAAGGTGGTGGAATGAAATGGACATCATTACCCTAAGTACATGTGTAAAGACACGAATGGTGTGACTCTACTTTGTGTATAACCAGAGACATGAAAAATTGTGCTTATATGTGTACTATGAATTGAAATGCATTCTGTCATGTATAACAAATTAGAATAAATAAATAAATTTTAAAAATTCAACTACCATAAATAGATTCAACAGAAAAATCATATTTATGATGTACAACATGATGTTTTGGCATATGTACACATTGTGAAATGATTCAGTCAATAAGTTAATATGTCCATCCTTTCACATACTTATCTTTTTTATGGTTAGAACATTTAGAATTACTCTCCTAGCTACTTTCAAGCATTCAATACATTGTTATTAATAACAGCCACCATGCTATACCATAGATGTCTGATACTCATTCCTCTTATCTAATTGTTAACTTTGTACATTTTCATCAACATCTCCCCATTCCCCCATTTCAGACCAATGACCATTCTTTTCTCTGCTTCTGTTAATTCAGCATTTTTAGATTCCATGTGTAAATGAGACCACTCAGTATTTGTCTTTGTGTGCCTGGCTTATTTCACTTAGCATAATGTCCTCCAGGTCATCCGTGTTATCACAAATAATGGGATTCCCTTTACCGTAAAGGCCAATGGTATTCTTTTGTGTGCATATACCACATTTTCTTTATCCATTCATGTGTTAATGGACACTTTGATTGGTTTCATATCTTGGCTATTGTGAATAATTTTTTTTTTTTTTTGGTACCGGGGATTGAACTCAGGAGCACTCGACCACTGAGCCACATCCCCAGCCCTTTTTGTATTTTATTAGAGACCGGGTTTCACTGAGTTGCTAAGTGCCTCTCCATTGCTGAGGCTGGCTTTGAACTTGCGATCCTCCTGCCTCAGCCTCCCAAGTGCTGGGATTACAGGCGTGCACCACGGTGCCCAGCTTGATTGGTTTCATATCTTGGCTATTGTGAATAATGTTGCAATGAATACAATAGTGCAGATAGCTCTTTGACATACTGACTTTATTTCCCATGGAAATATGATCAGAAATGGAATTTTGGGTTATTGTTTTTTCTACTTTAAAAACAATTTTGAGTTGTAGAGGGACAATGATGCTTTTATTTTATTTACTTATGTGGTGCTGAGGATTGAACCAGTGCCCCACTCTTGCGAGGCAAGTGCTCTACCACTGAGCCACAACCCCAGCCCTGGTTTTTCCATTTTTAAAAAATTTTTTGAGAGCCAGGCGTGCTGGCGCATGCCTGTAATCCCAGCACTTGGGAGGCTGAGGCAGGAGGATCGCAAGTTCAAAGCCAGCCTCAGCAATGGCGAGGCACTTAGCAACTCAGTGAGACCCTGTCTCTAATAAAATACAAAAAAGGGCTGGGGATGTGGCCCAGTGGTTGAGTGGCCCTGAGTTCAATCCCCGGTACCAAAAAAAAAAAAAAAAAAAAAAAAAATTTTTTTTTGAGGAGGGCTGGGGTTATGGCTCAGCAGTAGAGCACTTGCCTAGCACGTGCTAGGTGCTGGGTTCAATCCTCAGCAACACATAAAATAAATAAATAAATAAAATAAAGGTATTGTGTCCAACTACAACACACACACACACACACACACACACACACACACATTTTAAAAATTGTTTTGCAGAAACCATACTGTTTTCCATAGTGGTTGTTCTGATTTACATTCCCACCACCAGTGTATAAGGATTTCTTTTTCTTTACATCTTTATCAAGTTATCATTTGTCTTTTTTATAATAGCCATTTTAACAGGTGCAAGAGGATATCACTGTGTTTTTAATTTGTATTTCCCTGATGATTAGTGATGTTGAACATTTTTTCATATACCTGTTGATCAGTTGAATCTCTTCTTTTGAGAAATGCCTATTCAGTTTTGGAAGTTTTTATTGACATAGCCTCAAGTTCAAAGATTCTTTTCTCAGTCACATCCAATCCACACAAGAGCCTTTTAAAGGCATCTTTCATTTTTATTAACTGTGGTTTTAATCTCTAGTATTTCTTTTTTGGTTCATTCTTAGAACTTTCATCTCAGTATCCATCTGCGTTCTCACATTGTCATTTTTTTTCATTAGGATCCTTGGCATATTAATCATAGTTGCTTTAAATTCCTGTTCTGACCATTCTAACATCCTTACCATATCTGAGTGGTCCCCTGGAGGTTTTAACTCACAGATTTGTTGAGACCAAGCTTTTAGCAATTCATCAGTTATAGTCCAGATTTCCTACTGTGGTTCTGATTTTCGTGGAGGATTTTGCTTTTGTTATTTTCTCTTCTAAGTTGTGATTCTCTTTTTCTGCAGGAGCCCTGTTTGGGGATTGGCTTGAATTGCAGTTGACTATGAGCCGTGGAGATTTGGGCATTGTCTCCTCCCGTAGTCTCACGAGACTTGTTGCGGGGTCTCGAGTGACTTGGCCGAAATTGCTGATCGGGTCAGCGCCATTTTAGTGGTGTGTTTGGCGTGAGTTAGTCGTTGTTAGAACCAGAGAGAAAAGTTATCAGAATAAAAAGCTGTTTGTCTCCAGTTTGCTTCTGAAGTTCTTCCCGCGGCTCCGTTGCTCCAAGCGCTTCAGGCAGCAACAGGTGGCGGCCCGTACGGGGAACTTCGGAGCGGACAGGTAAGAACTGAAAGGTCTCTAAAGATGGGTTCGAATATAACTGAATCCCAAGTGATAGAGGCTATGCAAAGACTCCTTGATATACCTGACTCTGTTCTCAGTGAGGAGTATATAGACAAAAGTGAAAGTGATCAAAAAAGTGTAGATTCCACTGGGCCAACTGAGACCAGTAAAGAGAGTATTAGAAGAGACCCAAAAATGACAAAAATCCAAGCTATTAAAGCTATTCGGGAGTTATTGGCGAAAGCTGAAGGATACTTGCTCTCACTGGAACCTGGGCCTCAGGATATTGCTGTCAGTGAAATTAGCAGTGGTGAGGAATCTAGTAAAAGTGATCCTGAGAAAATGAGGAAAAAAGAAATTTAAAAAGACCGAGAAAAAGGTCCGTCAGGCAGAGGAGTCACTTGTGTCCTCTACTCCCCCGTGGGTGGAATCCATTACAGAAAATATGAAGGGTATTACTAGGCATTTGCATACCCTAGAAACAGAAATAAAAAGTCTTTCTGATCGCTTATGCGCTCTCGAGGACAACTCACAGATACATTGGGAACCGCCAGCATTTGAAAAGAAAAATGGACAGAGTGTCCATCAGTCAGTAGATTTCAAAACAATAAAAAATCTCAAAGAGGCAGTAATGACTTATGGGCCCCAAGCTCCTTTCACGTTGAGTATGCTGGAGTCCCTTAACACCTTTAGCTTAACCCCCTCAGACTGGAAAAGTCTATGTAAAGCAACATTAAGCGGGGGGCAATTCTTGGTTTGGCGATCGCAATTCCAAGAACTTTGTATAGAAACGGCTAAAAGAAACACGGCTGCAGGGTTTGAAAACTATAATATAGACATGCTCACAGGAGAAGGGCAATTCGCAGACGTACAGGCTCAAACAGATTATGACCCAGATATATATGCTCAGATAAATGCAGCTGCCTTAGAGGCATGGAAAACTGTACAAGGACCTGGGGATCTACAAGGTAGCTTGTCAAAAGTGATTCAAGGACCTAATGAGCCGTATGCCGACTTTGCTGATCGACTTTTGAGAACTGCAGGTAGTGTGTTTGCAGATGTTGACCAAGCTATGCCATTAGTTGTTCAATTAGCTTATGAAAATGCAAATAAATGGTGCCAAGCAGCCATCAGGCCATGGAGAACTAAAAAGGATCTTTCCGTATATATACAACTATGTAAAGATATAAATGACGCCTTTGTCACAGGAAATGTGATTGCAGCCTCAATGAGAGGTGCTTCCTCTCGAAATTTCACAAAGGCTAAACGTAGATATTATAATCAATCAGGATATTCCAGGCAAAATTATCATAATCAGTCAGGCAATTCTAGGCAAAACCCCAAAAGAGAAATAAGACCAAGCTCATATCGTGCCCCAGGCCGCTGCCCCAGGTGTAAAAAGGGAAATCATTGGGCCAATAAATGTCATTCAAAATTTGACATCCATGGAAATCCTTTGTTCAGGAATTCAAAAAACGGGGCACGGGGCCCAATACCCCGGGGCCCACAAATGTACGGGGCATTGCAGAAGGAGTATCCTCAAGCATCCACTCAGATGCTTCCCCGACACAATCCCTACTACCCATCCACTCCCTCGCCAGAGGAACAAGAGGAAATGCAGGATTAGACCTCTGTTCCACCGCCCGAATAGTGTTAACACCTGAAATGGGGGTTCAACTGATTCCCACAGGAGTCAGGGGACCTCTTCCCTCAGGGACTGTAGGACTTATTATCGGGCGTAGTCCTAAAAGCTTATTAGGTTTGCAAGTGACCCCAGGTGTAATAAACTCAGACTACAAAGGGGAAATAAAAATAATGCTTAGCTCACCCCAAAGTATAACTTCTGTTAATCAAGGAGATAGAATTGCTCAGTTGCTTCTCCTTCCCAATTTACATAATTCATTTAAAATGGGTATGCCTCAAGAAGGGAACAATAGAGGATTTTGTTCCACTGACTCAAGTCCCATGGCTTGCTGGGTTCGAGACTGTTCAAGGAGGCCTATGTGTAAAATAAAAATCCAAGGAATAGAAATGGAGGGATTAATAGATACTGGAGCTGACTCTTCCATTATTAATTTACGCCAATGGCCCAAGCACTGGCCTCTGCAAAAAGCTTCAACCAGTTTAAGAGGCTTGGGATATAATAACCTCCCAGATAAAAGTGCAGTAATTTTAAAATGGGAGGATGATGAAGGCCATAAAGGAACATTTCAGCCTTATGTTTTACCTAATCTACCGGTTACTTTATGGGGAAGAGATATTTTGCAACAAATGGGAGTACACCTTGCAACCAAGCCTGCAGATGTTAAATGTGAAAACCTACAGGGTAATCTTAACCATAAAAGAACTCATTATCAAAAAGTACAGAGTAATCTTAACCCTAAAAGTAATCATTGTCATAAAGGAAAAAGATATTTTTTTTCGGGGCCACTGAGAAAATAATTTTGAAAATACCATGGCTTTCTGATAAGCCAGTGTGGGTCCCTCAGTGGCCCCTATCTAAAGAGAAATTACAAGCGGCCCACCTACTAGTTCAGGAACAATTAGAAGCAGGTCATATAGAACCTTCCACCTCTCCCTGGAATTCCCCATATTTGTGATCAAGAAAAAGTCAGGAAAATGGCGATTGTTACATGATCTTAGACAAATTAATAAAACCATGCAAGTTATGGGCCCTACCCAACCTGGACTTCCTAGTCCCGTAGCTATTCCAAAAAATTTCCATCTTATAACTCTTGATATAAAGGATTGCTTCTTTTCTATTCCCCTACATCCTCTGGATGCCCCCAGGTTTGCTTTTTCACTTCCTTCTATGAACAATAATGGCCCTGATCAGAGATATCAATGGAAGGTTTTACCACAGGGAATGGCTAATAGCCCCACCATATGCCAAATATATGTGGACAAGGCTATCCAACCCATTAAAAATAAATATCCAAACCTCATGTGTCTACATTACATGGATGATATTTTATTGGCCCACCCTAATCAAAAAATCTTATTTAATATATTCAGTGATGTGGTAGAAAATTTAAAAAAATATGGATTATATATAGCAGAAGAAAAAGTTCAAACCAGATCTCCCATATTATATTTAGGATTTAAAATCATGGATACTTTTGTTAGACCCCAAAAAATTTTAATAAATAAAGAACATTTGACCACCCTCAATGATTTCCAAAAACTACTGGGAGACATTAATTGGCTTCGCCCTACACTAAATCTCACTACTGGCCAACTAAAACCTTTATTTGACATCCTTCGTGGAGATCCTGATCCATCTTCACCACGAACATTGACTCCTGATGCTAGGAAAGCTTTAAAGTTAGTAGAAAAAGCCATCGAAGGAGCTCATTGTGATAGATTTGATTTAACTCAACCGCTGATGTTGATTATTATTTCTTCACAATATACACCCACAGGAGTATTTTGGCAACAAGGGCCTTTATTATGGATACATTTGCCCGTCTCTCCTAAAAGTATAATTGAATCTTATACCTCCATGGTGGCTAAACTTATTCTTCAAGGACTTAAGACTTCTACTAAAATATTTGGCATTCACCCTGCTACTATTATTACTCCCTATTCATCATCACAGATTGAATACTTATGCTTCAATGATAATGATTGGGCTATAGCTAAATGCTCTACTTCTGCAAATTTTGATAATCATCTTCCTAAGTCCCCTATATTATCTTTTTGTATTAATCATCCTATTATATTTCCACAGGTAATAAAAAATCAACCTATTCCTAAGGCATTTAATGTATTTACAGATGGGTCCTCAAATGGTACTGCTACAGTAGTCACTAAAAAAGAAAATATGACTTACATAACTGCACACAAATCAGCTCAACTAGTGGAACTGGAAGCTGTGGTAAGAGCTCTGGAAAATTTTAGGGACCAGCCCGTAAACATTTTTTCAGATAGCCACTATATTGTACAAGCCGTCCCAAAATTAGAGTTAGCAGGACCAATAGCACCTCATACTCCAGCCTTTAAATTGTTTTTATCAAATACAAAAACTTTTGTGGGCAAGAAAAGAACCTCTATTCGTAGGCCATATTAGAGCACATACTAATTTGCCTGGTCCCCTCCATGAAGGTAATCAAAAGGCTGATGAACTTACAAAAACAGTATTTATACTTTCAGCGCTACAACAAGCTACTTTATTTCATTCCCAGTTTCATGTCAACAGCACCACCTTGCAACGTAGGTTTAAAATCACAAAGGAGCAAGCCAGAACAATTGTAAAAGATTGTAAATCTTGTATGACACATTTGCCCAATCCTCATTTCGGAGTTAACCCTAGAGGATTAATGCCCAATCATTTGTGGCAGATGGATGTTACTCATGAGCCAAGTTTTGGAAAATTGCGATTTTATTCATGTGACCATAGATACATGCTCAGGCATGATTTTTGCTTCCTTACATTCTGGAGAAAAAGTTAAAGATGTTACATCTCATTGTTTGCAAGCTTTTGCTGCATTGGGCATCCCCAAAATGCTTAAAACAGATAATGGCCCCGCATATACATCCTCATCTTTCAAACAGTTTTGCGCAAAATTCAATATATCCCATAAAACAGGCATCCCATACAATCCTCAGGGTCAGGGCATTATTGAAAGAGCAAACCGAACACTGAAAATTATGTTATTAAAACAAAAAGAAGGAAATTGGAAAAGTCCTAAGGACAGATTGGCAGTTGCCCTGTTTACCTTAAATTTTTTAACTTTAGACTCTAATGGTTATTCTGCTGGAGACAGACATTGGAATCCACACCAACAACATAAACCTTTGGTTTACTGGAAGGATGTTCTTTCAGGTACATGGAAGGGTCCAGATCCAGTATTAATTTGGGGAAGAGGATCTGTTTGTGTTTTTCCAAAAGACGAATCCTCTCCAATATGGATACCATCTAGATTAATAAAACAGGTACCACATCAAAATGATCAAGATGAAGTTATGGAAGAATCAAGATTAATAAAAAAGGTACAAAATCAAGAGGACCAAGATGAAGGTATAGAATGATTCCCTCAAAAGAGTCCTTCAAAATATTTCACAACTTAAGTGTCATTCCTCCCGGCCGGGACAAGGAGATCTCTCTTTAGTGTGCACACAATTGTATTTTTTTTTCTCTTTTTATACATGTCTTTATGTCTGTACATTTGTCTACATTTCATGTTAATGTGACGTCACAAATATATGTTTGTATGTTTGTTTGTCTGTCCAGTGTGACATCACAAAGAACAAAGCGCTTATGAAAAAGAAAATATATATATATATATATGGGTCCAAATAACTTTAATTCATTTTAGGTTAAGAGTATTCAATTTAGGTAAATAATTTTATAAATGAAGGTACTTTCAATTTTGATTTATAGGTGTCCCTGGGACTTCTTTTTAGCAAACAATATGACTAGTGCTATATAACCTGATATTTTGGTGTTTTGACTTAAGATTGTTTATTTGTTATTAACTTCATTTGTTTAATAGCTCATTAATTTCAATTATCTCAACAGGTAAAAGATTGCTCTGTATACAGAGACTCAAGGGTTCCAGCTAACAAATTATTTCTCTAAAGTGCCTTTACCTTTTCTTTAATCTATCTTTAATGCAGTAATTACCCTCAGTCTTTCTTTGTTTTGTTCTAAATATGATATTTTTCCAACTTATGTTTGTAGAAGCTCAACCAGCGATGTGTGTGAACAAAAATCAACTTTAATTTTCTAATCTAATTATTCTGTTTTGTAGTTTGACAACTCGCCTCTTGACTCAGTGCTGCAATAGCACTGCCTTTCCTTTAATAATTGATGCTTGAGTTTCTAGGTAGCGGGCCCTGAAGATTTGCCGGTGGCATTGTCTAAACATAAAAAAGACGTCTACTGCTACAGCTGCAGGGATCACGGCCGCCGCAAGCATCCCTGCTGCTCAAACATAAAACAACCTCACCAACAGTGTGGCCTCTGGTCTACATGCATGGGGCCTCCTACATCAACATGTTACAACAAATGGACATTTTGATCTTTCATTGTTTGGGACTTTACGGGACAATGCCTTGCGGGTATTTGTCTAGAGAATTCAGTGTGTTACTTGATGGAACTTAGGGCAGCTGATTTGTTTAATCAATTTGATATGCTATGCAATTTGGCTCATCACCAAAAGGCTTGTCGCCTTAAAGCCGCAACATCTCCTCACAATTGGACGGCTGTTAGTCATCATATATAGTCGATCCTAAAGGGCTCCATTGGATGGCTGGTTAGCCAATGACGGGTAAGATCCCCAGAGGGGGACAACCTAAGACAGGCACAGTTGCACGGGACAGTCTCATGTGGCCGACATATCAACCTAAGACAGGAGTCAAGGGCACAGCCTTGATTATCCGATGACGGGTAAGAATGTTGGTTGCACATAGACGTCCTAGAGCATTACCTCTTTTAAAACAAAAAGGGGGAAATGCAGGAGCCCTGTTTGGGGATTGGCTTGAATTGCAGTTGACTATGAGCCGTGGAGATTTGGGCATTGTCTCCTCCCGTAGTCTCACGAGACTTGTTGCAGGATCTCGAGTGACTTGGCCGAAATTGCTGATCGGGTCAGCGCCATTTTAGTGGTGTGTTTGGCGTGAGTTAGTCGTTGTTAGAACCAGAGAGAAAAGTTATCAGAATAAAAAGCTGTTTGTCTCCAGTTTGCTTCTGAAGTTCTTCCCGCGGCTCCGTTGCTCCAAGCGCTTCAGGCGACAACATTTTTCCACCTCTTTGTCTCCGAATTTTGGCAGCAGCAGTATTCCCTGTGACTTCTCTGACAGAACCAAGAGGAGTTGTCGATTTTTGAGTTGTTTATCTTTTTACTTGCTGTAAGGATGGACTAGAAACTTTGAAAACCTTACATGTCAGGCCAGAAACTGGAAGTCTGCACTTTTCAAGGATATTTCAAACTATTGGATTATTCAGTTCTGAAATCATCCTCCCTCTAAACTACCTCATATATGAGCTAATTGATTTATTTTTTTTAAGTCAGTTGGAGTTGACTCTTCAGTTACTCAAGATTGAAAGCATCCAGGTAGAGTTGGCCATAAAAATGAAAAAACAAAAACCTCACAATTATGGATAAGATCTAGTCAGTATTGCAAGTATTCATAGCTAACCTATTGAGAACCCATTGGACTCTTGAAGAATATTCAAATAGGCTTTAAAACATTATATTTTATCTTTTAAAACTTAATTTGAAAAGCCTACTTAGTAGTGATTATGTTTTTGATGTTGTAAGAATGTTTTCAGCTACAAGCCATTTTCTTTATTGCTGTATTTCCTTGCCCCTAGTCAGTGCTCAGTAAATTTCTGTTGAATTAATTTTTTTTTGGTTTATCCTATTTAAAACATAGTTTAATAAAATGTAAAGGTATGGTTTCTTAGTCTTGATGCTTATTCAAAGTAAATAAAGAAAACCAAATCACTTCTTTGACTTTTTGGGGCATCATTTACTATAGCAAGCTCTTATCTTTCCAGAGATAGGCTAAAATGGGTCTTTGGAGGAAAGGCTGCATTTGAATTTCAAAGTCCAGTTTACAGATTTTTTTTTTTTTTTTTTAGAGTTCCCATTACTGTAATTTTCCCTTTTAACTTGAGGTTACTGAGGGAGGGACACAGGGATTTTAAATTATGCATAAGACAATCTATTAGAATTCAAGAAAAAAAAAACAATACCCACTCCTTCCCCCATGGCCTCAAATTAGCAAATTTAAAAAATCCAGAAATAAACAATTCATGAGTTTTAAATAACTTTATGACAGCATATTGTTAAAACTGTTCTATTTTCTTATTGCTTGTTATTGATCTCTTACTATGACTAATTTATAAGTTAAATTTTATCATGGTACTTATGTATAGGGAAAAATAGTATACTATTATATTATATATGATATATGTATGTATATATATATATATATATATATATGAACTTGGAATTATCTACAGTTTCAGGAATCCATTGGGGGGTCTTGGAGCATATCTCAGATAAGGGGGTCTACAATACTATAACTTCCATTTACATTTAATTTTTATGACATCTTCTAAAATTTTTCCATTTTTGTTTGTACCACACAGTGTACATAATAATATAAGTTAAAATAATAAAATATTCCTATATGGGGAGATGTGCTTAAGATGTCTTTACTGACAAGGATGCATAATTAGGAAAGTTCAAAGACCACTCCATTTGTTCTTCTCCCTGTGGACAAAGGGGAGGAGAAGGAGAGGTTGTCTGCTGCTGCTGCCTTTTCATTGGCCCTTTTACTATTGACACAGGACAAGGGGCCATCAGAGCTGGAGACTCAGGCAGCTCCATGACACTATACAGACAAGCAGATAGTAGACACTGTCCTCCTGGAACTTTTGAGGGGAGACAGTTCTGGACTATGCTCCATCTCACACTGGCTTCTCTGTGTGTTTTCTCCCCTCCTTTTAGCCTAGGTACAATTACAGGTGAAAGTTTGAACTGTCAGTTTCCCTTCATTCTGGAGGAATCTTCTCCCCTATCTGCCTCATGGAATTGCCCCATGTCCATTTTTCCTTCTCTGAGTTCCCTGCCTAGATAGATGATTCTCATCTTAGCCTAAAGATAATTTTTATGAAGGCACGATCTCCAAAACTCCAAATGATGCTAAACATTTTAAATTCACAACAGCTCTATGAGATTAGGCACTATTATCAACCCCATTTTACAAATAAGAACATGGCTGGGGTTAAAAACCCACTTTGCCTGATCTCCTTAAACTTTGATACTGCTACTGTTTCTACCTCCAGGGGAAAAAAATAATGAAATATTTTAAGGAATCTCTATATCTACCTGGAGGCCAGAATCTGGACCTGCCTACTTCTAGGTAGTTCAGGCAAACCGACAGTTCCTTCTGTTGATATTGATGGGCACAGGGCGGATGCAAGTACAGCAAGAAACATTCCTTGAAAAGGTTAGGACCAGAAGCAATGTTCTCAAGAAAGGGAAGAGCTAATCTTTAAAGTTATTCTGGGAATGTGAGGTAGGAGAATATAATTTTTTTCCTTGTGTATCTACTAACATATTTTCCTAGTATATTTCTTGGAACTGTTGAGAGTTTTGAGTTTGTATGTTCTCTTTGATCAGAAAACCATGTTCAGCTATAAGTGACAGAAACAAGATGCTTCTGTGCCTCAAGGTGACCTATCAAGGTGTTACACCTCTACCATATGCTTGTGAGCATGGATCAGGGGACCCTGCAGGGTTTAGAACAAGATCATCTGTTAGTTTTTTGCTGTTCATCAGTTGGCAAATGTTTCATTTTAAATCTCTCATTATATACAAAAAGCTACCTCTCAATTTTAATTCAAATCTTATGTATTCGAATGTCAAAAATATTCTTCATTTTTTTGAATAAAAATAATTAATTTTCTTCAGGGAAGAAGAATGCCATATTTTTACTGAGCAAGGAGCTAAGAAATGCCTCCTGAGCCCTTGGAGATGAGGCATATGGGGTTGCCCTCCACCAGACACACAAGGAAAATCCACAGGTCATGGATATGATAAGATGATCTCTGCAGAGAATAAACCAAAAGATTGTTTTCAGATGTATGACTAAGTAGTCATCCTTAAACTTCTGTCACGGTGATGACATTGTGAAAAACAGGAAGGTATACATAATTTACTAATTAAAAGCTTAATAATCTGGAACATGATTATGGTAATATTAAGAATGATCCACTGAGAACAGAGAAAGTAGAGCCCAGGGAGCTGGAGATTGGTACAGCCTTTCTGATCACCATCCCAGAGCGTGCCATCCTAGCTGTGTGCAGTAAGTCCCTGGGGTTTGTGTATTCCTATTTTTGAGCATGAAATTTGCTCTCTTGGTTGTCAGTTTATATTCATCAAACATATCATTACCAACATTTGATGAATGTGTTTTTCTTTTTTTAAAATTTATTTTTATTTTTTATTCAGTGTTGTTGTATATGTAATAGTAGCATGCTTTACAACTCATAATACACATAAAGAGCACCTTTTTACATAACACTGTTAGGATACAAAGTATGGGTAGGTGCAGTGGTGCATGCCCATAATCGCAGCAACTTGAGGGACTGAGGCAGGAGGATCACAAGTTTGAGCCCAACCTCATGCAAATTAGCAAGGTCCTAAGCAAATTAGCGAGACCCTATCTTAAAAAACGAAAAGAGCTGGCGATGTGGCTCAATGGTAAAGTGCCTCTGGGTTCAACCCCAAGCAACCCCTCCAAATTAATTGATTAACTAATTAATTAATACTATGAAATTCTCACTTATATATCAGAATTTGGTTAAATTAAATCTACCCCTGTAAGACAAGATCAATAGGGTCATACCCAAATTGGTCTTTGCTGGCAGACTTGGAGACAAACCAAAGTAAATGACACTTCCAAGCTTCATGGCAGAGAGCTGGCCTTCTCAGTTTGTACCCATTGTTGCAAGACAAGCTAGATATAGGCTGCAGTAAAGATAATTAGAAAATTCACATTTCATTTGTTTGTGAATTTTGAATGTACTTTATACAATATTGCCTCATTTGAGGGCAATACTGTACATGTATGTATGTTACAAAGAAACACACAATGTAGCAATTAAATAGACTTTAGAAGTCACAGTAAGCAGAAGTGTAGGATATGATAGTAAAGTAATACATGTCATTAGTACCCGTGCAATTTCCGAAGGTTTCCCATACATTTGTCTCTGATCTTCTTAGTATCCCAACAACACAGGAGCACTATCAGTTACATATTTTACAGATTCCAAAAGATACAAGCTATTCTGTAGTCTAAGACAAGCCAGTTGGCCTGGTGCTGAGACCACTAAAGAAGGCACATGGAGCTTATAGAAATTGTTCTCCACAGTATCCCCACAATAAATAAGGAAAATGTTTCAAATAGTTCTTTGTTATAATGTCTGTCTGTGAAGACTAATGGCATAGTGCCAGAATGTGGTCCAAAAAAAAGCAATTATACAAGGCACCATATCCTCAATCCACGTGATATGAAAGGAAAAATGTCCCACTCCAGGAAAGGAGCCATCAGAGTGGGAAGCCAGGCTCTGCCTCTCAAGGGTACACAGGCCAGAGGCACAGAAACCAGATACAGAGTGCAGGAGCTGCATAATGTAGAGAAGAAGATACACAAATGCTGTGTGTGTACAGAGGGGCACAATGAGGAACATCAATGACAGAGAGATGTTAGAGCAACTGCTGAGCAGACTTTGGGGACTAGACTATTCAAGAAATGTTATAAAGAGTTAAGGTGTTCACTGCTTAAGCAACCCCTGGCCATATCTTCCAGAAAACCTGCAGCAAAGCATAGTGGTTTGGAGCAGCAGCCTCAAAATTATATGCATGCATATCCATAAAATTCTTAGGAAAAATTGTGTAGCTCCTTGCTTGTTATAAGTTGATATACTAAAAGGTGTTTTATCATGAGTTCAAATAATTGCAAAGTACAGAATTTCAGGAGTACTGTAAATATCTGAAAAGCATAGATTTCTCAAAAATTTTAAGACTTCAATTTTCTTCATCCGGCTGCAACTAGGTTATGTCAGTGTCCTCAGTTGCAAGAGATGAGTGTTTTTTATTGGGCATGTCACCGCTTCTTCTATAAACAAGGAAGAAAGAGGTAATGGATATCAAGTAAGAGACAAGTAGTCTCTGCCATGATGCTCTTCCCAGGTGGTACGTTTCATTTCAAGTCTTATCAGTTAACAGGCATGAAATTTAATTAATTTTAATTTGAGGGCATCACTGAATTGGTCTTATGATTTTTATCTTTTACCATGATAGACATTTTTTTAAACTCTATTTCTTTTTTTTTAAACCTTTATTTTATATATGGTGCTGAGGATCAATCCAAGGCCCCCCATGTGCCAGGTGAGCACTCTACAACTGAGCCACAACCACAGCCCATGATAGACATTTTTTAGTGATGTAATTTTTTTTTAAGATGGACACAATATCTTTATTTATTTATTTATTTATTTTTATGTTATACTGAGGATCGAACCCAGTGCCTATAACTCCAGCCCCTAATGATCTAAATTTTATAACTTAAATTATCTTTACATTTCTGGAATAAACTCTACTCAATCATCTTATACCACTTTTATTTTGAACAAACAATTTCTCAAAACATGCATAAATCACAAGTGTGCACTTTGAGGAATTTAAGAAAGTGAACCTGTCTTGTAACCACATCCAGATTAAAAAAATATAACTTTATAAACACTCCCAAGGATCCCTTTTCCAATCCTTTATCCTTCTCTCTTCTTCAGAGGTAATCAATGCCTAACTCCCAATATCATTGAGAAGTTTGGCCTACTTTTGAACTTCACATAAATGGACTTTTACAGAATGCATTATATTGTATGTGGCTTCTTTTGGTCAAAATTACATTTATATAGTTCATTATATGAATCTATAGCTTGTTTATTTTCCTTATTGTATAGTATTTCATTATATAAATATATCAAAATTTGTTTATGTCATTGCTGATGTATCTTTAGGTTAGATAATGTGCATTAAAAATACTATGAACATTCTTATATGATGATCTATGTCTATTTTTACATCATTTAACATGTTAACTTAATTACTGTTTTGTTTTTTGGCTATTTGTGGCCCCTTGCACTTGCATAGAATTAGCTTTCAACTTATATGTGTGTGCACACACATGAACTCACAACTGCTTGGATTTTGACTAGGATTGTATCCAATCTTTCAAATATATTACATATTTTTCTATGCCACAATATTGCACATATTAGGTTACATTTATTCTTGGGTAAAGAATGCCTTTTGATGCTCTCTCTGTCTCTCTCTCTCTCTATATACACACACACACACACACACACACACACACACACATATAGTCACAGTAGTCACAGTCTTATATCCTTTTTGTCTCTAATGTTGATTTTTCTTATTATACCTGCAAAAGGTTATTTTTGCTTTTCTTCAAATAGCTAGCATTAATGAGCTCTTTTCAATTTGTGTGGGCCATCAATTTCCTTCCAGATACATAATAATTATATAAATGTATTTTATTGTTAAATTAGTATATAAATATAGTTTCAAAAATAGTATGAGAGTCTCTGTTTTGTAATGATAAATTTAATCCATTTAGATTTGGGGGATTGTAGATATATTTTGATTTTTTTCCTGATTTATTAATTTGTGTTTTGTATTTTTTATACTCCCCCCCACCTGTCTCTCTTTGACAACTCTCTTTTCCTTCTGTAATAGAAATCTTTTATGCTTTTTGGTTACCTAGCGTCTTCTGAACAATTTTCCTGATTTCCTCAGTTTGGAGAACTTCAAATCTTTTGAGCTCTTGTCTCCCCAAAGTCAGAAACCAGAAATTCACATATTGGACCCCCCGCCGCACCCCTGCCACACACTTTGTATCGAGGGCACAGGAATGTGACTAGACAGACCTAACTCCATAAAATTTGATTCAGGAAAGACAGACAAAGAAGTAGGCATCATGCAGAAGCCATTCTGACTGCAAAAGTGGTGGATGTTCAGATAGAGCACTAATTTCTAGAATGTATATAGAACTAAAAAAACTTAACACCAAAAAAGCAAATAACCCAATCAATAAATGGGCTAAGGAATTGAAAAGACACTTCTCAGAAGAAGATACACGATTAATCAACAAATACATGAAAAAATGCTCAACATCACTGGCAATTAGAGAAATGCAAATCAAAACTACTCTAAGATTTCATTTCACTCCAGTCAGAATGGCAGCTATCAAGAACACAAACAACAATAAATGTTGGAGAGGATGTGGGGAAAAAGGCACACTCATACATTGCCGGTGGGACTGCAAAATGGTGCAACCGCTATGGAAAGCAGTATGGAGATTTCTTGGGAAAATGGGAATGGAACCACCCTATGATCCAGCCATCCCACTCCTGGGTCTATTCCCAAAAGACTTAAAAACAGCATATTACAGTGACACAGCCACTTCAATGTTTATAGCAGCACAATTCACAATAGCTAGGTTATGGAACCAACCTAGATGCCCCTCAGTAGATGAGTGGATAAAGAAAATATGGTATATATACAAAATGGAATTTTACTCAGCAATAAGAGAGAATAAAATAATGGCATTTGCAGGTAAATGGATGAAGTTGGAGAATATAATGCTAAGTGAAATTAGTCAATCTCAAAAATCCAAGTACCGAATGTTTTCTCTGATATAAGGAGGCTGGTTCACAGTGTTGTTGGAAGGGGGTACATAGGATCAGAGGAACACTAGAATGGTCAACGGAAAGGGAGGGGAGGGAGGGAGTAAGGGGGGGTGGAAAAAAATTGGTGGTTGAATGAGATGGATATCATTCTCCTAAATGCATGATTGAAGATCTGAATGGTACTTATATACTTTGTATACAAGCAGTTGTATGTAAAAAGATACTATACTTGTGCATGATGAATAAGTAAATAAAAAAAAAAAGTGGTGGATGTTAGCTTTCCAGGGCTACAATGGCAGCAGCATGAACTATGGAGAGCTGGTGTGTGTCTGACTAGCTGAGAGGGCAACAGGAAGAGTAGGGACTCTCCCTCATAGGTTCTGTAGTGTACACTGGGCACTTTTTATGACATCTAGCCTGAGCCAGAGCACTGGCCCTCTTGCAGATGCTGTGATTTGCCCAATGTCATTTGTTAGATTCATTTTCTGTTTTGATAAGCCAGAAGAGGTTGTTGAGAATCTCTTCCAGCAAAACTTTGTTCTCAGCATGCTGTTCAAAGGTAGCCCTCCATATTTAATCATATTTAAATGAACTGATATGTTTTACTGACTTATGATCATCGTTGTTTCTGGCATTCTATGACTTCTTCTGGATTCATTTCCTTCTTGCATTATCCTTTAGTAGTTTTTTCTCCTAAGGTCTGGGTAGAAATTTTTCTAAGTGACTGAAAGAAAGTTTCTTTGTTTTATTCTTACTCTTTTTTGGGAGGGGTATCAGGGATTGAACTCAGGGGTACTAGTGGTTACTGAGCCACATCCCCAGCCTTATTTTGTATTTTATTTAGAGACAGGGTCTCACTGAGTTGCTTAACACCTCGCTTTTGCTGAGGCTGGCTTTGAACTCATGATCCTCCTGCTTCAGCCTCCCAATCCGCTGGGATTATAGGCATGTGCCACTATACCTGGCTTCATTCTTCATTCTTTTTTTTTTTTTTTTTTTTTTTTTTTTTTGGTATTGGGGATTGAACTCAGGGGCACTTAACCACTGAGCCACATCCCCAGCCCTTTTTTTGTATTTTATTAGAGACAAGGTCTCACTGAGTTGCTAAGTGCCTCACTTTTGCTGAGACTGGCTTTGAACTCACGATCCTCCTGCCTCGGCCTCTCAAGTGCTGGGATTACAGGCATGTGCCACCACACCTGGCTTCATTCTTACTCTTGAAAGATCATTCCTGGCTACAGAATTCTGGGCTCAAAGTTACACTGGCATTTTCCCTCAGTACTTTGAAGCTTTTCATTCATCACTTTGTATATTAAAGGTTGCTGATGACAAATAGGATGTGGTCTGATTTTTATTTTTTTACAAGTAATTCATAATCTTTTTTCTCTGGTAGCTTTTTTCTTTATCTTTGATATTCTGAAGTTTAATTGTGCACGTGTATATGCATTGTACATATATACATATGTACAGGTGCATGCTTACATGATTCCTTTCAAGTTCAGAACCATGTATGTCACCCTGTGTCTGGACTTGCTAATTTCAATAATTACTTTTTTATTTCCAGCCTCCAGGTTACAGGGAGTCACACCCTCTATTTGCCACCCTTTTTTTTTCACAGGCATTGTCTTTTTGTAAAAGAGAAAAAAATCACCATTTTAAGTCCAAAGATCGTTCCTTCTTGGAATTCCAGTGTTATCTACCTGTTTATAACTTTGCTTTGACTTTATTTTATTTACCACATCAAACCATATTGTGTAGAAGGAAGCAATTTTAACATGTGGTCTAGGGGCTATCTTGACAGTAGGTTTATGTCTGTCTACTCCATAAAATAGTAAGACCCCCAGGACAGAAGCTAAATCTAGCTCCAGACAAGAGTGGGGATGACATGGCAGAGCAGCAGGGTCTTCTGTCTCATGCTGGCACTCTTCAAGGGGCTTCTCTCAGGTGCCCTCAGCCCTTTATGTTGATGTCTGCTGTGGTGTCACTGCCCATTTCTGGTACCTGGACTTCTGCTGCAAACTCCATGCTTCAGCATTAACTTGTTCTAAGCCCAGAGTACCTGGCTGGGAAAGTCTTACCTACACCCACCAGGCTTCCAGGCTTAGGGCAGTCCGTGAGGTCTCTGCCTTAGGCCTATACTATGGTTTGGATGGGATTGGTCCTCCAAGGGTGGTTGGGTCCCTAGTGTGATAGCATTGGAAGGAAATGGGATCTTTAAAAGGTGGGGCCTGCAGGAAACAGGAACTGAAACTCAGGGCCTATTCATGGTGGGAATCCCATCCTGCCCACACATGAAGGATGGGGTTTTTAGAGTTCTGCATTATCATGCTACCCTCTCTTCTCTGGATGCAGATGAAGTTCAAAAACGAGCAAAACTAAACTATTGTGTTTGAAGTCAAGATAATGTCTCCTTTTGTGGGTATGGTAGTGATTTGGAGAGGACAGGAGAAGGATTCCTAACGTCTTGGTAATGTTGTGTTCTCATACTGTGCGCTGGTTATATGGAGATGTTCAGTTTGTGCACATTTACTGAGCTATACATCTAGGAGTGGTGTACCTTTCTGTACATTTGTTATGTTCCAATACAAATACTATGTTAAGAAAAAAAACAGGTGGGATCTAGTGGGAAGTGATTGAGTCATGACCACCTTTGTGATGGGATTAATGCTAGTCTTTCAGAGTGGGTTAGGTCTCAGGAGTGGATTTCCCCCATAAGAACAGGCAGTTATAAAAGAATGGTCCTGGACCCTGTCTGATCTCTTGCTTACTCTCTCATAATGTAACACCCCACTATACACATTCCTACCGTATGACGCTGTCTGACATCAGAAGCAGATTCTGGTGCTGTGCTCTTGTACTTGAAGAACTGTGAGCTAAAAAACAAAAAACAAAACAAACAAACAAAAAAAAGAAACCAGAAAAAAAAACCCTCTTTTCTTTATAAAGTACCCACTCTGAGATGTATTGTTATAGCAACAGAAAATGTGCTAAGACAGCTCATCTAACCACATAGCTCTTCAACTGTGTCTCCTCTAACCCTCCCTATGTAACTTGGAGAACTCTCTCAGACTTTGGTCAAATTAGTAGTTATCAAAGGCTAGTGGTTCTCCAACTTTGTTGTGCATCAGAATTATCTGGTAGGCTAATTAAAATATGGATTTCTGGGCACTGCACTGATTCCATAGATCTGAGACAAGGTTTGAGATTTTACATTTCTCATCAGCTACCAGGTGATGCCAATGCTTCTAGTTGGGGGACCACATTTGAGAATCTCTGGCCTAGACAGACAAAAAGGAAGCTGATTCTTTCTTTTATGCTTT
Organism: Tamias sibiricus; assembly: GCA_025594165.1. Taxonomy (NCBI): domain Eukaryota; kingdom Metazoa; phylum Chordata; class Mammalia; order Rodentia; family Sciuridae; genus Tamias; species Tamias sibiricus. The sequence continues at coordinate 138,413,453 of CM046659.1, forward strand.
ACCTTGATTTTTGAAGTATCAAAGCCAGGACTTTGACCCATTTATTCTCTGATTTTACCAGCTAATGGGTAGTACTCACAGCTAGCAGTCTGAACTGGAGCATTGGGAAGTGAAGGGTCATGGGAGGAAAAAAAAAAAAAAAAAGAAAACCTACATGGATTATCATAAGACTGTAAGGCCAATTTTAGTCCAGTGTTATTTTAGGGTGATGGTCTTTTTTTCTACAAGAAGTTACACGTACATATAAATTTTAAATCACTATTTTTTTTTTTTTTTCTGCAGTTGCTTCCACCATCATGTGGGAAAACAGATTCTGGGAATCAGCTGGGATCTAGTGCCGCCACCCAATGAACATTATTATTAAACACCCTGGACCAGAGGGACCCTCAGAAGTGGGAAACTGAAGAATTTCAGATGTCTCAAGTGACTTCACAAATGTAGAGGGAAGAAACCAGTTCCAGGGATACCTGCCCACCTGTATCATTAGTGCAAGTTATTTAAGCAGCTTTGTCCATGGCTGAACATCCCTCCAGGTGATTCCTACCACCTTCTCATGCAAATGATCCCTCAATACATTGTAGAAGATCAGAGAGATAATTAACATTTTATAGATCGTGTGGCATATCACCTTGTGTATGTGATTTACTAGTTGGTATTTTAAATATGTTAAATCTTAGACATGTGTTAAAAATGTAAAACTCCACTAAGGTGTAGGAGGAAGGCCTAGCATATAGTAAATGCAAGAAGTTCATGGTTCTCATAGCAACCACAGAAAACATATTTGAGCATCCCCCACAAACCTGGACTTCCTTCAGCCTTGCCTGTCTTGGTGAAGGGCACCATCTTTCTTCAAGATGCACAGCCAGAGACAAATGCTGGCAAGGCCTCTTGCTCACCAGTCTTCCATTAAGAGGGCAGGCATGCGCACACGCGTGAGTACACACACCACACACACAGCTCACAAAGGCCTCTTTCTTTAGTTTCTCAAATAGCTTTCAGTCCATCTGTTATATTCTATCTCCCCACCCCCCATCCAGGCTACGCCACCCGCTTTGGTCCTCACAATCTGCTCTACATGGCAGAGTGTTACGTATTTATGTATTTGTTAGTTTTTTACAGCACACCTGTGTTATCAGCGGCTCTTATACATGACAAAGCTTCTCCACTGCAAGCATAATAAGGGCAGGCTGACTTCAGGCCTCCCTGAGATGCCAGCCATTTGCATTGGCCAGATTGGCAAAGATGAAAATGGCTTGATGACACTGTTGACAATTGCGGAAGCAGCAGACACTCTTATCTGTTGCTGATGGCCTTCTACCAACTATACCATTGCCATTGTAATTGGAAATATTTATCAAAATTATAAATTTACCAAAAGTATACACACACACACACACACACACACACACACACACACATACACACACATATACTTTTTGACCCACTTATACAAATTTACCTTGTAGTGCAAAATGTTACAGGGTGTGAAACCATTGTTTGTAATAGCAAATGGATGGAAATAACTAAATCTTTATCAATTGGGGGACGGGCTAAAATGTATAAGGATATGTTCATATAATGGAATTCTACATAGCTGTGCAAATATAGATATTCTCTATGTATGGACACAGAATGTTATTTAAGATATGTGAAGAAAAAAAAAAAACAAGTTGCAGAATGGTGTTGTGAACTTCATATCTGCTTGTATGTGCATAAAATCTTTCTAGAAGGGCACACCAGAAACTGATTATATTAAGCCATGATAAGGGTACTGGTGTCTGTGGGGAAGGAGACTTTTCCCTGTGTTCCCTATTGTTACTTTAGAATTTCAAACCATGTTCTCATGTTACCAATTCAAAAAATAAATATGTAAAACTATTTAAAATGTATGTTGTCAGCACCTAAAATCTACCTGGTATTTAGCAGTTTCTCAGTATTTGTTGAATGAATGAAATATGCTACCTTACCATGGAATATGGTTTGGAAGTGTCCCCCAAAAGCCCATGTATTGAAGGACTGGTCCCCAGCCTGTGGCACTCTTGGGAGGTGATGAAACCTTTAGGAGGTGGGGCCTAGTGAGAGGAAGTAGGTCCCTGGGAGCCATAGTCTTGAAGGGGATATTAGGACCCTGGTCCCTTGCTGTCTCTCTGTTTCCTGGCTGCCTGGAGATGAGCGGCTTTGCTGCATTACCTGTTCCCTACCAAGATGCGCTGCCTCTCCAAAGGCCCAAAGGCAATGGAGCCAACCGACTGAAACCTTTGCAATTGTGAGCCAAAATAAACCTTTCCTCCCTTTAAGTTGATTTTCCTTGGGTATTTGTCACAGTGATAGAAAGCTGACTAAGACAGTTATCTAAGGATAACTATCTTTGCATAACAAATTACTCCAACACTTTTTTTTTTTTTTTTTTTGGTACCAGGGATTGAACTCAGGGACACTCAACCACTGGGCCACATCCCCAGCCCTTTTTTGTATTTTATTAGAGACAGGGTCTCACTGAGTTGCTAAGTGCCTCGCCATTGCTGAGGCTGGCTTTGAACTCACGATCCTCCTGCCTCAGCCTCCCAAAGTGCTGGGATTACAGGCATGCGCCACCACGCCCGGCTTTACTCCAACACTTGACAGCTTAAAACAATCATGTATTTATCCCTTGGTCTCTGCGGGTCAGAGATCTGAACATGGCTTAGTTGGGTGCCCTGGCTCAGAGTGCCTCGGGAGGCTGTAGTTCAGATTATAGATGGGGCTGGTTGTAGTCACCTGAAAGCTTGACTGGGGCTGGAAAATCTGCTGGTGAGCTCACACATGTGGATGGTGGCAGGCCTGACATGATCCACTTCCACCTCACTCCCATGGTTGCTATCAGGCCTGAGTTCCTTACTACACAGGCCATCACATAGGCTGCCTGAGTTTCCTCTCTGTGCGACAGCTGTTGAACTGAGGGAGAGAAGGAAAGAATGAGAAAGGGCACCCAAAATGGAAGCCACAATCTGTTTATGTAACCCACACTCAGATATTCCACCATCCCTTCACTTCTGCCATTTCTGCCATATTCCGTTTATTAGAAGTAAGTCCAACCCACATTGGAAGGGAGGAGATTGCAAAAAGGCATGAATCTTGGGACGCGGGTGGGGGGCAGTGGGGGGGATAAAGTCTGATAAAGTCTAGGATAAAGTCTGATAAAGTCTAGTAGGCCTGACTGCCACCTGCACAGCCCTCCTGCTTCTGCAGCCTCCTTTACACAAGCCTTTCTTAAATCCCTCAAAGTGTTACATTCCTGACAGCTCTAACGCCTTTACATATGCTATTCCCACTACTTGCAACACCAATCCAAACATAAGGGGGAGGGCACTCCTTCTCCCATTATAAACTTTCATAGCACTAAGAGTCATTCTTCCTTCCTCTTTTGTAATTTTTCTTTGTTTGAGAGATTGTTGAATTAATGTCTATCTCTTCCAGAAAACTCTGAGGCAGTGAGCATGTCTGGTTTTATTGCAATGATGTCCCCAATACCTAGCATGGATCACAGGGTGTGATAGTTTACTTTAGGTATCAACTAGACTGGATTAAGGAATACCTAGAGAAGCGTTAAAGCATTATTTCTGGGTGTGTCTGTGAGGGTGTTTCCCAGAGATTAGTGTGTGAGCCAGCAGACTAAGTGAGGTGAGATTTGCCCTTAATGTGGGGGGCAACATCTAATTGACCAGGGGACCAGAAAGAACAAAAACAGAGGAAAGGTGAATTGGTTTCTTTCTCCTGCCCTTGGACATCAGAACTATAGGCTCTCCTTCCTGAACTTATCAAACAGAACTGATAACATCAGCTTTCCAGGTTATGAAGCTTTTGAAGTTGGACAACCCTGCCTCCCAGGGTTTCCACTTGACCCATTGTAGGACTTCTCAGTCCTCCTAATCACATGAGCAAATTCCCCTATGAAATCTCTTCTCCTCTTCCATGCCTTCCCTTTCTCTCCTTCTTCTATCCACCCTTCTCACCCTGCCCTCGCCCTTCTCTCTGGATAACCCTGTCCCATACACAAGAACTCCTCAACAAATATAAGGGGACTGAATTAATTCTCTTCCTTGAATCAGAGTCTCACAAGCAAACAGATGGTAACTTCAGATGGGGCAAATGAGGAGAGCTTAGTCAAAGGATTGTTTACAAAGGTGAGGAGGGTTAAGCAAAGTCAACAGTATAGCACTCTAGGACTAGCAATGCTGGGGAGCTGTTAGCACCCCCAGACCTAAAGGAGCAAGTTGTGGGTGCAATTACTGGGACCTAGTGAGATCAGCAGCTATGGGAAAAGGCTGTGCAGTAGGAGCTGTGGTCTTTGGAAGGAGCACAGACCAATTCACTGTGCTTCCAAGGGAAGACAGCCAGGGAGCAGGGGAGGAAATCCACCAATATCATTCTCTTCACTTCCTCCAATCTTCCAGTATTAAACTAGAAGCCAGAAGGTTAGGAAACTCATAGATACAGTCCACATAGTTTGGCTTCCTAGATGCAGAGCAGGCAGGGAAAGAGGGTGGTGTGTACTCATGCAGGATCAAGCAAAGAGAAATCCTGTGCCACCCACTGCTTTACTCTCCTGCTATTCCTCTGGGCATGAGCATGGCAATGACCATGGTGGTACTCTCACTTAGAACCTACAATGTGCACCTGTTTTGATCATAGGAAGAAGCAGGATGAAGGAAACAATTAGTTAACATAAAGCATTCCAGGTGTCAGGGATCATGTTGTTCTGCAGCAATCTGGACACACATCTGGAATTCTCCTGAACCACATCTGCTGCAGCAGCTGTAGTTGGAGCCACATCAAGCTTATGACAATCTGTTGTCATTTCCCAAGATTCATATGACATATACACAGGGCAAAGAAGCAAATCAAATGGGGCACTGACAGGCATCCTACCCTGCATTGTTCCAGCCTCTTATGGTGACAGTGATGTCTACAGCTTCCCCAGGCTTCCTATCCCAGGAGGGAGGGACTTCCTTAGCCCTTTCTACTGCAATAGCCTCATCCTGTGTGTCAGGGGAACCATTTGGAGACTCAGTGAGGGGTTATGCGTGCCTATTCCAATGATACATTTTGGAAATGGGGAGTAACCATAGGGCAGGTATGCAGAGTCAGATTTGGGCCAAAACTCCATGTATCACCTGACTACCATGAGTCTCCAATTTGGCAGAACACAGTGACATTTTATTCTTCTAAGCATTTTCTAAAAATGTCCTAAGATTTAATGTCATTTCAAAGTGCATGTCTGGAAATCCCCAAAAGATCTTGGCATTTCCTTTTTTCCATTGTACACATGGACCTAGTAAATGACCAATGGCCTTATAGGAAAGAATTGAAGGAGAAAGATTTATAGCATATAACTGTGACAGTGTTACAGGGCTCTTTGGGGGGGATACTCAGCCTCCTTTCAATCAAGCGATGCTGGGCATTATGGTTTGTCTCTGAAATATCCCTCAAATGCCATGTGCTAAAGCTTGGGTGCCAGTATGTGGTACTATTGGAAGGTGGTAGAAACTTTTGGAGGTGGGGCCTAGTAAAAGGAGGTAGGTCATTGGGGGCATGCCCTTCAAGGGTATGTTGGAACCCTCACACTTTCCTCTTTCTCTTTGTTTCCATGACACCATGAGGTGAGTGGCTTTGTTCTGCCATGTGTTCTCTAAGTGATGTTCTACCAAAGCCCAAAGTGAAGGGACTAACCAACCATGGACTGAAACCTCTGAAAACTGTGAGCCAAAATAAATCTTTTCTCCTCTAGCTCAGATATTTTGTCACAGTGATGGAAAGTTGATTAACACACTAGGCTTGTCAACTGGCTTCAGTCTGGTCAATGGGTCCTTGATAAACCCAAATCTCTCATTTTCTCTATTTCCCCTCCTACCTCCAATCACCAGAAGGATTACACAATCCAAGGCTTCCCCTTCCACCTAGCTTCTAGTGTATTCATCACTACTGAGGGCCTCAGCCACTGCAGTGCTGCAGGAGGGGAAGCATGCAGAGGCCTCAGCACTCCCTCACCACTGGGGACCAGGACCTTCTTACACTCTGACAAGTTGTCACCCATCTCCAGAGTCTCAGTTTCAGTGTCAGTCTCCTGGGGTCACTTCTGTGCTATGGTTCTTGGTCTGTCTGGTATTCTGGAGACAGAAGCTGAGAGGAAACTCCCTGTCCAAGTGCTTCCCTAGGGAAGTGCTCCCAGGAGAGAGCAGGGCAGGGACAGGGATAGCAGCAAGCCACGGCAATGGAAGAAGCTGAGCAAAGGGTGATTCTAGGTGACTTTCCAGCCTTAGCTTATCCCATGGGGAGCTCTGGGAGGGATCTCAGGCTTGGTCCCTTCTCAAGGTAGGTAAAAGAGCTCTCAATTCTCATACCTGTTTGAGACTGGGTGGATGGGTAGGGGAAGGAGGTGTGTGTTAGTCAGTTTTTCATCACTGTGACCAAAATTCCTGGCCAGAACAACTTAGAGGAGGAAAAGTTTATTTTCAACTCATGGTTTCAGAGATCCAGTCCATGGTTAGCTAATTCCATTGCCCTGGGATCAAGGTGAGGTAGAGCATCGTGGCAGAAGGGCTTGGTGGAGGAAGTCTGCTCAGCTCATGGAGTCCAGAAGAAAGAGGGGGGGGGGGAGAGGGGGAGAGGGGGAGAGGGGGAGAAAAGCCAGGAACAAAATATATAATCCCCAAGGCACACCCCCAGCTACCTACTTCTTCCAGCCATGCTTCACCTGCCTATAGTTACCAACCAATAATCCATCTAAATTATTAATCAGTCAAATGAGTTAATCCACTGATTGTGACCCAAATAATCTAGTCATTTCACCTCTTGCATTAACACAAGAGCTTTGGGGGATGCCTCATAGCCAAATCATAACAGGGTGTATATATCTATATAATTCCACCTCTCTGCCTATGAAAACAAAGCCACTCCAGTAGTACCAGGGGGAGTTCTCCGTTAAGTACAGAGGTATAGCCCTTGAAGAAAACCCAGGGAAGCTGGTGGATGGGTACACAGGGGACCTGTGTTACTGCTAGTGCCTGCTGCATTATGTAGTTGATGCATCCTAATTTCAGGGGTGTATTGGTTTCGTGGGGCTTCTGTAACAATGTACAGTTGTTTCTCAGTATCCATTGGGGGTTTGATCCATGGTCCCCATGGATATAAAGATTCTGGGATGCTCAATTCCCTTCTATAAAATGGCATAGTATTACACAGAACCTATATACACCCTTCCACATATTTTAAATAATCTCTAGGTGACTTACGTACTAATACAACAATGCAATGTCAATAGTTGTTACACTGTACTGTTTTGGAAATAATGACAAAAAGTCTGTACATATTCAGTACAGACAAGAAGTTTTGCAAATAATTTTGAACTGAGTTGTTTGAATCTGCAGATGTGGAACCTACAGATACAAAGGGTCAATTGTACCACAGATTGGGTGGCTTAAATGACAGAAGTTTGTTGTCTTTCAGGTAGCAGTCCAAAATCGAGGAGTCATCAGGGTGGTTCCTTTTGAGGGCTGGGAGGAAAAATTTGTTGCATGCTTCTCTGCTAGTTTAGGACAGCCTCAGGTGTTCTGTAGCTTATAGATGGCATTCTCCCTGTGTGTCCTCACTTGATTTTCTCTTTGTGTAGGTCTGTCTCTGTGTTTACATTTCTCTCTTCTCAAAATAAAGTCATCAGTGATGTAGCATTAGGACCTAGTCTAATGATATAGTATCCTAAATGCACAAAACATTCCCACACATAACATAGTCCTATGGTTAAACCTGGGACCAAAACAACAATACATTCTAAATAAAAAGTGTGATTCTTAGAGGCCACATCCCATCAGTTGAATGCATGCTTCTGGTGTCATGTGGAAGGGTATTGTTCAGAACAGGTGGGGGCCCCAAGAACCGAAGTCATCTTCAGGCAGCTCAAAGGACTCCACCCTCCACCAAGTACTCCTTGCCAGAGGAAGCGTGCCCTTCTTCCTGACCTGTGACTTACAAGCCCTGTGACAACCCTCAAGGGTAGGCTAGTCTATCTCATGCGCTCTCCTGTTATTTCCAAACCTATAAGCATCATTTGATCCCAGCATGTCTTGGAGGACCAATTTCAAAGTCAAAGTCAAGAGGTGAGGTCCTTCACATGAAAATGAATGAAGCCTCAGTCATCTGAGGATTCCCTCTACTTAGAAACATCACGGGACCCCAGCCTGGGACAGTCCCCATTCCTTGGGGTGGTTGACTAATTTGAGATCAGACGGAGCCGTGTTGTACAGCTCTGTGTCTATGTCCGTGTCTAGACCCTTTGCTTGTCCCAGCCTCTGCTCCCTGTCCTCTCTCCTCTGTCAGTCTTTCCTGAAGCCCCAGTGTGCCCCACAGATAAACTTACTGAAGTGATGATAGGGCCTTATAAGGACAATGTTTTTTTAAAAATATTTATTTATTTGCTTTAGTTGTACATGATGCGTTTATTTGTATGTGGTGCTGAGGATCGAACTGGGCTGCGCACGTGCTAGGCGAGCGCCCTACCGCTGAGCCACAACCCCAGCCCCTATAAGGACAATGCTTTTATCTAAATAAATAGTCAATGATAGAAATCAAAGATACCATCCAAGGCTAAGACAGATCTTTGGGGATATGAAGGCCTTGAAGTATTTCATAAATATCTTCTTTTGTTACTTCATTCATTCAGTCAACAAATCTGTACTGAGGGCCTACTTTGTGCTAGGTACTATACTATGGACTGAGAATTCATGGTGTGTGTGTATGTGGGGTGTCAAAGTAGGCAGAGAGAGAGAGAGAAGGAGAGAAAGAGAGAGAGAGAAGAAAGGATTACAAGTGAAATAAAGAGTCAGGCTGGGATGAGCAAATAGCCCCCAGAGATCCGGCCTAGTGGGTGGCTAGTCAGAAAAGCCTTTCTTGGATCACTGGGGGAGAAAAGGGACATTGTAGAGTATGGCAAACTACTGTGGAGCAGGGCCTGTGGCGTCAGGACAGACCAGCCTCCCCTGCCTGCAGAGGCTGGACGCAGTGGGGAGAGAAGCTGCCAGGCCCACAGCGGGAACTCCTTGCCTGGAAGGCCTGGCTTTCTGTGGGGAGTGGCTTGAACAAGAGCTTCTCTGCGAATACATCAAAGACACCACAGCGGAGAGAAAGCGACCCTGCAGTCAGGGAACAATCTCTCAAAGTCTTTTTTCTCTGGGAGCTGTAAGGATGCTTCCTGGGCTCACTAAATTCTCTGTAAAGAGTGCCAGGAATGTTTCCAAGACAGGCAGCCAGATCCAGGGAAATGAGCCAGATTGGCACAGCCTTTGGTACAGGGCGGTTGTGGGAGAAGGGGTGCTTGGTGGAGGTGGGCAGTATGGGGGACATCGGGGGCAATACAAGAACCAGGGTTCAAGACAGCCCAGATGGCCAGCAAGAAGGTGGATTCAATGCCTGCACACTCCTCCCAGGCAGCACACCCACACCCCTTTCCCTTAGTAAGGTACCATATACCTGTCATTTGCTCCTAACACAGGGGTCAGGGTTGTCCTGTCTCTCAGCACTGCATTCTATTGGGCCTGACCAGGGCAAAGTCTGGGGCCTCATGCAACAGAACAGGCGCTGGATTGTGCCTGTGGAAGAGAAAGCTTGTGCTGGTAGTATTTGCTCTTGGATCTGAGATAACCTCCAGGCCTGTGTCTCAAGGATGGACTTGGCTGGCATTATTCCTAAGTGCCTGTTCTTAAACAGAAGAAGAGTTGGGCAGGCTGAATGCCCACTTACTGCAGGCTTCTCAGGCTGGGCCCAAAGTCTTTGGTCACAGCCCTGTCACTGACTGGGTCTCTGTCTCCCGTGCCCATGCCATGGAAATACAGCCGTGGATGTTTCCTTGGTCTGAGTCATTCCCTACTCATGGTTGACGTTGACATATTTCTTTCTTTCTTTTTTTTTTTTTTTTTTTTGTCCTGGGGATTTAACAATCTTACTAAGTTTCTTAGGGCTTTACTAAATTGCTGAGGCTGGCCTCGAACTTGCAATCCTTCTGCCTCAGCTGCCTGAGTTGCTGGGATTACAAGTGTGTACCACTGTGCCTGGCAACTTTGATATATTTCTAAGATTTATTCCATGTAAAGAAATGGACACATTAGAAGACAGTATGGTAGGGTTTCTCAGTGTTGGTATTATACACATCTTGGTTTGGAACAGATTAGTGTTTGAGGGGACTGCTGTCTTGTGCATTGTAGTATGTTTAATAGCCTCCCTAGTCTACACCCACCTGCCAGTGGCATCACCCTTGTAAATGTGACAAACAGAAACATGTCCTGACTGTACAAGATCATTGCAAAATCATCCCCCAGTTGACAACCACTGAAATACTGGGTTAGACCCCAAGTTCTGATGGGAAACTAGGAAATGTGGTCACTCTAGTATAAATCAAGTATGCAAGAACAGACAAAAAGGAAAGATTGGCTTCAAGCCTCCCAGGAGGTCATACAGGTCAGGCTCTTAGCCCATGGAGAGATTGCACACTGTGCAATCTTCCTTGAAGTCTCCTTGTGTGGCTCCAGGATCATCATCAGTCTAGCCCATTCTGTGTTGAAGTTCATTGCAAAGTTCAGAGCTATCCATTGAGAAGCTTCTCTTTACAGCAACCCTCCAGAATACTGACCCCACTCTGGTCTTTCCAGCTTCAGAAGGCAGCTCTGAGCTGTTCCTTTCACAGCTTGATGTACCCAACCCTTTATGTTCCTTCATGGAAGTGGTTCTAAAGCCCCAGAGGCTGCTTATATTAGATTGTTTTCTGGAACTGAAATAGGCTCTATGATGGTAAATGCTACTGCTCTTTCTGAACCTCAAGTTTTGGTTCTCCCTAGTAGTTATGGTACTTGCTAGAACAGAAGACCAACGTCAACTATATACTGTAGTGAATCTGCTGTCTCTATTACATACCTACACTCCACCACCTGTACCATTAGGTACCATTTAATCCACACCTTATCTCTATGAACTTTGCTCTGTTCTTTATGCCAAAAGCTCGAGAAGAAAGAAGGTCAGCCCTGTGGTGATTTTCCACCCCCACCTCTGCAAAAATGCACTTGGTAACTTGTCTCATGAGAAGAACAAACCTTTGTTTTTCTAAGACATGCAAATACCCATACCATGAGTCCTGCCTCCGAGTCTCTGACCAAAGGTAAGCTCCAAGCTTCATTTTCCTCCTCAGGTACCTACCTGCCTTGCAGCTTTCCTCAGTGGCTCTTAATGCTAGCTAGGATCTGGAGCATTGGGAACAACAGATTTTCATTGTTTATGATTATTTGCTTGTTGCTATAAAGCCTGGATTTTGCAGAATCTGCATCCTGAAATTAGCCAAGAAATCAGTGGTATTTACTTTTTAGGAAGGTATTTGCTTCCATGGTTATCAAAGGCATATATCCATGCTATGTTTCTTCCAAAACACTGGGCCTTGGAATGTAATTTGATTGGTGATTTCCCCCCCACTGACTCAAATCTAGAAATTAAAAGGAAGTCAACCTGAATGTAGAATAATGATTGCTAGAGGTTGGGAAGAGGATAGGAATGTTAGATAAAGGGAGGTTGAATTTGATCAGTGCACACTGTATGCATGCAATGAACCTTATTATTATATGAAATTGATACATGTAAGTGAAAAATCCTGAAGGTAAGAGACTCAAAGACTCCAATGGTGTGGTTTAGATTGTATTTCCTTCTTAGACATCTTGGGCTTTAGGGATTTTCAAGGCCAACTTCCACATTTGAACAGAGGAGGAAACCTATAACACAAAGGCCCCAGATGATTTGCCCGAGGCACCACCCTGACTGGTGACTTAATTTGGACCATAATACAGGACCCAAGCTCCTGGCTCAGGACACTTTTGACTACACAAGGAGGAAGGGAGAGGTGAGGAAGAGGAGCCCAAGTTGTTGGTATAACAGGAGAGGTAAGAATCAACGCTTCTCTTGCTAAGCAGTAACTTTATGGGAGGGGAGAGTTTCTGTTATCCCCATAGAGAGAAGACATGTTTTTATCCATCTAATGCATTTATACACTCAGCATAGAAATGAAAGAAAAGTTATTGTGTTATTGGTAGTTTTATAAGAGAACACCATTCTGTTTTAGCCAGCTTTTTTTCTACTGTGACCAATACACCCTACAAGAACAACACAGAGGAGAAAAAGTTTATTTGACACTCACAGTTTCAAAGGTCTCAGTACATAAATGACGAGCTCCATTGCTCTGGGCGTGAGGTGAGGCAGAACCAGGAACAAAATATATACTCCAAAAGCATGCCCCCAGTGACCCACCTTCTCCAGCCACACCCTACTTGCCTACAGTTACCATCAAGTGGATTAGTGCACTAATTAGGTTAAGGTTCTTATAATCCAATCATTTCACCTGTAAACTTTCTTGCAGGGTTTAACGCATGAGCTTTTAAGGGGACACCTCATATCTAAACCAAAACAGCTCCCCAGTCTATAAACCAAATATTAATCTTCTATCTTATACAAGGAATTAAAAAAATAAGATATGGTGAGTGCTGAGGAATGACAAGTTTCTGGCAGTACTTTACAGTGCCTTGCAGGAAATGTGGCCTGGTCAAGGAGCTCCTCTGGGCTGAACCCTCTTGGCAGCAATCCTGCAATTCATAATACTGTCACTAGATGGCAGTAGGTAGCAAAGCCATGTGGTCCAATCACAGAGGTATCTACTCAGAAAGGGAGCAAGAGCGTGGATTCAACACTTGCACACAGGATCAGTGGGTCTGCTTCTCCCCATGGAAAAAAAGGACAGACCAGAGATTTCAAGTGTCCCCCAAAGGAAAATGTGCTAGAGGCTTAGACAGCTTGTTGTTATTGGGAGTAAGGTGGAAACTTTAAGAGGCAGGACCTAGGGAGAAGACCTTAGGTCATTGGAGAGGTGTGCCCTTGAAGGGTATTGTGGGATCCTGATCTCTTTCTCTCTCTCTCTCTTTCACTTCCTGTCACCGTGAAGGGAGCAGCTTCCTTAGCCACACTGGAAAGTTCACAGGTCATTATCCTCCAAAGGGTTAAGAACCAAGGCTATGAATGATAATTTTTTAAAAATCAGAGAGAGAGAGATAGATAACATTACATAGTTCAATATTAAAAAACATCAATGAAAAGGTTTTTTTTTTTTGTCAATCCTGTTATAATTTCCTTCCCACAGGTGACCAACATTCTAAAAATTTCTTGTGATTATTTCAGAGAAGCTTATGACTTCATAAGAACATCTGTTGTCTCAATTTTTCTTCCTTTTTCCTTTTATTTTTTCACACATAGTGGAATAATACACATTTTCTGCTTTTTTGTTCTTTCACTGAGCAATATGTCTTGGAGAACTTTTCATGTGCATTCATCATACATTTCCTCCTTTTATGGCTGCATACTATTTCAGTGTTTGGATGTGTCCTCATATACTTAACAATCCTCTATTCACAGATAGAGAGGGTATTTGCGGTTACTTATTAAACAAATGTTAACACAATGAATAACCCTATGATTATTTTGCACATGTAGTATATATATAAAAAATGTATAGAATTCTTAGCTCAAAGGGCTTCCTATGGTTTTGATAACTGCCCCACAAAAGTGCATGTTTAAGGGCTCGGTCCCCATCTTAGTGCTAATGGAAGGTGGTAGAACGTTTTGAGGTGGGTCTTAGTGGGAGGACCTTGGATCATGGGGGGCATAATGCCCTTATAGGTAACTGTGGGATCCTGGTCTCTTCCTGTCTTTCACTTTTTGGACACCATGAAGTGAGCAACTTTGTTCCACCATGTGCTTCCACCATGATGTATTGCTTCACCAGAAGCTCCAAAGCAATGGGCCAACTGACCATGGAAAGGGACTTCTAAAACTGTGAGCCAAAACAAACCTTTTCTTTTAATAAGCTGATTATCTCAAGTATTTGTTACAGTAAAGGAAAGCTAACACAGAACTTGTCCATTTGTAATTCTGATTGAAGTGATCTAATTTTCCTCCAAAAGAAGGTGTAAAATTTATACTCCCACAGGCAGTGATGGAGCCTGCCAATTTCCCCTTTCTCTCTGGAACATGTTGTGTTATTGAACTTCTGAGTCTCTGACAGGTAAAAGCTAAGGGAGCTCAGTATAGTTATGTTATTTTGATTTTGCTTTTTTTTTTCTTGCAGTATTGGGGATGGAACTCAGGGCTGGCAGGAGCTCTACCATTGAGCTATACCCCAGACCTGCATTTCTTATTATGATTAAGGAAGGACATCTATTCAGATTTTAAAAAGTCACTTGTATTTTGTTTCTTGTGAACTGTCTCTTACCCTTTGTCTATTTTTAAAAATTAAGTTGATCTTTTTCTTTCCTCCCTCCCTTTCTTTCTTTTTTCTTCTTTTTTTTTTGATACGAACTGAGCCACATCCCCAGTTCGTTTTTTAAAAATAGTACCTTTAATTTCAGTAGCATTCTTATTATCTATTTATTTTAGTTGTAGATGGACACAGTACCTTTATTTTATTTATTTGTTTGTGGTGCTGAGGATCAAACCCCACAAGTGCTAAGCAAGTGCTATAGCCCCAGCACCCCCAGTCTGTTTTTTAATTTTAAATTTTGAGAGAGGATCTTGATAAGTTGCTTAGGGCTTCGCTAAATTGCTGAGTCTGGCTTTGAGCTCGCAATCCTCTGCCTCAGCCTTCTGAATTGCTAGGATTACAGGTGTGAGACACTGCGTCTGGCTTGATCTTTTTTTCTTATATATTTCTCAATATTACTTATGTACTAGGGAAATTAACTGATATGAGTTACAAATATGTTTTTTTCTGATTTGTTGTTGAGTTTGCTCATGGAGGTGATTACCAGGCAGGAGTTTTTCTGTAGTCAAATTTGGCCATCTTTTATGTTATCACTTCTGTGGTTTTGCTTGCATGTTTCCATCCTGCAATTTCTAGCATACTTAGGAGGACCTTCTGCACTCCAAGATTCTTTAAAAAGTGTTTGAATAAAAAGATAAAATAAAAAATTTTCTGAACAGTGGATTGACTCTAGTCCACCAGATTTAGGGGTCCTGAATGAGGCTAGGGGTGGTCCTGAACTTTTGACTCTGTGGACACCAGATACTATTGCTCCTGTGTAGAGGGATGGGGTCTAACTCACAGTGTTTGTTTGGTCCAGAGCTTGCCCACAGAAGAGTTCAAGGTCAATTGTTGGAGGGAACAACCTCAAACTAGCTGGTTCACCCACATACACATGCAAATGGCATTGTGCGGGTCATCTTCAGGCCTAGTAATCTGGTTTCCTAGGTGATTTATCCATGTTAGAGTAAGACAAGGCCAGAAGATGTGCGCATTTGGCCCTCATAACTTAACATTTAAAGCCATGGACTAGTTTCTTCCCAAATGTTTCTATCTGGTTATTGGCATTTAGAGAAAAGCTGGGCCACCGAAGTTGAGATGAAGCTAAACTTGTTGTTGGTTGAGTGACCAGTAGGTGAAAAATTAACAATGAACATACATTCACCTCAAGATGTAGATGGGGAATGATTCTGGAACTTGTGGCTGGTCTGCTTTGGGGTTATGCCCTTGCTGTTTTTGTTTGTAACTTAGGTTTCCAAGTTGCCCTCCCAGGATCAGCACAGGAAGAGGAGATGAAGGGTAGTGGTGAGGGGAGAGGTCAGGGCCACAGGAAGTCCACATTAGGTCTGCCCTTAGCCCAGCTGAGGACCCAGCTTTCCTCCAGGCCCTCTTCTTAGGGTGTCAGCTCCCCTACCCCAAGAAGCATAAAGAGACTCTTCACACCTTCCAGGTTGCGTCTTCCTTCTGTTCTACCCTTCTTTAGAAATCCCAGCACCATAGTTTCACCCTAATCTGCCAAAAGCAGTAGAAAAATGGCAAATAGAAGGGTTCAGGCAAGGGAGGTCTTTGAGCCCCAGCTCTGCCCAGACAAGGCACCCTGTTTCCTTTCCCATGTAGACCTGAAGATTATCACATCTGCATGGGACTGAATGAAAGAACCCAAGGGTCAAAGGTGACAACAGCATTTACACGACCTTCATGGGCTTCAAGGGGATTATTCACACTGCAAAGTGGATAGTGACTTTTCTTGGGGTACATGTGTGTGTCTGGGAGTGTTTGAGGTCAGGATCCACCCATTCAAGACAGCCAGGAAAGGAAGGGCCAGAGAGGGGCCCTGGGGTTGGGGACTAAGGCAGCACCTGGTATGGGAAACCTGGTGGTGGGGTGGTTACAAGGGACCCAGAGAAAAGAGCAGGTCGCCAAAACTCGCCTGGGGATCTGCGGTGGGGAGGCAGCACGGGGCCTCCCCTGCAAGAGGGGTTTTCCGAAGCCTCTATTCCCAAGAGATTCTTTCCAGGGCCCCAGCACACAGTCGGGAAGGGCAGAGCAGGGCGCGGTCGCCACATCCCCTCAGAGCAGCAAGGGCTCCTGAGCCCGCCAGGGGGCAGCGCGGCGCCCGGGGCAGGGTACCGGCGCAGTAGAGCTTCGCCTTCACCTGTTCTACCCGCTGGAGGACCAGACCCTCACAGCTCCCAAGCTAGCAGGTCTGGGGGCACACCCGGGAATCTGTGTGCTCCCCAGGGCGCCGCCCAGGGTTCCAGAACTTGGGCTCCAGTCCCTGTCCCCGAGGCCAGTCCAGAAGGACCCAGGTCCCAGGTGCGCCTGCCCGTTTTGCCGACTGTCCTTGCTCCGGGGCCGGGGGAGGTAGTACCCGGCAAGAAAGCATCTTTGTCTTCCTTGCCTTCCCGCCTCGCGGTCTCTCTAGGAAGCATTTTCCGATCCCCATTTGCTGGGCGCGGGTGGAGCTGGGGGCGGTAGGAGAGGCCGAGGCGGGGGCGCGGACCGGCCAGCCGCAGGCGGGTGCGGGGTGCGCCCCGCGGCCGCGCCGCGTGCACCCGGCAGAGGCGGCTCTGCGTGCCGTACGCCGCGTCCCGGGCGCGCCCGCCGCTATTCAGCTTCCCGGGCTCATTAGCAGTCTCCGTGTGCGGCTCGGCGCGGGCTCACAAAGAGCTGCGGCGGCGCCCAGCGCTCGGCCTCGCGGACACAGCCGGTGGCGGTGGCGGCGGCAGTGGCTGCGGCGGGGCGGGGGCGGCGGCGCACTCGCGCAGCCCGTTGCCGGAGCCAGGTAAGCTGGGGGTCCCTGGCTTTCTGAGCCGCCGGTGGCGGCAGCCTGGGGGCGCCCGGGTCGGCGCGGGGGATCGGGGCGCGGGTGGGGGCACGCAGATGCTGCGGCTCAAGCGCTGCCCCCTGGACCCGGCGGGGTTGCGGAGCGGCAGCAGAGGGAGACGATCGGCGGGGCGGACTGCCCCTTGGTTGTGGGGGTGGAGACCCGCGGCCCCACTCCACCAGACCAGGCGGTCCCTGCCCCCACTGACCGGCGGGCGGGCGCGGCGGGGACCGGCGGGCGACTCCTGCATCTAGGGCTGGGGCTCCGCGGTGAGGGGCGACCCGGTGTTGGCAAGAGGCGCTGGTCGGCGGTGGTTGCCCTCTTCAGTTCTGCTGGACTGGCCGGGCCGCTAGTGCGTTCTGGGGCCCCGCTTGGTGCTGGCACCAAGTCCCGGTACCGGGCGGCAACTCCCGAGTTTGGGGTCGCTGTTGGATTCGCTGCCTCCCGGGAATCCAGCTCTGATTTCTCCTCCTCCCCTTTCTCTTTATAATGAGGCCCAGGGGGAAAACTCCTCAATTAAAAATTCCCACACACCCTTTTCCCCTGGGCAGCCTGAGCAGGGCTGGGGGCGCGGTGTGGACATGCCCCTTGGTCTGGCCCCTTCCCTATGGTAGGCACGGCCTGACAAGACTGTTGACAGGAGATCTGGCCGTAGATTATGAAGGCAAACATTGATCTCCCGTCCCCCAAGCAGTGCTTTATGCAGGGCAGTGGGCGGAGGGCAGTGCGTGGTGGGCCTCTGTGGGCCAAAACTAGGGGTGAACTTCCCCTGGATCAGCGTGTAGAAGGAGGGTTCGGGGATCCAGAGGGTCCTGACGAGAGGTTTGCCCTACTGCTGCCTTAGAGGATGCCTGATAGTCTTAACTTAGTATTTACTTGCAGAGGGAAGACTTTTAATTGTTTCAGATCAATTCAGATAGGACCTGCTAAGGGCCAGACTTAAATCTGTGGATTCATATAGTCAGCTCACAAAATAGCCATGCCAAAATCTGGCATCTTGTACCTGACACTTGATAGGTGGGCTCATCTGTCCCTGGCCTCTTCCTCTTGTTCTTTGTGGGTATTGTCTCCCACTCCTTTGAGGAAGGACAGTGGTTTTACAAATAAAGACCTGAAAGCTTTGAGGGTCAGAGTATGACAACTTTTTCCAATGGAACAGCTCTGCTGAGCCCAGAGCCTGTGGAGAGCCTTCCTTTGGAGCAGGATTCCTCCAGTGAGATGAGGCAGGGGCTTCTCTGGTGAGCAGCAGCCAACGGGCAGGGGTGGACACAGAGCAACTAGAATGCCATGTCCTACATCCTAACTGCTGGATGGCCATAGTTCTCCCTCCATCCTCAGCTGTCACTGGAGAGGGCCTCTGAACTTAGGATCTTCTGGGCAGGAATTACACAAATTTAGAACCTGTTGGGACTCTGAGCAACATTAAGGATGTTAGTGGATGAGTTGGACCATGTTTGTCAGCACAGAGGGCTGACAGCCCTCTCCAGGTGGGCACCACCAGGACTGGCAAAGAGGCCCTGAGTATCCCTGGAGCTGGATTGGGTCTGGATGATGGCCCTAGTGGGGGTCTTCTCTCTCATGTGTTAGGGAAGTGGCTGTGCTCCTCCCCACTGCCTGCCTTTTCATCTGTGGGGTACTGGACTCCTATGCTAGGGGAAGCACAGGCTGAATCAGGTGGTCTGTGAGTGTATGTGAGCTGGGAGGTGGGGTGGGCACTGGGTGCCTGTGATGATCAACTTCTTGTTCTCTTTCACCTTGCTTGCTTTCTGGGGTACCTCAGGTCCAAGTTGTGGCTTGTTTGCACAACTATCCTTTGAGTTATTCTATGCCCTCCCCCCTTTTTAAAATTAAATATTGGTTTCACAGGAATAATTGGTGGGGATGGATTGTGAAATGGAGGCACATAAATATCTAATTTGCCAACTGAGCTAAGAATGCTAGATAAAAATAAAAGATAATTGTAAAAGACACCAATCGCACCCCTAGAAGCTGAGAGAGTGCTAAAACACCTTGATTTTTCCTAGACAAAACTGAGGAACTCAGAGGAAAAACACATTTGATGATGAGGTTGGGCTGGGCTTTGTTTGGATTTGGTGGTGGTCAGTGAGGCCTGTCAGAGGGGGCAGAGCGTAGACAGAGCATGGATGCAGAGGTTCCCTCTAGACCTCAGCTTCTCCCCAGCATTCCTCTGTGTTTCCTGCCCCAAATACCTTCCTTGGTGACTCAACAGGTGAGAACCTCTGGTCTGAAGTCTTTGAGAAATCTTTACTTTCATTTGGGGAGTCTGAAATGGCTAGTGACAGATGGACGTGGAGGACCCGAAACACATCACTGGCTGGCCTCCAGGGCTTTCCAAAACAAGTGGCATTCACCTGCATATCCTGCCCTGCAGTCTGGTCCTTAGAGAACAGGAGAGAGCCCTGAGCATGCGTGGCATTCATGGCTGCAGCATTCACAGACTGCTCTTGCCTCACTGCTCCCAGTTCCTTACCTTTGCTGGTGGCTGTGAGGACTGGCAATGTGCAAGCAATGGTGGGGAGTGGTGTAGCCACTGCCCAGCAGGTAGGCATCCCCTGGGTCATGTACCAGGAGGCAGCCTGGGTGCCTGGCAGGGGCTGGCATGATGCTCATTTGGTCTCTTGGATGGTGGTTGGGCTGATAGCCCACAGGGAGGATTCTCTGCCTGCTTCCTCCTCCTCAAGTCCCCCCACCCACCATCTGGGTCAGGGCCAGCTGGAGTCTCTGAGCAGCCTGCTGGCACAGGCTGAGTCAGCTGTCGTGGGCACTGTCTTCTCTTGCCTCTCCTGCAGCCAATCCTCTCCTCTGTCCCCATCCAGACACTCGAGAAAGCCTTGGGAGGACAGTGCCCTCAAGGTCAAACCATCAGGCTCTCTTTGTGGAACCCTACACATCAGGGGAGTGCCTTTGCTCTGTGAATTTAATTTTCTGTGCCAGATCTGGGGTTTCCCAGATTTGGGTGCTGGGTTGCCCCTCTGTAGGTTGGACCCATGCCAGTCTCTCATTTTCTCAAGTGTTCAATGGCTCCCCAGTGCCTACTCCACACCCATATTCCTCCACCTGATTTTCTGAGGTTTTCCCCCCTCACTCCCAAGCATGCTGTCAATAAGCTGCCCAGTCTCTAGGCAGACAGAATGTCTGCACTTATTTGCCTTGAGTTGTCCCTGCCCTGTCTCCACCTACCAGGCCCTTGTGTTTGTCCTTAATGATCCCAACTGAATGTGGGTTCTTTCCCTTTTTTCCTTTGGTCCTCAATTTTGCCTGGCTCTCTTCTTATTCAGGGCCTTTGTGCTGCTGTTCCTGCTCCCTAATCTGTACCTCATCTGTACCTCCCCCAGATATCCACCTGGCTTGTTCCCTCTCTTACTTCACTTCTCTGTATAACATGCCAACTCCCTGATCAGCCTCTATAAATTAATATCACTGCTCCCTTTATTGTGAACCCTGTTTTTTGATTCTCCTTAGTACTTAACATTCAATGTCTTGTTTATGTACAGTACTTTTTTGTGTATTGTTCATCTCTTACCACTCAAATGTAAAGACTTTGTTCACCTTTGTATCCCCAGTAGCTCCAATAGTGCCTGGCACATAGTAAACCCTCAGTGCTATTGTTGCTTGAATGAAAGAATGAATGAAATGCAGGAGCATCATTCTTCCTTTCAGCCTGCTTGGCTCCCCACTTCTCTTTTCCCAGGGACCCAGAGCGGGAATCAAGCTGTATTCACACTTGGATCCCTTCTAGAACTGAGCACAGAACCTTTTGCTCACTGGGGAGGCAGGATAGAGCTATGGATTGTACAGTGCAAGCCAGTTTTCACATGGGACAGAAGAAACTGTTTGGGAAGGTAATCCCACCTACGGAGTGGGCATTCTGGTTTTGCACTGAAATTCCTTTGGTTTTTTGGTTGTTTTGGTTGTCAGGTATTCCCTCTTCTAGAGCCGACCTGCCTGCATTCTCCCTGAAGTCATCTTGGATGCAGATACACTGGGAAGGAGGCACTGTCTTGCCCAGTTTCCCTTCCTCCTCCATCTGGATGTTTCTAAACTTGTCTTGTACCTCTTGTCAGGTTCCAGCTGTTCTGTCTGTCCTGTTGGCTGGCCTTTCCTTCCACAAACCTTCTCTTGCCTGACTCTCTTTTGCCTGTGCTTTGACCTAGCCAGATGAAGCACTCTGGTTTTATGAGAAAGCCAGAGTAAGGTATGAAACCAGGACGGAATCTGGAATAACAAGTGCTCAATTCCAGCTTGGCTGTGCTGCTGCTAATCCCTGGGACCTCTGCAAACCACGGACCTTGGGAGCCTTTTTCAGTATCTGTAATACATGCATTGTACCTCTTGCTCAAGTTTGTTTTGATGCACGAATGAAATTCAGAATTGACCTGGTGCAAGGTATCATTATGACAGCAAGGTCTTCATGGGGTGCCTGTGTAGCCTCAGGCCGGTTACAGCTTCTCCTGTTTTACTGGGAGTTGCATGGGTCAGGTTTGTGAGTTACAACTACAGCCCAGTAAGAAAGTGTATAGGCACTTCATACACTCTGAAGTGAGGTTCTAGTATAAGGTGCTACATCTATTGTTTTGTGTTTGAAGGATCAAAACTAAGAAAGAAAAGAAAATATGCAGTTGAGATTCCTGCACTGATTGACTGCAGAAATATTTTCATCTTAAGGTTTTCTGGAAACTGAAACCTCCCACATTCAAAGATGGTTTTTGATGGAGAAACTAGTAGAAGAAACCAGTGTAATTAAAAACACATTGTGGGGCTGGGGTTGTGGCTCAGCGGCAGAGCGATCGCCTCGCACGTGCGCGGCCCGGGTTCAATCCTCAGCACCACGTAAACATAAATGCATTGCATTGTGTACAACTAAAGTAAATAAATAAATATTTAAAAAAAACACATTGTGGGGCAGTTCTGTGTATTGAGTTCTGTTCCTCTGTGTTTGTTGTTTTAAGTAATTTCCCACTAAACCCAAAAAGCAGGACTCATCTTAACTTTGCAGCAAGGAGACTGAGGACTGGGCAGTTGTGACTTGCCCAAGGGCACACTGCTGTTGGAGGGCAGTGCCACATGTGGGCCTGAGTTGAGAGAGGAGAGTGTGAAGCACATGCTCTCTCCCTGTGGCCAACTGGAACCCTTTTTACATTAGATTTGTTTTTCAACTGGGTGAGTGTGAATAGCACTTGTGACCACTCATGTGACATGTCCAGGGGTTAATTTTCAATGTGTGCCTAGAGAAGCTAATGCCTAGTGGTTGGAGAGTCGAGGAATGTGTCCTAGATTATGGGGGTCCTTCACAGGGAGAGAGAGGGGGCTTGAGGGCCTGCCATACAGGAAAACAGCCATTGTTGGTGGGTCCCTAAATGTTTTCCTTTTTGCACTTGAAGTGAACATGGATACTTTGCACTTCCTGCCCCTAGAATCCATTGTGCAAGGAGACATTTGGTTCTGAACCACTCAGCCACTTATCCTGAGCAAAGATACATTGGTAAATAGTAAGTAGAAGAACATATTGGCATCTAAAATTTTAAGTTGGGGTGTGTGGGTTTATGTGTGTGTCTGTGTGTGGTTGGTTTTATAGTTCTGGAATTGGTCCCCAGCAAAGCAGCTCTAACTAGGAATTTCTCTGAACTGTTATATGCATTGTTTATTTAAAAAACATATATACATGTTTTCCCCAGTTGGTTTGATTATTAATTTTCTTGGAAAAATGCATCGTTTCAAAAATAGGAGAACCATTATTTGAGTGAATGCATGCATTTAGGGATGATGGATTTTTTGGGTCTGACAGCAAGTGTGTGCATTGTTCAAATAAAACGCAGTGTGTGTTTCTCAGTCCTTTGGTGTAGTAAGTGAGCCATGTGCTCTAACATCTGTCCATATTATCCGGAGCTGGTGACAGCTGTCACCGGTGGGGTGAAGTGGAGCTGGGGTTTGTGTTAGGGATCAGAAGCTCGAGGAAGCCAGGCTTGGCTTCCACCAGTCAGAGTTTGACTTGACTCATCCTAAGAAGGGCACACGTGGGTCTGTGCTTACTTCCTCAGCTGCTACCAAGTGACTATGAGCATGGCATGAGATTAGACATGTGCACACATTCTGTTACAGTGAAGTAGATGGTCAGTACAGTCACAGGTTAGGGTGTGTGTGTGTGTGTGTGTGTGTGTGTGTGTGTGTACATGTGTATTCTCCTCAGCTTGCTTGCCATCTTAAATACCTGTCACCACTTTGGGCCCTCTACCTGGTTCTGATTCTAGACAGCAACAGTGAAAGCAGTCGGCTGATGGATGGATGAATTGATTCTAGCCACAGGTCCCAGCGCTGTCCTCCTGGCCTGGCTGCTAGATCCTGAGCCTCTGAGGTGAGACTTCACTGGTGGCTGTATCTCCAGGAATAGACTAAGATGAAGTTTTCCTATCTCACAGTCCCTACTAGATGTGCCTCACTTTGTGCACGCATACTGTGAAGATCCTTCCCTTTGAGTGCTAGGAATCAGGCAGCTGGAGAGAAGTGTGCCAGGGTATTTCAAGTTGAATGTGTGGCCTGCCTTTGGTTCTTGGGGGAACATCTTTGTGTTAGGCTGGAAACTACTGATCTTGACTTTCCCTTGGGCTTCAACCAATTTTAGCTTCAAAATTAATTGCATTTTATTAAGTAATGGTTTTCTTCTTTATCACAGGCGGGTGTGTGCTTAATCAGCAGTGGTGACTTGTGCTACTGCAGTTGATTTGCTACACCCAGAGGCAGTGCCGCCTCTGACTTGCATTGAGTGCATGCGGGGAACTGCCTTGGGGGACCCCTGGGCTGGCAGCATTCTCTGCTTTGCTTTGGGACCCTTTTCCTCAAGTCCCTGTATGTGCTGTTCCTTTAATCCATCATGCAGGAAGGTTCATCTGGTATGGAAATAGAGGGTTGCTGCACATTTAAAGGGCAGCCCCTTACCTTGCCCCTGTCATTCATATCCTTTGATACTCGAGGACTCTGCAATGCTAGAACTGAGGGCAAGTGTTCTTCACTTTAGGTACTCCTAGATCCCTTTGCTGGGAGTTTTGTGCATCCACCTGTCCGTCCGTCCATCCATCCATCAGTGTTTATTTTCTGAGCACCTGGTGGGATCCATCTTTCTCCTTTCCTAGTTATAGCTGGGTAGAGTCAGGGGAAGAGGAACTGCTGGAGAACATGCACTGGCATCCTGGTTCTGGGTCCAGGGTCCTCCTAGAGAAGCATGATCCAGGAGATGTGAGAGTGCCAGGGTGACTGAGGTCTAGTCATGGACCCTATCCTGGAAAAGTGCATATTTGCTCCTTCAGAGCAGAAGAGCCAGTCAAGAGTGGGGCACCCTGGGCACAGGGAATGCCCAGTTTGGGGCAGCAGGGTTTTGTGGTTTGTGTAGGTCAGAGCTGGAGATGGTGAATGGGGAGGAGGGATGCCTCCTGACTGTCTAGGAGTGAAGCTGCCCTGGATGGCCCTGAGAGTCCTTGCTGTGGATAGGAAGCAGAGCAGGTGGGGCAACAATAATGTACACAGTTTACCAAGCAAATTCTTTGTAACCAAGCTTCCTGAATTGACAGGCTGGAACATGGGTGAGGGGTGCCAAAGGGGCCCTTTGAGGGGCACATTCAGATGTGAGGTGAAGGTGCCTAGAGGGTCAGGGAGGACACAGGACTGGGCACATTGAGGGGCATGGGGGCATGTCGGGGTCCTTAGGGAGGGTGCAGTGAGGATGTAGGGGGAGGGAGTGGGCGCCAGGAGCCTCCCTTCCCACTGCGCTCTGTAGGAGGCTGTGGCTGCCAAGTCCCAGCCTTGCGCGCATGGATGTTTCATTTTACCCTTTAGAGATTTACAGGCTTTCTAGATTAAATTGCCCTGTTCTCTTACAAGCACGACAAAATCCACAACAAAACCATACATCACATTATTAATTTGCTCTCCCAGAGTTAACCCGTGTTGCTCTGCTGACTTCCACACCCCCCACCCCGTGCTGCACACGTATAAGGAAGCCTGGTTCCAGTTGTCTGTGGAGCACAGGTGGCATGCAGGAGAGACTTGCAGTGGGACAGGGACCCGAGGCTGCAGAGGGTGGTACACCTCTTTGCCTACCTCATGAGTGGCCTTGGGCTGTCTAGGGACACAGGCAGTCATTACAGGGACTTTTGATGGCTTTCTGGTCTCTACTGGAAGAGAGGAGTGCAATTTCTTCACTGGCCAAGGTGATTTGGGAAGATCAGGGCAGAGCTGCACCTGTGGTCAGATATTCTGAACCAAACTGCACTGTAAGAAGCTGATTCACAGCCCTCCTGTTTTTTTTTTTTTGTTTTTTTTTTAAATTTACTATTATTTGTGGTACTGAGGATTGAACCCAGGACCTCATGCATGCTAGGCAAGCACTCTACCACTGAGCTACTTCCCTAGCCCTTTTTTTTTTTTTTTTTTTTTTTTTTTTTAAATATTTGAGACAGGGTCTCACTGAGTTGCTCAGGTTGGCCTTGAACTTGGGATCCTCTTGCCTCAGCCTCCCAAGTCACTGGGATTACAGGTGTGCACTATGATGTATTCTTCTTGTGGCCCAGAGCCCTTGGGATGCCTGTAGCTCTTGCCCCTCCTTTCCCTTCCAGTCCTGAAGAGGATGAGGTAGCCTTTCATCTTCTGGGAGATGACTTGATCATGTCAAGCCATGGGAAATCCCAGTTTTATAGATGGGTTGTGCACCTTTTTAGAGATGCAATCAGTCTGCTTTTCCTTTCTGGCTCAGGGCAGAGGTAGGGGACTGTAACCCCTGCTGTGAGGTCCGTGGTTCCCTTTACCAGTGTCTGCTGGAGCTCAGCGGAGGTCCTGGTAATGCTGCCTTTGTTATTCCCAAGCACCATAACTAGGGACAGCCTGTGGATTACTGGGCTGCTTAGAAATGAGGACTTGAAGGGGAGAAAGCTGCAGTGATTTGGGGGGAGACATCTCTGTGTGCAGAACTTTCTGCCATCTTCATGGTTTTCATTAGACACATAATATTACAGTGCAGTTCCAAGCTCACTTTCTTTCCTTATGTTATAGAGAAGCCTAAATCTGATGTATTTAAGATCTCATATTTCACAGCAGAAATACTGCTGGTTGTAGTTGGTGGTATATTTGCGTTTCTCCAGTCAAGGGAGGTGTCTGCAGTAGGGAGCCACTGCCTTACTCTGGACATGGGCCATCACTGTGCCGACTTGGTCAGGCATAGCTCTGCCTGAAGGTACCTATGGAACCAGGAAAGTGCCATCAAATCCACATGTATTTGTAGAGTTACCCGTAAGAGTTTGCCCTCTTTTAGGTAAAATTAGTTTTGGTTGCCTGGAAGTAAAGGGAGATAGACATGCTATGCTATTTTGGAAGACATTAATTTTGGACTGATTTTCATCCCACTCATCCAGTTTCTGGCAGTGGTCCCCAAGCTATCACACAGTGTTCCTTACTGGAAACTGTCCAAGCTGACCAGGACCTGGACTCTCTTCTGGGTGTTCATCATCTAGAATTCATGTCAACTAACTGATCACTTGGACTCTACTGGACCTTACATCTCAGAAACTTTTTTTTTTTTCTTCTCAGAAACTTTTGACACCAGAAACTTTTATTTCCCCCATGTGTCTGTAGTGGAACTTATTTTTAACAAACAACTCACTTAAAACACAATGAAGCACTATATAAGTAATGAGAAAAAGTCAACTAATAAGGAAAGGGGCAAAACACACACACACACACACACACACACACACACACACACACACACGATGTTTGGTAAAGAGATGAAAAGGTACTTAACTCCGTTAGCTGTTAGGTAGAAGTTAAATGAATTGTAAAATGTGAGACCATCACACATCCACTAGACTAAAAAGAGCAGCAAATGGCAGGTGTCAGGATGTGGCACAACTGGAACTCACTAGGACATAGATTCCTACAAGTGCTTGGGAAACTGCAGTATCAACTAAAGTTAAATATACATATACTCTATTACCAGCAGTCCCAATCCCAATTAAACGGAGTGAAGTGTGCATGTGGCCACTAGAGAAAGGCAGAGGGAGATTGGACCCACAGGAGAGGAGCCACCATGAGCACGGAGGCAGAGATCGGAATGATGCAGTCATGACTGAAGGAACACCAACAGCCATGAGAAATCAGATGAGGTGAGAAATGGATTCTCCCTTACCACCTCCCAGAGGGACTGTGGCTCAGCTGACACCTTTCTACCCAGTGAAACTGCTTTTAGATTCTAGTCTCCAGAACTGTGAGAATATAAATGTGTGTCTGAAGCCACCCGGATACATGATTATTTGTTACAGCAGCCCAAGGGAACTGATACAGTGTGAGACATGCCCAAAGTGTCCATAGAAGTATGATGATAATTGCCAAAATGCAAACAAGCCATATAGCCCTCAGAAGAGTAGATCAAGACATAGATTTATTCCTGCATAGATACTATATAGCAAACTGAGAATGAATTCTCCACAAGTGTATGCCACAGCATGGATGCCTCCTGTAACATAGTGTCAAGTGAAAATACCTAGAGTCCAGGCTGGGCAATTCCATTTATGTGAAAGTCAACAGGCAATTTATCCGTGGTGTTGAAGATCGGTTGTTCTTGAGAGATGGTAATTAGAGGAGGTCTGAGGAAAGAGCAGCAGACTTTCTGTAGGTGCTAATAATGCTCCATTTAAAAATTCTGGATGTTGGATTGCATGGATGAATGCATGGATATGGAGTTTTACTATACATATATTGTATTTCATTAAAAAGTTAAAAAAAAGAGCAGTACATCATCTTGGAATTTTTTTTTTTTTTTGTGGTGCCAGGGATTGAACTCAGGGGCACTCGACCACTGGGTCACATCCCCAGACCTTTTTTGTATTTTATTTAGAGACAGGGTCTCACTGAGTTGCTAAGTGCCTCACCATTGCTGAGGCTGGCTTTGAACTCACAATCCTCCTGCCTCAGCCTCCCAAAGTGCTGGGATTACAGGCGTGAGCCACCGCGCCCGGCATCATCTTGGAATTTTTAAGGAAAATTTTGAATTGACCAACTCATGGCTTATACTATTTCTGGAACAATACTATTTGAATCAAGATTACACTTACTGTGAGATAATTAAATTTTGCTATTACAATGAATACTTATTAATATTTAGACACAAACTGTATTTTCCAAATGAGATCAAGTTATGTAAAACCCAAGAAAGATACTAAGATCTATATAGATTTAATTGGTATGGATAAGTCATCTAGATGAAATGAGCTTTTTTCCCGCATATACAAGGAGCCATACTCCTTAAGAAAATCACACAAGGAACCCAAATGTTGAAGCATCAAATGTTGTGATTTATATTGAGTGAGAAACTAAAGAGCTTTAAGAAGAACAATCAAAGGGAACGAGTGCACATGAACAATTCCTTTGGGTCAGTCCTGTGTCCCTGACAGCTCAGGAATCATAGGTGGAGGTTCTGTCCAGGCAGGGTCCCATCACCCCAGACCCCGGAGGTGCCTTTTGTCTTTTCCCATGTCCTTCTCTGGCATGCCATTTCAATCCATGAGCTCTGTGTTAGCTCTCTGTCACTGTGACAAAATGCCTGAGTTGATCAACTTAAAAAGAAGAAAGGTTTATTTTGGCCCACTCTTTCAGAGCTTTCAGTCCATAGTTGTTTGGCTCTGTTGCTTTGGGTCTGTGGTGGCATGTGGTGGAGGAGCATGTGGTTGAGCAAATCTCCACCAGTTCATCTGATGGTGGCTGGAAGCAATGAGAGGGAGGAAAGGGCTGGGGTCCCTTTCAAGGACACGTCCCTAGTGACCTAACTTCTTCCTGCTAGGCCCCACCTCTTAAAGGTTTTGATTATCATTAGTTCCATGGGCTGGTAACTAAACCTTTAGCTTATGAGCCTTTGGGGGACACTTATTCAAATCACAGCAGACTTTGCTCCACCCCTCCCCCTGCTGTTCTCAGAGCTCTTGTCCTGGCTGTGAGCCACCAGAATGGGGCTATGTCACTGCCTACAGAGGACGGAGGCTGCCAACCTTATAACACCTCGGCCTCATGGGCTAAACAATTGGCTTCAGTGAGTACCACTGTGGCCATGGAGTCATCTAAACCTTCGTAGGAGTCCTGTTGTGTGGCAGCCTGGTGGAGGCTTTGGTGTTCTCAGGATATCCTGCCAGCACCGCCCCCAGCAGCAGCTCACCCATGTACATGAGCTCACTTCCTCCTCAGCATCCTATGAGGGAGGTGCAGCCCAGCAGGACCATAGATTGTGGGTTGGCGGAGTGTGTGCTCCGAGTCCTGACATCTGCATAGTGTTACCTGCAGGCTGCTCCTGGTTTGGATGAGGAGTTCCAGGGAGAGGGCACTCAGTGCTATTAGCCCCTCTCTAGATAAGGAAGTGGAATCTCAGATGAGTATTGGGCCAAGTCATGAGGTGGCAAAGGCAGAACTTAGGTTTGCAACAGGCCTTGATCCTGTAGGTCCTCAGGACCTTTCCCAGCTGGACCCTGGCTTCTCTGGTTCATCAGACCATAGCATGGCTCTGTGTGGGAATGGTGACAGGTACTGTTCTCCCTCAGCTGATACTGGGCGTTATTTATAAGGTCAGCCTCTTGGTGGATCTTTAGAAAATGTCCTCTCTAACCTCTCAGGTCTTTCTGAGGGTCCCACATGTCAGAGGCCAGAGCCCACTTTCCTGGCTGCACACTCAGGGTTGTTTTACACTCTGTGACATGTCATGCTGTTCCAACCAAAGCTTCCCTGTTGTCTTGTCATCTTTGCAGCCAGGGGAGCTATCCTCATGGTCTTTTCCCGTCACCGTGGCATTTTGCTACTGTGGTGTTTGGTGACATTTATGAATGTGATGGTTTTGCTGTGCTCTCCGTTACTGAGGCTGCCTCTACGGATGTAAGGATGGACTAGCTAAGCACTAATTCCAGGTGCATCTTTGTTTTCCTATCTGGGACGTTCTGCCCCATCTGTATGTCTTGTCATTCTCAAGGGACTTTAGGCCTGTCACTGTCCTGGGAGCTGAATGACCATCCAATGGAAAGCAGGTGTTTGCTTCTCTGCTTTCTTTTCCCAAAGTTGTGAATGACTATCTGTAGTGTGTACTGTAAGTTATATTTTTACAGCTTCTCCCTCTTCTACATACATGCCATCTATTGCCCTGTGCCTGGGTAGGGCTGCCCACCAGATCCCAGCACCATCTACTGCCTTGCCATGACTAGGGTTACCCCTGAGTCCCAGCACCCAGAACAGTCCCCAGAACTCACCGCTGCTCAGTAAAAATGACCAAATGATGTTTTACCAGCTCCACACCTATGCCCCATTTCACAAAAACTAGAGTACAAGTCACAGCTCTGCTCCAGATGTCCCCAAGAGATGAGAGTAAAGCAAGGTAGTGACAAATGACAGGAGTTGCTGTGGCCTCAGAGATTCTATGTCCCTAGCTTTGCTCTGGGCATGCTCTTGGCCCAGTCCTGGGAGCATGACAGTTTCATCAGCATGACCTGGGCACCAGAAAGGGCATCCAAGGGGTGATGAATAGGCCCAGCCTGGGGTGGTTGTCCCCAAGTTGTGGGGTCTGAGGGCTGGCTCTGCTGTGGCCCTCACCCTCCCAGGCCTGTTGAGAGCAATCCTGGCACAGGCTGTCCCCAGAGTCTCTTTGCTGGTATTTGTGATATGGAAGCTATTCTGCTTCTGGAGGGGCTGTCATTGCCTTGACTGTGGTTGGGATTTTAGGAGTGGGCTTTGTGTTCAGCACTGTAGCTCGGGAGTCTAGAAATGTGCATTCTCATCTCACCTCTGTGGCTTGAGAATTGCTCCCTGTCATCTGGTCACCCTGGGGAGACCAGGACCTCTCAGGAGTGAGCATGTCAGTGTTTGTGGCGTGAAAGTCCGCCATCACGTTGGTCCTGGCACACACACACACATAGTGTGAGGAAGGTTGGACCTTACCTTCAGGGAGCTATGGTTGTGGGGAGGTATAAGACAAAAGCCAGATGGGGCTGGAGCAAGGTGTTGCAGCAGGGTGGGAGATTCCGCCCTGAATGAAGTGGTCATTGCTGATGGGGGCTGATAGCAACCTGAGGGTAAAGCAGGTGGGCTTCACTGCCACTCCTCAAATGTGGACTGCACACAGTGACTTCCAGCCAAAGGACAGTGTGCAAAGGGAAAACAGAGAAACCCACAGGCGCAGCTTCAGCCTGGTGGTCAAGGGCAACATCAACAGTGAGTCAGGTCTATAGTGTGTGCTGCGCTACTGTGGTTTTCCTCCCCCAAAACTAAAACCTCAGTCTCATCATGAGGATAAAAGACCAAACAACAAAAACCAAACAAACAACTTCAGACAAATTCCCACTGAGGGACATTCTACAAAATATCTCCCCAGCACTCTCCAAAAATGTCAAGGTCATCAAAAAGAAAGTGAGAAACTATCAGAGCCAGGAACAGCCCGAGGAGACATGATGACTACATGTGATGTGGTGTTCTGGATGGGATCCTGGAACAGAAAAAGGCCATTAGGAGAACACCAAGGAAATGTGAATGAGCTATGGACTTAATAACAACTATGGATCAATCTTGCTTCATTGATTGTGATATACTGTACTAATGTAAGATGCTAATGAAAGGGCAAAATGGGTGTAGGGTATGTGGGGACCATGTTCAATCTGCTTAATATTTTGGTAAGTCTAAATCTTCTAAAAACATATTAAAAAATTGGGAGCAGGTTGAGTCCCATCACCTCTGTGTCCTTTGGTGGCAAAACCTTGGCTTGGAGGGCCTCATTCACTTCCAGACACTTAGCTGAGTTGTTCCCATTGGGCTTCTTTTACTGTTCCCATGAAAACTGGGGGTGGGGGAAGTTGAGTTTATTATTTAGAATGTGTGTGTGTATACATGCATTTATATATATATGATAAAATATATAATCATTTATATATATAAAATCTCCCCAAATTTCTGGGTGCTTGAAAATAACCAGTTTATCAGATGCAGTCTGCCCAGGGGCTGGAGCATCATCCACAGGCGAAAGAAGCCCAATGGCATGAGCATGAAAAATTTCAAACACAAAAAATTCAGAAGCCCAGTTGCTGACATCAGTAGCCCAGGGAATCTTGCACCGATGCTGCTGAGCACATTCTTGGCAGCACTAGCCAGGTTTCAATGGCCTGGTGACTTGGCATAGCAGTGCCCTGGACCTTTGCTGCATTTCGTATTCACCAGAAATGGGTATTGAACATTGATGCTGCCCTTCCTGATCAGCCCCTGGAATCACTCAGGTAGTGACCAGAGGCTATTTTTTTTTTAAGGTAGAGGGTAACACTGGTGGAAGGTAACAATAGACTATAGTGACCAAAGCTGATGTGTGTACAATTGATGGCCCAGTGAGGAGGCAAAAGAGAGCTGAGTCTGTGTGGACTGGTCTGGCATTTTAAAGATTTATGGATGAGGCCATGCTGGGATTGATTCCCTTTGTTCCCCACAGAAAGGGCGACCTAGTGGAGACACAGAAGAAAATAAGACCACAGCTAAAACCCTGGGCTTCAAGTAATTGCAGCTTCTCTAACTTCCCTAAGTGTCAGTCCCTGTATTTTTGGTAGAGGCACAGGATGAAGTGGCAAGGAGTGAGCTTCACAAGAGAGGGAGACCTCGTCCTGTAAATGGGTGCAGGCCTGTTGTCATGCAGCCAGCAAGGTTGGCTGGGGTTTAGTGGACAGTCAGATGGGCCTACCAGGACCCAGCCTGCTCCTCTCATCCAGTGTGACAGTGAGTCCCTTGCTCCTCCACTTATAGCGTCCATGATACCTGCTTTGCAAGACCTTGTTGAGTAATGAATGAGACTGGAGTTGGCACATGGGAGTTGTGAGGTATGGGACAAGTAGAGTTGAGTGGTGGGGCTGGAGATGGAAAGGATGCCCCTGTGGAATGCACAGACCTACATTGTCAGGGACTGCCATGGTTTGGATATGTATGTCCCAGAGGTCCATGGCTTGGTCCCAAAGGTAGTGCTGTTTGGAGGTGCTCTGTATCTTTAAGAGATGGCGTCTTGTGGAAAGTCCTTAGGTAATTGGGGGTATTCCCCCAAATGGGGATTATGGGACCCTGGCCCTGTCTTCTCTTTTTCTATCTTTTGCTTCCTGGCCGTCGGGTGAGCAGTTGGCTCTGCCACGTTTCCTGCTGTTGCCATCCAGCATGACCACCAAAGGCACAGAGCAATGGGTACACTTCATCATGGCCTGGAAACTCCAAAACTGAAGCCAAAATAACCTTTTTCTCTTTATAAGTTAATTATCTCAGTAATAGAAATCTGACTAACGCAGGGGCCCTAGACTAGTCATGGCCTCCTTACTTCTCACTGAGCCAGTCAGAGGAAATGATTCCTGAAGGTCTTACCACTCATCTGGATTGTTTGACAAAATTAGTTTGAACCATATAAAACTTGCTATTTTTTAATGCCAAGCATAGGCAATTTCATATGCTTCAGCTCACTTTAGCATTAAAGCAGTTTTTGGCACAAGAAAACACTTTTATTTTAAAAGCATTATTTTTACTTATTACTTACGTATAAATTCAGTGCATTAGAAAATAAAGATAAGTGAAAAGGAGAAACTTTGAGATACCTAATTCTTCTCACCAGGGCCCATTGTTCCATGGGTCTCTTTAACTGTGCTTGAGTGCAGATAACCGCCCGACCCCTTTCTCTTCCATTGTGTGTCAAGAGCCTCTGTCCATGTTCATGGAAGTTTTCTCCCACACCCAGTTGCATGGGTTTGTATTATCACTCTTTGAACGAGCCCCCCAGGATTAGATTTTGGAGTGGTTGAGAATGTTTTCCTGCTGTGAACCAGCCTTTAACAAATGTCCTTATAGCTGTTTTCTTTCCTTCCTCCCTCTCTTATCCCTTTTTCACCCTCCCTCCCTCCCTTCCTTCTTTCAGATACTCATGATTGTTTCTTTTTTATATTTTATTTATTTTTTATTTATAATATTAGTATGTATTACAATTCATAATGCACATATATAGCATCTTTTTACATACAACTATGATAAATTTTCCAAAGTAGAATTGCTGGGCAAAATAGTAAGGCTTCAGATTGACCTCCAGAAATATTTAATTGCCCACTGACAGCATGAGAGGAAGGGTCTTCCTTCCTGGCCCTCTCTCCCTTCTATTCTCTCTCCCTCTCATCCCTTTCCTCTCTCCCTCTCCTACCTACCTTCCTCTCCTCTCTCCTCTCTTTCCCATCCCTTCAATCTTTTTTTTTTTTTTTTTTTTTTTTTAATACCAGGGGTTGAACCCAGGGGTTCTTAACCACTGAGCCACATCCCCAGCCCTTTTTATTTTTAATTATGGACAAGTTCTCAATAAGTTTCCCAGGGCCTCAATAAGTTGCTGAGGCTGGCTTTGAACTTGTGATCTTCCTGCCTCAGCCTCCCCAGACACTGGGGTTACAGGTGTGCACCACTGTGCCCTGCTTCCCCTTCACTCTTGCATGTACATCCTTCATCTTTCCCCTCCACTCTGCCTTTCTTTTCTTCCTTCCCCCTGTTTTGTTTGAGGCTCATCTTTTTATTTATTAAATTTATTTATTTAAATTAGGTATATATGACAGCAGAATGCATTTTGATTCATTGTACACAATTGCAGCACAACTTTACATTTCTATGATTGTACATGATGTAGCATTGCACCATATGTGCAGTCATACATGTATCTAGGGTAATGATGACCATCTCATTCCACCATCTTTCATGCCCCCTCCCCACCCCTCCCTCCCTTTGACCCATCAAAGTTCCTCCATTTTCCCCATGTCTCCTGCATTATGGATCAGCATCCGCTTATCAGAGAGAACATTTGGCCTTTGTTTTTATGGGATTGGTTTTATTTCACTTAGCATGACTCCATCCATTTACCTGCAAATGCCACAATTTTCTTTTTTAATGCTGAGTAATATTCCATACATACCAGAGTTTCTTTATCCATTCATCTATTTAAGGGCATCTAGGTTGCTTCCACAGTTTAGCTATTATGAATTGAGCTGCTATAAACATTGATGTGGCTGCGTTACTAGGGTATGCTGATTTTAAGTCCTTTGGGTATAGACCGGGAGTGGGATAGCTTGGTCAAATGGTGGTTCCATTCCAAGTTTTCTAAGGAATCTCCATACTGTTTTCCAGAATGGTTGCACCAATTTGCAGTCCCACCAGCAATGAGTGAGTGTTGAGGCACACCTTTAAGCTTGGGCCCATCAAACAGCATTTCAGCTACCCCACTCTCCTCATAGTGCACAGTCTTCCTATGGCTGGCACCTCTTCTGAGGTTGGCTGGTGATATTCTGAGAGGACATCAAGAATTTGTGGGGAAGCCTGTGGAGAGTTTCAGGCAAGCCAGGTGGAGTGGTAAGTTATTTCAGGGGTACATTCCTTTTCTGATCAGCATCTTGCCTCTCCTCCATACACACACACTGAGGGGTAGGTTGCTGGTCAGAAACCTGGACTCATGTGCAATTATTTATTTTAAAATTTCATTTTATTTCTGATTATTTGGCAAATGGATTGAAACCAAGCCCTTCTTCCTTAACCGCCAGGGACTGCTGGTGTGTGTCTGTTGGATGGTTGACTTGTAGGCTGCCTTTTGAAGCTTGGCCTGGTGTCCTGATGTCCCAGAGCTGTTGACTGCCCTGAGCATCCCAGGAAAAGCTGCCGAATTCTGTGGCCCCAGGAGGATCTTTGTCCTCCTTTTGCAGAAGCAGTAGATTCATGGATTCGCTCTGTTGAGCTGGAAGGAAGAATTTTTAGATTTCCTCTGGTTGAAGAACTTAAAATGGAACAATCTACATCAATTCCCCAAAATTGGACTTTGAAGCAAGTTCTTGGAAAAATGGACTCGATTATTTTCTATGCATGGAAGCACATTCCATGGGAACCTTCTGGCAATGAATTTTAAAGTGCTTGTCTGTTTCGTTTTGTTCTCAAATACTAAGAAGTCTTAAACACCAGAGGCTACCAGGGACCAGCCAGTCAGGGTCTGAGGAGGCAGCATCCACCACCCCCAGTGAGAGTGAGAGGGCAGGTACTAGGGAGGCCTCCCTTTCTCCAGCCACTCTTTCTAGGTCAGCTGCATTGTTTGTCAGGGAGAGTAAGCATTCCTTTCCCTCTACCTGAAGATTCTGAAAGACATGGAAAGAATGAAATGAAATAGAGAAGTGATTTTGAGCAGGTTTTAGGTACATGCTGTCGGCCAGGAGGCAGAGATTTTGTGTATTGTTTCATTTTCTAAGTATAAAAGAGCTAATAATGAAAATAAATAGATCCGACATCTCTGTTTTTTAAATCATGCCTTCTAGCAATTATCTTGTATCTCCAGAGGAGAGAGACATTGTCTTCTGGCAGCAGAGTTGGTGTTCAGGAGGACCCTGGCCTCATCAACAGGGGCATGTGTCTATCATATTCTAGACCCGAGAGTCCTTTGTCTTTGATTTTGCACGAGCAGATTTTTTCCTTGCTTACATTTTTTTCTGGTTATGAAATTACTATGCAATCATGACGAAAATTCATACTTTACAGAGAAATACATAATGAAGAAATGAAAGCCCCTCCATTCCAACCCCCTTCTCCCCATGTAGCCCCTGCATGGACAACCACTGTTAACTGTTTGGTGCAGGGTCTTCCCATTTTTTATA
Source organism: Tamias sibiricus (assembly GCA_025594165.1). Classification (NCBI taxonomy): domain Eukaryota; kingdom Metazoa; phylum Chordata; class Mammalia; order Rodentia; family Sciuridae; genus Tamias; species Tamias sibiricus. The sequence continues at coordinate 138,450,330 of CM046659.1, forward strand.
TTTCTGTGGAAATATTTTGCTTATGTTTTATATGAATACATACATAATTATTACTTTTAACATTTTGCAACAACATGGGATCAAATTACAATTTGAGCCACCTTAATCTGAGTGTTCTAAAATATGAAACTTTTTGAGTACCAACGATATCAGTGGTGGGCAATTCTATCCCTAACCTCATATATGCAAACTTTGTGCACAAAATTATCCAAAATATAAGATTGTATACAACTTTAAAATAACATGTAAAATCACCTTCATACTGTATGTATAGAATGTATATGAAACATAAGTGAAATTTGTGTTCAGATTTGGATCCCATCCTAAGATATATCATTATCTGCAGATATTCCAAAATACAATACACACACACACATATGTGTGTGTGTTTGTATGTATGTATGTATGTGTGTGTGTATATATATATGTGTATATATATATATATATCTACATATATGTATATAATCCATAGCACCTCTGGTCCCAAACCTGTATAAACATTGTGATTAGAGCTCTCACCCATCCCAAGCACTGATGATTTTAAATATCATCCCCTTTGAGTGGTTCATGGCAAGTGGACACCATCAGTTGATGTAGTTGCATTGAATCTTGTGAGTATAATGTTACAGCTTATAATAGACCCACTTATTTGCACTTTCACATTCATTAGTTTGAGTTACCTGCTGTCAACTGTGGTCCTAAGATAGTAATACTTGTTTTGACTCTTTTGAGAGAAAGAGACCACATTCACGTAACTTTTGTTACAGACATTGTTATAATTGTTATGCCTCATTATTAGTTACTGTGGTTAGTCTTTTGCTGTGCCTAATTTATAAATCAAAATTTTCATAGGTATTTATGTATAGGAAAAAAAGTGTAGTTTATATAGGGTTCAGTAGTGGGTGTGTAGTTTTAGCCTGAGTATTATCCATTGGGGCTCTTGCAAAATATCCCTCCAAGAAAAAGTGGATTACCGTATTTCATTTTGTGTTTTAAAATTACAAATGATAACAAGTTGTTTCTTATTTCCTTATAATAATTTGAATTTTCTCTTTTACTTTTTGTATTCTTGCCTGCATTTTTCTTGACTTGTCCAGCTTTTTTTTGTGGTGATTTTATTGCCATTTTTTAGTACAGCAGGGTTATTACTCATTGCTATATACATTGCAGATATTTTCTCCCAGATGTCTTTGCATCCTTTGACTTTGTTTAAAAGACATTTTTGGCAATGCAAAACTTTGAATTTTATGTTGTCAAATCTGTCAAGCTTTTCTTTTGTGGCTCCTGAATTTTTTTCACATTTTTTTCTTGGTGCATTATAGTTGTACATAATGATGGGATTTGTTGTTAAATATTTGTATATGCACACAATATCAAAATATAATTTGGCCAATATCACTCATAACTGCCCCCCACATCTCTTTCCTCTATTCTCCTGATCTCCCTTTGGCTCTTGAATTTTGTATCTTTGTATCTTAACCTAGAGAATGGGCTTTCCTACCCCAAGTGCATATAAACATCCTTCTATATTTTCTCTAATATTTTATAGTTCAGACTTTTTTTTTTTTACATTTACATCTTTTATTCATCTGGAATTTATTTTTTTAGATATGGTACAAATTAACCACATAAATCTTTTTATATGAACATTCAGTTTCCCATCATCATTTATTAATGAGCCATCTTTATATCTCTGTTTTGATTTCTTTTCTTTTGTATTGGTGCTGGGCCTTGTATGTGCTAAGCATTGTCTCTTCCACTGGGTTAAACCCACTAGCCCTTCCCTCTCTGTCTTGAGACTCATGTTTGTCATAGAGCCAAAGGTCTTGGACCTTTGGAGCATGAGTAGCTACTACTGTGTTCTGGTTGTTCCTCCTGCATCTCTGGACTCTCCATTCTAATTTACTGGTTTATTCTTATGCCCATATCTACTGTTTAAATTACTGTGACTTTTTGTTATACATCAGGCGATATTGTCCTCCTGAGAACATCATTGCATGTGCTTACTGAGATAGTGGGGATGTCATCGGGCCATAGAATCTTATGGGGCATTGTTGTTTGTGTGGCCCATCTTTGAAGAAATACCATGGTATGACTTGTGGCTGTTCTCCATTATCTTAGCAGGTTATTTCTTCTTTTTCCATCTTTTTCTAACCTTTCTCATTTTTTTTCCAACTAGATAAACTTTGGAATAAGTGAAATTCATCCTAGAATCTGAATGGGACTTTGATTGGCCTGGCTCTATAGGTTGATTTAAAGGAGAAGAGATGTCTTTTTAATATTTTCCTCTGATCTGGATATTTGATTTATTTACCTTTTCTAATGTCTTATTCTTTTGCTCATGGGTTTGGCACATTTCTTGTTAGGTTTCCAGTTAGATTTTATGGCCAAGGTTGCTGTCATCACTGAGATGACCCCCTCTCTCTCCTCCCCTTCTAGCTGATTATGTCTGGTGGGTAGGAGGGCTGTTGACTTTGGGATATTGGGACTGGCACTTTGCTTACATCTCTTCATTGGCTTAAGTGGCTTGTTGGTTCTTCCTCTTGGGTTTTTGGATCAGGAATTCATTTTTCAACATTGGCCTTTTCTTTTTGATATTTATACCTTTGTGTTATTGGGGGTGGGAGTCTTGATTAGTTGGTTCTGAAGGCTCCTGGGGTCTTTGTGGCCCCTCAGAATGGTCCTTTTGCTTTGCACTCAGTGAGTCAACCCTTTAACTGGAGCCTCTGAGTTCTTTGCAGTCCCCCAGGCCACTCGGTCAGCCTGGGAGCAATCCTGTGGTCAGTAGAGGTGATTTTTTCCATGTGGTTGGAGTGGGCTGAAGGGGAAAGGTCTTGTGGAAAGGCTTATCCAGGCAATGGCAGTGGTTCCACCAGAACTTTCTGGTGGGTGCTCAACCACTGGGTCTTAGAGAAGGTGGTTTGGCCCTCCAGCAGGGGACTCCAAGGACTGTGTCTCCTCAGATAATGTCAGTGCACATGGTGGTGAGGTTGCTGAGGAGTCCCAACCAGCAGCCTGGCAGCTGCTGGTGGCCTCTGCCTCTTCCCTGCAAATTAAAGGGGTGCCCTATAGGGACATGGGCAAGTGGAGTGAGGTGGGATGGGAGCACTGGATGCAGTGCTGCTTCTCATAGCTCCCCTCTGCACGTGTGGGGCCAGCACAGGTGAGGTGGGGAGCGTGGTGTTTGGCCGAATAAGCTGAGGGAAGATCCCACAATGACTGTGCCAAGAGATACTTACTGTGCCACTGAACTCCCACCAGGAACCTGTGGCCCTAGGGGGACCCTGGAATCTGTGATGCTGCTCACAGATGTCACCCTCAATCACTTCCTCTCATTTATGAAGTACCCTTGGCCTTGGAATGCCCACCCTGCAGAGCCTGCCAGTCACTGTGAGTTCTTGGTACTCCCTTCTCACAAGTGATAGGGAGCCAATCCTGCTGGTTTAAATTCCTAAGTCATTTTGCACATCATAGACTTTTTTTGTGTACCATTTTTCACCATTTTCATAGAGAATCTTTGTGGAGAGCGTTACAGCTATCAGTACTGGTTCATAATGTGTGTGTGTGATGAAGGATATCATTTTCTCACTTCCTGAGATAAACCAGCCACCCTGGCACCTTTAAGATGGTTACATCAGTGCTTGTCACCTTGGGAGCTGGTGGGTGGGTGTTGTGTGGTAGATTAATCCTCTTCCAACCAGCTTGGGAACAGTGGGGGCACATGGCTCCATGCTGCCCTCTACTGGTGGTCTGGGTCCCAGGTCATACTTCTTAGTGGGTGGTCCAGGCCCAGTACTTCAGAAGTCTGATTGAGAGGAGAGGAAACCTGTTTGGAGTTTTTGTTTGTTTGTTTGTTTTTTACCATTTGTTCCTGGCCTGGAGGATTTTTTTTTTAAACCATCCCATATGCCAGGAGTCCATTCCCTGTTCCAGCCCCTTGGAAACTCCATTTCAGACCTTGTTCAGGCCCTGTGTCTTTGCTTATAGAGGGTGGTGTCTGGTTGGGAAGAGACGGAAGAGCTGTTCAGGCTGTCTTCAGAGTGGATGGAGGCCAAGCCAGACCAGCTGTGTGGAGAAACAACTAGCAAAGGGGCCTCTCTGCCCTGTGGTACCAAGAGATTGGTTGGAGGGAGTTGGAAGTGCAGTGTGGACACAGCTGACTCCTAGGACATGGGAGGCCTGGGGAGATATCTGCAAGAGAGGGGGCGGGTGCATGTGTAAGTGCTAGGAGTGGCAGAAGGGAGATTTGAACCCTCTCTGACTCCAGGGCCTTTGTGTTTAACCATTAAGTGCCAGGACCTCCCAGCAGGAAATCAATCACATGCTTCTAAGGAGGTATTTTTAAGAGTCAATATGCTTGACTTTGGGAATGAGTCATAAGGATGAAATTTACTGCAAGATTAGAGATGTATGTACTGAATCAATTTGGCAACCTCTTAATGTACTACTCAGAACTGCCTGTTTTCAAATTAAGTGTGAAGTATTTTTTTTCTTTTCTTTTTTTATACCTGAGGTTAGTTCCATGTAGAAAACACACCATTAGAAGAGGAAGGGGGAGTGATGTCATGGAGCACTGGAAAGTTGAGGTGGGGCCCCTCCTTCCTGTCCATCTGACTGATGACTGCACAGCTGTGGGATGTCACCAGCTCAGTGGCCTGTGGTCCTCTGCCTGCAGGCTGAGGATCTTGCTTCAAGCTCCTCCCTCCAGCTTTGAAATCTTGAAAGGCAGCTGTGGTCAGTCCTGGCCTTTTGTTTCCTGTTGCATTGAGTGCATTTGCCTGAATGTTGATGCCCTGTCTCTGAGGCTCTGTGTGTTGCTGGGTGTTTTCCAGCAAGACCTGACTTTCTGGATGGGTTCAGGAAGCAAAAGCAGTGTGCTGTCTGGCATCTGGGTCTTCATTTTCCCAGGAGGGCAAGTCCTATTCAGTTGAGTCCTTCCTTCCAGTTTGGGTTTGGGGTGGGTTCTGGAGTTGGTAAGGCAGATGATGAAAAATGGCATGTGGCTTTGCATGACAGTGGGATTAGCCTTGTCAGGCACCCTGTAACGGGGAGATGGCATTACTAGAATCCAGCCACTCAACCAGTGTGGCATTATCAAGGTCTTATTTATATTTTTGTGCATTGCCTGAGAGTAAGCAATCTGTAAAGCAACTTTCAGGTTTCCTGGTGTGGGTCTGGGGCACATCTTTGTCTGGGTGAATTTAATATCTGCCCATGTGTACCTCATTTCCTGGGTACAGCAACGGTTCTTTGATTTTCAATTTTAAACCCTTATCTTCCGACATTCGGCCTTACACAGAGCAGAATGTTGGAAATGGGCCGCAATTACAGTGTCCCTAATGGGATGGGTTTTATTTCGAATGAGTAGACTGTGACAGCCTTTAACTGCCTTCGTGTGACTCCCCTCACAATAGCCCATTTCCCCCCCCTCATTTAATGGAATGTGCATAGCTGAAGCCTGCCTCACAGTTGTGCCCCACAGAGGCCTGCATATCCTGGCTCATCTCCCAGGGCTGTGGTGAGACATGCGAGCCACAGCCCAGGAAGTGGGGGCTAAGGGGAGCCCTGAACCTCAAGGGCCCACATGACTTTTATTGTACTCTATGTTGTCCAAAACCATTTCACATTCAGTGCAGAGTCGCTCTGCTGTTAGCCTTTAGCAGGAACAAGGTAGAGCAGCTGTGGATGGACTTCTGTGTTGGCAGATGTGTTCTCAGATGAGGAGTCAGGCAGAAGTACCAGGGGGAAATAGTCATTGTGGATCTCTGCACTGAACGATTTACTTCTGTGGACATCAGTGTGTTGGGGTTGGTCTTGGGACAGGTCCAGCCAGGGTGTCCTATCATCCATATGAGTACTCATGACTTTTTCCCTAGGCTGGCTCACACCGTGTTTGTGGAATGAATGGGTATCTGAGCAGCTTAAACCCAGGAAAGCCATAAAATATGCCTTTCACCAGAGGAGCAGGTGCAGATGATGTATTTTCTATTGAACCAACCCTGAAGGGGTTTGCCCAAGTTTCAGAAAGAAACCTGAACTCTTGACATATGCAGAAGAGAGCCCCTTCCTTCCTTCCTTCCTTCCTTCCTTCCTTCCTTCCTTCCTCTCTCCTCTCTTCCTTCCCTCCCTTCCCCCCTCTCTTCCTTCCTTCCTTCCTTCCTTCTTTCTGTACTGGGGATTGAACCCAGGGATGCTTTACTACTGAGCCATATCCTCAGTCCTATTTATTTTTTTTGACACAGGGTCTTGCTAAATTGCTGAGGCTGCCCTTGAACTTGTGATCCTCCTGTCTCAGCCTTCTGAATTGCTGGAATTATACCACACCTGGACACTCTTCTAGCTTTTGAAAAAAAGACACTTGAGCCTGTGAAATAAAACTTTTCAATTCATTATTCCTGTAACACTTCATGTAGAATCACTGTCTACTTCCATTGCTTTTGGTAAATATCATAGGAAAGCCATCATAGATTGTTAGTCTATCTCCCACCCTACTCATTCATTTATACAGTGAAGAAAAAAGGGCATTGGGAACAATAATCACCAGCTGCCCAAGTACCAAAAAATTATGCTTCCAAAATCTCTTGATGTTGATTCTGTATGAAGAGCAATAGAGTTGCCCTATGTGTACCACTAGACAGAAGCCCTTTTTTAAAAAAAGCCCTTTCATTTCTAACATGTGTTTAACAGCCTTCATATTAGAGCTGGGGATGTACTCAGTGGGAAGTGCTTACCTGGCATGCTCAGAGCCCTAGGTTTGGCCCCCAGCACCACACAAACAAAAATTAAAACAAAACACACACACACATGCATCCATACACACAAAACCCTTCATGTTATTAAAAATAAATTTACTTTGCCATTGGTGAAAATATCCTTTCACGTGTTTGTGAATTATACCTCTGGCTTGTCAGAGTTTCATTATCTGGCTGGACCTCTTGGTCTTCCCCAGCCCCTGGCCTAGAGCCTGGCCTTATGCTACTTGGCTATGGAAAGGGCAGCTCATCCTGATCTCAATAAGAAAGTTCTTTGTCTCCACACTCAAAGCAGGCATGGGCTCTCTTCTCTGGTTTCTGCCTTTCACCGTAAGCCATTGCCATTGGCTCCCCTGGAGAGCCAGTCCGCCCAGCTTTTTTTGTTGTTGTTGTTGGTTAGACAGCAGCTTCTCTTTGGGGTGCCCCAGGCTCATGGTCACTTCATTGATGGGGGACACACTTTGGGAGGATCACTGATGAGATGACTGACTCAGTGATGTCTTTCAACGTCAAGAATACCTTTGTTTTCCTAGTTTCCAAAAATTGTGGTAAGATACATATAACAGAAAATTTGCCATCTGAATCACTTTAAGGTATTAAATTCTGTAGCATTAAGTATATTCACAGTTTTCTGCCACCATCAACCCCTGCCCCAGTACTTTTCTCATTGTGCAGAATTGGAAGTCTGTACCCATTAAATAATAACTCCCCATTTCTCCTTCCCCCAGCCCTTGGCAACCACCATTCTACCTTCTGTCTCTATGAATTCAACCAGTCTAAGTACCTCATGTGAGTAGAATCATATGGTATTTGTCCTTTTCTAACCTTCTCATTGCATTTAGCACAATGTCCTCAAAGTTTATCCATGCTGTAACATGTCAGAATTTCCTTCCTGTTTTAAAAATTCATTTTTAACTGATATCTCAAAACATGATTAATGGGGTGCCATGTGATGTTTTTATACATATATACATTGCATAATGTTTAAATCATGGTAAACATGTCTATTTCCTCAAATATTTATCATTTCATTATGATAAAATATTTTTAAAATCCTTTCTTCTAGCTTTTAAAAATGTAGAGTACATTATTTCTGTGCAGTCGTCATCATTTCTGTACAATAGTGCACTGGAACTTCTTGTTCCTATCTAACCTTTTTGTTTAAGCTGAATAGTATTCTGTTGTTTGTGTTTGCTACATTTTGTTTATCCTTTCATTTATCAGGCATCAAGAGCATCTCACATAATACAAAGCACTGAAGACCCAAGGGAAGACTCGATCTTGGCTGCTCACAATCTCTGTGGTCACACTGTCTTCTGTAGTGGGGAAGACAGGCTGAGAAGACCTGTTTACTCCAGCATTGAACAGGCATGCACTGAACCCTCACAGGCATTGGAATTCTGGTGCTGAGTACAGAGGTTGCAAACAGGAGCAGGAGCTAGTTTCTGCCCTCAAAGAGTAGCAGTTTCATACCAGTTAGGACCAGCTCATATCCTGAGTTTTGCAGAGTTAAAAGAAAAGGTATCATCTATAGAGAAACTGTAACCAGGGCTGGAGCTGTAGCTGAGTGGTAGAACGATTGCCTAGCATGCGTAAGGCACTGGGTACGATCCTCAGCATCACATAAATATAAACAAATAAAATAAAGGTATAAAAAATACAATAACATTATTTAAAAAAATAAAGATCTCTGAGAAACTGTATCCACTCTGAAGGAGTATGGCCCCAGGACTTCCAAAGGATGTCTCTCTGTTCTAAGAATTGAATGGAATCTATTTCTTCCCAATGCTTTTGATAAGAATAGAAAAGTTCCTCACTGTTTGCAGGAGCTGGTGCAATCATGGTCAGTTGCACCAGAGCTTGGAAGTCCCCTGCCTTTAAAGCTCACTTCTCAGAGGAGGAGGTCAATAAATGTCTTAAATAGATATGCCCAGAAATACAGTTTAAAAATCAGAGAGTTGGAATAACCATCCAAAGAATTAAAATTGGAAATGATGAAAAGGATTGCCAGAATCCAGATCAGGGACTGTAACTCTTCATAGAGGCCCTTTTGGCACTGGATTCTCTTAGTCTGGGTGAAGCAATAGTCTCATTTCTTTAGGGCTGTGCACAGCAAATGACTGACCATCTGTCAGGCACATTGTTCAGTTTGCCTAGTAATGCTGAGCCAGAGGTGTCTGTCCTCAGGTGGGTAGGGCGAAGGCAGACCATGGCATAAGGTATCCAAAAGCACGAGACAGGAAATGAGAGATGCTCAGTGATGGGTGGGGTAATGATGTCTGGCACAATCATTTCTGCTAAAAATCTTAATGGTGGACAGTCAATTAAAGTACTGCCCCAGCCAGATGGGACTAGCATTGTGCAGCAAACTCTTTAATGTTTTGTGTCCAAGGAATGTGGATTTGGGCATTCCCCTCCCTGTGGAGGGGAGCAGGCAAGGAGTTTTCAATCTGGGGCACCCTGGATGTGCTTGCTGCCTCCCCATCACAGTGCCTACGTCACTTGGGAACGTGAGCTTCACCACTCTTCTGTCAGTACTTGTCCCACAGCACTGTAGCATTTTCCGGGACATCAGATCCACAATGGGGCTTAAGAATAGCACTTTGCAAATCCTATTCAGTAACAAAATGATTTTTCTATTTTTATTTTTTTTTTACATAGCTGCATCTATTTGAAATTTTAGTTTTATATTTGTTTCATCTAATAGTGTATTCCCCTGCGATAATTCACATTCTATTAAATGGGTAAAATATGGAATTAAAAATATGCAACTTAAAATCCAAATATTTAGAGCTTCAAGGGGGCCAAAGGTCTTGATTTTCAGGGAACATCCCTGTGTCATCCAATGTTCTGTTTTTCCAAAAAGAAAAGAAGGGTCACTAAATTAATGTTTATGTTTTCTGGCTTTTCAGTAAGTATTTCTGTTAAACATCTTCCAGGTTCTATAATAAGAAGCATGGATCAGTTAAATTTTTTTTTTAAGAACCCTAAGAAGGTGTGATTTTGATTTTGACTTCATATAAATGCCTTCAAGAAGGTTCTCTGCCCATGGATTCTTCATTTTTGGTTTGTAAAGGGTGGTGTGCTGAGTTCTGATCCACTAGGGAGAAGTCCCTGGAGCAGAACAGTTTGGATTTTGATGGCCACCCTCCTACTTTATTCAGGCAAACAGGATCCCCAGGAAGGACAACAGCCATTAGGTCTTGTTGGGAAGAAAGCACAAGGACCACCTCTGGGTCATTGTGCTTCTGAACAAATAAGAAAGTCACTCGGCTGCGCTTAGGGACAGCACGCACGATTTGCATGGGGCCTTATGGTGCTGGCCTGCTGCCTGTGTGGTGGAGATAAGATGTTCAGACTCACCTCAGTTACTCAGGGGTCACCATAGAAGGAGTTTAATTCAGTGCACTCACCCCCTCCTGCCCCCAATCTCATTTACATTTCTGTCATTAATAATATTCCCTTGTTCTCTCCAGAGCTGTGTATGGATTCTATTTCTCTCTTCATTTTAATGGAGCTTTTAAATTAAAGTACACATGGCTTAAGCCATTCACAAAATGTTTCACGTTTATGAAAACACTGCGGCAGTGATCCTCTTGCCTACCTGCACATGTGCTACAGCCTTGGGAGCAGTCCCCCTAGGCTGTCCTGAGCCTGGCTGGAAAGGTTTCTGATCCTAATCAGAAATGGAGTTGTTTCAGTGCAGATTATAGGTTCATGTTAGCTTCAGTGATGGAGAGATGGAAATAGATGCTTCCGTGTTATTACCATTCTAAGTAAAATAATGAGGCTGCATATTTGCAGCAAGATGCTGAAACCAGACGTCACCAGAGTAATTTGGATTAGTGGGAAGTTGGAACATATTGTTTTAAAAGAGATTTCAAGAGCATTACTTTTGGAAATCCCATGTAATGATGAAATTATTTTTTGGAGTTTTTCATTTTTTTCACTTATGTTTCTGTATCTATTTGAATTTTAAGTTTCATATCGGTTCTCTTTTAATAATATTTGCTTGATATATTTGACTTCTATGAAATGGGCTTGATATTAAATTATTTTATATATGTATTTTTTTTTCTAAATGGAAGGCACAGAAGCGTTTCCAGTGTGGGTATTTGGGTCACAGAGATGCTGCCTCCCTTCCATTTTGTGACATGTGCCAGACCATTCCATGGAAGGGCTGAGGAGAGACTTGCTGTTTTCTGAGAACATATTATGGATTAAGAAGCATGAGTTATTTAAAGATCTGTCCTTTTGTGCTTTGTAATCTGAAAAGCAGAAGCTGTGGCCTCAATAGGAAGAGTTTTAGAATCTGTGAGGGGGCTGACTAGGTTCCTGTCTCTATGTAGGACTGGATTATATTCAGCTGCAGACAGCATCTCTTATAAAGCCCTGAGATAAGACTGCCAGCCACTTACTTACCTTGGGCAGGAGTGGGGTGAGAAGGGCTCAGGCTGGGGAGTCTGGATGGTGGCCTGGTGGGGTCCTACAACTCTGGCCTCATGGAGACATAGCCTGGTACCCTCTCGAGGTTGTCTGTCTTCTTTACTCTTCATGTTCCCTGGAGATATGAGAGGAGCTGGCCTCATTTCTTGTAGATGCCCTCGTACAATTATTGAGCAATCTTCTCAGGCTGCAGGAGTGTTGGAGGATGAGCCCCTGACCCTACCATCTTCTAATTTTTATCCTTTGTTTCCTGGCCCATTTACCTTGAAGGTTCTATGAGATATTGTTTGTATATTTACTTTAAAATTACACATTAAAAATTTGGTAAAGAGCTGGGCATGGTGGTGCATACCTGTAATCCCAGTGACTTTGGAGGCTTGAGGCAGTAGGGTTGTGAATTCCAGGAGTGCCTCAGCAACGTGGCAAGGCTGTGGCTCAGTGGTAAAGCACCCCTGGGTTCAGTCCCCAAGTACGAAAATAAAGAAAGAAAATATTGGGGGGGGGGCAAGGAAAAGATTTCAAAGAATATAACATCCATCTGTTTATCTATTCCCTGGACATTCAGCAAATGCTTGTGGCACCCCCAGGACTGTCCCCGGCACTGGGGGAGAGCTAGAGGGCCTTCTTGGTCCATGGAGCTTGCCTTCTGGTATTCCAGTTGTTCTAACGTATCAGTACTGTTTGGGACAAGGGACAAGGAAGGACTAGTGAGTCTGCCATACTTAAAGCAGAATGCTTCTAGAGCACCACTGTTTGTGTACATGGGAAATGGGCAAGGGCTGAATGTGAGAACTTTGGGACCAGAAGGGATCAGCTTGGGTCAATCTACTCAGTAACTGAGGTCAAAGCCTGTGCTGCCTTCCTGACCTGGTGGTCCCTGCTGTTTGTGTGTGTGTGACATCAGAGCCTTCCTATCTGTCAGTGGCTCAAAGGGTGGGGAGGGCAACAGGTTGAGGCTCCAACCCAGTTCATGCCTTTCTGGGGGCCAGGAGGCTGCTCTTGTTCCATCTCAAGGACCTGTCCAGGCCACTGTGTCTTTGCATGTATGTGCCTTCCCCTGGGATCCTAGGGACCATCCTCCAACTTTAGCCCTGTGGGTTTTCAAGGTACTCCTTGGGAAGCAGTTCCTGGGAGCTGTGCCCTTCCACTTTCTGGTACACTACCACCACGAGGTGGAATGGGACAGCTTGTCAACCACTGGTCTTCCCACAGCAGTTTCTGGATGGATTCAATAAATTCTTATGGAGCCCCACTGTGTGCTGGGTGCTGGGTCAAGTGATGGAGCTCCAGCAGCTGATAAGATAGGGGCAGCTCTTACTTGTGGGGCTTACCATGGTTAAAAAGTAAACTGAGGCACCATAAAAAATTTAAAGAATTTGTTTGAGCAAACAGTGATTCATGAATTGGGCAGCTCCAAACCAGAAGCAGTTTAAGAGTTCCACAGAGTGAATGCCAGGGTGAGGTTTTTAGAGGATGAGTCTAGACATGAAGCAAAGAAAACATTTAATTGGTTACAATTATACAGTGCCTTGTTGGGTCTGTGATATTATGTGAGATCTTCAGCTGCTTCCATTTGGTTGAGCCTAAGTTCTGTTTTTTTTTTTTTTAACTTTTTAAACCTAGGCATTTACCAGAAATGACTCAAGATATAGCTGTGATTTCAAACCAAATCGAGGTCACTTATGAAGCCCAACTGACTTTACCTGCCCAAGGATTCTATATATATATATATATATGGTCCACATTTTAATTTAACATGAGTCCTTAAAAATTTAGAAAAAATTCCAATAGTTGTAGCATAAAATCACCTAGCTTTATTCGGTATATTTGGGGAACCCAAAATACACGGAATAAAGTGTATTTTGAAACCATTTTTGGCAGATTCTCTTCCATGAATAATACTTGCTTTGGTCTGACATCTAGGTGGATGAATAGCTTCCTGCAGCGTCTTCTTCTGGGCTTCAGTGACAGACTGCAGGCCAATGGGGTGTACTTATAGCATTCTAGGAACATCAGGGCCTGGGACCTGCATATTTATTCCAATTGCATGTTTTCCCTTCTTCCATGAGCAAGTACTTGAGTAGAAACTTCAGAAGAAATGGTTGCTCTTTAAAAAATGTTTTAGATTTCTATTATGTCTAGTCTGAAAATTACTTATTTGCTTTTTGATTATTCAGAGTGCCTCCTAACAGATGGATTGGAAATTTTCTCCTTGTACTTTGAGTTAGCAGTCTCTGTCATGTTGCAGTTGAAAGAGAAGACAGAGGAAAAGAGGGATCAGACTCCCCTTATGCCATCCCTGGGGTCCCTGCACACACATTGTTCTGCTTTTTTGCTCCTCAGGAAAGCAATACACTTCCAAGCGTGGTTTATATGGTAATTCATATAAACATATAAAATTGGTAATTCAGTTGAATTAGGTGTCTTTGAAAGGAAAACAGTTTTTAAAAGAAGATCTGTACATGTGAGAATACTGCATGTTAGAATTTTGGCTGTGGAGGATTTGAAATGGCAGCATGATTGGGCCACGTTGTGGCATGATGTCTTGTGGTATGCCCTTACTCTTCTTCTGAGGATTCCCACAGGGCCTGCAGTGTGGGGTGAGGTATTTTGCCTAATTTACAGAAGGGATGGCTGTTTTACCAAGATGCTCCTGCCACCCCACCCCACTGCCTGTCGCCTCCTCTCTGCTGCAGATCCCACTGCAGGGCTTCTCCTGTGAGCAAACCCTGGACTTTCCCTACCTTTAGAAAAAGTTAAAGAAAATTTTGTCCAAAGGATTTCTGGGCTGCCCTGACCTTGATCAGCCCCTTTGTAGGTGAAGCTTTGGGTGGAGGTGTGGGATGCTACTGGTACTCTCCATCTGGGGTCTTAGAACCTGAAGGAGCCTGAGACATCAGGACCTGTCCACTCAGCACCTCCATGCCTGGGTGCAGCTGGTTACTGCTGCAGGTTCTACGTTGCCAGCCAGCCCATTGTCCGCAACACATGTATGTGCATGTGCATACAGACATGCATTATCCACACATTGCACACACCTCACGCAGACATACCACACACCCCACAGCATACACACAAATCACACATACACACACTATGCCCCATACCCCACTCTCCATACAACATCATATCACACCACACTCACCACCCTACCTTCCCTCCACATTATATCATGCCACATAGCTGCACCATACACACCAACCACACATGTACACATCACTGCATGCTACACACACCACACCTACATAAACCACACTCACTACTCACATACCACTTGACCTACCCACACACACCTGGCCCACACGCCCATGTACCATACACATGTGACTCCACACACTCATCACTCACATCAATCACACACACCAGGACTCCCTGAGAGCATACACATACATGTGCTCCCACACACATGTACACAATGTACACACACACACACATACACACACACACTCTGCATATACTATACAACCATACCATACCACATATACCATATTCAACACCTCACATCCCCCACCTCCACATTTGCATGTGAGTTAAGTGAATGCAACTGAATTCTTTAGTTTTCTCTCAAAATTTATACTGAAGATCCCTGGCTCCTCCTGCTGTCCTCCCCTACCACATTCCCTGACCTCTGAGGCCCCAAGCCTTGGTCTCCTCCTGCTCTTCATCACCACATCTTTTTGTGTTTTCATTTCTCAGGGCTTGCCCTTTGATGTGTGTGTATGTTCCAATTATTTGGGTGTTGGCACCTGTGCCCCAAGAGTTACCATCCAGAAGAAGATCATTCTTCTGCTGCCTGCAGCCTTCCCTGTCACAGAAGCAGCATCTTCTGTGGGAAGTCCTGCTCCTTCCAGCCCTATCTGACCTTTCCCACAGGTTGTTCTTAGTGTTGACATCTCCCCAACTAGAATAAGAAATCCTTGAAGGCATAGACTGGGTTTGATTATAATGCTGGTAAATAATAAATGCATTTTGGTAGAAGACTCAACCAGTGCATGCATATTTAATAAAGCAAAAGGTGAAAGCCCCCTAAGCCTCCCATTCTGATCTCTTCTCCCTTCCCCAGAGGAAGCTGCTGGTTAACAGGTGTTCAGTGGGGGTCCTTCCATTCCCTTCTGTCTGACTTCAGGTCCATACATGGGCTTGTGAATGTGTGTATATTTTCTAGCTGGCTTGATGCATCTGTAACTGGAATCGATACATATGCTTCTAACTGTCTTACATTTTCACTTGCATTTTGATCTACCTGTTTCTTTGTTTGTTGCTATTTTATTCTATTTTATTTTTTTAATACCTCAGAATATTCCAGCATGTGAACTCTGCCATTATTTAACTATTCTCCTATTTATAAGCACTTAGGTTTTTTCTAGTGTTTTGAAAGATTGTTGCAAGAAAAATCCCTACACTGATGTTGTCTCAGAGATGTGTGAGCCCTCCTGGCAATGAAGTTATTGAGGAGGAGGGTAGCTACATTTAAATTGGTGATAGAATGCTGCATTGCTTTTCTAGAAGGCTTCACTGGAGCTTCCCTAAATAATTTTTTTTTTTTTTTTTTTTTTTTTTTTTTTTTTTTTTTTTTTTTTTGGTACCGGGTATTGAACTCAGGGGCACTCCACCACTGGGCCACATCCCTAGCCCTTTTTTGTATTTTTATTAGAGACAGGGTCTCACTGAGTTGCTAAGTGCCTCGCCATTGCTGAGGCTGGCTTTGAACTTGTGATCCTCCTGCCTCAGCCTCCCAAAGTGCTGGGATTACAGGCGTGCGCCACCGCGCCCGGCAATAAATATTTTTTTAAAAAATATGTTTTAGTTGTCGATGGACTTTATTTTGTTTATTTATTTATATGTGGTGCTGAGAATCGAACCCAGTGCCTCACACATGTTGGCAAGCACTCTTCCACTGAGCTACAACCCCAGCCCAAGAAATACATTTTTTAAAAAAGGAAAAATTAGCAAAAATAATTCATCACTAACAGACAAATACAGAGAGGGATACTCATTCGGGCCTTGAACTGTGAAATGTTGCAGCCTGGCAAGAAACCAAGGACTCAAAGGTTGAGATGGCTTCTAAGGTTTCCTGTAATGTCCCCCTCTCTATTCCCTCCCTTCCCCCCAAAAAAAGTCAGTGTGGGGAAAATAATATGAACAAATTTATGAGAATTTGCACTAATATCCTTAATTTGAAGAGAGAGGAACTGATGGTGGAGTTGGGAGGCCCCTGCCAGAGTCTTTTCCTTCCGGGACCTTCCCAGGGTCCGTTTGTACTGCATTCTGGGAGAATCACTTTGCTCCATCTTCTAGGTCACTCATTGGCTCTTGAAGTATATCTGTTTCTATGTTTAGTCCTTCTGAATGCTCAGAATGTCTCACCTACCATATGTAAAAAATAATAGGTTAAGCTTTTTTTTTTCCAGCAGTTTTTGATTTGTAGGAAAAATTAAGCAGCACGTTCTTTGTTCTCTTGCATTCCTCACTCCATTCCTCTAGCCTCTTCTGTTGCTGACATCTTACACTGGTGTGCTATTTCAGATAACAACTGAGGAGCTAAAAGTGTCAATACATTATTATTTACTAAAGTCTATTGTATACTTTACGGTTCACTCTTTGCTTTGAACATTTTATGGGTTTTGACCAATGTATAATGACTTAACTAACATTCTTGTTTAACTATATCGTTAGAACTTACTCTTTATGAATGCCCCATCGTCGTATCCTTTTTCATCTTTGCTTCCTGTGCTATGGGGAAAGTTAGGGTGCCGAGAGGCTGGCTGCTCTCTGGGTTGTGGTGCTTACTGTGTCCTCTTGCTCTCCAAATTCGGTACCCTTCTGGTCTCAGCACCTTCCCTGGCCACTTCCATCTGCCTACCTCAGCTGAGCTGCCCACTGCTTGGACTTTATGGTGCTGATGTAGAACTGCCTCAACTCTGCTCCTCCACATATCAGCCTAAATAGGAGTTTACAGAACGGGATCCACCCATGGAGCTGAACTGACCTTGGGGAATCTGTGACCCCCAGATCTTGCCATCTTGCCTGTTTCAAGTGAGTTGCACATAGTAGCAGACAGGAGTTTATTAGAAGATAAAGGAAAAGATAAAAGGGGACACTCTCAAGGGAGAAAGGGAGTGGGTTTTCTCAGAGAGGAGAGGGACTGTGTGCCTCCCCCAAATCCTCCATTTTTATTGGAGTTTCCAGGGAAGTTTCCAGGGAGTCCTGCCCAGGTCCACCTCTTGACTTTTGACTGACAGCAGAATTACACCAGACTTTTGAGTCCCCATTATGTGTGTGGTCTTACCCCATGGAAGGGAGATTTTGTTATTAAAATGACATGTTAAAGGCTCAAGGGAATTCTGGGTTAGCTTGGCCTGTGCTGACCAGTTCTCATTGGAATTTGTTCTCACAGATTCTGTAGTGGTGGTGGTGGGGTTTCTTCTAATTTTCCTGTCTCCAAGAGTCCTAGAATCTGGCCTGTGTAAAGGTCATAAACGCCCCCCCCCCCCAACCCAGTCTTCTGAGTGATCTTGTTTTTATCAATAAGGAGGTGTCTCTGGGTCTGCATTTTTGCAGATAACAGGCTGTTTGCTGAGGAACGCAGCACATCCTATTGATTTAGGCCAGGACAGGGCCCTGGTGGCTTCAGGAAAGTTGCTTTTTAAAGAAAGTATGTGGGGGGTCAGAATAGTAGGCTCAATCCATAAAATTATCCCTTAGCCTCATATTCCCACTGCCTACATCTGTCTGCCACCTATCAGGAATAATAATGGCAGCAGGCATTTGCTGAATAGTTAGGAGGCAGCAGGTTCCTTCTTAGGAGCCTCATGTACATAGGCTGTTTCCTTGATATCTTACAACATTGTGGTGGAAAGTGGTTATTTCCATTCCATGGGTAAGGGGAAAAAGGCACAGAGAGGTTAAGAAATGTCCCTGATGTCACAGAGCCTGTTCAGTGCTACAATTGCAATTCTAGCCCAGGCAGCTGAGCTCCAGAGCCAGATTCCTTCTTTATTTTGGAATGGCCAATCAGCCAACTAGAATGGTGGCTGGCACACAGTAAGAACTCAGAAAAAAAAAAAAAAAAGGCACGGCCCATTCATTCAGGGAGAGGAACAACACTGGAACAGCCCTAATATATCTGCAGCTCCTGCATCCCATGCCCTTGACCTCAGGAAGGTGAGGATTCTGAAATGAGAGGAGGTGAAGTACTTGGCTTCCCTGGCTAGAAAAAGTCCCCTATGCACCTCTTTGCCAGTTTCCCTCCTTATTGTCTCTTGGATCCTTGGTATTGTTTGTTGGGGAACATTTCTAGCAGGATGGAATATTTTAAAGGAAACTGGGTATGGGTATGTGGGGTGGCTGTGGGTGCCTTGGGGGCCATGGAGGATCAAGGCCTCAGCCAGGGGAAGGAGGACATCTGTTGCCCAGGCCTGGTGTCCCTACAATGGCATGTGAGTGGGTGATGGTGGGATGTTATACATGGGGCTGTTGTTCCAGATCAGCGGGAGGGCACATGGCCCGTGTTCTTCTGCCGTTACCTCGGGAGTGCCCACGTCACTGAGTGTTCCTGTCCCCGCCTGCTCACTGTGAGGATGAATAGACACATGGTGGGAAGGGATTTAGAGATTTTCAGTGTGAGAACCAGCTCCTCTTTTTGTTGAAACAGGAAATAGTGGGGTTGTGGGCGTCTCTGTTGGAACAGGCCTTCTTCCCCCAACCCCACAAGGAAGCTTGGCCCAGTACTGTTTGCTGTGGCCATTCAGAGGGCACAGCTTGTCCCCCAGCCCTCAGGGGTGGGCTCCTCTGCAGCAGGCTGGGTCCCTCCGGGCCCTCATAGCCAGAGGTCTGGGAGGGGCAGGCCTTGTCCCACCAACTATGGCCAGACAGGTCTCCAGCCATACTAAGGGGCTTTGTCTTACCTCACCCCCCATTTCCAGATGTAGGGGTGCTTATGAGGATTTGACTATTCACGAATAAGTGGGCCTGTAATGCAGCATGTGGCACGAGGGAAGAGCTGCAGTTGGGAGTCCCCAGACCCTGAAGTTGGGTTGTCTGGGAAGCCACTGATCTCCCTGAGCATCCTTCTCTGTTTGCACAGGGTACAAGCCTGTCATTGAGTCAGCATTTAGTGGGTCACCATGGAGCCTATCATAGGTGCTGGGGGAATCTCATAGGACCCAGCAGATGAAGATCGTGGGGCCTCCATCCCAGTGGGTGAGGCTGGTAATAAACAGATTACAGTATACCCAAGGAGAGGAAGGAGGGGTGCAGCTTTAGAGGGGTGAGCCATAGGTGGTGTGCACAGGGCCTCTAAGGAGGTCAGCAATGCTCGGTGTCCACCAGGGGCAGGACTGGCTGAGAGTGGGGTGTCTGAAGAGTGGCAGAGAGAGGCTGGGGCAGAGCGAGCATCAGGGGAGGAAGGCCAGAGGATATGGAGGCTGGGCTTGTAGGCTTTTCCCACCATTCTGAGGACTTTACTGTTGAGTATCAGAGGAACTGTTGAGGAATGCAATGGAGGGGAACAGAATGGAATTTGCCTTACGGTTTGGATTTTTTTTTTAACAACTTTGTGGCAATATAATTAGCATAAAGTTTACCCCCTTAAAGTGTCCAATTCAGTGTGCAATTCATGACATTCAGCATCACTAATTCTAGAACATTCTATCACCTGTGCCCATTCACAGTCAATTTTTATTCCCCCAGACTTCCCCAGACCTTGCTGGTTTCTTTAAGAGAATGGTTTATTGAGGTCTCACCACCATAAAGGCATGTACACATCTTGGGTGTGCAGCAAGGGTCAGGTTCTACTGACAGGATCACACTGGTCGTCACATGGAGTGGATTGTTTCACTTGAGCTGAAGCAGGAAATCCTGGAGGGAGGTCTAAGGGCTTGGAGTCTGAGACCAGGGTGTGTGGTGGAGAGGATAGGAGGAGGTAGGTTCTAGAGGTATCTGAAGCTGGGGCCTATATCATTTACTGATGGCTCCCACGTGGGGTGGGAAAGGAAGGAAGCTTAGGGGGTCCCCATGGGTGACGAGTTGCCATCAGCTAGGAGGAGGGGGGCTGTGAGTGGAGCTGGGTCTCATGGTTTGATGTTTGGTCTAGCTTGATCATGCTCAGCTTGAGATGCTTTTTAGATGTGCCTTGGAGGTGTTCACGGGTTCTTGTCTTGTCCTTTGTCCCGGGCTAGGCATTGTGTATGTTAAATGATAGCTCACCAGATGATATATACAAACAATCTAAATGGCAATAGATCTGCCATGTAGTCCAAGGGACCTCAGCTCCCTGCAGTAAGGGTGGTTGCCCAGGTCAGAGGCAAGGGGGTGGTTTGGGAACTTAGTGCCTGTTCATAGTCTTCACTTGTCTAGGCCTCAGCCAGGTGCCATATTCCCCTCAAATGTCCCCCAAACTTATATCCATCCAATTTAGAATACTTCATGTAGCACGCAAAAATTTAGTCCATTTGGAGAATTTGTACAATTTGTGGCATTTTCATCATTTTGTCTCTTTGACCATCTTGAGGATGCTTTGGAAAGTTAAAGAGACATGTCCCTTTGGTATAAAAGTCTCAACATTCTCAAAAGTTGCAAGGCAGAAAAAAATACCTGAAAATACTTAAATGTGTCCACGTTGTCATATTCTGCATTGAAGGTGACAAATGTGCTAAGCCTAGGTTGCTCCCCTACCCACATGGAAGTGGGAACAGGGGCAGAGAAAACTCTGGACATGGTCGCCCAAAGTTCATGCCCTGACTCAACCTGAGACTTAGCTTTGTGACCTTGTTCAAGTGACTTGCCCTTCCTGTGCTTTGGCTGATGTGGTAGGATGGGACAAGAATAGAACTCCCTCAGGGCTTTCACCCAGTGACAAGCTCCTCAGGAACGGATTCAGTCACTGCTAGCTTTCTCTCTCCTGAGCACTTTGGCCTGGAGTCTTCCCAAAGGTAGAACTTTCCAGATGGTATAGTTTGTAGGGTAAAAGGCATCCATCAGCAGATAACCCTCTACCTGGGAATGGCAGGATGGATCTGTCCCAATATCTCTGGCCTAAACCACTCACCCTGTGTACCTCCATGTTTTCTGCTAGGTCTGGGTCTTGCCTCCTGCCCCTCCTGCCCCTCCTGCCCCTCCTGCCCCTCCTGCCCCTCCTGGCCCTCCTGCCCCTCCTGCCCAGCACCACTCTGAGGTGCACAGAGCTGTTGGTTAGTGCTGCCAAAAGTGCTTTTGACAGTTGATCCTGATCTTTTACCCCTTACACTTGCAGGGGTAGTCCTGCTGCCTAAAGCCTGCACAGGCATCCAGGGACTGTCATCAAACTGTGCTGGCTGGGGCTCTGAATGCCTGGAGCCCAACAGCCCCCAACAGGGGGATGTTCACAGAACATGCCTGGGCTCCTGGGGTCATCTGAAAGGTTCAGAGGAGGTGTGTGCCTGTGGGTTTGAGTTTTTGTGAAAGAGAATGAATTGTCCTCAGCAGGAAGATGAAGCTCCTGTACCAGGAGGGTTTGTATGTCATGGGTTCTGTCAGGGAGCCCTGGCTGACAGGGAGAGTGCTTGATGGGGCCTCTGGCTCTAGCTCATCATACAGTGATGGACGTATTTGTGGACAGCTATTCTCATGTAGTCATGATTGGGAGTGTTATTTATTTTTTTCAGGAAAATTGTGATGAACCTTGATATTTCCTGTGACCTACAAAGCATTGTTCGGAAAGCATCAAGGAGCATGCTCTTTGCCTTGAAAGAGCAGGAGTCTCATCATTATCATCATGTAAATTAGACATCAGCACTATGTGCCCTTCAGAGGGATGGGGGCTTTCTGGGCTTGTGTGGGCCTGGCTGTGCTCTGCACATGTCCTGCTGTCCTCCCAGGCAGAGGACACAGACTCATTCATTCATTCCATATACATTTATTGAGTGTTGATCAGGATCCCTGCCCTCATAGAGGTTGCTCTCCAGGGAGGGAAGGCACATGATGACCATGGTAAAGAAAGATGTTAGGGGGTGGTAAGTGCTGTGGAGGAGTCCAGGAGAGGCCGGGAGGGTGTTGTTAATGTTGTAAATAGGGCTGTGGAGGGCGACGGTGCAGCAGCAACATGGCAGGGCAAATGGCCTGTGCAGAGGCCCTGGGTAGCATCCGCCTGTGTGTTTAAGGAAGAATAAGGAGGAAGAATAAGAAGGTCATTGGGGGAGTTGGAGAGTGGGGTCCAGATGTGTAGGGCCTCAGAGACCATGGCAAAGACTTGACATTGGAAGAATCACTTGGGCTGGTATGCTGAGGCTGGAAGGGGGCCAACATGGAAGCTGTGAGCTGTTAGGAGCCACTGCAGCTGTCCAGGGCTTGGAGGCCCTGTCCAGGGCACTGGTGGGAGAGCAGGGACAGTGCTGGGAGTCTGTATGGATTGCAAAGGTGGAGCCACCGTAGATATATATAGGGGTGAGGGAGCAAGAGGGTCCAGGATGGCTCCAAGGCTTCAGCCTGACCAACTAAGCACTGTAGCCATCAACTGGAATAGGAAGACTGGGAGAAGGTAATAGTGATTCTCCAATTTCATGTGTCAGGAGACTCACATTGTGTCTCTGATTCTCCCGCTCTTGGGTAGAGGTAACATACAGGGCTTCGTGGAAATTCAGTACCAGGAATGCCGTAGGGCCTACACGTCACTTGGATGCAGTTGCACTGTCTGCTGTTGGACTGCCTGGAGCCTGGGTTGAGTCTGTGCTGGGCTGAGCTGCTGGATAGTGCCTTTTGATCTGCATGTCTGGCCCCTGCTTCCTGGTCTGCATTACTCTCATTGCCAGACCTGGGTTTATGTTTTCCCTGGAAGCCAAGTCAGATTCTAAAGGGAGCAGGTCAAGAAAGGCCTTGCTGAGCTGACTGGGTGGGAGATGGGCTGGGAAGATGATGGGAACTCTCTGCACCGACTGAGAAAGGCCTTGGAGTGGTGGAGGCCTGCACTTGCTGTCTGGTGTGAGTGTGTGCGGGTTTGGGTGGCCTGGCTGCAGTGTATGAAGCTGGCTCCTGGCAGGAGGCGACTCTAGCAGTGAGGGAGGGTGGAGTGACCCCTGACACTGGGGGCAGGCGGACTCTAGGAATTCTGCCCTCTAGGGCTTGACCATTATTCAGCTGTCCAGGGCCCAGGGCCAGTCAGGACCTGAGGATGGAAGTTTTCATGCTGCCAGCATCAGTGTCTCTCCCTATAGGTCAGGTTGTCCTCTGGCAGGCCTGGCTTGTCTATTCATTACCAGCTGGTCACCATTCATCATAAGGTGGGCCATGGTGGTTGGTTACTAGGAGCATAGAGCTGGATTGGCTTGGGTTGCTGGGCCCAATCCTTGCCTTCCCAGTTCTTTCTGGGTCAGGCATCAGGATGGGGCCAGAGCGGGTCTCTGGGAACCCTGCTCTACCATGTACCCATTAACAATTTGTGGGGATTTGTAAGTTGCCAGAGGGTTTTGCACTTCCCTTCAAAGTTTCTCCTGGGTGGGCCTAGAGAGTGGTTGAGCCCAAGGGGGGAGTGGGGGATGGTGCATGTACCCAACCAGGAAGGTCATCTGTCAAGCATTGCAACATGCAGAAAGTCAAGAGTCTGAGCCTGGGGCCTGCGGGCTGGCTTCACTGATGGTTGCTGAACAGAGGGAGAGTGAGCAATCGCAGACTCCCTGGTTCCCAGACCCTCTGCTCCTGGGACCTTCTTTAAAGGAAGAATATAGCTGAGAAGCTCACTGTATTCTTAGCCTTGGGAACACACTGAAAGTGGCAGTGTGCAGCCTTGAGGCAGTTAACAGGCAGGTTGTTAAAGGTGCTTTGGTCATGTGGTGGTGACGGGAGCCTGTGTTTTGGGGTTGGCAAGTGGCTGTTGGCACAGTTGGACAGTCCCAGGCCTTTTCCCACCGAGCATGCAAGGCAGGATCTGCTGGGAACTGATGTGGATTGGGAATCCTTTTCTCTGCATGCCTCTCCTGTACAACTCCCTCAGCATGCCCTAGGAGGGGAGATGCTCAGAGTATCCTGCTGCTGTCTTCACCTGGAGAGTCTATGCAAATTTGCTCCTCAGGGTTATCTCTGTATTTTCATTCTGGGGCACTCCTGGATGGGCACTGCCCCTCCAAGGTCATCCAGCACCACATTGGTGGAGTAACTCCCCTCTACAGTCAGAAACTTCAGTGACCCCCTTTGACCATGAGATAAGAACCAGCTTGAGTACGGTGCTCTGTGCTCTGTATGGCTTCAGCCACAGGTTCTGGGGCTGCTTCCTTTCTGTCACAGCCTGATGTCTTTGACACCCACCAAGTGCTCCCTCCCCACTCTTCAGAATACTTTCCCTAGTTGTGGCAACTCCTTACACTTATCCTCCTCTTCCTTGGAGGCTGTGTATGAAGGTTTACTGGCCTGCAATTATTTCCAGTCTAAAAAGTGGCCCCCTTATGGGACTAGGCAGGCCTGTAGAGGGAGCCAGAGGCCTGGTGGGAGCAGAAGATTCTCAGGAATGATTGTATGAACTGCAGAACAAGACAGGGCTAAGAAGTATGATTACCATTGCAGTTTAGGGATGCCTGACCTCAGTGGGTTTTGAAGAATGAATAGGAGTTTGGGGAAGATTCCATAGGAACAAAAAAAGGCTCAGACACAAGCATGGAAGAAGTGAGGCACAGATGGAGTAGGACCTTGGGGTGTGATAAGGCAAAGCTGCAACTGTGGGTGAAGCTTAGGCCCAGAACCTCAGTCATCCTACATGCTGTGGTTCAGATCAAATGAGGTTGTCATGTGGTGGTGTGTCTCCACACACCCCGTTAGAGAACCTGGCTACAGGTGTGCTTCTCATGCTGCGTTATGCTGGGGCAGGCACAGGTGTGAAGGATGGGGGGAGGTTAATGTGTGGTACAGAGGTTAATGCTGGGTAGCCTGCCCCACAGGCAGGAAATGCAGAACAGAGGAAAGAACGCAGTAGTCAGTAGTCATTGACATTTAAAGCCCTAGAAACCTCATAAATCATAAAGATCAGCTCCCTCATTTAACACAGTACAAAGAAGAGGGGGAGAAGAAATGGGGACAGGTCTGGGGGTGGGGCCTGAATTACAGTATCTCAGACTTTGAGGTAAGGAAACTGAGACACAGGTAGGTTACTTAGACTTCCCAGGCTATTTGTGGCAGAGCTGTAATGTGAATATAGGTGACTGACTCTGCAACTCGGTTCTGTAAGGGGACCTAGGGGGCTGGCTGAGTGCTGAGAGATGCCTGCATCTCAGGGAGGAAGCACTGCCTGCACTGCCTCTTGTCAATCTGGAGGCTCGCTCTGGGCACCAACACATGTGCACCATTGCCATTTCCTCCTTGCAAAGGGTTTGTTCATTGCTTTTGGTAGGAACCTCCCCGTCCATGTGTTGCAAATGCTATTTTAATATAGCCCAAATCACGCCAAGCTCTGTATCTCCTGTAGCATTTTACTACTGTGGAAAAACAAGTTGGGAACAGAGCCTTGGTAAATACGTTTCATTTCCTGTGAGAGCGAATGAAACCTGAAATATTAATGGCTTGGGTTTCCCATATCTTTCTCAAAAGGGTTTGAGAAATACATACCCCACGTGCTTAGAATGAAGTCCAGCTGTGCACCACCTCATACCATTCATTATCCATATTCTCTGACCTTTGTGTATAAATATGAGGACTCCCTTGAAAACTTGGAGGGATTCATGATCAGCTGCCTACCCTGGGAACCTTGGAGTTCTGATCCTGTATTGAGCTGCTTTTGAGGTTACTGGCCATTAGCTCTGTTATTTTAGTGTGTGGCCCCTCTGTTTATGAATGAACAGTTTGCTTTCTCACTGGCTAATGCCCTGTTTGTGATCTTCTTCACTATAGTTTCCTGAATATTTAAGTATTGCTGAATCTCGTGTGGGAGAACCGCCACGGAAGTCCGGACTATCCTGTGGACCCAACGAATGTGTCTTGTTCCTGGAGATTCCCAGTGAGTAGGAGGCATCTGGGTCCCTGTCGCGCTTTGCCTGATGTGCCATTTGCGTAGGAATCTCGGCTAATGTGCCAAGTGGGAGCTGTGAGAATACTTAATACCTGCTGGTTCCCTCACCTTTTTCTGATGAAAGTTTAAATGAACAATGCACATTTTCTCATCATTTTCTGTTTTTACAAATTTACATTTATGGTCATTCCTTGGTATGCACTGGGGCTTTGTTTAGGACCCCACACAGTTACCAAAATCTGAGGATGCTCAAATCCCTTAAATAAAATGGCATAGAATTTGCATAGAACCTATGCATAGAACACATATCCTCCCCTATACTTTAAATCATCTCCAGATTACTCATATGCCTAATACAATGTAAATGCTATGTAAATAGTTGTTATGCTGTATTGTTTAGGGAATAATGACAAGAACACAGTATGTACATGTTCAGTACAGATGCCAGTCATCCTAGGCTTAACTACAAAATACATGAAAGAATCACAACATGATCAGTGCTTCAACAATGATTGCTGCAGAGAGACTGAGATCTCTGAGATGGCAGAGTAACAGACCAGCCTCCACATCACTTCATTCATTTTAATTCATTGTGGTGCTTGGTGTGTGGCAAGTTCAAGTTTTACTTTTTGGAACTTTCTAGAATTAAAAAAATGTTTTTGACCTATGGTTGATTGAATCCATGTATGTGGAATCTGTAGATACTGAGGGTTGACTGTATTTTGAGAAGAAGGACAAGAAGTAGAACAATCACTCCTCAAGGACAAATGGCCAGACAGTGGACCTCACATTTCCTGTGCCCGTGTCATTTGTGCCTCAGAAATCCTATCCATGGGAGCCACCAGTTCCCTTCTGTCTGCGGCACCAAGTGCCTCTGGTAGTCCATGCTGCATTCCTTGGTCTGGCTACTCTCCCTTCCTGTCTGGGTGTTTATGGGGCTCACGGCATTCAGGTGATCAGTTCTCTCTGGGAGCCCAGGAGGTTGAAGCCAGCAGGAGGTAGGCAAGGTCTTCCTGCCCCACATGGTAATTGCAGTACCTAACTTAGTGCCTTCTCTTGGCCATTCAGCATTGACCCAGTGGCCAGTCCAAGGGACTGTTGGTGTAGACAGGGCCTTCCTTAGTGACAGCAGGCAGGATGGCTGGAAACATTGGGGGTCTCTGCAGAAAGTCCTAAAAATGGATTGTGTAGGGCATTTTGAGCTGGACCAAAGTCAAGTGCAAAAGTCTGTCACCTGCTGGAGAATGACAATAACCAGGCCTGTGTGTTTCCTGGGACAGCCATAACAAGTACCATTGAGTTGGTAGTTTATATAATAGAAATTTATTGTCTCTTCTGGAGGCTAGAAGACTGAGAGCAAGGTAAGCAGTTTAGTTCCTTCTGAGTGCTGTGTAGGAAAGATATATATTCTATGCCTCTCTCTTAGCTTTTTGTGGTTTGCCAGCAATCTTTGGTAGCATAATTTTAATATTTACATGGCCTTCTCCCTGTGTCCCTATCTCCATTTCTAAATTTCCCTTTTATTTTATAAGGGCAGGCACCAGTCGTATTGAATTAGGGCCCACTCAAATGACCTCAATTTAACTTGATTATCTGCAAAGACCTTATTTCCATACAGGGCCACAAATACAGGTACTCAGGGTTAAAATGTCAGCATTATTTTGGGAGGAGGCATAATTTAACCCATAACATGCCCCCTTCTAGGGCAGAGCCCATTCTCGAACTGTGGTTTTGGAGTAGCCTGGCCCCTCCGGCTGAGGGGAGAGATCATCAACAGCCTAGTAATAGGCCTGCACTGGTCCTTTTCCTGATGGACTGTCTAAGTGCTGTACACAGCAGGGCCTATGTTCTGTCCCTTGGTGGATGATCTGATCCAAGTTCCAGCCTTTTGTTCCAATACAGGCCCCTACTTGGCTCCCACACTGCCCTTCACTGACAACCTTGCTACACCAGCCTCCCCACAGTTCCCATCCCTGACCCAGACCTATTCCTGCTGTGATGGCTCAATGCCAAGCTCACTTCCTGTCCTCCTTCAGGCAACATCCTGGCTGCCCACAGCCTGGTCTGCTCCTGCCTTTGCACTGCAGCTTCTTCCAGTACAGCTGTGCACCTCATAGTGACTCCCCAGTTGACAATGGACTAGATATGTGACAGTGGGTCCATAAGATTATAATGCAGCTGAAAAATTCCTTTTGCTTAGTGACATCATAGCTCTCATGACATCAGAGTGCAATGCAGTTTTCATGTATTTGTGGTGATGCCAGAGTGAACAAACCTGCTTTACTGCCAGTTACACAAAAGTATAGCACATACAATTATGCACAGTATAGGAAAATTTGATAATGATTAGTGCTGTAGTTTGGATCTAGACTGTCTTCCAAAGGCCTATGTGTTAAAGAAGTTTTCCTCAGAGTGGTGCTTAGGAGATTGTAAAACTTTAAGAGGCAGGGCTTAGTGGGAGGTTTTCATCTTTGGGGGTGTGCCCTGATAGAGGATCATGGCCCTCCAGCTCCTTCCTCTTCTTCTCTCTCCTGTGCATTCTGGCAATGTGATGAGCAGCTTTGCTCCACCATGGGCTCTCAGCTGTGATGTGCTGCCTTGTTACAGGTCCAAAAGAAATGGGGCCAATCAACTATGGACTGAAACCTCCAAACTGTGAGGCAAATCAACTTTTCCTCTTTATAAGTTTATTATCTCAGGTATTTTCTTACAGTAATGAAAAGCTAACTAACACAATAAATGACTATGTTACTGCTTTATGTTTTTACTATATTATACTTTTTATCCTCATTTTGGAACATACTCCTTCCACTTATTAAATAAATACCAGTTTACTATAAACAAACATGCTGCTTTATGTTGGCAGCAATTTTGTATCTAGACTTCGTATCTCATGTTTGCCCTATCTTTTGATTACTTCATGTTTCTTATGTTTGACTGAATTTTGTGTTGTTTGGCTCGTCATGGCCTTAGAACAACAGGATAGAACTTTATATACACATACACCATGTAACCTAGGAGTATAGCAGGTTATAGCAAGGTTTGTGTAAGTACACTCTGTGATGTTTGCATAGCAATCACGTAACAATGCAGTTCTCATAATATATATTAATTGCTAAGCATCTACAGTATTTGTTAAGACTTTAAAAGTAGCAATATCACCATTTATTGCACCTGAACCATACATGGTGCTGAGGGTCACTGTCACCACCAAAGGCCAATGAGAAAACTGATGTTGTTGCTCATATTCATGAGTGATGGAGCCAGAATCCAAACCCCTGTCCTGTCCTTCCAAAACCTCAACCATGCCTCTGTCACTGCACCAGGCCCTGACCTGAGTGCTGGAAAAACCAAGGCAGCTAGGACTGGCCTGTGTGTAGACTTACTTACATAGCCTTCTAGGCCAGGTCACTGCTTGCTGTGATAAGACATGTACCAAGCACCCTTGGCCCCCTTCATGGCCAATGTCTCCATCTACTTGTTCTAACATTATTTTTATTGTATCAATATAATACATATACATACTTTAAAGGTTTATGAAAAAATGGCACTTTCCTTATGTATCCCTTGCCCCATCCCATGTTCTATATGCCACCACTTCCAGCTCATGTAGTTGTTTCTTCTGGGAATTATCTCCATATTTGAAAAAAATATGTAGCACTGATTGTGCGTGTGTATGTGTGTGTGTGTGTGTGTGTGTGTTAGAGATTGAACCCAGGGCCTTGCACATGCTAATGAAGCACTGTACCACTGTGCTACATCCCCAGCCCTGCACTGTTATTTCTTCACTACCTATTGTGGTAAAGTTGATTCTAACATGCAAATTCTCCTTCCATCTAATTAATATAGTTTTATCATCATTTTGAGTTAAACTATTACTCAGGATAGCCTACATCATGCCACAGTAACAAACATCCCCCAAATCTGAGATATAGGCATATCTGTTTTATTGTGCTTCATTGTGTTATGTTTTACAGATGCTGCATTTTTTTTTTTTTTTTTTACAAATTTAGAGTTTGTGGTAACCCAGCATTAAACAATCTATGAGTGCTGTTTTCCAACAGCTCAGATGAATATTGACTGCTATTTTCTAATTAGGGTGTGTATATTGTATTTTTTAGATAGAGTGTCGTTGTGCACTTAATTGTCATAGCATAGTGTAAACATAATTTTTATATCTGCACCAGGAAATCAAGAAATTCTTGCAATTCAATTTATTTTGATATACACTTTATGTCAATGGTCTGGAACTGAACTGTATCTCTGGGGTACATCCGTAGTTCACTTTCTTCAGAGTAAGAGGCCACAGCCTCCTGTTCTGGGGACAGGGAATGGACTGTGGGCCAGTCATTTGGCACTGAGTCTGAGGGAGGAACAGTGGGGCTGTGGGGCCTCAGCACTCAGCAAGCAGATTCTTTGCTCTGTCCCTATGTTCAGTGTCCTCTGTGCTGCTGTCACCCTGTTTGCCCTTTTCCCTGAATACATCCCTCCTCTCCTCTGAGTGGCTAGGGGCTGGCTGCTCCCTGTTCACAGTGTTCTTTAGCCCCTGGTTTAGGCTTTATCCCCTTTGGTCTTCTGGGGTTGGGAGGTGAACGAGGGCAGGAAGGGGCTTCTTCTCTTTACCCCACCTCTGGGGCTCTTTATCCTTGTACCTCCTTTAGCACCTGTCTGGTGTGGCTTGTGGACACAGATTTTATTTTCTTCTTGTGCTCTTGCTTTTGAGCAACTTCAAGAGAAGATGCAGAAAGGCTGGGACCCTCCCTTCCTAAAACTGGGAGTCAGACTGGTCACTTCAGCTGGCCATTTCAGCCTACTTTAGTCCCTGTGTGCTGAGAAGGCTCCCAGTGTTGGCAGATCTTTTAGGCAACCTTTGTGGCCCTGGATGCTGTGCTTTCCCCTCTCTTGGCCTCATTCTCTGTCTTAGAACAAGTGTCCAGTTTCTCACTCTTAAATATGATGTGGTAGGTTTTTAAAAATTGAGGTAAAATTCACATGGAATTAACTGTCTCATTAAATTCATTTTTAAAATTGGTATGTAAAACTTGTACATGTTTGTGGGGTATCAGGTGATGTTTTGATACATGTGTACATTGTGTAATGTTCAAATCAGGCTGAACATTTCTATCTCCTTAAACATTTATCATTTCTTTATGGTGAAAACACTCAAAACCCTCTCTTGTAGCATTTTGTAATGTACTGCACCTTATCATTACCTATAGTCTGTGCAGTGGCACACCAGAACTTCTTACTTCTATCCAACAGTAAACGAGTGCCTGTTGATGGACTTCTCTTTTCTCCTCCAACCCCTTCTCTCCCCAGCCTCTGGAAGACACTGTTCTACTTTTGATGTCAATGAGGTCGACTTTTGTTATTCCACATATGAGTGAGTTAACATGATATTTGTCTTTCTGTGTATGGCTTATCTCACTTAACAGAGGGATCTCCAGGTCCACCCATGTTGAGGCAAAGGGTAGGATTTCATTTTTTTTAAATGCTTGGATGGCAGTTTACAGTGTTTATGTACCATATTTCTTTATCTATCATCAGTTGAACAGTTAAGTATCAATTGTCTTTCCAATGCTGTCTGACCACCATCTCTAACTCCAAGACCTTTTATCATCTCAGAAGCAATCATTTCTTATGCCCCCTTGTCCTGCTCTCTGTCTCTATGAATTTACCTATCTTAGATGTTTCCTATAAATCAGAAATATATGTGACATGTCTGACTTAGGATGCTACTTCCCAGAGCTTCATTGATATAGTTGTGAGGTGTAGGGGAGGCCAGTGTTCTCTAATCCTCTCATTAAATCTTAGTCTTTCACTGGGTCTGCGTTCTTGGCCTGTGACCTTCACATGAGTTTCTTCTTGTACAGGTGCTCCTGGACTTACCATGGGGTCATGCTTGATAACCTCATCATAGATTGAAAATATCCTAAGTTGAAAATGTATTTAAACTCTTAGCCCACTAAGCATCATGGCTTTGCCTAGCCCATGTTCAGCTTGACTCTGAACACTTACATTAGCCTACAATGAGTAAAGCCATCTAACACAAAGCCTGTTTTATAATAAAGTATTGAATTATCTCATGTAATTTAGCACATAATCTACTGAAGGTAAAAAAACAACAACAACAGTGGTTGTATGTGTCTGATTTCATACCATTATAGTCAAAAAATCCTAAGTCAAACCATCATGGGACCATCTGTATAGCTATTCCAGTCCTGGGGGATGAGGTGAAACAAGACAGGAAGGCTAGAGAGGGCTGGAGTCAGAGGAGGGCCCTTCCCACATGGTTTTGAGACGGGTTTTGGCAAAGTCCTCCTGCCAGAAGGCTCTGGGCGTATTTCACAAGTGTTATTTACCCTCTGCCTCTGCCAGAGCCACCAGCAGGTATTTCTTGGCTTTTCATAGTGAGAATCTAGTGGGAATCCTGGAGATAAAGCCCAGGAAAGTTTGGGGGCCCCCATTACCCCCAGCAGATTCTCACTGTCACATGAAATCTATACTTGGCCTCCAGCAGTTTGTCAAAATCACTAAAACTGTTGCTCTGGAGGCTCTGCTCCAGGTCAGCAAATCTAAGGGCTGTCTCTCTGGATTCTTCTGTCTCTCCAGATCTCAGGGGAGCTGCTGGGGTGAGGGAAGGGAGAGGTTTTAGTTCATCATGTTTCTTGTCTTAGGAACAGGGGTGTGATGGGTGATGGTTTCCAAGCTCTTCATGTGTTAGGGCTGAAAGCCCACTTCTTGCCCTGCTTTTTTTCCCCTCATGATTCTTATCATACCTGGAATTGTGTTCTTCATTTGATGGTTTACTCTTTTCCGATCTTCTTCATTAGATCATAGGCACCAGGGGCTGGAATGTCATCTGTATGTGTCCTCTTACTCTTGCAGCCAGAAAAGAGGTTGGCAAAACCTGGATAAATATACCCAAATTGATGAATAACAAGGCTAAGCCA
Source organism: Tamias sibiricus (assembly GCA_025594165.1). NCBI lineage: Eukaryota > Metazoa > Chordata > Mammalia > Rodentia > Sciuridae > Tamias > Tamias sibiricus. The sequence continues at coordinate 138,483,446 of CM046659.1, forward strand.
CCTCATTGCAGTGGCTGCTAACTTGTAGGGTTTCTTCTGTGCCTTGTGGTTTAGGTGAACTTGAGATACAGATAAGTTAGGCTGTGCTATATGGTTTGGGCTTGGTTTGTCCCCTAAGGTTCATGTGTCGGAAGGGTGGTCCCAGTGTGATGATGTTGAGAGATGGTAGAACCTTAAAGAGGTGGAGCCTAGCAGAAAGTTATCAAGTCATTGTGGATGTGCCCTTGAAAGGGATTAATGTAGTTCTCATAGGACCCTTCTGCATGCAGCTGTTTCTTTTACTGCTTTCCCACCATGTTGGGATGCAGCCAAGGGGTCCCAAAGGATGCCTAATCCTGCACTTTTGGCTTCTAAAAATGTGAGCCAAATAAACTTCTTTTCTTTATGACGTATCCAGCACCAGGAGTATTGTCACAGGAACAGAAAATGGGCTAAGACAGATGGCAGATGGGGGGGTTCCCAGAGGTCCTCAGAGAATCAAGGACCCAGCCCACTGTAGCCATGCCAAATATTTTGATGCTGTGTACCTCTCACTGGTGGTCTATCTTTGGAAGGGCACCCTGTGATAGTATCGGAGCCAGGGCCTCCCTGGGGTAAAAGGTGGTCTTACTATGGTCATTTCTAAATTGCCAGCTGTTTTTACCCTCTTACTATGGATAAACCTTCTATCTACCTCCATCCTATGTTCCTAACACTCTTTTTTAGGGATTGCAGTAGTGGGACTTCTGCACATCCAGAAAAAATAATTCTCCCTCATTTCCCACATCTTGTTGATGATCCCACCACCAGCTTTTATTCTCATGAACAGATTTTTAAACCACCACCATCTGTTCTTCTCTTAATTACAAGTGTAAAAAATATTATTGTCCTGATTCCACTAAGGGGAGAATATTGTATATTCCAAAGACCACAGTTCTTGCATGTGGATCTGCCATCTACTGCTAAAGATGAAGTGGCTTCTGCCTAACATTGAAGCTTCCCAGCAGTTATTTTACCTAAGTGGTACAATCGGCCCACTTACATCTTACATTACTTAGAGCCCTAGGAAGTCTCCTTCAGCAATGACGGTGAGTCCTCATAGAACCTCTGGAGCTTCTTCCTGCCTAGTGGAGTCCTAGAAGGCGGCAGGGGACGGGGGCTGTGTGTGTGTTCCCTTCCCTCTTCTGTTGCCTCCCTGCTTGCTGGCCCAGGTCTGTGCTTGCTCCTTTGCCCTTGCTGGCCAGGGTGAGCTTCAGGCATGGAGTGTTTGGGGAAAGGGCAGTCTTGCCACCGGTGGCCTGGTTGGCACTTTCAGGCTCCAGCAAGTTTTAATTCTAACTTGTTCTCTTGAGAGGCACTTGTGTGAATTCCTCAGACATGCTGCTGCTGAGAACTTATTGGCCTGGTGACCATTCATTCTCAGACCCTATGGGTAGTCCTCCTGGGCTGTTCCTACAAGGAGTCTCCAGGGGAGCACTCCACATCCCAGGGGCAGCAGGAAGGTCCTCCTTGGGAAGCTACTCTCTGTCCTGGTGCAGGTGGCTCTGGTCAGGGCCTTTGTCTCTGGATTCTCAGGAGATACAGATAACGGCTTCCCAGATTCTGGGGATTCAGGGCAGCCATCCCTTGATGCCCTGCTTGTGGGGCAAGGCGAAGGCACCTTCCCCTCCTCCAAGGGGCATAGCCCTTCAAATGCTCCAGAGTAAGCCACTTGCTCCCTTCCTGGTCTCCTGTGGACCAGAACATTGGAAAAATGGTCTGGGTGGGAGGAGGTGGACATCTTCTGGTGGAGGATGGGGGTGTGCTTGTTACCTCTGCCAGTCGTCCATGCAGATTAGGTTATGCTGAGCATCCCGCCCCAGCCCTGGTTGTCTCTCAGGAGAGCCTCCCTGAGTTCAGTAGTTCCTGGACCCTTGAGGAGGCTCAGGAACCAGAGGTTACAGGAGTCTTGTGCTCCAGCCTGCTACCTGCTGCCACCCAGCAAAGCAGGGCTGTGAGGGTGACCTTGCGTCCTTATCCCTTGTCCACGGGACCTTGTGCAGGCACCACTGCAGGGCTCAAGTCACCAGCCACACGTTTGACAAGGCTGTGCTGCTCCTTCAGTGCTTGGCTGGAGAATTGCTTTCACTGTCAAGGTGGCCCATGAGGACCGTTTCTGGAGTTCATTGCCAGGCTTCTCCACTGTCCAGGAGCTGCTTCTCCCTCAGAGGTTCCAGAGCGGTTGTTTGCAGAAGTTCAGCAGCATCTGAGGGTTAATTGGAATGTTGGTGTCTTCATTTGGCTTAGAGATGGGAGAGTTCTGTGTTTATTCAAATTAACAGTAATTTAAAATTACAATTTCTGTCTTAATTGTATGTATTTGGGGATCCCATTTAAGTCTTTGGAAATAATTGCAGAGTAATATTTTGGGAAGTTGCATTAAAATGCACAGATGTTCAAGTAGAGAAAGGTCCCTGTGGGTGAGCCTCAGTCCTGGCATGGGAGGCTTCCGAGATGGTTTCTGCAGCAGGGTCCAGCCTGAGTCTCAGCCTGGCTGTAGGCCTTTTGTTCAGGAAGGCAGTGTCTGAGTTCAGCCCTCCTTTCCCAGTCCAGGAGTTCCTGCTTATCTCTGGGGATACACGTCAAGATGTTCTGAAAAGGGGGTTTCTGAAACCACAGATCATACCAAGCTCTGTATAAACTATGTTTTTTCCTATACATACATATATATACCTATGATAAACTTGAACTTATAAATTAGGCACGGTAAGAGATTAACTGCAATAACTAATGATAAAAATGAAGCCATTATGATAATACACTGTAATTAAGGGTATTTAAGATTTATGAATTGTTTATTTCTAGAATTTTCCATTTAAACCTCTAATAAATTGGGACCACTGTATAGTATTGTCACATCCTGGGGAACAAAGCCACTGAGCCACAGCTACAACCAGTGTCAGAATCAGTGTCCTGCTTCTGGTGGAGAGTCATTTGTGGGAGGAGCCACTGGCTGTGCGGAGGAAGGCAGGTGGCAAGGAGTCCCTGAGGCTGTGTGTTCACACTCATGGGCAGTATGGGTCATGTTCCCTGGGGGGCTTTTCCAAGCCATGGAGAGCCCAGGTACATAGTGGGCCTCTGCAGCCCACAACACAGGGTTGCTAGCTCCATGTCCCAGTGTGGGGATTGGCTTCCCACCCAGGATTCCTGGACATGAGGCACAAGGTGGGAACACTCATGGTAGGCAGTTCCAAATCTAGAAGGTAGCTCTCCTGGAGGATGACCTTGTGAGCAGACCTCCTCTCCCCCGAGCACATGCAGGACCTGCTGTGTTGAGGGTCTGTGGGCCACTGTCCCCTTTGAAACACAGATGAGTTTCATGTCAAGCTCTGTTCCCCATAGGGTGGTAAAAATAATATCCATGTGGCTGAGCCTTTTGCAGAAAGCCGTGGCAGGATGCCCAGGGCTTCTGAGGGCCGACTGCCCAAAGAGGGTTGGTCTTATCTTACCAGCAGAAGTGACCAGTGGCCTCAGTAGCTGGTACCGTAGTACTGGTCGCTTTAAAGCTATGTCTGGCCTGGCTACAAAGGGAATAAAAATGAAGGACCCTTTGCAATGGGCTGATGTTTGTGTCCCTGCCAAATTGATATGTTGAAATCACCTCCAAGGTGATAGTATTAAGGAGGTAGGGCTTTTGGGAGGTGATTTGGACCGGAGGGTGGAGGCCTCACAAGTGGGATTAGTGCCTTACTGAAGAGGCCTGAGGAAGACCACTCACCCCTTCCACCATGTGAGGACACAGTAGGAAAGCGCCATCTTTGAGCCAGAAAGCTGTTCCTTGTAGAGATCTGCTGTGCCTTGATCGAGGACTTCCCAGCCCTGGTAATGGTGAGAAATACATTTCTGTAGTTTATAAGCCTCCGGTTTATGGTATTTTGTTATGACACCCTGATGTAGTTTGGTATGGTTTGAGTGTGTTCTCTAAGGGTTCTTGTGCTGGAAGCTTGGTCCCAGTGTGGCACTGTTGAGACCCTTAAGGGGTGGGACCTGGTGGAGGATGGTTATGTTATTGGGGGTGATGCCCTCAGAAGAGGTCCTTCATGGAACCCCAGTTAGTTCTCTCAAGAGCTGATTGTTATAAAAAGAATGACTCTAGCCCTTGACCCTCCCTGGTTCCTGTTTTTCTATGTGAACTTTCCCTCTCCCACATACTCTTGCCTTGATGCCATCTACCAGCAAGCCCTCTCCAGAGACTGAACACATGTGACCACCTAATCTTGGACTTTCAGCCTCCAAAACTGTGAACTAAATGAACCTCTTTTCCTTATACAGTATTCAGTATCAGGTGTTTTGTTATAGCAACAGGAACAGACAATACATACCTCAAATGGAATAAGAAGTGCTTCAAACAAATATTTTGCCCTATGAAAGAGAGTGTGGGGTCACTGTTTCCTAGTAAACACAGCCACAGAGGCTATGCAAAGCCCTAACTAGCCTCAGATTTTAAGATCTGACCATTGGATTATGAGGAAAGTCCTGGAACTGGGATGTTTCTGGTCTGAAGTCAGGACTGGTGGAGGCCCCAGCAGGTTGCACATTTGGCCTGTGGAGCATTTTTCTCAAGTGCACCCTTCTCCTCTGGCTGTGTGCCAGACCCAGGTCAAGCTGAATGTAGGTAGAAGAGCTGCTGGCCTTGAAGACCCCATAGGCTGGGGTTTGATACTGGAGCCCAAGGAGGGGTAGCCCATGTCGTAGGGAACAGAGGGTACTATGGAAAGTTCCAGAAAGAAGTGGTTATGAGCTGAGGCCTCAAGAGTAGAGTCAGCTCAGGAGAAAGGGTGAGCAGGGTGTGGGGCAGGGATGTTTTCTGAGCAGAGAGACAGGTTTACATCCAGGAACAGGTTGGAGGGTGTAAGCCAGGGAGAGCAAGTGCTGGAAGATGAGGCTGAGGTAGAGGTGAACAGGTAGACTGGTCCTCATTAGCCTTGGTAATAAGGGGTTTTGATGGTGTCCTGGGACCATTGCAGAGGTCAGAGCAGAGTAAAGACTCAACAAAGCTTGTACTTTATGATTCTGAGTGTGGGGAATGGGTTTGGGATGGGAGGCAGGACAAGGAGCTGTAGACACCTGTTTACAGGTGAGTACCTGGGATCAGTATGTGTTCTGATTGTGCAAACAGAGGCCTACCTGCCTGGAGTCCAGATGTCTACATCTGGTTTCTAGACCCCATTGTCAAGGGCTGGTGACTGAAATGCTGGTGTTTCTGGGCTGATGAAGAGAGAAAAACTTCAGATGTAGAGCAATGGCCTGTGGTGACAAGTGACATCATGGGGGTCTAAGTGGGTGTGGTTTCTGTAACCAGATGATGCTACCAGGTTAACTGCTGCTGTGGCTCTGGGTCCCTTCCTTGTTGGATCTGTGGTCCTCAGCAGTCTTTCACTTGCCAGTCTCAGTGATTTATCTCTGGAGGCACCTTTGGAGCCATAGGATAGCTCATACCTGAAGATCTACCCCATGCTGCATCTAGTAGCTTGGCCAGCCAGGGCTGTCTGTTCTGATCTTTCCTGTCAGAGAGCGAGGGCAAATAAGAGGAAGAAGAATGTTCAGGCAGAGTGCAGGAGCCTGCCTGACCTGGTACATCCTTTAGTGGAGTCTGGCTGCATAGAGCAGGAAATACAAAGCCACGGTATTTTTAACCATAAAGAAATTCATTTTTTCTCCCACTTAAAAGAAGCAAAGGGATGATCAGCTCTCTGGGATCATCAGGGACTATTTGCTCTACTGTCTTAATACATGACTTACATTGCTAAGCACCTTATGGTTCCAGCAATCAGGCATGCATTCTAGGACACGTAGGAGGAAGGGTTTGCACCGGGGCTCATGTCCCCACCGAGTCAGCTGCCTTTAAGAATCCTTCCTGGGAATCACCATACCATTCATTTATATCTTTTTGACAACATTTATATATTTTTATATTATATGGCCCAGTTACCTGAAGGGGAGAATTGTATGTTGTTTAGTTTAAAATCCCAATTCTGTTCCTAAAGAAGAAAATTGAGATGGATGCTGTCCTGCCATGCCAGTCCTTCCAGAAACACCTGCCCGACTTTGTCTGTCTATGCAGAAGCACCCTGTTTGCCTTCCTTCTTTCCTTCTTCCTTTCTTTATCTCATCCTTCCCAAGTGCACTGGGCACAGGGACCTCCTGAGCTCTGCTCTGGCTTGCCCTGCCTCCTGGACATTGCTGTGGTTGGTTCTTTGACTGCTTTCCTGGAAGGCCTGATGGAAGGTTTGATTGAAGGTCTAATAGAAGGCAGGCCCTGAATCAGGAGTGGGGCTGAAGCCCTGGGTGTCATCTGCTCTGTTGAATGGAGCAGTTGCATGCTTGTCAAGAGGGAGCAGGCCTCTTCTGTCCTCTAGGGCATAGTGAGGATGACCATGCACTGTGACCCACACAGTTCCTGGCATGCTTCACACAGATGTGCGGCATGAAAAAAGCAGGGACTCTTCACTTCGTCCCCACAGGGTGAACTTGAACAAGGACAGACTGTAATTTTTCCAACATTATGTATATATATTTTTATTTTTGGTTGATTGCTAGTGCCTAAATCACAGATGTCCCTAAAGAGAGCAAGCGACCTGGAACTGGGCCCCTTCCAGCACCTTGAGGTCCTGCTGCCCTCCCAACCCCACCCTGCCTTTATGTGCTGCTGTGCAGAGCAGCACATAAAGTGCTTGTTTCATAGTGTGAAACCTGTACAGTCAGGGTGGCCATGGAGAGCTGGAACCTACAACTTGGTGTCCAGGCAGGGGGATTTAAAATCATCCTTGGGAAATTCTAGGGTCAGAAGAGCTGAGCACCACTGCTCAGAGCACCTGGATATACTGAGCCATGAACTGCTGGGTGAGCCTCTCTGGGAAGGGCTTAGAGCAGCAGGAGTTAGCAGGTGGTGGTGACTTACTGCTGTGTGGATATGTTTCCAAAAGTTCATGTGTTGGAAACTTAATGCCCAAAGTTAACTTTATTTGGAGGTAGTTTCTTTGGGAGGTATTAGGATCGATGAAGTCATGATGGTGGAGCCCCATGATGATATTAGAACCTTTGTAAGAAGAGGAAGAGACATACTAGCTACATCCTTTTTCTGTCTTGCCATGTAATGCCCTCTGCCATGTTATGATACAGCAAGAAGGCCCTCACTAGATGCTGAGCAGATGCTGGGACCCTATGCTTGGACTTTGCAGTCTCTAGGACCATGAGCCAAATAAACTCTCATTCTTTATAAATTTTCTGGTGTCAGATATTTTGTTATAGGAGCAGAAAATGGATTAGGACAGGGCTGAATTCAAAGTTGCAGTGCAGATCTTCACAGGACTGAGCTCTAGCTAGATAATTGGAACAAGGAAGCAGAGGAGAAAGCCAAGTCTTTACCTTCACCTCCAAAGTCTACCCAGCACAGGATAGATTCAAGTGCCTGCATCGGGAGAGTCAGCTTGTCTTAGAAGAGGTTATGGAAAGAGAGTCAGGGCAGGAGCCAGTGAACACGTTCCTAATTAAGGTCTCCTAGTTGTCCAACAGGAGGAAGGGTTAATTTCTGTTTACCTTATTTTATACTGTTTTTGGTTCATATTCTTTAACAATCAGTTTATTCATGCAGAGCATGTCTCTGTTAATGAGAATATAGGATTAGGCAGAAACCTGTTTATTCCTGCACCAGAGTGGTGGAACAAAGAGTGAGCATTCCCGTGCATTTTCAAAGTCTTGCTTTTGTCTGTTGCATTTTCATTTAATTTCATGTAGAGGAATGAAGTTTTCTAACCCACTGAAAAAGAATTGTTTTCTCCTGAGAGATTTTTCAGTCTAGTTGAAAATTGATAGTTTGGTTTTGCAGTGATCCTAGAAAAAGAGACTAAAGTCCTAGCATCTCCATTAAGGATGGTGGAGGGTCTGTTGGAGGTGCTAGAGGAGGCCCTGGATATATTAGTGTAAAAGACTCGATTGTTTTGCATTTGCTTCTCTGTAGCTGCCTGACGTACAGCCACAATACCGCGGGAGGAGATTTGGTGGCAGGAATCTATTATTCTTAGTCTCTTTCTTTCTCTTTATCTCTTCTTCTCTTCTTAGCTAAACTCCTTTCCTTTCTAAGTCTCATTTCTTTCTTAGTCTCTGTAGCTAAACTCTTTTCCTTATACTCTGACTCTTATTTCTTCTTCTGACTATGTTCTGGCCGCTCTCTTTTCTTCTTCTTCGACCCGAACTCTTCTTCCAATCGACTGAGCGACTGAACGACTGACTGAATGAATGCCGCTTCTGACCGCTTTCACCTGGTTATATACCTTTAGCTTTGCGGGTGCGTCATGTGCATTTACAGGTGCGTCACGTGCATATGATCATTATCAGGTGGAACTTACGGCTTCCAGCTAACCGCAATAGCCATCTCCCTGATTGGGGCTGCTTCACTTCTCTAGCTTTGCTGGTTGGCTCTCTTTCTGCCAGTCCACTTGCACATTTCAGTTCTTGAGCACAACATCCCAAGTAGAAGTCATGGGCACCCAGTCCTGCTGTCCTTCTGTGACTTGTCAAATTAGCTTTGTGCAGGGAGTTATACTCCCCACCCCAGGATATCAGGTGATTGGCAGGTGAAGCATCCTTGCACACAAGCTACAGAGTGCCCAAGCCCATGCCTACAACAGCTCTTGTGAACCTGGTGAATGACTTTCCCACTCAGAAGAGGTTTCTGGTTGACTGGTTCTGTGTCTTGGAGGCCAGTGTATCCCACAGAAACCATAATAGATCCAACTGCAAGACACTTACGTCCATGGTTGGGTACATGCTGGGTACTTGCAATCAAGTATCCAGTTTCTTGTTCCTGTCGTGGCTCTTTTCCCCACAGAGGGTAACAAGGACCCAGAGAGTTGGCTGGTAATGGCCAGAGTCCACAGATCCCCTGGGCTTCCTGCCTGGAAGGGCTATCCCATTAATGGGCAGGAAAGTGAAGGGAAGCACTTGAGGACCTGGGCAGGATGTGAGTTGGAAGATCCCATGATGATGGGTGAGAGGTGGCAGGAGCTCTATGATAGCAGAGAGGGGCCCAGGAGCACTGGCAGAGATGGGCCCTGACCCATCCTCTCACTGACAGTGGCATCCTTTAGTATCCCGTGCCTCTCTCAGCCTCATTTTCCCTCTCTCTGGGCTGTGCAGTGGGCAGAATAGAAATGTGCATCTCACACACCTGTTTATACAGAGAAAGCAGTTCATAAGCTGCAAAGCATTATTCAGATCTCTCAAGTTCTATTTCCAGGTTAGTAGACTTTGCTGTCTTGTAAGATGTGGGCCTGCTGTGTGCCTGGCACTGGTCCAGGGATCGTTTGAGCCATCATCCAAGGTGTTCTGTTGGGGGGCAATGTACTACCAGGAGGTGCATCAGAAGAGGCGCAAGCCTCACAGCAGGGGTGCTAAGCTAGGATGCAAGGCACTTCTGGTCTCCTTCCAGATCTGCCTGGGGCACTTTGCTCAGATAGTTGGGGAGGAACTGTACTATCCAGGGATGTATCATGACAGTCATGTTTAGGGCTGAAGATGTAGATCGGTGGTAGGGCACTTGCACGGCGTGCACAAGGCCCTGTGTTCCAGCCCCAGCACTGAAAAGACAAAATGACCAAAACCAAACTTAAATAAAACCAAAAATCAAACCACAAAACAAATAAGAGGAAAAGATAGTTATGTTTAGGTGCACATCCTCCAAGCTGTTCTGTCACAGCTGAGTTTGCACATCACAGAATGTGCTTGGTGTATGGTGCTGACTGTCCTTGGCAGGTTCACCTGGCTCAGGGAGGGCCAGGTCTAGGATCCCTCAGTTCCAAAGATTGGAGGTCAGGGGAGAAAGGACTTCTTGATAACTTCCCACTTTCTTTTTTGGGGAGCACCAGGGATTGAACCCAAGGACACTCTCCCACTGAGCCACATCCCCGCCCTGTTTTGTATTTTTATGTAGAGACAGGGTCTCACTGAGTTGCTTAGGTCCTCGCTAAGTTTCTGAGGCTGGCTTTGAACTGTCTATCCCCTTGCCTCAGCCTCCTGAGCTACTGGGATCACAGGTGTGCATCATGCCAGGTGACAGTTCTGTTTTTAATGTTTTGAGGAACTGTCATACTATTTTCCACAGTGGCTGTACCATTTTGCATTCACACCAACAGTGCACAAAGGTTCCAGTTTTTTTCACATCCTTACCAGCACCAGCAGTTATTTTCTTCTTCTTCTTCCTCCTCCTCCTTTTCTACTTCTGGTTTTTCTTTTTCTTTCTCTTTTATTTTTGGTAGCCACCCTAATGGGTGTGAGAGAAAGGACTTTGCTGTTAATTATGGCAGTCACCATCTCCACAGGGTATCCTTGAGGGGAATGTTGTGTGATCTGGGGTTGAAACTGGGAGCTCCTCAAGGTGGTGGTGTACACAGCGTGGGCAGATGCCAAGCTTTGCTGTGCTCACCTTGGAAATAGGGACTGTCCTGCCATGTCCCTGTGGGTGAATTAGGGACCCTGAGGTACATCAGTGCACAGTTTGGGAACCACAGTACTGGCAAGTGAGCTTCAAACACGTGAGTGACTGAGGAGACCGTGACGTAAAAATGGAGGAGAAATTAAATCCACAGTTATGTAGTGAAGATGAGCTGAGGGAAGCGAGGGAATGGGTATAGCAGAAATGGCCTTTTGCTCATCTGTGTTCTTGCAACTATAAAAATGGAGAAAGGATGGGAGAGACTGCAGAAAACATTTTGTATCATTTTCTAGAATGATGTGGTGGTAATAGTATTAGCATTGCTATTCCCAACATGTTTTGTGTGTAATGTGAGATGAAGCAAGTGAATAATTATGTGATCTAAATTGGGGGGCCTTGATCAGGATTTTCAGTGGGGGGAGAAAGGAGATAAAGAGGAAAGATACATGATGTTAGGAGACCCCTGGAGTCCTGAACTGGGGAGCCCTGGCAACAGGGGCTAACCCAACAAGGAGCATCTGCTGGGCTCTGATTGTGTCTTGAAATTAATTTTTCTGTTGAAATAAACCAGAACTGCCTAGACAAATGGCAGGTCAGGCGCTGGAAATGTACTAGTTGTCCCTGGAATACTTTGTCATAGTAAATAGCAAAAGAGCCATCAAAGACCACTAGAGTGGTGTTTAGAAGACCTGGGAGCTGCCCCAGAGAGGCCAAAGGTGGGACAATTTGAACATCAGTAAGAGTAGCAACTGCAGTGGGTGGAAATACATCAAATATGTTTAAATCATGGATTTTTCATAATACCAAGAAAACAGACAAAATGTAAACCTAATCAGTCCTCTTTGGAGAATGCTGGGGAATCAGTTATTTATTTTGAACATTGGCAAATAAAGAGAAGGACTGAAACATCCTGATTTTCCTAAGCAGGCTGCACCACTGGGTCACTCTGTGGCTAGTGAGGGGACATTCTGCTTAGTGAAGAATTCCAGCACATGTGTGCATGAGTTAACAGGGACCTGTGGTCACTGGGGCCTGATGACTTCACAGGAAGGGGTGAAGAGGCACACTGACTGGCAAATGTTTGATTTAGTCAGCATTTTGCTGTAACCAAAAGACCTGTCAAGAACAATTTTAGAGGAGGAAGAGTTTATTAGGCACATTACTTTCAGAGGTCTCAGTCCGTAGATAGCTCTATTGCTCTGGGCCACAAGTGAGGCAGAATATCATGGCAGATGGGTATGGAGGAGGAAAGTAGCTCAGGACATGGAAATCAGGAAGCAAGGAGAAAACTCCATTCACCAGGGACAAAATACAAACCCCAAAGGCTTGTGTCTAGTGACCCACCTCCTCAAGCCACACCCTAACCTGCTTATGATTATCACCCAGTTCATCCCTCTCAGTGGATTAATCTATTGGTTAGACTGCATCACTCATAATCTGATCATTCACCTCTGAATGCTCTTGCATTATCTCCCACGTGAGATTTTGGGGGACACCTCATATCCAAACTGTAACAGGGTCTGTTCCCAAGATTCAGATTCCAGATCCTTCCAACTACCAACTTGCAGGGACATAAAGGATAAATAGTGATGTTTGGCTATGCTATAGGGACACAACCATCAATACCCAACCATGAGTGGCTGGGGATGTGGCATTTGCCTAGTATGTGGGAGGTCCTGGGTTCAAGCCCCAGCACCACAAAATAAACAACAATAACAACAAACCCCCCAAACCAAAACCCAACCGTGGGAATTGCTGTAGGACTAATCATTCAGTTTCTTCAATTAATAAATAGAAAGTGTGGGAAAAGAGATATCGGAAGCATAACCTTTAGATTAAAGGGGACATTGGAAATGCACAACCTGTCTGTTTAGGGATGTGCGCTGGGTGGCAAGATGTGAAAGCAAGATGGGACTGATTATCCTGCAGTCAGGACAAGGGCACATGAGAGGCCCCATCTCAGAGAGCTGGGGTGAGTGGCACCATCTGTCTTCTCCCATGCCTGGGGATTTTAGTTTGTTAATGATTTATTAAGAAAAAATTTTGCCGTATATATATATATATATATATATATATATATATATATATATATATATATATATGTATGTAAATTGGATTATTTTAACACTAGAATTATTGAAGGAAGAAGTGATTGCAAGAGAGCAGGTCTTGATGTCCTAAGTGGGCAGTTCTGAAGTGTTGTGAGGGTGGAAAGCTGCCTCTTGTCATAGGTGTGAGAAGTCTCCCATTGCTTTGTGCCCCCACCCTTTCCTGCAGCACACGCAGCTGACTGCTGCCCTTTCCAGTGCTTTCCATCTTACTTTTTTTTTTTTTTTTTTTTTTGCAGTACTGGGGATTGAATACAGGACCCATACTTGGTAGACAAGTGTCCTACCTCTGAGCTATACCCTGAGCTCTTTATTTTATTTTGAGACAAGGTCTTGCTAACTTGCCCAGGCTGGCTTGTGATCCTCCTGTCCCAGCCTCCTGTGAAGCTAGAGTTTTGGGTGAGTGGCATCAAGCCCGGCCTACAGGTTGTTTCATTGTCTTTGGTTCTGAGCTTTTCAGGGTGGATTTGTCATCCTTTGTTGGCTATGACTTGACTTTGTTTTCTTTCCCATAAGGAACTGTCAGTTCCGGTCATCTGAGGAGATACCACGACAGGATTAAGTACAGTTGGATTTTATTGGGGGATATGCCTGAGAGGGGACTGTGAGCAGAGCTCTTAGACACAAGGAAGAAGAGGAGTGGTGGATGTTTCTAGCCTGCAGTCCAAGGAAGGTGGCAGTACCTGGGTCCTCCTTGTGCCTCTGGCCCTGCCGAGGCAGGGCCCATGCAGACACTGCTGTGGCATGTCAGAATTATACAGCTAATCACTGAAAAGCTGATTTTGGTAGGTAGCATTTTGCCTTGCAATTGAATGTTTTACAGGAATTATGGCCAGAGGCTGAATGGTACAGTCGTTAGGAGCTCTGAAGCCAGGCAGCCTGAGTTTGAATCATGACAGTGCCTCCAACAGGTCCTGGGCCAGTTTCCAAGCCCTGCTATGCCTGTTTTAGCATCTGTAGAATAGGAGTGGCCATAGGACCTGCCTCAGGATGGGGAAGAAAGCATTCCTTAGCATATAGAACCAGGTCCAGCCAGCCATTACCATGGGAGAGCTCAGGAAAAGTATAATGGTGCTGTTGTAATGCCTTTTGGCCTTCCTTGTAAGGGATTAATGGAAGGAGCACATATAAACTTGCTGCTGTCTGTCATTTTGGTATTTCCTGGGAGGAACACAGAGTGGTTTGCTGCCAGCCAAGTTAACCCTGAGGCCAGTTGCTGACATGATCGCTTGGTCCATACTGCCCCTAATCATTACCCTTCATTGCTGTAGCCTGCACTTCCCTCTTCCTCCTGGACCAGGTCAGACCAATTGATCCAAGACCTCACCCCCAGGCCCAAAGTGTCTGTCTGTTGGAGACCCCAGGTTGCAGACTGGAGGGTCCACATGTTCACAAGTGTGTCTGGCTCTTCTTTCTACTGGGACTTCATACCAGGGAAAGAGAGAATTTCAGGCTTAGGCCCTACCGGGCCAGGCCTTTGTTGTTGTTGAAGCCTGTGGCCACTGGAGAAACCCTCAAGAGACTTCCTCCTCCATGGGCCTCAGTTTCCCCATCCTCAGCAGAAGTTTCTGCCAGAATCACTCTGAAATGTTCTCACCATTCTCATTTGTAAATGCTGTGACTCACCTAGAATTATAGAGCAAAGGGAGGGGAAAAAAGAAAAGGTGGTTGAATAAGATGGATGTCATTATCCTAAATGCATGATTGAAGATTTGAATGGTACGAATATACATTGTATACAAACAGTGTTTTGTAAAAAGATGCTCTATATGTTTATTATGAATTATAATGCGTACTACTATTATAAATACAACAACTTTGAATAAAAAAAATTTTGCTTGTAAAAAAAAAGTTAATGGAACCAAGAATTTATAAATCCCCCTTCCTCTTTCACATAGTTCCTTGAGTTTTTGAAATTTCTGTTTACAATTAGACAGTCCCTGAGATTGAAGACTTGATTCTCTTTAAATGGTATATTAGACTATACAGGATTATTTCATATATTTATCTAAAATGTCAAATTCTTTGAAAACCCCCACACAAATTGAGATAGTCCTCTAATGGAGGCCACAGAGTGTTTGTAGTCTTACTGATTTCTGGCCAGTCTGGCTGGGTGAACTCTGAGATCTTGACATATTGAAGGATTCTTTCTTGCCCAGGGACACTGCTTCTGGTCAGGCCGCCTCTTCATCTTGGAGGTAGAGGGGGCTCATAGCTTTTATCTGCCTCTATCCTTGAGTGTCACAGTCTCCTCTGCTCACACTTCATGGGTCAGAACTGCCACTGGCCTAGTCCTGGGCTAGGAAATGTCAGGGACACACGTATTTCATGAGCATGAACTGTCTATGACAACCTATGTGCCCAGAACCTTTGGACTTCTTAAGACTTCTAAAAGAGCATCAGCCTGCACTGTCCTGTGAACCCCACAGCAAGCCCTTTTTGGCAGATGCAATTAATCCTGTTTGCCAGGTTAGGAAACTGAGGCTCCTCAGTGGACTTTGGGTACCACATCTGGGAGGCAGAATTCAGGAGAGCCATTGTTTCCCCTGTCCCCAAGAGCAACCATCCTGGGTGGATGTCACTGGCTTTGTTTTGACATCTGCTGTGTTCTGGGCCTTCTTCATCACAAGTCAGAGGTCCCTTCTCCCCAGGTGGTTCATCTTCTGCTCTGGCTGCTTCAGTTCCCTCCTTGGACTGTGGCTGCCCCCAGGCTTTACCTACTCCAGGCCCAAGGACCTAGAGGCTGACTGCACCTATCCCTGCCTGGTGTGCCCAGGGGGCTCTTGATGGATCTTGGATGGACCCCTCTGTTCTGCAGAGGGAACCTGAAGTGGCCTGTCCATGATGCCTTGCTATAGCCAGAACTTTACCTTCAGAAGCTACCTCACATCCCCACTGCTTCTCCTGGGTACCCAACCTAAGCTTTCTATCCTGCTGCCTCCAGCTAGCGATCTGTTGCGGAAGATGTCTGACCAGGTGTTGATAATGAATGGGTACTGCTGCCCTGGAATCAAGGAGTTATCATAGGGTGCAAGGGCCTGGCTCACCTTCTAATCCTACCTCTTTTCACTTTCCACTCTGCAGACCTCAGTCACTTCAGAACACTTTTCTGGTTCTTGGATTTATTTCTGGGCCATTGCCCATGGTGTGCCCTCTACCTGGGAGGCCTCTTCTGTGTCCCCATCACCTGACTAACTCTTGTTTTCCCTCTGCACATGGATTTACTTTAGTTCTATCCCTGGAGATCTTCCCAGGCTGGGTTAGGGCCCTGTGTACTCACCTGTTTCTTGGACTTGATGTCCCCTAGGGTGTGGGCTCTTTGTGGGCAGGAGGATGCATGCCTTTGGTAACCTGGTGTGGGGATGAGCATGGAGAAGGAGCTGTGGTGATATTTGAGGGATGAATGGAGCAGCTGTCCTGGGAACAGGTATGTGCAGAGATGGAATAGCAGAAACCTTTGCTTCTAACTTGAGTGTGAAAAAGAGATGCATAAAAAGTAGGAGTCAGAAGCTCCTGCGTGGTTTGGGATGGTGTGTGGAGAGGTCCAGACAGTGATCACAGCCACGTGGCATTGCTGACCCATGTAGGTTCTCCAATTTGGTGGCATTTGGAAGAATAGGTGGAGCAGAAGCTGACTGGGGCTCCCTACCTCACCTAGGGAAGCAGGGGCTTCCTCTCTTCACACTTTGCCCTGGAGAGTGGGGTCTTCCTTGCTCTTATAAGCCATCCTGGGAAGCCTGATGTTTTCCAAGCACACTGCATTTCTGCAGGAGGTAAAGGAGGGAACAGGCAGAATCACATGGCACCTCATGGTTTGTCTGACTGTCCAACCTTATTAGAAATTTTTTTTTTTTGCTTGGAATGGGGAGGCCCAGAGGGAAGGAGAGTAGTATAGCATAAACATTTAATTTGATAATTAAAACGTTAAAGTTGAAATCCATGCAGGCATCAGGACATGTCAGGTGATCTTGGCTGCTGACGGTTGTTCATGTTTAAAATCACATTGATTCCTACAGCCTTTCAAGGTGCCTGAAACAACCTCTGGGTGATGTTTTTGGAATTGTTTTGTTAGCATTAGGGATTTGGGGGTTTGATGTGAAAAGTTCATATCAGCAAAAAGGGAGAAGTGAAATTTTCAGTGTACATTTGGGATTGCTGGTGGTGAGAAATCTTAAAGTAACAATCTACACTCATGGATTTTTGTTTTGAGCTTCCCCATGAAGACTGATGGAGGGAAAGAATGCTCTGGAAAGGGCAATGCTGTATTTACAGGCACCTTCATCGAGTTATGGTGAGGAGAAGAACTCTGGGCCTGCAGTGTGGGGGTTTTCACTGACCTGGCTGTTTGGCCATGCTTCGAGCAATTGGTTGAAGTTGGCTGGTAGCAAGCTTATTAGTGTTATGTCACTGTGTGGGTTGACCCTCCATGTGTGTGTTTATGCCTCATGAGTTTTGCTTTTTTTAAAAAAAATTATTAATTTGGATCTTAATTTTGTTGCTAGCAGAATTTCAATTTTAAGAGTACACTAGGCCTCCATATCAGCAGATTCAACCAACTGTGGATTAAAAATATTTGGGAAAGAAATTCCATCTGTACAGACTTTTCTTCTTGTCATTATTCCCTAAATGATACAGTAGTATGGCTATTTTCATGGCACTTACATTGTATCAAGTATTATAAGTCATCTAGAGATACTTAAAGTCTATGCAGGTATGTGTAGGTTCTGTGAAAATAATAGACCATTTTATGTAAGGGACTTGAGCATCCACAGATTTTGGTATCTGCAGGGGTCTTGGAACTGCTCCAGGGTTGGCAGAAAAATATATTCCTCTTTTTTAAGTTGGTTACCTGCCAAGGAATACAGGTGGCTTCTAGAAGCTGGAAAAGGCATGGAAACAGATTCACCCTGAGAGCCTCTAGAAGGAACCAGCCCAAGGTGAAACATTGATGTAAGCCCAGTAAATCCTGCTGTCTTAGTCCCTTGTGTGCTGCTATAACAGAATACCACAGCTTGGATAATTTATAAAACAAAATTATTTCTCACAGTTTGGAAGCCAGAAGTCCAATATCAAGGTGCTGGCATGTGGTGAGGACCTTCTTGCTGCATCATCCCATGGTGGAAGAAGAGAGCAAGGGACGAGCAAAAGCCAAACTCATTCATTTATCAGGAACCCATTTATACCAGAGCCCTCCTGACCTAACAGTGTCTTAAACATCCCCTCTCTCAGTGCTGTTGCAGTGAGGATTAAATTTCCAACACATGAACTTTGTGGAGACACATTTAAATTCTAGCATCCATATTGGATTTCGGAACTGCAGGACTGTAATATAGTAAATTTGTGTTGTTTTAAGTCCTTAGGTGTATGGTGGTTTGTTACAGCAGCCACAGAAAGCTCACACAGAGCACCATTGACAAAGCCATGGTGTGGCATCAAGGTTGACCAGTTGTCCGTACCTACCCCTGGGCTCTGATGTTGCTCAACTTTGTAGCATTGTCCCTCCTTTCATGAATAACAGGAGCTTATTTTGGGTGTCCCCTTTTTTCTGTCATGGTGCATTCATACCTCTTGAGAGGTTCAGGCTTTGCCCTCTGTTCTTCTGGAGTGATAAACACTGGAAATGGAAGAATCTTCCTGGGTGAGAAGCTGAACCAGGACCTGTAGTGGACCCCTCAGAGCCAGCACTGGGGGCTGCTGTCTTCTGGGCGGTTTCGTGGTCCTCCTGTGCATGGCCCGGTGTGCGTGTAGGTTGACCAAGAGGCTGGAGTGTCCTTGAAGGTAATGTCTTTCCCTGCTTCTGCCAGAGCGAGAGCCATCAGGGAATGGTTTCATTGCCCACATGCCCTGACTGTTCTGCGTCAGCACTGGGCCCCTTTGAACTGCCTCCCAGGCTCAGGAGTGAGGTGGCTGCCCTCAGGTCTGGCTTTCTGCAGCCTTCTACATTTCTTCTGGCCTGGTAGCTTGTCCTCCACCATTAGGGATTGAAAGCCTGGCTGCACAGACTCCTGAGGACCAGAGCTCCTTGCCCTGTGTCATCTTAACAAAGTTCCTTAAATTCAGAGCTGCTTTGGCCTCCAAGAATCACCTCCAAAGATTAACAACACAGTGTAAGCCTCACTCGGAGGTTGATCAACTTATTATTTAATATCAGGACTACATACCAACCCATTTCTGTTTTTTTTTTCCTCTAAATTGCTAATGTTGGAAGTGGAAATTTTCAATGCTGACTAATGCTTCTGCTTTAAGATTTGCTGTCAGGCAACTTATTTATAAATAAAGCAGCTTTTCAAGGAACACTAACAAACTAAAAGAATAATTAGCATAATGAGACTTGGATCTAAGTCATACCTCTTCTGTCTGCCTCTGAGGGTGCTGGGAAGCACAGTTTTCCACAAAGGGACATAGAAATCTGGGTCCTTGCATCATCAAGCGAGGTGATGACATGGTTATGTATTTTCATGTGCAGAGTTTAACTGTTTTGGGAGCATTTACGTATGTGGTTTTTTTTTTTTTAAATTTCCAAAAGAGTATGGGCATGACTGGTATGTATAGAGGAGGAAGGTGGAGCTCACTGGTGCTCGGGGCTTTGTTGGGTCACTAGTTCTCAAGAGGGGGTGCTGCCATTTGGGCCGGAGACCAGTGCTTTTTCTGGCATGTACTTTCCATGTCTTTGCCATAATGTCTCCTCCCCCTGCCCTTTGTTTCTTTGACCAGTGACAAGTTCTGAGACAAGTTCTGGTTATTCTTAAAAAGAAAAAACAAAACAAAACAAAAAAACTACAGATCTTGAACCCAAGACTGTGAGACTGAGGAAAAGTCCACTTTTTTCTTTCTTTTTGTTTTTTTGTGGTGCTGGGCATTGAACCCAGGGGAGCTCTGTCATGGAACTACATCCCTGTCCTGTTTTATTTTGATATAGAGTCTTTCTAAGGTACAGAATTTGTGATCCATCTGTGTCAGCCTCTCAAGTAGCTGAGATTATAGATGTGTGCCACTGTGCCTGACTTCCACTCATCTTTTTTTTTTTTTTAAATTATATTTTTAGTTGTCAATGGACCTTTATGTTATTTATTTATATGTGGTGCTGAGAATTGAACCCAGTGCTTCACACATGATAGGCAAGCGCTCAACCACTGAGCCACAACCCCAGACCTCCAATCTTGTTTTAAGAGAGCTTTGAAATTCATTTTTAGCTTCCTGCTCATGTGACTTCAGAATTTTTGGAGGGGAAATCCATCCATTTGAAAGTCCTGGTGTCATCAGTTTTGCCCCTGCCACCTCATCTGTCAGAGTTCTGCTGGATTCTCTGTGTTTCAGCAACTCATAGACTGGCAGCCAGTGACATTTAATAAGAATTTCTGCTTTTTCCTTTTTGTCCTCTCTGTGTCAGTGTTGTGTGGTCTTGAGTACCTGTTCTCTTGTTGTAGGGCAAATGTGATAAGCACAGTGTGTGCCCTGTGGTCTTGATTGCTGGGGCTTCTGGAATCTTCCATAATGTTCACTTCTAAAAATATTATGGGAATGTGCCAAGTGGTGGGAGAATTCTCCATGTCTACCATGCCTCACACAGTGCCAGGCACAGAGCAGCTGCTCAGTCAGTATTGGTGGCTAGGAAATGGGGAGGTCTTGACGGTTGGCATGAAGCAGGTCGCCTGAAGCTGCAGAGTGGGGGTTACCTCAGGACAGCTGGCATGTCCGCCTTGAGGAAGCACAACAGAACCAAGAGGCCCTGCCTGAGAAATGGAAGGAGCTTGCCTTTGGTTTTGCTTGTTTTGTGTTTTATTCATGTGAAGAGAATAGACTGAGAAGGGAGGAGAGAGAAAGGATGACTGAGCTGCACTGACAGGTTCACAGAAGACTTAAGGAAACTCAGCAGGTAATCTGCCTGGGTTAGAGTGGTTTGCAATACAGACTTCTGTGCTCTGGAAATTTGGAAAACTGGCCACCCCTGCAGAGCAGCTTGGGCATAACATGTGTGTTTACCTGCAAGTGTATCAGGCAGGGTAATGCCTGCAAGAGGGTGAAGTTCCTAGAAGACCATTCTGTGGAGGCAGCAAGTCTGGAGCAGAGTGGCTTCAGGGAGAGAAGCCCTGGGGTATCTGCTAAAGTCTCAGTGGGGCCTTCCAGCATGCTTGGGTGGGTGTGTGAGCCAGCTGGTTCCTTTGGTTCACAGAGAAGATATGTCTGCATAGTTATATTTAATTTTTGTTGTTGTTGCTAATAAGCTTTTAATTTTAGAACAACTTTAGATTTGTAGAAAAGTTGCAAAGGTAACTTAGAGAATTCCCAGGCCCCCTTACCCAGTTTCCTCTCTTGTTAACCTCTTACATCATAGTGTTGCATTTGGCACAGCTATGAAACCAGCTGTTACGGTCTGGATCTGGACTGTCTCCTCAAAGGCTCAGGTGTTGAAGGCTTGGTCCCCAGTACAGCAGTGTTGAGAGGTGGGGCTGTTAGGAACTGATTGAATCTTGAGGGCTCAGTCCTCATCAATGGACTAATCCACTGGTTGATTCATAGCTGAATAGACTACTGGGAGGTGGTGAAAACTGTAGGAGCTGAGAACTGGTTGAAGGGAGTGGATCCTTGGGTTGGGTGCTCTACCCTGTCTTTCGCCCCTTCCTCTCTGATTCCTGGCTTTCATGGAGTGAGCAGCTTCCCTCTGCCCTGCCCTTTTGTCATGATGTTTCAGTTTTGCTACAGGCTTAAAAGCAATGGAGCCAGGAAAACATGGACTGAAACCTCTAAAAATGTGATAGAAAATGAACCTTTCCTCTTTCAAGTTGTTTTTCTAATGTATTTTGTCACAGTTCTGAAAAACAAACATACTAACATTAGTATATTATGATAAACTGAACTCTGAAGCTTATTCTTTTTTCTTAGCTTTTATCTAATGTCCTTTTTCTGACCCAATATCCCACTTGGGGTACTATATTCCATTTAGTCATGAAATATGTCCTGTTAACCTCATTTGGTCTGTGACAGCTTCTCAACTTTCCTTGTTTTCAATGACCTTGACAATTTTGAGGTGAATAAGGGGCTGGTATTTTGTAGAATGTCCCTCACTTTGGATTTATCTGATGTTTTTCTCATGTTTAGACTAGAATTATGGGTTTTGGGGAAGAAACCTTCAAGGTGAAGTGGCATTTTTCAACATTACATGCTATCAATATGATTTAATGCTGTTGATATTGGCCTTGATCACCTGATTGATGTAGCATTTTCTGATTTTTCAATGTAAAATTACTCCATCTCTTTTTCAATATACTCTTCAAAAGGAAATCACTATGAATAGCTCACATTTAAGCAGTGGGGAATTTTAGTGGGATTATGAATATAAATTATTATGATTTTTGGACATTTTTATTGGTTCCTTATAGTTGTACATATTGATGGGATTTGTTGTTACATATTCATACATGCATACAACATAACTATAATTTGGTCAATATCAATCCCCAGCATTTCCCTTTGCCCTCACCCCCTCTTACCCCATGGTTCCTTTCCTCTAATGATCTCCCTTCCATTTCTAGGTGATTCCCCCACTTTTTTTTTTCTTTTCCTTTCTAGTTCCTGCTTATGAGAGAAAATATATGACCCTTGCCTTCTGAGTTTGACTTATTTTGCTTAACATGATGGTCTCTAGTTCCATCTATTTTCCTGAAAGTGCCATAATTTCATTTTTGGATGAATAAAACTCCATTGTGTACATATGCCACATTATCTTAGTCTATTCATCCATTGATGGACACCTAAACTGGTTCCGTAATTTGGCTATCATGAATTGTGCTGCTATAAACATGGGTATGCATGTATTATTGTAGCCAGATGACTTTAATTCTTCAGGGTAAGTAAGTACTGAGAAGTGGTATAGCTGGGTCATATGGTGGTTCCATGCTTTTTTGAGGATTTCCATACTGGTTTTAGTAATTGACAGTCCCACCAACAGTGTAAATATGGTCCTTTTATACAGTTATCTCATACTTGACAAAGGCGCCTTAAACTTACATTGGAGAAAAGATAGCCTCTTCAACAAATGATTCTGGGAAAACTGGAAGTCCATATGTAACAAAATGAAATTAGACCCCTATTTCTCATCCTGCACAAAACTCAACTCTAAGTGAATCAAGGACTAGGCATTAGACCAGAGACCCGGTGCTTACTGGAAGAAGAAGTAGGCCCAATTCTCATATTGGCTTAGGAATGGGATTTCTCAATGAGACTACAAGAAGTAAAATTAAGAATCAATAAATGGGATGGTATCAAACTAAAAAGCTTCACAGCAGAGAAAACAATCAAGAACATGAAGAGAGAGCCTACAGAACAGGAGAAAATCTTTGCTACCTGCACCTCAGAGCATTAATCTCCAGGGTAGAGGAAAAAACTAAAAAATCCTAACACCAAAAAACCAAATAACCAAATCAATAATTGGGCTTAGGAAATGAACAGACACTTCACAGAAGAAGAAAATTGAATGGTCAACAAATACATGAAAAAGTGTTTAACATCACTAGTAATTAGAGAAATGCAAATTAAAACTACACTGAGGTTTCATCTCACTTCAGTCAGAATGACAATTATCAAGAATACAAGTAACAATGTTGGTGAGGATGTGGGGAAAAAGATACACTCATACATTGCTGGTGGGACTGCAAATTGGTGCAACCACTCTGGAAAGCAGTATGGACATTCCTCAGAAAACCTGGAATGGAACCACACCATTTGACCCAATTATCCCATTACTTGGTCTATACCCAGAAGACTTAATTAAAATCAGCATACTGTAGTGACATGACCACATCAATGTTTATAGCACCTCAATTTACAATAACTAAGCTATAGAACCAACCTAGGTGCCCTTCAACAGGTGAATGGATAAAGAAAATGTGCTACATATACATAATGGGAAATTACTCAGCCATAAAGAAGAATAAAATTGTCGCATTTTCCAGTAAATGGATGGAACTGGAGGCTATCATGCTAAGTGAAATAAGCCAATCCCCAAAACCAAAGGCCAAATGTCCTCTCTGATATGCAGATGCTGACTCACAGTAGGTGGGGGTGGGGTGGGGAAGAGGGATGGTTCACCTGATTGGATAGAATGGAGTTGAGGGAAGAGAGGGTGGATGGGAATGGTAAAGAGAGTAAAATGAACTGGACATAACTCTCCTATGTTCATATATGAATACACAACCAGTGTAAATCATGTACAATCACAAAAATGGGAAGTTTACTCCATGTATTATATGTCAAAATACATCCTACTATCATGTATAATTGAAAAGAACAAATAAAAAAAAGTGGTTCTTTTCTTCCACATCCTCTCCAGAATTTATTATTATTTGTATTCCTGAAGATTGCCATTCTGACTGGGATGTGAGATGAAATCTTAGTGTAGTTCTGATTTGTATTTCCCTAGTTAGTAATGATGTTGAACATTTTAAAAATATATTTGTTGGCCATTTCTATTTCTTCTTTTTAGAAGTGTTTGTTTTATTCACTTGCCTATTTATTAATTAGGTTATTTGACATTTTGGTGTAAAGTTTTTTTGTACATTCTAGATATTAATCCTTTGTTAGAAGAGTAGCTAGCAAAGATTTTCTCTCATACTGTGGGTTCTCTCTTCACATTCCTAATTGTTTCCTTTGCTGTGCAGAAGCTTATTAATTTGATGCTTTCCCATTTATTAACTCTCTGCATTATGTCCTGAGCTTTAGGGGTCCTACTGAGAAAGTTGCCTGTGCCTAAAAGCCAGAATTTTAACCCTATGTTTTCTTTTAGGAGTTACATAGTTATTAGTCTAATTCTGAATTCTTTGTCCATTTTGAGTTGATTTTTGTGCAAGGTGAGAGATAAAGGTCCAGTTTCATTCTTCTAGATATGCATAACTAGTTGTTCCAGCACCCTTTATTAAAAAGGCTGTCTTTTTTTTTTTTTTCCAATTTATGTTTTTGGCACCTTTGTCAACAATCTGATGACTGTATCTGTGTGGGTTTCTCTTGTGGCTCCTATTCTGTTTCATTAGTCTATGTGTCTGTTTTTACGCTTGTACCATGCAGTTTTTGTTAATATGCCTCTGTAGTATAATTTGAAGTCTGACATTGTGATGCCTCCAGCATTGCTTTTTTAGGCTGTTATAGATTTTTTATTCTTCCAAATAAATTTTAGGACTGTTTTTTCTAGTTCTTTGAAGAATGTCATTGGCATTTTGATGGGGATTGCATTGAATCTGTATATTGCTTTGGGTAGTATGGCCATTTTAACAACATTAATTCTGCTTATCCATGAACATGGGAGGTCTTTTCATCTTCTGAGGTCTTCTTCAATTTCTTTTTTCAGCTTTCTATTGTTTTCATTATAGAGGTCTATCACCTCTTTGGTTAGATTTAGTACTATGCATTTTATTTTATTTTTGATGCTAATGTGAATGGAATTGTTTTCCTAATTTCTTTCTCAGAAGATTCATTGTTGTTATATGGGAAAGCAATTGATTTTTTCTAACACATATTTTTTAAAAAATATTTCTTAGTTGTAGATGGACACAATATCTTTATTTTAGTTATTTATTTTTGTGTGGTGCTGAGGATTGAACCCAGTGCCTTACACAGTGTCAGGCAAGTGCTCTACCACTATACCACAACTCCAGCCCCAAGTGATTTGATTTTTGTATGTTGATTTTGTAAGCTGCTACTTTGCCAAATTTGTTTATTAGCTTTAGCATTCTTTTTTATCATTCAAAAGAGTATTACTCAATCTCCATGTATTTATATAGTTTCTATAGGATTTGGTTGTATTGATTTCTTTCTTTTTTTTTTTTTTTTTTTTTTTTTTTTGGTACTGAGGATTGAACTCAGGGGCACTCAACCACTGGGCTACATCCCCAGCCCTTTTTTTGTATTTTATTTAGAGACAGGGTCTCACTGAGTTGCTAAGTGCCTTGCCATTGCTGAGGCTGGCTTTGAACTCGCGATCCTCCTGCCTCAGCTTCCCAAGTGCTAGGATTACATGCGTGCGCCACCACACCCGGCTCTGGTTGTATTGATTTCTAATTTCACTTCATTATGATCTGAGAAGATGCAAGGAATTGTATCAATATATTTGTATTTGCTAAGAGTTGCTTTGTGGCCTAAAATATGGTCTATTTTGGAGAAGGTTCCATTAGCCACTGAGAAGAAAGTGTATCCAACTATTGTTGGATGAAATATTCTATATATGTCTGTTAGGTCCATTTGATTTGTAATATTTTATAGATCTGAAGAGTCTTTACTGAATTTGTGTCTGGATGACCTATCAAATAGTGATAGAGGTGTAGGAATCACCCAGTATTATTGTAATGGGATCTGTCTGAGGCTTCAATTTGAGTAGTGTCTCTTTTATGTAATTAGTTGCATCCACATTTGGGGCATAAATATTTATTATTGTTACATCTTCAAGTTGGATTGTTTCCTTTACCAGTATGAAGTGACATTCCTTTGTCTATTCTGATTAACTGTGGTGTGAAATTTGCTTTCTCAGATATGTGAGTAGTTACTTCTGCTTGTTTGGACGCTCCATTTGCATAGTATATCAATTTTTAGGCTTTCACTTTCAGCCTGTAGCTGTCTTTGTCTGGAAGGTGCATTTATTGCAAACAACATACATTTGGGTCTTGTTTTTTTAATACATTATGCCAGCCTATGTCTTTTAATTGGAAAGTTGAGACCATTTACATTCAGTGTTATTATAGAGAGATGTTCAGTAACTCCTGCCAATTTGATTTATTTATCCTGTTTAATTTGGTCCTGTTTCTCATTTGCTTAGCTACTCTTCAAATGAGATTTGTTGTTTTATGAGCTCTGAGGTTTGTTTTTTACTTCTTCTGTGGGAAGTATTTCTTTAAGTAAGTTTATAGTACTGGATTAGTAGTCATGAATTCTTTAGGTTTCTGCTTATCTTGGAAGGTTTTGTACTTCATGTTCAAATTTGAATGATAGTTTTGCTGGATACAGCAGTCTTGGTTGACAGTGGTTTTCTTTCAGGACTTGGAAAACATTTTCCAAAGCCCTCCTGGCTTGTAGAGTTTGTGCTGAGAAATCAGAAGTGAATCTGATTGGTGTGACCTGATGTTTTTCTCTTGAGGCTTTTAAAATTCTATTCCGGTTCTGTATGTTAGGCATTTTAATTATAATGTGTTGTGGAGAGGTTCTTTTTTTTTTTTTTTTTTTTTTTTTTTTGGTACTGGGGATTGGACTCAGGGGCACTTGACCACTGGGCCACATCCCCAGCCCTTTTTTGTATTTTATTTAGAGACAGGGTCTCACTAAGTTGCTAAGTGCCTCGCCATTGCTGAGGCTGGCTTTGAACTCACGATCCTCCTGCCTCAGCCTCCCAAGTGCTAGGATTACAGGCGTGCGCCACCGCGCCTGGCTTGGAGAGGTTCTTTTTTGATCTAGTTTACTTGGGTTTTGGAATGCCTTCTGTATCTGGATGTCCATCTCATTCTGAAGGTTTGGAAAAATATTTATTATTATTTCCCTGAAGATTTTATCCATCCCATTAGCCTGCACCTCACAGCCCTCCTTAAGTCCAATGATTCTTAAATTTTGTTTCTTCATGTTGTCCCAGAGTTCTTACATATTCTGATCATAGTTACTTAATACTGTCTGAATGTCAGAGGATGTCCACTTTGTCTTCCAGTTCTGAGATTCTGTATTAAGCACAATCTACTCTATTAAAGAGATTTTGAACTGAACATTTTATTTGATTTATTGTCTTTCATTTCCAATATTTATGTTTGATTCTTTTTCAATATTTTTACCTTCTTATTGGATTTTTCGTTCATATTCTGTACTGACTTTCTTAATTCATTTAGTTGTTTTTCTGTGTTCTTTGGAAATCACTGATAATTTTTATGATTCTTTTGAATTCCTTATCTGATATTTCTCATCCACTTTAATATTTTTAAGGTCATTTGCTAGTGAGTCTTGAGCTTTAGGAGGTGTTGTGTTAGCTTACTTTTTCCATATTTATTTTATTCATATGTTGGCATTTATGCATCTGGTAGGAGAGATTTCTCTTCTATTCTTATGTGTGGACCTTTTTAGGCTACAGTGGATGTCCATAGGTAGGACCTGGGGCTCCCACCTAGCTGTTTCTACTTGGGGACTGGTTGTTAGTTTGGGTATTTGTCTCTTCTATTCTTTGTGTTAAAGTATAGCTGAAGATTGAGTGTCATTCATTTGATTGAGTTTAGTTCAGCAGCAAGAGTTTCTACCATGTGATCTTGTAGTGTCCCTGTAGGTTCCCAGCACCTCACAGAATAGGAGAAAACAAACAAGAGCAAAACCAATGCAAAGAATATACAGCATTAAGCTAAATATTTGGTTCCTACTATGACATCTACAGTGTTAATTGCCACTCAAAACAGAAATGATAGGGTCAGCAATTGCCAATGATAAAATCAGTGAGTATGATCTACATCTAGCATTAAAGCAAACAACAGGTGTCAACTATGGCATACA
This sequence comes from Tamias sibiricus, assembly GCA_025594165.1. Lineage (NCBI taxonomy): Eukaryota > Metazoa > Chordata > Mammalia > Rodentia > Sciuridae > Tamias > Tamias sibiricus. Next base: position 138,511,505 of record CM046659.1, read on the forward strand.
CAGCAGTAGCATTAGTGGTGAGGGCAGGAGTTATAGAAACCAATTAATTAGTGCTAAAAAATGGTAAGAATACAGTTACTTAAGAGAAAAGAAAATGTGATAGGGAGGTATAAAAGAGTTCATAATCTCAAAAAGTGAACAAAGAGAATGCAGAAGATGTAGCATATGATGGTTATAGTGAAGGAGGATATGAAATAGAAATAATAAGAGAGAAAAGAGAGAACAATAGAGTTTTTCTGTTAGCAGAAGAGAGAAAGAGAAACAAATGATAAACAATTCAAAACAAAACCAAAATATACTAATCAAAACCTCTAACCCTCAAAAGACAAGGCTAGGAATAATAACTACATTTAAAAAAATGCTAAAAGTGAGAGAAAAAGAAATAAACATGCATATATGTCCATGAACCAATAATCACCACAGTGCACGCACACACACACACACACTCACAGACACACACAAAAAAAAAAAGAAAAAAAAAAAAAGGAAGAAAGAAGAAAGAAGGAAAGAAAAAAGAGAGAGAAAAAATTCTTAATGAAAAATTAAGCAATTATTTCCACTGAGGTGGTCAAAACAGTCAATGAGTCTAGATAGACACTGTCTATGCCCACCTGTCTTTCTTTATGTTTCTTCTTGGGCTATGTACTGCGAGTGAGAGCAAGGTCTGGGGTTGTTAACCCTTTCCTCTTTTTGTGTTGCTCACCAACCTGCCAGTTAGAGTGGCCTAAACCTTAATCTGTTTCAAATAATTTACAGCTTCTCTTCTCCCCAGTATGAGGCAAGATGGGATGGGAAGTACTGTCAGTTGGAGTTTGTTTGCACAGACCAGATTGATGCACTCCCAGGGTGGGACCACTACAGAGCTTTTTAAAAAAATTTTTTTTTTAATTTAATTTGTTGTACATGCTTTTAGAGGGCAATTCCTTTCATATTACATATAAAGAGCACAGTTTTCCAAATCATTGGTTTTACACAAAGTATTTTCATACCATTTGAATTTTTATACATGCACTTAGTATATTGATGTCCAACTCCTTCTGCCATTGTTCACTACAGAGTTTTATGAGTAGAGTTCCATCAGGTGAAGCTTAGGTCTAATCAGGCATCAGGGCTTTGATAGATGGTCTCTGCTCTGGAGAGATTAGATCAACACACCTCTAGGGCCTGGCAGTTGCTGATCTCTGCTGGGAATCTGGATCTTGGGAATCTCTTTTAAGAATTCTGCTCATGGGCTGGGGAAGCCAGTCCTTTACCCCCTGTGTTTCCCATGAACACAGCCTTTCCAGGCTTCCCAGGCTTAGTCCCTGAGTTTATTCACACCTGCCTGTTGAGATTTCTAACCAGCTTCCGCTGGTCACATGAGCCACTAGAATCGAAGTGGGAGGCTTTTCCAAATTTAATCCCCTGGGCAAAATATTCTGGGTGCTGTCTTGCTCCTGTTCTAGGTATTTCCTAGGCCACACAGTATGTACTTCTTGGTACAGTGTGTGGCAGTGTTTGCTCTGATCTCCCCGCTCTGCAGCAGTAGCTGTGGTGTGGCTGCTTCAAGATGTCTCTTACTGCTGGGTATGCCTGTAATCCCAGCGACTTGGGAGGTTGAGGCAGGAGGATTGAGAGTTCAGAGCCAGCCTCAGCAACAGTGAGGTGTTAAGCAGCTCAGTGAGACTCTGTCTCTAAAAAAAAAAAAAAAAAAGGGCTGGGGATGTGGCTCAGTGGTAGAGTGCCCCTGAGTTGAATCTTCAGTACACAACCCACCAAAAAAGGGTGGCTCCCACCTCAGCTCTCAGCAGCCAGTTGGGAAACACCAGGCACTTTTCAAGCCCCAGTGCACAGTGCAGCCTCTGGATCAGCTAAGGACAGGCTGCTTTTTTGATCTCAGGTTTTTACACACTAAATCTGCCCATTGTGTTCCTTTGTGCTGAACCACACTGCTTCCGCTGCTGTGGCTTTTGCAACTGGCTTGGCTCCAATGTAGTTTTTCTTCTTTGTTTAATGTACCCACAACTGAGTATCTAAGACACTCATACTATCCAATATTGAGTTTTAGTGAAATTCCTCTTTTATCCATGTCACAGGGAAGCAATACTCCTGCTACTTGAATTCAAGCCATGGAGAATCTAGGAATGTAGCCTTTCTCTAGTCTGCCATCTTGAATCCCCCAAGATGATGATGATGATGATGATGATGATGATGATGATGATGATTTTGGTAGTGCTGGGATTCAAAGTCAGGGCCTTGTGCATGGTAAGCAAGGATTCTGCCATTGAGATCCATCCTTGACCCCTATTTGGAATTTTTCTGTATTGGAGATTTGTCTATTCTCCCTCAATTATTTATGTATTCATTCATTTGTTTAAACTTTACTCACATTGCTATGTATTCATGGGTATTTATTTCAAACTTTACTGTATAATTCGATGCAGTCATCCTTTCCTATAGGTACTACATCTGCAGATTCTGTTAACTGTGGATTCAGACAATATTTGGGGAAAGATTGCATGTGTACTAAATATGTTCAGAGTTTGTCATCATTATCTAAATAATACAGTGTAATAACTATTTACATAACATTTATGTTAGGTATCATAAATCATCCAGAGATGATTTAAAACACACGGGAAGATACATATAGGCTCTATGTAAATACTGTGCCATTTTATATAAGGGATTTGAGCATCTTAGATCGTGGTATATACAGAGAGTCCTGGAACCAACCCCAACTATGGATTCCAAGGGTCCAGTGTACTACATTAATTAATTTTGTTGATCAGATTGTTGAAAAGCTTTGATTACTGGAAATTTTTTTCAGGTTGCCTACTGGATCACTTTGACAAACTTACCTTTTCATTATTTGAGTACTTTCTTACTTTCTGGCACCAAATACTCCAGGCTCACTTTGTATATTTCCTACCTCATCCCAAGAATCAGCCATTTCTCCAAGGAGCCCTGTTTCCTCTTGTTGGAGGATGATATTTAGAGACCAAAGTCTATACTGTGAGTGCTTGTTGCTACCCAGATGCCATTGCTTCCAGGCCCTCTCACACAGAGCTGGGAAGTGTATGTGTATGTTCTCACCCATGTACGTATACATATCTTCTCCTCTCTTTCTGAATGCATGGCTCCATCTGATAGCCAAGATGTGGACCTAGTCTCCCTGATCTCTCATGGGAGCCATGGAATAGAAAACTTGGACAACTGACTGTGTAGCAGGAACAAATAAAAGACTCAGAAATATGAAAGAATATTTTCCAGATATACAAAAAATACAGAGAATAATAAGAGGAACAGCAGGGTACTTACCACTGAGTTTAAAAAACAAGACATGTACAAATACGGTCCAACCTTCCATGAATATGTCACTCCAATCCCCTTGGAAGACCCACTTCATTTAACTTACTGTTTATTATTTGGGAGCACGTTTTCATATTCTTATACTGTGTCTATGCTGAAATGACATATCTCATTGTTTTTTTATGCTCTCAAACTCTATAGAAATGCTATTTTACTGTGTCCCTGCAACTTGAATTTTCAAATTTTTACATCTATTTATATTATCTCAGCAATCCTGAGAAAAGCAAGAGTCACTATCTCCATTGTACAGAGAAACGGATAACTTCCAGCCAAGATGTGATGATTGCCAACTTCAAGCAGGTGATAAAAGTGGGCGCACATCTGCATTTTCAGAGCCCAAGTTCATATTCTTTATCTTGGATAAATGTTGAGATGCATTGAGGAAGGAAAGAACAAATGGGTCTCCTTGGTTACATCACAACTGTGGCTCCCATGGCTTCTGGAGTCCCAGAGTTTTCCTTTGCCTGGAATACCATTATTTATCAGATTTTTCAGGCTTCAGGATTTTTGATGAAATGAGGACTCATGATTGGCTGAGACTCCCACTCACTCATCCCTCCCTACCAGCGTCTGTGCAGTATTCTTCACTCTCCTTCTGAGACTGGAAATAATGCATCCGGCTGTGGAGTCACCCCCTCTGTATTTAGCACCAGATGCCACCCCTCAATGTTGCTCTGCCCTATAGCACCACTTCCTGCTGTCTCTTGGATCATTCCCTGCACATTCAAACAGCTGCTTTTCTCTCCCATCTTAGAAAAGAGAAAAAAGCCTCTTTTGCTTTCCTCCTCCTTCTACTGTCCTATTTTTCTTCTTTGTTTTGCTGTGCAGCTTCTGGGAACATTTGTCTTTACTGGCTGTTTCCAATTCCTCATGTCCTGTTCTCTTACACCCACTCCAGCCAGGCTTTCACCCCTTCTTATGATACTTCCACTGACCCTTTGACACTGGAATTGTTCCTATCAAGGACAACAAAACCCTCATGTCTCCAGATCCAGTGGTCCGTCCTCAGACCTCTTCTCACTTGACTCTCCAGCAGCATATGGCACACTTGTCCTCTGCCTCCCCCAGGAAACATTTTCGTCTCCTGGTCTTTGGTTCACCATATGCCTGAAATTTTCTTCCTGCCTCACTGGACTTCACTCAGTCTCTTTACTGATGACTGAGTTTTGGAGTGGGTCCCTGAGGTCCATCCATGGACCTCCTCTCTGCCTAATCCACATGCACACTGTTATTGGCTGTATCTAATCTTGTGTCATTAATACCATCCATATGCTGAAGAATCCCATATGTATATCTTAGCTCAGAATTCTCTGCTGAGCCCTGGACTATTGTTTATCCAATTGCTCACACAGTACCTCCTCTTGGAGACCTAGTGGGCATCTCAGCAAAACAGTTGCCAAGCTGTCCCTTACCATCCCTCCCAAACCTACTGGATGGCTACTGCATCCCTCCAGATGCCTGAACTAGATAGACTTGGTGTCAACTTTTTCCTTCAAGTTCTATGTCTAATCTGTCCCAGAATACCATCCCTGGTCACTTGCACTGTCACTGTGTGGTGTGACTGTCATCTTGCCCCCTAGATTGTTGCACCAGCCTCTGACAAGTTTCCTGTTCCTACCCTGACTCCACAACTTCCTACCCAGGTTCATATCTGTATAACAGCTGGGTTATCACTTTAGAATCTAGATTAGTCATGTCACCCCTTGGACCAGAAGTCTTAAGGTGCCCCTGTCTCACTTGGAGTAAAATCCAGTGGTCCCTTATTAACTATTTTCTCTCTGAATTTATTTCCTAAAGCTATATCCTGTGGAAATTTCCCTAGTTGACTTTATCACCTTTGTATGGTGGTTCAAACATTTGTTTCCCTGTGTGGCTTTTGTAGTCCAGCCCATTTGGTATTGACCTGCATTTTGCACTGGTAACCCCTTTGCCATACATGAGCACCTTCTCCATTAACTTCCAAACTTATTTATTGATTATTTTCTGCACCCCCACCAGAGAGGAAGCCCAGAAAGCTCATGGGTCTAAGCCTCATTCAGCCCTGTGTTCTTGGGGTCTGGTACATGATTCAAGGAGGAACTCACTTCAGGCTGATGCAATTGCACAGTTTGCACTTGAATGCAAGGGCTCCTTAAGTTTTGCACTCTGGGTTCTTCACTTACCTCTCCTTTGTCCTGAAGCTCAGTCAAGTAATTTCTTGTTTTATTTGCCCAATGTCCTTGGAACCTTAGGAACTTCTTGGCTTCTGCAGAATTTTGCTCAGGAAGGGGCCTGTGCTCTGCCCTTAGGTGGTGTGTATGTGGACACAGATTGGTCAGCCTGGTATCACCACATGGAACTTGGCTAGAGGCATAACCTGCCCCAGCCCATCATGGAACCAATGGTTTACTCTGTCCCTGGACCTTACTGCTGTCACTCAGCTCGTCTGTGAGCACAGTTGTTTCTCAGTGTTTGTCAGGGACAGGTTTCAGGACTACCCCACATAGATAGCAAAATCTGTGGATGCTCAAGTATTTGTACAGAATCTGCAAAAGTTTTAGCAAATAATTCCTTATATTCACTGGAAGTGATACATTTTGTATAACATTCTATTTTGGTTTTAGAATTCTGGTGCTGTCCAGTAAATTAGCTCATGTCTGCCTGTGGGTCCCCAGTAATCCTGAGCCACAGCTCTCTTGCCCATCCTAATTTTATTATAGATGAGAAAGCTGAGCTGTAGAGAACTAAAGTTCTAGTGAAGGGCACATCAGTGGATTTGCCAAAGAGCCACAACTGGAATTCTGTCCTCTGATTCCCATCCTGTTACTTTTTAAAAGGCTCTTATAAAATTAATTCCAATGATTTTACCATTGTGGCTTATTTAAATTACCCCAGGAGGAGCATCAGCTCTATTAAAGAAATTTTATTGTAGCTGCCCACCTGCTCTATTCAGGGAAATGCATCTTTTGTGGATTCTCTGCTGGGTTATTAAGAGGGTCTAAGAAGCTGGATTTATAGTAATGGATTGAACTGTAGATAACAATGAAGTTAAATAAAAAAGCTGATTCCATCTGCAGGAGCGTATGATTTGAATTAGAAAGAGTGTTCACTAACATGCTACCTGGGTGCTTAGGGAGGCAGGCGGGGCCTCATAAGACTGAGGGTTTGCACACATGTCATGGCTGGAGCAGCTCTAGTCTGAGCATGTGTGTCTTTGGGGTATGGTTTTTGTCAAGCTGGGAATCTTCAGCAAGCAGCAGAGTGCCATGTGAAGATTTGTTGTGGAGGGGGAAACACAGGAGCCATGCATAATGGTCCTTCAGAAAGAGTGCTGTGGGTACCCAGAGGCAGCTGGATGTAGATGTGGGAAGGGAGGACAGGTGAGGGGGGATCTGAAGCATGGGGGAGCTGCGTGATGAAAGGTGCCCAGGAGGGAGGACTCTGCGGGTAGACAAGGGAGATCTACTGTCTGGATGGAGGCAAGTGATGCCAAGGTCTTGGAAGGATTTAAGTCATAATTTTAGGTATTTAACTTTATCTAGTAGGCCATGGGAGCATTGCAGAAATTTTTTAACTTAAGATTTAGCTGTGAAAATCATTCATATACACATAAATTTACCATCTGAACCATTTCAAGTACATATTCAGTGGCATTAAGAACATTCACATTGTTGTGCAACCATTATCACCATCCATCCACAGAACTTTTATATATTTCCAACTGGAATCCTGTACCCATTAAACACCACCTCCCTGTCCTTTCTCCTTTCCAACCCCTGGCTACCAACACCCTGTTTTCAGTCTGTATGAATTTGATGATTCTTGGTAACTCGTTCATATAAGTGAATCACATTGTATTTGTCCTTTTGGGATTGGCATATTTCACTTAGTATAAGGTTCTCAAGGTCCATCCATGGTATAGCATGTGACAAAATATCCTTTTTCTTTAAGCATTAATAAAATTCCATTGTATGTATAATGGAATTTATACATTTCATTTCATTCATCCTCCGATGGACTCTTGGGTTGTTTCAACCATTTGGCTACTGTGAATAATGCTGCTATCACTGTGGGCATACAGATATCTCTGTGAATCTTTGCTTTCCTTTCTTTTGGATATATATGTACCCAAAGTGGGATTTCTGGAGTATAGGGGAACTCTATTTTTATGTTTTTGAGGGAGTGCCACGCTGTTTTCTACAGTGGCTACACCACTTTATAATCCCACCAACACTGCATAAGGGTTCCAATTTTCCACATACTCAACAAAATGTTATTTTCTCTCTGTTTTTTTTTTTTTTTTAATAGTGGCCACCCTGCTGAGAGTGAGGTAGTATCTCATCATGGTTTTGATTGGCATTTCTGTTAGGATCAATGGTAAGGAGCAGCTTGTCATGTGCAGGAGTTTTGTGGCCTGCTGAGTTGCACAGGGAGCCCACAGTGCTCTGTGTTGGGGAGGCTGTGCAGAGGGTTGATGAGAGATAAAGGCATTATAGACCAGGCTTAGGGATTTGGTGGCGGTACCTGCAGATCTGACCTTCTCCATGCTGCTTTGGTGACTCTGTTAGTCAGCTTTCCAACACTATAATAAAGACCTTAGACAATAAGTATAGAAGGTAGAACTGTTTATTTTAGCTTACAGTTTTGGAGGTTTCAGTCCACAATCAATTGGCACTGTTGCTGTGGGCCAGGCAGCACATCATGGCAGAAGCACATGGCAGAGAAAACTGTTCACCTTGTGGCAAGGACATGAAAGAGAAAAAGGGAGGCGTAGGGTTCCACTGACCCCTTCAATAGCACATCCCCCAATGACCCAAAGACCTTCCACTAGACCCTATCTTAAAGTTTTTACCACTTCTCAATAGCATTAAGCTGAGGACCAGGCCTTCAGTGCATGGGCATTTGGGGGATATTCCAGGTCTGAACTATACCAGTGGCTTCTGTGGGAACTTGGTGTGTGCAGGGTGCTGTCCTTCAGTGCAGAGGGAACACTGTCTGATTTGGTGTGTTGTCTGCACCAGTCCTTCCATAGTTGCCCTGCAACCATTCCTTACTGGGCTGAAGTCAGAGAAGCCAAAATGGTTCCATTTTGTGAAGGATGTATGCCTTGCCATGGGTGTCTTTGCTGAAGTGGCCTGCATGTGTACAAGTACTTCTTCTTCTGGGCACATGTGAGTATTGTGCGTCTTCACTTCCTCAAAGTTAGATATGATCATGTGACTTGCTTTGGCCAATGAAATGTTAGCAGCAGTGACATGTGAGTAGACGCTTTGAGAGACTTTCTGTGCTCTCTTCTTCAATCACATCAACCCTAGGTGAATATGTTAAGGAGGAGGTGTCTTAATATCAAGGGACTGTTGTCTACCTTTGACTCACAATAGACTTGAGAAAGATAGAAACCATTACTGAACAAAGGCACTGTGAATTAGGAGTTGTTTGTTACTTCAGCACAACCTAGCCTATCCTGATAGATCCAGGAGGGACCTGGGAAGTGTTTTAAGTGCAAAAATAGGTTAAGATGAAAGCACAGCATTTTGGGATAAGTCCATATGCTTCTTAATATCTCAATGTAATGAACCCTCAGGGGTAGCAGAGCAGACTTGAGACTGGATGAATGGGCTGCATTTTCCTGTAGGTAAGTCTCTTGCTGAAGAGTTAATTATCAGACATTAATGATTTCATTTTGCCAATGGTGCATAGCTCCGGCGTGTGATTGCCTGCAGCCTGCCCCAGGTGGGGTTTGAAACTGATGAGAACTCATGAACAGTGCAGCTCCGCCTGGAGTTAATGGCCTCTGTGTTTTCCAGTGCTTATCAAATTCTGAGCCTATTTAAATGTTAGGAGACAACTCCAGAGTCTGTGGACCTCATTATACTTGCAAAGCAGGAGAATCTTTTTTTTTTTTTTTTTTTTTAGTAGTTGTTCCCCAATTTTGACTACAGAAATGTCTTTTTAATATCATAAAAATTTTAAGACCTTCCCTATTTAGCTATAGTCATATTTTTAGTACTTCAGTGGTCAGCTAGGGACTATCCACTAAAACAAATCTTTTCTATTTTTGAGCTAACTTTGCATTGTAGAACTTTTCAAATATACACAAAAGCAAAGAAAATGATATCATCAGTCCCTGTTAGGGGCTTATTGTGCTTTTCCTAAATCCACATGTTGAAATCCTAATTCCTAGTACCATAGACTATGACCTTATTTGGCAATGGGTCTTTAAAGAGATGATTAAGTTAAAATGAGGCAGGCACAGTGCATATGCCTATAATCCAAGTGACTTGGGAGGCTGAGGCAGAAGGATCACAAATTCAAGGCCAATCTGGGCAACTTCATGAGACTGTGTCTCAAAATAAAATTAAAAGGGCTGGGGCTGTAGGTCAGTGGTAGAGTGCTTGGCTAGCATGTGTGAGGCTGTGGGTTTAGTCCCCAGTACCTCACAAACACACACACAGGATGGCCATGTGAATACCAGGGAGAAGATGGTCATGTACAAGCTAAGGAGAGCAGCCTCAGAAGAAACCATCCTTGCTGGAACCTTGATCTTGGACTTCTAACCTCCAGAAGTAGGGAAACTAAATGTCTGTTGTTTACTTCACCTATTACTTGTTACTTCGTTATAGCAGCGTAAACAAATGAATATATTCCCCATGTACTATCTTCCATTTTTGGTATTTTCAATTTTTAAGCAGTTTTCTGGACTGCCCTGATATGCCTGGAGCATGGGGCATGCAGAAGAGAATTAGAGATAGCACCTCCTCTTGGGAAGTTCATTTCTCTGGAAACTGGGAAAATGTATAAGGACAAGCTTTGCCTAAGAACAGTTAAACCTCTGACATCTACATGCCTTAGAAACCCTTACTGGAACATGGATGGTTTTCTAGCAGTGTAGAATATGCAGGTGGATTCTCAGACTCCTTCTAGCCTTACCAGTTTTGAACAGAAGCTTCAGGCACTGAATGGGTTTGTTGTGTAAATAAATGTATCAGTCTGTTTTGGGTTGCTATAACAAAATACTCAAGACTGGGTACGTTATAAAGAGATTTATTTGGCTCATTATTCTTGTGGTTGTAGGACCCAAAGTGAAGGAGCCCTAATTAGGAAGGGCTGTTGCAGCTAGCTGGAATCCATAACTTCCACCTGATATGTATGTGACGCACCTGTAGGCACCCGCAAAGCTGAAGGTATATAACCGGGTGAAAGTGGTCCGAGTTAGGAGAACGGAGAATTCAGTCAGTCGGGCAGTCACTCGGTCGGTCAGAAGAATCAGAGCGGCCAGAACGTAGGCAGAGCGGTTACAGAAGAGAAACCAGATAGAAGACAGAAGAGAAACCAGATAGAAGAAGTAATGACTGGTCAGAGTTAGGCCGAGGCTCCTGAGGAAGACAGAAGACAGAAGAAAGAAGAGAGAAGAAAGAAGCTCTAATCTTTCTCTAAGCTAAGCTCTATCTTTCTTTTTCTCTACTCTATTCTAAGCTAAGAAGACAAGAAAGAAGAGAAAAGAAAGAAGCTCTAATCTTTCTCTAAGCTAAACTCTTTCTTTCTCTCTAAGCTCTAATCTTTCTCTAAGCTAAGCTCTATCTTTCTTTCTCTCTACTCTAAGCTAAGAAGACAAGAAGAAAAGCTCTTTAATCTTTCTCTCTAAAAATCTTTCTTTCCCTCTCTAAGCTCTCTAAGAAAGTAGAAGTAAAAGTAGTAAAAGCTTTACTCTGCCTCCAAGAGTTTTCCTCCCGGTTTTCGGTACCAGGCAGCTTACACCAAAGAGCATGGTTCTAGTTTTCTGACAAGCCGTCTCCCCAACACCTCTTGGTTGCATCACAACATGGTGGAGACGTGGAAGGGGAACTGGCTATATGCAGAAGGGCCAGGAAGTAGCCTTACTTTATAATACCCCTCTCCAGGGAGAAATAATCTACTCCTGTGGGACCAGCATTAATCATCTTTGAGGATGGTGCCTCCATGACCTAATTGCTTTCTATTAGGCCCCAATTCCTAAAGATTCTGTCACATTAACACCAACACTCTGGAGACCAAATTTTCAACACATGAGTTTTGGGGGGACAAACCTTAGCAATGGATGAAAATGGAATGAGAACTCTGGCTCCAACATCCTTGCCTCCATCAAGCCAAACCCATCATGTGGGCCAGGATGCAAATCACCCCTGAGAGAAAGCTGCGTCCAAGGTCGACCAAGAAGCAAACATTATTTAATATAATAAATAAAATGGGGGAATGATGAATCACAATATGAAATGATTCATTTGCTTATTGATGGATTCATTCAGGATGACTTTAAATACTAAGCCCCCATGTACATTTAAAAATACCCAGTGCACTCAGAAACATTAGGCTGAGTGAAAGAAGCCAAACATGAAAGACTACATATTGTACAGTTCTGTTTATAGGACATTTCTAGAAAATGACTAATTATAGGGACAGAAGGCAGGATGAGAGATTGCCTAGGTCTGGGGATGTAAGTGGGGATCAGCTGCAAACAGACATGAGGGAGCACTGGGCTTGATGCATGATCTAAACCTGCATTGTGGCAATGCCTGAGCAACTTTAGTAAAAATGGTTCTCACTTACCATGGGTGAATTTCATGGTACATAAGTTATATCTTGGCGAAATTGTGAAAATCACTTAATTCTGTGGAAAATCAAGGGTGTCTTTTTGGAGGAAGTAGGCTTTGAGCTGGATGTGAAGGACTAAGTGTCCTTTGGTGAGGGGAGATGTCTGAAGGGGATTCCAAATGGAGGAACAGGATCCTGGGGGATATGACAGGCACATGAGGTGGATGGAAGGAGAAGTTTGAGACAGGTAAGAGTGTCAGAAAATTGAAGGGATTCCCAGTTGTTCTCAACTCTGGGTACACAGTCTAGCTATTGAAGGGCATTTTTAAACATACCTTTCTGGGCCTCGCTCCTAGGGATTTGGGTTTAACTGGTCTGTGGTATAGAGCCCAGATTTTAGTTTTGTTTTTTTTTTAATATTTATTTATTTGCTTTAGTTGTACACAATGCAATGCATTTATGTTTACGTGGTGCTGAGGATCGAACCCGGGCCGCGCACGTGCTAGGCGAGCGCTCTACTGCTGAGCCACAACTCTAGCCCGAGATTTTAGTATTTTTTAAACATTTTAAAAATGAAGTGATATTTCAATTTTTTCATTTTTCACTTCTTATCTGGACTGTTCTGTAAAGAGGTACCACTCCTCCAGTATTTGGTTAACCAGTGGGACAGTTTTGAAGATGACAAATTTATTTTCACAGTCAACATTTTGTTGATTAAACAGAACACCTGGTACTGGTTAATTTGTAAAAAGAGGTTTATTTGGGTTCTTGGTTTCGAAGGTGAAGAAGTCCATGATCATGGCACTACCATCTGCTCTGTGAAGGCCTCATGGTGGAAGGCAGAAGGGAAAGTAGGTGTGTGTACAAGAGAGAAAAGGGGGCCAATTTCTGTGATAGCTAACCTATTCACACAGGAGAGCACTATCTACTCATGGGACTCTATCCCCAGACCCAAACACCTCCAGAGGCACCACCTCCTGAGTCTGCCACACTGGAGATCAAGCCTTCACATGAGTTTTGGTGGGGATAAACCATATTCAAACCATAACACCCATGACCTTCCAAAGGGAACCAACTAATTTTTTAAAACTATCATTTTAAATTCGTGAACATATTGGGTAGGGTTCAAAGTATGACAATTATCATCCTTAGTGAAGCTCAGAATGTTCAGTCTTTGACCAATGAACATTTCTTCAACTTGGCCCCTGAGACCTTTTGACACAATCATTGTCATATCTGAGAGCTTCCTTTCCTTTTAAAAAGTCATTTTATTTTCCATCCCTCCCCCACTTGCTCATTAGGGATGTGTTCCTTTATTGTCTTTTTACTGGTTGTTCTAGAGATTATAACATGCAGTGTTGACTCATCAGACTGTAGTGATTATATAATCTATTAAACTGATACTTTCACCTTTTCCTGGACAATACAAGGACTTTACATACAAGACATCAGTAGGTTTTGAAAACTGCCCAGGAGACTTTTGTAGCAATCCAGGGTTGAAAACTCTGGATATGGGGCTGGGGTTGTGGCTCAGCGACAGAGCGCTCGCCTCGCACGTGTGCGGCACGGGTTTGATCCTCAGCACCACGTAAACATAAATGCATTGCATTGTGTACAACTAAAGTAAATAAATAAATATTTTTAAAAAAAGAAAACTCTGGATATGGGTTTCAGATACATTGAGGAAGTTGACAGGGTGCTGTGATGAGAAGAGGGTCAGATCCAAAGGTTTCAGTGAATAAAGATGGGCATGGATTTTTATTTTTTATTTTTTTTGGTACTGGGGATTGAACTCAGGGGCACTCGATCACTGAGCCACGTCTCCAGCCCTATTTTGTATTTTACTTAGAGACAGGGTCTAAGGACTAAGTTGCTTAGTGCCTCGCTTTTGCTGAGGCTGATTTTGAACTTGTGATAGTCTTGCCTCAGACTACCAAGATGCTGGGATTACAGGTGTGTGCCACTGTGCCCAGCTTGAATTTTTTTGATTGTGTTAAACTGGAATAAATTTGGCCCAAATCAGCCTCCATTTTTGAGTGATTAAATTTTATCCCAAGTGGCCTCTGTATATAGTGAACTGTGACACAGCTTGACCCAGACACAAGCAAGATACTCATATATCAACTATTCAACTATTAATCAAGCAACTGAGCCTCAGCCAACCATAATAAATGACTCCAGCCAATCCCGGGTGGAAGTTTGGCAGATTATGTCCAAATAAGGTCAATTCCAAACTGTACCAATTGGGTAACCTCTGTATATAAAATTTACCATCTTGACCTTTTTAAAGTGTACAGCTCAGTGGCATTAAGTATATTCCCATTGTTGTGCAACTAATCTCCAAAATTCTTTAAATATTAGGTGTCCCCCAAAAGCTCATGTGTGAGATAATGCAAGAAGATTTAGAGATCAAATGATTGGGTTATAAGAGGTTTAACCTAATCAGTGCTTTCATACCCCATAGGGATTATCTTGGTGGTAACTGTAAGCAAGTAGGGTGTGGCTGGAGGAGGTGGGTCCCTGGGTGTGTGCCTGTGGGGTTTATATTTTGTCTTTGTTGAGAAGAGCTCCCTGTCTCTGTTTCCTGGTGTGATGTCTCCAGCTGCTTCCCTCCACTGCATGCTTCTGCCATGCTGTTCTACCCCGCCTCAAGCCCTGAGGAATGGAGCCAGCTGGCTGTAGACTGAGAACTTTAAAACTATAAGCCCCAGATGAATTTTTCCTCTTCTAATTGTTCTTGTCAGGTCTTGTGGTCACAGCAGTGAAAATGCTGACTAAAACACTGTTGAAGACCTGGGGTATTTGACCTGGGGAATGCATCAGTTTTGTTTTGAGTGGATGCACACATGATGAAGTTCAGTGTGTCCCTTTGTCCTCTCTCTCTCTTGGACATTGGCAGCTGGATCCAGTGCCTTCACCAGGCTTGGGTTCCATCTCTTTGGCAAGATAAGAGGAAGCATGAAATGTCTCTACATCCCTCTTTCTATGAGTTTAGTAGCTGCTGATGCTCATGACCACTCTATTGGGTTGAACTGTATCTTTCCTAAACTTACATATTAAAGTGCCAACTCCCAAAGTGTTACTTTATTTGGAGAAATGGTCTCTGCAGAGGTTATCAAGTTAAAATGAGAACATTGATGTGGACCCTAATCCAAATGACTTGTGTCCTTATAAGAAGAGGAAATTTGGACACATCACATACAGAAGGAAGGTCCTTGAAAGATTTACTATATAGTAAATCCTTGACTGTCCTAAAATACACTACTCCATTTTCTTCTGGTGGTAAATGTTACTGTCAAAACGTCTGATGATAATCTAATTTTCTCTTTCTTACATGTGATGTAAGAGGAAGGAAATTATTCTTAGATACTCAGTGGATATTTGTAGATGCTCAATAGATATTTTTCCTATTTTTAAAAGTCTAGTAATTTTACTAGAATATATCTTAATATTGATCATTCTGGATCAATATTTCTAGGTACTTGGTGGACTCTTTCAATCTGTAATCAATTTTTTTTTTTTAAATTTAAGGAACGTTTCTTGAAGTAAAGTTTTTAGTACTTGTTCTTTCCTTGCTTTGGTTTTCTTATTTAGGAACTCTTGCTGTGAACCGATCTTCTTTGCTCTGGTTACCTCCTGTAGTTGTCATTTTGTCTGGAATTCTTTTTTTCTCTCTTTAGTTTTGTGTTTCAACACTTTTCCTCCTTTTAATTTACTATTTTTTTAAAATGGAATTCCTTTTTTGTTTATGCTCTTGTGCTTCTTTAGGTTGCATCTAAATTCCTAACATGATTTTTTCACTACTAGTGAATATATTTCTTATTCTTTGTTGAGTTATGTCATTCAATTTCTGAGTATTTCTAATTTTTATTCACATTATTTTTCCGTGTCCTTTCTTACTTTCTCATAACTGATTTTGGAACAAAGGTAACCATTTTGATCTGTTCTGTGAGTATGTATTTTTGGATTCTTTCATTGGAAGGTGGTTATTCTGCCTTTTTTTCTCCCTTGTAATGATCTTGTATGATATTTCATCTTGATCTTTTCTTTTCTTCTCTTTTTGCATATGAAATTAGTTTTCCTGAACTTTTAGGAGACATGGTTCAGGATGACTTTTCTATATTCATAGGAACTATTTTGTTATTTATATATAGTATTATAAAAAAGCCTGACTTCGTGAACCGTCTTAATCTCTACATCCCTTCCCCATGTTTTCCTGGACCTTCTATTTCTGTAGTCTTTGTCCTGCTTCATTCTGATGCCTTTCTTGGGGTGTTTGCCCAGAGTAGGTTGTGAGTTGGGAGCAGCCCTGCCAATTCCAAGAGTCTGCACCACTGTGGTCCTCACTGAGGCTCTTTCACTGTGGCTGTGGGCAAGTCACTCTGGCCCACCCTCCGCTGTCTTGCCAGGCTTCTCTGTGAATATTTGTTGGTTCTCAGTTTTCCTAGCAACCTGCTGGCTCCCTTGGTGCCTTCTACAGATGCTGAGACCACACAGGTCTTGAGTTTGTTTCCACCTTGCTTGTATTTTTGGGTTTGTGGGGAAACATTGTCATTTTGTTGTGTTGTAAATGTTGTCTCTGTGTTTTAGGTTTTAACTTACCATGTAGTTACTATATGTGTTTTACATTGGCTTTCAGGGAGATTTATCAACCATGCAACTGGCAACACTGCTGTCTCCCTGAATCCCACCTCAAAGCTCTGCTTTTTGCCTATGCTCTGAGAATGATGCTGCTGAATACATGACTCTTGGTAGCATGCCCATTTTTATTTATTTATTTATTTATTTATTTATTTATTTATTTATTTATTTATTTATTTTTTGTGATTCTTCCACATTACCAGTTCAGATCCACCAAACACCAGAAGGGACATTTGGAAAGGAGAGATGCCACCTATTAGTTCCTGGTAGGTATGCACCTTGGGTTCAAGATCTGCAACATTCCTTTAGTGATATCACTGAGAAGTTTGGGCAATACGGGAGAGAAAGAGGAAACATTTGGGTTATGTGAAGTGTACTGTTCTGATGCTATGTGGCTAGGGAGACACTATGGCAAAACCCAGGGGCGGGGGGGCAAGGGCTCTGGCTGGGAATCCATCCACCCTCTATCTAGGTGACTCCAGAAATTTCTAGAGATAACTAAAGGTGAGTGCTAGTGTGGACACCCCTCTCACCAGGTAGTGTCTCATGACCCTGGGTGATGCAGAATATCTTCAGCAGGTTGGGTGAAGGAGGCTGCATCTATCCTCTGAGTCCTTACTCCCCTAGTGGTGGCCATCTGAATAGCCATCCTTTTCTGGTTTGTCTTTTTTAGGGCTTTATCCAGGGTACTCATGAGGCAATGATACAGATTCCCATGTGACTGATGAGGAAACTACTACTGTTTTGTGTTGCTATAACAGAATAACTGAGACTGGATAATTTATAAAGAAAAGAGATTTATTGTGGCTCATGGTCCTGCAGGTCCAGTAGCATTGATGCCAGCATCTGTTCAGCTTTGGTGAGGGCCACATGATGTAGCATCTTATGGAGGAAAGTGGAAGGACAAGAAAGCATGTGCAGAAAAGAGGGGGTCAAAGGAGTGGACTTAATTTTTAATGGCTGACTCTCATGAGAACTAATCCATTTCTTGGGGGAACTAATCCAGTACTGCAAGAAAGATATGACTCCCTCTTCAAGGCCCCACCTCCCAACACTGCTACAGTGAAAATCAGATTTCATCTGAATTTTGTGGTGACAGACCACATTCAAACCATAGCGACCTTTAGCAAACCTTCTTTTACATTTGGCACAAAAACAGACCCAGAGAGCTATAGAGGCTGGAATATAACATGAACATAAATTAATGTCCTCACCATTCTGGAGGCTGGAAGTCTGAGATCAAGGTGTCAGCAGGATTGTTCCTTCAGGGGACCATAAGGGAGAACCTGTTCTGGGCCTCTCCTCTTTTCTGGTGTTTTGCTGGTGATCTATGGCACGTTTTTTTTTTTTTTAAATATTTATTTATTTGCTTTAGTTGTACCAATGCATTTATTTGTACATGGTGCTGAGGATTGAACCCGGGCCGCACAGGTGCTAGGCAAGCGCTCTACCGCTGAGCCACAATCCCAGCCCGGCACGTTTGTTCTTGTAGAGCTCTGTCTTCATCTCTATGTGGCATTCTCACTGTCTATGTGTCTGTGATCAAATTTCCCTTTTTTATCAAGGACGCAATCATATTTGCATAGGAGCAAACTTGTAAGGTCTATGAGCATATGCTGGTATTGGTAAGACTGATTTGTAGGAAAATAATATGGAGAGCCGTGTGTTTGCAGTGAATCTGCTGAAGTTCCGATTAGTTCTGATGAGACCTGACTAGATCTTGGCCAGTCCCATGCTACCCCTTACGTGGTTCTGATTTTACCAGACCAATCCTCACTGATCAAGTCAACTAAAAGAATACTGAAATAGATTTTTAAGGTGATAAAGCAGTTTTAACTTCCTATTTTAAATTAAAAAAAATAAAATAACTTCAAATTCTGGAAACTCAGGGTGGGTTTTGAAACATTTCTCTCACAAACCAGCATACATTCTGGTGGATCCTCAGCTTCCTGACCCTTTATACAGAAAGGGGTTTGCTGTGGCATCCAGAAAATGGAGGTGACCTCCAGGGTACCCATGAAGAAATGACAGGGATTCCCATGTTTGATGAGGAGACTAAATGTGATTAAGGATTCAAAGGGCCAAAAGCTTACAAAACTCCATGTGAGATGGACTCAGGCATGAATTATTACTCTATAGTTCCCAGAATGTTCCCACTTAGGCGTTGAAGCCGGAATCGGAGAGATGAGCCTTCCTTGCACAGCCTGTCTGAGGCGTTGTGTCTGCCAAGGAAATGCCAGTCTCCCTCAAGGGAGGCAGGATGTGCAGAACTTCCTAACTACCTGCCTGGCTTGGTAAATTCATCAGTTTCAGAAACACACTAGAGCTTTTTACTGCCTGTTCAAATTGGAATATGATTTTCAGACTGGGTCGCTTTGCCTCTTGTCTGTCCTCGTGTTTTCCTTTAGGTGCAGAATGATATTAGACTTTTTCCATTATTCTACAAAACCCAAACAATGCAGTGCACATCAGACTACCTACCTATTGCAAAACAGCTGTGGATGCCCATGCCAGTGGTTTTGAAAATAATACACAGAAGCACATGTCTTCTGATTCTTATGATTATTATTATATTAAAAATTTTTTTAAGTTGTAGATGGACACAATACCTTTATTTTGTTTATGTGGCACTGAGGATTGAACCCGGGGCCTCACACATGAAAGATGAACACTCTACCATTGAGCCATAGACCCAGCTGCTACTATTCTATTATTTATTATCAAATTTTATATAACAAAATTTATCTTAATGTAAATTTATTTGTAGAACATAATAATATATAATGTATATAGCATAGTATTTCTAATGTATAAACAAATATTATAATTACTATAATTAAAATAATAATTTGTTATTATTATTCCTACTGCTTTTTTTCAGTGCTGAGGATCAAAAACCAGAGCCTCACACATGCTAAGCAAGCATTCTACCACTGAGCTACATCTCCAGCCCCTTGGCATTATTCATTTATTTATTTTTGGTACCGGGGATTGGACTCAGGGGCGTTTGACCACTGAGCCACATCCCCAGCCCTATTTTGTATTTTATTTATAGACAGGGTCTCACTGAATTGCTTAGCACCTCACTAAGTTGCTGAGGCTGACTTTGAACTTGCAATCCTTCTGCCTCAGCCTCCCGAGCCACTAGGATTACAAACGTGTGCCACCATGCCCGGCTCCTTGGCATTATTTTTGAAGAACAGTTTTAGAAATACACTTTACTTTTTCTGTGCGGTTAAGTCTAGGTCTACATTTTGTCACTTAAAAATGTCCTGCAAAATTCATTCTTCCTCTTCTTCTTTTTTTTTTTTTTTTTTTTTTTAGTTGTAGATGGACACAATATCTTTATTTCTATTTATTTATTTTTATGTGGTGCTGAGGATCGAACCCAGGGCCTCACGCGTGTGAGGCAAGTGCTCTACCACTGAGCTACAACCCCAGCCCCCAAATCCATTCTTATGTCATGTAATTCTAGTAGTTAACAGGACCAGAAGACTTCACACTGATGAGGGAGGATAAGAACATTTCTGTTTATTTTGTTTTCCTGAGGTGAGGGTTGGGGATGAGCCCAGTGAGAGGGTTGGAGCAGGGCAGAGAGCTGGTAAGAAAGCCCCATCTCAGTTCCCTCTCTTTCCCATTCATACACGCAGGTGTATACACGTGTGTGCACAGACACATCCAGATCCCATTTGAATTACCAGGCACATGTGTGAACCAGTGTTTTGCCTTCGCATTGGTTAGCCTACACAGAGTCTCTCAGACCACACCTGACACAGGACTGCCAGCACATCACCCCTGCTTCCATTTTTCTCTCACTATGTAAATTGCTTCTTCTGTTTTTCATTTCGTTTTATGACAAATTTCTTCAACAATGAATTATCCTAGGGCTTATTTTTTATAAAAACTGTGCTTTTCCAGTATATTTATAATGGGTATGAAGTTTTTCTTTTTTTTAATATTTATTTATTTGCTTTAGTTGTACACAATGCCTTTATTTGTATGTGGTGCTGAGGATCGAACCCCGGCCGCGCACGCGCCAGGCGAGCGCTCTACCGCTGAGCCACAACCCCAGCCCATGAAGTTGTTTTTATTAAAGATTTCTTTTCCATCTATGCATGCAGTGTTGTTGTTGTTGTTGTTTTTTTAAAATCATGATTGGTAAAGAAGGATTGTTGCAGGATAATGACAATCACCAAAAGTAGACTTTCTCCATCTGTTTCTCTGTAAACCATATGATCAACCAGAAAAGAAATAATGTTATCTGTAGGCCTTGGTGGTACCACAACTAGGAGACCATTCATGTAGCAAATCTCTTCATTAATCATCTGAAGGAGGAGTGAACCTCCAGGACCAGGAGACTGAGTTTTAGAGCCCAGTCCTGTCAGGATAGTACACAAGAGAGTGCAGTAGTGGCCTGATGGTGCCAGAGAGGGATGACATCAACTGGGGTTAATTCCTAGAACAGGGGAAATACTAAGAACAGGTCTGAGACATGGTAACTCAGTGTATTGACTGTTGAGGGAGTGAGAGAGAGAGGCTTGGGATCAGGAGATTCCACCAAGAGTGTTCCCAGGAGGTTTGATTTTAAAGGGAAGAAGGGACCAGCTGAAGATAAGAAATAAAGCATCAGAGAATACAAATGAGAAAGACCAAAGAAGGTAGAAGGGGAGCAGTAGGAAGAGAAGGAAACCTCTACCGTTAATTAGAGAAACTACTTCATAGTAGAGAGAGGAAAGGCCATGACTAGATGTAAACAAGTCACACAAATCCCTTCCTTGCTGCTCCACCTGACTAATCTCTTGCAAGGGGACTAGAAAGTCCAACTAAAAGGAATACAAATTTAAGCACACCTAGAACTCATACAATGGTACCATAAGAAAGAAAGATAGAAAATATGTAACAATGTCTAGGAGTATGGAAACAGAAAAAAAAAGAAAGAAAAAGAAAAGTGTGCTGGTGATGGAGACACAAATGAAATCCGTTAATAGTAATTGTAAATGTGAAAGAATCACCATGAGTCAGCAATTCAAAAAAATGAGAGTAGTATTCCATATACAATAGATAATATGAAATGGGAGTTGAGTAAGGAAAGAAATTGAGGAAAAATATAAAATAATCTTTGAAATAATAGCAAACAATAAGTTGCTCTAAGAGGATAATAGCTACCAGTGAAAGTATAGTAGGGATAGAAATGAATCAAGAAAATAGAACGGAAAGAGGTAGAAAGAACCAAAAACCAAGTGTCCGTTGGGAAAAGATCCAACATCCAAGATTGGAGACCCCAAAGAAAAAAAACCAAGGCAATACAACAGAACTAAAGTTTAAAACTGAAAAACAAAACAAAACTTTTCTGAAATAAAATAAGAACTGATTCTACGTGGAAAGAGTCCACTGTCATTCTGGGAATGGTCAAGTCAACATTTACGCTTGAAAAATATTGAACTTTAAAGATACATCAGTGGGACTCTAGGCAAAAAGACCAAGTTGACCTTCTCACAAGGGATTTGAAAGCAGCTTGACATCAGCCTTGGTGACAGCACAGCAAAGCAAGACAACAGGGGCACACCATTTCCAAGAAATTGAAAAGTGCAGGGTAGAATTTTCTATCCAGCCTACAATCATTTAATATGCAAACCAAAAGAATATTATATCCACCTGCCATACTAAAGGACTCTACTAGAGTTAGTGCTATGTGGGCTTCTCGCTGGATGCAGGCAACAGAGTGGCATGGCATCACCTATAGGTAACTAAGAACAATAATGAAACTGTTTCTTCTCTTTCTAATGTTGCTGTGCCTTCTGTTGTCATGCCAGCACTTTTAAACAATGTCTGTTGAAAAGTGCTCCTCCCACAGGGCATGGTGACACATGCCTGTAATCCCAGCATCTTGGAGGCTGAGGCAGAAGGATTGCAAGTTCAGAGCCAGCCTTAGAAATTTAGCAAGGTTCTGAGCAACTTGTCAAGTCCCTGTTTCTAAATAAAATATATATTTTTAAAAGGGCTAGAGATGTGACTCAGTGGTTAAGTGCCCATGGCTTCAATCCCAGGTACCAAAAAAAAAAAAAAAAAAAAAAAAAAAGCCCCTCCTAAATAAATATTTTCTTTGTCTAATTCCTAAACAATTTTTTCTGTTTCTATTGAATTCTAATAATGATTATACACTTCAAAGTTGCACATTTTTATTAATTATGCTTTAATAAGTATTGGGTCTTATATGGTAGTTAATTTGGAGAATTCCTAACTATACGGATGCCCCTGACCTATGCAGACTCAGACACTGGTGTATACTTTTAGAGTAAGTTCGGAACATTCCAGAATCATTCAACCCCCCTTCAGGGGTGGCCTCTGTCCTTGACATTGCATTTTCCTCTGTGTAAACCGCAGATTAGAAATAAGCGACAACAGCACATAGTTGTAAAGGCACTGACCCTGGAGTGAGTTTTTTTAGTTCTGTCATTCTCTGTGACCAGTGGCATTTTTATTTACATTTAAAATTTAAATGGTGCAACAGAGCACAAGTGCAAGGTAGAATATTCTCACTGTTAAGTGTCATTTTTACTTGACAAATGAAATATTTTGCTGCTTGTGAATTATATCTCTAGGACTGGAATTTTTCTTTAAAAGATGTTCATTGTTTTAATAACTACAGATCAACTAAGGAAATAATGGTTATTGTTGGCTATTATGTGATAATTATTGAAAATATTTTGGTCACATTAGAAGACAGAGATATTATAAATGATCCACTTTAGGTGATAAGTAATTACATATGCTATGTAGCACCAAGGACAGGCGTCATCCAATTAAAATATGATGGAGGAAACTTTGGCAGAAGTACTGAGTGAGGATTAAAAAAAATTTTTAAAGAGTAAGACAAAGGCAGAGATCAACGTGGGAGAATAGATATAAACATATATTTTCTGGCAAAATGGAAATGATCGATAACAATAACAGGTGGAGCAGGAAGAAAAAAGGAGGAAAAAAGAATCAGCTCATTAAATGCTGTGCATGTAAGAAGATGAAGCCAAAGTATAACATGGAAAACGGACAAATCAGATAGTGAAAAGCATTGGTATAAGGATGACAACTGAAGCAAAAACATAGACCCTCCTAAATACCCCCCAAATTAAAAAACACAGTAAACTTTTAAAGGAGAAAAGGAAATAGAGCATATTGTGAAATATGCACAATAAATAGAACACAACATAATCAGTCAGGTGGAGACCAACCCTTGCCACCACAGCAATCAATTCAAGTGAATTGAGTCCACCTATTACCAGAGAAGACTTACTGATGGCTCACACAATGATACCCCGTGCTCTCTGCTGTTTAAAGGAATCATGTCTACATTAAAGTGATTCAGAAAGGCTGAAAATGACAGGCGGGTTAATAGCAATGAAACCTACAGAAAGAAAAGAAAATCACAGGTTTTAATCCTGATTTCAACCAGGGTAGAATTCAGGCCAAAGACACTAACTGAAACAAAGAGGGACACTCTATAACACTAATGGCTGCAATTTGCAGACAAGATTCAGTAATTGTGGTTATGTATGCTCCACATAAAATGGCCAGGACCTCCACCTAGCAGAAACCATGGGCGAGGCAGGGAGATATAAAAACACACTAATTCCAGGATACTGGGACAGCCTCTCAGTCGAAGACATGGGAAGGGGACAAAAAATATGTCTCAAACATACCAGACTTGTACCATGGTAATAGAGAATACAACTTCATTTTAAGACTACATAGGACATTTATGAAAGCTGACACATATTAGGTTACAAAGGAAACCTCAATAAGTCTGTAACCTAGAAATAATATAAACAACATTCTGTGATCATAGTGCAATAAAACTATAAATTAATCATAGAATAAAAAGATCAAAAAGGCCCTGTAGTCTGGAGAATTACAAAATTCAATTCAATTAAGTAAGTTCTTTGATGAAAGGAAATATGCAAACCCAAATTGTGTAATTTCTAGAATATGATGATAATGAAAATATATTAGTCTATAGGGACACAAATAAAGCTGTGGTTCTTGCCTTAAATATAAAAATAAATAAACATGCATGACATCAAAATGTTAGATAAGAAAGCTGAGCAAACGAGAGCAGAATGACAAAGATGGAAACTGATAAATAGAAAAGAGAAAAAATAGAACTACTAAATATGCAAAATATTGATTATTAGAAAAAGTCTCTAATATGATCATGACATACATATCAGGGGCGGGGGGAGAAATAACCAACAATACAGAGTACACTAAAAAAAATCATCTTGCACAATGCCATGAAAATAAACATGAAGATCTGGGTAGAAAGACTACTTTTCTAGAAAAATGTAATTTACCCAAACTGACCCCAGTAGACGCCAAATGGTAAGCAACCAATTTCCATTGGGAAAAAGAAAATAGAAAATCTCCAAACTTGTATACTTTCACAGTAAAATTTTATCAAAACTGCAAAGCACAAATAATACTACTTAAGTTACTTCACAGTTTAGAAAAAGATAGAAATTTCAAGATTATTTGGTATGAAAATTCCACATCAATTTCAATGGATGTGAAATGCCTAAATAGTAGAGAGAATTCTTTTTGTTTGTTTGTTATGGGCCGTATTTTGGGTTGAACTGAGGGCCTCACCCAGACTTGGCAAGTGCTCTGCTGCTAAGCTGCATCTCTAGCCCTACAGAGAATTTTTTTATAAATGGTTTTGGGAAACCTGAATAGCCATTTGGATAAAGATAAAGTTTGATGCCTTTCATCATATACCAGCGTACATTTCAAGTGGCTCCAGACAGGTAGATATTTACCACAAGAACTAGAAGAAAATGCAGGCAAATTGTTTTATAATCTGCACATGGGCAAAATTGTGGTTAAAAACCCAAAAGCAACACAAGAACAGATTGATAAATCCAGTTGCATTAGGGAAAAAACCCTTTTGTATGAGGAAGAAAACACCATAAGAAATATGAAAAAAATAAACCAATAGAAATATTTGCAATTCTTATCCTAAAGCTCATTCCTCTAAAATATAAAGTTAATAAAAATTAGCAATAAAAGGATCAAAAAACAATAGAAAATGGTCAAAAAATCTCAGCAGATAATTTACAGAGAAATAAATGGAAATGGTATTTTGTATGAAAAAGACAATCAACTTCTCACACAAGAGAAATGTAAATTAAAATCACACCAAGATACCATTTTTGCTCTCATACTGGCAAAATGCCAAGTTTGACAGCACCCTCTATTGGCAAGGTTGTGGAGAGCAGTTTGGATTGTTCTGGCCCTTGGAATGGGGGGGCCAGTGCACCTGCATAGACTTATTTTATATTATTATTATTAATATTATTATTATTGAACTGAAGTTTGAACCCAGGGGTGCATTACCACTGAGCTACACCCCCAGCCTTTATTATTAATTTATTTATTTTTCAGTTTGAGACAGGGTTTTGCCAAGTTGCTCAGGCTGGCATTGAACTTGCAATCCTCTTGCCTCAGCCATTGGAGTTGCAGTTATTAACAGATTGTGTGCCACTATGCCCAGCTATTTTATTTTTTATTGTGCACATTAACTAAACAGAATTTGGGTTTCTTTGTGGTATATTTGTAGATATCTTACACACTTGAATAAGCCCCCTGAGGAGTCACTGGGAAGACAACACTCCAAATCAAAGTATGGCACATGAAGGTCTTTATTTTGACAGGTCTTCTTTTATGCCTTTCAGTAAACTAACATATATTTTTTGGTAAAGGTTCTACATGGTTTACATTAGTTTAGTTTCTAGGTATCAAATTTTGATTACCATTCAGTGGCATCTCTTTGGAAATGACCTTTCCTGATGGTCATCAAGTTTGCATTTTGATCTGCTGTCCAACAGCCTTGCTGAATAATTTGTACAATCTCTTGCAAATAATGACAGTTGGAGCTCATCCACTTACTCCAAGCCTCATTGTTCAATTCCTTTTGTTTTCTTCTTTCTTTGGTTAGGAGTGATGGGACAGTGTTAAGTAGAAGAAGTATACTCTGAAATATTGTTATTTTGTCCCATAGGGCCATATCTAACCATTAAGTATGGTATTTACCAAGGCTTGTAGATAGTTACTCTGTTAAGGAAGTCCCTTTATGGTCCTAATTTGCTAAGGTTTTTTTTTTCCTTCTTCTTTTTCTTTCCTTAATTATGAATGCATCATAAATTTGAATTTTATAAGATGGTTTCTGCATCGTTTGAGACAATCTGTTAATGTGATGAATTATGCGATACCATTAATAGCCTCTCTAATACTATGCTACGTTGACATTCCCATGATAAACCCATATTTCATCATCATAATATTCTTCCTACAAAGTTCTGGGTTCACTTGGCTGTTTTCTTAGGATTTTTGTATCTGTGTTTACATGAGTTTGGCCTATAATTTACCTCTTTTGTTCTCTTTCCTGAGTTTTAGTGAAGAGGTTTTTTCAGACCCAAAACATTTAACATCTCATCCTTTTCTCTTCTGGAGAGCAGCTGGTATAAGACTGGAGTGATCTGTTCCTTGGTGGTCTTGTTAAAGTTACCTGTAAGCCAGGGGTAGTAGCATATACTTGGAGCCCCAACTACCTGGGAGCCTGAGGCAGAAGGATTGTTGGAGCCCAGGAGTTTGAGGGCAGCTTCTGGTCCTGGTGCATTACTAGTGGGCACATTTTTAACCACAGATTAAATTTCCTTAATTAAGTTTATTCAGAATGGAGAAATAAGTTTCACTTCACTGGTTAGTTTCCTTCTATGCCACTATTTTTCTTCTTATGTGTGATGACTATGTGTGCCTGTGACAGTAGGTTTGCTCTGCTGTTACAAAAATATCAACCAAGTGGATCAAACAATAGAAACTTATTCCTCATAATTCTGAAAGCTGGGGAATCCAAGATCAAAGGCGCTGCTTAATCCCTCATGAGAAATAGTTGCAGCCATGCTGCCATCTGCTTGATTTTCAGGTGACCACCTTCTTGCTCTGTTCTGAGAGGTGGGGGTGGGGAGAGGGAAGGAGAGAAGAGGAGAGAGACTTGTCTTTTTCCTGTATTTTATTCCCATTCATGAGGGCTCCATCCTCATGATCTCGTCACCTCCCAAAGGTCCCACCACTTAATATTGCATTGGGGATTAGGCTTCTGCATTTGAATTTGAGGGGACATAGACATTTAGTCCTTAGTCCCTGCCCCCAGGATTTTCCTAACTGAATAAATAGCTGTGCCCTGGCCTTGCTCCGTGCCTTAGAACATTTTAGCATTTTTCTGATGACTGGGGTTGGTCTAATTGGGAATTTCCTGATTCCATTGGCTGTGATTGAGCCCCATGCTAGACTGAGAATGAGATGAATATAGGACAAGAAAGACACTGGCTTGTTAAAGCAAGCAAAAACAAACAAACACATAGGGCAAGCTCAGCTGCTGGGGTGCCCAGAGCTGCTTCCAGTTTCTATGGGTAGCCTCTGTTCAGCATGTCAGCCTCCTAGAGCATGCTGGAATTGGCCAAAATGAGGCACCCTCCACTTGTGTGCATGTCATGGGTCTGTTTGCATCAGCATATACCCTTTCTAGATGTCTCATTACATAACACCAATATGCTGAGAAGCACATAGAAGTGAGAGCTCTCCTTAAATATCTCTGAGAGTCAGATGTGGTAGCATTTGAACCCAGTCCCTTATCTGCCCCCATCCTCAGTCTAGAGTATGTGAGAACAGCTCATCCTGTGGATTCAGGCAGACATAGCTTCAAGTCCCAGCTCTGCTCCTTAGGAGCTGTGTGACTGTGTGGATAAGACCTAAGCCATTGTCTTCAAAGGACAATAAACAATCTATCTCAAAAGGATGTGGTGACAACTTATGTAAAGAGCTGCTATGTGCTGGAGTGGGCAGGTTAGCTCCCATCTCCCTTCCTCTCTTTCCAGCTTCCATCTCACTCAAAGGTGATGGCCTTTGACATTTGCCAAAGGAAGGTTTGGATACCCTTCCCACTTGTTCATGTCATGTATTGAGTCAATGGGACCTGGGCCTGGGGTAGCTATCCTGCATCTTGCTCACCCAAATTGGGTGGGACACCTAGAATTGGGGTTGGATTATTTTAATGATGGGGTAGAAGGGAGAGCAAGGAGTTCCCCAGTGTTCAGCTGATGGGCAATGCAACTTATTTGTAGTGCACCTAAGAGAGCCATGATTGCTAATGTTCTGGAGGGCAGATTCTTTTTTTCCACCTTCTTTTCAATCATGGAGCTATTTTGCTTACTTATAAGCTGTAATAGAATCAACTGTGAGGGATTTTGTTTGTGGAGTTGACATGGGGTCTCTGTCCTTTTGTGATAAGCCACCAGGTGCACCCTGCGGGAGAGAATAGTTTGTCAGATTCCCCTCCAGTACTGCAGGAGGGTGGGCAAACTCCAGTTTTCTTCTGCAGACTTGCAATGCAGCAGGCAGTTGAAAGGATTCTGCTCACGCCAGGAGTTGGATTGTATTTTTCCAAACACATTAAGAATCCCAAGCAGCCAAAGCTGCTTAATGGGCCTGAAAGCATTTGATTAGTCCAAAAGGCTTTGTACCCGGCAGGTCAGGAGACATGGAGATCTTCAAATCCTGTGGGTCTGGCCCCTGTGGCTCTCTGTGATTTCAGCAAACTCCAGGGTTGCAGCCATGCTGCCATCTGCTCAGCTTCCCAGAAATGCTTGTGGCAAGATGAGCTCTGAGCAAGCACCATTCCAAGATGTGCTACAGCCGTCTCTCCACTTGGCTCAGGACCCCTGATCCAGGCCCAGCTTCTGGCTCCCCTCACACCTCCTTCCCCTTCTATCTCTTCAGAATGCTTTCTCTGTCTCAACTGCCCTGTTACCCAGCTGTGCCTTCTCTCCCACCCGATATTCTTTGACATCGAGTGGATTTCTTGGTCTCTGGCCCCTTCTGTCTGGCTCCTCCTCCTCCTTTTCTGGGAACAAATGGGGTCTGATGGCATCTCCTTTGGGACTTTGTTCTGTTTAGTGCCAGCTAGCCCAATGTCAGGAGTGTGGTCTTCCCATCATCATTTGATTCATCAATGAAACGGCTTGACTGCTTATTACGGGAGGGCTTTGCAAGTCCCTGTGTCAGCTTTGAGGACCACCAGCCACTCTTGGGACAGTATGGCTTCTCTGGGGTACCACACGGGGAAGCTGTGGGGACCTGTTGTTGGTTTCCCATTGCTGTGACAACATACGTGAGAAAATCAACTAAAACGCTCTTGGTTTCAGAGATTTTAGTCCATAGTCACTTGCCTCTGTTATTTCTGAGCTTGAGATGCAGCTTGAGATGCAAGGTGGAGAGTGCATGGTAGAGCAAAGCTGCTCACCTCATGGCATCCCAGAAGAAGAGAGAGATGGTAAGAGGAAGGGAATAAGATGTACCCATCAAAGGCATGCCTC
The DNA here is from genome assembly GCA_025594165.1 of Tamias sibiricus. Classification (NCBI taxonomy): domain Eukaryota; kingdom Metazoa; phylum Chordata; class Mammalia; order Rodentia; family Sciuridae; genus Tamias; species Tamias sibiricus. The sequence continues at coordinate 138,541,471 of CM046659.1, forward strand.
CAACGACCTACTAGGCATCACCTCTCAAAGTTTTATCCGCCTTCCAGTAGTCTTCTCATTATGTGGATCATTCAATGGTCTAATCTCTTCATGAGGCCAGAGCCTTCATGATTCGGCCAACTTCCAAAGGCACCACCTCTGAACACTGCTGCACTGGGACCAGGACTTCAGCACATGAGCTTTGGGGGAACATTTTGTATCCAAACCACAACAAGGCCCTTCTCTTGAGGTGGTTCCCTGTGTTTCTTCCTCTCAAATACTCCCCATCTGCATCAGTAGTTACTGCATCTGGTGGAGGTTCTCGCTCTGCATAATTTGGGCACAATCTCCTCTCCCCACGGGACCCCCTCCCTAGTCTCGCCGAGCCTCTCTTGGCTTGTGAGAGCAGATGGTGTTCCTTGTGGCACATCAGTCTCCCAGGAGGGAGGCTGAGTTGGGGGTGGGGGTGATGGAATAAACCCAGGGTCCTCTGGCCGTGTAGGTTTGACCTAGGTGTGACTCTGAGCAAATTATCTACTCTGGCTCCTCAGATGCTCAGGTCCAAAACAGGGTGGGCAGTGAAGTTAAAACATGATTTTTTTCTGATTCTTCTTTGGATCTTTGCATCAGTTAAAAAACAGGATCAACGGGAGCAAGCCAACACACCACAGCCAGCTGATCACCAGAGCAGTGCTTATTTATGTTCCTAATTAAAAGAAAATTTCTTTCTGAAAGCTGCCTTGAGATTTTCTGTAAGCACAAGAGTGTGATCCAGGGTCAAAGCTATCTTTCAAGGAGAGGGAAGCAGTGCAGAAATGTTCATTGTAAATTGTGCCTTTTAACCTAAACACTTATTAGATTCACCACTGACCATTTAGGCTCAACATGTTTGTTTTGGTGAAGTAAAGGAGATCTGATTGAGTTTAATCTTATTTCTTTTAGATTTCGTTAGTGTAAGACTTGAAAAACAGAATCTACCTCCATGCTAGTAAAGATTTTAGGATTTTGCGTTTGTTTTTAACCACATGGGACATAGCCCAATATTTTGACACAAAGTGGTACTTAATGCAATGTAACTGGACTTTGTTTCTGTTGCTCTTTGGGCTAATGAAGTCATGTTATCTCCCTGGGCTGTTTCTTCATCCATTAAGACACTTGATGTAAGTAAAAATCCATTTTACAGTGATCTAAACTTTTTCTTATGTAATTGAAAAGTCCAGACCAGTGGGTTTTGGGCAAGGCTCAATCAACCAACTTGACTTTGTTATCATGATTCCAATTTCTTTCAGCCCTCTCTTCTATTCTATCAGAGTCTTCCTAAGGGTGATTCAAATATTCTAATATGCTGAATGAAGATATTCTCATCATGTATATTTCTGCTCTTGTAATGGAGGATTATATTTAGTCTTCAAAGAGCTCATGTTATATTTAAAATCTAGTTATTGGAAAATGGATTAATAAGAATGGGCCCAAACAAAATGAAACATCATGTTGTCATGATATAGCAAGGCCAGACAGATGCACTGGACAAACCTGAGGTTTAGAAGGTATAAACCTGTCTGTGAACAATTACAGCCTCTATTCAGCTTTTGTCTGGCTGAGGAGGCTGAGGTAGGAGGATTGAGTGAGACTCTGTCTCTAAATAAAATACAAAATAGGGCTGGGGTTGTGGTTCAGTGGTCGAGTGCCCCTGAATTCAATCTCTGGTTACCCACCCCTCCAAAAAAAAAACAAAAAAAAAAAAAAAAAACTAATGTCTTTTTAAAAATTTATTTTTATTGGTGCATTTGGCTTCATTATGCCATATTTGTACATGAACATAATATAATTTGTTCAGTCTCATTCCCTAATACCTTCCCATTTCTTCCCCCTGATCTAATTGCTCCAATTGCTGATCTTCATTGTATTATTGTTATTATTATTATTTTAATATAATATTTTAATATAATCCTCCATTACAAGAGCAGAAATATACATGATGAGAATATCTTCATTCAGTACACTGTAATTATATACATAAGTAGGGTTCTTGGTGGTATATTCGTACATGGACATACATGATCTGGTGGATTTTGTTCCCTGTGCTTCCCCGTGACCTCCCCTCCTCCCTGTTTCTCTATCCCCTTCCTCTACTTAAAGCAGTGCATTACTTTCTTGAGTCTCTTCTAGAATATCGAAAAAACCCAAACTCAGATTTGACTTTCTGTTCAGTGCTGATGAGGGATGCAGAAGACCCCATGGTTCATGGTGCAGTGAGTGAGGTGGCCTCCAGATGGGATGTTGCCTCATGACCCTCACTCCACACATAGCTCAGTAGCATAGGAAGAGTCACCAAGTCACTCTCAGAGTGGGTTGGAGGGATCTGGCCTGAAGTCAGCTCTGTGGGCAACTGAGCTCCTTCTCACCCCAGGTGGAGGACACCCCAGTACCTCTAAGACAGAATATTGCCTTCTCCTGGGAAACTCACACCTGAGCAGAGTGTGGGTCCAGGGGTGTGTGGTAAGGGGTTTAGGAGAGTAACAGGTCTTTGTAATCTGAAACACCAGGCCCATTTGGTGGTCCCCACTCCTGATTCAGGGTCTTACTGAGGTATAAATGGTGCTAGAAGGCCCTGGCCCACTCCAGGATCCTGGCTCCTTCTGGGTTAATGAGTTTCCTCTCTGAAGTGTATGGGAGGGTGCCGAGACTGTCACATATTGGTGTAAGACATCCTCTCAGCTCATTAGTTTGGCTGCTGTGGGGCACAAAAGCTTGGGGGTTCTTGAGTCGGGTATACCAGGCATGGTGCTAGGTGCTGCATATGCCAGTGTGGGTATAGTACAGGGTGTTTCCCTAGAGGGGTGTGCAGTGGGGTGGTGAATGAGCACCTGAGGCATTACTGTTTGGGGAGGTGTTGTGGGAGTGTGAGCAGGGGGCAGCTCTGGGTAGCAAGGCTCTGTTTGCAGTAGAACAAGAGCCAATTTGTATTTCTTGCTTAGTACCTGCTGGCACCCCATTTATGCCACACAGCTATCCCATGACATGGGCTTGTAGGGGACTATCATTATTCCCATTTCACACCTGAGACAGCCGAGGCTCAAGGTCACAGAACTTCCCAGTCCTGAGCCAGCACTGACTCTTGGACCCCAGACTTGGCCTATCTGCCTTGGCTTCTTCCCAAGAGGGCCAACTGTTGTACTGAAAGCCAAAGAAGAATTGAAGGCGTGCCAGGGTCCCAGGGGTCTCCTGTTTCCAACTCAGAGCTCAAGGCTCAGAACAACTGAGTGGTGCATTGTGGTCACAGCCTGTTAGCAGAGAGGCAGTGTTGCCCTCTGGGATGTTGCCCTGGGATGCACCTCAGTGACAGAGCTGACTGCTGTTCCAGCCCACCAAGATCCTGCCACTGAGCTTGAGGTGGCAGTGGCTGGGAAGTTTGGGGGATCACCCACTTCAAGCTCCTGTCTGAGCCAGGCTCTGACTGGCTGGGCAAAGGAAACAGAAAGGAGGCAGGGGGTGGCCCTGGTGTCTATTACAGCTCTGGGTCTACCTGCATTGGTGACAGGTGAGCATGTGCCAAGGACAGGGGCACATCATGATTTCAGAGGTGCCTCCAGTGCTGCACATCTCCCCTTGGTGGGTGGCTTTTCTCAGCACTCCTCCTACCTGCTAGGTCTACCAGCCTGAGAGTGATGAGTAACGAGAACAATTAGAACATGGATCCAGATTCTCAGTGGTGATTTTCCCAACGAGTTGAGGTCAAAGGAGAACATGAAAAATACAGCTTAAACTCTTCTGTCAGTTCAACTGAGTGTTTTTTCAAAAAGAAGAGCAAGCTTGAAATGTATTAGGCAGTATTGTGTCTGTTGTCAGACGGTGGCAAGAAAAGTGGCTGTTTCAATTGGGATGGGTTTGCGATGTTGTTTTTTTCTTTGAATGAGTGAATCAAAGGAAATAGCATAGGTTGTGAGATTTTGGATTTATACTGTAAGCAAGGTTTTAAAATGAGTGATCTTCAGTAGTTGGGTGGTGTGTCTTCATGATTACTAGCTCTACTGGATTCCGCTGGTTCTGGCTGCTTTAAGCTGGATTAGTCTGATCAGCTTGACTGGTCTGAGTCAGTTTTCTGTCACTATGACAAATACCTTAAATCATAAATTTATAAAGAGAAAAGGTTTATTTTGGCTCACTGGAGATTCCAGTCCATGGTCAGTTGACCTCTTTGCTTTTAAGCCTGTGGTGAGGTAACACTTCTTTGGAGGGGAGTTTGTGGCAGAGCTAAACAATTTGCCTTGTGGCAGAGAAGGAAAAGAGAGAGAAAGAGAGAGAAGAAGAGACTGGAGTCCCACAATCCTTTTTGAGATCATGTCCCAAAAACCTAAAACTTCCTTCTAGGTCCTCATCTCTTAAAGGTTCTACCACCTCACAGAAGTGCCTAGCTGAACACTAAACCTTCAACACATGGGTCTTTGAGGGACATTTCAGATCCAAACTCTAGCATGAAATGAAATGCACTTTTGCTCTCTGGAACCTAAAGAAAAGAGTAACAGGCAGACAGACAGACACTGAGAAGGACCGACACGTTGCTGACCTGGTCCTGGCTTCTGTGCAGTTTTGCCTCTCTCTGATGGCTTCCAGACCTGGGAAGGGCAGTAAGAGTCAGACCACCTTGGCTGCTGCCAAACGTCTTCCATTCCAGCAAGATCCACTGAGGGCATATGATGCCCTCCTTGCAGGCTTGCACACCTGTTCTTTTAACTTAAAAAGTCCCCATTTTGATATTTTAGTGCAAGAAATCCTCTGGTCCTTTCCTCTACTACTCAATCATAATTCTTTATGATTCTTTAGTGTTTTAGAGGGGCTTTTCTAAATTTCTTATCTCCCTGAGGAGAGAGTGATTGCCTGAACACCTAAAAGGAGGAAGTGCATGCCCATCATATACCTGGTCTGGTACTGTCTGTCACTTGTAATCGCTTACTGGAGTGCTGAGCTCTTTCAAGTGCAGGACTCCTCACAGCTCACTGGGGACAGGCAGCATTTCCTGTGTTGGTGTTGGCTGGTCATGTCATGTCATCTACCCCACTCTGTGTCATTGAGGTGGATACCTGACTTGTTCAATAAGAAGGAGCTCCACGGTCCCAGCCTGAACTCAGCTGGTCACTATGGGCTTCTTTTTCTTCTCATTGTTCAGTTGGTCTTTTGGAATAAAAATTTCATTATGAACTACTTGGCATATATTTTAATATGTTCAGGCTTTTATGACAAAACACCATAGACAGGTGGCTTAGAAACAACAAGAAATTTATATTTCATCATCTGGAGGCTGGAAGTTGCAGGTTAACGTGCAGCAGACTCTGTGTTTGGGAAGGCCTGTGTCCTTCTTCCTAGGGGGCTGACTTTTCATGGTGTCTTTATGTGGTGAAAGGAGTGAGGGAGTTCTCTATGGTTTCTTCTTTTTGCTTGTTTGATTTTTGTAGAGCTGGGGATCAAACCCAGGGCCATTTGCATGCTAGGCTAGTGCTCTACCATCAAGCCGCATGCCTAGCTCTGGGGTCTCTTTCGTAAAGGCACTAATCCTGTTTGTGAGGGCCCCACCCTCATGACCTAATCACCTCTCAAAGTCCCCATGTCCTAAAACCATCACCTGGGGAGTCAGGATTTCAATAGATGAATTTAGAGTGGACACCAACATTCAGTCCCCAGCAGCATACAGAAAGGTAAAAAGAATACCATGATGAACAGCTAGGTACCTGTAACCTGCTTAAGGTAGAGAATGTTACTGTTTGGTCATGAATTGCTGTGTAACAAATTATGTCAAAATTCAGTGGTACAGAACTATAAACATTATTTCAGACACTTGAGTCTGTAGGTCAGGAATGTGGAAGCAGCTTAGCTGTTGTAGCTGGGCCAAGTAGTGGGCTGGGCCACAGTCCTCTGCAGACTTGGCTGGGGCAAAGGGTCCACTTCTGAGATCGCCTTCACAAGCTGTCGGCAGGAGCATCCGTTCTTTGTCAGTGGACCTCTCCATGGGGCTGCTTGAGAGTCCTCACAACATGGCTGCTGGCTTCCCCAGACTGGGTGATTCAAAAGCACATCAGGAGGAAGCCACCGTGCCTTTTGTGACTGCTGTCATTAGTCACACTGTCACTTCTGTTTCCTTTTAGTCACTAGAAGTAAGTCACTAAGTCCAGTCTCCAAGGAGTAGGGAATTAGGTTCCACTTTTTGAAGGACATGTTAAAGAATTTATGGACATAGTTTAGAGCATCACAGTGAGCAAGCCAGTTGGAGCCCCTCCCTGGTTGCATCTTGTCTCCCACACATGCAACCACTGTTTGAGTGTGGTGCTTGTCTGTCATTTACTGCATTTGTAAATATACCTGTGCCTGGTAGATTTGCATTCCGTCTTTAAGTATTATGTAAATGACATCAAATGGTAGGTTTTTTTTTTAACCTCCTGTTGCTTGCCTTCTTTGCTTTTAACATTATGTTTGTGAGATTCATCCACGTGAAAGCAGGTAGCTGTCGTTCACACATTTTCAGTGCCATATAGAGATATAATATTCTGTCCATTCTTCATTGACAGATGTTTAGATGGTTTCTGCTTTCTTGCTATTACCAGCAAGGCTGTCATGATGAGCCAGATATGTCTGGAGTATTTAGCAAGGATTGGAGTTGCTGTGGGATAGAGGAAGTGAATCTTAAAATTTACTAGAAGCAGCCAAATTGCCTCCCAATGTGGGTGGGTGTACGTACTAATGAGCCTTCCCACCAGTCATATATGAGTTTCCTCTTTGCCTTTTCCCTGACAACACTTGGTATTGTCAAATGTTTTTAATGTTTGTCAGTCCAATGAAAAGTGTTATCTACATGAGGTCTTAATTTGCATTTCCCTGCCTGCCAATAAGGCTGAACATCTTTGCATATATACATGTGAATATATTATATATATCTCATGTTTATTATCCTATGAATTACTAGTCACACCTTTTGCACCTTTTTGTTTATATTTCCTTATTGATCCTTCTAATCCTTTCTTGGGTTTATTTATTATAAATATCTTTTGTTTTTCTTCCTCCATACATAGTATATAGCTAAGAAAGAGCATTGACTTTGGGGGCACACTTCCAGGATTAAATTCTAGCTCTGGCACACTGCTTAATATTTGCCTCAGGTTCTTCATCTATGAAATGGGGATGGCAACAATGTTCTCTATGCACAGTGGAGCTGAAAGAACTAAGTTTGTATCTGTGAAATAGTGCCTTAGTTTATTTTCTGCTGTGGTTATGGAATACCACAAACCCAATAATTTATAAACAATAGGGTTTTATTGGGTTTACCATTCTGGAGTCTGGGAAGTTCAATATCAAAGAATCAGCATCTGCCATGGACCTTTGTGCTGCATCACTCCATGATGGGAGGTGAAAATATGTGTGTGAGTGTGTGAGAGGAAGGGGTAGAGAAGGGGGCCAAACATCCTTTTGTCAGGAACCCACTCCTGTGATACCTAACCCCCGCCACCCATAACAGCATTAAAGCTCCCACTGCTCAATGCTGTTGCAAGGGGATTAGGTTTCCAACAAAGAACTGTGGGGGACACATTCAAACCCTAGCAAACAGCGTGCGTGTCAGATTGAGCATGATAGGGAGTCAGTAAACCTTGCTGCACACGGCCCTGCATGGTCACATGGGACTCTATGTGTGCAGGCATGGTCACCTTGTCCAGAGCCTGAGTGTGAGCTGTGTCCTCATTTGATAAGATTGGCAGGCCTTGCTTCTCTCTGGCTCTCAGCCTTCTGGGCAGCCCTCCCTTCAATCCCTGAGCTGCCTGAATAGAAAACGAAATCCCAGCCTCCCTCCAAGGGATGCCTGGGAATTGGAAAGCATCAGACTCCTTGCAGCAAAAATAGAAGCCTCATTTGCTTTGGAGAGAATAATAACAAGAAGGACAGCCAGGCAGAGGCAGCTGGGGGCTTGTGTAAACCCTCCCCTAGTCCTTCATTCCTTGGGGTCGGACATGGACATGGCCAAACCTTCCTGAAAACCTCCCCTTTCCTTTCATCCTGGCATCCTACTGGCATCCTTCTTGGTCCTGTGATACGGACAGTTTTGGCACTGAGTTCTAGTTTTTAATACCTCAGTGTTGCACTGCCCTCTGGCAAGAACTCCAGAAAACAGGAATGGTTTAATATGGAGGATCATTGGAGAAATATGTTTGAGTTTATAAGGCAAATATCTCTGCCAACAAGGGTACAGGGAAATGTGTTTCTGTCTCCCTAATGCCACGGACTGCACAAGAGCAGACTCAGTGAAGATTTCATTGCTCCACGTGTCTGCTTTGTGCAATATCATGCTGTTCTGAGGATGATAGCTTTTTAGTAGATTTTGAGAGCAATTAATGTGATGCTACTGATTTTTATATGTCAGTTTGTATCCTGCACAGTTGGGGCAGAACACTTTTTTCATTTTAACTCTGACCTTAACAAATGAGCCCAATAATGCTGTAATGGAAGTCCTAGGTTTACAGTCATGTGTAACATTCTGAGAAATGCATTGGACACAATTTTGTAATCATGTACATGTCATAGAGTGTACTTATACAAATCAAGATGGCTAAGATGTCCCTAGGCAAAATAATCTTACAGGACCTATATGTGGTCCCTCATTGACTGGAATGCTGTTATGTGGTTCACGACAGTATTTGGGAGAGCATTGAGAGTAATTTATGTAGAAGCAAATATAGGAAAGGTGATAAAGTTAGAAACTTGAACATTTGTTTAGAACACATTTCTGGACTCTAAAATCCAGTTTTGTTTTAGAAAAAAATTTCTTAGTTTTGAAACAGATTAAATTACTCCACATCTATACCTTTAGCTCTCCTTCCGTGTGTCTGCATGGGACCTGTGAGAGGAATGGTCACCTTGAAGGAATTAGTCCCCGCGTAGGGAATGCAGAACCCCTGAAGTCTCCATATTCAAATCTGAAGCAGGAAGTGAGGGTCTGGTGGCAAAGTGTCACTCATGCAACATGTCCTGTCACCTCCAGATTTTTTTCTAAGAATGGAGCTTTCTGACCATTTTAATGATAGCACGTTGTATAGTATTCTGGTGTGTTTTTAACAGCCAGAAGCCACCTGCCCAAATAGGCAGTTGTTCTTGAAACTTTGACCATTGAAGGCTAACTTCAAATTGAGCTTGTTCCCAAAGCATCTCAAGGTTTGAGCATTTTATTCTGAAGATGCAGCTTCTTTCCCAGAAGGAGAAAAATAATACATGCTTGAAATTATAAATGGAGTCATTAACATTTGAGCACTTTACTTTGTAGCCAGCTTAGGGACTCAGTTATTCAGAATTTTAAAATTTTACTTATCAACAGCACTTTGGTTTCTATTCAAGCTGGATCATCCCCAGTTTTGACATCACCCACCTCCAACCCCCTTCCCACTGTCCCTGGGGCCCCTGTCTGAGCCCAGCCCCATTTTCCCTCACTGAAACTCATCCTTGGCCGGTTCCTAAAGTGGTTCCATGGTGTCTCTTTCTCTGTCCTGGAAGGAACCCCTCTTCCCACCTAAGCACTGTCCCTGTGTGTCCCATCAGAAAGTGGATACCCCCCCTCACTTCTCCAAGCCCCTAATAATCAACATATATCCTGGCCCAGGGGCATCCATTTTCCCCTCTGAACTCCCTCGTGGTGACTTGGGGTTCCAGCCACAACTGTGGGTAATTGGGTTATCTCACTGCACCTTCTTGGGGCAGCTTGACTGGCTGCAATACCAGGTCCCAGGAGACCTTCTTGTGCCAAAGCTTACCTGTTAGATACCAACCTCTGCCAGCTGCCTACTTCCTCTGTGAAGCAGCGCAGTGCAGGTGAGTGTGTGGCAGCCTGGGCTGGCCTGTGAAAACCATGCAAGCGTGAACCCCTATTCCAAGCTCTCCCCATGCAGTGGTGCTGCCAGTCCCACACACACCTGGCTTTGGGTGCCGGCAGTAACCACCAGATGGTACTTGGAAATGCCAAGGCACAGTTGGCTTCAGTACTCTGCTCTGCTTTTGGTGCAATTTGATACCTCTCCATCATTCTGGCTGTGCTGCTCTACAGAGATCATTTCTGAGCCTATCCCCAGGTCCCTGCTCAGCGTGGCCAGAATGTCCTGTTAGCAAGTGTTTCAGGGGTTATTATGCCTCACCACATTCCCTGCTTCTGTATCTCAGGCACAGCATGGCCTGAGTTCAGGGTTTACAGAGTTCAGGGTTGCCCATTTAAGCCAAGGAAACTAAACTGTGACTCTGGGGTCAGTGGGAGGAAGAAATGAGAGTAGAGGCAGTCTGGTTGGTCCCCTTGCCACTCTGAGGGTGAATTCACTGTTCCTGGGTAAGATCAGACTTCTCAAGTCCACCCGGTTCCTATCTTGGTGCTGGACACCCATCTCTCCTATCTCTCCTGCTCCTTACTCCTAGGTGCCTTCCAGGGACACTTTCCAGATCTGGGAGTTTGTGAAATTGTAACCGTGGCCTTAATTTTGCTAAGAAAATGCTTTAAAAGACTGGTTCTGGACCCAGTCCCCTGACCCTGTGCCTGCCCATGCTTTGGGACCTGTGATCATTTTGAATGGGTGTTTATGCGAGCTGCCCTGTCTGGGGAGATCTTTTGATGTTCTCTTAGACTGAGTGGTTTCCTTGTTCTGGCCCCCTCCCCAAGCACTTGTGACCCTAAGGGCCTTGAGGATGGTTTCTGGATCTGGGACCCTCCTCCCTGACATAACAATCAAAGCCATCAGCAAATTTGGACCCATCCACTCTAAGGAATATTTAGCATTTCTGTTTACCTCTAGAGTGCCTGGAAACACAGCATTTCAAAGGCTGTGTTTGATTACAGATCTATTTTTTTGGCCATAAATTTGCATATCGAATAATACAGAAACTGATGATGGCAGTTGAAGTGGTGTCCTGTGGGAAAATTAATCAGTCCTGAAACCTAGTGCCAACTGCCACAGCAGCAATCTTTAAGAGGGAACCACACCTCATGGGTGGTATTTGAAGTCAGGCAGCTGAGGACTGTTGATTGAAGTGCTCTGTGTCTGAGTTCTGCTGTGGACTCGGAGTCATAGACAAGACTATGTTTGCTTCTGTGCTGGTTCCCAGAGTGGGGGCTCAGGGAGCCCCTGCATCCTGGAGGATCCAGTCATTCTCATGGGAAAAGAGATATCCTGTGGCTTATATTGCATGACCCTGCTGAGAAGCTGGGCTATAAGATGCACCTCTTCCTCCTCTCATCCCCTGCCCCAAATAAAACCCAAAACCTATGAATAAGCAGATAGCTCAGAGAGCAGAGTGTTTTAATCTTGTGTTTCCACTCTGAAGAATGCAAAGGATTAGGAGATTATTCCAACAATGACTGTAAATTGCTAGAAGAAGAGTAGACTCTGGCATTTCTGTCTAATTACAAATGGCCAAGAGGGCCCTCACTGCCTCCCAAAGAGGTAGAAAGGCAATGGATAAAGGAGTGTGGCAGTTGTAGGAATGGATAGACCATGAAGAAAAGCTCAGGTGATCCAAGCGAGCCATGTTGCAATCTTCGTGTTCTTTCTGGCCACTGGGAATGAGCTGAAATGTGCCTGGCTGGCTGGTGACTCAGAGTCAGCTGGAGAGATGACAGCTGACCCCCAATGGGCCTTCCTGGGTCTCATGACCTTGTGGGGCATGTCTTTAAGGTGAACCATCTGTCCAAAGACACAGGTCATTCAAATAACACAACCCCACTTTAGCCAGTGCAAGCACGGGGTCCTGGAGTGGGAGGGGATGGGGCACTGCTGCACAGTGAAGAAAATTAGCATTTTTTTCTGTGGAGAAACTGATAAGTGGTGCTGGGTCCAAGTGGTAGGTGACCTTGCGTTTGAGTTAAAATGCTGCTGGGAAATGAGAGAAGATAAACATGAAAAGAATGCAAATGAATTGCAGCGGACAGGAGCCCAGAGCCCTGACTTCTCCACCATCCACCAGAGATGGTTGCGTGATGCCTATAAATAGACACTTAAAAACCAATTCTAAATTGAGTTCAGATGTGGGCCTGTTTCCTCGTATGGAAGTGTTTATGTAAGGTACAGCACACTGCCGTTGTTCCCAAGTGGTTTGATGATTCCGTGCCTTTGCTGGGAATCCGTGTGGAGCATGCAGGGAATGCTCGGATACAGATGAATGAGACTGTCCTTTCAGGGGACCTGCAGTCTCAGGGGAGGCACAGGGAGATCTGTGCTGGTTCACTCCAGGGAAGGAGGCAATGGGCTGGCCTCTCCTGGCAGAAGAGGGTATCCTCAAACAGGTTTTGAGAGTCCCCAAGGTGCCTTGGGGCCAGGAACCAGTGGGAGCAGAGTGGGTGCAGGGCATCACCCAGCAAAAGACAGGAAGAACACTTGTGTGTGTTCTGGTTTCTCTTCCTCCTCTTATAAAGCTACTAGGATTCAACCATGGGGTCGATTGCCATCCTAATGACCTTATCAAATCCTGATCTCTCCAAAGCCCCACCTCTGAACACCATAGTGAGATTAAGTTTCCACCCCCTTAATATCTCACAATAGGGATTAAATTCCAACATGAATTCAGAGGGGCAAACCATATACAAAACCATCCACTGACTGCTCTGTTTGGGGGCACAGAGCTAACTTGTAACTGAGTGAGGACCCAAGGCCCCATCTCCTGACTGCCAGTGAGTGGTCTTGTGACTGGATGTAACATTTAGTTCATGCACTAACCCAGAAATTACTTAATTCTGGAGATCCTCAGATGGTGAGCTTTGGGGGCGAAGGAATACTATTTGATGCAAATGTGATCCCAGGTGGTATTCCAGAGTTTTATTGTGTTTCACCTTCTCAGCTACCTTTGAAGTCATTCTTATTTTCCACATTTTATGCACAATGGAACCGAGGCACGCTGCAAGGGGCTGCAGAGGGCTTTGTTAATGCTCACACAGGAAGCAAGTGGCCCACCCTGGGTGAGTTTGGAAAGCCTGTGTGTGGTTGAAATGCCCTACCTGTGATGTTCGCTTGGGTGTGATAAAGAAGCCTTCTTTCAAAGGGCCAGAATCTGTGAAGCTCAGAGGCACAGACACTGAAGGGCAGTTTATGTACAATACCCTTGGAAAGAAACCGACCGGCTTTGTGAATGTCAAGTTACCTCCGAATAAAGGCCAGCAGATTAACTATTTTGCAGTTCTCTTTTAAACAGGTGACTTGGTCAAAATGGAAACATCCTCAGCCTTCTAAGGGATAACCTGTCATTTTCCTTTATATTTGGACCAGCGGCATCTGTACGGGGCCAGTTTGGAGTGGAGGAAGTTCCCTAATTAAAACCCACTGCTAGAAATGTCTGCCCAGGGAACTGAGAGCAGCCATCTGGCTTTGTTAGCAAAGTGATAACACCAAGTCCAGTTTATATTTTTGTGAAGTAGAAACGATTGCAGAGCTAGTGCCAATAGCAAGACCCTGCTTCTTCCCCCCAATGAATGATGCCATCTCCTGTGATGTTAGACCCTAGGACTAGATTGAAGGTGAACTGTGTACCCAGCACATCTGTTTATGAAGATCTCAGCCCTGTGTTTTCCAACTGAGCAGGCCCCAGGAAGGAGGGCATTTTCCTATAGTATTGAAAGTGACAAAGAAAATGAAAATTGGAGGGAGAAGAGGAATTTAGGACAAATGAAGCCTCTTTTTCTGTCCCACCCCAGGTATCTTGCCCTTGGGTCTTTGTTGCTCTACTGCAAACTCCTGATACACCCAAGGTCTGACTTTGAAGCCATCCAGTCTATTTGGCTTCCTCTTCAGCTTCCATCTGAAAAGCTTTAGAACTGGCAGCCTCTTTCCAGTTCTCTTTTGAAACCATCTTTCCTAGGAGGAAGGGTGGACTGAGACCCTGGCCAAGGGAAGTGAGGGGACTTCCTTTCTCTTTCCTTTAGTTACTAGTCATTCTCCTCCAACCCCCACATGCATGTCAGCTTTCTGTGAAAGTGTCACAAAACACTGGTTCTGCAAACCACTGGGGTCAAGCTTTGTTGTGGGAAGATACATATTCATGAAGGCTTTGAGGAGCTTCATTAATATGCGGGTAGTCTCTCCTTCCAGAATGGTACACAAGCTTTCGCTTTATTTGCCCAACATGTTGTTCTTAAGGCAATAATTATGTGATGAAATGACTAAAGAAACATTTTAATTATTTGTTTAGGGTAATTTCTGATCATCTCATTAGAATTATAATTTGTTCACTTTTATAGGTGATTCAGAGCTTCTCGCTCATTTAGATTTTTATACTTGAAGGAACTCTACATAAGCACCTGTGTCATTTCTGAAACCTAAGTAATTTCCTCTATTTCATTCTGCTTTGTTCCAGAAAGATTTGATCACCAGGAGGTTTTTCGGGACATTATCAAACAAGTCGTTTTCGGTAAGAAACACGAGGTCACCTTGCTTGGAGTGAGCTTTTGCTTCTGACACGTGAGGAATGGAATTGCTTCACTAGTGGGACGCCACACTGCAAGTGGAACCTGGCAATTGTCATGGTTCTTTGTTGCCTGGGAACTGTGTGTGTGTGAATGAGTGTTCGTCTTAGCACTGGGAGTTTGAAGCTGGGGTTTGATTTCCACCCAAGGAGTGGACAGCGCTGGAGTCTCATTGGCCACTGACTTTCCCTGGAGCTGACACCTCTCCCTACCACCTCAGGACAACAGCAACTTGTACTTACCCCATTCATCCCCCACACCCGCCATGGGCATTTCTGTAATAATTGTCCTCACTGGGCTCAGTCATTAATGTGTGTGATCCTAACCTAGATTCCCATTTACATTGAAGGTAGATACCAATAACAGACACCACTCGAAACCTTTTGTTATCTAAACATGGGCAGTCATTACAGGTTGAGTATCTCTTATCCAAAATCTGAAATCCAAAATAATCCGGAATCAGAAATTTATGAGCACTGTCATGAGAAGTTAGGTGAACATTCCCCAATCCTAAAAACTCTGAAATATGAAACACTTTCTGGGTCTAAAGCATTTTGGATGAGGGCTATTCAACCTGTAGCCTACTTTGAAAAGTCAAACACGGTGAAATATTAGGAAGCTAAGCGTAAGAGGTCTAATTTGGATCAAAAAGAGGCCTCACCTTGCCTGGGATGAAGGGTGGCTCTGAGTTGCTGTTGCCCTGTGAGTAAAGCTGTGTTAAGGTCCTGATCACATCCACAGTCAGCACTGGCTTGTTCTGGTTCTGCAGGACCTACGGAGCACAGTCCAGGTGCTAGCTGCATGCTCAGCAAGGGGAGACTGGGAGAGGATGGGTTCTGGGTAGAAGGTGAATTGGCTCTTCTTCCAGGGCCAGAGGCACAGCAGGTGGGTTGGTTGTAGGGAAGCTGGTGTATGGGTCGAGCTGTGTTTGGAGAGTGGTTAGCAGAGGAGAAAGTTGTTAGAGGCCAAGAGGTTGCAGCAGTCTTGGTCTCTGTGTCCTGATGCCAAGAGCTGATCAGTGCTTAGGATGGGTTTTGTGGGTTCTTATGGATTGGATTCATCTACTAAGTTTGGATGGGTTCACCATCCATGGTCATACAGAGGAAACTGGAGGCTTTGGGATTCACAAAGGAGAGGAAAACTTTGGTTGTCCCAGGGAAGCTCTGTGCTACTTCTGATAGAGATGAAGATTACCAGGGGCAAGACTGGGATTCTGGAACATTAAGAACTGGGTTCAAACTGCTGTTTTTACGTCTAGGTTAGCAGGAGGCCATCCATAGGTCTTATTATTGGAAGCAACTTAAACCTGTTTTGTTTGTTTTATAAAGCAGGACAGCTTCATTTAATCCAGTGTCTATCTTATGTCTAGGTGGCCACTCATAATCCCTGTGCTGTCTATGGGTGAGAATTCCCTTGCATCAAACTGGGGAGACTTCTTGTGACAAATGCCCGGATAGTAGGTTCTGTGGTGAATCTTGGCTGGAGCACATCCATAAGGCATTTAATAGTTGCAGAGCAATCAGCTCCTGACCAAGGAAGCAGAGGGTGAAACTTCAGAGCAGTTGCATGGTTTCTTAATGGGTCTGGGCTGTTTTGAACTTTTTCTGTTATTGGTTTTTAAAAGTTTGTGGATTTACTTTTTTCCTCTCAACAAGGCATTTTCAGTTCCATCTGATTCTCTATTTAGAGTTGTAAACCCACAGCAGCTTTAACCTCATTAGATACATCAACAAATCTCAGCTCTGAAAAGCCAAAGAATTTGGGTGCATTCTGCCAAGGGAGAAGATTTTGCTTGTCACGCAGTAAGGGCAGCTTGTGAAGGGAGGAGATGTTACTTGTGGGGAAACAGTCTCACAAATTACAGTGAAGTCCTGCTCTGCTGGGAGCATGGGGTCAAACACACAGCCCAACCCTTCCACCCTCTACGAACTTTCCACTATGAAATTGGCCTTCTGAATTTTTCCTTAATGAACTGAGATGCCATTGCATTCTGATGGAGCCATGGGGCAGTTCAATTTGCACCTCTAAGGGATAAGTTTTCTTTTTCTTTCTTTCTTTCTTTCTTTCTTTCTTTTTTTTTTTTTTCTGAGCCTGAAATACTAAGAGAGGATCAAAATCAGTTGCAATAGACCAGGCACTGTGCTCTTCCTGATTGCTCTCACCCATCTGCAGTGTAATAGGCCCATCATTTAAGTGAATATGCTTATCACAATTCTCTATAGCTTCCCTGCAGAAAAGCATATTCCTTCTTGAAAAGAAAAGTGGCAATGAAATGGATATTTTAAAATGTCAATTATGCCAGAATGAATCTCTGTGAGGAGATCTGCAAAGAAAAGAAAAGAAAAGAAAAGGCCTGGGTTTATTTATTTTTCTACTGCAAATGGAACCATTCTGTAACCATTCTGTAACTTCAGAAAGCTAATACTCACAGAGTGCCTGGTGTCTTCTCACAAAATAATCTTATGAATATGCTTCGACTTACAGGAAAAGTTAGAGGATCTTTTCTATTTTTTTTTTTGAATAATTAAATTCCGTGCCTCATTATTTTATGTATCTGTCCTATTGGCTCTGGGTCTATAAAATGTGAATAGTGAACTATATAAACTCAGTGATTATCCTGAAGGGAATGGTGGAAAGATTAACTGTATTTAGATCATGGAAAGACTCAGAAAATATATGAAGTGAGAGTTTGTGGCATTCATGAAATTGCTGATTGATGTGATATCATCATGTTCCTACCCCAGTACAGACACATATAAATGCTGTGTAAAATCCAGTCAAAATGTTTAAAAAAAATATAAGAGCCAAAGAAAGGCACAGAAATTCCCAGATACTATGGGAAGAGAAAACACAGAGCCAGAGCACTGAGGGAAGATGACATAACACCATGGCAGTGAGCTTCCTGATGAAGGGCTATAATGATTAAGACTGTGTGATATTTGGGTAAAAAGAGCAAGGGAACAGGTAGGAAAGGGTAGTGAGCCTAGTAGCTTAAGGTCTCATATGTATGGGAACCTGGGATGTGGCAGAGATGTGTAATTGACCATGTGGGAAATGATATATGACAACTGAATGACCACATGAGAAAAGATAAAATGAAATCCCTGCCTCACACCATACACACATACAATGCCCAGAGAATTGTAGACCTAAATGTAAAAAGCAAAATGTTAAAATACATAGAAGATATCTCCTGTATGTTGTATGCTATAGGAAAAAGTAAAGTGCATGCACACACACACACATATACACTATAAAAGACCAATGAATTAAATAGCAGTATTAGAAACTTCTTTAAGATAAATACAAACAGGAATAAATATTTATAATGGATTTATTAAAGATGTAGTATGCTGGCTGTGTAAAGAATTCTTTCAAATCAGTAAGAAGAAGACAAGAGAGTTGAAAAAATGGGCAAATTGTATAAAGAGAAGGAGGAGGAGGGGGAAGGATAGAGGAAGAAGGAAGAGAAGGGTAAGTGCATTTGGCTAGTAGTCAAATGCACTATGCCTCACTTCTAATCAGTGAACTACCACTTAGCAATGAGATACCTCACACCTATACATTAGCAAATAATTGTTCTCCAAAAAAGAGTTATTTCATAAGATGGAAATGTGAATTCCCCATGACCTACCAACTCCATTTATGTTAGTCAGATTTCCATCATTCTGACAAATACCTGAAATAAGTCAACTTATATGGAGGGAAGGTTTATATTGCCCATGGTTTTGGAGGTTTCAGTCCATGGTCACTGGGCCCTGTTGCTTTGGGACCTGTGGAGGCACAGTACATCATGGTGGGTGTGTGGCAGAGAAGGCAGCTCACCCATGGCAGCTGGGAGGCAAGGAGAGGGAGGAAGGGAAGGGTCCTGATATTCCCTTCTAATGCACATCCCCTAACGTCCTACCACTAGGCCCTACATCCTAGTGGTTCCATTACCTCCCAGTAGTGCCACAGGCTGGTGACTGAGTGTTTAGCATATAGGCCTTTGAGGGACACTTAAGATAGAAACCATAACACCACTTATGAGTGTACATGCCTTAGCTGGCCGTGAAATGGATTTGGTGATATATTAATCATCTCCAGCATAGGATCTACTTATCTTAAGATAGATTGATCTATCTTAGGATCCATCTACCAGCAACCTATCAACAGATTTATTATAATGTATTGGCTCACGTTATTATGGAAATCGAGAAGTCCCATGATTGGCCTCTGCAAGCAGGAGGCCCAGCAGAGTCAAAAGTGACATCCAGAGGCCTGAGAGCCAGAGAGCTGTTGGTATAGATTTTAGTCCAGGCCTGAAAGCTTGAGAACCAGGATCATGAAGGGCAGGAGAAGCTTGATGTCCCAGCTCAAGCAATAAGGTAGAGAGTAAACTCAACCTTCGCCCACCTTTTTGTTCCAGTCAGGGCCTCACTGGATTGGATGAGACCCACCCACTCTGGGAGGGCCATCTGACTTGCCCAGCCTACCAATCCAAATGCTAATCTCTCTCAGAAACAGGTGTACCCAGTAATAATGTTTAACCAGATTTTCTGGGCATCCATAGAAGATGCTCCAGTCAAGTTAACACAAAAAATTAACCACTGTAAGTGGTTCACAACAGGCATTTAAAAAAATTTTTTAAATGCATAGAATGGAGGGCAAGCTATCAGAGTTACATTCCATGCAGTAAAGGACATGCCGTTGCTTGGTGATTCTGTCCTGGGGATCTGGAGAGAGAAACGGGAGAGGTGTGGGGATGATAGTGAGGGTGAATCCTGAATGGTGTACGCATGGAGGTTTGCCTGATTGTTTTCCACACCTTCTTCTGTGTATTTGAGAAAGCTAATGCAAGAAGATGTTGTGTTAGACCCCTTAATGGATGCACACACAATCATACTGTTCTTGTGCTGTGTGTTCCTCGAGGCGGGCCATCTTGCTGTGATTTACTAGTTGATCCTCTTATTGGCTGACTTCTGGCCTTACCTTTTTACAGATGATTCTGCATTTGTCTCTGCTGAAATGGTTAGGATTTCTCAGCAATCCAGGCTTTGGTCATTGATGTGGCCCTGTTCTTTCAGGAGCTGAATTCACACGGGTGATCCTTTTGGCCTTGTGTGGCTGATCCCTCTTTGTGTCTTTCTCATCCTCAGTCAAGGCTTGCAGGCCACCCTTTTGGAGGCATTAATTGGGCACCTGAGCCCAGAGTCCTCCTGCCTGTTCATTCTTGCCTGGCTGCCTATTAATCTCTCTGGATTCAGATGCCTGCTTGATTTGCTTCCTTCAGTCCTCTGCCTCATATATAGAAGATGCTCAAGAAGAATGGAGTCATTATTTAGCTCTAGTTTCTTAAATGTTCAGACGTACATTCTCCTCCCTTGGAAAGTGGGAACTCAGGAGTTTAGTGGGGAGAGCAAGTGGATTGTGAATGAACCACAGAATGGATGGGGTTACATAGTTCATAATATTTCTCTGATATTATTAGTTTCCTTCTCTAGAGGAGGCAAAAAAGAACATACTGCTGGACATTATTATTTTCTTTCATACGGTATGTGTTTTCAAATATTTGAGAACTCTTGCCTGCTCTGACACCTGACTTTTTTTTTTTAAGTTGCATTTTAGGAGAGAAAAAATTTATCACACCAGTTTTACAAAGATGAAAAATGTGTTAAAAAATAGCACTATGAGCTGCCACTAGATTGAGCCCAACATAATTAATGTGATCAAATTGAAGGAAGTTAGTCATTTCTATATGTAATTTTTATTAATGATATTCAGATCTAATTAATTATGTCCAGTCCTAATTAATGACATCAGTGTGCAAGCAGGCATTCCCAAAGTGTTCTGTGGAGTCCCATGAGATATTCCTGAAAATGATAGTCCCCCGTGCTCCTCAGGCTGGGAAATGCTGTCTACTGCCTGCCTTGGACAATCCCAGAGAGCCATATTAGATTAAGGCCTTGAGAAATCCTACAAGAAAAAAAACCTATTTAATTCTATTTGACCTGTCTGTCATATTCCAAACTTATTTTTACTGTGTGTGCTATTAGGTGCACATGGAAATGCTAATTTAAGTCTTATACCACAGCCTGTGTTTGGTCTGGTTGATAACTAGTGTACGTGTTTATGGAGACACTTGCTTAGTCTTTCAGAGCCACACTGTGAGGTATCCTCTATTGTGGCAGAGCATACTATAAAAGATTAAATTTTCATACAGTCTGGGGCTTCCACTTACTACTCTTTTTTGGGAAAATCACTTAATCTCCGTAAGTCCTTTTGTACATCTGCAGATGTCATTGGTGATGGTGTGCTGGCCTCTCAGTGCCCCTCCACTCCTAGCCTGGATGAGGGTTCCTGGAAGTTCTGGTTATTACCATCTGTGGTGAGGAGACCCTCATTTATAAGGACGGCTGTGTCATTTGCCATGTCCTGACCTCAGGGTGTCAGAGAGCTGGGGCTGCAGGGAGAGACTGCCTTCAGACTTATGTTGGATGCATGTATATTGTCCCTTATTTGATTTTTATCTTTTATAATTTGTGCATTTAAAAGTGGTTCAGTTGAGAAATAGCATGGTGGCAGACAGTGGGTTCTGGCATGGGCTTATGGGAGGTCTGAGAGGGAACACCTGACCTTCACACTGTGGGTCAACCACTGCAGGAAAGGTTAGTACCTTGGGTGTTGCACACCCTGCATTCTTTTTATTTTTATTTTTTATTTGTTCTAATTAGTTATACATTACAGTTGAATGCATTTTTGACATATCATACATAAATGGAGTATGACTTTTCATTCTTCTGGTTGTACATGATGTAGGATCACACCAGTCACGTAGTCATATATGTACATAGGGTAATAATGTCCAATTCATTCTACAATCCTTCCTATTTCCATACCTCCCTCCCCTCCCTTCACTCCCCTCTGCTTCTTTTTCCCTAGCTCCACCTTATTGTGAATTAGCATCCACATATTAGAGGAAACACCTGGCCTTTGGTTCTTGGGATTGGCTTATTTTGCTTAGCATGATATTCTCCAATTCCATCCATTTACCTGCAAATGCCATAATTTTATCCTTCTTTAAAGCTGACTAATATTCCATTGTGTATATATACCACATTTCCTTTATCCATTCATCTGTTGAAGGGCATCTGGATTGGTTCCATATTTGGCTATTGGTATACCCTGCCTTTTAAGGGAGATGAAGAGTGGACCCTGGGGGGAGAGGGGACTTAGCTGCCTAGTATGTTGTTCAGGGGGAAATGGAGTTTGATCTTTCATCCTGAAGGAAGAGTACAGATTTCTGGGAAAGAGAGAAACAAAGGTGGGACATTCCAGGCCAAGAAACACATACAGTAGTTCCCGCTTATCCAGGGATTTGCTTCTGTAGTGTTAGTTACTCATGGTCAATTTTATTTCCAAAACATTGGTATTTGTCTTGACTCTTTCAAGAAAGACTGTATACATATTGCTTTCTTTGCAGTATATTATTAAAATTGTTCTATTTTGTTATTAGTTATTGTTAAATCTATTTCTGTGCCTAATTTTATAAGTTAAACTTTATCATAGGTTTGTATGTATAGAAAAAACATAGTACATATAGGATATGCTCTATTTGTGGTTTCACTGGGGGTCTTGGGACATATGCCCCATGGATTAGGGGAGACTGCTACTTATATGTCCAAAGTGTGGAAACGGTAAGCAGTGTGGCCAGTCCCAAGGAACGTAGCTGGTTTGATGGAGAAGATAGAAGGTGAGGCAGAAGAGGTGTCAGAGGTCAAATTCTCATTTGAATAGCCAAGGAGAAACCTTGGAGTCTTCATCTGAGGGCTGACACGGTGGGGACACTGACTGTGGAAGTAAGGGTAGGGGTAAAGGCCTGCCCAGCAGGGATTCCTCATAGGGCTCCTGGGGAGAGAGGTCTCGGCCTGAGTAAAGGCTGGACAGGACCAAAGGTGAGAGGCACTGTGGAGGAAGAGTCAGCAGAGCTGGTGTGGACAGTCCAGGAAGAGGAGCAGGCAGTGGAAGGGTGAGGTGGAAACTCAGTGGGAGAGGACCTGCTTGGATGGGAAAACAATTATTGAGTTCCCTACTCCATGGAGAACCAAGGAGCTATGGAGGGGGTGGGTATGGTCTTGGAAGTGTGTGTGTGTAGGGACTTGGGAGTGTAGGGAAGTTCAAACTTTCCCCCTGAAGTTTCTGTGACTGAAACAAACTGGGAATAAACAGAGTAACGAGAGAAAAGCACACAAATTTACTAACATGTGTATGTGCATAGGAGCCACACAAGATATGAAGGCCAAAGAGGGACCTGATGGTTTAAACTTAAATATCCTCGTTATAAGGGAGTGGGAAATGGAGATGGGGCAGCTTCAGAGTGGGTAATAAGAGATTTTTAGGGGACAGACAGTGGCCTGGGACAAAGTTTCTCCACACTCTGGGTATGTTGTTTGGTTTCTGTCTCCTCCTTCTGTGCTGAGTTTAATCTTCCTTGGTTAATGACATTTCAGGAAGAGGATTAAAGGCAACTGTGTTCCTCCTTGGTGGAACTGGTCTGTAGGTAGATAAGGGGACTTTAGGGAAGACCCTTTCCTGCATCTGCTGCTTCCCAGGTGCTCTCAGTTTGAGGTCCCAAATGGCATGTCCCCCATGGGTGGGGAAGAGCTCCGTGGGGAGAGATGGAATGAATAGGGAAATGTGGTCCTGACACTTTGCCCTGGTGTAGAAACAGGTGCCCTGGAGGAGCATGGAGGTAGCCATAAAGTTTGGCTGAAATAAGCAGGGACTGTCCCTTTGGATTTTCAGTGACCGTTGCTAGAAGATCAAGTGGGATTTTAAAAGGTAGAAAAAGTGGATTATAGGACTTTTCCCCTCTGAGAATGGCCAAGAAAGGGAACACAGAAAGAATAGAGACAGGTGGGAACAAGGTATTTTCCTGTAAAGATGGACAATTGATTGTTGGAGAATGGGAAGAGAAGTAATGGATGTCAGAGGTGCAGCAAGGAGGAAATATGGAGGTGGGCTGGGGTCAGGGAAGAAAGCTTTTTACTTTTGTTGGGGAGCAGTGGAAGACATTTCCATATGTAGGTTGTCTTCTCTCTGAAAAGTGGGAGTGACGTCTACGATGTGCGCAAGGGATCACCACACTGGAAATCCATGGAGCCACCAGTTAGACATTTTGAGGCGATATCTTCAGTAGTGGCCAGTGCTCTTTGGAGGATTGGTTAGACTCATCTGAATTAGATTCTGAAAGAGCTCCTAAAGATGACCCGCAGTGTTATTTTCAATGAAAACACTGGAATATCTGTGTGGCTTCTCAAAGTCAAGGCTGAGGATGACAACATTCATTTAGATGTATATATGTTTTTTTATTTTTTGTCAATACTCAGTCTTGACAGTCTTACTCTGGGATCTAGCAGCAAAGTAAGGGTGTTTTACAGTAGAAGAAACTGGAAGTTGTTATTGACTGAGGGATCTGTCAGTTGCCAAAGAAAATTAGGTCCTGTGTGTGACAAAGTGTGATTCCATCTCAGGAAAATACCCATCAGGTTTGGGGAGCCATTAGCCAATAGATCAATCTTAAGTGCTTCCCTTTCCTCACATCGGTGAGGGTTGGGGTGGGAGAGTAGAGTGCAGGCAGATCCCATTCACAGCATCCCAGCC
The DNA here is from genome assembly GCA_025594165.1 of Tamias sibiricus. Classification (NCBI taxonomy): domain Eukaryota; kingdom Metazoa; phylum Chordata; class Mammalia; order Rodentia; family Sciuridae; genus Tamias; species Tamias sibiricus. Next base: position 138,565,553 of record CM046659.1, read on the forward strand.
ATGGCCACCTTTGTGGCTCTGGGTGGGACCTGGTGAAACAAATAATTCTTTAATGCTCTGAAGCAACTGCTTGCCTGGTTCTTTGAGAGGTTCTGTGTTTGCACTGGATACCCATCTGGGAAGCGGATAGCTTGCATGTAATTTCACTTCTCTCTACTAGTGCATTCTCCCCTCTCTGCCATTGCTAATTCAGTGGCAACAGTAGTACATTTTAAAAATCATAATGCATTTTATTATCATTCTGTTTTATTATTAGCTATTGTTGTTAAGCTCTTTTTTAAAGAATTTTTTAAATATTTATTTATTTGCTTTAGCTGTACACAATGGGTTTATTTGTACGTGGTGCTGAGGATCGAACCTGGGCCGCGCACGTGCCAGGTGAGCACTCTACCGCTGAGCCACAATCCCAGCCCCTGTTGTTAAGCTCTTATTTATAAATTATAATTTATAAATTAAACTTTATAAACCTTTTTAAAAATTCTCAATATTCTATTAGAAGGTTAGAGGCATGTACTTTTTAAAAATTGTTTATTTATTCTAATTTGTTATACATGATGGCAGAATGCAATTCATTTCATATTAGATATATAGAGCATGATTTTTCAAGTCACTGGTTCTACACAAAGTATTTTCACACCATTCGTGTCTTCATACATGTTCTTAGGGTAGTGATGTCTAACTCATTCCACCATCATTCCTACCCCATTACCCCCTCCTTCCCCTTTGATCTATTTAAACTTCCTCCATTCCTCCCATGCTCTACTACCCCGTCCATCGCCATTATGAGTCACTGTCCTCACATCAAAGAAAACATTTGGCCTTTGGTTTTTTTGGATTGGCTGACTTCACTTAGCATTATTTTCTCCAACTCCATCCATTTACCTGCAAACACCATGATTTTATTCTCTTTTAATGCTGAATAATGTTTCATTGTGTATATATACCAAAGTTTCCCTATCCATTCATCTACTGAAGGGCATCTGGGTTGGTTCCACACATCAATGTTTATAAATTGAACTTTATTGTAGGTATGCAGGTATAGGAAAAAAGTATATTTAGAGTTTGATACTCTTCCCGCAGTTTCAGGCACTGGGGGCTACCGTGTTCCTTTATTGAGCTCAGCCATGTGCAGACTTATGTAGCTAATAATTAGACTTAACTAGTACTCCTTACACTCTGTGAAGCAGATGTCATGATTTCTGTTCTACAGAAAAGAAAAATAAGCATACAGATGTGGTGTGCGGGTGTCTTATGCAATGCTGGATAGTGAGTAGCTGAACTGGGCTCCACAGGGCTATAACTTAGCTTGCAGTCTAACTCTCCCCACTATCTTCTGCAGACTTGGAGGCAACCCAGCCCAGACTTGTGCATTTGCTCCAATGTTATAGACAAGTTACTGCTCCTGGGCAGAGGGTGAACACCCAGATAGGCCCTGGGGCCAGCCCTGCATTAACTGGGAAGTTGCTGTGTGATCTTCTGCCGTTTGTGCTCTTATCCGAGAAAGGGTGCAGACTCTCTTGCTGCTGGGCAGAGCCTTACAGATCTGTCATTTCAATCAGAGTCTTGCTTTTTGAGGACAGAGACCCAGAGTGATTAAGCTGCTAGCTCCAGGTCCCACAGCTGGCTGACAGGAGATCTACAGCAGATTCATTATGCACCATCTGTGGAGATGGGAGTATAAACCAGTGTACTTTTGACAATGAGCTGGAGCCCTAGAGGGTAGGTGGGAACACTTGATCTGTCAGAGTTGAGCCAGAGAAGCAGCAGGGGGTGGATATTAAGAGACTGATGAATTGGCTGTACAGTAGTGGGGCCTGGATAAACAAGTCTGAGATCCTCAGGGAAGGCTGTGAGTAAGGACCACTGGGACTCTAGGGCAGGGGCTGAAGCTGAAGTCCACAGGAACTTTTCCTGAAGGAAGCCTCAGTGTGCTTTAAGGCCTTTCAGTGAATTGGGTAAGGACCAGCCACATTGCCTAGGATCCTCTCCTTTACTAAAAGTCAACTGATTATGGACTTTACATCCACCAGAGAGTTTCATGGCAACATCTGGAGTGGAGTGGTAGCTTCTCAGTCAACACCTCAAAAGGAATGCACACCTGGTATCCAGCGGAGTTACTGGGACCAAAGCTAGTACCACAGAAGCACAGGATGGCAGGATTGTCTCCTCTGTTCTCCCACTAAACTCAGGATCACAGTGGGTTGGTGGATGATCCACACCTGCTCGCTGGGGTGCTGCAGGGAGACTGAGGTCCGGGCCTTCGTCCTGGAGACTTGGGGACATGTTTAGAATCCCTTCTAGCAGCCAAGTTCCAGAAAGAAGCAGGACTTTTAGAGTTGGAAAGAACCTAAAGGGCTCCTGACAACTTGCTTCCCGAAATCGGTCCTAGAAGTGACTGTCCATCTCTGCACACCACCTAGACAGATTCATAGAGACAGGAAGCAGAATGGTGGTTACCAGGGCCTGGGGCAGGGGAAAGGGAGTTAGTAGGCAGAGTTTCAGTTGTGCAAGTTGAAGAGGGTGTTGGAGATGGATGGGGATGATTGCATAATAATGTGAACGCATTTAATGCCACTGAACTGTACACTTAAAATGGTGCAGATGGTAGATTTTATGTTAATGTATCTTTTACCACAATTTTAAAAATGAAAAGAGTATACACCTATAATACCAGCTATTTGGGAGGCTGAGACAGGAGGATTGCAATTTCAAGGCCAGTCTGGGAAACTTAGCAAGACCTAGTATCAAAATAAGAATAAAAAAAGGGCTGGGAATATAGCTTAGTACTAGATTGCCTAGCATGTGTGAAGGCCTGGGACCACAAATACAAAAACAGGAAAAGAACTCAGCAAGATATCTAGTAAAACACTCACCAAATGGTGTTATTTTTTTTTTCTCTTTTTAATATTTATTTATTTGTTTTAGTTGTACACAATGCCTTTATTTTTACGTGGTCCTGAGGATTGAACCCGGGCTGCGCATGTGCTAGGCGAGCACTCTACTGCTGAGCCACAACCCCAGCTCCACCAAATGATGTTACTGAAGGCACAGGGCCAACCACAGAGACACTCAATACATGTTGATTCTAGCTACAATTTTTCTACACATCCCGGAGTTTCTGCCTTCCTACCACTCTGGGACTTGGATTCCAGTCCCTACTTTCTTCTCTTCCTCTTCTCCAAATATCATGGTAATCACATCTCTGTCCTTCCATCTGACCAGCTGGGAATCTGTTCTCCAGGGTGGTTTAACCAGGTGTGCATATGTGTGGATGGGAAGCTGACAGGCTCTCCTTTCCAGACTGGACTGTCAAATGTGACACTAATGCCTTGGATCACTTGTTGCACCAGGATATCATAGAGAAAGCAGTGAACCTAACTCACAGAAATTAAGGTAATGTTTATGGTGCTGTGGCAGCAGGCAGAAACCAAAGAATTTGAAAAGATGAGCCCTGTCCCCGCACCTAATTGCATCCCCCTCCCCCTCACTATAACAATCCACATCCCCATAACCAGCAACTGGAGTTACTACCAGAGAGATGGACAGTGGGAGGAAATTTTGGAGATTTACCTTTTCAAAGTGGTTTTCAATGTAGATTGAACAGCATGCAATATCAACATGATAAGCCAGACCATTATAAAAAAAAAAAGCTTCTTAATTTCAATATAACATAAACAGAAAAGTCCAAAGATCCTGTGTTCAGTGCCATGAATTTTTTTTTCAAAAGGGGCACATTTATGAAACTATGACCCAGATTAAGAAACAAAACCACCAGGACCCAAGAGTATCCCCCTAGATGCCCCTTCTAACTGTACAGCCCCATACCCAAAGATAACCAGAATCCTATCACCAAGTATTTTTGCTAATTTTTTGATTTTCTAATAAATGAATGGCTATCAGATGTACTATTTCATGGCAACTTTTTTTCATACAACATTGCATTTGTGAGAATAATTCATGGGTGTAGAGTGTATCAGTAGCTCATTGACTGTTTTGTAGTTTACATTAAATATACAAGAATTTATCCTTTCTTCATTTTGTGAACATTTGGATCTTTTCCAGCTCAGGATCATTATGCTGCTTGGAGCATTTTTATGCATATGGTACACACTTGATTGCATTTCTATGGAGCATCTATTTAGGGATTGAGTTGTCGGATCACAGGGTCTGGGTGTGTTTATATTTTAGTGAACACTATTCATTCATTTTGTATTCAAGTGTATTCATTCATACACTTCCACAAATAAGTGGAAGAATTTTATTTGTTACACATCCTTGCCAATAATTGGTGGTGTCAGTCATTTAAACTTTAATTCTGGTGGATATAGGGTGGGATCCTGTAGTTGTAATTTGCATTTCTCTGAAGATTAATGATGAATCTCTTTTAAATATTTTTATTGTCATTTAGAAGTCTTCTCTGAAGTCCTGCACAAATATTTTGTTCATTTTTCTTTCTTCTTTCTTTTAGTGCTTTGTTGATATATGTGACCTTGGCTAAATGTACATATTGCAAACATTTTTTTAGACTCTTTCTTTCTCACTTTCAGTGAGATCTTTTGGTGGAGAGAGGGCCCAGTTTGTCAGTCTTGATCCTTTTAGGTCAATGCTATTTGTGCTCTGAGTAGGAAATCTGTACCTAACTTAATATCATGAAAACGTTCTCTACAGTAGCTTCTAGAAACTTTGTTTGAACTTTCACATTAGGTTTACAATTCACCTGAAGCCAATTTTTATTTTCTTTCTCTCTTTCCTTCCTTCCTTCCTTCCTTCCTTCCTTCCTTCCTTCCTTCCTTCCTTTCTTTCTTTCTTTCTTTCGCCATGCTAGGGATTGAACTTAAGATCTCACATATGCTAAGCAAGCACTGCACCACTGTGCTATATCCCCAGCCCCAAAGCTGATTTTTAAATGTATGGTATGAAGTAAACGTCCAGATTTTTCTTCCATATGGGTGTCTAGTTGACCCAGCTACACTTATTACACTGTTGCCCTCTATAAAAGCCCAATTTAATCTTTGGTGTTTGAAGGCTGGCAGTTTTCAGGCTGTACTCCCACTTCTTTGCTGCTCCATATCCCAGCATCCTGATAAGAAAGGTTGCACACAATCACAATGCCTGACTTCAAATTATACTACAGAGTGATAGTAACAAAACTGCATAGTACAGGCATAAAAACAGACACATAGACCAAAGACACAGAATAGAAGACCCGGAGACAAACCCACACAGATACAGTCATCTGATCCCTGAGAAAGGTGCCAAAAGCATACATTGGAGAAAAGACAGCCTTTTTAACAACTGGTGCTGGAACAACTGGTTATGCATATGTAGAAGAATAAAATAGACCTTTATCTCTCACCCTGCACAAAAATCAACTCAAAATGGATCAAAGGCCTCAGAATTAGACCAGAAACTATGTAACTCCTAGAAGAAAATGTAGGGTCAACACCCTGGCTTTTAGGCACAGGCAAGGACTTTCTCAATAGGACCCCTAAAGCTCAGGACATAATGCCAGGATTAATAAATTGGATGACATCAAATTAAAACCTTCTTCATAGCAAAGGAAACAATTAGGAATGTGAAGAGAGAACCCACAGGATGAGAGAACATCTTTGCTAGCTACTCTTCTGACAGAGAATTAATATCCAGAATATATAAAGAGCTAAAAGAAACTTTATACCCAAAACTCAAATAACCCACTTAATAAATGGACACATTAATTCAACAGACACTTCCCAAAAGAAGAAATACAAATGGCCAGCAAATACATGAAAGATGTTTAACATCATAGTAATTAGGGAAATGCAAATAAAAACTATACTGATCCTAGTTTGGGAAGCTGAGGCAGGAGGATCACAAGTTCAAAGCCAGCCTCAGCAACTTAGGCCCTGAACAACTTAGCAAGACCCTATCTCAAAAAATAAAAAGGGCTAGGGATATGGCTCAAGTGTTCAAGCACCCTTGGGTTCAATCCCTGGTACCAAAAAAAAAAAAAAAAAAAAAAAAAGAGTGAGTGTTGATTGTTGAATTTTATCAAATATATGCTTTCTGAATCTTATTAGATAATTATAAAATGTTTTCCCATTATTTCATTAATGTGAATAATTTTATTGATTTAAAAATATTAAGACAACCTTGAGTCCTCAGATTAGATCCAACTGAGTTGTGCTGTGATATAATTTTTGTATCTAAATCCTTCTGATTTGATACTATTTTATTAAGTTTTATTTATAATTATGTTTAAAAGTGATTGCCCTGCAATTTTCTTTCCCTTTTTTTAAAAATAAATGTATAACATAAAGGTCAGGTTTTGTTATCAAGGTAAAGGTAGCCGCATAAAGCGAATTGAAAATTTTTCTTCTTTTTATGTTCCTTGGAAAGTTTGGGGCAATATTGGTGATGTTTGTTTGTTTTTATTTGCCTGAATACAATTTGAAGTTATTTGAGAAGATGAATTTAAATTATAGATTTCACTTCTTTAGTAGATATAGGACCATTTGAATTTATTTTGTAGTTTATTCTAGCATCAATTTTGATGTTTGTATGTTCTCAGTAATTTGTTCATTTCATTAAAGTCACAATTACAAGTGTTAGGTTGTTTATAATGTTTATTATCTTTTACTAGTGATATTCACGTTCTTATTCCTGATAGTGTAATTTCTGTACTCTTCCTCTCTTTTTTTTTTTCCCATTCCCATTTTTATCAGTCTTGTTATGGATTTATTAATTTAATTTTTCCTAAAAGAATCAACATTTGGCTTTGTTGAATTTTCCTTTTACACATTTTGTGCATTTGTTTTCTGTTTTATTTTTCTCTGGTTCTTAATTTCTTTCCTTTCTTCAGTTTTACATGGGATTTAATTTACTGTTTTTTTTTTTTTTTTTTTTTTTTGGTACCAGGGATTGAACTCAGGGGCACTCGACCACTGGGCCACATCCCCAGCCCTTTTTTGTATTTTATTTAGAGACAGGGTCTCACTGAGTTGCTAAGTGCCTTGCCATTGCTGAGGCTGGCTTTGAACTCACGATCCTCCTGCCTCAGCCTCCCAAAGTGCTGGGATTACAGGCGTGCGCCACCGCGCCCGGCTTACTGTTCTTTTTGAACTACTTAAAAGCAAATTGATTTTTAGGTTATTTAGTTTTTTTCTAGTCTCCCTTGTTTTTTAGTATATGAATTTATTTACATATTCTGTTAGACTGGCATTAGCACTATATTAAGTTTCTGGTAAAAGAAAACAAAACAAAACAAAACACATAGCGTGAAATTTACCATCCCAGCCATCATCAAGTGTGCCATTCAGCAATGTTAGTATGTTCATAGAGGTTTGAAATCCATCTCCTGGACTTGTTCATCTTGCAGATCTCACTCTATACACACTAAGCAGTGTTTCCCATTCTCCCTCTTCCAGCTTCTGGAAAATTGTACTTTCTGTTTCAATGAATTTGACTTTAGATTCCTCATATAAGAGAAATTATAAAGTTTTTGTCTATTTGCTATCAGCTTATTTTACTTGGCATGATGTTCTCAGAGTTCATTCATCTTGTGTTGTATGACAGGATTTCCTTTGTTTGTTGGAATGAATGATATTCAATTGTGGGAACATACCACATTTTATTTATCTATTCATCCAATAATGGACATTTGGATTGCTTCCATCCTTTGGCGGTTGTGAATAATGCTGTCACAAACATGGGTGTGAAGCACTGTTTTTGAAACTTCGTATTTTTATTACTACTCAGCTCAAAATATGTTTAATTTTCATGATTCCTTCATTGATTTCAAGATTTAAAGTTGTTAATTTCCAAATACTTTGCATATTTTATAGTTATATTTTATTATTGATTTCTAGATCAATTATTTGTTTCTGAAGTCAGAAACAAATATTTTATAATTTTAACATTTTGAAATTTGCTTACATTAGATTTAGATTTGCACACACTAGATTTAGATTTGCCCCACTGCATGATTAATTTTGACAAAATAGCCTGTGCACTGTGTATAGTTCCTTGGTTCAATAATTTATATATATTAATATGGAAAAATTTGGTAATTGTGATGTTCAAATCTTTTATTTCCATTCTTGTTTTTACCTGATTACTATACTGTTTATTGAAAGAAGTTAAATTATACCACTGTGATTTTAGATTTGACTTTCTATATTTTGTCAATATCTCAATTTGTAAAGTTTGAGAGCATATAACTGGATATATATACATTTAGAATTTACATTTCAAATGTATTCCTAGTAGGTTGCTCTTGAAAATCATGTAATTTCTTCTTCCTTTGGGAATAGTTCTTTTTCTAAAGTCTACTTTGTTTACGTCCCCTCCCTCCCCCCATGCTTCCCTCCCTCCCTTCCACTCTTCCTTTCTTTTATTCTTTCCTGGGCTTTGAACTCAGACACACACACTGAGCTTTTTTTGTTGTTTGTTTTCCCCCCAGTCCTTATTTATTTATTTATTTATTTATTTAGAGACAGTCTGGCTAAAGTATGGAGGCTGGCTTTGAACTTGCCATCCTCCTGCCTCAGCCTTCCGAGTTGCTAGAATTGCAGGAGTGTATCACTGTGCTCTGCTCATTTTTTTAAAAGCAAACTCTTAATTTTAGAATAGCTTTAGATTTACAGAGATGTTCAAAGATAGTAGAGAGAGTTCCTTTTTACGCTATACTGATTTTCTCCTACTATTAGCCTCTTATATTAGTATGGTGTATTTGTTACAACTGTCAAAACAGTATCAATAATATATTATTGTTAACTGAAGTCCATACTTCAGGTTGGGTGTTTTTGTTTGTTTGTGTTTTTACCTAACATCCTGTTCCAGGACTCCTTTTAGAATACCATGTTAAATTTAGTCATCTTTCTTTAGGCTCTTTTGAAAGATTACTAGTCAGGTTTTTACAAAATGTCACAGTTTACAGTATTTTTCTCATGGATTTTTGAGCAGAAGATCAGATCTGAAAAGGTGCCATACTCACCCTGTCCAATAAGGAGTATGTAACTTAAACCACTGATGTTAAACTTGACACCTGGAAGTTATGAGCCATTTCCCTAGGGAAACAGAATCTACACAGATGGTTTAGAATTCTGTACGGGGAGATTGTCTGTTCTCCTTCTATATTTTTTCATTAATTCATTTGTTTACATTTATAGAGACTCATGAATGTCATTTTATGCTTTGGGTTATAATCCAGTACAGATTAAGCATCCCTAATCCAAAGATCCAGAATCTGAAACATGCAAAAATCAGAAACTTTTTGAGCACCGACATGACACCACAGGTGGAAAATTCCATACCTCATATAATGGGCCTTAGTTAAAACACAGGCACGCTAAACAAATTGTGTAAGATTACATTTGGGCTATGTGTATGAGGTATGTATGAAACATAAATGATTTTCATAGTTAGACTTGGGTCCCATCCCCAAGATATCTCATGCTTTATATTGCAAATATTCCAAACTCTGAAAAAAAAAATCCTAATTCCAAAACACTTCTGGTCCCAAGCATTTTGGATAAGGGAAACTCAAACAGTACTATTTATTTTGTTGTTCAAATTGCTCCAGCATTTTTCCTTTCCTAAGATAGCCACATATCAGGCTTACCTCCCAGTTTCCCGTCTCTCCAGGAACTTGTTCTCTCAAGTTCTCACTACTTTATTAGCCCTAGGCTAAAATTTCTTATTTCCCAGCCTCTGAGATGACCAAAATGTTCTGCTTAGTCCTAAGGCCTCTGAACCATTACTTTCTACTCTTTGTTGTTGTTGTTTTAACCTTTTGGCTCTCACCACTCATGAATCCTCAAATGCCATAAGTAGAACAGCAACACACACTGTTGAGCTTGTTTCAGATCTTTTCCTACCAGTCACAATCTCAGCCCTCAAGTTGTAGTTGCTTTGGTAGCTCTCTGATGCTTCCACAGAGATTGTGTTTTCTCCAGTGCCATGAAGAGTTTCTAGTTGTTACTAGTGTGAGGATTAGTCTGACATAAGCTAGTGCATCATATCATTGCTGGATGTGGTGTTTTCAGACATCGCATTTTTTCCTTCTCCCATTATGTCATGGTTGATGGTACCACCCAATATTTCAGGACCTGATACTTTGTATCCATTCATCAAATATTATAAGTAATGCAGATTTTGTAAGAAAATTCCTTGCATTTATTTTTCTTCTTTACCTATAGTCACAAGGACCTTGGCTTAGTCACAAAGGATTGCTTTCTGCCTTTTCTTTAAGGTAAGTAAAAAAATGATAATCTTGGAAGAAGATGGCCACTAGAATAACTTTTTTAAAAAATGGTTTTAATTAATGCATGATAATTGTTCACATTCATGGAGTCCAATGTACTCACCATTTCAATCATGTATACATTATGCATTGATCATGATAAGGTAATTATATCCATCGCTTTAGACATCTATCATTTCTTTGTGGTAAGAACATTCAGAATCTTCTGGCTGTTTTGAAATATACAATGCATAATTGTTAACTGTTTTTACTCGACTGTGTAATAGGACATCAGAATCTATTCTTATTTGATTATAAACTTTGTATGCATTGACAAATCTCTCCTCATCCCCCTTCCCCTACCTCTGATGACCATTGTTCCGTTCTCTATTTCTATGAGAAAACTCATATAACACGTATGAGTGAGGTCATGCAGTATTATCTTTCTGTGCCTGGGTTATTTCACGTGGTACAGTGCCCTCCAGGCTCATCCATGTTGTCACAAATGATAGGATTTCATCCTTTTTTTTTATCTAAATAGTATTCCATTGTGTGTCTCTGCCACATTTTCTTTGTCCTTTCATCTATTGATGGACACCCAGACTGATTTTTATCTTGGCTATTGGGAATAGTGCAGCAATAGAAGATAGCAGATATTGGCAAGGATAGAGAGGAAAGGGAACCCTATACACCTTTGGTAGGAATGTAAGCACAACCATTTTGGAAAACAGTATGGAGTTTCCTCAAAATAATAAAAAATTAGAGCTATCATATGATTCAGCAACCCCACTACTGGGTATTTCTTCCAAAGGAAATGAAATGTGCACATTGAAGACACAGAAGTGCTTGATGAAAGGAACAGAAGGAGAGCAGTAAAATAAACTTTGCAGCCTTGGGGATCTAAAGGCAGTGTAATTACTGGTACAAACTTTTGGCTAGGCCTTAAATACGTTAAACCTCCCTGTATGGATGGATGTGGATTTGCTTAAAGACCCCGCTTCAGCACTGAAGTTTGAGCTTCACTTTTGTATACTGGGCAGTGAAAACATACCTTGCACTAGATCTAGCCGTATAGGTAAGATCTTCCTGCATGTTCTTGCAAAGTCCTGTCCCTGCCAGGACTGCACTTGGGCTTGATGTTCCTCCATCCTCTCCAGTCAGTGACCTAGTTTTGTGTCATCTGCAGTTCTGAAGAATTACTCTTTTCTTTATCATTATCTAAGATGAAAAGAACTCTATCATTGGAAAATCCTCACAGGTTGATACTTATGCAAAAATTGATCCCTTTTGAATATGATTATTCAGCCAACTACTAATCCACCTCATTTTGTTGCATTCAATTTACATATTTCAGTGCAGGTCTCAAAAATGTTGAGAAGGACCTGTCTTTTGTCTTGCTAAAAATCCACATATATACTCTCTTTTGGATTTCTCTTACCTATATTTGTAGAAACCCTATCAGAGAAAGAAATGGGGAAAATTTCACAAATTTCCTCATATTGAACTCATTTTTGATTCTAATAAGTGGCACTTTTCTCAAAGGTGATCACACCAACCCCTTAGAACTGCATTATTCGATGTGTTCCTCACTGGCTGCATGTGGCCATTTAACTTTTATTTAAATGCATTAAAATGAAATGTTGGAGAGGTTGTGGGGAAAAAGACACACTCATACATTGCTGGTGGGACTGCAAAATGGTGCAACCATTACGGAAAACAGTATGGAGATTCCTTGGAAAACTGGGAATGGAACCACCCTATGATCCAGCCATCCCACTCCTGGGTCTATTCCCAAAGGACTTAAAAACAGCATATTACAGTGACACAGCCACTTCAATGTTTATAGCAGCACAATTCACAATAGCTAGGTTATGGAACCAACCTAGATGTCCCTCAGTAGATGAGTGGATAATGAAAATGTGGTATATATACAAAATGGAATTTTACTCAGCAATAAAAGAGAATAAAATAATGGCATTTGCAGGTAAATGGATGAAGTTGGAGAACATAATGTTAAGTGAAATTAGTCAATCTCAAAAATCCAAATACCAAATGTTTTCTCTGATATAAGGAGGCTAGTTCACAGTGTGTTGTTGGATGGGGGTACATAGGAGGATTAGAGGAACACTAGAATGGTCAAAGGGAAGGGAGGGGAAGGGAGGGAGCAAGGGTGGAGGGAGCGGGGAAAAGAAAGAAGAAGGTTGAATGAGATGGATATCATTATCCTAAATGCATGACTGAAGACCTGAGTGGTACGAATATACTTTGTATACAAACAGTTGTATGTAAAAAGATGCTTTATATGTGCACTATGAATTGTAATACGTACTACTATTATAAATAAATAAAAAAAGAAAAAATTTTAAAAAATGAAATGGATTAAAAATTCAGCTCCTCATTTGAACTAACCATGTTTCTTGTTCTAGCATCAGATTTGAGTTCACCAGTCACCAGAACCACCTTTAAAGATGACACCATAGCTCTATTACTCACATCAGTCTAAAATGAAGGAATCGAGTATGAAGTGCCTTTTTGGCCTCCAATGAAGTTGCACTGGGGGTGAAACAAGGCCACATTTGATTTTCTAGGATTTGTGCCTGTGAAACAGCACTGTCTGTCTTGCTGGTGTTGACATGACTATTATTATTGTTAAGGGCAATAGCAGTAAAGGATGTGATCCACAATGACTGGCCCTGGATATAGGTTTCTGAGCACTGTTGGAGTTGAGAGGCACATTCCTGAAGAATCAGCCATGACACTGTCTTATTCCTTAAGTGGATGTCATGCAGGGTAATTGCAGTGTGTTGAGGACCTTGTAAAAGGAATATCTGGGGTCCTCCATTTATTTCTTTTACAAAATTTTTAGTAGAAAAAATTATCCAGTTTCAAAAGACAAAAGAAAATGTCTCCAGCTTTTCTGGGGTGGACAACTTCAACTACTAAATCCCATCCTGAGTGGGTACCCCCATTCCTATCTGTCGTGAGCCTGGAGTGCTCCCCAACCCCCATCCAAACTCCCCAGTTTGGTTTGCTGATGGATAGTAAAGGGGGAGAGGAGGAATATCTCAGGACCCAGGTCCTAAACAACATTGTTAGCAGACAGCTTATTATTATGCCACAAAGAAGAAAAATCTTCATTAGTTGAGTGAGCACATTAAAAAAATAATAAAGTGCTCCATAGGCACTTGGGATTTCTTGCTGTTATGCTAACAAAGATCTGTGAAAAGCCATGCACCCTTTTGAGTGTTTGTTTGTTCAGTGATATCAGCATTCAAGGAGCAGATCATGAACCAAGGAGCAGAGCATGATGGGACAAGGGTGAAGGGAGGGTTAGAGGATGGAGCCCTGAGCGGGGCTCCCAGCTGTGTGACCTCAGGCAGGCCATTGCAGTGCTGAGTCTTTTTTTATCTGCTGCCCCTTTTGCTTCACAGAATTAGTGCGAGGACCAGAAGTGTTTGTGTTCAGGGGCTGTGTTAGCACTTTGCATATCTCTCTCTGGTCTTGGCAGGAACGAGGTAAGCTGTCATCATCCCCTTTGGTATATGAAGGCTCTGAGCTTAAACAGCATGCACGTCCCCAGAGGAAGCCCTCACTGAACGTAACTCTTGTCATTTGTATGGGAAGATCTCTTTCTTTCATCTTTCTGTTTTATAATTTCCTTCTATTTTCTTTTCCTCTAAGCTCCTGAGTTCTGCTTTCTCTGTGGACCTTAGGTGAGTCAGGAAGGAAGATCTTCCCAGCCTTCAGAATGACATGTGTGCTGTGGGGATGACAATCCTTGAACGTGAAGGGTGGTGGGGAGTAGGAGGCAGCAGGCTGGGCACATGTGTGGTTGCATGATGATAACAGAAGATTCAAGATCCCAGTGGAAAACTGGGATGGCCAACGTGTCTCTCATGGCATGCACCTGCAGCTCAGGTGATCAGCTTTGGGGGAAGAGACACGTGGCTCTTTTGTCCACGTGGTCCCCATGGTGGTGTGTTATTGGGTGTAGGTTTTCCTTTGACAGCCTCTGGCTCTTCTCCCCTTTCTTTCTCTGTTTTTTTTTTTTAAGTTGTTTAAAAAAAATTTAATTGGCACATAATTGTTGTACCTACTTATGGGATATTCTGTGATATACAGTGTATTCAATGTGCAATGATAAAACCAGTAGCATTTTCATCACCTCAAATGTTTGTCATTTCTTTGTACTGAGAACATTCAAAGTTCCATTTTCTATTTTGAAATATGCAGTAAATTGTCAACAATAGTAACTTACTGTGCTGTAGAATAGCAGAACTTTCCCCTCCTATCTAACTGTATTTTGGTACCTGTTTTCCCTCCTCTCTCTCCCTCTGCCCACCCTTTCCTACCCTCTGGTGACCTTTGTTCTATTCACTGCATTTATGACATCAACTTTCTTAGCTCCCACATAGCAGTGTTAATTGTGCTCACCCTACTTTACAGAACACCAGAATTATTTCCCCTGTTGCTGGGGATATAGCTCAGTTGGTAGAGTGCTTGCCTCCCCTATGTGATTGTAACTTTGTACCCATGGACTGATCTCTCCCTATTCCCTTCTCTTCTCTACCCTCCCCAGGCTCTGGCAACCACTATTCTATTCTCTTTCTATGAGAAAAACTTTTTTATTTTATACCTATGGGTAAGGCCATGTTATTTGTTTTTGTACTCTCCTCCAGTTCCACGTCGATGCAAATGACAATGTTTTGTTCTTTTCGTGGCTAAATAATATTCCAATGTGTATAGACCACACTTTCTTTTCACATCCATCCATTGATGGACACTTTGGCTAATTCCACTCCTGGGCTGTTGTGATCAGTACTTTTCTTTGCCTGGTTTTTTCTTTGCTCTTCTGTCTCTGTTTCTCTCCCTGCATTTTTATCTCCTTCTGTTCCTTCTCCCTTCCATCAAGTGATGCTTATTAAATAAATCTGGTTGTTAATATGTGTGTTTCTTTTTTAAAAAAAAAAAGCTGATCAAAATGACTGTGTAAGTTTGACTATGAAGAGGAGACAATGACGAATGTCATACAGTGACAGAGATAACAAGGAAGGAGGGTGGGGTCAGTGGCTGTAAGCAGCGTGCTCTCTTACTTGGATGTGAATGGGAGGCTTTGGAGACAGTGCTCTAGACCCCTGAGCTGGGTTCTGTGCCTGGAAAGGAAGAGAGTCAGAATACAAGGCCAGGTGCACTGGTCTCTGTGTGGTTCTGGGAAACTTTCTTTCATTTTTCTGTTTTATAGTTTTCTTCTATTTTCTTTTACTCTCTTTCTGGAACTCCCATTTATCTGATGTTGGACCTCTTGATTTAATCCTTTGTCTTGTCTTTTCTTTCATATTTTTCAATCTTCTTTCCTTTCTGTTCTGCCTTCTGGGTTATTTTAATGGCTTTATTTTTAAATTCCTGTATTGAGGTTTTTTGTACTTTTTCTTACTTTACAAGAGTTCTTACTCCTTTTATCATTACTTTTCTTTTTTTTTTTTTTTAGTAGTGCCCCTCTTTTGTGTTTTGGAGGTTGCATGTTCTTATTTCATTTATTTAGTTTTTGGTACCAAGGAATGAACCCAGAGGCACTTAACCACTGAACCACATCCCCATCCCTTTTTATTTTTTTATTTTGAGACAGGGTCTTGCTACGTTGTTTAGGACCTTGCTGAGTTTCTGAGGCTGGCTTTGAACTTGTGATCTTCCTGCCTCAGCCTCCCAAGCAGCTGGGATTACAGGCATGGGCCACTACACCTGGCACATGTTTTTATATTTATTTGAAGATATCAGTTACTATTTGGTTTCTCTTTCAATTGTGTCAATTATTTGCTTCTTCCCCTGCATTATGTTTGTTTCTTTGGGGTTCCTTGCACCTATTTACATGTATTTTCTTCCTCTTTGAGACCATCCTTCCAGATCCATGATCCTTGGTGGTTCATTCCTGTTTAGAAATGAAGCATTGAAAGTTGATTAAATAGTTTGCAATGGTGGCAATACTGTAGCATCACCTGGATAGCATTAAAAATACTAATCCTGGGAGTCCTAGACTAGTTGGGCTAAGATCTCCTGAAATGTGGTTTGGGTAGTGATAAATTGACATATAGGGATAAATATATTTTAACTTCACAATAATTCCTATGTGCAACCAAGGCTCAGAGCTGGATGCCATCTCGGGTAACAGTGCTGTTCCTCTTGAGACCTGGCATAATTACCATGTAGTGAAACCGTTCTAGTGCCTTTCACTGCACTGGATGCTGGGAGACTGATTGCATCCATACGGTTTTCTGTCTTTCTGTAAGTTGGCAAATTGCAGAGTGGGAGGAATTGTATATCCCTACAGAGACTGTTCAGTGAGTTAAGTTTCAGGATCTATGGGCAAGGAGAATAAGTTGGTGTCTGGGGAAGGGTGGGCAGGCTTTCTGGCAGAGGAAACTTCACAGCTGGGATAGGAAGAGTGGGAAGGGCAGCTGTGAAGAGCGAGGCCCAGGAGGGGCCATCTGGAGGCAGACGAGGCTAAGGAGCAGTGGCTGGGCGATGGAGTGGAAATTGCCAGGGAAACTTTGGCTGAAATTAGAGAATTTGGCTTTATGAGTCTGGTGAAGCCAGCCATCCCTCCTCTCCCAACCTCTGGGCAACCAGTGGAGTCCAGGATTGGTAAGAGATGATAGATTATAAGTAGGAAACACCCAAAGCTCGACAGAGACAAGTTAGAAACAGCAGAGGCACATGAGCATTACTCCATATCTGAGGGAGGTGGCTAGGGCCTGGGACATCACCACCAAACTGGCTTGTGACCTTGCATCAACCGTATTTCCCTTGGAACCTGGACTTCTTCAACTGGGAAATTAGAGTCACGGCCTCCCAGGGAGGAGAATGTACTGCAAGAGAATGAATGGGCTCTGGGTGGTGGGGGATGGAGACAAGAGACTGGGCACAGGAGGCAACTTTGCTGATTCTATTTATGACTCTCAGTTCATAGTGTAACTTTCCCACATGCAATTGAGGCCAGGTTTCCCCTGCACCTGCAGACTGGCCAAGGCACAAAGACAGACAGCAAAGGGAACAAGCGCACAGGGCCCTCTGGAGGCTGGATCCTCACTCAGAAAGAGCTGGGCTGTTAGAGCGAGGCCGGTGCAGGCTTCCATTGCCTTTGGCTCACCTCTTCTTTTGCCTTTCCTGTTCTCTCGGGCTGAGTCTACCTCTGCAGTTCTCAGAGGAGGAAAGTGGCCTTATGGCTCAGTGCTTATTGTCACTTGTTTTTGATTAAAGATGTTATAGACTGGCAGAAATTATTTGTGTTTTCTTTGCAAAACACATAATGGTGCAATAGAGGAACACATTCTGGATCAAAATTCAGTTTTCAGAAATAAATCCAGAGTTCTCCCTCGGTCACCATCTCCAACCCTCTTCTCCCCAGAGGGACCCACTCGTAGGGGTTCCATGTGTTTCCTTCCAAATATTTTATTACACAGTTTATATAAGAATATGTGGGGTTGGGCTTGTAGCTCTGTGGTAGAGCCTTTGTCTAGAATGTGTGAGGCATTGGGTTTGATTCTCAGCACTGCATATAAATAAGTAAAATAAAGTTCCATTGACAACTAAAAAAATTATGAAAAAGGAATATGTATTTGTGTGCATATGCATTAATCCATTTTTCATTGCTATAATGAGATACCTTAGGCCGGATAACTTTATAAAATAAAGGGATTTAATTTGGCTCACGGTTTTGGAGGTTATGTTAGCTTTTTGTCACTGTGACAAATACCTGAGAAAAACAACTTGAAGGAGGAAATGTTTATTTTAGCCAATAATTTCAGAGATTTCAGTCTATGGTTGACTGGCTTCAAGGCAGAAATAACATGGTAGAAGGGTGTGGCAGAGGAAAGCTGCTCAGTGCACGGTAACTAGGAAGCAAAGAGGAGAGAGAAGGGGGTCAGGGACAAGGGCACACATCCAGTGACCTACTTCCTCCAGCCATGCCCCATCTGCTATAGTTTTCACCACGTCCCAGTCATTGATTCAGTTATCAATGGATTAATCCACTGATGAGGTCAGAGCCCTCATGAGCCACTCACTTGCCAAATCCTCACCTTGGACACAGCTGAATTGGGGACCAAGCACATGAGCTTTAGGGGAGCCTTCCAGATCCAAACCATACCAGAGGTCTGAAAGCATGGTGCTGACATTGGCTGAACTCTGGTTAGAATCTCCTTGGATGGATATGTCAGAGCATGGTGGGAGTGTGTGTGTGTGTGTGTGTCTGTCTGTCTGTCTGTCTCTCTGTCTGAATGTGTGTTCTTATCTTTCCCTTTTTTATAAAATCACCGGAATTCAATCATGGGCGCTCCACCCTAATGATCTTATATACTCCTAATCACCTCTCTGAAGCCCCATCTCTAAACACCATAGTTGGATTAAGTTTCCACCTTCATAATGGGATTAATTTCAATGCATGAAACCGTTGGGAGGACACACTCAAAACATGTGCAGCCCACAGTGGCAAATGTGGGCTGTGTCTCATTTTTACACCTGTGGAAGGAATCTTGGAGTCTGTGCATTATTCTGCTCCTTGTGTTGTTCACAGCAAAATACTTTGGAGAACTATCTGTACAAACAGGTTCATCTTGGAGATCTACCTCATTTGTTTTAACTGCTGCAGAGGCTTTCAGGGACTGTGTGTACAGTACGAGATACCACTTAATGAACACTCTCCTACTAATGAACATTCAGATTGTTTTCTAATGGTTGCTATCATAAATAGGGATGCTTGTGGGTTAATGTTTCTCCAGGGGAGACCGTAAGAAGTGGAAGTGCTGGGTATCATCTGTCTTTGCAGTTTCACAGACACTATCAGGTTCCCTTCCAAAGTGGCTACAAAATAGTTTTGTCCCTACAGTGTCTCTAACTCCTGATATAACTTTGGGGATGCGTTGGGAGAAAGATCTCAGTCTTTTACTTGTTTGTTTGCTTTTCTTTTGTTTTCTAGATTATTTGTAAGATTAAGAATATTTGCTTGTGTTTATTGGCATTTATATTTTATCTTTGATCAGTTATCCTTTTGTAATTGTTTTCCATTGGGTTATTTTTCTTTTTGTATTGATATTTATGAGGTATTTTGGTATTCATGTTAGTGTTTGGGTGTGGATGTATAAGCAAAGAAGTTTTTGGTATCTGTTGCATGCTGATCATCTCTTACATATACTTAAAATATTTTTCCCAGTTCATTATTTGTCTTCTTTGTTTTAGATGTTTCTTTCCTAATGCACATTAAAAATTTATTTGTTGTTGTTAAATTGTCCACTTAGGGATCATAGCATGGTGTTTGCTGCATTTGCTGCAAGGTGTTTTTATCAATTGAAGAAAGTTTGCTTCTTGGTCTACTTTTTAGGTTTTAATTTTTAATCAGGAATGGGTTGTTGGATTTCATCAGAATCTATTATATGTAGTCCTTCTTGATCTGTCATTTTGGTGTTTGTCGTTGACAGATTTGGAGAAGAAGATTGTCATTGGTAATGGCAACACATCTTCGATGACTATCATGACCTTTTAACTGAACTAAAAATTTTCTCATTTACAGGAAAAGAGAAAAAAACTATTTCCTTATTTGCTTGGTCTGTTGCTAACATTTTGTTATGTTTGTTTCCTTTTCTTTCTTGCTGAGGCTTTGAAAGTTATTATAGTCACCAATCATTATTTGGCCATGAAAATTCAGTATGCGCTTTTAAAATAAGTACATCTTCCCACATTTCCACAATATCATTATCATATTAACAAAATTCATAGTCATTTACTATCATCTAATACCCAGTCTATATTGCACATTCTTCACTTCTCCCTAAGCGTCTTTTACAACTGGTTTCTTGACCAGGTCCCAGTCATAGCCAGACAGCACTGTGGGGTAATGTCTTCTGTCTTCTCTTTTGACAATCACACCCCTCTCCCCCTTTGTTTTATTACATTTCCCCATTGCTGCGACTAGACCAGACTCATTGTCCTGTACGTTAGCATTTGTCCTGATTGCTTTCTTGTGGGGTCATTTAACTTATGGTTCCTCATAAACTAGAATTTAAATACAAATCCTTGTGTATTAGTCAGTTTTTCTGTATAACAACAAAAGTAGCAACAGCTGAACCTTATTGATGTAACAGTGAACATATTTATTCATATTCATAGGAAGGACCAGCAAGGGCAGTTTTGTTCATGTTGCAGGACCACAGAGATGACTCTGTGTGCTCAATTTGGCTTATTTTAGAAGGACATTACCCCTCCAATGACTAAGAGAGACAGAAGATGAATATAAAGATTGCATTACTCACAGATCCTGGGATACATAGTACACCTGGACCCCACCTCTAACCCCCACCCCCCGCCCACGTGCTTACATTATGTATGTGTGCAGAGGTCATGAGTAGATGGAGACCGAGGGATCCATGGAACAAGGCCTTTATTGGGGTCTAGGGTATTTTCCAAACAGGTTTCCTGTGAGTTTTAATTGGTGGGTTTAAAGCAAGAAGATGTGAGTTTTGTGGGGGTCTCACTAACAGAGAGGCAATTACTGAGGCATTTCTGCACAGGACATGAGGAGTGTGGGAGTCAGCATGGTCGATCAAGTAAGCTGTATCTAGCTGTCCTGTGGACAAATGGTCACTTAGGAGCAATTGTATAAGCAGATACTCGATTGACCACATCAAGGAACTGAGAGGAGGTGTAGAACTGGAGACCATGTCCAGGGTGATTGAGCTCTGCTTCTGGTATAGAAGGATACCAACTTTTATTTAGAATGAATGCTGCGACAGCATAAAAGTATAAGAATTTTCTACACTTCGTCCAGTGTGTTTATTCTGAGACCCAGACTGGAGGACTAGGGGCTGCCTCGGTGTGGATTGCTCAGGGGAATCATAGGAACACAGGGTCCTTAAGGCATGGTCTTGGAAATTGCACGTTGTCATTTTATTCATGTCCCCTGGCAAGCCTAATGTCAAGGGAGTGGGCAAATGTGCTTCTTTTGTGGAGAAGGGATATTTGCTGAATGATAAATCTAATACAACAAAGCATATTTAGATCCAGAATAAACTTTTTGGCAGGAATACTTCATAAGTGGTACTGTGTGTTTCATATTATAATGTATCACAATCACATAATACAGTTGTCCTTCTGTATCCATGGGCAATTAGTTCTAGGACCCCCTGCAGATACCAAAACTGAGGTTGTTCAAATCCTTATTTAGAATGGTGTAGCTTTTTTTTTTTGCATATAACCTACACATATCCTCCCCTATACTTTAAATCATCGCTAGGTGACGTATAATACCTAATACAATGCGAATGCTGTGTAAATAGCTACTATACTGTATGATTTAGGAAATAGTGAAAAGAAAAACTGTATCTCTTCAGTATACTTTTTTTGGAATAGTTTTGATTCATGATTGGTTGAATTTGCAGGTGAGGAACCTGTGGGTATAGAGGCTAACTAAATTTTGTTGTGTGATTGTCTCACTATTAGTAATTGATCTGACTAGTTACAGTTCATCACGAGGTTAGGCAGGTGACAGCATGAGCCCTCGATTACGAAGTTGTTTGTTCCTCTTAAAACTTACTAGTCATCTATGAACAGTCCTTTGGCAGCATGCATACGTGGAGGGTTAACTTTGCATTATCTATTGACGATCCTGGCCTGAATCAGTTAATTCATTATTTGTTGCAGATTGGTGGTTTCATAATTCTCTCCTACTGTTTGCATTTCTTAGCTGGCATTCTTCCATGATGAACAGGAATCACCACCAATCCATGGGCAACTTCTTGTATCCCCTACGAGATATGGCTGTTTCCTCTCTCTGATTCACAGACTTCGGGGAATTGCAGGTCTGTTTTAAACAGCTTTTTTTTGCTGTTGTAACTAAAAGACCTGAAAAGAACAATTTTAGAGGAGGAGAAGTCTGTTTGGGGCCTCACAGTTTCAGAGGTCTCAGGTCATGGACAGCCGGCTCCTTTCCTCAGGCTCAAAGTGAGGCAGAACCTCATGGTGCAAAAATGTGGTGGAGGAAAGCAGATAATCAGGAAGCAGAGAGAGACTAAGCTCAGCTCACTGTACATATGCCCCAAAGGCATGCCCCCAGTGACCCACCTTCTCCAGGCATGCCCTGCCTGCCTTCAGTTACCATTTAGTTAATCCCTACCAGGGAATTAATTCACTGATTGATGTAAGGCTCTCATTACCCAATTGTTTCTCCTCTAAACCTTCTTGCATTGTCTCACACATGAGCTTCTGGGGGACACCTCACATCTAAACCATAACAAGGCTTTTTGGGGGGAGAGCTTGGAGGAAGATTTATAGTAGTATGTATAGTTCTTCCTCAAGGGGCCCCTGCCTCCCCTTCTACAAAAGGGATCTGGATATTTGAATTGACTTAATCTGGAAACAGAATGAGAAACCATGATTCTCTGTTTTGGTGACTCAAGTCATGTTTTTTGAGTTTTTCCCTATTATAGATCTAGCAGTACTCTAGTAGGCTGCCCTTTTTTCCCCCTTAGGAACAACATGATCAATCAGATATGACCAAGATCTCTGCAAGCCATAGCATTTTGATTACTGAAACAGCCCTGGTTTTCTTGATGGCTGACATACCTCATTTGGTCTCTGCTCTTCTGGGATCCCATGATCCTTATTGGAATCAGGGAATCCATTTCAGTGGTGGTATCTCCTACAGTTTCACCTAGCCTAGTAAGGAGAACATCTGCAGTTTTTTAGGATTTGTAGATGTTTGTCACTCTGGTGTAGTTCTCAGTGCCTTGGTGAATGGACTACCTTCTGAACTTTCTCCTAAAGTGTAGCTAGGTGGTGAGTGTCTAGGTCTTGCATGATAAATCAATCCAACATTGCTATTTTCCTGAGCCTTTGGATTTCCTCTTCTACGGCATGCCAGGGAAGCTCTGACATCTGAAATGATTAAATCTAGGCCATCACTGTGTCCAAATTTCAATGAAGCAGCCCAGTAAGCTGTTAGAACCACATCTAGCTGTGTTAGCTCATATGTTAAGTTCAGAGTCCCTCATTCAATGAAACTGGCCTGATCTAGCATTACATTCTACTGTTTGTGGTACCTTAATGCCCTGAGGTTGCATTTCCACACGTGTTCCCCATGCATTAGCAAGGTCTTACAATGCTTTTGGTGTGTAGGCTGTTTCTGATAATGTGTGTCTGGTTCTGCAACATGTTGAGACTTGTCCCTAGTTGTAGATCTCATGATGATAAGGAGTGGTATGGTGGATCTTGAGGAGAATGAGGATCCCTTTTTAAAGCATCTTTCCCAAGGAGGGATGTCACAAAGTTTTCAAGAAGGGCTTGCCTCCTTGGACATCATTGAAAAGCTACTTCTACAGATATGAGAATGTTAGAAGGGCTGGAGGCTTCAAGATTGCTGATTTCACCTGGATCCAATCAGAAGTTCATGTTCCAAGTTCAAAATCTCATTCTTCTGATTATTGCATCAATTTTCCCACATAAAACTTGGTGAGTTTGTGGATTCAATTAATATTATTCAATTCTTATTCATTCATCAATTTGTACAGCTAAATTTTGTGTTTGATTTCTGGCAATAATAGCCCCATGGATATAAGAAATTATTCTTTCATGGATGTTTTGGAAAGTGTATGATTCTCAGACCATGACTTAAGATAAGATTTAATAGATCTGAGCTTGTCACACACTCAAGTGCACTCAAAAGGATCCAACTGCCACCACAGTCCTTATAGTCATCATTACTGCCATAATGGTCAAGTACAGCAAACCACTTGAGTTTCCAAAGTACATGCTTCAGTTGCACTTCATCAGAATTGACGACAGTGATGGCTTGACTAATCATGATGCCACTGCTTTCCATAGGTTACTAGCATTCCATTTCCCATTGACAAGGAGTTCAATGTGGTACTCAAGCCCAAGAGGTGGACCAAGCCATCTCCAAATCACATCTTAAGGGATCTGTATCCTGGGACTACTCCATGCATCAGTTCTATAGAAGTCTGGGTCCAGTCAGGAGATAGAAATGACACAGAAGATTAAACAGGGACAGTCAGTGGTTTGACTTATAATATTTTGACTTCACTGTGAGTTTATTAGGGCATAACCCCATCATAAGTCAAGAGGCATTTATATAAGGAATTATTAACTGTGATAATTAGAGTAATTAAAAGAGAGGAACTTCTATAAGCATCTTATGGCTGCCTGAGAATACCCAAGAAGGGAAAAACTTGGAAGGGGTTCAGACTTCATTGGGGAGGATGTAGTTCAGCCATTGTAAAGCATGGAAATTTGCTGGTTTGGAGCAGGCCAGAACAGGTTTGCTCCCTTGGGTGCTTAGGAAGAAGCAGCAACAGCTGGCTTGTAAGGAAAGTTTGGGCACCAGCAGGCAGAGGTGATCAGAAGGTACAGATCATGCAGAAGGAACAGCTGCTCAGTAAGAGACCATCCAGACCATGCAGCTACTAAGGGTTTGTTGAGGGAGCCCAGCAGGTGGCTGGCCATGCAGAGCTTTGGTTTCCATATCCAAAGGGTGGCCAGACCACTGCTGTAAGTTGTAGAAAGACTGTATTCCAGGGCTGGGGCTGTAGCTTAGTGGTGGAACACTTGCCTAGCATGCGTGAGGCACTGGGTTTTATCCTCAGCACTACATAAAAATAAACAAATAAAATAAAGGCATTTTGTCCATCTACAACTACAAAAAATAAAAATTAAAAATTAAAAAAAGATCATATTCCAGGCCTGTGGCCTGAGCTGGAAATTGCAGGAAGCCTTTTCCTACTTCAATGGCCCTTTTTTTCCTACCAAGAAAGCTTAACATTATGCTTACCGCAGAGGAGAAATGCTTAGGGGAATTCTCTTATTCATCAAAGTTCAAACATGGAAGGGTCTGATCAGAATTGGGATGCAATAAATTGATAACTAAAACAATCTTTTGGTCATTAATTTCGAATTTTGTTGCATGATATTCAGTGAGTGTGGCTAGCACAAATTCTTTGCAGAACATGAGATTTCTTTTGTGGTCTAATACTGCATAATCAGTTGCGCTGAACGCTCATTGTATTGTTTTTAAATTTTTTTGAAAATTCTACTTTCTTTTCTGTTGGGTAAAAGTTTCTAAATAAATCTTGTTCATTGTTATTTAAATTTTTTATCCCTTCTTATTTTTATCTAGTTAACTTGATTTCTATGGAAGTCTCCCACATGAGTAATGGCTATTAATTTCATCATTCATTATCATTATTTGCTTTGTTTATATTGTGGAGGTGTATTGCTAAGTGGATCAAGGTACACAATGATGCGCTTGGTGGATTATTCCTTTTATTGATAGTAATGCTTCTTTTTGTTCCTTTAGATGTGTTCCTGTTCACATCTCTTACGTCTGATTACTATCGCCATGCCTGCTTTCTTCTTGATAACATTTGTTTGGTGTATCTTTTTCTGTACTTGTATTTTTAGCAGTCTTCATGTCATTTTTTTTTTTTAAGGTAGAGTGATGCAAGAGACTAAGCAACCCATGGTTGAATTTTCTAAAATCATCTGAAAATCTCTTTTCCACTAGATGGACTAAAAGAGAGTATAAAGAACACTATTAATTTTCTAGGATTGTCGTGATGAAGTGCCACAAACCAAGGGGCTTACCAACAGACATTCATTTTCTCACAGTTTGGAGGCTGGAAGTCCAAGATTAAGGTGCCAGGCCCCTCCTTGGCTTGCAGATGGCCACCCTTCTGCTGCCTCTTCACATGGTCTGTGTGTGTATCCCTGGTATCTCTCTGAGTATCCACATTTATCTTCTTATAAGGGCTGCATTCAGGTAAGATTAAGACCCACCTAATAGCTTTACTTCCACTTTGTCACCCCTGTAAAGGCCTTACCTCCAAGTACAGTCACATTTGAGGTACTGGGGGCTAGGACTTGAACATGTGCGTGGGGAGAACCACCATTCCGCCCCTAACAAGCACTTAACTGAATTCTGTTTCATTTTTGTAGTTTTATCTGAAAATCTTTTTATCAGGTGAATTTAATCCAGTGATACTGATATGTTCAGACTATTTTGCCATTTTGGTCTGTTAACATTTTTTAATTCTTTCTTTTGTCTCTTCCCTATCTTTTGTTGAATGGATTGAGTTTTCTGTGTTTTGTTGGTTTTCCTCTAATGGTTTACAAGTTATGCATCCTATTCTCATAGAAATGTCAAAGATAAAAACTTGTATTTTTGTTTTGATATCTAGAGTTAATTAATGTCATCCTCCCTACTAAACAAAAATATTAACATGATGTCATTTCCTCCATAGACTTCTCCTTCTCTCATGTTGATATAATTTCCGAGTCTAGTTCCAGAATGGCAGATAATGGAAGGAAGCTTTTCCAGTCACCAGTTATTTGAGGTTAGGAATGTCCCACTTTCCCTCCATGTCATTGCTGCTCCTCTTGTACTTATTTTTCTTTTTGTAATGTTACATTTTTTTTCATGAATTCTTTTTCTATTTTCTGCACCCCAGGTCCTCTACATGACTTATAATCCTAATACAATGCAAATGCTATGTAAGTAAATGTCATACTGTATTGTTTAGGGAATAATGGTGAGGAAAATGTCTACACATGTTCAGTACAGGCACAGGTTTTTTCCCAAATATATATTTTTTAAATCCACAGTTGGCTGAATCCTCAAATGTGGAGCCTGTGGGTACAGAGGGTTGTAAATTTCAAATCTATCTTCATATGAAGATAGATTCCCATCATGTTCTGAAATAGTGTTTTAGTCACTGTTTTGGCTTTCTGTCTATTTCTGAGTCATTAAAGAAAAAGTATAGAAAGTTGCTTTGGGAAGGTGGGGAACTCCAGAGGGCTTGGAACAAATGGAAAGGACTTAGGGATTTATGGCCAAGAGTGAATAAATGATACCTACTTTTATTTTTTGAATTAAATACAAATGGGGGTACTTTCAGGAGCTTTGGTGAACTAGTGTTTGTGTATGGATGCCAGTAATTTCTATGTATACTTGACAATTGGATGAATAACTTGGCCTCTGATAAAGGCCCCTGGTATGGTGTAAGGAAAGTCTGGTACTTGTAGACATATCTGAAGGAGGGATACCATTCCTTGCCTAGCAGGTGTGAATGATGATATAGCTTAGAATTGCACAGTGTCTGTTGCCATAGCACAGCTGCTTTGGATCTTCCAGCCAGGCTACCTTATACCTAAGTTCTGAATCCCAGGATGCCATAACTACAATGGTGAGGTTGGGGGTGGGTGGCAGACCAATAGGATATTGTCTTACTGCTGAGAAAATAAGGTGGTATTAGCAGCAGGATACAATGGCTACAGGGCACATGTACATAGCAAAGGGACTCTTCTTAGAAGTGCTATTTCCAGGAATAATGCCCAGCTTTGGGCAGTATAGGAAGAGGTGACACCTCTGTGAGAAAAGGAACTTGGTTTTGTTTGCTCCTGGTACCTGTGGCTGGTGTGTCTCAAAGGAACAGAATATTCTGTTGTGATGGTTAATTTCACATGTCAACTTGGTTGTATTATGGATGTCCTGTTTGGTCAAGTACCAGTCTAAATGTTGTTGGAAAGATTTGTTTTGGTTGAGATTAACATCTTAAGCAGTAGACTTTGAGTAAATTTTGCTATCCTCCATAAAGTAGGTAAGCCTCATCTGATTAGTTGAAGGCCCAAAGTCCTCCCAAATCTGAAAGTCCCCCAAAGAAGAAGGGATGATGCCTTCAGATTCAAGATTTGCAGTGTCAGCTCCTGGCAGAATATCCAGCCTGCCATCTTGTTCTCCAGATTTCAAACTTGCCAGCCTCCATAATCACATGCGCCTGTTCCTTGAAATAAATCTCTCAAACCATCCTTATGATCCTCTTTCTCTGGAAAATCCTGAGTAATACCACAGATTTTTTCCCCCCCATCTTGTGATCCATCTGCCTATCTTACCAACTTCTGACTTGGGATAACCTCCAATTCAGAAAGAAGCCATCTGTCTGTTAAACTCCTCATCCCCAAAGATGGTGCCACCCTGCCTCATGCCAAAATGCACCTTCTAGTTAGTAGCACTGCCTTCCCTGTCTTCATCACATTGGGTTCTGTGGCTGTAAGACCCAGTCCTGAGCTTTCTGAAGTCAGGTGTTTTTTCTTTACATCCTGGTCTACTCCTGCAGTTGGAATCACACAGGGGTTGGAGAGTACATGCAGACAGGTTAGAAAGACACATTGATTGGACATCCACAGTGTGGGTAGTGTGGACTCTGTCCCCTGCTGTAGCAGGGTGCTCCATGGTGAGGTTCTGTATGCTAAGTAATGGGACCATCTTCCATCTTTATCCTAGATGGCCAGTTAGTCCTTTCAAGTCTGCACTCCAATCTCTGAATCAGAATTGGCATATCAGCAAGATGCCCATGTGATATGTACAAGCTATAGGTTGCGAACCATGTGATTAAGGGGCAGGGGAATACAAAGTTGGTGAAGAAGAAGAAGAAAACAATTCCTGATGCAGGAAGAAAGGGCTTATATATCATACCAAGGTAAGGGAACATCAAGAACAGGTGTCAGGTGCAGGAAAGACATCAAAGAGGAGAGATCTGAGTGACAGATGTGGGTCTTGTCAAGCCCTGGCCCTCAGTTTGTCCATCTGAATGTGTTTTAGTGCTGAGCTTCTATCCAGAATTAATAAAACTAGAGGTTGAAGGCACAGACTTCCATGAGACCACCTTCACTTCTTACTAGCTACTTGCAAATCTGGGGGTTCCCGCAACAAATCCCAGGTTTGACAGTTCAGTAGAATGACTCACAGAGCTCAGAAAAGTGCTATACTTAACAAGGAGAGTTAACAAAAGGATATGGTGAGAACCAGACAAAAGAAGAGACACACAGGGAAAAGTCTGTGAGGGTTTCAGACTCCAAGTTTGTCTCATCCTTGGGGAACATATTATCTTCCCAGCATCGAAGCATGACAGTAAACAAAAAGCATTACCCACAATGGAAGCTCAGCTGAGCTTCAGTGTCAGATTTTTATTGGGATTTCATTATTAGGCGTGATTAATTGAATCACTGCTTGAATTCAATATCTGGCCCCCCACCCCCCATCTTCCCCTTTTCAAGGGTCAACTTATATCAGGTGTCTCTGGTGTCAAAGCCCCAATCCTCTAGTAGTTTGGTTGGTCTCTTTGGTTTGAACAACCCCCAACTTTAGTCATTTCCTTAACATAAATTCAGGGGCCCAACCTGAATAACAAAGACACTCCTATCACTTGGAAATTCCAGGGATTTAGAGGCTACCTCCCAAAGAGCCAGAGACACAAACCAGTCAGTCTTATTATACACTGACTGTTTGGTATCATGTGTGGTTAATAAAAAGTAGGGCCTCAGGTTTCTTTAGATTTCAGCTCAGACAAACCTCAGATGAAGACTACATAAAAATTAAATATTAAGAAGGATGCATGCATGCTGTGTGTTTACTTTGAAGAGTGATGCTTAGAGCCCACGTCAGCTTTGCCGGCTTCCCTCTGGCTTCTTGCACAGAACTGTTAAGTTCAAATTCAAAATAAAAAGGTATTGAAATACAGCAGTGACTTTCAGATGTGGGTGTGCATCAGAATCCTCTGGAGGTCTTGCTAATAAACACAGATTGCTGGGACCCACCCATGAGTTCCAGTCTGTCTCAGTCTGTCTGGGGTGAGTTTCCATTTCTGATATGTTCAAAGGGGACAGAGCTGCTGTTGGTTCAGGGACCAACATTTTGAGAATCACTGAATTAGACCTTTTCTGGTGTTGGTGTTTTAACTTTGGATTCTTCACCTTCACTATGGATTCTTTATCACAGGTTTTACATTACAATGACAGAATGGAATGTTGGGCAGGAATAAAGGTCTCTTCCACACACAGGCTCCCAAAGGGGCTCTTCCTGTCCTGTTGCCTCCCTGGTACCTCTGCCCAGTTCCCAGCTGACATTCAGAGCCAGGATCTCAGGATGCAGTTAGACTTTAGTGGAAATTGATGGACATGTGTGGATAGTTTCTATGTGGGCTTCTGCATGACTGCTAGGTGTGGCAGAGCATTCGACTCTAGAGAGGGGTGTCAGTATCCTTGATTTTGGCACCTCCAGTTTCCAAGGGGCCATCTGACATCCATCCTGCATTTGCAATGTAAGGTGGAGCCAAAGCTCTAGTTGCTAACATCATCACCCAGGGACACTGTCCTTCCCATAATCTGGCAGTAGCCCATGAAACCAGCCAACAGAGATGTGAGGGCTTACCAAGGGAGTGACAAACACTTAATGGGTTGCAACTGCAGGTTCATTAGAATAAATTAGTAAATAGCTGTCAGGTGTTGAAAAATAGGTTCAGGAACAGCCTGGGAGGAGGGCAATTTGCCAAATTTTGAAAGGAAAGGGTGAATGGGCCTTTATTTCAGGTAGGGGTTCTTGTCACTCAAATATCTGTCGGGTTAAATGGCAGCGGGTATGCCCTTGAAATCTTGATTTCTCTCCCATAGTCACTAAGGTGATGGGAATGGAGGGGGTGTGGGGACTTGGGAGCATGCTGTGATGATTGCATTTTAATCTCCTGAGATCTGGAATCTGCTCATCCATTTTTCTGGGAAGTAATCATGGGCTTTTTATTATTGATTCCACACATGTGGCTGCTGGGGGTGGGAAGGTGCTTGCTTTCCATCACATAACAAATGTGGTATTCCACATTTAAAGCAGTTGTTTTCAGTGACATTTGGGCAAATGTTAAAAAGGCACATTCTCAGCTCTACCCCAGACATGCTGAATCAGACCTACTGGGGTGGGCCTGGCCCCCAGGTGACTGTGCTACATATGAAGGAACAATCAGGTACAGAGCAGGCCAGAGATAGCATGCAGGAATATGCTGAATGTGGCCCAACCAAGGGTACCAACTGTCGCCTTGGAGGCCCTCAGCCTGAGGAAGCCACAGGGAATTTCTAAGTTGCAAGCCCCAGAGTGACCCCCCCTATCAATCCTGCTATACCCTCTGGAGTGAGCATGGGTCCAAGACGGCTGAAGAAGCACCTGGGTTCATTGCTAGAGACATTTGGTCCACACCCCTACATCCCTGCAGGGGAGCTCCAGTACCCCATGCTTCCCTGTCACCTGCCAATCACACCTTACTGCCTTGCCTCCACTCACTGCCTGACAGATGGCCAGATTTTTTTTTTTCTTTCTGTCTTGAAAAACAATAGTTCGGGCTCTTCTTTGATAGTTCTGATAATTTCTCCTCTTACCAGAATTTTCTAGAAGAAAATGCTACTAAAGAGAAAAAAGGCCCCAAGGCTCCTTTGGAGAAGCCCAGAAGCTCCTGCATGGGGAGGGGGCACTTCAGCAGAAATGCTCACTTTCAAGTGAATCTTCTAGCAGCCGCAGGGGTGCTCAGCTGGGAGGGAGGATGCTGCTTCTGAGCCCAGTGGGGCCAGGAACAGTTCTGGAGAAATCTGGTGTGCTCCCTGTCAGCTGACCCCAGATGCCGGATACAGGTAGGTTGGAGCCACCTCTGCCCCTCCCAGAGATGTGGAGCCTCTCTTCTGTAGCTGGGAAATGTGTAAGGGGTGGGTGTTTGGGTGGCTTGCAGAGGAAGGATGGCCAGAGGTCCAGAAGCTGATGCCCTATCTCTTTCATAACAGCCCCTGCTTAACACCCCAGAGTTCCTTGCTTTGCACAGTAGAAACATTTGAAAAAAAAAAAAAAAGTTGTGCATAAATAATAAAGCTAACTCATTTAAAATAAGCCAGGAGAAGCTTATTACTTAAAAACATCCTTTGGGAGATCTTACAGTCAGAAAATTTGACAAAGTGATGTAGTATCCTATAATTTATCCATTTGGGGAGTTCATTTCAATGTTTTGAGTTGCATTTATAGCCTTTTTGCAGCAGTCATTGAACCCCTTTTACTAGGCACAAGAGGCCACCTAAACAGGAGACCCAGCCCCTACTTCACTGGCTTATGGACTGGGAGTGTGTAAGCACATGGATAGAAAGGTTGAAGAGTGTTCTAGGGACCAGGCAGAAAGCCTGGGGAAAGTTCCTGGAAGGATGTTGTGATTCATTTTGTGAGATCACAGGTCAGCCATCACCAAGGACAGATGCCTCCAGGGAGTTTGTTAGGAATAGAGTGGGGCCACAGGGCTGGGCAGGAGAGGAATGTCTGTGGCTGTGCATGGTGGCTGAGTGCCTCAGGAAGGCAGAGAGAGGCCACCAGAGTTAGGCAGGGCTGAGGATAAATCAGTGCCAGAGTGACTGGTCCTTGACTCTCCTTTTTTTTTTTTAATTCAAAGTTGTTGTATTCATAATAGTAGTATGCATTATAATTCATAGTAAACATATAGAGCATCTTTTTACAAAACACTGTTTGTATCCAATGTATATTCATACCATTCAAATCTTCAATCATGCATTTAGGATAATGACATCCATCTTATTCAACCACCTTTTCTTTTTTCCCTTCCATACCCCCTTACTCCTTTCCTCCCCCTCCCTCCCTTTGACCTTTCTAGCATTCCTCTAATCCTCCTATGTACCCTGACCCAACACCACTGTGAATCAGCCTCCTTATATCAGAGAAAACATTCGGTATTTGGATTTTTGAGATTGACTAACTTCACTTAGCATTATATTCTCCAACTTCATCCATTTACCTGTGAATGCCATTATTTTATTTTCTTTTATTGCTGAGTAAAATTCCATTGTGTATATGTACCACATTTTCTTTATCCATTCATCAATTGAGGGACATCTAGGTTGGTTCCACAATCTAGCTATTGTGAATTGTGCTGCTATAAACATTGAGGTGGCTGTTTCACTGTAATATGCTGTTTTTAAGTCCTTTGGGAATAGACCCAGGAGTGGGATGGCTGGGTTGTCTTGACTCTCCTTATCAGAGTGACTGCCCTTCCCAGGTATCCTGGGCTTTTGTGCCCTAAGACCTGTCCACACTCTGGCTGGCACCTCTGGACAAGCCCCTGGGGAATCTGTGTGCCCTAGCCAGTTCAACTGGGATTGATCCCCAGCCCTGTGCTTTGATAGCAAACTTTGCTCCCCACCCCAGCTTCGTTGCAGACACCTCCCTGTGGAACACCCCTGCAGAAATCCCCTTTTCTTCTGCCTAGTGCCTAGCCTCAGAGGAGTACTTGGAAACTAATGAGACCTCAGGTACGGAGGAGCACAGAGGTGTAGGGAATCAAAACCATGGGTCATCCTTGGATGGTTACCTTTGGAAAATGATTTTATGTCTTTACACACCATGGGTTGGTTTCCTAACCAGTCTGTACAATATTGAACCAAATTAGCAAAGCTGCACTGTTAAAATTAGGCAATTCAACATCCTGGTCCTGCGATTTGAGACCCCAAGATGACAGTGCTAAAGCACTCATGAAGTTTGCAGACAAAAGCCCAGATACTCCATCTGGAATAGGAGTCCTGAAGAGGTGCAAACACACTTCTTGGCCCCTTTCCTATCTGGGTGCATTTCTTAGAAGGATCTCAAGATGATTGATCAAGGCATTGGATGGATCTCCTGCCTAAAGTGTCCTTTGAACATGCTGCCTTATTTCAGCTACATATTGGTGTGCTAAAGGCAGGGAGAGCTTTGTGCACTGGCGTGTGTTGTGTGCACATGTGCCTGTGTCTGTCCTAGTGCTGAGGCTCTGAGGTGCATTGCTTCCCAGATGCCCAAAAGGTAGATTGCTATCAGAGACCAGGGTCAGACAAGATCTTTGAGAGATTATGTGCTATTTCAAAAGGTAGCATCTTATTACAAACACCAGAGACCTCAGATGACTGCGAGATTGGGGCAGGTGGTGGAGAAGCTATGTGGCTACCCCGCAACAGGAAGCTTCCATTCCTTACACAGTTTCTCTTTATTTTTTTGGGCCCAGAGCTTCCCATCAGGTGACTTTGAATGTCAGGAGAGATTATAGGCAGCAGAAAGGTCCATGGACCCTTCATAATTTGACTTTATCCAGTTTAGTTGTTCTCAGCTTAAACTGTATGTCGTTTACTGAGAAATTTCAAAAGACTGATGTTGGATCCCCCCCCCCCAAAAAAAAATTCTGACCTCTTAGCACTGGGATGTGATCCAGGAATTGATATTTTTAAAAACCTCTCCTTGATTCTAACATGCAGCCTGGGTTGAGGTCCCAGGGACTAGTAGAAGTTGTCAGTTTTCCTGTGGCATGACCTTTCCTGCTGATGATAATGCTGATGCTATCAGGCTGAGCCAAACATTGATTGGCAGTTGTATTTGTTTGATGAATTGAGTGAAATAAAAATAAGTAGGTTTTAACTTAATGTACCTTTCAAAATCAATAAACAGATCAATAGAGAACATACAGTGTTGGCCAAGACAGAGTAAGCGCACCACGGCCCATGTCTTTGACTGCTTAGAACTAAACCCTCTGGACAGAATTAAAAGCAACACTCTTAGGAGGAAGGTCAGAGCTCAGATGCCCAGTAGGTTGGCATTGAGTTTTCTTTTGGGGATGTTGTTTTCCTCTTTTATCTGAGTGCTGACTGATTTGAGAAACAGCCTAGTGAGCAGGGATAACAAGAACTCTCTGAGAACTTCTCTTTCTGGCTGGAGGTCCAGAAAAGAGACCTGCAAGCGGGAAAATTGCTGTTTTGTTTCTGTCTTTTCCTTTGTCAGACCTAAAATAGCAACAATTAAAATCCTCAGACAAAATCCAATTCCCTGGGTAGAGGAACCAGTTATTATGTAAAGATTGTGGGGAGGTTGTCATTTTCCCCCTCTTTCTCTTGTTGATTTGCCCTCCATGGGGACCCCAGTTGTACAAAACTAAGGCATAGGGTGATAGGCTAAAACTCCTGAGACCCAACTTTATGGCCAGAGGAACCAGGAAAAGGAATCTTTGGTAGTAGGAGAATGTGGAAGAAATCTTGGAGAGGAGAAATCTGGGAAAGGGTGTCCCCTGTGTATATGACTGAATCCAATTGTGAGTGGGATCACCCAGAAAATCATTGCAAAGGCTTTGGAACTAAATTACAATATAAGCCACAGGCCCTGTCTCAGACTTAATCCCTGAATGGTTCATGTGAAGGGCAGATCCAAACACACAGCAAAAGCTTTTGACACTGAACTGACATTAGAACCATCTCTTAAAGAGGGTGAGACAGAGCTCGTAGTCTGAACCTAGATGAGGTGATTGCCTGATGAAACAAACAAATGAAAATCAACACTTACTAGAATATCAAAACATAAATATTAAGAACGATCAGGCTGTAAGCCAACTTTATTTGGCATACAAAGAAGAAAGAAAATCTGACCAATTCTCCAATCAATCAGTTGAAATATTTTAAAAAATATAACCATATCTCAAAGGAAAAGATAATTAACAAATGTCAACCCTGAGATGACATAGATGTTGGAATTATCAATGACCTTTAAAGTGAATAGTACAACCATATTCCATGAAATAAAGGTAGACATTTTTAAGTGAGTGAAATATGAGAAACTCTCCACAGAGAAATATAAACCTTAAAATCTCAGCCACCCAGGAAGCTAAAGCAGGAGGTTTGCAAGTTTGAAACCAATCCCAGCAACTTAGTTAGACCCTGTCTCAAAATAAAAAATAGAAAGGGAACACTTGCCTGGCATGCATGGGGGTTGGGGGAAGCAAGCAAAAAAAAAAGTGAAAAGAAATGAGCAAAGCCTTGGTGACTTTTAGAATAATATCAAAACTCTAAGATTTATAACACTGGAATTCCTGAATGAAAAGAAAGCTTATTGCATGAAAACCATTTGAACAAAAAAAGTGTTTGTCTTTCCTTGATGAAAGACATACATTTACAGGTTTAAGAGGCTCAAAAACTCCAAGAAGATAAACCAAAAGAAAATTATACTACCCAGTGCTTTGGGAGGCTGAGACAGAAGGATTACAAGTTCAAGGCCAGCTTTTGCAATTTAGAGAGGCCCTAAGTAACTTAGTGAGACCTTGATCAAAACAAACAAACAAACAAATAAATAGGTCTGGGTGTGGTTCAGTGGTAAATTGCCCCTGAGTTAAATCCCAGCGCGTGCATACACACACACACACACACACACACACACACACACAAAGAAAAGGAAGAAAGAAAGAAAGAAAATCATACTATATTGTAATCAAACTGTTGGAAACTGAATATGAAGAAAAAATCCAGACAGCAGACATATTAAAAATGACACATTGAATATAGGAAAATAATAATTTAAGTAACTATTTCTCAACAGGAACTATGGAGGCCAGAAGATGGTGGAGAAATGTCTTTAATATTTAAAAAGTCAAAGGGAAACTATCAGTCTAGAGTTTTGTATTCAGTGAATAAATCCTTCAGGAAGGAAAGTACAATAAAGATCTTAGATGAAGAGAAACAGAAAGGGTTTGTTTCCAGAAGCCCTGCTTTAAATAAATAGCAAATAAATAAATAAATAAATAAAGCACCACTATGCATCACTTAATTACCGGAATACATTCTGAGAAATGTTGTAATTAGGTAATTCTGTTGTTCTGTGACCCTCATGCAGTGAACTAACACAAACTGAGGTGTCTGTTACCTTAATAGGCAATATGATCTTATGGGACCACTGTCATATATGCTCTTTTGTTGACCAAAATGTCATTATGCGGTTCACAACTGTTCTTCAAGCTAAAGGGAGATTGTACAAAGGAACTGGGAACTTTAGAGATGGAGGAAGAGCAACAGAATTATAATAGGTCATTTCCACCTCTTCATTTCTCTACATTTGAGTGTTTCAAGCAAACATTATGATGTCAACTTGTGTGTGTGTGTGTGTGTGTGTGCACACGCATATGTGCATGCATTAATGTACATAGATACATGTGCCAATTATGGCATAAGTGGTATGGACTCATATGATTGTAAGACTTTTTTCTGTTTTACTTGAAGTGCTAAAATCTTAGCTCAAACCATGAAATGTTCAGAATACATATTATAATGAGTAGAGCAAGCATTGAAAGTGACACAAAGAAATAAAGCCAAAGGGACAAGAGACATGAGAATTAAAAAAAAATACACACACACACAGCCCTAAAATAGGCAGGAAAGGAGAAACATAAAGACAAGAAACTGCCAGGCGCGGGGGCACACGCCTGTAATCCCAACACTTGGGAGGCTGAGGCAGGAGGATCATGAGTTCAAAGCCAGCCTTAGCAATGGTGAGGCACTTAGCAACTCAGTGAGACCCTGTCTCTAAATAAAATACAAAAAAGGGCTGGGGATGTGGCCCAGTGGTTGAGTGCCCCTGAGTTCAATCCCTGGTACCAAAAACAAAACAAAACAAAAGACAAGAAACTAAGGAAGCAAACAGAAAAGTTATAAAAATGGTAGATATAAACCCAACTAGATCAATAAATTCATTCAATCTAAATGGCCAAAAACACTGTTAAAATACACATTAACAGATTAAATCATAAAACAAGACCTAACCCTATCTTTCTATAAGGAGTCTACTTTAAATAGGATGACATAGATTAAAACTAAGAGGATGGAAGAAGATAACTGTTCAGGCCAGAACTTAAAGAAAGCTGGAGTGGTTATTTTAACACCAGAGAAAACTAACCTTAGAACAAGGAAAATTACCAGGGATAAAGAGGATACTATTGATGAAAAGGTCTGGTTTACAAAGAAGACATAAATATCCTACACATACATGCTCCAACAGCAGAACTCCTAAATACCCAAAGCAAAAGTGATAGAACTGCAAAGAGAAATAGAATAATTAAAGACCTCAACAGTATTCTCTCAGTAACTAATAAAACAAGTAGATCAAATGTTAGCAAAAACACCAAAATTCTAAACAATATGACCAACAAATATGTCCTAATAAGCACCTACAGAACACTTAAGAATATCCCTACCAACAGCAGCAAGATATACATTCTTCTTGTATGCATGAGGAGCCTTCACCAAGATAGACCCTATTCTAGGTCATAAAACAGACTTTAACAAATTTAAAAGAATTGAAATCCTGTGAAGCATGTTCTTTGACAATAGTAGAATTAAACTATAAAGCGATGCTAAAAAGATATAGGGAAAATTCCCAAATATTTAGAAATTAAACAACATACTTCTAAATAATTTATAGGTCAAGAACGGGGCTCAAGATAAATGAAATATTTTGAGTTAAATGAAAATTAAATAATAATATATTGAAATTTACAGAATGCAGCTAAATGGTGTTTTGAGGGAAATCTATATTATTAAATTCTCATTTTAGGAAAGAAACAAAGGACTCAAATCAGTCTAAGCCTCCACCTCAAGAAATGGACTAATTCATTTGAAGAAATGAGCTACCAAAACTTGTTAAAAAAACAGAGAACACAAATTTTCCTATATGTATTATATCAGATTTGTGGTTAAAAAACCTTGCCCCTTTCAAACAAAATCTAGGAGCAAACTGTTTCACTGCTGAATTCTTGCAAATATGTAAGGAAGAAATGACGTTGATTTTCCATATTTTTTTTTCAGAAAACCAAAGAAGCAAGAATATTTCCAAATTAATTTAGTAAGGGCAGAATTTCTCTTGCACGAGAAACAAATAAAGGACATTATAAGCAAAATAATAATTATAATAATAATAAGAAGAAAATTACAGATCAAATATACCTCATGAACATATAGATTTTTAAAAAAAAAAAAAAAACCTAAACTCCACAAAGTGAATCCAGCCTTATCTAAGGGTAACGCATATAACTAAGTACCATTATTTTAGAAATGCAAGACTATTTCAGAACTCAAACACTGATCAATATATTCCACCATGTCAGCAAGGTAATGAAGACAAACCACAACTCTCTCAATAGTGGTAGAAATAGTATTTGATAAAATTCAGCATCCACTTATGATTGTTTAAAAAGCACCTCCCGGTAAACAGAAATAGAAGGAATTTTTTCCACCTAAGAGAGGGCATCTGCAAAAATATGCTTTCTACCTAAGATCAGGAATGAGATAAGTTCTTATGGTCTCATTCCTAGTCAACAGCAAATAGAAAGTTCTAGTCAGTATAGTAAGGAAGAAAGAAGGAAGGAAAGAGTGGGAGAGAAAAGAAAATAATCAAGGGCACATAGATTGTAATAAAAAAAAACAACTTAGAGACTAGCATGCTAAGCTAAGTAAGCCAATCCCCCCAAAAAACCAAAGGCTGAATGTTTTCTCTGATAAGTGGATGCTGATCCACAATGGTGGGGAGGGGGCGTAAGAAGAATGGAGGAATGTTGGATTGGGCAAAGAGGAGGGTGGGGAAGGGATGGGGTATGGGGGTGGGAAAGGTGGTAGAATGAGAAGGACATCATTACCCTAGGTACATGTATGACTGCACAAATGGTGCAAGTCTACATCATGTACAACCAGAGAAATGAAAAATGAAAAGTTGTGCTGTAGTTGTACAATGAAATGAAATGCATCCTGCTGTCAGATATAACTACTTAGAACAAATATAAAGAAAAACAACTCTGCAGACTGCGTTATTGTCTGCAAGATCCTATGGCATCTGTGAAAAAGTTCTTAGAACTAATGAATAAATATATTAAGGTCAGTATATAACAGTTATATTTCTATACTGTATTGCTAACCAGTTTTTTAAAATGACATTCACAGTAATGCTAGAAAAAAATAAAGAAGGAAGGAAGGAAAGAAAGAAGGAAGGAAGGAACAGAGGGAAAGAGGAAGGGAGGGAGAGAGGAAAGAAACATTTATAATTAAGAAAATATACTAATTCTGTATGCTAGAAACTACAAAATGATAATGAGGG
Source organism: Tamias sibiricus (assembly GCA_025594165.1). Classification (NCBI taxonomy): domain Eukaryota; kingdom Metazoa; phylum Chordata; class Mammalia; order Rodentia; family Sciuridae; genus Tamias; species Tamias sibiricus. The sequence goes on from CM046659.1 coordinate 138,605,563, forward strand.
AAATTAAAGATGACTTAAATAAATGCAAACATTTATCATGTGTATGGATCAGAAGATTCAATATAGTTAAGATGTTAATTCTCTCCAAATTGACCTACAGTTTTAAAGCAGTCCCAAATTCCCAGCAGGATTTTTAAAAAATAGATATAGAGAAACTGGGTCTAAAATTTATATGAAAAAGCAAGGGAAATTGAGTAGCTGACAGTGTTCATATCCAGGGTGAAAAAACACCCTGATTATATGTTGGCAAATTCCCTAGAAGATGAAAAACAAGACAAGTGCCAACTCGGAGTAACGTGCATGTTGTGTGCATGGCTTGTGTTAGTTTGCCAGGGCTGCCATAACAAAGCCCACAGACTAGGTGGCATAAGTAACAAAATTGTATGGTCTCACTATTCTGGAGGTTAAAAGCCCAGATCAAGGTGGTGGCAGGGTTGATTCCTTCTGAGTACAGTGGGGGTAGGTGCGTTCTAGCTTCTCCCATAGATTTTGGTGGTTTGCTGATGATCTTTGGTGTTCCTTTGCTGATAGATCTCTGTTTTCATCTTCAAGTAGCATTTTTCCTGTTTGAATATTTTCCTTCTGTCTCTAAAACCTCCCTTTTTATAAGGACACAATCATATTGGGATTATGACTCAGCCAAATGACATTATTTTAATGAATTACATTTTCAGTGACCCTATTTTAAAATAAGGTTATATTCTTAGGTAGTAGGAATTAGGACTTCAGCATATGAATTTGGGGGAGAGGCAGAATTCTGCCTATCTTATTTTAAATTTGTACCATGATGCATGCAATTAGAAATGACTAGGAAAGTGTGAAAATAACAGGATAGCCAGCAGAAACAAGTCCTTTCTAACTATGTAGTCTTGTGGCTGCCTTTTCTGGGGATGACAGATTTCTTTGTTCCTGAGGAAGAATCTGGTAAAAAGGTATATTTAGCCATGTACTATTACATAGATGTTGGCAAGTGCAAGAGTTGTGCCCCTTTCTCAAGCATATTGAGAAAAAGATGAATGCTGGTGATATTTTGGATCATTTAATTGTCATTTTATCTGTACCTTTACTTGCTGTGTGTATGAGGTCATCTTTCCATTACTGTAACAAATAATTGAGATAATAAACTTATAAAGAGGAAAGGTTTCTTCTGGCTTAAAGTTTTTGAGGTTTCAGTCCATGATTGGTTCTCCTCATCACTTTAGGACCTGTGGTGAGGCAGCACATCATGGCAGGAGTGCATGACCGAGCAAAGCTGCTCACCTCAAGGCAGAAAGCTAAAGAGAGGAAGAGGAAGGGACTGGGTTCCCACAATTCCCTTTGAGGGCATGCCCACTATGAGCCACCTTTTAAAGATTCCACCACCTCCCATAGCACCAAGTTGGGGATCAAGTCTCCTAACATGTGGGCCTTGGGGAACATCTATCATCCAAACTGTAGCACCCCCTAACAGCATGTAGGAACAAACATGCCATACTGAGATTGATAGTGGCAAATCACTACTATTTACAGGAATTCTTTTAGAAGATAATTAACTTTTTGCTGTTAGGAGTAACCACTGAGAACAGCCAATTTCTATCAGCTCAGAAACACACAAGGTTGCTTTGCCTCTGACCATAAGGGCATTAATGCTGGCTTGAGGTATAAATTATATTACAGAATATTGGAGCTACCAGCTCTTGGTGACTAATTATTGATGATGAAGGGCTGACAGCAGTTTTTATTTGTTTTTCAAGGCCAGATCATCCCCTTGTGCTCATTTGAGATGAGGATGTTCTAGGAAAGATAACCCAGCATAATAAAATCCCAGAAGGGACAAATTAGTCCCTAGCCCACCCACCCATCCAAGGGATTCTAAGGTCTACAAGCTTCCTGCCACAATAATTTCACCTCACAGATCTGGTTGCCCAAAACTCCATGGAGCTGCAGAGGCACTTGTCTTTTTAAATATTTTTTGGCTATAGAAGTACCATACTTCTGTAACCAAACGAAGAAATGGGAAGTAAATACTATTGTCTCAATACTCAAAGACAATCCTTGCTAATATTTTAATGCATTCCTTCACAGTTTATTCTTTATTTATTTCCCTGTAAATAAATTATAACAATGAATTTTAAATGCATTTCAAATGCCACCTGATTTTCTTGTTGGATGTGCCAACACTGATTTAAGTAGAATCCTGTTATTGATGATTTAGTTTGTCCTGATTTCACTGCCATATTTCAAACCAAAGCACATCCCTCTGTGACCCTAAGCTAGGTTATAGGGTCTTACTTAACAGTGTTGGACATCAGCCTGGTTCTTGAAAAATTAATTTATTAACCACCCATCAGAGCTCATGGTTGCCTGTGATCTTGAATTGAAATACTCTGTGACTTTTGTCTGGATTGTTTGAGCTGATTATATAAATGTACTTCAGGACTGTTTCAATTCAAATTGTGTGTAGTCAAAGCAACTAAATGATATTTGAAAAGAACAAAGGAATATTATCTTTACAACATGAGAGACCAAACTGGGAAACAAGATTGGTGTCGACAACAATTTGGCCAAGTCCATATCTCATTTGTATGATACGATTGCACCCAGCCGGTATTGTGGTCACTGAATAGCTATTTTTCATCTTCTCTGCTACATTACAAGCTCGTCTAAGAGCCAGCTAATTCTATTTTCCCATGCAAAAGGAAAACATGGTTTAGAAGAAGGACACTGGAGCTCTTTATGGTTGACAATGAACCTTTATTTCCCACATCTCATTAGGATGTTTCAGAAGGCTAGTGGTGAGCACAGTGTCAGGGGCACCATTTTCTATTGATTTATGTCCTGTTATGGAATTAATTGAGTCTCGACACAGGGTCTCATTTTTTGGACATGTAGCAGGTAACCATGCTTCTCCTGTATGTTCAAATTGCTTTCCAGATGGTCTGTTATGAAGGATTTATCTTTAATATGATTAATCAGAGGCAAAGGACCTCAATATGTTTGTGCACATGCTCTGCGATGCAGATTTCCTCAGCTCCACTGGATGGACAGTTAACTCTGTCCTGGCCACACTGCTCCTGGGCTCACCTGAGGATCTGGGCCTCACATTATCACTATATTCACAAAGAGAGTTTTAAAGCATCCTGGGTAAAGGCCCTAAATTGTGGAGAAAGACCTATAGTATATCTTTAAGGAAACATGACAGCATTATTTATAATACAAAAATAGGCCACTATTTATATATTCAGTAGGGGAATAGTATCTTAGGCAGCTAAGAAAAATACTGTAGACTGGGTGGCTCAAACAGCAGACGTTCATTTTTCACAGTTCCAGAGGCTCAAAAGTCTAGGATCAAGGGACTGGAACAGTTGGTGTCTGGGGAGGACCCGCTTCTGGTTCAGGTATATTGTCTTCTGTATCCTCACATAGTGAAAAAGGGCAGGGGAGCTCCCTTGGGCCTCTTTGATAAAGACACTACCCCACTCATGTGAGCTGTACCCTTATAGATTAATTTCCTTCCAAAGTCTACAGCAACTCATACCAACCTATTGGGGGTATGATTTCAACATGTGAAGTTTTGGGAACACAGATATTCAGTCTATAACAGTTAGATTTTCTATTTAGCCATGAAATATAATGTAGCCTTTAAAATGATGCATATGGAGAATCTACTGCTTATCACATTATGTTAAAAGAGAAAAAGATGGTGCTGTTCTTATAGTAAAGTCTCAGCTGTGTAGAATACATACATAAAAAAACGACTGGAAAGAAATATGTCATGACACAATGGTGTTGTGTTGCAACAGTGGATTTCTTTGGTTGGACCACTATGAGTAGTGTCCATTCTTCCCTGTATTTCCTGTTAAATGCATGCAAAACAGATCATAATTCTCATCACCCAGAAGCATGGTGCTTTCAGAAGTAGTTGCCTCCTGAATATAAGAATCTGCCCACATCAGCTTAGCAAATGATGTGTTAGATTAGTCACATCTCCGGCTCTCTTCCAAGGTGGGGAGGGAAGCTCTTCACACCCTCCTACAGGACAGCTGTCCCCACATAACAGTTGTACCCCCAGAAGGAGTGTGCAGTTGAAGTAATTGAAATCTTTCCACCAGACATTGCCTGTGAGTTTTCAGAGTCTGGCAGCCAGGCAGGTGTGATTTGGTGGCTGAGTTGGAACTCCCTTCAGGCATTAAAGGGCTTCCTGAAAAAGTTGCTTTTAAATTGAGGTGTTGAAAACGGCATCCATTATCATAGGGCTGCAAACTGCTTCCATGCAAAAGGCAATGTGTTAGTGCTTTGAAGGGATATACTTTGATTTAACCTAATAGGATAATGTCTTAGTCCATTTTCTGTTGCTATAACTGGATACTACAGACTGGGTGATTTATGAAGAACAGATGTTCATTTGGCTCACAGTTCTGGAGGCCAGAAAGTCCAAGAGCAAGATGCCAGCATCTGGTGAAGGTCTTCTTGTTGCATCATATCTGAGAAGAGGGCATCACATGGTGAGACAGAGCAAACATACTAGCTGGGTTCTTTCTCCCTCTTCCTATATAACCACTAATGCCATGATGTGGGCCCCACACTTGTGGTCATACCATATGTCTTTGAGGCATTAGGTTTCTAACACATGAACTGTTGGGAAACACATTGTAACCATAACAGATATTGTAAGTCTTGTTGAACTATTCATTTTAAAGAACTACTTTATCCCACCTACATCTTTGTCCACTGTTTCTTCTCACCTCCCTTTGGCCATACCCCATCTTCCTGGTTAGGGAAACATCTGCTATTCTCTGAGCACCTTATCCTCTCAGACCACCCACCTTTTCCCTGCTGATAGCAGTAGAGGTTACACAGGAGCTGGGTCATGAAGAAATTGAGAGTTGTCCTCCCTCCTCATGCCCAGAAATAGAGGGAGAAGGCTTAGCACATGGTGGGCCTGTGTTTCTTGGCAGGGAGATAGTATCCATCCAATAGGCAGTGGGAAGTCAACAGAGACCCACAAACAGCTATTAAGGCAGTTTTCAAATGCAGTCTTAGGGCCTGTGACATCAGAACCACCTGAAAGCTCTTGACCCAACCTTTGGTCCATTTGCTCAGAGTCTAGGGTCATGAACTGCAATCTCCCAAGTGGGCATTTTGCCTATCAAAATGAGTGAAATGCTTTGTGTGTCAGGGGAAGCAACTCCTGTCTTTCTACAGGACCTCTCCCCTTTCTGCACTGCCACACAGAGATACCCTACATCCCGTTACAGAGATGTATGTTATAGACACAGCCAGATTCAATGTCACCTGGAAATGCCACTCCCATCCACCTGTATTAGCAGAGCCATCAGGCATTCTTGCTGTTAACACTTAACTGAAAGCTTTCCTTGGCTCCCTGTGTGTGGCGTGTATGAAGCCCAGGCCTGCATTGGTCACTCTCTGCTATGGTTTGGTTGTTGTTTGCCCTCCAAGGGTTCATGTGTTGGAAGCTTGGTCCCATGTGGCAGCGTAGAGAGATGGTGGAGACTTTAAGAGATGGGGCTTAGTGGGAGATCCTAAAGTTATTGGGGGTGTTACCTTCTGAAGAAATTAAGGTAGTTCTTGTGGGACCCTGAGTTAGTTCTCGAGAGAGAAAGATATTATTAGAGCAAGACTGACACTTAAATTGCTCATACACCTCCTGCCTGGTGATGTGATCTGCCCCACTGCACACACTTCCATTGTTGCCATGTAATCTACTTTGAGCCTTTCACCAGACCTGAACTGATGCCGATGCTGGTTCCATGCCCGTTAACCTTCAGAACTATGAGCTAAATAAACCTCTTTTTCTTATGAACTTACTAGCCTCAGGTATTTCATTTTAGTAACAGACAATGGAATAATACACTCTCCTATTTAACCTACTTCGAGCCCAGCAGGCAAACATGTCATTTCCAATTTCCCGAGGGAGGAAACCCATCCCTCCATTAGACATCTTGCCCAAGGCCTCACAGTAAACAGACATGTGAATTTGAACAAGGTTCTTCCATCTTCATTTTCAACGGGATGGTTCTTTCTCGTTTACTGAAAGTACCCAGTAGGTTAAATGTATTCTGCAGTCTTTGGAGATGTGCCTCCTTCCTGGGCAGTTGCCGTTGAGTCCCTTTCCCTTTGTATCCACAGAAAAGAGAACCAGATCAGAGGTCTGTGATATCACGCTCTAGAAAAGAGCTGTCTTTAGCCAGATGCCAGCATTGCATTTAATGGTGAAAACGTTTAAAAAACAGGATCATTGCCAGAGCCCTGCAGAGCCATATTGTTGCCTGAGGCAAAAGGAAAAATCAATACCAGTCTTGTCTTTTTATTTAATATTTTGATGTTTAGTTCATCATGGATTTTGCATTGATTTCTTGTTTTTTTAAAGCATTGCAATTAAAATATTATTTATTTTGATTCCTGAAGTTATTGATGCCTCACCTGTCTCACCCTGGTCTAGCTCTAGAAAAGTAAAAACATTTTCATTAAAATGAGGAATACGTCAAGGATGTTCCTTAGTATTATTGTTACTTAACTTCATAGGGAAGTGCAGGGCAGGGGTCAGACAAGATGATCACATGCTGAAGAGGAGAAACCAGATGGTGATGACTAGAGAGTGGTGTCATTTATCACCAGAAAATGACATTAACCCAGAAAAAAAAATTAACTAAAAAACATTGGGACTTAAGTGTAGGTTAATAAGACTAATTTGTACAGGCTCAGTATATCTTTATTCTATACGCCAATAATAACCAAGTAAATACATATGGGAGGAGAAACTCCATTCATGACAGCCACAGATGTAATATATCCAAGAAAAAGCTTATTAAAAGGTGTTCATAGCTGTGAAGAAAACCACAGCTGTTGACAGAAGTGGTATAGACTAGAAAACCCAGAAACACATCAAATTTTATATGAGTTTAGTACCGATGGTCCCTGTCTTACAATGATTCAACTTATGATTTTTCAACGTTACACTGGTGTGAAATCATTTCCTCATGCACTCATCCTATTTATCACTGTAAGTGTTGCCGCCTATAGCTGTTGCCGCCTGCAGCAACGATACCACGGGAAAGAATTCGGAGGCAGATTGGGAATGAGTAGGTTCTTTATTCTGCTTTCTCTTCTGACTTCTCTCTCCAACTCCAACAACAACCCCCACACAACTCCAACCCTACCTGGTTAAATACTCTTCACCTTAATAAGTATACACGTGTCACAAGCTCAACTTACAGGTGCGTCACACAGTGTTCACGGGCACAGAAAGATTCTTAGTTGATTACATTAAGGTCAGGAGAAAACAATTAAACGTCTCCTCTTTGGCTCTCAGTCAGCCGCCATCTTAGCTACCTCCTCATTAAGGCTCTTACATTTCCCCCCTTTTGTTTTAAAAGAGGGATAAATAGATGGGTGACGACCCTCACCACATCAGGATCAACTGTGCCTGTCTTAGGCGTCTACATGTGCAACCAACATTCTTACCCGTCATCGGATAATCTAGGCTGTGTGTCCTTGACTCCTGTATTAGGTTGATATGTCGGTCACATGAGACTTTCCCGTCAATGACTACCAGCCGTCCAATCGAGCCAACCAATCATGAGGAGATGCTCCGGTTCTAAGGCCGCAAGCTTTGTGCTGACGAGCCAAGTTCTGTTAAATAGTGTATCAAGTTCTTTAAACAAGTCAGCTGCCCTAAGTTCCATTAAGTAATTCACTGAGTTCTCTAGACAAACCAGCTGCCCTACTAGGGTCAAGAAAAGGGATACCTGCAAGGCATTGTCCCGTACAATGTCCCAAACATCCTATAGTAGAAAGATCTATCAAAATGTCCACTTGCTAACACGTTGATCTAGGAGGCCTCATGCATGCAGAGCAGTGGCCATACTGCTGGTGAGGTTGTTTAATGCTTGAGCACCAGGGATGCTTGTAGCGATTGCGATCCCTGCAGCTGTAGCAGCAGCAGCCGTCTCTTTTATGTCTAGAAAATGCCACTGGCAAATCTTTAGGGCCTGCTAAGACTGGCATAGGGATGTACCTAGAAACTCAAGCAACAATCATTAGAGGAAAGGCAGTGCCATTCCATCACTGAGTCAAGAAGCGAGTTGTAGGAGTGCAATTCAAACTAAAAAATAGAATTATTAGATCTTCAGGTATCTGAAGTTGATCTCTGCTCACACACATTGCTGCTTGAGCTCCCACAAACATTAGCTGGCAAAATATCACATTTAGAACAGATTAAAGAAAGACTAAGAGCATTATAATCACATTTCGAACAGATTAAAGAAAGACTAAGAGTATTATAGAAAAATATTTTGTTAGCTGGAACTTTTGAGCCTCTGCATACACAGCAACCTTTTATGAATATGCCTGTTGAAACAATTTAAATTAATCAGCTGTATAACAAATAAAGTTAATTACAAATAAACAATCCCAAGTCAAATACCAAAATATCAGGCTATACAGTATTAGTCATATTCCTTGCTGAAGAGAAGTCCTAGAGATACTTATAAATTAAGTTTGAAGGTACCTTCATTTTTTAATTGTTTTTACCCAATTTTGAATATTTTTAACTTAAATGAATTAAAGTTATTTGGATCCACTTTTTTTTTTTTTTTTAATTTTCATGAGCACTCAGATTTTGTTATTTGTGACATCATATTGGACAGACGCACAAACATAAAGACATAAATTTGTGACGTCACATTTACATGAAATCTAGACAAGCGCACAGACATAAAGACATATATAAAAAAGAAAAACACAATTGTGTGCACACTAAAGAGAGAGCCTCTCGTCCCGGCCGGGAGGAATGAGACTTAAGTTGTGAATTTATTGAAGGAAAAAGCGCGCAGCTTAAAAGTTTCTTAGCTGAAAAGGCAAAGATGAGGTTCCCTTGTCAGAAAAAAGACAAACTTGCGCAGGTGCGCGGATTGATACTTCTTTTAAGGGAATCATTCCACAACAACTTCATCTTGGCCCTTTTGATTTGGCACTTGTTTTATTAATCTTGATTCCGCAACAGCTTCATCTTGGCCCTTTTGATTTGGTACCTGTTTTATTAATCTTGATGGTATCCATACCGGCAAGGACTGGTGCTGTGGAAAAACACAAAACAGATCCTCTCCCCCAAATTAATACTGGGTCTGGGACCTTCTGTGTGCCTGAAAGTACATCCTTCCAGTAAACCAAAGGTTTATGTTGTTGATGTGGATTCCAGTGTCTGTCTCCAGCCGAATATCCTTTGGAATCCAAAGTTAAAAAATTTAAAGTAAAAAGGGCAACGGCTAATCTATCTTTAGGATTTGTCCAATTTCCTTCTTTTTGTTTCAAAAGCATAAGTTTGAGTGTGCAATTAGCTCGTTCAATTATACTTTGGCCTTGAGGATTATACGGAATACCAGTCTAATGAAGTATACTGAATTTTGCGCAAAACTGTTTGAAAGATGAGGACGTATATGCAGGGCCATTGTCTGTTTTAAGCATCTTGGGAATGCCCAGTGCAGCCAAAGCTTGTAAACAATGAGATGTAACATCTTTAACTTTTTCTCCAGCATGTAAGGAAGCAAAAATCATGCCTGAGCATGTATCTATGGTCACATGAATAAATCGCAATTTTCCAAAACTTGGCTCATGAGTGACATCCATCTGCCACAAATGATTGGGCATTAATCCTCTTGGGTTAACTCCATAATGTGGATTGGGCAAATGTGTCACACAAGATTGACAAGCCTTCACAATTGTTCAATCTTGATCTTTAGTTATTTTGAAACTTTGTTGTAAAGTAGTACTATTAACATGAAATTGAGAATGGAACGAGGTAGCTTGTTGGACTGCTGAAAATATAAAGATTGTTTGAGTAAGGGCATCGGCCTTTTGATTACCTTCATGTAGAGGACCAGGCAAATTAGTATGAGCTCTGATATGTCCAATAAACAAAGGTTCTTTACGTTCCCGTAGAAGGTTTTGAATTTGAAAAAACAATTTAAAGGCTGGAGTATGAGGTGCTATTGGACCTGCTAGCTCTAATTTAGGGATGGCATGTACAATATAGTGGCTGTCTGAGAAAATACTTATGGGCTGTTCTCTAAAACTTTCAAGAGCTATAATAACAGCTTCTAGCTCTACCAATTGAGCTGATTTATGGGCAGTAATATGAATCATATTTTATTTTTGAGTGACTACTGCAGCAGTGCCGTTAGAGGACCCATCTGTAAATACATTTAATGCCTTAGGAATGGGTTGATTTTTTATTACCTGTGGAAATATAATGGGATGATTGATACAAAAAGATAGTATAGGAGACATAGGAAGATGGTTATCAAAATTTGCAGAAGTAGAGCATCTAGCTATAGCCCAATCATTATCATTGAAGCATAAATATTCAACCTGTGATGATGAATAGGGAGTAATAATAGTAGCAGGGTGAATGCCAAATATTTTAGTAGAAGTCTTAAGTCCTTGAAGAATAAGTTTAGCCACCATGGAGGTATAAGACTTAATTGTACTTTTAGGAGAGACGGGCAAATGTATCTATAATAAAGGCCCCTGTTGCCAAAATACTCCTGTGGGTGTATATTGTGAAGAAATAATGATCAATATCAGCGGTTGAGTAAGATCAATTATATCACAATGGGATCCTTCAATGGCCTTTTCTACCAACTTTAAAGCTTCCCTAGCATCTGGAGTCAATGTTTGCGGTGAAGATGGATCAGGGTTCCCACGAAGGATATCAAATAAGGGTTTTAATTGGCCAGTAGTGAGGCTTAGTGTAGGGTGAAGCCAATTAATGTCTCCCAGCAATTTTTGAAAATCATTAAGAGTAGCTAGATGTTCCTTATTTATTAAGATTTTTTGAGGCCTAATAAAAGTATCCATAATTTAGAATCCTAGATATAATATTGGAGATCTAGTTTGAACCTTTTCTTCAGCAATGTTTAGTCCATATCATTTCAAGTTTTCTGATATATCGCTAAATATGGTGAATAGGACTTCTTGATTAGGATGAGCAAGCAAAACATCATCCATATAATGGAGGCACATAAGCTCTGGGTATTTGTTCTTGATAGGCTGAATAACTTTATCTATATAGATTTGACACATAGTAGGGCTATTAGCCATACCCTGGGGTAAAACTTTCCACTGAAATCTTTGATCAGGTCCATCATTATTAATAGAGGGAACTGAAAAAGCAAACCTGGGGGCATCCAGAGGATGTAAAGGAATAGAAGAGAAAAAAAAAAAAACAAAAACAATCCTTTATATCAAGGGTTATAAGATTGAAATTTTTAGGAATAGCTATAGGATTAGGAAGTCCAGGTTGAGTAGGGCCCATAATTTGCATCGTTTTATTGATTTCTCTAAGATCATGTAATAATCGCCATTTTCCTGATTTTTTTCCTAATCACAAATATGGGGGAATTCCAGGGAGAGTTAGAAGGTTCTATATGTCCTGCTTCTAGTTGTTCTTGGACTAGTAGGTGGGCCGCTTGTAATTTCTCTCTAGATAGGGGCCACTGAGGCACCCAAACTGGCTTATCAGAAAGCCAAGGTATTTTCAAAATTGTTTTCTCAGTGGCCCCCCCAAAAAATATCCTATACTTTTTCGATGATGATTTCCTTTAAGCTCAATAGGGTTAGGATCACCCTGTAGATTTTTTCCTAGTCGTTTACCTGGAACATATCCCTGTTTTTTCCTGGGACTCCATCTTTTATTATTAACACCTGCAGGCTTGGTTGCGAGGTGTACTCCCATTTGTTGTAAAACATCTCTTTCCCATAAGGTAACTGGCAAGCTGGACAAAACATAATGTTCCTTGATGCCCTTCATCATCCTCCCATTTTAAAACTGTTGCACTTTGTTCTGAGCTATTAGAATACCCCAAGCCTCTCAAACTAGTTGAAGCCTTTTGCAAAGGCCAGTGTTTGGGCCATTGTCGTACATTGATAATGGAAGAGTCAGCCCCAGTGTCAATCAACCCCTCTATCTCTATTCCTTGAATTTTTATTTTGCACATAGGCCTCTGTGAACAATCCTGAACCCAGCAAGCCATAGGTCCCAAGCCAGTGGAACCAAATCCCCTATTGTTCCTATTTTCAGGCATACTCTTAAATGAGTCATGTAAACTGGGAAGGAGAAGCAGCTGAACAATTCTATCACCTTGGTTAACAGAGCTAATGCCTCGAGGTGAACTGAGCATACTCTTGATTTCTCCTCCAAAATCAGAATCTATCACACCTTGAATCACTTGAAGTCCAGATAAGCTTTTAGAGCTTTTCCCGAGGATAAGTCCTACAGTCCCTAAGGGAAGAGGTCCCCTGACTCTCGTGGGAATCAGTTGAACTCCCATTTTAGGTGTTAGCACTATTCGGGTGGTGGAACAGAGGTCTAGTCCTGCACTTCCTCTTGTTCCTCTGACAAGGGAGTCAATGGGTAATAGGGATTGTGTCGAGGGATCATCTGAATGGATGTTTGAGGATACTCCTCCTCTAGTGCCCCGTACATTTGTGGGCCCCGTTGAATTGCCAGACAAAATGTTACCATAAACATCAGTTTTAGATCTGCACTTACTAGCCCAATGGTTTCCTTTTTTACACCTGGGTCAGCGGCCTGGGGCACAAGACGAGCTTGGCCTTATTTCTATTGTCTCTTGCCTTCTTTGGGGATATTGTTTTCTAAAATAACCTGATTGACTATAATAATTTTTAGGTTGAGCCCTTCTTGTAAAATTTTGAGGAGAAGCACCTCTCATGGCTGCTACAATTACATTACCTGTAACAAATGCATCATTTATGCCCTTGCATAGCCTTATATATATACAGAAAGGTCCCTTTTAGATTTCCAAGGTCTGATAGCGTCTTGACAATATTTGTTGGTATTTTCATATGCCAGCTGAACAACTAATGGCATGGCTTGATCAACGTCTCCAAACACTCTACCTGCAGTTTGTAAAAGTCGATCAGCAAAGTCAGTATATGGTTCATTAGGTCCCTTAATCACTTTAGACAAGCTACCCTGTAAGTCACCAGTTTCTTGTAATGATTTCCATGCCTTAACAGCTGCGGCGTATATTTGAGTGTAAACTCCAGGATTGTACTGAATCTGAACCTGTAAATCAGCAAACTGCCCTTCTCCGGTTAACATGTCTATGTTACGGTTTGGAAATCCTGCAGTCGCATTTCTTCTAGCTGTTTCAACACAGAACTCTTGGAATTGAGACCTCCAAATCAAGTATTGTCCCCCGCTCAATACTGCCTTACATAAGCCTTTCCAATCTGAAGGAGTTAAATTCAAAGTATTAAGGGCTTCTAACATGCTTATGGTAAAAGGAGCTTGGGGTCCATATGTCATTGTTGCTTCTTTAAAATTTTTTATAGTTTTGAAATCTAAAGATTGATGATACCTTTGCTCATCTTGATTTTCAAATACTGGTAGATTCCAATTTCCTTGCTAGTTTTGACACTCAAGGGCACGTAAGCACTCAGAAAGACTGTTAATCTCTGCTTCAAGGGCATGCAAGTGTTTAGAAAGACCCCTCATAGTTTCTGTAATTGATTCAACCCATGGGGGAGCAGAGGGCACAAGGGGTTCCTCCACTTGACGGTCCTTTATCTTGGTCCTCCTTAATTTCCTTTTGCTCATTTTCTCAGGATCACTTTTACTTAATTCCTCCTCATTAATACTATCCTAACTGGTCCTAACTGACTCAGTGGAGGTTGTGCTCTCTTGATCACTTTTACTTAATTCCTCCTCACTACTACTACTCTCACTGGTCCTAACTGACTTAGTACCATCCTGAGTCCCAGGTTCAATTGAGAACACATATTCTTCAGCAATCTCTAATAAATCTTGAATAGCTTTAGCAGCTCGGAGTTTTGTCATTTTTTAGCCCATCTTAATTGCTCTGACTAGAGACTCCTCAGTTCTTACCTGCCGATTCTGAATGCCCCGTACGGGCCACCACTTGTTGCCGCCTGTAGCTGTTGCCGCCTGCAGCAACGATACCACGGGAAAGAATTCGGAGGCAGTTTGGGAATGGGTAGGTTCTTTATTCTGCTTTCTCTTCTGACTTCTCTCTCCAACTCCAACAACAACCCCCACACAACTCCAACCCTACCTGGTTAAATACTCTTCACCTTAAAAAGTATACACGTGTCACAAGCTCAACTTACAGGTGTATCACACAGTGTTCACGGGCACAGAAAGATTCTTAGTTGATTACATTAAGGTCAGGAGAAAACAATTAAACGTCTCCTCTTTGGCTCTCAGTCAGCCACCATCTTAGCTACCTTCTCATTAAGGCTCTTACATGTAAGTACAATAATCAGCAAATTATGTGAGATATCCATTCCTTTATTATAAAATACACTTGGTGCTAGACCATCTTGACCAACTGTAGGGTGATTAATTGTCCTGAGTACATTTAAGGTAGGCTAGGCTCAGTTCTGATGTTCAATAGGTAAGTTGTATTAAATGCATTTCCAACTTTATCAGAATGCAGCCCCATCATACATAAAGGGTATATGTACATGCAATGCAGGATTACTGGCCTTCCCAGTGTGCCTGGGACTAGGAGTTTCCTGGTACATGGGATTTTCAGCATTAAAATTGCCATGGCTGGTTGCCCTAAGACCAGAGAAAAAGAATAGTCCACTTAATAAAGAGCTTTGGGAGAGCTGGATAAATGAGTGGTTTCCCAAGGTTGATGTACATTGGAATAATCTGGGGGATCTCTACACATACTGAGGTGTTATAGTTTAGATATGAGGTGTCCCCCAAAAGCTCATGTGTGAAGCAATGCAATAAAGTTTAAAGGTGAAACAATTGGGTTATGAGAGTCTTAATGTAATCAGTGCATTGATCCCCTGGTAGGGATTAACTGGGTGGTAACTGTAGGCAGGTAGGGTTTGGCTGGAGGAGCTGGGTCGATGGAGGTGTGCCGTTGAAATGTATATTTTGTCCACAGGGAGGGGAGTTCTCTTTACTTCCTGGTTCCATGTCCCCAGCTGCTTTCTTCTGCCGTACTCTTCTGCCATGATGTTCTGCCTCACCTCTGGCCCACAGCAAGAGTCAGCCATCTGTGGACTGACCCCCAAATAAACATTTTCTCCTCTACTTGTTCTTGTAGGTCTTCTGATCACATCAGTGAAAAAGATGACTAAACCATGAGGGCTCTCTCCTACATGAGATATCCCAATTGCATTGATCTGTGCATCAGGATTTTAAATAGGTAGCAAATTTGCAAAGCACTGGACTAACCATTTTGGGGGAAACTAAGATGCTTCCTACCTTGTGTATGTACACTTTTCAGAGGGGCTCAATAATAAACATGAAGAATAAAAGATTCTAGATATTAGTCAGGTTTGCTTGCTTTAAGGGAAAGTGTCTGGCTCCTCCCATGAGAAGTCTGGACTCATCAGAGCTGGGGTGGGGTGTGCCACACAGACCCAGGGAATTTCAGGGGAGTACCTATTCCCTGTGGCTTTAGGAGGGTGCTATGGCTTGAATAAGTGTTCCCCAAAGGACCATGTGTTAAAAGTGTGGTCAATAGCCTGTGGTGCTGTTAGGAGGTGGTATGAACTTTATGAGGTGGAACCTCTGAAACCTGAGCCAAAATAAACCTTTCTTCCTCATAAGTTGATTGTCATAGGTATTTTGTCACACTGACAGAAAGCTGACACAGAGTAGTGACATTTTCCCCTGAATGAGGCAGACCTGACTGAGCACATCTCATTTCTGTCCATACTTAAAATATGGAAGAGCCTTCTCATATCTCAGTAATGAAGTCCCAGATGGCCAACCCTATTGCTGCCAGGTCACCAGAAAATCATTTCCCACTGTACCTAAGAACTACCCTTTAATCCACAACTCTTTGTGAGACACCTTCCTTGTGTCACAGGGACTCTTTGCTGCCAGAAGGAACAAAGAGTTTCTTGCTTTGTCTTGCTGAAAAACTGGAAAGTAAAATGGAAGAATTAATTTTTACCACAGAGAAAAAAAAGTATGATGAAATGCGTGTTAGGAGTATAAAGTTAAGTGATTCAGAGGACAGATCCCAGAGATGTTCTCAAAGGAGAAAAAGGCCATGGGAGAGAGAAATAAAAAAGAAATAGCAGGAAGCTTACTGTAGCTAAAGGAAGATGTGGACTCAATATGGAAAGGGCTCATCAAATGAATCCTCATAGATTAATGTAAAAAAAAAAAAAAGACCCTCATGCAGACATATCCCAATGGAATTTCTGTACTCTTAAGAATAGAGATAAAAATTCTACAAGCTTCTAGACAAGCAATAGATTTGGTACTAAGGTAAAAAGAATCAGATTAGTATTAAACCACACATCTACAAGACAGCCAACTGGAATATAGTGAAACAGATAGTGTTAGCAGACTGGCAAATAAAGATGCAGTTTAAGAAATAGTCTACATGAGAAGCCATTCTCTAGACATAAAAGGATTACCTATTTTTTTAAAATATTTATTTATTTGCTTTAGTTGTACACAATGCGTTTATTTGTACGTGGTGCTGAGAATCGAACCCGGGCCGCGCAAGTGCTAGGCGAGCGCTCTACCGCTGAGCCACAATCCCAGCCCAAAAGGATTACCTATTAACTGAACAAAATGACCCTAGCAATTATTCTAGTAAAATAAAACTGAAATTGTAAGAAATACTTTAAAGAGAAAAATCTACATAAAATATAGGAAACAGTGGTGGGCAATGAACTGAATAATTTTTGTCCAGCATACTTAGGTACTGATAGTGTTTTGCCCCTCCAGTGGATTTTGCTGAAATTATATGAAGACTTTAAGAGGTAACAGGAAACAGTAGTGAAAAATAAACTCCTGGTTCTCTTCTAGTTCTACAGTACCACCTCAGTGATTGCATTAGTCAGATTTTTGTTACTAAAACAAATACCTGAGATAGTCAACTTATAAGGAGAAAAGGTTTATTTTAACTCATGGCTTCAGAGATTCTGGTTCGTGACCAATTGACCCTGTCACTTTGGACCTGTGGCAAGGCAGCTTATTATGGTGGGGAGCAAAGCTTTCACCTCATGGCCAGAACATAAAAAAAGAAAGAAAGAGGAAGGGGCTAAAGTCCCAATATCCTCTTCAAGGTCACACCTCCAGTGGCTTGTAGACCTCCCAATAGGCTCCATCCCTTAAAGTTCCCATCACCTGCCAGAGACCAAGCCTTTTACACATTGGCCATTGGGGGACGCTTATACAAACAATAGAGACTGATATTTAAAAACCCCGCAGAATTAGGGACTGTTCTGTGACACTAATGTGTGTATTTTAGTCCTTAAGTCTTATTTTTTTTTTTTTTTTTTTTTTTTTTTTTTTTTTTTTTTTTTTTTTTTTTTTTTTTTTTTTTTTTTTTTTTTTTTTTTTTTTTTTTTTTTTTTTTTTTTTTTTTTTTTTTTTTTTTTTTTTTTTTTTTTTTTTAGTTTTATATAGGTGTAGGTAAAATATGTTTAAATGAATGTACTGATTTTATCCTTGAAATGACATAGCATCTGAAGTGAAGACAGTAAAGACGTACTATTTACTTTAGTTTGTTCTCTAACAAAGATTGTTGTTAGAGTTGTCCCTGGGTATACTTCAGGGACTGGTTTCTAAGACACTATGAGGATACCAAAATCAATGGATGCTCAAGTCCCTTTTAAAAAATGGTGTGGTATTTCCACACAATCTGTGTACATCTTCCCACGTACCTCAAATCATCTCTAGATGACTTTTAACACCTAATGTAGTGTAAATGTCTTCCAAATAGCTGTTAATTCTGAATTGTTTAGGAATGATGACAAGATAAAAAGTCTGCATGTATTCAGTACAGACACAACTTAAAAAAAATTTCAATCCGTGATTGGTTGAAGATGCAGAAGGGGGAATCCATAGATATGGAGGGCCTACAGTACTGGCAATGTGACCTGGTGTCAAAGCCCTGGGGAGACACAGGGTGCTGTAGAGATGATACCACTCCATGGAATAGGAGCTGTGTGCTCACTGACATGTAGCTGCTGCCACCATTTGTCCCCCACCCTTCCCTACACCATCCTGACAGTCATGACATGGACAACTATGGCCACGTGTTGACCACAGCCTTCAGCACAGACTTCTGAGGGATCATTTTGGGGAATGCTGTTTCTGTAGCTTGTGTCCAGACTGTGGTCATTAAGTTCCTCAGATCAGTCCTCTAGCTGGTCCCCGTGGTTGGTTTCCTCTGTAGTACAGCAATGAACTATCTTGGAGGCAGTTCATCATTCTTTTTTCCCCCTGGTACCATGAATTAAACCCAGGGACACTTATCCACTGAGACAAATCCCCCACCCATTTTTATTTTTTTTATTTTGAGACAGTGTCTCACTAAGTTGCTTAGGGCCTTACTAAGTTCCTGAGGCTGGCTTTGAACTTATGATCTTCCTGCCTCAGGCTCCATTGCCACTGGGATTACAGACATGCACCAGCCACCATGCCTGGCTCAGTTCATCCTTCTTGATGAGTCATCTGGTTGCTGTTCTGGTGAATGCTGAGCCCCTTTTCTGTTCTTGGAAACAGGTCTTTGGAATTGTCCTGCCAGCTTCAGTGTTTGGGATGGAGTGATTCTTAGAGGACATTCATACCCTACAGGGTCCTTCTGAGTCACAATTTTCTTGATGCGGGACATTTTTGTAGTCTGAGGGCCACACTGGGGAAGTGCTATGAATTTTCAGCATTCTGGGACTGTTAGCAAGAGATAGCCATTCGTGATCCCTTTGCAGACAATGGAGTAAACACTGCTTCTGTCAATGGTGAATTTCTCCGATGTGCATTCACATGTTGGAAGCATGTGTCTCCATCAGTAATTGTGCTCACACTCTGAGAGTCTGGACTGGATGAAGTAATTATCTCCTTCTTGGTTCTTCTGGGAATATTCGTAATGCTGTGACTAACCATCTGGTAAAGGCATTCTTATAGTGAGATGTGTTTGGGGCACCACTGCAAGCAAGGTGCTGCACTGGGCACCATGGGAGATATGGATTGTGAAAGTCCTTCAGTTTCTGAGCTCCCTGGGGAGATGATATTTAAGAAAGAGGATGTACAGGAATGTGAGCTCAGAGCCTGGGTAGTGACTGCCTTGGGCATCATGCACAGTGCCTCCTCTATCTTTGCTCCCTCTCATCTGACTACAGGTCCCAAGGCTCCCACCTGCTAAATACTAGCAAAGCCCCTTCTCTTGTCTCATCTGCACTGGTTTAATTTAAGCTCTCAATATGTTTTTTTTTTTCATTTTAATTTGCTTAATTGTGCTAAAATAGACATAACATAAAATTTACCATCTTACCATTTTTAAAGTGTATTAGCTCTCATTTCATAACTGGACTACTGGAAAAGTTTTTTAAAAATGAGTAACTATGGTGCAAAAAGGGCATGTGTAATGTAAAAGTAGAGTTTAAAGGATACAGTGAACACTCGAGTACCCACTCAGCCTAAGACAAAGAACATGAACCGAACTTTTGAACAGTCTTTCCAAGCCTTTGTCTGGATGCTTGCTCCTCCTCTCCCCTCGAGGACTGGAACAGTGTTTTTACCAGTCTCCCTTCCTCCAGCCTTTCTGTCCTCCATGCTGGATCCAGAGAGCTGGGACTAACAGATACCGTGTTGTGCTCTTACTGGAAATTGCCCAATGACTCTGCCTGGGTTGGGGGATAAAATGCAAAGTCCTGGCCAGTGGGCTCCAGGGCCTCTCCTGTTGTGGGCCCCCATGATCCTTGCAGTGTGGTACTAGGATGCATGCCCTGCCAGCTGCAGCCCCATCATTGTTCTTCCCCCCTAGACCAGCAATGCTGCCTTCCCTGCCACACCTTTGGGCCTGAGAGGATGGCACTTAGGTCGAGCTTCTCTGTTCATTGCTTAGCCAAGACAGTACCTGCAAATTCAGACCCTTGGTGAGTGCTGTTTGGTTTAGAGTGAGCAGTGGGGAGAGGATGGAACAAGCCAGTAGGGAAGGGACTGAGATGGTCTTCAAGGAGCACCGATTGATTTATTTTGAGTTAATATATAATTTTATTTAAAATTCATTGCAAAATAAAAGTAGTACATTCACATGGTAAAAAAAAAATTCAAACTATTTGAAATGAGTATTTAATACCAGTTTTTCTTTCTACATGGCATCCCTCTCAGTCCTCCTTCCAAATGTACTCTATGTATTCTTATTTTTAAATGCCACATAGTAATTTTACCAATTCGGGGGGGTGCAATGGGATATTTCAGTGTCTACCTCATCATGGGGTATGGAGTTGGACTGGGAAAATCGAACACCTTTCCCCATCCATCATTGTTGTCTTTGGATAGAAGCTTCCCCTTTTCTCTTTTGAAAGCAGCTAACTTGATTATGGCCCTGTGACTTGGTCACCTGGGGAACCTGGAAGGGAGTGAGCCCGGTGTGGGGGTCAGGAATGAGCAGGTGAGCTGCCGGCCCAAGGCTGGCGTCCTGGTAACTGAGGGTGCCTCTCCTCTCCCTGCCACCTTTTCCTCCAGCTCTGCCTGTCCTCCTTGGCACAGTGGCCCGTTGTTCCTGGCACATGAGGCAGCCAGGCGGGAATGTCACATTCTTTGAACAGATGTGCGTTCACATTGCTCGGAGCGAACATGGTGGCGAGGCGCATGGGCGGGTGGGGTGGGCTGCGGGCTTGTCAGGCTGGTGATGATCAGCGATCGGTGGGATTCTGACTCTGTGCTTTCCAACGTTCCTCCCCACAGTGACTGCCTCTGGGTGATGATGGCCGCGTGAGTGTCTGCCATGGCCCACCGGAAGCGCCAGAGCACCACGAGCAGCATGTTGGAACACAGGGCCAGGCCGGGCCCCATACCCCATGGCCAGGAGCCTGAGAGTGAGGATGCAGAGCTGCCCTTGGAGGGCTATGTGCCCAAGGGCCTGGAGCTGACCACCCTGCGGCCAGAGAGCCCCACCCCTGAGGAGCAAGACTGCCACAACCACAGCCCTGATGGGGACTCCAGCTCCGACTATGTGAACAACACCTCTGAGGAGGAGGACTATGATGAGGGGCTCCCCGAGGAGGAGGAGGGCATCACCTACTACATTCGCTACTGCCCAGAGGATGACAGCTACCTGGAGGGCATGGACTGCAACGGGGAGGAGTACGTGGCCCACAGCACACACCCTGTGGACACAGACGAGTGCCAGGAGGCGGTGGAGGAGTGGACAGACTCAGCAGGCCCACACCCCCATGGCCATGGGGCCGAAGGTAGCCAGGACTACCCAGAGAGCCACCTTCCCATCCCAGAGGACGAGCCCTCTGTGCTGGAGGCCCACAACCAGGAAGAAGGTGGTCACTACTGTCCCAGCAAAGAGGGCTACCAGGACTACTACCCTTCAGAGGCCAATGGGAATGCAGGTGGTGCCTCCCCCTATCACCTGAGGCGCGGGGATGGGGACCTGGAGGACCAGGAGGAAGACATCGACCAGATTGTGGCTGAGATCAAGATGAGCTTGAGCATGACCAGCATCACCAGTGCCAGTGAGGCGAGCCCCGAGCACATGCCTGAGCCGGGGCCTGGGGACTCCACAGAGGCCTGCCCGCCCAGCGAGGCCAGCTGCGGGCCCAACAGGCATGAGGCAAGGCCCAAGTCGCTGAACCTCCCTCCCGAGTCCAAGCACCCGGGAGACCCCCAGAGAGGCTTCAAGGCCAAGACCAGAACCCCAGAGGAGAGGCCAAAGTGGCCCCAAGAGCAGGTAGGTCTTGCCTGTTCCTGGGAAATGGGGCAGAGGAGCCCAGAGAGCTGTGGTGTAGGCATGGCAGATGGTGAATCTGAGGTGGTGTCATGATGGCCTGGGGGAGGGACTGGGCTGCCTTCCAGTTCAAAGTGCAGGCTTAGTTTTTCATTTGCTCACTTTTGTGGGTGCATTTCACAATATTCTGGTCACTCTTAAGTTCACCCCTCAAACTCAAGAGTGAATATCAGGAAAGTCTCTCCATGAGAGCTGACTGGCGTCTTCCCCAGAAGACGCCCCGCTCTACCCTGCCAGGAGAGGTTGGATTTCTAACTGCTTCTGCGGATGGTCCTTGCCTCCCTGCCTCCTCCAGGTGCCTTCCTCAGGCCGGCAGGGCATTGGTGAGGATGGGGGAATGCTGGTGTTCATGCACCACCCTAACTAATGCCAAGGGTCAAGTGCCTAAGTGTGTTTCACAGTGGCCATTGCATCCAGGTTACAAGTCTCCACAGGCTTTAGCTTGATGGGCAGCTATGAATAACCACTCTATTCTGCAAATAATTATTTGAAAGCTTGACAAAATTGGAAAATAAATGCATGCTGATGAAGCCAATGGATATAAGTGTAGCTATATTTTCTTTTCATTATAGCCAAGTAAGCATGTATTCTAATAAACACATTTGAAAAGCTGCCATTAAAAAAACAAAAACAAAACCACACACCACCATGAGTATATAAAGAAGATACAATTATGAAACCTGTGCGGACCTTCTATTTGGTCCATTCTGTGGACTGCTTGTATATTTTTAAAACCTTGATTATTTTTGTCACAGTAGAGTACCTGAGTTTAAAAACATACACACATACACACACATATAGTGAAAGGTTGTATTTGGAATATAAATCATATTGACTCATAGTTAGACTTCTGGCACTAGCATTTGGTGCCTTTTGTTCTTTCTAAAGATTATTAAGTGTAAGTTCCCTTTGGGAGTGTTCCTGTCATTCACAGAAATTCTGCATTCCCAGGGGGTGGGGGGTGAGGGGGACATAGATGTAAGGAAAGTGCTATTATATGCTTGCGGACATTGGGGGAGCTTTCTCTAGAGGTCAGGTAAATCTGGGTCCTGGGTCTGGGCTTTAGGCCAAAGTGCTGTCATCTTTCATCAATCACTGGCAGAGCCTGAACTTGTCCCCAGCAATAGTGACGGTGCCACAGAGATTGATGTGGGTTGCACAGGGTATGTGACGTACTGCGTTTTGTTAATAGAATAGCATCCCTGTCAAAGATTTTGTCAAGAGAAAATTATCTTTAGAGCCTGTGGGTAGCAAGTTAGACCTCTTTGTGCTTTGTGCTAAACAGATGCTAATTTGAGTGAGACTCTAGGCTACAGAGCTGGGGGATAAATGAAAGGGAATGAATGGAGGATGATGGGTGTTTAAAAGGGCTGGAGCAGGTGAGGTAGTCACCAGCCATTGTGGAGGACCAGAAGGAAGTCTGTTCTTCAGAGAAGAGGCACTGAATGAAAAAGCAGGCAGCTTTGGTCTCTAAGCAGAGTATGTCCTTGAAGCTAATGCTCTTATCCATTACACTGGAAAAGCTCATTTAAGCTGGCTAATGATGTAGAGCTTTTTTGCTTTCATTCATTCATTCATTCATTCATTCATTCACAAATTAATTCCATCCAGGGGAGAGTCTAGCAGTTCCCAGCTCAGGGCTGACCAGGGCCCTGATGAACGGGCCCAGTGCTCCTTCTGAGGACTCTATAGGGCCTGGCACATGTGAGCAGGGTCTTCACATCCTGTATTCCCAAGAAGCCTGTTTTACCTGAGGAACTCTTTGAAATTGGGCCAAAAAGAGCCAAAGCTAGAAATGATTGTAAAAGCCAGATTCTGTATAAAGAATATGCGCCAGGTGGTTTGGTGATGGCTTGTTTGAAATCATAGCCCACTTTCCTAAAAGCAATCCCTTCCTTCCTTGGGGACAGCAAAGCTATTCTGAGAACCAACAAAAACTTGGTCTAAATCAGGTGCTCAGGGTATCACTGCGTCCTAAACCCACCTCTCTGTTCCCAGTGTCGTCCATGCAGTTAGTGTTAGCATTGCCTAGATTTGAGACTGAGACAAAAAAGAATCTGAAAGTAGAAATGGCAACGTTGGTTCTTTAGACTATCACTTTTTAAAGTGTGGTCATAGCCCATCCACATGGCATCACTGGGGTGGCCCACCCCAGAACGTCTGAGTCCTAATATGCATTTCAAAAAAACGCAACATTTTGAGAATTCAGTTGGAGGAAAAATTGCATAACCTCCCTCTCCACTCTTTTATTTATTGTAAAACTTGAAAAATTAAGTCACAGATATATTTTAAGAGTATATGTATAAGAGTATATATTATATATTAAGTGACAGATATATTTTTAAAGTTGAATATCCCTAATCCTGAAATCCAAAATACCCCCAAATCCAAAACTTTTTGAGTACCAACCTGATGCTACCAGTGCAAAATTCCATACTTTACCTCCTGAGGAGGCTCACAGTCAAATGTAGGCACACTCAAAATATTGTGTAAAATTTCCTTCAGGCTTTGTGTAAAAGGTGTGCATGAAGCATAACTGATTTTCATGCTTAGTTTTAGGTTTCATCCCCAAGGAATCTCCTTATGTATATGCAAATGCTCCAAAATCTGAAAACATCCCAAATCTAAAACACCTAAATTCCAAGCATTTTGGATAAGGGATACTCAACCTGTACTGAACAGCTTCTATTTATTCATTTCCTTGATGACAGTAAGTACAATAGAGGTTGAAATGGGAACATAAAAACTACATTCCTGATAGTCCCTGCCACCCCCAACAGACGAGCTATTTTAATTTTTCTCTGTTCTTTTTCAGATTATAGGACATAAATAAAATGCATAGTGGTCATTATATCCCATCTGTAATTTTGTCATCCAGCTTTTAAAAATCAGACATATCATAAATGTTTCTCCATATTACCACATAATTTTCATGATTATTTTTACTGCCTTTTTAATCTTTCATTTGGGTGATGTGCCATATAATTTATTTGTCTGCACACACAGCCATTAGCATTCAGGTTTGAGGTGGCATTTTTTCTTATATGTTATAATGACATAGACATATCTATCCAAAATGTGCTTTCTTCGGTGCATTACCTAAGGATAAATTCCTGTGCTCCGCATCAGTGTTAACTATTTCCCCCACAATTATCTTCTCTAATTGCTTCTCTTCTGTGAATGGTTGATCCATGCCTTTTATCTTTTGTTGGTGTTTTGATGCTTTTCCATTTCATAGGAACAATTATATAGTTTTGTTGCATATGTTGTCTTCAGAATGTACTCTTTAGGATCTTGATCACATTATTTTCATCATCTCTGTGGTGTTTTAGGATGTGGATAATTCATCTGCCAACCTTTCACCTCCCTTGGGTACAGAGGAATTCAGTTAGATAGTTCCTTCTTCCCCAACTGGGTGCATGAATCCTCAGAGGACACGCTGCTTTAGTCTGGCCCATATGAAAAATGAATTGCTCCACGTGACAGGAGATAGAATGTGTGGCCTCTGGAACCTTCTTGTGCTGTTGAGTCTATGCATTTTGAAAAGGGTCTAGTGTGCAGTTAGACTTCCCACCTGTGCAGCTCTGATGAGACCAGAGGTCTGCACTGAGGGCAGGGCATGGCGTGAGAGACCCAAAGGAGATGGAAGTGCTAAAATTGTAGGTGGGAAACAAAATTATATATAAGTCTTTTTTTATTTTGTTGACATTTCTTTATTAGTGACTTATAATTATACATAATAGTGGGATTCATTATGCCATGTTTGTAAATGCACGTAACATAATTTGATCAACCTTATTCCTCTATACTTGCCCTTTCCTTCCCCTCCTCCCTCCCCTGATCTGCTTGGTCGTATATCCATATATATATAATATAATTAGCACATTTACAAATACACATATATATGATATAATTAGCACATTTTACATATATATATCAATATATATATATATATGCACTAATTATAGTGTGAATATTTGTGTGGTGTATATTTATATGTGTATATATTTATATATATGTATATATATATAAATACACATATATATGTATATAAATATACATATATATACATATCTGCTAGATATATTGTGTATATATTTATATGTGTATATATATATAAATACACATATATATGTATGTGAATATACATATATATACATATCTGCTAGATATATTGTGTATATTTGTACATCAACATAGCACAATTTGGTAGATTCCATTCTCCATTATTTCCTCATGTCCTTCCCTCCTCCCTTTCTCTCTATGCCCTTCCTCTATTCTATTGGTCTCCCTTCTATTTTTGTGAAATCCCTTTTTTAAAACTTTTCCTTTTTCTGTCTCTCTTTTTCTCCAGCTTCCACATATGAGAGAAAACATTTGACCCTTGACTTTCTGAGTCTGGCTTATGTAACTTAGCATGATTTCTCCAGTTTTATCCATTTATCAGCAAATGACATAATTTCATTTTTCATTATGGCTGCATAAAACTCCATTGTGTATATATACCATACACACACATCTCCTTTATCCAATCATCTATTGATGGGCACATAGGCTGATTCCATAACTTGGATATCTTTAGTTTAAAAAACAGGGTATTCTTAAAAAAAATGCATGTCATTTGAGGACATTTTTAAAATATAGGCCAAAAAAATGTTTTACATGTGACATGGCAGTATTTTATCATGGAGAGTTTTCAAATCAAAGAGACAAAATACCTGTCTTGGGAAACCTAGTTAAGGATTTCCCAAAGCATGTTCTTAGAGACATTCTGTAAACAAAGTATAGTTTGATCCTTAGTATCCACGGGTTCCATATTTGTGAATTTGCAAACTTGCTGCAATCTATTTGAAACCCTGAAGCCAGTTCTCATGACACTTTTTGGTCATTTGCAAATATGGGCAAAGGCAAAAATTTGAGTCACCTGCTCATATGTCCCCAGGCAAGGCGGAGCAAGGCTTTGTCCTATTGTTTCTGTTCTCTTGCTGTAAACTTTTCACGATCTATTTGGTACCTTTTTGTGTGTGTGTATGCCTTTTTGTGGTTTTAGTTGGTGATTTTTTTTATGTTGGTGATAAAATGACCCCCAAGGGCAGTGCTGAAGTACTGTCCAGGGCTTCTAAAGTACAAGAAGACTGTGATGTACCTCATGGAGAAAACAAGTGTGCATTTGACAACTTTATTCAGGCATGAGTTATGACTGTTAGCCATGAGAGCAATGTTAATAAGTCAACAATGAGGTGCATCCAGAAAAAGGGAGAGGATATATAGTGATCCATACATGCAGTCACTCTGGAACATGTTAAAGTAACATCTATAATATATGATGCGGTTATGAAAAAGATGTAAACATGGTTAAATTTGCAAATTGATGAAATGATAACCAATTTTAATAAAGCCCAATGCACAGGTTGAAAGTCCAAGAAATGTATGGTTTTGTGATCCAGGGTCAGGGATGGTGGGCTTTTATCAGCTAGTGTTTGACTGTAAAGAAATATATATTCAATTTGCAAGAAATATATATTCAATGAAGTTCCTCTAAACAGAAAAATATACATAAAACAAGGTTCTGTATTAATGGGTTGATAAAAATGTGACTGGAGGCTTGCAGGCACATAACCCCATATCTGCCTTATGAACAATAATTTATTGTCCGCTAATTCAATGTTTGTGGCAATTTGGCAAAACAGAACTACCATGAATGGAAATTGAGTGTATGGTTGTTCCTCAGCATTCCAGGTGTATTGGTTTCAGCACCTCCTGTGAGTACCAAAATCAGTACAGGCTCCAGTCCCTTCCATAAGTTTTATATGTAGTATTTGCATCTAACCTAGATCCTCTTATATATTTTAAATCATCTCTAGACAATTTAAAATACCTAATATGATGTAAATGCTGTGTAAATAGTTGTTATACTTTCTCATTTAGTGAAATAGTGTCAAGAAAAAAGTTATTATGTTCAAAACAGGTGCAGGTTTGTTTGTTTTTTTCCCCCTGAATATTTTCAGTCTGCAGCTGGTTGAATCCCCAGATATGGAACTTAGATACAGAGGGTCAGCTGTATTTGGTTGGCAAATGAGCTTGGGAAACTTTTGAAACTTTCCTCTTCTTAGAATTTCATTCATTGCTTGCACACCTCCTGCATTAATTCCCAGAATCACTGTACTGACTGGCCAGCATGCCTGAACGTTCTGGGTCATTAAGCCCTTTTCTCTCTTTGTGTGACCTGTGGGGAAAATATGGACCCAGTCTCACACCCTAGGGGACAGATGGCCAGGACACATGACCTTCTCAGACCTCTCCTGTATGGTCAATTCTAGTATGATTAGATATCAACCTCAAATGGTGATTGATGATGGGAACACACCCTTGTCACTATTGGAACCCTTTGCTTCTGCAATTCACTCATTCTTTCTTTCTTAAAGGTCCCTGGGTGACAGTAGAGGGTGACAGTGGTGGTGGTGGTGACCATATGAAGGGCTTTAAATATGATTTCAATAACTCCTAGAACGACCTAAAGAGATAAAATCAAGGGTTAGTCCCATGGGACAACTGGGACATTTGAGCCCTACTTGGAATAAGTACCTCACCTTTGGTTAGCGTGTAGGAGGGCTAAACAGACTATGTTTCACCCAAACTTATGCCTGTAGCCACAGCATTATGTAGTTCTTGACAGGCCTCCACAAAAGGTCATGTTTCCAAATGTCTCACAGTGTGCCTGTGAGTCCAGCAGCCTGTGTGTGAGTGGGCTAATGTTCATAGCTTATGATGGCTGCTTCTGCTCAGTTGTGTATTTCTTGGTATTAAAAGGCTTGTTGTGCTCTGCTATTTGCAGCAAGTGTGTCATGGCACCAGTGAGGTGACTGGTAGATATGGAGGCTCCAGTCTTAAAAATAAGCCAACCTCAGGTTCTGACATGTCCTGATTTCATGAGGGCTTAAGCCACAGGTCAACCAAGTCAAATAGAAATGATTCACATGGCATTTTTGTTAATTTTATTGAGCTGTGTTGACATGAACTACTGATTTTTTATGTGCAGGGATTAAAGAATACATGAGTTAGGACCAGCCAGGCTTATATTGAGTGTGTCAATGAAATTGGCATGTCCCTACCCACCATTGTGGTCCTCTGCTGTCCTGCAGTGAGGTGTGAGAGTGAGAGAGGACCTCAGCCAGGCACCTGTTACCTGGCTCTGCTCTCACTGCTCCAGAGGTGAGCTTTGAGGGCCTGCCAAGTCACTGGGGCAACACCCTGGAAGAGAGCAGTTTGCTGATTCATGCTTCACCTGGGCTGTCCACCTGTTTTCCTGGGGGACACTGTAAGAACATCTCTGTCTGGCATCAGAAATTCTGTTTCGGTGGGTCTGTGGAATGGCCTGAGATAACAGGTTCTTTGAATGCCGCTGGGTGGTCTGCTAAGAATCTGAGTTTGGCATGCCCTGATTGTTTTGGAGTCCCTGTCTCTCCTTTCTTCTTCACCTGTAATCTTGTGAAGTATGTCATCAGATAAGACATTCTGGAACCAGAATTCTGAAGCAGAATTCTAAACCAGAAATTCTGCCTTTAGAGACTTATTCCTTTGGACCCTGGAGAATTCTGGGGCTACAGGCATTCCCAGTATAGTTCCTCAATGATTCAGTTGAAAGTATTTGATTTACACAAAAGTTGTGTTCAGCAGCTCCATACTTTGGGCCTATAAACCAAATATATATTTTGATCATTTGGAGTTTTTGTGCCTTCTGTTTATCACATGTGCTTTCTAGAAAGAACCCTCTGATAATAGCAAAAAAAGTTGAAATTTAGGGCTGGGGTTGTGGCTCAATGGTAGAGCACTTGTCTCACACATGTGAGGCACTGGGTTCGATCCTTAGCACCACATAAAAATAAATAAATTAATTCAAGGTATTGTGTCCATCTACAATTAAAAATATTTTAAAAAATATTATGAATTATAATGCATGCTACTGTTATATATACAACAACTTTGAATAAATAAAAAAAATTTAAAAAAAAGAAAAGAAAATCAATATGTCATGGTCAACTTAATACAACAGTTGAAGTGAGACATGACACAGGGCCCTGAGGCTACATTGAACATACAAGTGTCCATCACTGCTTATTGTTGCGATTCTTTGACTGTGATCTTGCCCTTGATTGAGAATTGTTTTGCAAAGGACTTTTCAAGATTGTGATAGGAATACAAGTACCAGATGGGCAGAGAAAGTACTAAATGTACAAGTAATCTTGACCTGTCCCCTAGTTGGGAGGCACCTTGTACATTCTGGGCAGGTTCCTCACACAAGGGCCCTATTTGGTGACATGTGAAGCAAGTATTTGTTCCCACTTTACAAAAAAGAATGGAGAGAGGAGTGCTGTAGGTGCCAAGGTACCTTCCCTCCATTGGCATGCAGTGGGGTAGCAGCAGTGCAGGTGGGGGAGGCCATGCAAAGAAAGGTTTTGAGGGTTGCATTATCTCCAGGAGGGAGTCATCTTGTCCAAACCTGTTGCACAGGTAAGATGGAGCTGGAAAAAAGTTTGCAGATGGTGCTGAGTTCAGGGATTTTCAGGATACGGGCATGGCCCAATTAGAGGAATTTCCTCCCCAGCTCCCTGCACCTTGGTAGAATTCAGCTTGCTTCTTTCCTTCCATAGCCCCACCACCAGATTCTGCTGCCTGCCCTCTCTTTGCTCACCTGTGGCATCAGGCCATGCACTTCTGAATCTGCCCATGGCGGGGGCGTTCTGTGCCCCATATTGCCTGCACCGAACCCTTTCCTAGAACCCTATCCAGCAATGTGAGAGGTGACCTCTGCACCTACTTTTATTAATTCCCAGGACTGCTTTGAAAAATGAAATCTTGTGGTCACATCCTTCATGTTGCTATTAGCTTCTTACTTGCTCTGGGCTTTCAGCTTGATTTTTGGGGGGCTTATTTGCTGAGCCAGCAAAACTGCTGAACTCGATTTTTTAAGAAAGACTTTTGATGACTTATCACCAGAGGTTGTTATTATTATTAGGGAACAGTCTATTTAGCAGATTACTTATAGGGCTTTAAAAAAACCTAATGAAAGCCAGGTTTCTAAAAGAGTATTTCATTTTTAAAAAACTTAATTAACTAATTTATATTTATAATTTTGATTTTACATATTTGTGAGCTACAGTGTAATAATTTAATCAGGTATACAATGTGCAATGATTAAATCATGGTAGTTAGCATTACCAACTCCTTAAATATTTTTAAAATATTTCCAACTAACATGTACTAATAGTCAGGTCAGATCAAGTAAAGCCCTTTCACTAATAGTCATCTGGAATGTACCCTCTTGGTCCTTGGAGAGCGTGCAGAGTGCAGTGGTTAGGAATACAGGTGTCATGGGCTCACAAGCCTGGACTCCATCCTGTTGCAGCAGCTCCAGACTCTAGAACATTCCAATTGTATTACCTATCACTGACCCATCTCGTGGGCTATGGGGAGGAAAGCTTCTCTGGATCTGGGTCCGAATGGATGGTAAGGGGCATGCAGTGCTTGCCCTGATGATGATAGGCTGTAGTTTATAGGAATCTCTTAGGGTGGGGGAAGTAGTTTGGCTACGGACTATGCTGGGCAGACTGAGGTCACAAGTGAAGCACAACGGTGGCCCTGCCCTCAGGAGTGACACAGGGAGGGCTAAGCTCAGCTGGTGAGATAGCTCAGAAGGAGGAACCAGGACTTGCCAGGGCCACTGAGGAGCTGATGGAGTGGAGCGGCTGCCGCTGGTATCCTCAAGTTCTTCCCTCTCTGCAGGTCTCTCAAGGGAGTGGCTTCTCCCCTGGATCAGAATCTATCCCCCATCTTGGGGACATCCTTGGCCTTTTTCTGCTCTGGAGTTGTAATTTGAAGAATATGAGAACCCCCCTCTCCACAGCTCTCATGACAACTCTGAGTTTTCATACCCAGTTTCAAGTTGAAAATGAACTGAGAACTCCAGGCTTGTTTTCCAGGCAGGCAGATATGTTGTGCTGGGGACCCAATGTCCATCACTAATTCCACGTGCTGCCTAAAGCTTTCTTAAGCTTGGGCAACTTCTCCCTGGTTTGCTCTCATAAAGCTCACTCTCCTCAAAGCCAACTCCCTTCCAGTCTGCTCTGCATCTCCTCCAGTCCAGCTCATGCAGACTGGCACCTGTGGTGTTCAGACACTGGGGATGCCAAGATGAAAATGGCATAGTCCTGCATTTCCAAACTCTTTCTGAGGGAGACATACATGAAGAGACTTCTCTCCCATCTATCCCATCCAGGTGAAACTGGGAACTCAGAAAAGGTGCCCAACCAGCTTGTGTGTTCCAGGCAGGCTTTGGGGATAGGCTCCAGAGTAGGTGAGAAGCAGAGTGGCTCTGGGACTTTGAGGGGGCTTTGAGAAGTCAGCCAGTAAAGTGAGACTAACCATGGAAGTGCCTGTGTGTCCTCAGCATGGGGTGAAACTAGACCTGTGATGGGGCCATGACTCCCAAAAGAGGACAAGAAAAGCAGAGGATCTGGGTTGAGGATGACTGATTGGAGTGGGAGGGAGAAGGACCACTGGAGATGAGGAAGGGAACTAGGCAAGAATTGGGGCATAGGAGCTGAGGGGCAGAGACATCAGGAAGGCCAAGTGCAGCAGGGCAGTGGGGCGTTGTCTTTCTGGGATGAAAGAAAGTACTTTTAACTATAGCCACTGGGGTCTGCGGGTAGCCTGAGCAGGTCTGGTGGATTGGGAGGGCAGACATTTGCCCTTGAGAATGGAAGGGGGAGATGGGTGTTGTCTGTGGAACATACAGAGAAGGATCTAAGGAAGTACCATCAAGGAGAGGACAGTCACTGGGTGTGAACCAAATGCACTCATTTTCTAGTGGTGTCTGTCCAGGGCAGATTTGTGGGGGATGAGAGAGGAGGATATAGGACCCAAGGCAGGGAGCTGGCCTGTGTAAAACTCCCTCTCTCTGCTCCTGGAGGTCCTTGGGCTTCCCATCCTTGGACCCCTGCAGCACCTCACATGTATTTCACATGTACAAGAGTCTAGAGAGACTGACATCCAGCTAACAAAGTTGACTAGTCACATGACATTCCCTGGGAAGTACAGGGCTCCATGGAAGAATTTTTAGAAACATTACCCATTTGGTAAGAAAGCCCACACGGCTGAACATTAGATGCAGAAATGCATACTGTTGCATGTGGTGCACTCACCGAGATGTGACGGCATGACATGGCAGTCATGGGGTTTTCACCCCACAGCATTCAGCTTGCAGCCAATGCTAATCAATTACTGAGAAGGGCATGGGCCTATGGTAATAGGGGGCTCATCAAATATAACTCCCAAGCCTATGTCAGATAACAGCATGGATGGTGCAGGAACACTAAGCACAACTCAGACACTTGAGAAAGAGTATTTTGAGGGATGAAATGGTGCACCCTGGAGCAAATGGTAACTTCCAAAAGCTGCCAAGTCTAGGATTGTCAGCCAATCCCACCATCTACCTTCACAGCAGAGAAGCTTGCCTTTCCTCACCTGAGACCAAACCAAGGCCCATACAGTTGGAACTGAAGGTTGTTCAGAACTAGCATGGCAGAATCTCAGTATCCAGGTCCTCTTGTTTCAACAGCTAATGTGTGACCCAGGTCTGCTTCTGGCCCTGGTCCATTTAAGAGATTAGATGGAAGGATGCTGCTTAGGGCAAGATACTGCTGTTGGGGAAGCCATTACCAGTTCACCTTCCTCTCTTGTTGGTATGTCTTCCTCTTTCCTTTATCCCATACAAGTGGCTTCTTGCAAGTGGCTTCTGATTCTGCCTCTGAGATTTGTGTGTCCACTCTTATTTCTATTGCAGCGCTACCCCCTGCCCCTGACACTTCACACCCAGCCTTTGAATTCCCTGCTTCTCCTCAAGGAAGCCCTTGGTACCAGCTGGGAGGTATCAGTTCCTGACCTTCACTTTGAGTGCTCTGGGTTTACCTGCTTTTGACCATCGTGCACTCCTATGCAAACTCCTCCACCCAGCATCTTTTTTGTGAGGTGTCAGACTGTGACCAACCCACACCCAGGCTAAGTCTCTCAAATGCCTCTGCATTCCTGTGGTCACCCCTTCTTTCTTTTTAGACACTGAAAATAGAAGCTCTTTCTTGCTTAATATCTCATCAATATTTAATATCAACCTCCCTTTTAAACTCCAAGAAGAATGAAACAGAATGGATTAACTCAGGGGATTCCATCTCCTGAAGTATGGGCATATGCAGAGATCACATGGGCTGGTAAGATTTTCAGGCATTTGTGGAAGGATTGTTTATTGCTCGATGCCACACTCATAGTAATGAAGTGTGAAAGAAAAGGCTTTTACATACAATGGGATATTATTCAGCCTTAAAAAAGGAAGGAAATTTTGACATTTGGTATTACATGGATGAGCCTTGAAGACACTATGCTAAGTGAAATATGCTAGTCACAAGAGGATAAATAAGTGTGAATCCACTAATGAGCAGCCTAGAATAGAAAAATTCATAGACAGAAAATAGAATGGTGTTTCCAGGGACCTGGGAGAGGGGAGGGAGGTGTTAGTGTTTAACATCTGTAAAGTTACAGTTTTGCAAGAGATCTGGAGATGGATGGTGGGTGCTGGTTGCATGTCAGTATGAATGTACGCAATGCTGCTCAACTGTACACCTAAAAATGGTTAAGATGGTTGATTTTAGGTTATGTTTATTTGCCATAATGAAAAAGGTTTGGGTCCTTTGACTTAGTTGAGCCAATTTGGATCATCTAAAACCAAGTCGAGCCCATCTGAATGTGTGTAAGCAGTATCATGCCAACAAACAACATCATTTTCTGCCAATCAAAATGAGTTTGGTGCCTCCACATCAGGGAGGAGGTAACCACCCCACTTGGGCTGTGGACGCTGGTATGTGTGGTCACAAGGTGATGGGTCCACACATCTCTGGGAAGTTTCAGGAGGATGTTCAAGTTAAAATGAATCATGAGTAGCCCATTACATCTTGAGTGGAAAGAGGAATCTTTCTTTCTATGCTTCTAGGTCTTGTTCAGTACTGAACATGATTTCATCGTGGCAAGAGTATCAGGAACAAAAGTTATTAAAACTCTTGGGACTATTTACATAAATCTATATAGGCTACTGGCTTATTGTAAAGTGGTTGAGGTCATACCTTTTAGTATCATTAAAATAAATATATATGCCTTGACCTGTGATGGGGTCATATTTCAATAAACCCATAAATCATATATTGAAAATATCATTGACTCAAAAATGCATCGCCTACTTCTAAGCTACTGAACATCATAACTTAGCAACACAGTACACGAGGGAGTGCTGTTTGTTTCCCCTCTGGATTGCACAGCTGATGGGAGCTGTGGCTGGCTGCTGCTGCCTGGCATCACGAGAGACACTTGGACTGCAGAGCCCACAGCCCCGGAAGAGTTTCAAATTAAAAATTAAAGGTAGTTTTTACTAAACAGTATTGCTTTCACACCATTATAAAGTAAGAGAATCAAAAGTATAAACATCGTAAATCAAGAACCATTCACCATTAAAATCACTATCATTCTACTATTCTCTGTCCTTTCCCACAAGTTTAAGAAAAGCAAATATGCCACTGTGTATAGTCATAAAGGTTGAGCAGGGAGATTTAGTAGAAACTAACTGAAATATTGGAGTCTTCTTTGTATATTATCTAGTGAAACTTGTTTCTCAAATTCTGAATCACAGGTCTTTGTTTTAATGTCTGCAGCCATAGGCAGCGCCTCTGATTCTAAACTCAGCTGTTTGTTTTTTAGGATTTAGAACTAATTATATTGACTGAAACAAAGGATTCCTTTTCCTAATTAGGAGAACAGGGATCTTGTAATAGCAATTCCATCCTGGGCATGACAGCCTGTACAGACTTGTAGAAGTTAAATACAGAAAATGCCCCCTGGAAATTGAAGTCCAATATTGACTTAGTACTGGACATTTACTTTCCTTTTGACTTGGGCACCTTTGTTTCATTCCTTTTTCAGATGTCAAGCTAGTTTTCTCAGAATGTGTGTACAGGGCTCAAAGATAAGTGAGGGGCAGCTAGGGGAATTCAGAAGATGTCCCAGGTCAGACCCTCAAGAGAACCACAGGCTTGAGCTGCCAATAAAGCCAAGTGATTGCTTTTTAGCTCTGGTGGGTTGTTATCATTCAACTTTATGTGCACAGGCTTTCTTGCTTTTAGATTAGCCAGATGGAAAAATTGCAAGTATTTGCAGTCAGCTAGTAGATCCATTGGCAAAAGGATTATGGAGACTTATTATTATTATTATTATTTTCACAGAGCTGGGGATCAAACCTAAGTCCTTGCACATGCTACACATCTGCTGTACCACCAAGCTATACCCCCTGACCTCAAATTTTAAAAATTGTAGTAATAGAAACATAACATAAAATTAGTTGTTGTTACTATTTTAAAGTGAACAATTCAGTGGCCTTTAGTACAATGTAGTGCAAGCACCACCACTGTCTACTTTACCAGAATGTTTTCTTTACGTCAAAAGAAGATTCATTTTCTGTTAATTAGTCAATCCCCAGTGTTCCCACCCTTAACCCCTGGCAATGACAATTATGTTTTCTCTCTCTTGGGATTTGCCTATTTGTTGTATGTTATATAAATTCAATCATATAATATGTAGCCTTTTGAGTCTGGCTTCTTTCACTTAACAGGTTTTCCAGGTTCATAGGATGGATAGACCACATTGTGTTCTTCTATTCACCTGCTGCTGGACATTTGGGTTATTTCTATTTTTGACTAATGTGATTAGTGTTGTCTTGAATATGTGTATACAAGTTTTTTCAGTAGATGTTTGTTTTCAGTTTTGGGGAGTATATAGCTAGGAGTGGAATTGCTGGGTTATATGGTCATTTAACATTTAACAATTCTTCTTTTAGGAATTACAAGTGCTTTCTACAATGGCAGAAGGGTTTTCATGCCCACCATCATGCTGGTTACTCCAAAATGAAAACAATAACCACCACAAAAAACCCTTGATTGGGTGATCTCTGGGCTCTTCATCTCTCAGGCCTGATCTCTTTTGTTCACATGTGTACTTTGTTTATACTTGGCTTATCCCATGGAGGGTTTAAAGCTGGCAGGAGCACTGAATTCTATCTCCATATGGGCTTGTGAACCGTGCCAGGTCATGGCCATTGTTTTATGCATCTTCCTACCCTCAATAAGAGATGCTTTGCACAGTGCTGTCTGCATGACAAGTACTTGCTGGGGCTCACTATCTTTGGAAGTCACTTGATAAAGGGTTGAATTGCAGAGGTCAGTTTGGAAAAATACAATTCTCCTCCAAAATGCAGGTCTGGGAACAAACATCCACTGCCTCCACTTTTCAGGGCTGTGTGAAAAGATAGTGAATGATAATAAGTAGATGATACATCCAGGTGGTCCAAATGGTCAGTGGTGGAGGAGATAGTTCAGCAGGCCAGGCACGGAGAACAAAGCCAGGCCTGAGTGGAAGAACCAGCCTATCAGTCCCCCCATAGGCCTGCCAGGTTAGCAAATAACAATACAGGATACCCAGTTGAATCAGAATTTCAGATGGGTATAGAGTTTAGTTTTATAAGACAAAAAGTTACAGAGATGGATGGTGGTGATAGTTGCCCAACATTATAAATGTAATTAATATCATTGAATTGTACTCTTAAAAGTAGGTAAGAGGGGTTAGGGGTGTAGCTCAGTGGTACAACTAGCATGTTTGAGACCCTGAATTCTATCTC
Organism: Tamias sibiricus; assembly: GCA_025594165.1. Classification (NCBI taxonomy): domain Eukaryota; kingdom Metazoa; phylum Chordata; class Mammalia; order Rodentia; family Sciuridae; genus Tamias; species Tamias sibiricus. Next base: position 138,643,102 of record CM046659.1, read on the forward strand.
CAGCATTGAAATAAAAGAGGAAGAAGAAGAACTTTAAGAGAACTTAATTTATGCTATGCACATTTTACCATGATTAAAGAAAATGGATAAATGATTGTATTTCAGAAAAATAATGAATATTTTTTGGTATAAATGTAGTCTATGAAATATCTGGACACAGGGGTTCAGGAGAGGTTCTCTTTCCCTCCCTCCCTTTCTCCTTCTCTCCCATTCACAGGCCTGCTTAGAGATTTTAAAGGACAGACTGACTGACCGGCTGGTGTCCCTAATGTCTTTTGTCATGATACTTTTAAGCCATGGCTCTGCTTTGAGAAAATGATCACCCTCATGGGAGTAACTATTAAAAGAATAAATACTTTACCCAAGTTCCCATTCTCCTCAAGATAAATATCACAGGAGTGACCTGAATTGTAAGAGGAACAGAAGAAAAAGAACAGTGTTGTAATTTTTTCTGAGCCACATCTGTGACAAGAGGTAGATTCAAGGACTTTTGAAAGAAGAGTATGTCCCTGATCCTAAGTTAGACCTTCCAGCTGACCCTGGGGTTTACTGCTCTCATCCTGCCTCTCCTTGACTCTCTCATCATGCAGCCAGGTTGGATGGAGGAAGATGTCTTTGTTGGTGGACCAGATGAGCAGGGATGACCAACTCTTGAAAACGGAATTTGAACTAATTCCCAGAGAAGGCTGTCAGCTAACTGAGCCATTCATTAGCCCTGGGGGTTTGCTGTCACAGGGTCGTATTTGAGGGGGTAGATATGACAGTCTAGTGGACTCACTTTGAGCTGGCTTTGAGCTCATGTTCTTTGTCCCTATCTTGAGCTGCAAACGTGCTTGTAATTCAGGAGAATGCTTGGAAACATTCTACTTTTATTACAGATGGCATGAGTTGAGTGGGTGTGTACTAGTTTGCTGTTAGTTCATCCAAAGCAATGCAGGTTATATTGCTGTGTTTTCAGTTTAATCAAGCAGACAAATCAAAATTGACACTTTGAAAAAACCCAACCTTTAGCTTACACCAACTGGAACCAAGATATTTATTAGAATGATTTATTCACATTAGTATATTTTTATTAAGGACATTTATCTCTGCCCTGAACAGCTGTCCCTGGGTTCTAACATGTTATGACCAGTCCATGCCATATTGCATATTAATTTTCTCTCCTCCCATCTCCACAGTAGGGGTTCCCCACCCCACGAGCATATTTCACTTCATTTGCTTTACCCTACTGTGTTCTGTGTATGGATGGCAGATGCAGGTTCCAGCTACTGGCATTGAGAACACCCCGTGGTAGTTACCTAGTAAGGGATGGGACCCTCTTATCCCTGTTGGCTGTGGAGGGTTAAGAGAATCCTGGCTGGGATCTTATTTTGAGGTGTGGCTGGCTGCTATACTTGGGGAAAGGTACAATAGGATTTAAATAACATTTTCACTTAAGAAATCGGTAGCCCCAGATCCACATTGGGCTTCGAACCATGTGAAATTCAGGTTCTGCACCCTGTGCTGCCAGCCCTCCCTTTCCACCCACTGATATGAAAATCAGAGCACCAGATGGGCTTTCCCAAGGAGAAACATCACAAGCCCACCCCCTGCCTCTTTCAAAATCAACCCTGGCTGTTTATCATGAGACGTGGTTGTCATGGTGATGAGCGGTGCTCACGTGGGAGGGAGTTAGAGGAAATGCTGTCATGAAGAAGAAGGTAGTAAATGAATTTGGCAAAGTAGCAGGATACAAAATCAATACCCATAAGTCAAAGGCATTTTTGTACATCAGTGACAAAGCCTCTGAAAGGGAAATGATGAAAACTACGCCATTTACAATAGCATCAAAAAAAAATAAAATACCTGGGAATCAACTTAACGAAAGAGGTGAAAGAGCTCTATAAGGAAAATTATAGAACACTAAAGAAAGAAATCATAGAAGAACTCAGAAGATGGAAAGACCTACCTTGCTCTTGGATAGGTAGAATCAATATTGTCAAAATGTCCATACTACCAAAAACATTATACAGATTTAATGCAATTCCAATCAAAATCCCAATGTCATTCTTCAAAGAAATAGAAAAAGCAGTCATGAAATTCATCTGGAGAAATAAGAGACCCAGAATAGCCAAAGCAATCCTGAGCAAGAAAAGTGAAGCAGGTGGCATCACCATACCGGACTTTAAATTATACTATAGAGCAATAGTAACAAAAACAGCATGGTATTGGCACCAAAACAGACTGGTGGACCAATGGTACAGAATTGAGGACACAGAGACTAATACATATAATTTCAGCTATCTTATATTAGACAAAGGTGCCAAAAATGTACAGTGGAGAAAGGATAGCCTCTTCAACAAATGGTGCTGGGAAAACTGGAAATCCATATGCAACAAAATGAAAATTAAACCCTTGTCTCTCACCATGCACAAAATTCAATTCAAAGTGGATCAAGGACCTAGGAATTAGACCAGAGACAATACGCCTAATAGAAGAAAAAGTAAGCTCCAATTTCCAACATGTCGGATTAGGCCCCAAGTTCCTTAATAAGAATCCTGTAGCACAAGAACTATTACCAAGAATTAATGAATGGGATAGATTTAAACTGAAAAGCTTCTTCTCAGCAAAAGAAACAATCAGTGAGGTGAATAGAGAGCCAACTAATTGGGAACTAATATTTAATACATGCACATCAGATAGAGCACTAATTTCTAGAATGTATATAGAACTAAAAAAACTTAACACCAAAAAAGCAAATAACCCAATCAATAAATGGGCTAAGGAATTGAAAAGACACTTCTCAGAAGAAGATACACGATTAATCAACAAATACATGAAAAAATGCTCAACATCACTGGCAATTAGAGAAATGCAAATCAAAACTACTCTAAGATTTCATTTCACTCCAGTCAGAATGGCAGCTATCAAGAACACAAACAACAATAAATGTTGGAGAGGATGTGGGGACAAAGGCACACTCATACATTGCTGGTGGGACTGCAAAATGGTGCAACCGCTATGGAAAGCAGTATGGAGATTTCTTGGGAAAATGGGAATGGAACCACCCTATGACCCAGCCATCCCACTCCTGGGTCTATTCCCAAAAGACTTAAAAACAGCATATTACAGTGACACAGCCACTTCAATGTTTATAGCAGCACAATTCACAATAGCTAGGTTATGGAACCAACCTAGATGCCCCTCAGTAGATGAGTGGATAAAGAAAATATGGTATATATACAAAATGGAATTTTACTCAGCAATAAGAGAGAATAAAATAATGGCATTTGCAGGTAAATGGATGAAGTTGGAGAATATAATGCTAAGTGAAATTAGTCAATCTCAAAAATCCAAGTACCGAATGTTTTCTCTGATATAAGGAGGCTGGTTCACAGAGTTGTTGGAAGGGGGTACATAGGATCAGAGGAACACTAGAATGGTCAACGGAAAGGGAGGGGAGGGAGGGAGTAAGGGGGGGGTTGGAAAAAAATTGGTGGTTGAATGAGATGGATATCATTATCCTAAATGCATGATTGAAGATCTGAATGGTACTTATATACTTTGTATACAAGCAGTTGTATGTAAAAAGATACTATACTTGTGCATGATGAATAAGTAAATAAATAATAAAAAAATTAAAAAAAAAAAAAAAAAAAAAAAACAAAAAAAAAAAAAAAAAAAAAAAAAAAAAAAAAAAAAAAAGAAGAAGGTCATGCCTAGGGAAGACACCCCATGCTGTGGCCCAGCACCAGAGAGTCCCATGGGTGCAAAATGTGGGGGTGCTGACATCCAGCCTCTGCCCCCTGGCCTAGCCATGAGCCTTGTCCTGAAGCCTCACAAAGGCACAGTGGCTGGCCTGTTCTTAATCTTGTGGGGAGCCACAGCCACACGTTGCTGCCTCCCTATAGCTGGATAAAATCTTTGGCTCTCCCTTTGTTTGAAAAATTAAATCCCACCCCCAGCTTTTGCATTTGTAAAAGGGGTATCATTAACCCAGTTTCATTTGCTGATTGGTAAGCTGGTTTCTTTGGGAATTTTCTTGGAGATGGGTAGTTTCCTTTAGCCCTCAGTAAGGTAGGATAAGTCTTCAGGAAATGAAGTCCCTGTAGGCAGGAAACTACTCTGGGGAGCTTCCCTGTAAGAGGGCAAAATACTGAATGCTCTAAGTGCCTCTAAAAATAGCAAAGTGCACTGGACAGAGTTTTCTGGGGGATGTCTTCAATTAGACTTCTACTTAAGGTGTTGTGAACAGCATTCAGGTGAGCTTTTGCCTCAGTGGCATTCTTTGGGAGCTTTTGCCTGGTGTGCGTTGGGCATAGCAGAGATTGCAGAGCTGGGAGGGGAGGAACTTAGTTCCATTAAGATCCTTGGGGAGACTGGTCCACAGGCCAGCATCAGCCCTAAGAAAGGGACACTGTCTATCCAGTTTGGCCTTCATGGTGTTTGTGGTAGAGTCCTTGAGTGGATCATGTCCCATTTCTTGGGGGGGTGGATGGATTCTCTTCCTGGAATAGAGGACTTTGAAGGGTAGGGGAGTGTGCCAGCAGCCCCAGACAAGTAGGATCCTGGCCTTGGGATGTACCAAGACAGCAGGGTGAGGTCAGGGCCTACTTGCATACTCTGGCCAGGCCTGAGTGCTCAGGGGATTCAGGGGTAAGGACAGTCCTTTGGGCATTACTGTGGTTTGGATATAGTTTGTGTCCCCAAGGGTTTGTGTACTGACATTTTTTCCCCATTGTGAAATAATAACAGGGTGGAAACTTGATCCAACTGTGGTGTTTAAAGCTGGGGAATTTGGGAGGTGATTAGGATTAGATAAGGTCATTGGGGCAGAGCCCCCATGACCAAGTACCGGTGGCTTTATAAGAAGAGAGAGAGACCAGAAGTCTCTCTCCCTGTCTCCTGCCACATGAGGTCCTGTGCCACCTCACGACTCTGCCAGGAAGACATCACCAGATACGGGCTCTTGGACCTCCAGATCCGTGACCCAAAACAACCTCTTCTTTAAAGCTTACCCAGCCCATGGTACTGTGTTATCAGCAACAGAAAACAGACTAATACAGGCTTCTAGCAAAATGACTGGGGACCAACCAGACATCTGACTGCTGGGGCCCCAGCTGAAAGCCAGTGGTGTCTGTGACCACAGAGTAGACCCTCACCTGGGCATCATTCTGACCACCGGGGGCACTACATGTCTGTTCTCTTCAACACCAGGAGGTTGGACTTGTCCTTTAATTTTTCTCTATACCCACCAGAGGGATGAAATTCATGACAGTGATAGTCTAGGACAAGGACAGGGAGCTAGCTGTACCTTGCCATGTCCCCTAAACACTGTGAAAACCTGGCAGGTACTTCCCACACTTAGAGCCTTAGTTTTTATCATCTTTAAAGCAAGGGTAGGAATATCTAGCTAGTAGGTAAAAGGCCATGTAAACTCTAAAGAGCTATGTACATGTAGCTTACTGCCATCAATGTCATTGTCATCCTTGTATTGTTATAACTTGATGATCTATTTCCAGAAAGTCATGGAACTTGACTTAACATGCTGGCTTACCAGAACCCTGGGGTTTGGACAGTGACTGCAGAGCTGTGGATCTTGCTTCTATCTCCTGGATGGTGTAGAGGACTAAATATAGAAAATTTGCCTAAGCTTAAATTTTATTAATTGCAGTAAAGGGAAATATGGCTTGATATCTTCTTTAAGAGAAGACTCATTACATGGTGCTTGGGGCATTTAAATTTTTTTTTTTTTTTTGCAATTTGTTTTTGGTAGTAGTAGATTGACTACTTTGCATTTAGGGTTTTTAAAAAATATGATTTTAACCCTTTGGCATTATCTATGAGAATGTATGAAGGTATGGGCTCCGTGAGAAATAGTATGGAGATTTCTTAAAAAATGTTAAAAAATAATACAATGTGATCTATTGATTACACTTGTGGTTATATATCCAAAAGAATTGAAAGCAAGATTGTAATGCTACTGCACACCTTTGTTCATAGTAGTATCATTCATGGTAGCCAAGGGGTGGAAACATTTCAAGTGTCTATTGATGGATGAATGTATAAACAAAATTTGGTACATATACATCGTGGAATATTATGCAGCCTTAAAAGGGGAGAAAATTATGACACCTGATATAATATGGATGGATCTTTTTTATTTTTTAGTTATCAATTGAACTTTATTTTATTTATTTATATGGGGTGCTAAGAACCAAACCCAGTGCCTCACACATACTAGGCAAGCACTCTATCACTGAGCTACAACTTCAGCCTCAATATGAATGAACCTTGAGGGCAACATGCTGAATGAAATAAGCTAGTTACGAGAGGATAAACGCCATCTGATCCCACTTTTCTGAGATGCTTGGAGTAGTCACATTTAGAGGGACAGAAAGTAGAATGGTGGTTTCCAGGGATAAGGGGAGAGGGGCGTGAGTAGTGTTTGTTTAGTGGGCACAGAGTTTTCATTCTGTAAGGTGAAATGAGTCCTGTAAATGTACGATGGAGATGTTTGCAAAACAATGTGGATGTACTCAACGCCCTTCAACCATACACTTAAAAATGGTTCAGTGATGAATAATGTTATATGTATTTTATCACAATAAAATAACAATAAACAGTAAAAGATTTAAAACAATTTTAAAGCTTTTTAGAGGTAGAAAGCATATATATCAACTGCATTCCGCTTTAATTGAATATGTATGTATGCACATACATATACGTACATGTATACAACTGCATACCTGCGAATGCGTGCATCTAATACTCACTTTTTGTATCCTGGTTCATTTCTCTAACATAAAAATCTTTAACTTTACAATCTTTAACTTCCTGATTTCCAGGTATGCAATGGTTTAGAGCAGCCAAGGAAGCAGCAGCGCTCTGATCTCAATGGACCCATTGACAATAACAACATCCCAGAGGTAATTTTTTCCAAGGGTGAGAGTTATGGGGCTGGGTCTTCATGATGGAGTTGCCAACCCCATCACAGTTAATTCACTTTCTGTAAATTTATTGTCTCACCCAGTACTTGGGGAGAGGGTTTTCTAGCCTAGAAAACTTGGGTGGGAGGAGGTGAGGGTGCTCTGGCCTGGGAGAAGAGAAGAAAGGGACTTCCTTGATGATTTGCAGTCACACTGCAAAGTGTCCGTGTGCTGCTGATGGTGTGTGTGGGATCATTGGTGCTCCTGGATCTGACAGAAACTCGTTCTACCCTGTTGTTCAGTATTCGTATTGAAATCTGTGTTTTGCAACAGTGGTACCATTGGCTTTGAGGGGTAGGTACGTGTTTATTTGGGCCACTAGAGGACATTCATAAGCATCACTGACCTCTGCCTTCTAGCTGCCAGTAGCTCCTACTCACCAATCCAGTTATGACAACTAAACATGTCTCCAGCCATTGACAAATGTCCCTGGGGGAGAAAAATCATCCTGGTTGAGAACCACTGTTCTAATCCAAACAACATGGTTTTAAAAAATTATCCCATATAAAGTAGCACTGCCATGTTGGAGGTATTAAAATGAGCTCTTAAGCAAATTATCTCCCCTCTTAGGGTAACATAATTTATATGAGATGTTCTAGCTTTGGTGAAATAACTATTCCTGATCAGGGAGTGGCATCCATTCTCTTTTATCTTGCTTTAAAAGAAACGTTCTAAGAAAGTTCTTATGCCCATTAGTTGGAGAGCCATTGGGTTGTATGGTCTCTGGGCTCCCTTCCAGTTGTTCCATGCTAACCTGAGGGTCCCTGAGTTTTAGAAGGTATGCTTTTGTGTCCCTGCCAAGCATAATGCTGCCTGCATGAGACTAGCTTGCTATAAAGAGCTGACTTCTTGGGAACACAGCCACTCATGGGGTTAGGCTTTTCCTGTGATGGTACACATCTTAGCCTAGTTCCTATGGGCCATCTGTTTGCAAGTAGTGTATGTCTCATCTTTTCCTATTTCCTAACAGACAAAGAAGATGGCATCATTTCCAAGTTTTGTGGCTGGTAAGTGACTTTGACTTTTATCTCTCAGGGGCAGTTGTATTTTATGTCAAAACAAATGATGCTTTTGTCTGTGGTTTTCTCCTGCAGAGCTTGTTTAGAAAGCACATTTTCCAGCAAGGTGCTTGAGCATTTGGTTCTTTGAGGGCTGCAGAAACTCTCATTGAGTGGGCAAGGGAGGTCCAGCCCATTTGCCTGCTTTGATACAAGGAACAGTAGACCATTCATTTAATTACACCGTCATTAATTGCATCACAGATAACACCAGTGCCTGAATTAATAGATTGAAATGTGTCTGTATAAGCAGCTAATTATGAACCAATGCTTTTGATCAGGGTGGATATAATGGCTTCCAAACCCAAGCTGTTGTTCTTTTTTTAAAACCCTTCATTTCCCTTTACCCGCCCATGTGTTTTTGAGGAGGCTAATTGTACATGTTCATATTCAGTGAAGAACAAAACTGATTGATCTATTCTGTGTCACTTTTTGGTGTGGGGGCACACCTGCTTGGCTGTTGGTAAACCTGCCTTTGTTTGTGTGGTCTGCAGTGCATCAGGTGGCCGTCCCCACAGGCTCCTGTGGGTTTTTTTTTTGCGAGCTCCTGTGGGTTGCTTCTAGTGATCCAACATCAGAGCAAAGAGCCTCTTAAGTAGGATCTTTCTCTGTACCAGGAGGATGTCTCCTACCCCTGCTAATGTGTTATAATAAACAATGTGATTTTATTAATTATTTCAATAAGCTGGTAATTAATTCATATGAATATTTATGGGAGTAATGTAAATTGGTCTTCAAAATTAATGACTTTAAAACTTTCCTAGTCTTCTTTTCTAGTAAAGAACTAAAGTCTGGGAAACTGAACACCCCCTCCTCAAGTTCCCCTTTAAAGGATTTGTTTGAAACCAGGCTCAATCAGTTCTAACCAGTTCAAAATGAATCGATCAATTCAATCAAATTTTCCAGCTAAATTGCTCAGATCAGATGAAAATAAGTTTTAAGCTGTCCTAATCAATACTTAGAATCCAGACTTGACTCCATTTTGATCAGTGCAAATAGGCTCAAATGTCCAGCAATGTATATGTTTTTAGGTATGTTTTTCTTGGTTCAAAATAGCTCAAACCAATCTTCATCAAGTCACAAGAGGTTATGAGGGTTCCAGGTCAACTAGTTAGTTGCAGTTTTCCAGGACCTAATAATTGGTAGGAAGAGACGACATATTCCAATGTAGACCCACAGTAGGGTTTGATTTGGTTCCTGACTTGTAGCCATCAATATCTCATATTCAGCACATCTCTGCACCATTTTCCCCAGTGGTCAGGAGCCAGGGTGGGTATGTTCCAGTCATGTTGCTCTAGTGAAATTAGGTCTATGAATCTAACAAGTGTGATTTTCAATGAATAAGGGCATCATTTGGAAAGAACCTCTTCAAACTGTCTGGGGAGATGATTTGGACATAAAACTTTTCTGGCTTCTAAACCAGTCTTATACCTGCAAGAGAGAGGAGTAGAGAGCGATCTGGAAACGGTGTTAATGCCTTAGGTACCTGTCTGTAGGTTCCAAACATTCTGGAAGACTCATTTCTCTGAACCACCGTAGACTCTTCCAGACCAAATCAAAACAAGGCTGGATGCTTCAGACTGATTCAGACTGGCAAAAATTGCTTGTGACCAGCTCACATCAAAGTGAACGATCTTAATTTAGAATTATTCCAGTGGGAGAGAAGCTCTAAAGTGACCTTAAGGAAAACTACATCCCTTTAAATTAGATAATCTGTATTCAGAAATGGACCCAAATCCTACTCAGCAACAGGAAGAGGGCATCATAGGATGATGTCAAACCCTAGAATATAATGAATGTGAAAGGACCATCCTGAAGTTAAGCACCTTAATCAGTTAGGAATGCATTTGGGTGGCAAGTATCAAAATACCCAACCTTAGGTTGTATAAGTAGGGAGTTATGTGTCTAGCACAAAAGAAGTCTAGAGGTGAGTGGCTGCTCATTGAGTCGCTTTATGATGTCAGGATCAGCATTTTTGCTTCACTTGGACTTGTCCTTAGGCTTGTCACCTCATCATAACACAATGTCTGGATAGCCACAGCTGTTGCTTCCTGTTCCAGGTAGGAAAAAGACAGAAGCCCAAAGGTACAAACCAGCTGTGTTGTCTTCCCTTTTGTATTAAGAAATCAAAGGTTTACTATAGATAAAGAATGAATGAAATTTTTTGCATGAGAACCTGACTTTCCATTATTTTCTTAGCCTGTTCTCTAAGTAACCTGGAAGGTAATTGTTTAACTATGTCACTAGGAAGCACTGCTGTGGCAAAGATGACTCTGATTGGTAGACTGTATCTTTAGGGGGGATTTGGGCTTCCCACATGGGCAGGCATGTCCCTTTGAAAGAATCCTGGAAGCTACACCAAAAAGTGATTATAAAAGATATTGGCTCCTGCAAATGAAGCTCTTAAACTGGATGATTTTCACACATCTTCTTGATGGGCTTTTGAATCCTCATAGCCAAACCATCCAGGGATCCATTGAGATTAGCTGTGTGGACATTACATAGGCTTCTATATGAATTCCTATGGAAGAGACAAGAGGTCAATTGTGTTCCTTCTTACTCCCTCTGAGTAAATGGCTCCATGTCTGGTTGGATCTTAGAGAACTCCTGAATCTGAATGTTCAGTTGAATATTGAAGGACCTTGGAGATCTCTTCAACACACTTCTCCTTATCTCTCTTCAGCCAGAGCTATGTTACCAGACAGCTCACAAATTTTAGTGTTGGCTGGAGACTCAAGTGGTTTTCTATGAAGGAGGGGAAAGTGTCTGGGCATGAGTGCTGAGTGAGCAAGCCTTCAGTGTTTTCTGCAATACCTGCTTCAGTTGATGAGCATGTCAAACCCCTGTGGCTAGTCAGTGCTGAGATGGAACATCAGAAGAACCAGGAAGAGCCCGTGTGAATACAGCAGAGAAGTGGGCTTTCCACCACATCCATGTCTGACAAGTTGCCCTGGAAGAAGCTTTCCTGGAGTACTCATGAGGGACAGCCTCTGACCCCAACCTATACCTTATTTCAGTTATTTCATGATAATGAAAAACAAAACCAACAATTAAAGTGAGAGCATCTTCATCTTAACATTTATAGGGCTTAGTGTTTCAGATGCTGTCTCTGTGCCAGGTCTATAACCTGTCACCTGCTTAACCACCACAGGAGGAGTAGATACTTTCCACCACACATTATAGCTTTGAAAATTGTGGCACGGTGAGGTTAAAGTCACTCATCTCATGTCCCATAGCTGATGAAGGGTAGGACCTAGACTTGGACCCACATTGACAATGTTACTTCTTAGTTGGGGATATAGCTCACTGGTAGAGTGTGTGCTTAGCTTAGGCAAGATCCTGGGTTCAATCCCCAGGACCTAAATTGATAAAAACCAATTGATAAAACCTATCAGCTGCTTATTTTGAGCCATGTATAATGTAAGGGTTTCAAATATATCAACTCATTGATCACTGGAATAACAGTAAGAGGTAGGGGCTGGTGTAGATGAGGAAACAGGATCAGCAAGGATAAGTTGTGGACTCGAAGTTGCCAGGTAGTGAGTGGCAGAGCTGGGGTTGGGACTCAGGCCCAAGTCTCAGGTCATCACCCCTACACCATACTGCCTCAGCAATCTTGAGCTGCAGCTGGTAAAGAAAAGCCTTAGCTTAGGGAAGACATAGCATTCAGATTCCCAGGAATTCTCTGAGGAGAACCTTCCAGATATCAGAGTTCTTGGATCTTCTCATTCCCAGAGGCACAGCTCTCTCTCAGTGGAGGCATTCCCAGGAACCACCCCTCTATCCCATGGAAAATGCCTGGAGTATGGTGACCCTCTCAGACCAGGAAGGTTCATACTGCAGAGAAAATCTCCTTGAAAAGTGCTCATTGCACATAGGATTCACTGCCTCACCATGGGGAGGAATCCAGAAGTATAGAGGGAGGGTGGCCACTTTCAGGATGTCCCTGCTGCTGGATATGGTGGCTGGCAACAGCATAAGTCCCATAGGGCCTGAGGGTCATCACCACTGAGCAAATATATGTAAAAAGTCTAACTTTTCTATAAAGGTAGACATGTGCTTTTTAAAACCAAAAGGCTGGTATTGGCCCCAAGCAATAGAACTTGACAGTAGCAACTTTAGCACAAAATAGTAAAGACCACTGAATCATGTTCTATCCTTTACAATTTGTGCTTCTCCCAATGTAACAGTCAAAGCTCAAGCGGGATGTCCTGAAACCCACCACCCAACCCACAGCTATAGGCTCTTACCTACATGCTACAGGGCTTCTAGCAGCCCTGGGGTCTTTAACACTCTCAGTATAGTCTTTCCACACCTATATCCTGGCAACATGGAAGAATGGGGACCCCAATCACTGGAACTTCTGGGCCTGGGGCTGAGGTTGCTCCTCACACTGTCCTTCTCTCAGGGATCCCCACTGTGATGAAGCCATCATGTTTCACACAACGGCCACTTAGAAGTAGAGACTTGGTTTTCTCTTAAAATAAGCAACTGGAGCAAACCTGTTCAGAAACAACCCCTCACTTGAAGATACCTCATGTTTCCTCCTCTTCTGTGAGGCCAGGACTCCTGAGCTGACATGTCTTTGGGGTGCTATTGGCTGGAGGACAGGGTTAAGGTGATCTATGGGACCAGAGTGGCATGGAAATTCCAAAGAGGGGTTATGAAAAGTAAAATGACTTTTCTTTTTTTATAAACAAGGTGATTTTTTTCTCTAGTACTCTATGCTGTCTGTAAGGGAAGGATTAGACATATTTTTATAATAGAAACTTTTATTCACTAGTAGAGATCTTTAAAGATTTTGAAAAAAAAATAATGCTTGGATCAGATCAGGAATCACGGAGGCAAAAATGAATTTCACCCTGGAAATCCCCATGAAATTTCCTCCTTTCCTGCCTGTACATGATAGGAAACTTTCATTACAGATCAGTTCATTTCATTATGGTTCTTTTCTGCAATGGATACCACTGCTAAATTGCTTGTGAATCCTTCCAGGGAGTGGGGGTCTTGTGGTGTGCAAATATGCCAGCCTACATAGACCATTTTCTTAAAATAAATATTGCACTAGCCACATGGGTCTGCATTTTGCTCTTTTACTTTTTGGCAGATTTTGTAGATATTAAATCCACCTGGTTATTTAAGCCCAGGATCTATTCCACGGATATGCAATGGAGTATTAACCAACCTACTGTGCACCAACTCTCAATCAATTGCCAGTCAGCATAGCAGTGGGCAATCTCATGGATATGTCTTTATGTTCAGGTGTGAATTCTTTCACAAAAGCAACTCCTGGATAAAGCAGGATTACAGAGCAGGAGCATATAAACTTTGATGGACATGGCCAAAGTGCCCTTCCCAAGAGGGGACAGTGGACAGTACCCTTGGTTGTGGATGAGAGTGCTGGCTCCCACAGTCACCAATGCTATGCCACCCAGCTGTCTGATCTAAGTTCCAGGTTGATGGGCATAAAGGGATATTTTTTTTATTTCGTGTTCATATCTTTCATCATAAGTGAAGTCAAACGCCATTTAATGTGTTTATAAGCTGTTTGTGTTTCTTTGTTTTTTCTTGAGCTTGACTTATATGTATCACATGTTAGTTGGCTTTCTGTTGCTGTGACAAAATACCTGAAAGAGTCAACTTATAAGGAGGAGAGATTTATTTTGGCTCATAAGTTCAGAGATTTCAGTCTATTGTCACTTGACCCCATCATTTTGGGCCTGTGGTGAGGCAGAAACACGTGGTAGAAGAGAGCTGCTTTACCTCTCAGCTACCAAGATGCAAAGAGGGAGGAAGAAGAGGAACCATGGTCCCAAATCTCCCTTCCAAGGGCATGCTCCCAATGATCTAACTTCCTCCCAGTAGTTCCAAGTTCTAAAGGTTCCACCACCTCCCAATAGCACTATCATGTTTAATTTCTCTCTGACCTTTTTGGTATATAATTGTCAAATAATCGTAAAATTTAAGATGTACAACATGAAATTTTGATACATGTACACATTGTGAAATGATCTCCATAATCCATCTTGTTAACACACCCGTTACCTATCAAGAGTTAACTTTTATGTGTGTAATAAGAACACTTAAGATCTACTCTCAACTGGGCATGGTGGCGCACGCCTGTAATCCTAGCACTTGGGAGGCTGAGGTAGGAGGATCACGAGTTCATAGCCAGCCTCAGCAATGGCGAGGTACTTAGCAACTCAGTGAGACCCTGTCTCTAATAAAATACAAAAAAAAAAAAAAAAAAAAAAAAAGAGCTGGGGATGTGGCCCAGTGGTCAAGTGCCCCTGGGTCCCGGTACCAAAAAAAAAAAAAAAAAAAAAAAGATCTCTCTTAGCAGATTTCTAGTATATAGTCTGTGTTAGCTTTCTGTAGCTGTGACCAGAATACCTGATAAGAACAACTTAGAAGAAAAGTTTCTTTTGGGCCCATGGTTTCAAAGATCTCAGTACGTGGTGGGCTCATTCATTAGTGTGGGCCTTAGGTAAGGCAGAACATCATGGCTGGAGGGTACTGCCAAGCAAAGCTACTTAACTTATGGCAGCTAGGAGACAGAGACAGAAAGAGAGGAGAGCCAGGGACAAAATCCCCAGACGCATTTCTCCATTGACCTACTTCCTCTATCTATGCCCCACCTATCTATAGTTACCATCAGTAATTCATTTAAATTATTAATTCATCAATAAATCTACTGATAGGGTTGTATCTCTCATAATCTAATTGTGTCACTTATGAACATTGCTATATTGCCTAAGATGAGCTCTTGGGGAAGACACTTCATATCCAAACCATAACACAGGCATCCCTTGGTACCAGAGGGTGATTATTCCAGGACACCCTTAGGTACCAAATTTTCAGATGCTCAAGTCCCTTTATGGTGTAGTGTTTGCATATAACCTGTGTGTATCCTCTGATAGACATTAAATCATTTCTAGATTACTTAAAAATACTTAACACAAATGTGAATGCTATGTAAGGAGTTGTTATACTGTATTGTTTAGGAAATAAAGGCAAGAAAAAGTTTGTGCATGTTCAGTACAAATGCAATTTAAAAATATATTTCTATACAAAATTGTTTGAATTCAGATATGGAACCCATGGACATGGAAGGCAGTTAACAGCATTCACTGTGCTGTACTTTAGATCCCCAGAACTTATTTGTCTTCTAAGTGGTGTTTGTACGTTTTGGCCAACATTTCCCCCACTACTTCCTCCACCCCGCCCCCAGTTCAAGACACCAGGATTTTGGTGTTTTTATAAATCAATTTGTGTTAATTTATGTATAAAGGAAATGAGCACTTTCATTTAGATTGTGAAAGTTTTTTCCCAGTTTACTGTTGTCTTTGTTTTGCTGTATATCATATATTTTTAACTTTATCAAACATTTTATGGAATCAAATGTATAAGCCTTTTTCTTTTGATGTTACTGAATTTTTGAAGTGAGCATGACCTTCACAATCCTAAGATTATTTTTTAATAAAAATTTATTCCAGAACTTTTATAATTTTATTCTATATTAAATATTTGACTTGCCTGGAATTTATTTTGGTGTATGAATATAGAAAGAGTTACATTTTGAGCATTTTTTTTTTCAAATAGCTAGCCAGCTGTGCCCCAAGTATTCAGTGCATCTTTCCCTCAGGGTTTGAAAAGCTGCCTGTTCCATGTTTGTCTGGACCTGTTTCTGGGTGGGTTAAAGGGACTGTCCATTCCAGCTCCAGACCCAGGCTGCTTTATTGGCTGGGGACTTGGGGTGCATTTTATCACCAGGTGACTCATTTCTGCCTGGCCACCATTGTGCCTTTTCACACTTTCCCTGGATAGTCTTGCACTTTCAAATCAACTTGTCTAGTTACACACTAAAAATTCCTATTGGCATTTTTATTTGGCGTACATGAAACTTACCTACTAAGCAAGAGGGAAATTGTCAGCTTTACAATATAGAATTTTCCCAGTCAGAAAAGGATTTATCTTTCCATTTCTTCAAGCTTGTTTATCTTCATCCATAAAGTTTATTTGTAAAAATCCAACACATATCTTTTTTGTAGGTTCGTTGGCGTTTTATACCTTTTATTGTTTTTGTAAATGTCATCTTTTATTTCCTTTTTTTCTAAGTTGTTGCATTTGTAAGTACAAATAAAGCTATTGATTTGTTTTACATAGTAAACTTGAAACCATTTGTTTAATGAATTCTTTTTTTTTTTTTTTGAAAATAGAATTTTAGCTGTTTTCTTTTTTTCCTGGCATATAATCATACCATCTGCAAATTAGAATGATGTTTTTTTGATGCTTCCTTTTTTGTTTTCTGTTACTTCTTCCCGTTGTCTACTTGAATTGCATAGAGCAAAATAAATAATGTTCTTTAATAGTGAGATTTGCCTACTGCTAAAAAATACCATTGCTTTGAAAGATCCATTATTTTAATTTTTGTTATAAAAATTCAAGCACATATAAAAACAAAGGGAATATTATACCTATCACCATGTGCTTATCACCAGCTTCAGATTTGCCAGTATTTACCCATTTGTGGATGGCGGTGTATTCTTCTATACCTCCACACTTTCCCAGATTTTGCTAAAGCAAATCTGACCTCATACCATTTCCTCTTTAAATAGTCCATATATATATCTCTAAAATACAGTTACTCTATATTAAAAGATAATTCTAATACTATCATCACAACTAAAAATTAGTACTCATTTCTTTATGGCATTAAAACCTAGCTAGTGATTTCATTGCCCCAGGTTAGTGTCCTTAATTTAATGGTAATCTGAATAAGATTCACATATTGAGATAGGTTAATACATATTGTAATCCTCTTCTGTCTCTCATTTTATAGGTTCTCCATCCATTTCTCATTTGTCTTTTTTTAACAACTGTTTTGTTGATGTTGTGGAAGAATCTGTGTCATTTATCTTACAGAATTTCGTGAAGTCTGGGTTTTGTTAAGGGTATCCTAATGGTGTCATTTAACATATTCCTCTGTCCTCTGTGTCCAGTGGAGTGGTGGGTTTTCTGTTTGTTGTTTGTTTGTTTTTAGATATAGAGGTTGCTCATATTCAGTTTCATTGTTTGGGTGAAGAAACCCTTTCATAGATATTGTGTTCTTCCATCAGAAGACACATGATAATTTGGTTGTCTGTTGGTGATATTAGCAGCAATTAATGATCCTTATCTAGACCCATTCATTAATTACTCTAATTCCATCATTTTCATTGATTAGCTGGACTTCTTCAATTCAGAGAAACTTTCCCTTATCAAGTATTTTGTCACTCTGAGATATGGTTCAAATAAGAAAAGCAGCCTAAATCTTGATTCCTTCTCTTTTACAATTTTGAAATTAATGAGTTGCCCCAGTCATCTCTAAAAGTGACTAGTGAGATTTTACGTGCTGTCATTAAGAACTCTTGGGTGGAAGCATGTTGGTGTGCTTTAGTATTCTGTAGTTATCATGCATATTAATGCTTCCACATCTCATCTTTGGCCAATGTGAGGCTGTTTAGGTTGGTTCCTATCGATATGGCCCCGTGAGTCTTTGATACCTTTTTTGCTTTCTGGTCTGACTAGATATTCCAGAATCATCTTAAATACTTCAGGTCTGAAACCAGTTAGTTCTTTCTCCAAGGAATCCTGTAAAATAATATTTAGAGACTATGATTTGGGTCCTCTGGGTACTTATTACTACAGATTTGGTCTGAGGTTAGGAAATATGTATGTGTTGTAGGCAGTACCTAAAATGGTCCCCACTGATCCCCACCTCCTAGTGTGTATGGCCTTATGTAAATCAAATGTGGGCTGGACTTGTTGACTCCCTTGTATTGAGTAGAACATAGCATAAGAGAGAGAATATCACTTCCAAAATTAGATTATAGAACAACAGTGACCTCTGTCTTGCTTGCCCTTTTATTCTCTTTCCTTTGGTTTTTCTCTCTAAGGGGAACCAAGCTATTTCTGCTGCAGTTGTAAATTGCCCTATAGAGAGGCCCACATGGCAATGTACTGATGTCTCTGGCCTCATGAGTAAACTTAGAAATGGATCCTCCCCTGTTCAAGCCCTAAGATGCTACAGCCTCTGTGGCCATCTTTAACTGCAGTCTTCTAAGAGCCAAGCCTGAGGTGTCAGCTAAGCTACATCCACATTCCTGACCTTTAGAAACTGTGAGACAATACATGGTTGTTTTAAGCCACTGTATTTGGGTGTAATTTGCTATGCAATAAACAAATATATAAAAATGTACTGTATTTTAAAAGATAAAATAACATCATGATTCATGCTGATACTTGTCAGGACTATCAGGACTATAAGATTCGTATATTTGTACTTTCCTTTGCCTATGCCCCAATTTCCCATTCTCAAGGACAACAGCATGATTATGCATTTGTTTTATTCTTCTAATCATACAACACTCTCAGAATAACAATATCAACACTGCCAAGGACACTTGGCTATAGATTCAGTTTATGATTTGTTTGCATTTACTTTTGTCTTTAGAGCATAGCTCAGGAGGGATGTATGATCAAATGACTGCTCTGTTCATCAGCTTTGCATTGATGTGACCAAAATACCTGACAAGAACAACGTAGAGGAGGAAGAGTTTATGCTAGGCTCATGGTTTCAAAGTTTCAGTCCATGGTTGTTCGATCTCATTTGTCTCAGCCTAAGGTGAAGCAGAACATCATGGCAGAAGGGCATGATAGAAGAAAGATGCTCAGCTCATGGTAACCAAAAAGCAGAGTGAAAGAGAGCCAGGGACAAAATCTAGTCCCCTGAGGCATGCTCCCAAGTGACCCACCTCTTCCAACCATGCCACACTTGCCTGCAGTTACCACCCAGTAATCCATTCAAACTATTAATCCTCCACATGGATTAATCCATAGATGAGGTTATAACTGCCCGGCGTGGTGGCGCACGCCTGTAATCCCAGCACTTGGGAGGCTGAGGTAGGAGGATCACGAGTTCAAAGCCAGTCTCAGCAATGGTGAGGCACTTAGCAACTCAGTGAGACCCTGTCTCTAATAAAATACAAAAAAGGGCTGGGGATGTGGCCCAGTGGTCGAGTGCCCCTGAGTTCAATCCCTGGTACAAAAAAAAAAAAAAAAAAAAAAAAAAAGTTTATGAGGCATAGATGAGGTTATAGCTCTCATAATCTAATAATTTCACCTTTGAACATTCCTGCATTAACACCTCAGATTTTCCTGAGGACATCTCCTATTCAAATAAAAACAACTGCATTTTACAATATTTTGGCATAGTTTTTCCTTGTGATTGTGTCACAAGTGGATACACAATTAGATTCATTTGTTTCATTTTTCTTTTAATTTTTAGAAACTTGCTTTTTCATTGAACTTTGTTTTGTAATTATATAAAATGCTGGCATGGTTCCAAAGTCAAAGTCTCTTTCTGTACCCTATTTGTGCATTTATTTCTTCCCAATTTGAATAACCATTTTTTTAACGTTTGATATGTTGTTTTCTTATTTTTAAAATTTTTTATTTTTACATAAACTTTTAAAATTTTTCTTAACCCATACATAAAAGCACAAAAATTGTACATATTTATGGGGTACCATGTGATGTTTTAGTATGTGTATACATTGTGTAATGTTTAACATATTATGCATTTTTAATATAAGCATTATCATTCCCTTAGGTAAATGGTGTGACAGACACCCTTTTCTCCATCTTCCTTTTTTCACTTACTACTAAATTCTGACAATTATGCCAAAGTTCTGTACTGTGCACAGCGGTATATAGAGGATGTTCTGTAGAATGCCGCTGTTGGATAAATGCCTCCTATTCAGGAACACTTGGGTGGTTTCCAGTTTTTTGCTATTACAAATAGTGCTGCAGTAACAGCCTAGGCATACGTCTTTTCCTGATTTTGCCAGGTTTTTAAAATTTATTATGCTTTTTGTGGGAAGTCATTCTTCCAGATAGAAGCTTATGCTGAGGATCTGTCTTGGGCAAATCTGGGCACTGATTGAACTTGGCTTTGACCTTCCTTCCCTCATTCCGTCATGGCTTCTCGCCTCCCAGCAGCCAGTGACCTTATGTCACTCGCTGGGTTGTAAAGTGACACACTGTGGAACTCCAAAGCCTCCTCTTCAGTGACAGCCCAGCTGGTACTGCAGGCTCAGGGCTGCCTCTCCCTTCTGAATGTCCTGCAGGTCTGGTTTTACAGACAGCATACTCTATTTTCTGTCAGCCTTATGAGATCACTTTTAAAAGGCTCTTCTGGGGGACAGGCCACTGTGGTGCAGGAGCGTCTGAGTCTAGGACAAGCAGGTGTGGTGAGGGAGGCATTGGAGGTGGCAGAGCCTTTCCAGGGTCTGGAGATCACACACCTTGGCTCTGTAGCAGAAGATCCAGTATTAGACCCAGTTATGTGACCCTGATACTTATCACTTCCTGTCTCCTCTTCCTATTTGAAAGCCCCCTTCTCAGGGACTGCCTTTTCTGCTGACCTAGGTGGCCTGCTTACCATGTGGTGTCAGTGTTCCCCCTCCATCTGTCCCATCAGAGCTGCAGCCCCTCTTCTAAGTGGAGGCAGGTGCGCTTCTGCACTTTGGCACATCACGCATCTGATGTCTCTTCTCTTGTGTCTTTTACTTTCCTCTCCACTGGCTCTTGAACCCGTCTGTCCATCCTGCATTTATGCATAGCCAACAATTCACCGTCTTAGTCTCCTTCCAAATAAGAATTGGGGAATGGCTGCCTCATGGCCTGCACCTTCCCACACTCCTCAACCCTCTGGCTGGCTCTTGCTCCGCTCTCCTCTGGAACTGCTCCAAGGTCACTACTGGCCTGTTTGTCACGATGCCCAGTACATGAGGGCTTCTTGTAGCCCTCCTGCTAGCACAGGCACAGATGGGCATGACTCGCTTTCCAAGCCCCTTTTCTTGGCACTTGGTAGAGCTGGCTTCTGGGTCCTCCTCCCCTACCTCCCCCCCCCCACCCCCTGCCCTCCCCTTGATGACGCATCATGCCTGTGGCTTCACTTGGCACCTTCACACAGTTCATTCCCTCCTCTGTTCCTTTAACTTGGACTCCTGAGTCAGCTGCCTCCCAAGCTTCATTTGGAAGATGCCCTGGCTCCTGCAAGCAAACATGTCCAGAACCCCCACCCGCAAAGGGCAGTCCTCTTCCAGCAGCCCCTTCTCAAGGAGTGGCAGCTCCATCCCACCAGCCACGCCACCAGCTTTCTAGCCCTCCTTATCTTATTCTTCTTCTCTGCTGTTTGCCCCTCTAGCCAGAGTAACTGGGCTACTTCCCTGATTAATGCTCTGGAGTGACAGTCTTCTGTGTGATTCCAGGGTCCTCACATTGGGTCAGCACTCTCACTGACTTGTTCCAACTGATGGCCCCTCTTGTGTCAGGCAATCTAGACTTCTTATAGTTCTAAAGTACCACTGTCTCTGCCACCTCAGGGCCTTTGTACCTGCTCTTGCTTCAGCCTGGAAAGCCTTCCTCTTTCCTTTCTGTGACTCACTGATTCCTTCTCATCCTTCAGGCCACAGTTCAAAGGGCAGATTCCTCATCAGGATTGGCCCTCTTGTTGTTTCTTCTCTAGGGTCGTGTCTTCTCTTCCTGGTATTCACCATGAGCCTTCCAGATGCATTTGCCTTGTAACTTCTGGATTGATGTCCAACCTGCAAGCTCTGTGTTTTCTTTATGATACAGGTCTTCACACAGTGGGCTCAAAAATTCTGAAGACCAGGCAGGCTGGGGTTGTGCCTCAATGGCAGAGTGCTTACCTCACATGCATGAAGCCCTGTGTTCAATCTTCAGCACCATATTAAATAAATAAATAAATAAATAAGATATTGTGTCCATCTACAACTAAAAAAAAAATCTTAAAAAAAAAATCTGAAGACCTAAATTTGGAGCAGTGATCTTGGGTGAAGTCCTTTCATCTCACTTGAATGGTCCTTATTTATAAAATTGGGACAGTGAGGTCTGTTTCATGGGGTTGCTGAGGACTGGCTGGGACTATATCCCCTCACACAAGGGCTGGTGCTTAGGGAGTAGGTGCTGCACATGGGATCTCCTGTCTGTGCAGAGAGCACCAGATCTGGAGATGTACCCCAAGCCCCATCTGTGGTTGTGCTCTACCTCTTTCTACCCAGCTGCCCCCTCTGAGACCCAAGGAGAGGCAGGCACAGGTCCTGGAGTCAAGAAGACCACGTGGAGCCAGGCTGGTGATTGGAAGCCTCTGCCCATACCAGCGTACAGAATCATCTTTCCCAGAGATGAGGGAGGGTCCCTGGTGTGGCTTTGCCACTGCTTCCTGTCCAGGGCATGGACAGTCTGGCAGGACCTAGGGTTTTCCTAACAGGTATTTTGTTATTTATTTATTTATTTATTTTAATTTTTATTCAAAGTTGTATTTATAATAATAGTATGCATTATAATTCATAATAAACATATAGAGCATCTTTTTACAAAACACTGTTTGTATACAATGTATTTTTGTACCATTCAAATCTTCACCTAACAGGTTTTTTAAACAAAGGCTTCTTCAAACTGGAACACCTTATTCTTCTCCAAACTGTGCAGATACAGGATGCATAGGCTTTTGTTAAGTCAGAGATAGATCCTGAAGAGGAGGAATCACTCTCTGGATCTCCCTTAAAGCTTCATCTGTATTCTTCTGTCATTCATCTCCCTCTGGTGGTCTCAGCTCAGGGTTAGGAATTGTGCAAAATAAGAACCATTTATCCCCTTTCAGGGCCAGTTGCTTTCATGCAGTGGGGAAGCTGTTTGATTTGGGTTTTGCATTTCATGATTGGAGTTGACAGCTGTGAATGTGGGTCCCAAACAACTCCTCACCCCCACCAGACACTCTTCTGCGTTTGTTTTTCCATCCCTCATACGTATGAGGGTGGGAGGCAGCTCTGCAGGTGAGTTGATGGCAGTACTGTTGCAATTGTGGTTTCCTACTGGAAAAAAGTCCAAGACAGGAATGAAAAAGGCCAGACAGAGGTGGGCATCTGTGGAGTTACAGCTAAGTCATCGACTGCTTCCCTGGTCTTGTCACAGGGAACAGACATCCACTGTCCAGCCACCCTTCCCACACAGGAGTACTCACCCCCAGATTGTCCCAGATCAGATGAGGCACACTCCAGGGGGAGAGGGAGCCAGTCCTTCATAAATCTACTCAGGAACATGGACTCAGAAGAAACAGAAGCATGAAACTCAGCAAGGTCCAGAGAGTTCCATGGTCACACTGGAAACTGGCAAAGGAGGAGTCGGAAGGCAGCAGCCTTTAAAAGTGGGAGTGGATTCAAAGGGCAAGGCTTGTCCCACCTCTCCTCGGGGCCTGGGGCTCTCAGGGTGCCATGCATACATAGGACATGAGCTCACTTGTTCAGGACAAGCCCCAGATGCTGACTGAGGGTGCGATGCCCAGCCACCTCCCCTTCCCCCGGAGTGGGTGGGAGGACCAGTACCTTCTTGTAGGACAGAGTGAAACCATCTTCTGGTCGGTTACTGTCATTGCCTCAGGCCCCACTAGAGGACGAGGGCATCACTGTGGGTTGACCCTAAACAAGTGATGAATGCTCCAAACCATGTGCATTGGGGAGAAGAAGGCCCAAGGGCAAGGTGACATGAGGTAGTAAAAACTGGGGACCTTTAGTCCAAGGTCCTGGAGGTCAGGGTGGAGGGTGCTGCTTGTAACTTCATTCTCTCTGTTCGGGTGACCTCTGCTTCCTCCTCATAGTGCACCTGGAGTACAAACCACTGCTGCTAGTGGACAGATGGGCAGGGTTTCTCCCATGGTACCTCCCCTATAAGCCCTGAAGCCCCCACTTGCATGGCGTATCCATGCCTGCCCAGCTGGGCCAGGCGATTTGTTGGTTCCAGAGTGAGGAACCAAGTACCTCAGATAGAAGGAAGAGCCTGAACTGACCTGGCCCTGGAGCTCTGCAGAGATCTGTCAAGGCTTTGGGGACCACTGTCCCTGGGCAGCAGCCTGAGAAAGCAAGCCTAGGCCTGTGCCTTTCAGAGGGGCTGGCCTTGGAAGATTTCTGCCTTATTTGCTTCTAAAATAGCGACGGACTAGGGAGGAGGCAAAAGACTCACCCACCTCTTCATCCCACTCAACCTGGCACAGTTCCCCTGGTCTTCCTTTCAGTATGAAAATGCCCGTATCAATCCCAGGACTTGGTGAGCCTTTCTCTGAGCCTGCTCTAAAGCTGTGCAGGGTCCTTTTCCTGTCCCCTCAATCCTTGATGTACCCCTGGAGCAAGTGTCCTGGGCCCAGGGTGAATAGGTCCTAGGATCAGGAGCCTGAAGTGTTGCAGGCTCAGAAGTTGAGTCCCTCTCTTGGTTAGTTCTTATAGGACTTTCTTTGAGAGGTGTCACCACAGTGGGGCGCTCCTTCTCACTCCCCAACAAGGGCTGAAGAAGTCAGCTTATGGAGCACAGTCAGCACACTGGACCAGGGCTCTGGGCCCCTAGATACCAGCGTTACCTCCTGCTAGGTCTCAACAGTGAATTTAGACCTGTGGCACTCACTCTCTAGCCCATGTTTGGGCTATGGTAATAAGCACTATACTGCATTAGCAATTTAAAGTACCTGCCACCAAAACCATTGCTGCTCACTCTGCGTCCAAGAGCACTGCATTGTATCTGAAGGCCTGGCTGCCCTGCCACCAGTGCAGTGTATGTGGCCCTGCGGGCCCCCAGCCACGACCTGACCTGCCTCTGCATGAGAGGCTGTCCCCTGGCTCTGAGGTGTGCATGTATGCGTGTGCAAGCACAGGTGCATGAGGGTACACAGGTGACCCTGTGGGACAAGGGCTACTGACCCATGAGGACTTTTGGAGAGGTGAGGGTGGCAGAGGGGTCTCCCTGAGAGTCCTTGCTGGGCTGAGGTCCTGCCGGGTAGCTGTAGCCATCTTGTTCTCTCTCACCAGAGCCCGCACTGAGTTGGAGGTACCTGGGGGGAATGTGGGAAGACATGGCCACAAAGGCATGGCCTCAGCAACAGGCAGGACGTCAGTGTCACTGACTCTTAGGGAGGTGATGGTGGTAATGGGATGACACAGAAAGGGTGAGCTCATACACCTTCCAGAAGCTGGCGTAAGGGCTTTGCCAGCAGAATGTGGGAGCCACTGGAGCATTCATCCACTGAGGAGGGTCAGGGAGGCCCAGAGAGATCAACGGCTTCTGCAGGCCAGGCTGGCAGCAGTGGGGTCTTCAGTTCAGTCCTTGTGAGGGTCTGGCAGAAGCCCCCAGGTTATTCAAAATCCCTTGAGAGGCGACCTGAGTACCCAAGGAGCGGAGGGACAGCCTCTGGGTGCTGCAGGGTGAGGTTGTGAGGGTCCATGTGGGAGTCTGGGTTGCCTTTTTGCATCTGCGGTTTCCTGGTGTTTCAGCCGGATGTGTGAGCCCTTGGGTATGGACCTTTTAGACAGTTCTTAAGTCCAGTGCTGAGGTTTGCAGACGTGAAAGTATAACATACAGGTCTCTTTCCAGGTGTCCCCATTTTCTCCCATGATTTTAGGAGAACCAAAGTCTCAGAGGGTTATTTTTAGACTATGTGGGAAGAATCCAGTGTCAGTCTGGTGCCAGTGGAGCCTCAAGTTCACCTCTCAGGTCACTTCAGGGTGACTGACAACCTGTTCACTGTGGCCACTTGCTGAGAGTGAAGCACCAAGCGGCCTGGTTGAGGTTGTCAGTAAGAGCTCTGGATTCCAAGCTCTGGAGTCTCTGATGTTGGGATGTCAGGGCAGTAAAACTTTCCCTAGCCTGCCATAGGCACTCACCTCCAAACAGGGAAACTGGGTTTTGAGGCTTAAGGACATCAACTTTCCAGTGGAGGACCCAAGAACCTTGGAGCAGTGGGTGTATGAAGGAGGATCTGGTTTCTGGTCCAAAAGAGTATTCAGTATTCAGGGGGAAGTAGATTCACTTTTCAGTTCTAGTTGCTTCAACAAAGTACTATAGACTGAGTGGCTTTTAGATAACAGAAATGTGTTTCTCACAGTCTGGAGGCTCAAAGTTCAAGGCTAGAGTACCAGGATGGTCAGGCTTTGGTGAAAGCGACATTCATGGCTGTGGATTATTTATTGCCTCATTGTGCTCTCACATGGCAGGCAGAGCAAGAGAGTTCTCTGGGACTCTTGCCTAGAAGGGCACGGATCCCATTTGTCAGGGTTCTGCCCTCTTGGTCTAATTGCTTCCCAAAGCCCCCACCTCCTAATACCATTGCCTTGGGGGTGAAAATTTCTAGATATGAACATGGTAGGGGGAGGAGGGTATAAACATGCAGTCTATGAGTCCTGGTGTGACGTAAGAAGGAGACAGTGGTGAAGTAAAGACCGGAGGGCGCACTGGATGTGCTGGCCCAGAGGTGTTGGGCATTGTTAGCAAACATGGTGTCCATGGGATGGTAGGGACAAGGGCCAGGCTGCGGCGTACCAGGGAGGAGGATCTTGCGCACAAACAGGCATTTATCAGGCATTTATTTCTTTCATTTATTTCTTTCAAAGCCTTTGGCTTTGAAAGACAGGAAGGGGCCCACCAGAGACAGTGGTGGAGTTTTTTTTTTTTTTAATCTAGCTGGGGAGACTGGAGGATGTTTCAAAGCTGTGGGGAGGCCCCAACTGATAAGACTTAGTTAAGTGCCCAAGGGACAAAAGGTTCCTGTAGGAATGGAGGAATGGGCTTACAGGTGGTCCTCAGACCCCAGGGGGAGACCTCACTGCTGAACAGAAAACCCAGAAGGAGGGGTTCAGACTTCAGCCATGTGGTAAAGGAGCATGCAGGTGAGGGAGACGCAGCCGAAATTCAAAAAGATGGAGGGAGGTAGGAAGTTGCTGGTGCCTGGGGGTGAGGCTGTGCTTTCTAGAGAAAGGTGTCAGAGCTGTTGAGGAGTTTTGAGGGCTTTGGGAGCACAGCTTTACGATAAATGTAGAATGGTAGCAATCTGCCCCATAGGATAGCTTTTTCCAGCCACTAGCTCAAAGAAAACGGGTCAGAGTTTTGCCAAACCCTGGGGCAGACAGACTGGGCAAGGTGGCAGAGGGTGTCAGGCAGATGTTACTGAGGTGGTGGACAGTGGCATCCTCATTGGGGTAGGGGGGGTGGTTTCAAGCAACAGAAGTTGGAGGTGAGACCCCTGGGCAGCTGGCTGAGGGCAGGGAGAGGACAGGAGGAGGTGCTTGTGACAGGCCGGGGAAGTGCAGGATAGCTGTTCCTGTGACATTGGAGTGGCTGGTGTGGGGGCAGCCAGGGTAGGAGGAGGAAACTAGGAGCCAGGGCCAAGGTCCCTGAGAAGGAGGCCTCTGGCCAGGAAGCATGGGATGTTGCCTCCTGCAGCTGCTGCCGCCTGCAGCAACAATACCGCGGGAAAGAATTCGGAGGCAGACTGGGAATAAGTAGGTTCTTTATTCTTGCTTCTTCTGCTGACTTCTCTCTTCAACTCCAACAACCTCTCCAACTCCAACTCCAACAACCACACCCCAACTCCAACTCCCTCTGGTTAAATACTTTTCACCTTAACAAGTATACACGTGTCACAAGCTTAACTTACAGGTGCGTTACACAGTGTTCACGGGTACAGAAAGATTCTTAGTTGATTACAATAAGTTCAGGAGAAAACACTTAAACTCCTCCTCTTTGGCTCTCAGCCAGCCGCCATCTTAGCTACCTCCTCATTAAGGCTCTTACAATGTGATGCTGGGGGGATAAGGGCAGCCAGCCTGGGCCTGAGAGGAAGGTGAGCGATGGTAGACGAGCTCAGTGGCTTGCTGACGGCAGCCCCAAGGCCAAAACCTCCTGGCTCTTTTATATAAAGTTTTATTGGGACAGCAACCACACCTACTCATTTCCATATTGTCTACAACAGCTTTTGCACCTCAGGTAGAGAAGTGAATCATTGCAACAGAGACCACAGAGCCTAAAATTGTTACCATTTGCTGACCCCTCCCTAGAGCTGTGCCCCAGTATACAGAAGCCACTAGCTGATAACATGTAGCTTTTTGTATTTCAATTAATTAAAATTATAGTCATACTTCAGTATCTACAGAGGACTCCTGAGGATACCAAAATCTATGGATACTCCAGTCCCTTATATGTAATGTCATGGTATTTGCATAGAACGTATGCATACCCTCCTGTATGCTTTGAATTATCTCTAGATGAATTATAATACCCAATGCAATGTCAATGCTATGTAAATAGTTGTTATACTGTATCAGTTGGGGAATAATGACAAAAAAAGTCTGTACATGTGCAGTGCAGGCCCAGCAGCCATCATATGTCTTACTCTATGGTACACCATCTGAACCTACAGATGTAGAACCCACAAATGCAGAGGGACAACTGTAAATACAAGAAAGGTTCAGTCCTCAGTTGCAGGAGCCAGAGTTTGAGTGCTCAGCCTACATGTGGCCAGTGTCTCCTGCACTGAACAACACAGAGACAGAACATTCCATCATGGCAGGAAGTTCTGTTGGGTCACCATAGTCCAGAGGCAACAGATGGAACTGGGATCATGTCGCCCAACTTTGGCCGGAGTTTCGTTGGGTGAGAGGCTGCAGGCAAACAGGAATCCCACAGCACAGGAGAGGAGGAAAAAGCCCAAGGAGAAGTAGAGCATGCTTTTTCAGGTCACCATTGTGAGTTCCAGGGCAGTCTGGAAGGTACAGAAAGTGCTGTCATGTTTGGGAAGTAGTGCCTTCTAATTTACGGCATGTGCCTGTCGCCATGGAGATTGAGCTTCCTTGAGTAAACAGTCACCTGGGATCCTGGAATGGTCCTGTGACACTGTTCATGTGGAGTTTTCTGGCCCACATGTTGATTTTCACAGCAGGTACCAAGGGATAACAAGAAAGAAGACTGCCTTCCCTTGAGTGCCTGCAGATTCCAGAAGGCTCAGTCCTTCTCCTTCACCCCTGTCCCGGCTTGCCAAGTTCCTTGAGCTGGGGCCAGGTGCGTGAGCTCTGGTTGAGGGCGTTTCTCCTCTTGGAAGACACTCACTCTGCTCCCCACTCAGTTCCAGGGCCGTGTGAGCCAGAAGACCTCATCGATGGGATCATCTTTGCTGCCAACTACCTGGGGTCCACACAGCTGCTGTCTGAACGCAACCCTTCCAAAAACATCAGAATGATGCAGGCACAGGAGGCTGTCAGCAGGGTCAAGGTAGGAGTGCTCCCAGGCTCAAGGGATGCTCACTCAGGTGGGCTCCTCTGGGGAGCACTGATGTGAAGAAGTGCAGTGGAACACAGGTGTCCTGTCCAGCTCTGACTCACTTCCCTCAGCACAGAGAGAGGAATGGCCAAGTTGCCAGCAAGGCAGAGGGAGACTTGAATACTGGCTAAGCAAATACTAGACTGGCCACAAAGGCCACTCACTTCTTAATAAGTCTTTAATGGTCCTCCAAGCCCCTCAGAAGCACAGTTTTTTAAAAGATGATCATTCTGTAGCATTCTAGTCATAAAGCATGTTTGGAGCCTCAAATCCCATTTCAACAGTATGTGTAGTTTTAGCCTCACCCAAGTGCTTCCAGACAGGGGAAAAATAAACCATGTCTTATTTAAATACATGACCTCAAGAAAAACTCTGACTTACTGTAGTTCTAGGTGCATGTTGTATTGTCTGGTTTTGAACAGTGGGTGAAACTAGGCAAGGAGAAGATGTGGCCATGTCAGCAGAACCAAACGGACTCAGGAGGGAAGGGAGGAGCAGTCTGAGATAGCACCCCTTCTGGGCAAAGTGGGGTCTGTACTCCCTGCATGTCAGCCCCTCCTCTCCCCTGCCATTCACTGACCTCCTTTATGGGAAGAAAGGGGAGCCATGAGGCATCCTTGGTGGTCAAGAAAAAGCAAAGCAACCAGGAGACCTGGACCCCCTGGCTCCTGACCCAGCTTGGCTTGCTGTCCTGCCCACTGATTACATCTCTCCTCTCCTCAGTTGCACCCTCTGTAGATGGGATGATTGACAGTTATTTCTAGCACTGGAGGAGCATGTATATGGGGTTCCCTTGATTAGCCTGTGTGCCCAGCACAGGCAGTGACCGTCCCCGGTCCCTGCAGGGGACCTCTGCTGGATGCCAGGGCCTGAGTACTGGGGTGTTGAGTACAAGACTGAAATAACCTTGCTGTCCTTCTTCTCTTTGTGCCCACCTGCTTTTCTTTTCTCTTACATGCTGCTCAGAGGATGCAAAAGGCTGCTAAGATCAAGAAAAAAGCGGTGTGTAGGACCATTGTGGCCCCGCAACAGTGGTGTTTGCTTTGTGACCGGGGCTTGCTCTTGTGCAATGGGGGGTTTCCAGTGGGAATCCAAACAATATTCCAAAACAGCTTTTCTCTTCCTTTAGTGGGAGAGTCCTAGATGCTTGAATGAAACTGAAGACACTATGGTTTTTCAGTTTTTTTTTATCACCCACTTACAGAAGAATTTAATAAATTACTCTTTTTTATCTTTCTTGTTTAGACTATCCCATATCCTAGAGCATGGCTAATGCTGTGAAGTTCCTCTTCTATGTGGACTTTTTAAAATGTGGCATTTGATATGATGGTGTATTGTATTGTATTTAGTACCTGGGCCTCCTGTACATCATTAATTAAATTGTTTTGATATTTACATTATTAAGTTTCATTTACTAAAACAGGATGATGAGTAGCTCAGTTTGCCCGTGAGCTGCCTTTCTATTGAAAATCGTTTCTGAGGGCCCACTGGGGATGTAGCTCTGTGGTGGAGCGCCTGCCTAGCATGCTCAAGTTCCATTCCCAGTACCACAAGGAGAAAAAAAGTTTTTGGAGTCTGGACAGACTTTAAAAAATTGGATTGACATTTAGTCCTTTGTTTGTCAGCCTAGTCATTTAATAAATGCTGGTGATTTTCTAAACATGCTCTTCATACAGAAAATATCACAATGCCCAGTGTCGGAAGGCCCAGGGCAAATCCATGGAGACTTGGCACTGGCTTGTTGGCTAATGTTTCTTTCTGCTTCAAAAGCAAGAGATTTAGTCCTCCCTCTTCACTTTGAAGTGGTAGTGTTTTCTGTTGCTGCAGAATCCCTTCTTTCTGCAGTGAGTCTTTTGAGGACTAAAGTGAGTTCTGCCAACAGACCTCCTATGGGAGCCTCTGGGCAAGGTGGAATGGGCCCCACCTGCAAACCTGCAGTTGGGGTGTGCCCCCTCCAGAGAAGAGGGACCCCTTGCCTGAAGCCTTCCTGTCTATCCCCGAGTTGTCAAGGCCCTGGATCAGTGGGGGCAGGGAAGTCCTTATGGACCACAGCCTGTTCCTGGGGTCTGCAGGTTCAGAAGTTCTATAGAACCACTGTGTCTGGAAGGGTTGGGCACAGGCAGGCCCAGCTCAGAAAGGCCTCAGCAACCAGGTTACTTTTTCTTTTTTTTATTAGTTTATTTATTTATTTTAATTAGGCATATATGACAACAGAATGCATTTTGATTCATTGTACACAATTGCAGCACAACTTTTCATTTCTCTGATTGTGCACAATGTAGTGTCGTGCCATATGTGCAGTCAGACATGTACCTAGGGTAATAATGTCCATCACATTCCACATTCCATTCTTTCCTGCCCCCGGGCCCCCTCCCCCGGGTTACTTTTGATTAAGGCGTGTTCTTCCTTGTAGGGCAATGAGATGCTCAGGGTCATTGCCAAGGGCCCCTTTTCTGGTCTGGCCCTAGCTGGTGAAACACCTGATAATGGCTGAACCCCATTGTCAGACATGCTGGGCCCACCCTATTCTCTGGTGTCCCTCTGTAGGACTCCCTCCCTTCTTCACAAGTGTGCATGATGGGTGACCTGTCCTCTTCCCTGTTATTGATAGGATCTATTTACCCACCATGAGCCTAGTGTACTTCAGGTATATTACAAGTGTCCACTGTTGTCAGTAACAACAAGGACCACCTGCAATTTTTCTGATTTACTTCTGGCTTTGACCTGATTTTGAGCAAGAAAGTTTTGAGTTAAAATTTAAAAATATAACTTTTAAAACCCCACTGATGTCAAACATAACCCAATTTTTTAAAACAGAGAAAAAGCTCCTCCGTGGTCCTGGTGCTGGATTGTTTAGGACTCTGTTCTCTTCCTAATTAGTTAAAAGCAATATCATCCCATGGTAGACTGAAAGCCCCACAGATCTTTTCCCTTGAAAACTGAGCTAAAATACAAATTTATCATTATAATACACTATAATTCTGAGCTCTGTGACTCAGAATTCTTGAGGAACTGTCAGCAGGGAGATTATTGACCTGAGATTTTCTGGTGAATAATTAAACCATAGTTTCTGTTGTTTGGAAGATATACCATGGTAAGCTCCCCAGTGACCACACAGAATTATTCACCCCAGTGGGCAAACCGACAGGACCTATTTTTCATTGCCTGTGTTAATAATTAGGATTCTCACGGGTGTGAAAACCAATTAAGGGCTACTCTGCTTTTGGGCAGACCTTGAGTAGTTTACTCAGCTTCCAAAAAAGTCCATGAAAACATAACTCACAGCTCAACACTGAGCTTATTCCAGTGCAGGTGACAAACCAGGGTCATTTGTGTGACAGCTTATCCCTACTTCTGTCACTGGAGGGCTGCACTTGGGCCCATTCTTGGTCTCACTCCCCTAATGGTTTCCACATGGCAAGGTCAAGGGGGTCCATCTGGTTGTGGCTGGTTAAGTCAGAAGGAAGGGCTGATGTTTTAATCCAACTTCTTTGAAAATGTCTTCCCCATTTCCTGAGGATAGTTGGAAGCCCCAAACCAAGATGTCACAGCCTGAGTTCAGTGAATCCAGCAAGGGTTAGCCAGAGGGACCCTGCTTTCTGCTGATGGGAGGGACTCTAACACAGACCCCAGGTGTCCCTTTCCTATTTGACCTTCCAGGAAGCCAGCTTTCTCCCTCTTCTCTGAGCCTTTTAAAAACTGCCTTAAAACTCACACTTAGCTATGGATTCTGAGCCAGGGCATTGCGATTTCCTTCTCTAGGATGCAGGGTAATTAATAAAATCACCAGGCCTTTGCTGGAATGAACATTTCCATTGGTAACATCATCCACTGTCCTTTCTTAGAATTCCGAGGGGGACGCGCAGACACTGACGGAAGTGGACCTCTTCATCTCCACACAGAGGATTAAGGTTTTAAATGCTGACACACAGGTGAGTGCTCGAAAGACAGTGTCTGAAATCACATAAACCATCTCCAGAGTTTGCACCTTGGGAGAACAAAGTCCAGGTGTAGAAGTACTGTCCCCAGGTGCAGGAGGGGCAGGTGTCCCCAAGAACAGTGACTCTGAAGTCTGAGTCTTGAGTGGGCTGCAGTTGTGGAAACTAGAATGAGCTGAGGGGATGCCGAGGAGCTCTGGACTGGAAGGTTAAAAGCCAGTGGGAGTGATAAAGCTGCAGCTGGTGTCCCACGGAGAGAAAATGAGGAGGAAAAGGGTGAGTGGGAAGGTGTGTGCTCCCTCAGGATTTCAGAAGGGCCTTCCTGAAACCCTTGTGTGCCCAACCTGGGGAGTCCAGCTGGAGGGGGCAATCTCAGTGGGGTCCATCGCCTCGCCTGGCAGCATTCCAGTGGGGAGGGTCTGCAGGTTTTCCACCTGTGAACCATGTGTCCCCAGCCATGGCCAGCTTGTGGCTGACTGAGATTCTGCTTTTCTTTTCTGTGCCTAAATCACCCCCATGATAAATGAGGAGAAAATGATCATGTATGAAATACAAAGGTCTGGGGATCTGAGACTGGGCATGAGAAGGGCAGCGAGGGGTAGGGGGAAGGGGCAGGGTCTCGAAAGGCTTTGAGGTAGTTCTGTAGGACCGGGAGTTGGTGTGTGAGGACGCAGAGAGAAGAAAGGGCCCCCCACTCGTAGGTGGTCTGGTGAGGACAGCCCAGTGCCTAAGTAAAGGTAACTTATTTTGTCTTTGGCAAGAAATCTGGTAGTGATACTGTGGGTACCCTTGTCCCCAATAGCCTGATGCTTTTACCATCCACTGACGATGGATGATCTTACATGACTTGTTTGGAAGTGCAGAATGATGATTTTTCTAAGGATATCATGGTTTCCATTTTTATTATCTGATGTTCTTTTATGAGAAAGTATGTTCTAATTTTGTTTTTCTGTCCCTCTTTTTACTCTGGATTCTGGGATTTTTTTAACTTGTGTTATCATTTTGGCATCTTCCTTCCAGTTGTTGAACACTTCCACACTTTCTGAGACAATGGCATGTTCTCAGCTTATCTTGGACCTTCCTGCTCCAAACCTGGAACCAGTCATTTCTTTGAGGCACCATGGCCCCTTTTAGTGAGCAATGACATATAGGAAAAATCCCTGGGTATTGGCTGTACTCATTGTTTCTAGGGTGTCATTGCTCCTGGGGCCTGGCAATGCACAAAACCAGACAGTATATTTGTTTTTAAAAGCCATGTGTTCATAATTATGCCTTCTATTGGCACCATACAGTTCTTACCATCCCCAATTTCATACATACTCTTGTCCCACAGCATAGACCATAGTTCCCAATATTAGTGTGTTTTTCTCATTTGTTTTCTGTATTCATCAGCTTTCCATTACTGTAACAAAATAGCTGACATAATCAACTTTGAAAGACTAAAGTCTCACAGTCTTGGAGGTTTCAGTCTATAGTCAGTTGGCCCCCATTGCTATTTGCTATCTTGTGGCAAGATAGCAAATCATGTGGGAACATGTAGTGGAGGAAGCTGCTACCTCATGGAAGTCAGGAAACAATGAAGGAGGCAGAGGAAGAGCCAGGATCCCAATATCTCCTCAAGGGAACACCCCCAATGACCTAACTTCCTCCCACTAGGCCCCACCTTCTTAAGGTTCCATCACCTCCCAAGAGGCTGGAGAATAATGGGCCTTTGGGGAAAATTCAAGAAAATTCCAAACTATTAATACCATCTTCTACTGTCTACACCAGGCTGCTGAAATGAACAAAGATAAGCTCAGCAGGTAGCAGATGAACTTTGTGTCACTTCCTCAGTGATGTGTATGTGGGGGGGTCAGGATTGGGTGGGAAAACCAGCTGGAAGCCCTGAGCTCCTCCCCTGTTTCCCCACTCATGGGGTTCCTAGCATTTTGGGGCAGAGGAACAGTAGGGCGTATCCTGGAGCTGGAATAGCCCCATTATGTGGCTCATGCTGAGGCTCACTCCCAAACCGAGCACCATGTTGCCTTGCCCAGCTACTGAGGCCCTTGGCACATCCCAGGTGGGCACTAGGACCCAACTTCCTCCTCTCATGTCTGTCTCCATGTCTAGGCCTGTGCTTTGTCCCACTCATCTTTGTGCCTCACCCCCATCTCCCTTCCTTAGAGCCTTGCAAGTGATGAGAACTTCATGAGCAGCTTTGACTTCTGACAGGGGACAGGCATCTGGTTTGTAATGATTCAGACTTGGACTTTATTTTCTCATCCTCTGTGGACACGGTCTGAATTTAATCCCCCTTCACACCTCTCCATCATCCATCCTTCATCTATCCACCTGTGTTGGGGGTCCCCAAGACCACCCCAGTTTCCATCTCTGTGACAAAATACCTGAGATAATCAACTCATAAGGAGGAAGAGTTTATTTTGGCTCAAAGTTTCAAAAGTTTTAGTCCAAAGTGAGTTGGCCCAATTGCTTTTGGACCTGTGGTGAGGTAGCATATCATGGTAGGAGCATAAGGTAGAAGAAATTGCTCACTACATGAGAGCCACAGAGTGAAGAGAGAAGCAGTAAGGGAACAGGGTCCCAACATTCCCTCCAAGGACACATGCCCTGTGACCTAACTTCCTCCCACTGGGCCCGATGTCTTAAAGGTTTTACCACGTCCCAATTGCACCATGGGCTAGGGACCAAGCCTCTGACACATGAGCTTTTGTGGGGCATTCCAGATCCAAACTATACCACTCAGCCAAGGGAAAGGTGTATGGGTGAAGTCCAGGAGACACCTGGCATGGTTTTAAGAGTCTTCTCCCTGTGGAGTCCCATGGAAATGCTGAATTTCCCCAGCAATGGTTGTGATAATACATGTGAAGTTTTATCTACCAGGGAGGCTCATAGAGACTCAACACCCAAGGTCTGTACCAAGGGCTGGTCACACAGGCATGCTCTGCCTGGCATGGAGCAAAATTCTAGACTCCCAGGAAAAGCAAAGGTATTCAGCTTAGGATATGTTGTTTGTGCAGTTAGGCAGAATGAGTCCTGCTAATCTTTAGTTAAGGGTGGTGGAAAACCCACTGAAATCCAGGTTCCCAAATGCCACTTGAAGGTGGACCTTTATCAGGACAGCTGTCTGACCTGCTGTGGTGACTCTTCTCTGCACTTCACCCTCTTGCTGATATTCCTGTGCCTTACCCAGGGTAGGAGGATGGGCCACTGGTGGTTTGAGAACTTGTTCCAAATCACTGTTTAGGATGAACTGGAAGAGTGGCTTGAACAGGAAATTGGTTTGACTAAAACATAAAAATGTTGATGGAAGGGCTGGAGAGGTGGGAACAAGTGAGAGACTGTGGAGGTGGAAGTGGCCAGGAGGGGCAGGAGAGAGAATGGCTACCATGTTGGTAGGTAGCCTGTGTCTGAGGAAAACATCTCTGCTATTGATAGGAAATGGGACAGCAGTCAGGAATCAGGAGACACTGAAGAGCTACTCTAACTCTTCCCTTTTCCAGTGTTCCTCCCTTGTGTTTTGTGGTTATGAACCCCCCAATAGCCTTGGCCAGAAAACAAATCTCCCTCTTAGACAAATGTGAGGCAATATTCACTGTAAGACATGATTCTGTGGGGAAGAATAGGGCACCAGAGGTCACAGAAATGCCCAGTTTCCTTTTGTGAAAGGAGAGCAGAGGCACAAAAGACCAACTGATTAGTTTTTCAGAGCCTTTGTGTGCAACCTTGTTAGGGAGGGGTCATGGGCCAGATGGTTAGTGGAGATTCCTGCCAAATGACAAAAGCCATCAATAGTAGTGGGCCTGCCTGGGGCCTGGGAATCCTAGTCAGCTATGGAAACCCACTGATGGGAGGCAGACAGGCTGCCTCAGTGTCTCCTGACTTGGGCCCAGGCTGCTTGTGCTCTCTGGAAAGAACTTGTCTAGTGGACAACATTGGCCTTCCTGCCTTGCTTCTCTGGTCCCAGCCACTTTTGAGCCTGCCCAAGGCCACATGCCTTGGAGGGAAGGTCCTTCTCCAGAGCCACAGATGTCTTCTAATCCTAATGAGGATAGGGTGCCCCATCTCATGCCTACCTGGGTGCAGGCAGAGCCAAATTTTGGTTACTTTGATCACAAATCAGCATCTTAAAATGCCCTGTTGACTAGAACTATGATTCTCAACTAGGACCATTTTGCCTCCATTTACTCCCTCACCCCTTCTCCGAAGGACATTTGACAATGACTTGTGATATTTTTGGTTTTCTTCTTCAGGAAGGGGAGGTACTATTGCATCTAGGGGTAGAGAGAGGCCAGGGATGCTCCTAACATCCTCCAAGGTACAAGACAGCCCTGTGCAATAAAGAATGACTCATTCATTTGTTGAGGGACACCTTGGTTTGCTCCATAGCTTAACTATTGTGAATTTGAGCTTCTATAAACATTGATGTGGCTGTGTCACTGTAGTATGCTGATTTAAAATCCTTTGGATATATACCAAGGATAACTGGGTCAAATGGTGGATTCTTTCCAAGTTTTTGAGGAATTTCCATACTGCTTTCCAGAGTAATTGCTCCATTTGCAGTCCCACCAGCAATGTATGAGTGTACCTTTTCCCCCACATCCTTGCCAACATTTCTTGTTGCTTGTATTCTTGATAATTGCCATTCTGGCTGGAGTGAGGTGAAATCTTAGTGTGGTTTTAATTTGTATTTCTCCAATTGCTAAAAATGTTGAACATTTTTTCATATATTTGACTTTCCTATGTACATATATGAATACACCACAGTGAATCTCACACCATTGTGTACATCCACAAGACTGGGGTCCTAATTAGAATAAGTTATATTCCATGCTTATATAATTATATCAAAATGGACTCTACTGTCATATATAACTAAAAAGAACCAAAAACAAAAACAAAAAAAAAAAAAGAAAAGAAAAGAATGACCCAATAGTGAATGTCTAAGGTCAAGGTTGAGAAATTCCAAATTATGGGTTGGGGTTGTGGCTCAGCGGTGGAGCGCTCGCCTAGCACGTGCGCGGGTTCGATCCTCAGCACCACACAAAAATAAAGGCATTGTGTACAACTAAAACAAACAAATAAATACTTAAAAAAAAAAAGAAATTCCAAATTAGAGTGCTTTTTACTGGCTTGTGTTCATTGAGCTCCTCCTTCCCTTCCTGACAGGAAACCATGATGGACCACGCCCTGCGTACCATCTCCTACATCGCTGACATCGGGAACATCGTAGTGCTGATGGCCAGACGCCGCATGCCGCGGTCAGCCTCTCAAGATTGCATTGAGACCACACCCGGGGCCCAGGAGGGGAAGAAGCAGTACAAAATGATCTGCCACGTGTTCGAGTCAGAGGATGTAAGTAAACACAAGAGTGGGAAAGGCCTTCCCCCAACAGCCCTGTGCCTTCTGGTGGTCCCACGATTCTAGGCACTCTGGAAACCATCTAGCAAGGGGAAGCCCTGTGTGTCATGTGAACATTTCCAATGGCATTAGTGATACATTTTTTCACGTTCTTCAAGTTTGTGAAGATAGGGACGGCAGTTTCATTTCACTTCATGAAAGAGGTTCTTCAGGAGCTGTTTATAAATCTAATCTTAGTTCAATATACAAAGGGAGCTATCCATTTGAAGAAATCATTTATAAAACCTTCCCCCCTCCTAAAATAAAGTTAATCTTTGCCTAAATAGTCTGTTGACAAAATACACATTTTTGCATGACAGGGTTGTACAATCTGTATCTGAAGTTGAGCTCTACTTTTGTACTTGTCATTTTACAGCATAACAACTTAAAAAATAATTTTGAAGTTCAAAATACCATAGACTCACTAAGAGGCCATAAGTGGCATGTGCTTATAGTCCCAGCTACTCAGGGAACTGAAGTGGGAAGATGGCTTGAGCCTAGAAGTTCAGGACCAGCCTAGGCAACAGAGGAAGACTGTCTTGGAAAACAACAACAACAACAACAAAAGATCTGGGCAGGGTGGTAGACACTTGTAATCCCAGCTACTCAGGAGGCTGAGGCAGGAGAATTCAAGTTCGAGGCCAGCCTGGGCAACTTAACAAGATCCTTTCTCCAAATAGAATATTAAAAAGGCTGAGGATGTGCCTTAGTGGCAGAGTGCTTGCCTAGCTAGCATGCAAAAGGCCCTGGATTCAATCCTCATACCACAGAAAGGTAGGGGAGCCAGGAGCTCAGGAGAGAGTGAGCCCTAACTCTTGATGGACCCCTCTGCAGACTGATATTCTCAGGGACTACCAGGAAGGCTCTGCTGAACCATTCTTGTTGGTATTGTCACAGTGGAATTTTTGAACATCATCTATTCTTCATGGACCCATTCTCCCCGTGAAGATAGGTCATTTCAAACTTTGTTAGTAATGACTCTTTCTAGGCAGCAGCAAGTGCCAAAGTGTTTACATGAGGACTTGAAGGAGTTCTGGGACTGAGAGCCATAGGAAGGGTCTCAATATTTTCATGATTATGAAATATGGCATAGAAACTGTATTTGAAGAGAGGATGCAAACTTGTGGGTAGGCAGCCGTCTTTTTCCCAAGAAGTTGTCAACATAAAAAGCTTGGAAGCAATGGCAAATTTGTAGGGTGCAAACATTATTTCAGAACAGACCTACTATATCACATACATAACTTTTCACTATTATGTACAGATCTGTGGACACCTGGATGAGCATTTCTCAGTGACTAGGGACTTGGGGATATCTTGGAGACCTGGCAGGGGTGTGGAGCCTCAAATAATGGTATAAGTAAGAAGCAGGCCAAATGGCAGAGGGCTAATGGCCAGCTGGTGTGAAAATCAAGGAGCAGGGGGAGCAGCAAGAGCTTCCATGGCACAACCAGTACTGACGGTTGAGGGTTAAAGTCAGGAGCTGCCACACTTTTTTAGTTCAACAGGACACAAGGCTGACAGCACAGTGGGAAGGGGGAGTGAATGGGTCCTTGAAAAAACAAGGGAAGGACCTGCCCAGGTAGAGCATGAGGAGCCAGAGATGTGGTCCAGAGAGTAGGACCCAATGACGGCTCTGTCCAGATGGCTACTCAGTCTTGATTTCTTCCCTCTTGGAGGAAGGCAACTCTGGGACATGTGGATGAAGCAGCACACATGAAAGTGTTAGGAAAATGTGGCGCTGGTCTCAGCATCCTCCTCCGCCCTGTCTTCTCAAGTACACACAACCCACATGTAGGAGGCCACCTCTGAGCAACAGCCTGCCTGCTGCCCAGCCCCTGGCTGAGGGCCCTTGGCACCTGACCTTCTGCTGGGTCCAGGGCAGGACTTCCAGCCTCATAGCAGTGAGCATCCTCAGGCCTGGCTGTGAGCTGGGGCAAGCAGGGAGCTGCTTATCTGAGGGTGCTGGAGTTGGGCCTCAGCCAGGCAGAGAGGGCCCTCTGGGCCGGC
This sequence comes from Tamias sibiricus, assembly GCA_025594165.1. Taxonomy (NCBI): domain Eukaryota; kingdom Metazoa; phylum Chordata; class Mammalia; order Rodentia; family Sciuridae; genus Tamias; species Tamias sibiricus. Next base: position 138,683,671 of record CM046659.1, read on the forward strand.
CTCTGTCCAAGTAGAAGGGAAGCCAGGACACAGGCTGGAGGGGGAAATGGGAGACAGCAGGCAGCCAGCAGGACTCTGCAGTTTCTTGGATTGTGCCCAGAGGTGATGCCCATCCCCAGGGTGCCTGGCTGTCTTGCTTCTCCCCCAGAGGGGCCATGTAGTTAGGATAAGGATCAAAATGTAGTCCAAGAGCTGGGCACGGTGGCGCATGCCTGTAATCCCAGAGGCTTGGGAGGCTGAGATAGGAGGATCGCAAGTTCAAAGCCAGCCTCAGCAATGGCGAGGTGCTAAGCAACTCAGTGAGACCCTGTCTCTAAATAAAATACAAAATAGGGCTGGGGATGTGGCTCAGTGGTCTAGCGCCCCTGATTTCAATCCCTGGTTAAAAAAAAAAAAAAAATGTAGTCCAAGGAAAGGATCTTTGGGGGTTAGGAGTATGGTCCCAAGATGGGAATTCAAGGGCATCGGGCAGCCTGAGCCCAGCCTTTGACCACTAGGTCAAGAAATCTGATGCTGTCTAACTGCCCTTCCAGCCAGGTGACCTCCTTCAGGTGGAGACAGAACCAGGTGCTGAGGGGTGGGACAATCCTGAGATCCCAGTCAGTACAGGATAGACTCCTGCTGCTCCAGGACCCCAGGTCCACAGCCCTAAGCTTTCCCGAGGCCCCTTCCTCCCTTGAACTGGCCTGTCCCATCCTTTGGGAGACCAATCTCTGCTCCGAGCCTGTCCAGTCCAACGGCGCCACCTGGCGGTACCCGGGTGACCACATCAGCCCGCTACCAACATGCTGGTCATGGGAACAGGGAGATTATTGAGGTGTTCTTCCTATAAATGGTTTAGAGCCTAATCAGAGCGGGTAGTTCAACCTAGAATCAGTGCCTATTTAAGGAAAGGCCCAGATGCTCTGCAAATATGATCTGGCCCAGTGCGCCTTTATATATGCATATTCATTTGCAGCACTTAAATATGCATTGTGCAGTGAGAAAGGAATTTAGGCCAAATCCCTCCTTTTTTGCTTTTGAGCTAATTTGATGGGGGCGCATTGATAGCAAATGGGAGGTAGGTGGGGAGCATGGGCAGACCTGAGCTAGGCTCATACAGTCCAGGGCTTGGAGTAGGAGAAGGTGCTGCTGTGTGCTGAGATGTCACCCAAAGTCCCACTGCTAAAGGGTTGTGTAGCTGCCACGAGCTTGCTTGGCATAGTCCAGGAGCTGGGAATCTTTAGCTCTCGCCTCCCATTATCCTGTCTGCACACCAGCAGGGGGCATGAAAGGCCCCATCCTGAAGTCTCAGAGTCCAAGACACTGCATTGTCAGAGCCAATAACATGCACAGAAATGGCTCAGTTGAAGGAAAAAGAAAAGATCTTCTCCATAGGGCCTGCATTGATGTCCCAAGGTGTCACGCCTCTCATGGGCCACAGCCTTGCTTACCCACCCTACAGCAACAGAGTACTCACACTGGCCCCCACCCAGCTGGTACTGGGTTCTGTAACTCAGGAGAAATAGATGTGGGAGGAACAATTAACCATGTCTGTGATGCTCCCTGGAAAGCATACCTCAAATCTATTTTTGGAGTAAGATGGGTAAAAAGAGAATACAGTACATACAGTTACCAATTAAAGCAATCACATATGACATTTAGCAAATACTTCATCATTTTCTCTGACTTTATTTGAAATCATGGCTTGTCCTGGAATGTCTGGGACATAAAGCTGCTCAGGAAGGTGTAGTCAGGACCAGGCCCTGATAGTACAAGACAGCAAATAGGTTTACCTGTGGTGGCCCATGGTGGGACATCAGCAGAAGGCATCTGTCACCAGCCAAGGGCCAGTACTCTCTTGTTCTTTTAAGCTCAAGCAAGGGTCCTTTGAAGGTTTATGGACACCCTCTGCACCCACACCTGCTGCAGCCCCTCCGCAAGGGACCCTGTGAGCCTGTATTTCAAAACTTGTGTCTAGTGGGCCTGTCTCTCTCCACAGGCCCAACTGATAGCCCAGTCCATTGGGCAGGCCTTCAGTGTGGCCTACCAGGAGTTTCTGAGGGCCAATGGCATCAACCCAGAAGACCTCAGCCAGAAGGAGTACAGCGACATTATCAACACCCAGGAGATGTACAATGATGACCTCATCCACTTCTCAAACTCTGAGAACTGCAAGGAGGTAAACTGTACCCTCTGCAGGCCACGGGAAGCCCATTCCACTGGCTTCTGCTCTCCAAGACAAGTTCTTGAGGAACTCAGCCAGGCAGCCTTGCAACACCCAGTGCTTCCCCACCTCAGCTTGTCAGGCTAGGGCGAGAGCAAGCCTTCATTTGTCTCTCACATACACACCACTGCCTCTCAACAGACTCGAGGGCTGCCTAGAATGTATGTCTTGCTCCTGCCTTGAGCTGAGCTGGTGTGTGAAATAAGATGTTTCTAACAAAGAAGCTGATTACAATCAGTGTTAATGACCTTGAAAATGTGCCTTTTAATGCTGCTATTATCATCAACTGGCACTCAGCACCCAGGAGATATTTCTGAAAAGCATGTGGGAGGCATCTTTGAAATAGGGAACTTGGGTGCTCTGGCAGGGCAGTTTTGAAGTTGTCAGCAGTAGAGGCCTTAGCGGGTTCCCCTGGGGGTGGTCCATACCATGACTGCTTCTTGAATAGATGAATTTATCTGCCTGTGAATGAATGCTCCTGACCTGTTTGTTGAGTGAATGAACCTAGCTACTTATTAAATGAGCGAATGAGTGATTGATCCTGGATCCTTGTCAGTGAATGACCCTGAGTATATCTTGAATGAATGCTCTTGACTGTTTGTTGAATGAATGACAGGCAGTTTTCTGAGAGAGCCACTCTTGAGGCAAAGAAAAATAGAACATTCTAGATAAGAGGAAAGGCTTAGAGCAGAGGAAGGGTGCTTGATGCTGAGAACATGTCTCTGGCCTCTGTGGATTTGGGGGTGGGGGAGCAGAACCCCAGACATGGGACTCCTGCTTGGGGGTTGAGGGCTTCCATGCTGGGCATGGGAGGAGATGAACTTTGGGCTTCCAGGTTCCCTGAGTTGGTGGGCCTCAGAGGGTCTTGGGAGCTCAAGTTGGGTGAGGCCAGGGGGAAGGGCAGACTTCTTTGGCTGAGATGAACTGGCCTCAATCCCAGGGCAAGACAGAACCCACCAGACCAAGGTCAGGCCAATCCTTCCGTAGGTGCTTGTCACAGAACCTGGAGCCCACTCTGGGCCCTCTCACACTGTCAATTCCCTTGCAGCTACAGCTGGAGAAGCACAAGGGTGAGATTCTGGGCGTGGTGGTCGTAGAGTCGGGCTGGGGCTCCATCCTGCCCACAGTGATCCTGGCAAACATGATGAATGGTGGACCAGCAGCCCGCTCTGGGAAGCTGAGCATCGGGGACCAGATCATGTCCATCAATGGCACCAGCCTGGTGGGGCTGCCTCTCGCCACCTGCCAGGGCATCATCAAGGTGGGTGCATTGGGAACCTCTGCCTGGTGGTCTCCCCAGCCCTACCTCATTTGACCCATCTCAGGGCACTGAGGCCCAGAGAGAATCACCTGGTGACTGGTCAGTGGCAGAGTAAAAATTTGAAGCTAAGACTGTACCCCATGACTAAAATCAGGAGTGTCAGGCAGCCCTGGGGAGGTGCTAGGGGAAGGTTCCTACTCAAGCAGCCCAGGGCTGAATCACGTCGACCTGAGGCAAAGGGCTGAGGACCTGTGGGTACAGGATGATCAGCTCACTTTGGCTTACCTGGTACTTTCCCAGGTAGCACTGAAAGTCCACTTCTGGAAACCCCCTTGGTCCTGGCGGACTGGAAGGGTGGGTCAGCCCATGTGGATCGTGTGCTGGGAGGCTGGTTCCCTAAAGTAAGGAAGGCCATTCTAACCATCTGACCCACGAGCTTGTAATTTTGGGAGACTTGAGTTCCCTGTCCCCAAGAGGATCAGGCAGAGGGGACACAAGCAAGTGGATTGGGGGCCTTTACACTTTGCTGCCTCAGGAGGAGCAGACTCCATACAGTAGCCTATTGGTGGCAGCTCCTGTGACCCATAAGTGGTCTCACCCTGAGCTCTCTGTGTTCCTGGTGCTGGAGGAAGCCCTTCTTCCTCCCACTTTTAGCCTGAGAGATGAAGAACACCCCAAGGTTAGAGCGTTCTGCAAATGGGCTTTTGGAGCTGACCCAGTGGAGCCTCTGCCCAGTGGGGAATGAATATGGAGAGACCCTGCAGCTCTGGGGGACTGTGTGTGCATGCAGGGCTAGCCCCACCTCCAGGCAAGCTAAAACTGTGGCCATGTTAAGGGTTGAGGCTGTCCCCTGCCTCTGGACCTCCACCTGACCCCAGGACTGCAGTCTTGAGGCTCACTGATAATCATGTCCTCTCTGGGGCCTGAGGTGGGTCTAACCCACCTTGATGCATCACCTAGAGCCTCCGGTATCCTCGCTGCTGAGTCTCATTGAGCTGTCACTCTCGGCACTGAGCGTTATTGGAAGATGTTTGGTTTGATGAAGTATCCTCATAGTCTTTCCAAAGAAGAAGTTCTCCTTCTGCCTTCAGCACGTTGGCAGCCCCTCTGGTCCCCAGAGGGTGACCCTGATGCTCAAACCTTTGGTTCTCAGTGGCACTCAGAGCCTGGCTTCTGACTCCTGCAGTGGCTAGTTTATGCACAGGTCAGAGAGAGCACCAGCATATGGTGGGCCACCGTATACACTGCCACCCAGGATACCCAGATACGGTCATGAGAATCAGGATAATGTTCATTCCCCCGCACAGAGGAGACACTGAGGTCGAGAGGGGACTTCCTGAGGAAATGAGAGAATGTGACCGCCTGTTTATTGAGCACAGTGAGGCTGATAGCTCGCCGAGTCTGAGAACGTTCCCGCCTTCCCGCCCTGCCAGCCTGACTCACCCCTGGCCTGGCCTGGGAGGCTGTGCTCACTGGCTATGTCTAAGACCCTGCCTGTGACTCTTGTGTCCATGCTCTGCAGGGCCTGAAGAACCAGACGCAGGTGAAGCTCAACATTGTCAGCTGTCCCCCAGTCACCACGGTCCTCATCAAGCGGCCAGACCTCAAGTACCAGCTGGGCTTCAGTGTGCAGAATGGCATCGTGAGTCCACTTCCCCACCCTGGGCTGCCTTCATCACGGGGACTGGGCGTCAGAGCTGGGTGACAGCAGCTCTTGTCTGGTTGGAAGGCTCCTGGGGACAGCTGCCATTAGCCAGGCCACATGGGAAAGGAGTTTTCAGTGGCTCCCAGGGCAGGTCCTGGGTGCTGGCCTAGCTAGAAAAGGAGGCCAGGAAATGGCTTTGAAGTGGTCCCTAATCCCTGCCTAGGCACCCTTGTCCCAGTGATGACTAAACAAAGCTCAGGAAGGGAGGGCAGCAGGCTTTGCCAGCAACTGTAGCTTGAATGCACACAACTAATAGTGACATCAGACTCACCATGCTCAACAAACACGCTGTCACTCATTCGTTCACTCCTTTCTCCATCGTTCATTTACTCATTCAGCGACTCAGCAGACATTTGTGAAATACCTGCCCTGAATCAGGCTCCATGTCAGGCACTAAGGAGGCAGGAGAGCTGCCTGGAGGAGGTGTTCCTGGGCTTGAGTGAATCCTGGGCTGGCCAAAAATCTGTGCCTGCTCCCCAGGCCAAGTTTCTTCAGTTAAAAGATTCCCACCTTCTCTTTGACCTAAGTTTGGTTGGCATGAGTTTGTTTTTTTCCCCTTGTTGTTTTCCTCCCTGCAAAGGTCCCAGAGAACAGTGATGTGTGGCCACTAAATGAGTATAGAAGAAGGGGGACCAGTAATACCCAAATCATTTAAAACAGCCCTGAGTGTTAAAGAGCTGAGGAGCGATCCTAAGGAGGAAGCGGTGTCAGGGTGAGTGGGGAGCATGTGTGTGCTCACCAGCAGCACAGAGGAAAGACATGAGGAGAACATTCTAGAAAGATAACTACAAATGAGAGAAAATTGTCCTTACTGTGAGTGAGTAGGGAGTCCCCCGGCCTCCACTTCTGTAAGCTGTGTGACGGCTACACAGAGCCTGGGTGTTGTCACAGGACTTCAGGTCAGGGGGACCACTTCTGTTGAGGTCACACAGCCAATAAGGGTGGGCAGAACAGGGGTCAGGAAGTGGGAGCAGAGAGATGAGGGTTGGAGCTGTGGTTTGGTGCCTGTGTGGCTAAGTTAAGGCAAGAGGAAAAGAAAGGTAACGCTGTGGCCAGCCTAAGTGCAGAGCCATGAGCCTCAGTCACGGACCGTCAGGTAGGGCCAGGTGACCATGACAGGTTACAGGCTCTCTCCCAACTACCTTCCGGGGGAGGTGCTCGAGGTCCTGCAGCAGCTTCCCCACTGGTGGGGAAGGGGGAGTGTGAGGAAGCATTCAGGAGACCTGACGGTACTGGCCACTCTGGTTCACATCCCTTGTCCCATGGTCAGGAGGTACCAATGGCTGGGAGACTATGACCTCACCTTCCAGCCCACCATTCAGAAGTGCCTGGCCTGGCGCCTGGTGCTCCTGCTGCCTCCCTCCCCTGGCCCTGCAGCAATGATTCTCTTCCCTGAGCCTCCCTCCTTCCAGGCCTCCCTGCCTCCTGTGCCTGAAAAAGTTCCCTCAAACCCCCTTCTACCCTCACCAGGGCCCCATTTAATGGGAACACGTTCCCATTAAAAGGTTTTACAGGTTAACTAGAATTCTGCTAGTATTTATTTCAAGAGGTGCTACAGCACAGTAGCTGGGAGCTCATTCTCTGAAGCTGAATTGCATCTGTTTGAACATGCCATCTATTTGGACAACTCTGCCTGGCCAGGGATAGCCACGGGCCGTTGGAATAGTGGGAGATGGCTGGGCAGTGAGTAGGGAGTCCCCAGCCTCCACAGTGCCTGACCATGCAGTGACTGGGCAGGGTAGGAGAAGGCACCTCGCTAGTTAATGGCATTTGTCAGCTCTGCCACAGACTGACTGTGGTTTTCTGCCTGATTACTGCAGAAACATTTCCTGTAGCAGGTGGTGGGGCTTAATATGCAGGTGAGCAGAGATGAACTATGTCCAGCACTAGGGCAGCTGAGTAGGTCTGGGTGTGGCAGGGGAGAAAGAGAGGCCCCTGGACACCCACTCCCCACTCTACCTCCCTTTTCTTTAAACCCCAGATCTTTTAAGACATCTATTTTTTTTAATAATTATGGTAAAATACAAACAACATAAAATTTACCATCTTAACCATTTTTAAGTATATGACTTAGAAGTGTTACGTACATTACACGACTATACAACCAGTCTCCAGGACTCATTTCATCTTGCAAAACTGACACTCTGTCCCCATTAAGCAATGGGACCCTCCTCATTTTCCCTCCCACCACCTCCATGATATTTTCTGTCTACGAACTTGACTACTCTAGGTACCTCATTATAAGTGGAATCATGAAGTATTTGTCCTCCTGTGTGACTGTCTTGTTTCACTTAGCATAATGTCCTTAAGGTTTATCCTATAAATAAGTATCAGAATTTCCTTCCTTTTTACAGCTGAATAATATACCACTGTATGGACATGCTACATTTTGTTTATCCATCCATCTTTCCGTGGACTCTTGGGTTGCTCCCACCTCTTGGTGCCTGTGAACAGTGCTGTGGGGCACATGGGTGTGCAGGTCATCTTTTCTCCAAATCTATCTAGGCTCAGCATCTCAGTCTCTCCAGTCCACCTGTTTGGAGTCAGTTCCAGGAACCAGGAAATGGAATCCCCCACCATGGACAAGCAGATTTAGGGCATCTTTGTGGCAACCTGTGTTTGGGAGGGTGATAACACCAGTTAAATGGTGTTATCTGTCCCCATTTCACAGAAGAGGACCTAGGAATGGGGAGGTGAAGTAACTTGCCGAAGGCCTCCCAGCTGGGAAGTGACAGAGTGGGGACAAAGGGAACATGCCTGTTGCCTCTTTGCACAGTGTCAGGGTGTCAGTGGAGAGTGCACATGTGGATTCGGGAGCACTGTGACCAGTACAGGACTCATATGCTTGTATCTAGAGCCCAGGATTTTAAAAAGCAAGCATAAGAAATTCCCACAAGGCCCATGATCATGGCTTCAGTCCTGGCCAGCCAGCTAGTCTACCCTCCTGCTGGGCCCACAGGGACCATAGCACCCACTCACTGCTGTGCCCCATGAAGTCAGGGTCCCCTGTGTCTCCTGGAAAAGTTTGCCCACATCAGAGCTGGTTTTGCATAAGCACCTTTTCCATTTTCAACCTCATTACTCCTAAAGTACAAGGCATTAGCAGACAAGCCCCTGATGATCCAATTAACGCTCTTTCCAAATGGATCCCACCTCTCTCTTCCCACAATACCTTCCAAGAAATCAAGAAGTTTCCAGCGTGGAGACAGTCTTCTTCCCCCAAAGTGCACAACATGAAGTTAGAAGATGTCATGGTCTCAGTCTCTGCCGGGCAAGCCTTGGTCTGCAAGACCTCTGCCTCATGCATGTTCCCCCACCAGCACCTCCTGCTCCCCTTCCCCACCCCCAGATTCTGACAGTTTGTGTGTCAGGGTCAGAGTCTGTTCTGCCAGCAGCACCCCATATGGCACAAACCCTTACTCACCCTCTTTGTCTTCTTTCCCCCTTTGGTCCTTTTTTCTCAAATTTCCACAAATAGGTAGACAGCCACCGGGGACTTAGTCAAAATAGCCCTTTCTAAGGAATGCCCTAGCTCTGGCCAGGCCAGAGAAGTGAGACAGGTGACCCTGAATCACTTTCTTCTGGATCGTCAAAGAACTAGTTAGTTTTGACACAAAATACACGAAGTCATTTGGGGAACAAAAAGAGTAAAAGTTATTCCTTGATGCTTGTGTAGAGTACGTGGGCACTCAGGTATGCACACATCGGACAGAACAGTGCTCCATTTTTCTAGACAACCATAGCCACAGGCACAGCACCCCCCCCCCATTCCACCCATACCTTTATTCCCTGGAGGATCCCACATCTGGCCCACGTGCCTCAGTTCCCCAGGTGGCAATCAGACTCTTCCACGGGAATCCAGGTGGCTGGGGGGCAGTGGCCTTGGGCTGCAGCATCAGTCTGCACCTGTGTCTCCAGCCAGCACAGCATGTCTCCTCCCAGAAATGGGGGAATCCTGAGTGCTGGGAGGGACAGGCTGCAGGAACACTCCAGGATCCTCACACATGTGCTCGCTTTGGAAAGGCCTGTGTTGGAGACCAGGCAGAACTCACAGAATGAAAGGCAGACAAGAGGCATGTGGGGGCCACTAGGGCCAACCTGTGGGCAGTGGGCTTTTAAGCCTGCGTCAACCTTAAAGAGATGCACTTCCAGGTGCCGAGGGAGAGGGGCAAGGGTAGGCTGGTGGAGGTGCTCAGACCAGGAATTAGGTGAGGGAGACCACACCAGCCAGTGCTCTGACACAGGTGGGGCTTCCCCCAAACTCCCAAGTCTCTGAGGCAAGCAGGGAGTGACTCACTTCAGGGCACTAAGAAGAGTCATAAGGTAAAAGCTTTCCATGGGTTGAAAGGGCCTCGCTTTCCTGCCTGAGATCTCCCAGCATCCACACCAGCCTCTCCTGTGGGCAGCTGACCCTTGACCTTTTAGGGTGCTGACCAGAAGCACCTGGCTTGGTCCTGGGTCATGGTTTCCTGCCTTTTAAATATGAGGACCTGTCAAAAGTCATAAAAACACCAACGAGATGATAGCTGGGCTGTTAGGGTTTCCAGATAGAGGAAACTGAAGGAAAGAAAGCCATGATGAATTCATTGAGGCTTTCAGATGATGCCATGTGGGTCCCTAGGCAAGGGAGGACAAGTCATGCCTGCCTGGATCTCTAGCACTTCTGGGCCCTACCTTCCGCATCTGCAAACACACAGCCCAGTGCAGTGATGCCAAGACAGAGCTGGGCACGGGGCTGGGCACTGTGCCTGTGTGGCCATGCTGCCAAGTGGAAAGAAGGGGCTTCTGAGGGGTCGCTCATGCTGGCTGAGGTGTCTGGGGTTGGGACATGGGCAGGGGGTGGACAAGAGAGACCACCAAGTGTAGTGTGGCTGCTCTCAGGACACCTCTGCTCCAGGGAGACTGCTGCCTACCTACCCTCATTCTGCCTGGCTATCAGTGGATTAATATCCCTGGCCCCTGAAAGCAGCTGGCAGTGGAGGGAGGCTGGGCCCCCTTTCTGCTCCCTGCCCCACCTCACTGCATCTCTGTCTGGGGCTGAACGGGGCACTGGTCCCAGGACTTCAACCTCTCCCCTGCTGTGGCACCTTCATTTATCCCGGGCCAAGTCCCACGAGATCCCGGGCCAAGTCCCGTGAGACTATGGAAGGCGGCAATGCCCAAACATCTCCATGCCCGTAGTCAACCGCAATATTAGCCATCTCCCCAAACAGGGCTCCTGCACATTTCCATGCCTTTCATGGGTTCATGCTTTTGGGTGTAGCCCCCTCTTCCCTCCCATCCTACCTTGTCCAGCGAGCCTACAGGCCTCACCCTCCAGGGGCTGTTCTCCCTCTGGTCTTCCATGAATGCTCATCTTTCTCATGCCTGGATTTTTAATGAAGACAAACTTACAGCCTTCACTGTCAGTTTCCCAAACTCCAATTGTCAGCTTGTGAGTGTGTCACTTCTGTCCTTCTCAGGAGATGGGGATGGGATTGCCTTCCCCTGAAAGGTGGCTAGGGTGCAGATGGCAAAGAATCTTCCAGAACCTGTACTGACTGTGCACATCACTGGTCCTCCACCCTCTGTGCAACACCAGGAGCAAAGGCCAGAGTGTCCACCTTGGGAGGACTGAAGACCTGGATGGATGGTCCCCCACTCACACCACAGCTTTTGTCTCTCTCTCTCTCTCTCTCTATCTCTCTCTCTCTCAACATATTCCAAACAATAAATGTCCCTTCATGAGTCAGGGAATTGCATGTAGAAGTAGTTGCCAAGTAAGGCTGTTCTCTCTGCATGAGTAATCTCTCTTTTTTTCCTTCTTTGGGGACATGGTGGAGCCCCTGGGGATGTGGTGGGAATATGCATGCTGACCCAACCATGTCTACTCAGATCTGCAGCCTCATGAGAGGGGGCATCGCTGAACGAGGTGGCGTCCGTGTTGGCCACCGCATCATCGAGATCAATGGGCAGAGTGTGGTGGCCACAGCCCATGAGAAGATAGTCCAAGCCCTGTCCAACTCTGTTGGAGAGGTAAGCCTATGCCCATCTCCCCTCTATCCCTTGTCATTTTCTTGCAGCCAGAACCAGAGTCTAGGGGTATCTTGGCCCATACTTCTTCCATGACCAACATCTAACCCCATGGGCTACATTAGGGGATACATGATGTGCTTGGGAAAGCCACTGGTCCCCACCCAGGGAAGTCTACCCTTCTTGGGACAAGGAGACCCTACTGGGACCTTGGACGTCCCTCTGTGTGCTGGCTCATGTGTGCCCCCACCCTGACCTCTGAGAGTCCCCCTTCTCCAGGGGCCACTGGGCAGCTGAACAGGACAGACTGTCTCCCACCCTACCAGTGCCGTAAAAAGGGAGAGCAAAGTGGCCGGCAGCGCGTGGTTGTCCCTTCTGGCCGGTGGAACAAAGCAGCTGAACATCTCAACTGATGGGAGGGCAAAAGCTGCTGGGTGGAGGTCCTTTGCAGTTTCTGGAACTGAATCCTTCACGTGCAGTTTGGAACCCCAGTCCTCTGCCGGGCCAGCCCCCCAGGGCGGGGGGCTTGGATCACTGTGGCATGGGGTTTGCCCCCTACCTGCTGCCTGCCCTCTCAGAGCAAGGCTGCTCAGCCCTTTCCTTCCTGCCGACTGGGAACCTTTCCCTAGTCTAGTTCTTTCTGGCGTCATGTCCATGGCATCAGGAGGCTGGTCAAGTTACCAGGAGAGGGACACAGCTGTCCTCAAGAGGCTCACAAGTGAGCAGCATCTCTTGGTGTGACGAGCAGGAGGCCAGCGTGGGAGATACCACAGCACGTGGGAAGCAGGCCTTCCCATTGTGGGTGTGGCACAGGGGTATGCATGAATGTGGGTGTGTATGTGTGAAGGTGTGTGAATGTGCGTGTGACAATGTGTATGTGAGTGTAGACGAGTGGGTGTGTATGAACCAGTGCATATGAGAGTGTGGGTGTGTGGGTATGGGTGTTAGTGTGTCTGTGCGTGGGTGAGTGTGGGTGTGTTTCTCATGTGTGTGAGTACAGGAGTGTGAGTGGGCCTGTGAAGGCAGTCATTGAAAGGTGACAGTCTCTCTGGGAGAGGTATGGGTGATGGACCAAAGGGTAAGGCCAAGGAGAACTGGAGAGAGAAGTGGGGAGAGGGCCCAGGCAGAGTTTGGTTTGCACACTGAGGGCCTGGCCAGGCTCTGGGCGGCCATGGTGGGCAGAGGGCCTGGACTCCATTTTGCAGTGTGGGTGTGGAGGTAGGCTGTTTCCAGATCGCCCCTCAGATCCCATCTCCTGGACCATATCAGGATACTCAGTGTTTTGTGAAACTGCTAGGGCCGAGGGAGGAGGCACATTCCCCAACACCCCCGCACCCACCATTGGTGGTAGCGATGGCTGACTCTAAGAAGAAAGAGAGAGGCTGGGGAGCTACCATTAACTTCCTTTTACAAATGGCTTCCAAGAAAGGAAAATCCAATTTTCCTAAGTAGGCACTCGGAAATGGCTGCCCACACGGGAGCAATCAGCCTCACACCCACAGAGAAATCAATCCAGAGAAGCCAGGCTGGGAGCCGTGAGAAATGATTCCCACTCCTCAGACCCAAGATGGATTGATTTCCAGAGAGGCAGGAGAGCAGGTTGGGAGGGTGCTGGAGTCCCTGCAGCCCCCACCCGGCCTTAGACCTGCTGGCTGCGCTGGGAGATTAAAGTGCTTGCCTGCGTTTTCCATCATGCCTGAGCACGTTTGGAAAATTAGTCACTGATAGACAAGACTTGAAGTTTTGATGAGCCTTTGGGGTGGGTTTCAGACTGAAGAATAAATTACCCAGAATGAATCTTCTGATGGAAAAAGCCTTCCTGGAGTGATGGAAGAGCCAAAATCTGAAGGATCAAACACATGTTGAAGGGGCAAGGGCGGGAAAATCTTATCTGCAAGTTTCACCTGTTTGCATGGTCAGACCAGGGCTGGAGCCTGTTTGCCTGAGAAAGGCCGGACTTGGGTGGGAGCAGCTGCTACCTCCTGGCAGCCTCTCCCTGGGCACTGGGTGTGGGCAGAGGCCAGCAGTACCCATGCCAACTACATATTTCAGAAACAAAACCCTCCCATAGAGGCAGTGGGCAAGCCAGACCCTGAGGCTGGAGCACAGCACTGTGCTGGGCTGAGTGGAAAAGGCATAGAAGGACCTCACCTTCTCCTTGCTTCCAGTGGCTCGGGGTTTGCTTCCCAGGGCATACCTTCCTCCCAGTGTCCACAAGGATTATGGGGTTGGTGTCCCTGGGCAGCAGCCTCATGCCTTACTTGTTCTATGCACATCTTGTTTGGGGCCAGGCAGGGGAGATCAGGCCCTGAGGGTTATTCACTAAAGGATTCTGAAAGGATGGTGGTCTGAGGGCGTCCTGCTCCTCAATGAGCCAGTCCCCAGCCCTCCAGAACACCAGCCTAGCGGGTTTGGGGTTTGTGGGCAGGGGTGTGTGTCTTCCCTCTCTTGGTCTCCTCACTGAAGCACAGTGCACGCCTCGCAGTTCCTGGGGATGCCTCAGCCTTCCCTCAACTGAGTAGACAAGCTGCGGACACCATTAAAAGTTTTTCACCCTCCTGATGTCCACTTAAGCTGAACGGAAAACTAGCACTTGACTGTATGTAAAACCCTCTGAAGACAGGGATGGGGAACCCGGGTCTGTCTGCATAGCACATCCTTCCTTCACTCTAAGGCACTGGCATTCTAAACAGAAGGCCCTTGGGAGATTTTCTTGACTGCACTGAGGGGAGCAACTTTGGGAAGTGGGTGAGTGGCTCATTCTCCTGTCTCTGTTGACAGATTCACATGAAGACCATGCCTGCTGCCATGTTCAGGCTCCTCACGGGCCAGGAGACCCCGCTGTACATCTAGGCCCACCCAGCCTCTGCCACGGAGCCGGGGTCACCAGGCAGGCCCACCTGGACCCAGAAAAGCAGGAAGCCAGGACAAAGCCCTGCCCCTTGACCCCACAGCCCAGCCAAGAACACTGGCCCTGAAGGGCGTGCCCTCACCTCCCAGGTGTTTTTGTTTGATTTTTTTGTTTTTGTTTTTTTTGTTTTTTGCCAAAGGGGGTACATTTTTTTTTTTTTTTTTTTTAATCAGAGGAGAGTCGCAGGAACAAACCTTTGTAAAACATTCAAGTATTTTGCCACATTCTGAACTGTTTTCTCATTGTGACAGGCAGGGGTGTTCATGGTGCCTCTGTGTGGAATAGAGTGTGTGTCTTTCTTCCCTGAAGTTGTAGAACACAGACATGGGTACCCACCCATGCGGCCATGAAGGGAGCCCTCTGAGGGACACAGCGCCGGCAAGGGGGCAGACAGCCAGCCCTCTCCTGCCCCCTTGGCCGGGACACCTGGGGTGCCGCGGGAACCCTGAAGAGCCCACACAGCTGACTCTGCTGCTGCTTCCACAGGAACGTGGGCAGCCCGGCTCCCGGGATGTGGCTTGCACTGAAAGTGTGGGAACATGTGATCGATTGTAAGTATTTACCAGAAAAGGAGATGTTCCTGAGTTAAATAAAGGATGATGGTCACAACATCAAAACTCCATATTTATTTAGAAAATGTTACCATTTGGACTTTTATTTGGGCAAGCTGTTCTTCAGAAGTTTAGGGGTTTCCCATGTCTGGTGACCACACCTGCTTCTCCTGTCCCCCCACCCCACCCCGTTCTGAGTCATTGAGTCTCCATGAACTTACCTGGGCACCCACCCTCCTGAACGCTTCTCCACAGCAGGGCTCCCCGCTGGATGGGAACACACTCACCATCCTGCCAGGGATGAGGACAGGGGCACAGGCGTCTGCCCCTTTTAAAACCTATCTACACACACACATCTGCACACGCTCCTCTCCAACAATCAAAACCCACCAGAAAACTCCACCTCTGCCCTTCCTGAGGCAGCCAGCCTGAGCGCTAATTACGTGGCAAGCAAGGCGCCCCCGCCATGCGCAGTATTGCGCAGTATTAGAGTGTGTGTAGATGAAGGAACACATCGTCCGGTTCGGTTCATTAGAGATCAATGTTAACTGACATCATTTTGTCTGGAAGTCTCTTTTTTTTTGGCCCAGGCCTTGAAGAATACACTGTGACTTAAGAAGCCTTACCACGCAGTAACTAAAGCTTTAGGATTACTGTATTTGAGGAGTAACCTGTGTGTTGCATGCAGCTGACCTTAGGAAGACTTCGCGCATCTCACTAATAAACCTGAAGTCATGATGGAAGCTCTGTGTGTGGCTGGTGTGTTCACTGAGCATTGTATGTCCAACTAGTGAGTGGCTCTACAAGTCTGCCATGTGGTGACAGCATCTCTCCCCAGTCTGGGACCTTAGGAGCTCTTGCCCATGGGGTCAGAGGATGGATGCTAAGGTCATCAGCTCTCAGGTGGGCCAAACCCTGTAGCACCTGGAGGTGTCAGCAATGGTCACAGGTCACCAGCCAGCTCTGGGTTCTCTACCCACCTGTCCCAGGTGAGAGACATGGCCACAGACTACTGACTAATTGAATAAGAGAGAGATGGAGACTTGGGCTTCTTCAGATTTAAATATCAGTTGCCTCCAGGAGAGGTATACATGTGTTCTCGCACACATGTGCGTGTGACTGGGTATGAAACAGAAAGTTGAAGCACCACTCCCAGCCCCCCTTTATACCTGTGAGGTCCGTTGCAGCCTCTCTATAGCACTAACAGGACTCAGCCAGTTCTCCTATCACATTCTTTTCTCTGTGGTATGGCCCTGGTGTCACCTGGCATGGGGAGGCCATGGGGTGAACTTGGGCTTTGGTCAGAAAGTCCAGGGAGGGGATTCCAGCTCTACTAGCCTGGGGACCTTGGCACACAGGACCCCTTCTCTCTGGCCTGCTCACAGCAGTGCATACTCTGCTGATCTGAGCTACTCACCAAGCACTTTCGTGGCCTGGGGCTCCGGGGGAGAACAAGCATTTTTTCCTAGCAGGCCACCTGAGGGATACTAGCTAAACACTCTGTTAAGTGCTTCCTTGGTCATCAGGGCATGTAAGAAACAATCTTTCAAAGTAAACTCTAGCTCCAGGCCTTCTTTCAGAAAGGATGCATGGTAGAGTCAGAAAAATGTTCAGTAGGAAACTGTTAGAAAGGGTAGCTGAAGAGTTTTTTCTTGGTCCCGTGCCAAGAAAAAAAAAAAAAAATTGCTAGCCAGGGATAGCACCACCTTGAGGAATGAAAAGAATCATCATAACTGAGGAGAAGCCGGGGAGGGATCGCAGCTCAGGAAGCCCAAGGGAACATTCCTGCAGTGCCCAGGGTAAGGTGTGTGATGGGCTCCAGAGAGGAAGGCTATGGCCAGCGAATGACATGGGGGCATGACTCCCACCAAAATTACACACATTCAAAAAAAAAAAAAGAAGGAAAACTTTGAGCCATGGGCCCGTATTCCTCCCAGAAGCCCTCAGGTGTTGCCTCCATGGAGCGGCAACGGTGGGTCAGCGTGGATGGGACGTGCAGTGTGGAGGGGGTCTGCCTTTTCCTCCTGAGCTCCTGCGGCTCAGACTCTCCAGGGGGCTCCTAGGAAGCACAGCTGGGCAGTTCTGGGTGCCTCCCACTCCCCAGTAGCTTGCAGGGAACCCAGCCCAAGCCCTTGGACCCTATTCTTGGCTAACGGTGCACACAGCCCCCAGCCTATTTCTGTCCCAATTAGACCTCAGAGACACAGAGGCCAGAAATACTTTTTATTAAAACACTGATCATTATTAAAACACCTTGAGGTACATTAAATAAATACAACCTTTTGAGTTGTACAAACAGGTCTCTGGTGGCTTGAAAACAATTTTCTATAAATTCTGCCTTAGCAGCTTCTGTGAGTTGATACAGCAGAGGGGGAAGAAAACGAACATCCATCTGAAATAAGCTTTCTGTTACATCATGGTTCGTTACAAGTTTTAATTTGTGTGGTTATCTCCAGCTCAAGGAGAAAGATGCTCTGCACCTTGTTAGCCATAGAGTTGGGGTCCAAAGTTTGCCCGCCTCGGCACCCTCACACCCCCAGGCCAGGGTTAAAGGTGGTGTCCTAGCAGCCGCCGGCCTCCTTTGGTTCCTGCCTAGGACCCAGCCACACTGGAGTGGGAAAGTAACTTCTAAAACAGCCATTCAGGCCTGTTCCAGATACCAAAACAGGAAACACGAGAATAAGCTTCCAGATGGAAAGGATGCACAGCAAGGGGCAGGAAGCCAGCTCTCCCATTGGCTGAGAGCCCACATGCTACCTGGAGCCTTGGGGGCCTGCCGCTGGAACTCCTAGCACCAGGATGTCACTGCGTCGGGGTCAACGGGACCAGAGCTGCAGTTGCCAGCATACTCCCCAGTGGGTCTTACCAGCCGCTGTACCTTCTGGGGGCTCTTTCCTGGAAGCCTGGAGCTCTGGCCTTCCCAGTGCTCATGGGGGTCAACCTGGCCTTGGGAGGATGGGCCAAGGAGAGTCCATCACCTCTAACAGGCTTGTTTCCATGAGGCAGAAGGTTCTAGCCAAGTGGCATCCAGTTGGATACAGTTTCTTTATCCACAAGATAGAGTTGCTATGACAGCAAATACAGAACTAAGCGTGAGTGGGTGTGGGTGTGGATGGCACTTTCCGGACAATGCCTGGGACTGAACGTTTTAGGGCTGCAGCATCAGCCTATGCTTGAGGGGAGGTACAGCCTGAGGCAGGAGCCCCAAATGACAGATGATAAGGCCCTGTTGCAGAGAAGCGAAGTGAAGGACACAGAACACCAGGGTGACTTGTCCCCTAGACGCACAATAAAAATACCCCAGAGCTTGAGTTGGTGTTGTGAGAAATCGTCTTGGCCTCAGTCAGACTGTAGCCAGGTCTGAGGTCTGCGTGGTTTATTCAGCCTGTCAGCGTGGCTCAGGGACACTGCTGTGTAGACCCCCACTCCCCACTGCCTGCCCTGCAAACAGGCAACACCCCTGTAGCTGGCTGTGCTCTGGCTCACCTCAGAGACAATGAAAATACTGCTATTCCTGGACTAAGTCACCAGGATGTAAATACTTTGCTTTGCCCATGGGCTCAGGGGAAGCCATTCTGAAAAACCATCAATTAACTACCTGCAAAAGGACTTGCTTTTGGGGACTTCAAAAGCCCTCACTTGAGAAAAATTAGAGAAGATTTTCCATTTCATAGTCTAAATAAAGTGCTCATAAATTCATCTCTAGTATGTCTCTTGTGGAAAAGGAAGGTTGCTGTCAAAACTCCTGATTTATATACTTTGAGCTCTGTAACTTCAGGGAGGCAGCAACAAAGGACATTGGTAAAGCAATCAAACCATCAGCAGCTGACCCTGGCTGGGGGCCTCCTATACCATACTTGAGCTGGAACCCTCCTTCTACCCCATGTCCCACTTCCAAACACAGAGAAGTGCCCCCAGCACATTGGGTGAAGGGGGGCTAGAGGCTGAGGGATGGGGTGGGGTACATTGAGGTGGGGGGCTCAAGGACAGGCACAGGCCATGCAAAACAGGGAAGAGCATCATGAGCCCCCTAGCCAGGCACTGAGCAATGGTGGGTACCCTCTGGCACATCTTCTGCACCTGCTATGCCAGGCAGAAAGGTAAGTTTTCTGCCCAAAGCAGGAAACACTGGCCGCAGCTGGGGGACTCAACAGCCCTATATGCTAGTGTCTACTGTTTTGTACGGTCCAGGTACAGGTGTTTCTTGCACTACAGAAAGTTCTTGGGCATTGCTGAGAAGTGACTGCAGCTGATTTTGCCAGAAAACAAGAGGCAGGGGTGGAGAAAGAAAATCCAAAGTGTCCAAGTTGGCCAAAGGCAATTGAATTGGACCCAAGCTGGGCTTGCCTGCTTCTGCCTGACCAACACAGTGAGAGCTCTCATGGAAATAAGTGATTCACAATCTGTATTGTGCAATGCAGATGTGCCTGCTGCCACCTGGCTAGGGGAGGGACAGCTCTGGGTCATGAGAGTCCTGCCTTAGCAGGAGGTATACACACCCTGGGGAAAGGGCCCCTGTGCCCCACCCAGGTCAGTCAGGTGAGCTTAGATACAAGGGGAAGGTGCTTATTGTTACTTGTTGACCCTCGTTTAAGGACAGGACACCATGGAGAAAGGGGAGCCTAGGGAGAAAGTGGGGATGGCAGCCCACAGATGGAGGCCCAGCTGAGAGGTCCAGGAGACAAGGAGATGGTAGGTGCCTTAAAGCCCTTGCAACACCTTCCTGCTTCCCAGGGGTGGCAGGGCCTTGGTGAATCCCATCACTATGTATTTGTTTGCACAATAGCTCTGTAGCCCTGTGGGCAAAGCGCTGGGCTCAGGGTGCTATCTGTGCCAAAGTTACTTATTTCCTTTTAAAGGAAATAACAGGCCATAATAGGATAAAGGTTTCATTAAAGAGAGAGATGGACCACATGGGAGAAGAGTCCCACTACCAGATGACATCCTCTATCCACTTAATACTAAACTACATTTGGGATGGAGGAGAATCTTGCTTTCATGGCCCTGACTTGGAGGATATGTAGTGTCTCTCAGTGACATGAGTGTCACCTGTCACTGTATTGGCATTCACGTAAAGCTGGTCAGTTCAAAGTGCTACATGCCTGATGAAACCAAATTCACTAAGGACACAAGAGAATCATCATTGCAAAGTACTGGAATGGGTAACAAATGCAGTTCCCAAGAAGACCACTGATCAGAGCCACCTCAAGAGAAGGGATAACAACTTCCCACTAGAGCACCCCATACTCCCAGGTGTTCTCCATCTGACCTCTGCCAAGCTGGGCTGAAGGGCCCTCCCAGTCAAGCATGGTATCTTCTGGCAAGGAAAGGCTGTGCTTGACACCAGTTCCGTCAGTGTCCCGTCCAGACTTCTGGTTGCTTCATAGCTGGTCCAGGACTCCAGCACCAAAGACAGCCTCCTCCACCGGGTGCTCCTCAGAGGTGACTGCAGAGCGGATGGTGCCCACCACATGCCGCACCTCTGGAGGGAGGGCACAGTTTGAGTGTTCCAAAAACTTAGCCACCAAAACCCTGGTGTCTGTATAGGCCTTGCTGTCCGCTAAAGAGTGTGGCCGCACTTTTGAGACCATCTGTAAGGCCTCTGGCTTTGTCTCTTGGTCAGTTTTCCAGGTCCCTGGGTCCCTGGAGGGTGAGAGCTGGTGCTGATAGGTAGCCATGACTGAGCGAGATGTGGAAACTAAAAATCAAGGGAAAAGATGCAATTTGAAAACAACCAGAAACAAAACAAAACAACAACAACAACAACAACAACAACAAAAGGCATCTGTTGAATTCTTTAGAAAGCAATAGAGTCATGCTGTGGACATGCTTTCTGCTGGGTTTCTTGTTTCTGACCTGGCATCTGGGCATGCCCCTGTTTCCTGTGCCCCTCTCTCCCCTCTCAGCCCAAGGTTAAGCTGGTATTAACTTTGAGGGCTGCAGCCTCCCAGAGCTGAAGGACTAGGGATGGGGGCCAAAATGGAGGTAAGCCAGGGAGAAGAAGGGCAGGTGTTGGGCAAGGACTGGCTTTATTTGCCTCACAGAGTTCCTAAGCCAACGCCCCTCTCGGCCTTCCCCAGCTCCATGACCTTTCCTTCTGGGTCTGATCACTTGCTGGGCCAGAACTGTGGCACCTAGACACAGGGTCTGCCTTAAAGTCAGAGCTGGGAATCGTAGAGGGGCAATGAGACCCCCTCCATCATGCCAGTCATGGAGAGCAGCCACCTCTCAGGGACCTCCCCCCACTGCCCACCAGGTCAGGGGCTGGGAAAATGGCTCCAGCTCCCCACAGGGCTGACTGCCAGCTACGATGCTTCATACGTAGAACAAGCATGGGTCAGATGGCACCTTGGACAGAGGCAGGCCCAGGCAGTCAGCTGTGACCCACTCAAAGAGGACCACATCAAGGCCCAACTTGCCCAACACGCTCCACGTCACTCCAGGTAAACACATCCTGAATGGCCTTTTCTGGGGTCTTTTCAATAGCAATGAGCAAGCCCAGGAATTAAACATGAGAAAGTGTAAAAAAAAACCCCTCCAAATCAACTCCCTAAAAATGTTATTAATAAAGTATATGCATATTGAATTAATTATAGCCCCAGATACAGCTGCACTGAGAGAAAGAAAAAGAGGGAGAGTGAGAGAGGGTGGGAGGGAGAAGAGAAACACATTCCCAGGTGACATTGAAGGGATCTGAATTTAGAGGCAATGCAGCTAAGGACCCAGTGCAGCTAAGTCACACTCCCACTTCACAGCAGGTAGATGTCAAGCATTTTAGAAAAGAAGTACCTTACCTGTCCCCAGAGCAGCCCGAGACAGTCTTGTTTCAAGGTCCTGGCTGCACGAGGCGGAGTGTGAAGAGGCATCTTAACCAGAAGAGAATTCAGTTAACACATGAAAGGGAAAAAGGAATTATTGATAAAACTATCACAGCCTGCCTGTGGCTAGCACATATATTTTAGATGCCAGATAAGCAGAAACAAACTGGCCCATGGATGAAAGGGGAGCAGCCCTGCATCTCACCAAGCCCATTGTGGCTCAGGTGGTGGCCAGGTCTTCCTGCCCAGGACCTACAACTGGCCTCACATGAGCCCTGAACCCTTCATCAGAATTCCCTCTGAATTTGAGGCTCCCCAGGGACCTGCAAGACACATGCCTTTGTCCTGTGGAATAGAAACAATCACATATGACCGAGAGGAGCCAGAAGCAACAGGCTGGTGTGCGGGATGCAGAAAAGAAATGGTGATTGTGTTTTCCCTCATTGCCACCCCTTGGATGTCATGATTTGCAGACCATTAATTTCACTGAGGGGGAACAGGCCAAAGGAAGCCAGCAGAGGGCCACAGAACACATCCCTGTGTCCCTCCAAGTGCACAGGATTGTCCCCCAGTGCTCAGGGAGTGACTGTGGGCATGGAGGCTCAGGCGTTTGTTCTCACAGGGCAGGGGGAAGCCTAGAAGCTCTGAATGAACTAGCAGAGCTGGACTTTTTCAGGAAATTCAGATGGAACTTTCTCTATGTGAGCCAGCAACTGCATGTGGAAGGGAAGGATAAAGAGAGGTGGAGGGAACCCAATTCAAAAGTCTACAAGTGCAAAATAAGACATTTCAACCTGGAGGATGCTTCCAGGCAGTTGGCTATAGTGGCCTACTGGTTCCTCTCCAGGATTTCATTCTTCTTTGGCGGGCTGAACTCTAGGCTATTTTGGGGGTACATCGGACAAAACCACTAAGGCAAGACAGGTGCAGTCACACTGGGACTACTTCTTTCACAGCCACTTTGTGAAAATCTCCTGACTGATGGAACCCTAGTCAAAAGGCCCACCAATCTTTACTGGCAGAAACTATGTAGACCTTCCCATAGCAACAAGGATGGGCATGGGTTCTCCCATGTCAGAGGTCATAAGACTTCTGAGGGAGCTTGTGTGAAATGTAAATTCCACGCACACTCCAGACTGCACATGGAAGACTACAAAGGGGGCCATAAAGTGCTGCTGAGAACAAGGTTGAGTCTGCCCCAGACTTCAGGCAGAGGACATGCCACTCACCCACAGACTTCACCTGTGGTCACCTGTCCTAGCCTGAACCTTGGCCCTTCCTGGATCCTGGAGCATGTGTGCCACGCCACTCACAGCTAACCCCAGAGTGGGATGACTGCTGTGGGCGCCCATCATTCCAAGCTCTCACGTCCTTCCTCCTCTGCCTTGGTGGACACAGCAGAGGTCCCCCAGGCTACCACTACCCACACTGCTGTGGTCTCAGACATCTATACCGTGTTCCCCAACTTCCCAGAGCTGGGTCTTGATTCTCAGAGGTCGTGAGACCTTCAGTGTCCTGGACACAACCTGGGGACACAGATGGGCTCAGCCAGCCATACCTGCCTCACTGGACGCGCAGGAGGTAGGGTCACTGGCGGAGCGGGCCACACGCCCGGGACTTGGCTGTGCCTGCATGCTCACACCTGTAGCCTCCAGGGGGCCTGGGGTAGATGGCAGGGGTGGTGAGGTGCCTGCAGTGTCATCGGGGGATGGGTGGCTTGGACCCAGTGAGGTTGCTCCCTCTGATGTTGGGAGGCTCGCGCTGCTGGCTGGCACTACAAGAGAATGAGCACAGCATTAAGGCAAGTGACCACAGGGCCTCCCTGACAGGTGGGAGGGAAGGATAAAGACAGGTGGAGGGAACCAGCATCTACCCTTTAAACCCTAAATCTAAATAAACTTAGATTTAGAAGCATGGAAAGATCTTAGAAGCATGGAAATACTGGGTCAGGTTGTCAAATGCTGCTGTCTGATGTTGAAAGGTTGGGAGGACCAGATGACCTTTCAAGGAGTATTCTAGGAAGGGGATGGGAGGTACTCAGGTCCTCCATACACCACAAGAGACTAGAAATCAGAGATCAGATACTTGGGTCACAAGGATGCTTGATGAGCAGGGTCCGTGGAAGAGTGAGAATTCTGAGGGAGACCTTGTATGCCAGTCAGCCCCCAGGGACCTGAGAATCTCCCCACTCCAGACAGGGGGTGCAACCTGGGACCTGGAATGCAGCCCCTAGGTCACACAACAGGATAAACCCAACCTATATAATCTACCTTGGTTCTCTAAGAGAGCCCTGAGCCAGCAGCTTCAACCTTACCTGGGGACAAGTCAAACCTGCAAACTTGGAGCTGGGGTACAGCTCAGTGGCAGGGTACTTGCCTAGCAAGTGTGAGGCCTTGGGTTCCATCCACAGCACAACACCAAAACAAACACACGAAAAACCAAAAAGCTAACAAACAAAAATAAGAAAGAAAGAAATTCAAACTTGCAGCCAAACAGAATCAGAGACCATGGGGGTGAGCCTGGCCATCCAGGTGAGAATAGGCCCTCTATGGAAAGTGGGATGCCCTTTAAACTGAGAACTGCTATTCTGGACAAGCAATGCCAGTCAGGTCTTGGCTCCTGCCCCCTTATCACTCCAAGGCTGGCATCCAGAAGGCAGATCAGAATCTGTGTTCCCAAGACCCTCCCCCACCCCTCAGGGACCTGTAAAAACATGAAAGTCAGAGTAGTGCTGATCTACCTTGGGGGGGTGGGGGTAACTGGGGCTTGAGCCCAGGGGCATTTAAGAACTGAGCCATATCCCCAGCCTTTTATTTATTTATTTATTATTTTGAGATGTTCTTGCTAAGTTGCTGGGGCTGACTTTGAACTTGCGATCCTCCTGCCTCAGCCTCCCAAGCTGCTGGGATTAGAGGTGTGCACCACCGTGCCCAGATCTACATTCTTTTTGAATTACCAGCTGCTTTCCAGGCTCCCTCTCAGCATCAGTGTACGTACTATAAGGTGCACAGTCTACTTAGAGACACATGGTTTGTGTCACAAAAGGCTCGACTCCTCCAGGGAGGCTTCTGGGCATCTGTTCCTTCCACCCTTTCTGTGGGTCCTGACCATGTTTCCCCCATGTCTATGACCTTGCCCCTTGCTGGGGCTTTTGGGGCCAAATCTCCTTTAGGGAGCGAATTTCCTGTTTAGTCCCCACTACCCACTTATGAGGCAACACCAGGTTACCCTCATTTCATACAAAGACATGGGCGTAGAGATGGAAGTTAAGAGATCATACAGCCACAAGATGTGAAGCCAGGCAGAAGATTCTAGAGTACTCTTTTTTTTTTTTTTTTTTTTTTGTGGTACCGGGGATTGAACTCAGGGGCATTCGACCACTGGGTCATATCCCCAGCCCTTTTTTGTATTTTATTTAGAGACAGGGTCTCACTGAGTTGCTAAGTGCCTCGCCATTGCTGAGGCTGGCTTTGAACTCGCGATCCTCCTGCCTCAGCCTCCCAAAGTGCTGGGATTACAGGCGTGCGCCACCGCACCCGGCTTAGAGTACTCTTGATTAACCACTGCTGCCCTCTTGACAAATGGTTGGGGACAATTTGTAGTCCATTTGGGAAAATAGAAAAATATGAATAGAACTTCACACACTGTATTAAAAAATCTTCAGGAAGATCAATCCTTTTATTTTATAGATACCATAAAAATGGTAGAAGAAAACATATGAAAACAAATCTACAGCCTTGGATAGAGGTTTTGTAACATGATAGAAGCCATGAAGGAAAATTTTGAAAAACAAAAATAAAACTGTAAACTTGCATATGGAATAGGGTATCACTAACCAGGAAAAGTAAAGCAGAAACTGAGGGGACACACCTGTCACAAATAGGAAAGGTGTGAGCCTTCACGTTTTCTCATGTCTGCATTTAACAACTGTTTTTTTTTTTTTTCTTATAAATCTACAAAAAAAAAAATCTCAAAAATAAAAACACTGCAAGAGAAAATATCAATCAAAATCAGACCTCTGCCTGGGAATAAACATAAAAGGTTATAAACATAGAAGTTGTGTGTGGGTCTTTCACCTGGAAGGGTGACAATGGTCATCAGGAGTGACCATGTCCTGGGGCCTCATATGCTGTTGGTGAGTATAGAAACTAATAATACAACCTTTCCAGAGTGCAACTTAGCCAATATATTAAAATCTAAACTACTCCCTTGGACTCAGCAATTTCACTTCCAGGAATTTATTCCAGGACATAATTGGGCAAGTGCTGAAAGACGAATAGATCATGTAAAAGGAAAAATAAAAACAAAAAACGCTTTCTATGTCATTAGAAAATTTCAATCCTAGAAACTATTTATTAACCCAATACAAACTCCATTTCAAAATTATGTTAATTACATTCATGCCAGCTGATTCCTCTTGATCTCAATTCCCTTAGCATCAGTGATGATCCACTGACAGTTTCTTAGGACAAATATGACCTACCTCTGCATACACAGAATTGCCAGAAACTTATAAACCTGCGGTAACAGTTCAGGGGAGGCTCCTGCCCCAGACTGCGATGCTCATTTTTGCCTATTCTCACCCAGAGTTGTGTTGTGGGCCTGCTTTGATGACATCATAATCCTAGTGGACCTCTAATTTTTCACACAAAAGACCACAAGCATTTTCCTAATTAATATATAACAATGTATTTATCATATGCAACAGGGCTTTTACACTCTTATTAATGGACTTCATTGTTCCCCAGGGTTTTCACTGTTATGAAAAATGTAAACAACCATCTTCATTTGTACTTTGCTTGCATTACTCCCCTAGGGCAGTTCCTGAATTGAGATCACTACATCTAACAGCAAACACATTTTTGGCAAAGTATTTTAGATAAAGAGCCCTAAAAATGGGAGGTCGATATATTGGATGCCAACCGGGACTATGGGTAGTGGCTTCCCTGTGGCCTTGCCAACATCCATTCCTCATCACTATTTTGTTGTTTTAATAGATTTAAAAAAAAATCCTCGAATTTATGAAAAAAAAATCATAGAACTAATAAGTTTAGCAAGACGGCAAGATACAAAGTCATCACACAAGAATGAATTGCATCTATATCACACAATCACACAGATTAACAATAAACAAGCAGAAAAAAATATTAAAAACCATTTACAATTACAATACAATTTACAATTACTCTGAAAAAATGAAATACTTAACTATACATTAAGTATAAGTTGACCCTCTGTATCTATGAGGTCTACCAACTATGAATTCAACCAGCTGTAAATGGAATTTTTTTCAATTGTACCATATACATATAGACTTTTTTTCTTGTTCCTAAGTAATGCAGCATAACAACTATTTATTAGAATTTATTTGGGTTGGATAAGTAATCTAGAAATGATTTAAAGTATATGAGAGAATATGCAGATGTTATGTGTAAATATTATGCCATTTAAATAAAGAACTTGAGCATCCTTGGATTTTGGTACCCAAGAGGGGTCCTGGAACCAATGTCCCACTGTACACTTAACAAAACATGGATAGGATTTGTATGTTGAAAATTACAAAATGAGGATTAGAGATATAGTTTGTACATTTGAAGGCTCAGTGTAGGAAAGATGTCAACTCTCTCCAGACAGCTCTAGAGGATTGATGCAGTTTTTATTTAAATCCCAACAAGGATTTTTGAAGATACAGATAAGCTGATTCTAAAATCTATAATGGAGTGTACAGACCCTGGAAGAGCTAAAACAATCTTGACTTGAAGGATCAAATGGGGGCGCTACTCTTCCAGAGCCATGGTCATGAAGACAGTGGGGTGTTGGCAGAGGGGCAGACACACAGATCAAAGACACAGGATAGAGAACCCAGAAATAGACCCACACAATGATGTCCAACTTAATTATGTTGCAACTAAGGTGCAAAAGTGAGAAATGGCCTGGAGCAACTGGACATGCACAGGTAATAAAAAGAATCTCAACCCAACCTCACTCCAATGCAGTAGTTAATTACCTGGTGGGAGTTATCTTTTCTGCAGCTAAATGTGCTGGACCTATGTGCTCTCTGAGTGCTTCTCAGAGAAAGCATGAGGTCTCCCAGGAATACTGGCTTACTGGGTGAATGTTAGAGGAAAAGTGTGGAGAATTTATATAGTATTTAAGGGAAGAGACTATAGCAAATCTCACCCCTATAATGAGTAAAAACTTGAGAGCAGGAGTAAGAAGAGGAGAGAAGAAAACAAGAGAAAAAGACACATCTTTGAAAAATATAAACTTTGTGCTTCAGATACTAAGAGTTAACATTACCTGGTGTGCTAAATCCAGCTGTGGTGTTTGGGTCCCCGGAGCTAGACTCAGCCACCTGATGATCAGTGCTTGTAACCTTTAGCAAGAAACATAAAGCATCAAGGTGGGTCATCAGTGGGGCTTGGGAACACATCACAGCAGCCTCCAGTAACACAGTCAACCCTCTGTATCCACCCATTCCATGGATTGAACTACCTGTGAACTGAAAATATGCAGGGGTGGGGGGTATTCCAGGAAGTTCCCACAAGTAAAACTTGAATTTCTGTGTACCAAGTACTATGCTGACTCCATGTGAGTAAAACAAGCAGGCATTGTGTTAGATGTCATAAATAATCTAGAGATGATTGAAACTATGGCGGGGAGGGTTGTGGGTTATATGCAATTACTACACCATTTTATCTAAGGGACTTGGAGCATCTGTGGATTTTGGTATCGGAGAGGCATATCCCCTGGAACCAATCCCCTGTAGATACTGAGGGATGACTGTACAGATTGGCTTTAAAACTCACCTTCTAGCAAGAAGTATTGAGACATGTGTTCTCCCTAAATTTATGAAATGGGAGTGTTAAAGTTGCCCTTGCCAAGGTCAAAGACCCTTTCTGTGACCTTTTGCAATAAGAGCACCTTCCAAACCCTGGCACACCCTAAGCCTGCTCACCTACCACTGAAACAATGGACACACAGGATCCTCCAGAGTCCCTGTGGGACATGTGACAGGCCCTGCCTTCACTTCCACCACAATTCTCTTGCTCACTTTGCCTCGTCCGGCTTCTACTCAAGGAAGAATAAGGCCACAGGACAAACGGTCACCAGACTCATTGTGTTTCCTGCTGGCAAGGTTTGGACACGGACTGGGCCTTAGATAAATGGTCACATCCCAAATAAGCTCTCAGACTCTTGCAAGCTGGCCTGTGCTCTCTTCCCTTTGTTCTCTTGCAAGGGGAGGGAGAGGTGGCTCCTTGGCTGCCCTCCCTGCCAGGGTCAGGATCCAGGTCCACACAGGGTGCTGTGCCAGTCTGAATGTGGATCCTGTAGCACAAAAGTGCCATCCTGTCCTGGTGGCAAGTAGCTATGCAGCTCGACTCAAGTTCAATAGTCACCAAGCTTTGGCAGCTTTCTTCTTGGAGTGACTCCTTTTCTACCCAGAGAGGCCTCGGGGAATAGGAGGACGACAGGACAGGCCCCTCGCATCTCCTGTCCTCCTCTATCTGTCCTCTGTGCAGAATGGTTTCCATGTGGGTGGGCACAGCTGTTCCATCCCTGCTCCAGGACATCCTGGCCCCTCACTGACCTGTGCTTGAATGTGCTGAACATGACTCACATGGCACCCGGGCACCTCCATGCACTCCTCTGCTAGCTCAGAAAACAATTTCTGATTCCTTGTGTTATTTCAGAATTGCTTTGGGGACACACTTGCAAATAATGAGCTCTGGAGGAGGCTGGGGAAGGTGAGGCGGGCCCCTGTGGCTT
Organism: Tamias sibiricus; assembly: GCA_025594165.1. Lineage (NCBI taxonomy): Eukaryota > Metazoa > Chordata > Mammalia > Rodentia > Sciuridae > Tamias > Tamias sibiricus. Next base: position 138,712,905 of record CM046659.1, read on the forward strand.
GGTCCGATTCCAGCTCAGGTAATTACATTTCTGCCTCCCTTGTCCCCTGCCATTTCAATCAGATAGCTGATATTCTTCATCTCTCCTTTTTAAACCAGGCTAGTGCTAAGGCAGGTGGCTCCAGCTGCAGCCTCTGCACCAACACAAAGGGTGTGAGCTGCTTCCTACAGCGGGGGCTGAGAAGAGTGTTGGGGAGAGAGGCAAGACCAGAGAAAGAGCTGCCCGAGAGAGGTGCCTACAGGCTTCCTGGGACCCTATCACATGACACCTCTTAGCTCTCTCATACTTGTGGGGAGGGAACTGGGTGAGGAATAATTCACACCACCACTGGCAGCCACCTCTTCCTTTCACTGTATTGCTATGTGCCAATAACCAATTTTAGAAATCTCTGCCAGAATCTTTCACTAAATCACACACACACACACACACACACACACACACACACACACACACACACACACACACGAGCAATGCCCTCAAGGTCTGTTTCATTCCATAACTCTCTTACCATATCTAATCTTCTATTTGATTTGTGTGTGTGTGGAGGTGAAAGGTAACTTAGAAACCTGCTGCCTGGAAGAAAAAAAAAAAAAAGAGCTTCCAGTAATAAAGAAATATAAATAAAACAAGAGAAATAAAATACACAGTGGGACAAGGTCAGGAGGAAATTGGATTCGTTTCATATTTTGCAGAAGCAGTACTCACTCCCTCTGGCTCCCTGGATTCAAGAGCCAGAAAATTTAGTTTTGAGAGGAGACAGCTCCTGGGAGCACATCTATCACCTCTCAAAAGCAGAGCACCAAGGGTTTAATTGGAATTTGGTCTTCCCTGATGTCAAAAGCCACCTTGCCACACTAAAGCTGTGGGGAAAATAGCTGGTCACTTCACGCAGCATTGTTGATGAACTATAAAAGTAGAAGAAAGTGGACAGGAAATAAATTTGTGGCATGGAACTTAAGTTAAAATTTGAGGTATCCATGATTACTCTAAAGACAGGTATGAAGACACAATTGTTGTAAAAATACCTTATATAAAACCAGCAACTTGAAAAATTGTGCTCTTTATATGTAATATGAAATGCAATGTACTCTACAAACGTGTACAACAAATCAGAATAATAAAAAATTTTAAAAAATTGAGGTATGTGATAAAGGCTCATAAACAGAATTCCTTGAAGGAAGTGAGTAAGAGGGCCTATAAAAGAGAGGCTACATATATAACTTAAACTGGGACACTCCTGGACATGTATAACTTAACCTGGAGCTTAGAAAATCTTAGATGTGTTATTTTGACCAGTCATTGTAATCGAAAGATCAATGGGCATTTAGGCAAATCAGTTAAGTTCCCCTTCATCTTCCTATTAGATAGCTCTGTGACTAACACTGCAAAGAAATCCTGCCCTATTTCTGTAATGAGTTTGTCACTCCTGGGTGAGGTCAGCTATCTGGTACCAGAATTTTGAAGAGCTGTTATTTGGGGGCATTATCAGCAATCATGGAAAATGTGAGTTACATAACTCACCCAAGGCAGTCTTCAGAGACACTGACTTTAAAATGTTGAGGTCCTTTCCTTTGAACATATAACTTTCAGGACTTGGGGTTGGTGGTCTTGTAGCCTCATGCTCAACCTTCTGCCCACCATGCTGCCACCAAATTAGCCTCAAAGCACTCTGGGGTCATAAAACCCAGATGCCAATCCTCAAAGGCTCTTCCATAGTTTGATATCAGGGGGATCACACCTGTATTCAGGCCATTTTGGTGACCTCCTTCATGTACCTGAAGCTCCCACACCAGCTCCTAGCCATCCTACCTCTGTGCCTTTGACTTGCTGTGCCCTCTGCCTTAATGCCCTTTCCTTCATTCACAGGCACACCCCACCTACCCTGAAGCCAGGCTCAATTCTCCCTCTGAAGTAGCAAAGAAGTTTATTTGTCCCTGTCCCACCACCACATCAGACTCAGTTCCAGAAGGGAGGGGGCTCTGTCCAATCCCTGGTTCTATATTTCATGGAGTACTCATGGATGTAAATGGTCCCTGGAACATAATCTTGTCATTTAAACAGGAATAGCAAACAATAACTTTCCTGCTGTAGAAAAAAATGCACTCCTTATGAGCTTGCTGAAGAATACGGTCTGGAACCACTGAAAAGAACAACATCGCTATTGAAGAAGCCTAAAGAGAACATGTGACAGATCTGTAGAGAAGAATAGGTCCAAATGAACATCCTTCCTCAAGGGTTGCTTTTCTCCCTCAATTAAAAATATCTTCTCACAAGTGTGTGGTGGCGTGTGCCTACCACAATCCCAGCTACTCAGGAGACTGAGGTGGGAGGATCACTTCAGCCCAGGAGTTCCAGGCCAGCCTGGGCAACATAGCAAGACCTCATCTAAAAGAAAAAAAAAAAAAAAAAACCCAGGAGTACCTATCTTACCACACAGAGCCCACATGGTGCTGCTTCACTCTCCTGTCACTCTGTCTTCCTCTTTTTATCCAAACGAGTACTGATAGGCAATTTATATGCCATTTTGTCTTAACAAGGGGACACAATTAACCTCCTCCTTGCCCAGGGAGAAGCTTGTGCCCTGAAGCGGGCGGCAGCTCTTCACTGTCTAATCAGGGGAGATCGGCCACCCTAGGGGAGGGGGCAGCTGGTAGTACAGCCATCCCTCTGTGGATGGTAATGGGTTTCATTGACTTCTGGACTCCCGGAGATGTTTGTGGAATTGAAAAGTGCTCCTAGAGCAAGGGGTCAAATAGAATTGGCCTGTGGGCTGCAGCGGCCCCTTGATCACCCAATGCTGTCCTGCTCCCACATGGGGCGGGCAGTGAGAGAGGCCACACAGACAGACATTCGCCTGGGCAGTTTCTGCGGATAATGTTTACGTAAGCACTTGCAAGCTAGAGGTTTTTGAGCTAACACAAGCTGACGTGAGACAAGGCTTTAGCCTTAAACTGCTTCTCACCAAAGTTCTATGAGAGAAATTTCAACATAGAGAATTTCCACTAGTTTTGGAGAATGGTGTCACACAGGTCTTAGAACCAGTATTGTCATCCTCCAGTATATTCTGTTCGTCAAAGAATGTCACACTCAAAAAGTCCTTTCTAGCATTCAGAGGCCTTAAAAAGCTAGGGGTGGGGCTCCTGGACAGGGTTCTTATTGTTGGAAAGCAAAAGGACTCTGAGGAGGGCAGCACGCCCAGTCCTGCCACTTTCCACAGGGAGTGCACATGGGATTGTGAATCATCCCACCCAGTCATCTCTTCTGGAAATAGGAGTCACAGCTGACAAAAGGGAAGATAAGTAAGCTGGCCAAGACTCCCCAACATGGAGCTGCAATTCTGTGATAGGCTCGTGGTATGCAGGCTCGTGGTATGCAGCAGAGGATGGCAGAGTTGCCCATCCCTCTCTGAAGCAGCTGGAAAGAATCACATACCCCGTGCACTTTCAGGGTTTCCAGGTGCGCCTGCCACCCTGCCTGGTGCCCCTGCTGGATACAAGGCACAGCTGTCCATCTGCTGCATGCCTCAGTCAGCTTCCCCCTCTTGCCTTCTTGGGGAATACCCTCCATTGAGGGGCCCTGCCCTGGCCCCACTGTCCACTCCTCAGGATCCTTTCACATCTGTTTGGTGACATCCTTAAGGCCTTACACCCACACTCCCCTCTAAGTACCATCCATCTTCTCTTTAGCAAATGTCTTGTAATAATGATGTATTCTAGTTCTCCAGGTGGGTCCCTGCATCTGCAGGGGCTAAGACTTTGTTTGGAATGAAAATTCTTAGCACACCCTCCTCCCCCAACTCTCTAGTCTCTTAGAAATCCTGGGGGCAGCCAGGCTGTGGCACAGCCCTGTAATCCCAGTGGCTCGGGGAGCTGAGGCAGGAGGATTGCGAGTTCAAAGACAGCCTCAGTGAAAGCAAGGCACTAAGCAACTCAGTGAGACCCTGTCTCTAAATAAAATACAAAAAAGGGCTGGGCATGTGGCTTATTGGTCATGTGCCCCTGGGTTCAATCCCCAGCACCAAAAAAAGAAAGAAAGAAACCTTGGGGGCAGACTCAGCCATCAGGATTTGATTGACAAGTCCTTGGAGGACTAGAATGCCCACTGGAATCTAAAAACCAAGACCCATACCTTCCTACCAACTCTTGCCCCAGCCACTCCTCTACCCAGTGTAAATTGGCTCCTGCTCCACTATCCTATCAAGACTGCTCCTGCCAAGGTCACCAGCTGGCCCTTCATGGTAAGTCAGGTGGATCTAAGGATTCGGTCTTTCAAAGCCTCTGGGCAGTCTTGGCCCATCCCTTTCTTTCTGAACTGCTGTTTCCTTCAAATCCAGGCTTTGTGGGAGCCCCACTCAGTGCCTTACCTGTTCTGTAGCCTGTCCTATGGGTGGAGGCCTTTCTGCTACCACATGCAATGGTGTCATTCTGTAGGCCTCTCCCTCTCCTTGGACATCCCCCTTATTTCCAGTCCTCAGTGACCAACTCTGTGGCTAACTTTACTCTAAGGCTCTAAATTACAGATCTTACTGCCTAGTGAGCACCCACTTAATGTTCTGATGACCCTGAAATCCAGTGAATCACACCTGGACATCCAAGTCACATTCATGTGAGACTAGTCCTGAGTAGCCTTCTGTTTCCTGGGTAGGTCATTCCCTCCCTCCCTTCCTCCAAGCCTCTGCATAGGCTGTTCCCTCTCGCAGCAGCATTTCCAGCCCTCTCCTCACCCTTCCCTGACTCATACCCATGTTTTATGAACTCTCAGATCCTCCCTAGACCCTGCCCAGGTATAGGCCAGGTGCCTGTAACAAGTGTCCTGCGGTGCACTGAGTGCTGAGGACTGTTATCACAGCCAACAGTCTTCACTGACATTGATTTGAACTATTATTATTATTAACATTATTACTTTGGGGGGGTACCAGGAATTGAACTCAGGGGCACTTGTCCACTGAGCCACATCCCCAGCCCTATTTTGTGCTTTATTTTATAGACAGAGTCTCACTGAGTTGCTTAGTGCCTCACTTTTGCAGAGGCTGGCTTTGAACCCATGATCCTCCTGCTTTAGACTTCTGAGCTGCTGGGATTACAGGTGTGCGCCACCGTGCCAGGCAGAAGTATGTTTTTTATCATAAGTAGAAAAATAAATCACATCAGGAAGGCAGAAACCCATTCAGCTTTAAAGAACAAAGTTCAAGAGAACCTCCATAACTGCAAATTCAGGAATTTCAGGGCCATGATTTGCCTTCTCAATAAAGAATCCCATTCCCACAGGCAGCGTTCACACAGTTGATTCTACTTTGCACACATGAGAGGTGGAAGTCTTTGGCCCAGCCTAGAGGTGCTGTGTGTAGACTGCTGAGCCACTGGGGGCATTTCAGGCAGCATCTCGTATGCCAGGGTAGGCAGGGGCTCCTGAGGCCAAGTCCAATGTGGAGGTGGCTTGTCAAAAGCCACCCTGAAGGAGAGTCTGTATAGAAAATATTGCCCCCTTAAATTGCCACTAGGCACAGAGTAGGCACATGTTGTCTTCTCTTCTTGTCCCACCACCACTGGCCTAGCAAAGATGACCTGTCCTGATGGATGCCACTGTCTTTGAGGCTTGTGGGACTGAGGCTGAACTGGGTGCTTTCCCACCCACAGAGGTTCCTGAGGGTTGGCACCTCCTTGGTCAGTAGATGGGATGAGGTCTGGCACTATGTAGATGTGGGCCTGCAGCATGACCAAAGGGCAGGGATGAGAGCTTGGGATGACATCAGGCAGGTCCTCCTCTCTGAACTTATCACCTCATCTATAGCTCACGGCTAAGACTACCAGCATTCCTCGGGTTTTTGAAAAGGTTTAGATTAATACAAATGCACACAGTAGGACGGCAGGACAGGATAGTCATGGGTGTTAATCACCCATCCCACTGGACCCCAGGCCCAGTGCTTTCTGCGGACAGGTCAGGGAGGTTTTCCTGACCACTTCCATAGGAACTGGCCCCACGTGCACCCCGGCCTCACCTGGCTGGCAGGAGTCTGGCCCACCACGGCTTCATACGGCGGGGGGAGCTCAGCAGGGTACAGCATGCCAGGGCTGTTGATGGCAACATCATACAAAGTGCTGAATGGAGAGGAAGCAAAGTCCAGGTGGAGGCCCCTGAAAAGGCAGAACCGTCTGTCACATTGCCATTCTCTAAGGAAGCAGCCCCAACTGCTGATGATTTTCTCAAAGCAATCAGAACACCGATTGTCAAGGTTTCTCCTCATCCAACACTTGCCATGTTTAAGAAATAAAAGCCTGAATCACTGGGCAATTTTAACTTTTGTTTCTCTTTTGGAAAGACATCCATGTTTTCAAGGAACTCTATGGCCCTGTCTATTAAAGTAATCAGACAGCTGATGGAATCTTTAATTAAATTTTATATGTTCTATGAATAACTAAACGTTTTGCACATCACAAGAACATTATAGAGCTACTTCTATCTGTCTGTGGTTTCTTTTTGGTGATATTGCAAAGATACGAATAGAGATGTCCTATTTCAAAGACACTTCTCCTTCTACCCTTCATTGTCTATTTTCTCATCAAACACACTTTCCTAGGGCTGGTCTTTGTTCTGCTACATGTCTCCCCTAAAGGCGAGCAGGCCATGTCAACTTTCTCCTCCCCAGGATGGCTTCCTGTCCTGGTGGTTTGGCACTCATCCGGGACATTGGCAGGTAGACCAACCTCTGGCCCTCAACTGAGGGCGTACAGGTGTACTCAGGAGGGTAGTAAGGTGGAGGTGGAAGCGGGGGGATGAACTCATCGAAATCCAGCGTCTGATGGAGAACTGTGCCGTGAGGAGTCACACAGGCAGGGTTGGCAGAATGCGACCTTTGCGGAAAGAACTGGAAAACAGAATCAGAGTTATTTGGGACATCTTGTGTGGCTTGTGTCTAATTAAGCTAATTATACATAAGCTTTAATGATCAGTGCAGAATGTCTGTAATTTAATTTGTCAAGCCATAGTTGCTAAACACACACTTTAAAAGGATTGCTCCGCTCTCATATCTCCCCTTGGAAGCCTCATTATGCTGGTTTCCCATGTTGTTATGTGGAGTGCTCTGCCACACTTTTCTGGAGGAAAAATACCATCTGGGAAGTCATTAATACCATCCTTACCACCAATACTGGCTTCTGCAATTTTATTACTCAAAAGTCAGTAGTGAAATAGATGCTGGTCATCCATAATGTAATGGCGCTTCCCAAAGCATGTTCATTAGACAATGCTAAACCCTCAAGATGCACCTTCACCAAATTCCTACAGTGAAATAAAGAAATGTGGAAAGAGCTCTGTATGTATGCTCTTCTCAGAACCCTGCAACATGCATCAGTACGTTAAAGGTCCAGATAAGGCTTATGTTGAAAAATTCTCTTCACCGTTTAATCCTTTAACCCAACATTTCTCAAATATTTCATTACAGTTCCCATTAGACACAGAACATCTATTATATTTTGCAGTTCCAGGGACTCTGCAAACCCTTATGAGCTCCAGAACATTCTTGAGGCAACCTTGAACAGTGAGATGCTGCTTAAACAAATGGAGCAAAACTCAGAATGAATGCTGTCTGTCTGGTTTCCATTTCTGAAGTAGAACCAATAATTGCTTCTCTTTCCACCCTCAGGTCACCAGAGTCCACCTGTGGCATGGAGGTGCCTGAGACATTGCTCCACTGATCTCAGTGGAGAGTCTACAGGTGCAAAAGACCCTGGCCTGTTGAGGCTCCATGCTCTGGGACTACCCACTGCATGGCATGTAAAGTAAGGAGAGGGACAGGGTAAAGAGGTAAGAACCCAGAGTCACCTGTAGACGGTCAAGCACAGCAAGTCCTTTAGAAAACAATGAAGTCGCCAAGCGGTGTAGGAACCTGGGGTCTATACAGTGTTAATAAAGAACATGAGATCTGAATGGGCCTTGAAAGACAGGTAGGATTTCAAGGGGTAGGGTTAAGGTGGTACTCAGGATCAAGAACAGTCATGAGCCAGTGTGTTTAGAAAAGCAAATAGATAAGGCTCTAGAATTCAATTCTTAAATCTGGGAACACAAGGGAGCCAGAGGGTGTTGGAGCTGGAGAACAGCTTGAGGTAGGAAGTGCCTTCTGGCACAGAGGTAGGGTGAACTGGAATTGATAGAGGTCAGGACATTAGAACATTTTTGCACAGTACAGGTAAGGTCACAATCCTGAATATGGTTAGATGCTGCAAAATTATCATGCTCTAGGTGCATGGAGAAAGAATGGTGGCTATGACAAAACATATAACACATGAGTTTAAAAATGGTTCCCGTGGGTCTTTCTAACCACAGAGCACATTCCTTGCCTTTCCAGCTTGATCTGACCCACAGCTGTGTTTGTTTAATGTCTGAAATAGAGGTGAATCACTAGCTCTGACCAGCTGAACGTGCATCTGTTGTTCTCTGCCATGGAAAGCTGTTAATCCTGTGCTTAGTGCACAAAAGCTGAGCGACTTGGATGAGGGCAAATGTCCATGAGGTCTAACAAGGAAATACTTCGAATTAGTTTCTATCAGGAATGAGGAAAATCAATAACATACTCAAGAAAAACTAATGAAATGAAAAAAAGTCAAAACACTTGTCTATTAAAGCCGTAAGTCTACCAGGCATGTGAACAACAAGCATTTTCAGGAAAGGTGGGAGCTCCAGACAATTCCATTAGGAAGTTTAAATGACTGGATGCTGCCAGACACCAGAGGCTTTATGAATATTAAAGGACAGACTCTGGGCTGGGGGTGTAGCTGAGTGGTAGAGCACTTGCCTAGCAAATGCCAGGAACTGGGTTCAATCCCCAGTACCACCAAATGAAACAAAACAAACAAACACACAGACTCTGCATCAGTTTTAAGCTCCAGACCTCCTTTCAAGGGGTGTGCTGCTAGCCCCATATTCACGGAAGCAGCTCAGTCTGGGCTTGTTTCAAATGACACTTTTACCTTGACTCTTCAGCCTCCCCAGCAAGGAGGCTGCAAGTCACACTTGCCCTCTTCCCTCTCTTCCCCACCATCATTAGTGAGGTTAGGATATGCCTTGCTGCCCACGGTCACCAGCTCTGTCCTCTGCTTTGAGATGATGGGGCTGGAATTCCACAGACTAACTACATTTCCCAGGTTCCCTTGCCAGCTGACTCCACATTAAGCTCTGCCAATAGGGGGCGCTGGAGGGAGCCAAGAGGGAGCCGCAGGAAGGAAGCCACTGTGGTGCAGCCCCTCTCTCCGTCCCTTCTGTCCTCCTCCCTCTGGGGTGTGAAAGTGGTTTGGTTTGTGTAACCTCAGCATCCCCTTTTGTTCATTCAGCCTTCCTAGGTAATGTGCTCTTTGTATTAACTGTGCAGAATCGCCAAGGGCAACTTCTTTTCCTATCAAGGGCCACCTGTGTTTTATCCACCAGTGGATTCCAGCTTGGGACATCTGCTGTGTGGACAGTCAGACACCTCCTTACTGTGGTACCTCTGCAAAACCCCTGCTCATCTCCCTCTGCAGAAGCAGCTGACTTATCTCTCCTCTTTGCTTTTCTGCCTCTGGAATTCAGTTTCCATCCTGCTAGCCGAGCTATTTTTAAACCAATGAGGTCAATGCCATTAAAACTCTTTTGTGAATGAGACCACTGCTTACTGAATCCCATCAAGTTTCCAGCTTCCTAACCAACCAATGCCAAAAAAAAAAAAAAAAAAACCCTCCTAATTCTGAACAAACCTGTTTTGTCTCTACCCTGAACACCAAACACATTTTGTTCCCATTTCCTGGATCCCTAGCTCCCTCTCACCTAGCAACCTGCCTGTCATCTTTCAAGACCAGGCAGAAATGCCTCTGACCCTGGAAAGTGCATTGGTCAGCCCACATCCCCCACACCTGCCTGTGTACTATGCTCTGAGACCTCACATGGGCACATTTATTGCCAGGTATAAAGTATGACTCTGCATCTGGAGGTGGTGGGCAGAAAGGGCACCAAGTCATCTCTTCCAGGTGGTTCTGCTTGCTCTGGGTCATATGGCCCATCTGGTAACAAAGACTCTCCTGATATCAGCATCATATGCTCCCAAGGCTGTCACTCACATGAAGTAGCATGCATCTGAGATTCTGTCACACTGTCTTCTCTGGGAAGAGGGATCCCAGCTGTCCTTCTAGACACACCTGAAAGTGAGGGGTGACCAGGCTGGGCTACATGGCTTGGGCAGCTTGCTAAGATCCATAATACAGAGCCCCTCTAACTTGGTTCCATCTACACAGCCCAGCATCTGGGATTTGAGGGAAAGCACAAAAAGGTTGAGGGCTTCAGACTGGATATCAGAGGATGGGTCTTCAGATCCTGACTGTCCACTGAGGACCCACATGGCATTCAGCATATTATTGACCCTGTGAATTTTAGTCCCTTTGCCTGGCCCCACTGGGACCTGAAAGGGCTATGCCAAGAAACATAATAATTTCTCAGTCACAGACCCATATGGTAGTGCCATGTGGCTTAAAGAAAGGTTCTTATCATAAGTACTAGCTCTTCTGCCCCCATGCCTCCATCTCCTTCCACCAGGGTATCATGGAAGACAGAGTAGACCAGCAGGAAATGAAGACACGGGTCTGGGATTTCCAGGAACACTGTGGCATTCTGATCACCCCCTTCTCCAGGCCCCAGGACAGGTCTGTGCACCTGCCCTTACTCCCCAGCCTGGCCTCTGACCAGCAGCTACCCTCCCTGCTTCACCAGGGAGCAGAGCCACCTCCCCCGCCTTCTCACTGCACTCTCTGAAGGGAGCATATCTACCTTTGAGATCTTCCAGAAAGACTAAGAGATACAGGGGTAAAGCTCTCTTGCTCTACCCTTCCTTAGACTTAGTAGAAATAGCAGAATTATTACTGTAGTAAGAGTTTTCTTAATTGATTCCTTATTATCAACTCAACAGATAAGCCGGTGCTCTTCCTCTGTGCTTCAGACTCTGGGATGACACCTGCTTACCATATGGCTTTGTGGTCCTGCTGCTTGCTGCCACCCCTAACCCCCCAGGTGAGTTCCATGCAGTCAGGGCCCTAGACGTGTTTTCTTACACAGGGAAAGGCCAGTTTCAGATGATACAGTAGCTGCATAATGATATATGATGCAGGCAGAAAGAGCTGCTTCTTCTAAGAAAACCAACCTGAATGCTTTGGAAAGACTTGAAAAATAAAAGTAGCTAAGCAGAAATTGCTGCCAAATTAGGTCTTGGCAAGGCAGTTCTAAGAGAGTGAGGAGTATCATAAAAATCACAAAAATCTAAGGGTGTTCTGCACTCAAATTGCTTCCCATGGCTCATCCCACTTTAAAAGAACTGAACCTGGAAATCACAAATCATGCAATTTTCATGAAGCTTATGCGAGAAATACAATCGGACACACCAAATGGACCTAAGACCAAAGGAAAGATCACTTCCCCAAATCAAAAGACCAGCAGACAAACGCTCAAAGCATATTTAAATTCAAGGTAAGATGTGTGCATTTCCTGAATGTCTGATTTAACTAGTTGCTTAGTGTTGCTGCCTGAAGTGATAGCCGCTTGGAGCAACGAAGCCGCTTGAAGAAGTTCAGAGGCGAACTGGAAACAAACAGGTTTTTTATTCTGATAACTTTTCTCTCTGGCTCTAACAACGACTTTAACACGCACCACACACACCACCAAACAACCAACACACCAAATGGCACAGACCCGATCAACAATTTTGGCTCAAGTCTCTCGAGATCCCGGGCCAAGTCCCGTGAGACTATGGAAGGCAGTAATGCCCAAACATCTCCATGGCCCGTAGTCAACCGCAATCTTAGCCATCTCCCCAAACAGGGCTCCTGCAGCTTAGATTAATCAGCTGCCCACTGGTGCTGGTCTCGTAGACCAGTAGCATCTGCTACTGAGCAGAGGCTAAAAGGCTAAAAGCTCAGGCTAAAAGGATGGCCACTTTAGGTCCAAGCAGGTGCAGTCTGCAATGGGGTGAACAGAGAAGATACTGGTATGTACAGGTGGGGTTATGTCCCCAAGTGGCCTGCACCCATACCAGCTCTGTGCCCATATTACCACATTGCCACAACTGTGGAAGGCACATTCCCCTTGTGAACTTTCTAAAGGAGTTCTACTTTATAAGGCACAAACTTAGAGGTGAGAGCATACGTGGCAATCATAAAAGATGAAGTGAACAATCGGTGACGGATGGAGATGCATGTAATAGCAGATGATCTTCCTGAGGCTAAAGTGGTTGGTGATGAAGGAAGTGGGAGAAAAGTAATGTGATGGGAAAATGGGGGAAAATGAGATTATATTTAAAAATAAAACTAAAGAAATGAGAGTATAGACACTTAGGAGGTAAAAAGCCTTTTCCACTAAATTATATCAATAAACTGAATTGTATAATCAGATGATCTATTTCACTACTTCCACACATTACAGTAACTCAGCTTCATCAATTCTGACAGTAGGCGTCACACTACATTTCATGTACATACAGATTTATCATGTTAGTTTCAACAACTATTAATTATCCCAAGATGCTATCTATACAAATAAGAAAGGAGTTAGGGTTCTTTGAATGACTATTTCTCAGAGTTCTACATTCTTAACAGCACTGAACACGTAGCAAAATATGATGTTTGCTGACTAATGAAATGAATGAATGAATGAGAGGGCAAATAAATGAATAAAAAATGAGTGAATATATCAAGCCATTGACACAAACATGGGACTCTCCTGAGAAACTGTTATAGCTAGAATTGTGTTTTGTTGCATATGCTCCCCAGTAGAATTCACAACTAGGGTCTCCACTGCCAATGTTCAGGAGCAGTGAGAGGGCTGGGAAGTGGCAATAAGAGTCCAGGGTCACAGGTGTTGCAGGGATGCCAGGCTCGCAAGCTGTCCCTTGGGGCAAAACAGGAGGAAATGCTCCTTCTGTGGTAGCCAGAGATCCAGGGCAGGGCCCACAACTCAGCAAGAGACTGGCTTTCATTCCCTCAGCCCAGCCCACCCACCCCCATGCTGTTCAACATGACACTAAAGAAGGGCAGTAGGGGCTGGGCCATGGATTAGGAGTATCCCACAGGTTCTTTCTGAGAAAAGAAATTAGTGTTAGCTTATCAGGAAAGGATGGCAAGAGGCCTTCTGCACACCAGCTCACAGTGTCTTCCTTCCAAGAATGCTCTCCTCATCAATTAGTGCTGCTCACTTTGAAGGTCTCGGGTAAAAACAACACCAGAATGATGGGTTAGGAAAACAAGAGTTAAGCTGAGCTCCCTAAATAAAAATTGGGTCAGAATGAAGGTGCCAAAATAACAGAAGATAAAGAACACAGAAATAATGGTAAGCTGTACATGCTAGATAAAGTTAAAAAGGGGGAATAAATGGAAATGTGACGGGGTGCTGTGATTTAAAGATTAAAGATAATTGAAATAGAAAGGCCATACCATGGGAGAAGCCTGAAGAATGGAACTAAACATTTAAATTACCTTAGGAAAACCCAGAAGTTGGCCATGGTGTAAGAAAGGAAGGAAGTGAATATATTCCAAAGGAAGGAGAGGGTAAGAAAAAAGTCAGGCTTGCAAAAGCATAAAAAAAAAAAAAATACTCAACGATGCCAACAAACACCTTCCTTTGGGGTACTAACAGTTGATTGGTAAATGAACAATAACCACCACAAAAAGGTATTGTAGGACTCCCCACTTAAATACACACACACACACACACACACACACACACACACACTAACCACCAAAAAAAGGTATTGCAGGACTCCCCGCTTGCTTACACACACACACACACACACACACACACACACACACACACATTACATACACAGTATATTTCATTTGAACTTACATCCAATGCACACATGTACAAATTTTATTTTAACATAACAAATTTTATTTGTCCATATAACATCAATCATATATGAACAAATTTCTATATGGGTGCAAACTCCAAGACATCCTCAAAAAGAAGCAGAAAATGTGACAAGTAAAGATACTGAATTAATAATAATAATAAAAACTACTCACAAGGAAAAGTACAGCTTAAATGGTTTCCCTGGTGAACTCTACTAAATACTTGGGGAAGAATTAATACCATTTCTTCAAAAATGTCCCGCCCCACCCCTGCAAAAAAATAGAAGAGGAGGGGACACTCCCAAACCCATTCTATGAGTTCAATATTACTCTGCTATCAAAGCCTAGTAACACATACAAATAACTTCATATCGTGACCAAGTGGGATTTTTCTCATGAACACAAAATTGTTTTAACACCAGAAGATCAATCTATGTAATAAATCTTATCAACAGAATAAAGGAGAAAACCATTCTAGTGTTCATCTAATCCTAAGGGAAGGGAGGGGAAAGAAGGGAGCAACAGGGGAGGGAGGGGGGAAAAAAGAAAAAAAAAAAAGAAATGGTGGTTGAATGGATGGATATCATTATCCTAAATGCATGATTGAACACCTGAATGGTACGAATATACTTTGTATACAAACAGTTGTATGTAAAAAGATGCTATATATGTGCATTATGAATTATAATACATACTAATATTATAAATAAAAAATAAATAAAATATTTTAAAAAAGAATAAAGGAGAAAAAAAACAAGTGATCATCTCAACAGATGCAGAAAAGCATTTGACAAAATCCAAGATCTTTTATGATAAAGGATAACATTTGACAAATTAAGAATAGAAGAGAACCTCCCAAACACTCCTGATAAAGGGCATCTCTGAAACACTCACAGCTAACATATTAATGGTGAAATACCTGGAAGCTTCCACCCCTAAGATAGGTAGGTATAGACAAGGATGCCCACTCTCCAGCTACCAAAGGAGGCTCCAGCTATGGCATTTAGGCAAGAAAATTGAATAAAAGGCATTCAGAGTGAAATGGAAGAAGTAAATCTACTTTTACTTGTAGATGCCATAATCTTGCACATAGAAAAAAAATCTCCCCAAAAGTTAAAGGTAATGAACAAACATCAATGTAAAGAATCATTTTTATTTCTATACACTAGCAACAAATTACATAAAAATAAAATGGAGAAAACAATTCCATTTATGTTAGCCTCAAAATGGTAAAGATAGACATAGATTTAATAAAAGAAGTGTAAATTTTGTACACTGGAAACTACAAAATATAACTAAAAGAAACTAAAAAAATGTTTAAATAAATGAAATGATATCCCATGTTTACTGATTAGAATACAATATCAATAAGATGACAATACTGCTTAAATTGATCCACAGATATCATACAATATTAATCAAAGTCCCAAATGGGGTTTCTTTTCCTTCTCTCTTTCTCTCTTCTCTCTCTCTCTCTCTCTCTCTCTCTCTCTCTCTCTCTTTCTCTCTCTCTCTCTTTCTTTCTTTCTTTCTTTCTTTCTTTCTTTCTTTCTTTCTTTCTTCTTTTCTCTCTTTTTTTATTTCAGAAATTGACAAAGTGACCCTAAAATCCATATGAAACTTAAAGGGCACATAATCTCCAAAACCATATTAAAAAAAATAAGAACAAAGTTGGGAGATGCACACATCTCAATTTAAAATTTCCTACAAGCTGGGCATGGTGACACATGCCTACAATTACAGTTACTTGAGAAGCTTATAAGTTTGAGGCTATCCTGGGCAACTTAGTGAGACTCTGTCTCAAAATAAAAAGGGTGGGAGATGTAGCTCCATGGTAGAGAACCTGCTTGGCATGTGCTCAGCCCTGGGCTTCATCCCTAGTACTGAAAAAAAAAAAAGAAGAAGGAAGGAAGGGAGGGAGGGAGGGAGGAAGAGAAAACTTAGTACAATAACCAAGACCAAATTAATCAATGAAATAGAACTGAGAGTCCAAATATAAATGCACACATCCATGGTCTGATCAACTGATTTTCACCAATGTTACCAAGATAATTCAATAGGTAAATATTAGTAATTTCAACAAATTATGTTGGAAACAAACTAAGTTGGTTCTCTACCTTACAGTATATAAAACAATCAAATCAAAGTGGTTTAAAGACCTAAATGTAAGAACTAAAACTACGCAATTCTTAGAAGGAAACAGATGCAAATCTTCCTCATGTTGGATCAGACAATGGTTTCTTTGATAGGACACCAATAGCACAAGCAGCTAAAGAAAAAATAGGCAGATTGTACTTCATACAAATTAAAAATTTTGTGCTTAAAAGGACAACATCAAGTGAAAAGATAACCCACAGGATAGGAGAAAAAAAAATATTGCAAACTATGTACCTGATGAGGGTCTCATATTAAGAATATATAAAGAATTCTTATAAGTCAGTAGTAAAAAGAAAAAAAAAATCCAATTTTGATGGGGGAGATACTGGAGAATGAACTCAGATGCACTTGACCACTGAGCCACATCCCCAGCCCTATTTTGTATTTTATTTCGAGACAGGGTCTCAATGAGTTGCTTAGCACCTCACTTTTGCTGAGGCTGGCTTTGAACTTGTGATCCTCCTGCCTCAGCCTCCCAAGCTGCTGTGATTACAGGTGTGCCCCACTGCACTGGGCCCAATTTTTAAAATAGG
Source organism: Tamias sibiricus (assembly GCA_025594165.1). Taxonomy (NCBI): domain Eukaryota; kingdom Metazoa; phylum Chordata; class Mammalia; order Rodentia; family Sciuridae; genus Tamias; species Tamias sibiricus. The sequence continues at coordinate 138,729,451 of CM046659.1, forward strand.
TAAAGGATCTGAAAAAATTTTTCTCCTAGAAAGATATACAAAAAGCCAATAAGCACATGAAAAGATGTTCATTAATCCTGAGGAAAATGAAAATCAAAACCACAATGAAATACCACTTTACATCCACTAGGATGGTTATAATTAAAAGATAGGTAAGTGTTGGCAATTAGGTGGAAAAATTGGAAACCCCATTCTCTTTGGGTGGGAGTATAAAATGCTGCAGTTGCTTTGGAAAATAGCCCGGTAGTTCCTCAAAACAGAGTCTTCTTTATGACCTAGCAATTCTACTCCTAGACATATACCCAAGAGAAAAAGAAAAGACATTTTGTCTACACAAAAGTGTGTGTAAGCATCTTCATAAGCATTATGCATAAAAGCCAAGAAGTGGAAACAACACTCGAGCAGCACAAGCTGATGAATGGGTAAACGAAATATAATGTACTGATACAATGGAAGGGGTAGAAAGGAGGAAGGGAGGGACAAAAAGTAGAAAATAAGATTATTTTTATATGTTTATATAAGCTCTTGAGAAATGAAGGAATAAATAGGAGTCACTGTGAAGTTTTGGCATTGATTCCTTTCATAGGGCTGGAGACGATTAACTTGTCTTTATATTTTGTTATATTATTGGACTTGTTTCAGTGATCATATATTACATTTTTAATTAAAGAACTGGCTGATCAATTGAAATGAAGTAAGAAAGATTCTGAAGCATCCTCCTGCACAACTCCATTCCTGGTTCCATATTTCTGGGCATAACCAAGATCCCCAGGCTTCCCTAATTCTCTGAGGGTTCAACTGGGGCAGTCAGACTGGCCCAGCCTCCTACCCACATGCCAAAAGCAACCTCCATGCTTTTCCAAAACCTATTTCCACCTATTTATTATCTGACTCATCTTCTCAGTGGCTCAGTGAGGACAGAAGAGCAAAATGATTAATCTTACTTACAGCAGAGGAAACAAACACCAACAGGTGCTGGTCTAACCGGTGCGTAGTCATGCCCTGCCACCTCTCTGCCTTTGCTGTGACTCTGGAGCTCGGCAGCATGGCCAGGTCCTGACAGAGCAGAGCCTTGGTAGTCCATGGTCACACAGGAGGAAGACCTCGCCAGCAGGAAGCTTAATTATTTCTACTTCCAAGCTGGGGTTTGAAGTAAACTAATCCACAGCATAATTAATGATGAAACAGCCAGTTTCTGATGGGAGCTTGCTATAGTTTTGATGTGGTTTCAAGTATTCATGTTGTGAACTTGGTTCTCAGTGTAGCAGTGTTGGAATGTGGTGTGGAACCTTAAAGAAGTGGAGTCCAGTGGAAAGTACCTAGCTTTAGGGGACAAGGCCTCTGGAAGGGATTAAAGCCAGCCTCTTGAAGAGAGCTTTTTCTTATGAGAGCAAGTTGATATAAAAGAGCAAGCTTGGTTCCTGAGTCCCTCTCTGGCTTCTTGTCTCACTGTGTGATCACAGTCTCTCCCATATGCTACTGCCACTGTGATGCTATCCATCATGATGCCATCTGCCATGATGTAACACAGCCAAAGAGACCCTCATAAGAGCAGGCACCATGCTGTTTGGACTTTCAGCCACCAAAACTGTAAGGTACATAATAAACCTCTTCTCTTTATGAAGTACTACCCTCAGGTATTTTATTATAGCAACTGAAAACCTACTCAAACAGTTGTCATTGCTACAATAATTCATGTTTACATAGTGTTTTATAGTTGATAAAGTATATCAAGGCCCCACTGCATTTGCAGTCATTGCTGTGATGTCCCAATGACAAACTAATGTTCCTTTCAAGTTTAAAAATCAACATAGTATTGGGAGTGTAGCTCAGTGGTAGAGCACTTGCCCAGTATGTGTGAGACCCTGGGTTTTATCTCCAGTACTTCAAAAAAAATTCAACATAGATTACAATTGTTGAGTGATCACCAGGTTTTTCATAGGTGAGGAAACAGGTTACAGGTAGGTTCATTGATATGGCCAGAGTCACCTTTTTCAAACAGAGGAGAGGTGTGCTTGGACCTAGATGTGCCTGGCTTTAAACTCATGACTCCAGGCCTTCTTCTATTCCACACATTGCAACTATATAATGACCCTGCACATTGCTGGTATAAGTGTACATGTTTTCATAGCTAAAAGATACATCTCTTTTATTTAGTTGATTTAAGTATATTTAAAGTTAATTTAAAGCATTATTTTCATTTTAATGCTTAAAACTAGGGGAATACAAACTTCCAGCACTTATAGCTCTTAGTTCTGTTAGTTTGGTCAAATTGGTGTGATATTTCCAGATCAATAGTAAAATCTGCTGAGGTGAGTAAGCCCTCTGGTACTTAACCTTTCCTTTACACAACACACTGGAGAAAATTGCCAACACAAGGCCTCCATGAACAAGGCCAAAAGTTCATTCTGCTGAATAACTGCTTAATTAGACACCTTTCAGAACACTGCAACCTCTCCAAAAGGTCAGCCCGCTGTGACAGCTGTGTGGATATATACCAGGAGGGGAGGCAACGCATGGCATACAATCAGGACCAGCAGATCTTCAGTGTCCTGGTAATGATGCTCACTGCCCAATATCTTGATTAACTGATCATGCCCCAGGGTGAATGAGAAAAAACAACAACACGAGCCTACTCTAGGAACTTCTTGCCTGTTCTTTCATGAGATACATGAAACATTGGCTGGAAGGCGGGGTTATTCTCAAGGGGAAGCTGGGGGACCGGAAGACAGTGCTGTCATTTGAATATCAGTCTCCACCAAAACTCAGATTGAGGCTGAATTTCCGAACATAGCAATGTTGGGTGGGAGTTGGGGCCTGGTTGGGGGGAACTCTCATGAATGAATTAATGCCACCTAGTGGGAGTGAGTTCCCACTCTCACAAGATTAGTTGCCACCAGAGTGGGTTATCTTCATTCTGTGCCCACTTCCATTATGCCTTTTGCCCGGATGACTTCCCTGGAAGCCAGGCAGAGAGAGGTGTTCCATCTTGGGCTCTCCAGTCTCCAAGAACGATGAGCTAAAGAAACCTCTTTTCTTTACAAATTACCCATGCTTGCTGGGTGTGGTGGCACATGCCTGTAATCCCAGTGACTTGGGCAGGAATATTGCAAGCTTGAGGTCAGCCTGTGCAATTTGGTGAGACATTGTCTCAAAATAAAAACATAAATAAATAAAAAGGGCTGGAGAGTCAGGAATATTAATATTAATATTGGAAATATTAATTAATTAATTAATATTGGAAAAAAGTCACTGAATCTTGGGTATTCTGTTATAGTAACAGAAAAAAAAACTAAGAGAAAGAGACAGGGAGGGAAAGATCAGAAAGAGGGAGCGTGAGATCAACAGTGGGATTCCTACCCTTAGCATCAAAGAACAAGATCTTCTTATCGATTTCTCTTAACTGGACTGAATTTAGTGGTAACACAGTGAACAGTGAGCTTTGTTCCATCCACATTGAAACAACCAGGAACCTTCATTATTTATGAAATATGTGTTTATAAATGTGTATTAATTAAGTGTATGACCCCTGCTTCTGGCCTCATTGCTTCCTTGGGAGCAGCAGTTATTCTTCTGCAAGACCTTGGCCCCAGGTGCCAAATGATGGGCCAGTGGCCTGCTTCTGGATTATGAGCTCAGGGTTAATTAGCAATTTTCAAAAGCAAAGAATAGCAGTTTTTCAAATGAGAACTAATCTCTTGATAACTCTGAACTTCCTTTATTAAAAGAGAATTGTGAAGTGTGAGGAAGGTGCTTTGCTCTGGAGGTTTTAAGCCCGGGGATGTCTAGAGCTGCCAGACTTTCACTAAAATTATCCAGGAGCACATACATGTCAGGGGCTGTCTAGGACAGGGCTATGGTAGGACTCTATCAATACTGAACTCCAACGACATCCAAAATAAAGACATCGGTGGCACCACACACATGGATGGTTTGTCTTCCAGGGAGCTGCATGAGGTGACCTTCTAGGGTCTCGACTCTCCCTGGACTGATAGGGCTCTCCTTCCAGTCAGAAGCATCTGCTTCTGTATTGGTCTCAAACTGGCTTTGGGAAAAGGGATCAGGCCTTCCACTTTGAGTGGGTTTGGGCAGGAAGAGGGTCACTCACCATCTGCAGGACGTCGGAGGAGACCATCTGCATGCAGCACATAGCCGTGGCCAATGCACACACGATGGTGGAGACGACATTGAGGGCACACACACTGAAGAGGAGATCCTGTGAGAAAAGATGCAGGAGAAGGTCAACTTATCTTGGCCGCCCAGGCAGTAGAATCTTTCTGCTTTTCTGTTTCGGTCCCGAACAAGGGTAGAAATTGACTGTCATTTGCTTCATGGAGATTTTGGTGTGTGTATGTGTGTTTTCATAATCCAAATTGGCCTTAAATATATTTGTTTATCCTTTTACAATGCTGATCAAATTATTCTTAATACTAAGTAATGTCTTTCACAATTTTGATAATTATTAGATAGTAAAATGTCTAAGAAAATCTTGGAATGGTCAATAAGTAAGGAAGTGGGCGATTTTTTTATCAATCACAACATGCAACTCCAAGTTTCAATGCGTGCTTAATAAAATGTCAGGTTTTAAGATAAAACTTTTAATCTTGAGATAATTGTAGATTCACATGCAACTGTAATAAATACTACACAGAGAGGTCCTGTGTACCCTATGGTGGCACCTTGCAAAACTGTAGCACAGGATTCTAACAATGATAAAGCCAGGATAGATATACTCACCCCTCCCCCTGCTGCCTGCTCAATCCCTTGTTTCTAATGTCTGTCAACCACTAGTCTGTTTTATATTTTTATAATTTTGTCATTTTAAGAATTTTCATAAATGAATTCATATAGCTGTAAACTTTTGGAATTGGCTTTGTTTTCACTTGGCATAATTTCCTAGGAATGAGGTAAAATACTTTCTTCTTATTTATTTGTTTTTTCTTGCCTTATAGCACTAACTAGAACTTTTGAGTATTAAGAATGAGTAAGATGGTGATAGCAGACATTTTAATCCTGTTCTCCACCTTGGAGGGTACAATTTATACAGTGTGATGTTGGGAAAGAAATGATGCAACTTGTTTTGACAAATGATTGATAAAGATATCCTTGCAGGGTCTAGCACAGGATCTGAGCATAATCAGTACTCAGTTAACATCTGCTGAATGAAACTCTCCTAGAAACTTGGAAGTGACCATTGAGACACCACTGGAGAGAGAAACTAGAGTGCAGGAAAGAAGCATGAAGATAGTCTGAGAGGGACTTGAAAGTCCAAACCAGCAGGGCATAGACATTTATTGGTCATTGGCAGTGGTGGAGGGAGACTGGGATGAGGAAGAAGAGATAATAGGAGATAATTCTGGTAGGTGGGAACATGAGATGCCAGTACCTAGGCCAGGGGATCATAGATGGGAAGCAGTCCTACAACCAGAGTAACCAATGTGGTTTGGGACATGAAAAGGCTGAGTTGTCATGGAACCTGTCCCTCAGACATCTTAGTAAATAGCTGGAAATTTGGGTCAGAAGTTGACAATGATGGTTAGAACTGAAGAGGTGAATTAGAGGTCATCTCTATGACCTTGACCTTGTACATGTTCCTGATGCATCTGATGCCCCCTATGTTTATTCATTCTCCCCTCCAGATTCATTATACTCCAGGGGATTTGGGTCCCCCACCAATGCCCTGTAGAAGAGGGCATTTTTCTATGAAATTACCATTATTACCATAAAAATACACCAGAGAGAACCCTGAAAGATTATATAGAACTCTATTTAAATATGTATTTTATGTCTCTCAGGGAGTAATTAAAAATTATGACTAAAATAGTGACACCTGTCAACAAAATGTAGCTAAGAGTATAAACAATACCTATATTTTTGTTCTCAATCTAGAAATCTCAACTTTATTGACCACACATTCCACAGTCATTGAAATGAATGCTTCTCTCAAAATAACATTAATTTTGCATATACTCCCATTTGCAACCAAATAAAACTACTCATAGAAAAGAAACACATATCATAACCTTTTGTGTGAGTATGCATCCTGAGGCAAATACTACTTTATGTCTCTTGAGGTGATTTATTTGAAATACATTTCAAAATATTTCTTTTGCCTTTTCCTCTTCCTCCAGCTGTTTAAATTCTTTTCTTCTTTTCTAAATAATTTCATACCATCAAAAATTATGTTTATGTGTTTCTTAAGAATTCTTTTCTGGCTTCAACAATGCCTCTACCCCTTTGACAGCTTAATCAGAGAGTCCTCCACAAGCCCTGAAAGCCATGTTCTATAAAATCCCTTGGCAAGGTCATTCAAATGGTAAGTGTGAAAATGAAGTACCTCTTTCACTGCTGATACTGAGCTTTGCTGCTGGACATACTGCATATTTGTTTTTGAAGTTATTAACACTAATATAATTAAGGAAATCACTTACAAAACAAACATAAGAGGAAAAAAGTTTTAGATACATAAGGAAACCTACAAATGATGACTTCTTTTAAATTCTCTCCAGTCCAAGTAGATTCTGGATATTAATAACACAATTACAGAGAAAGGTGACAGCCATGAGAATTGACAGATGCCTACATATTTAAAAATATTAAAAATTCAGAATCTTTTGTTTCCTCAAAATATTGGTATACGGAGGACAAACTGTTACATTCATTTCTATTATTACATTCGCTGTTTTTCTTTTTTCCTACATGATTTCTTTCTTTGAATAATGAAAGAGGTCCCATCAAAGCCCTTTAACACAGTACAATGATCGAAGGCAGAATCATAAGAAGGGATCTATAGCATAAAAAAAGAAGTGATAACCCAAAACCCTACATTAATTTTATGTGGGCTGGGGGGTTGGTTTATTTGAAATATCCTATTTAATGCTTGCACCATTTATTGTTTATTGCCTCGTGATGTTAGACTCTGCCATCACTCTGGGCATGGCTTCAAGTTCCTGCCAAGAATATAAAACCTTGACTATTCTTTTTTTTTTAATGTTTATTTATTTGCTTTAGTTGTACACAATGCAATGCATTTATGTTTATGTTGTGCTGAGGATCGAACCCAGGCTGTGCACGTGCTAGGCGAGCGCTCTACCGCTGAGCCACAATCCCAGCCCCCTTGACTATTCTTTACCCAGTTTGTTTCCCCAGGTTGTGTTAGCAACAAACAACCTTGAAGAAGAAGGTAACCATTCCCCTAGGCAAAGCATAGATTTTAGGTAGTAGATTCCCCAAGCTCATTTTTCTTCCCCTATAATGCAACTCATTGTGCAGGTATCCATGATGGGTGCTTTATATCACTACCCTGAGACAGGAGGGACATGGGGAACTGACACAAGCCAACACAGTGCTCTGCTTTTGCTGTGAGTAATGAAGTCCTTTGTTTCTGAACCAGGAGTCTCATGTCTTCTGCCAGAGAATCAACAGTAAAAAGGAACAGGCTAGTTTGTTAGCTTGAAAGGAGGTAAGTCTCAGACCCTGCAGTAGGAATAGAGCAGAGTACATATTTTCTACTATTCTGTGTAGTAGAATAGCTCATTTGAAACAGGTGATTGCTAAATAAAAATAAATAAACTAAAAACAAAACCTCTTGGTAGCTCGATCAGTGTGTGTGTGTGTGTGTGTGTGTGTGTGAAACTTCTGACTTTCATTTTCCATAAAACTTCTCAAGTGATGGGATACAATTTGTTCCTGTAGAAAGCAGTTACTGGCTACAGAGATCTTTGTGGCTGTTTTAAAAACTGATCCTGCAAACGAAGCTAAAATAAGGTTGTCATATAAAGAAGGTAAATGATTCACAGAGGAATTTGTGTATGCTATAATTTCAAGACACACTCAACCCATTTAAAATTCCTAAAAATGTAAGTGAATTTTGGTCCTGATTTGAAAACTCTAGCGCCATCAATAAAGAAAATGGTACAAGAGGACAGGACTGCTCCTCACACCAAATATGCGCTTTGTTCAAGGCACTTTTAACTCTGACCAGGACCCACGAGGAAACTTGCATATTCTCCATAGTGGTGCAGTTATTTGTTAACTGAAAACCTGTCCTTTGTCCTCTGAAGCCATAGATTTTACTCTCTACTTGATGGCTGTAAATTATCTAAACTATAATATGTATAAATAACTGTAATTCATAGACTATTTTCCTCGTCGTTCTATCAACTTTCACGATGAAGAAAACAATTTGCCCCTTTTCTGAGATTCAAGGTAGGATAAACAGGCCAAAAGAGTGTGTGTGTGTGTGTGTGTGTGTGTGTGTGTACAAAATCCTTTGTAAATTCAAAATTTTAAAACCATTGAGATCATAATTAGCCTCTAGCTTTAAAACATAATTAAATTTTTTTGACTTTACCCTAAATGTATGAGATTGTGAAAGAAAAAAATAAGCAAGCATTGTTAAAAAATTTTTGAAAAAGAAAGATTTCACACACATCAAAATGTTCTGTAAATCTGAAATAAAATATATGGCATCCATAAAGGAATAGAAGAATTCAGACAGAGATCCTCATGCTATAGGATAAAAGTGGCACATTATGTAGCTTTTTTTTAAAATAATCATCTCTTTAAAAAAAAAAAAAGACATATCTAGGTGTGAAAAGAACAAGAGAGGAAAATTATTCCTTGTGAATGTAGATTCAAAAAACCTAAACAAAATACTGACACACTAAAATCTAGTAGCATATTATAAATAAATTGTGACCCATTTGAGTTTACTCCTGTATTACAAATTTTTTTTTTTTTTTTTTGTACCAGGAATTGAACCCAGGGGTGCTTAACCGCTGAGCCACATCCCCAGTCCTGTTTTATATTTTACTTAGAGACAAGGTCTTGCTGAGTTGCTTAGGGCCTCACCAAGTTGCTGAAGCTGGCTTTGAACTCATGATCCTCCTGCCTCAGCCTTCCGAGCTGCTGGAATTACAGGCATTTGCCAACATGCCTGGCATAAAGATGTTTTAACATAAACTAATCTGTTAGTAAAATTCACCATATTAAAGGAGAAAAACCATATGATCATCCCAATAGACATAACATAGGAGTTGATATTTCAACACTAGTGTAAAAGCCTCTAATATAGACGAGAGTTTCCTTAACTCAGGAAACCCTATAGCAAGCATCAAGAAGACCTGGGGTTGGCTGTCATTATCACTTCTATTTAACATTGTATGCAGGCCCAACCATTGCACAAGATAATCAGAAGAAGTAAATTGTATCCAAATTGGAAAGGAAGAAAAACTGTCCAAGATGGTATGATTATTTACATAGAAAATCCAATGACATTTTAAAATATTTGGAATTAAGTAAAACGGTTGAGCAGTACTGTTGTGTATGCTATAAACATGCAAAATTAATTTTATTCTCATGTACTAGCAAAAGCCAGGATGTACAATTTTTTAAAAAGATATGACTTAGCCGGGCGCGGTGGCGCACACCTGTAATCCCAGCACTTTGGGAGGCTGAGACAGGAGGATCGAGAGTTCAAAGCCAGCCTCAGCAATGGTGAGGCACTTAGCAACTCAGTGAGACCCTGTCTCTAATAAAATACAAAAAGGGCTGGGGATGTGACCCAGTGGTCGAGTGCCCCTGAGTTCAATCCCCGGTACCACAACCAAAAAAAAAAAAAAAAAAAAAAAAAAAAAAAAAAGATATGACTTATATCAGCAATGGAAATGTTAGATATTCAAGAACTAATATAGAAAAAAATTAAAAGTTTATTGTGAACAAATAGCAAGAGACACTGTAGTCATGGATAGGAAGATTCAAGATTAAAAGTTAATTCTTTATAAATTAATTTATCAATCCAATGGAATTCCAAGAAAGACCACAACAAAGCCTTGTATGTATGTATGTATGTGTGTGTGTGTGTGTATGTGTATGTGGGCCAAGACAGGACTAATTCCATATAGTAGAGCATAAGGATAAGAATTGTCCAAGGCAGGGCTGGGATTGTGGCTCAGCGGTGGAGCGCTCGCCTAGCACGTGGGCGACCCGGGTTCGATCCTCAGCACCACGTACAAATAAAATGCATTGAATAAAAAACACATTGTGTACAACTAAAGCAAATAAATAAAAATAAAAAAATAAAAAAAAAAGAATTGTCCAAGGCAGACCTCCACTTCCAAGTAGTGGTATTGTTCAGATGTGGTTTATCTCCCAAAGGTACATTTGTTGGAAGCTTGGTCCACAATGAGGCAGTATAACAGGTGGTAGAACTTTTAAGAGGTGTGGCTTACTGGGAGGTACAGATAATTGGGGAATCATCCTCAGAAGGGATTAATGCTGGTCTTAGAATGGAGTTAGTTTCTGAAAGAGTGGGTGGTTATAGAAAGAGGAAGACCGGTCCCTCCCTGCACTCTGACTTCCTGTTTCACCATGTTCTCTCTCCCTGTTGCATGTTCTCCTGCCATTGCAATTCCATCCATTGTGGAGCCCTCCCCAGAGACTGCATAGATAGGAATGCATGATCTTGTACTTTCAGCATCCAAAACTGTACGCTAAATAAACCTCTCTTCTTTATAAAGTATCTGTCCTGGGGCTGGGGTTGTGGCTCAGCGGTAGAGCACTCGCCTAGCACGTGCCACGGCCAGGGTTCAATCCTCAGCACCACGTAAAAATAAAGGCATTGTGTACAACTGACTAAATAAATAAATAAATAAATAAATAAATATTAAAGTATCAGTCCCAGGTATTTTGTTGTAGCAACAGAAAATGGTCTAATACAGGTAGGATAGCAAACTTTATAAGATGGTTCCCTTCTGTTGCAAGAGAGTCAGATTCTGATAATGAATGTTTTTTGATGTATCGATAACCTTGCAGAAAGTAGGGAACATCTTTAAAATCTTCACATCTCCTCTTCTTCTACATTAAAAGACCAACTTGTGAGCCAAAGCTGGAGCTGGAGACTGAGCAGTGAGCCAGTGTAGTAACAGGGTTGTCCTGAGGGTGAACATTAATTAAAGCACTGGGATTTGGTTCCCTGAGCTAGCCCATTGGACAGAGACTCCAGAACTAAGTTCATCTCCTTGGAAATAACTATAAAGTGGTCCCAAATATTAGTATTTTTTGGCTGCCACAGAGGATGGGAATCTTCAGTTTGGGGATAAAATTCTCAGTTTAGACCCACAGGATTTCTATATATTAACATCAAGAAAATATGAGTTCTCAATCAGAAATCTTCCCATAAATCTAAAAAAAAAAAGTTGACTACCTAGAAACAGAAAATAAAATAGTGGTTGCAAGGACAGTATTAGGTGAGAGAAAATTGGGAGATTTAGGTCAAAGGATACAAAGTTATAGAAACATGTAACACATAGGTACATACAAATCTAGAATTCTAACACACAGCATGAGGACTACAGATGATAATGTTGGGTTGTATTCCAGATTGTTTTTATTTTTCTTTCTTTCTTTCTTTCTTTTTTTTTTTTTTAGTACCAGCAATTGAACTCAGGGGCACTCAACCACTGGGCTACACCCCCAGCCCTTTTTTGTATTTTTATTAGAGACAGGGTCTCACTGAGTTGCTAAGTGCCTCACCATTGCTGAGGCTGGCTTTGAACTCGTGATCCTCCTGCCTCAGCCTCCCAAATGCTGGGATTACAGGTGTACGCCACCGTGCCCAGCTCCAGATTGTTAGGTGCTCTTGTCACAAAAAGGGATATTATATTATATTCTGTTATATTATATTATCTAAAAGGATTATTATATAACCATTCCATTACCTAAAAGTATACCAAAATCATTTTGTAAAAGTAGATACAATGTGAAGAAACTGTAAAATTTTAAAAAAAATCACCCTGCATATGAGGGCATGAGCCACCTATCAGAAAAAGGCATCAAGAACTATAGAAGTTGGAATTGTTGAATATGGAGTATAGAATAGCAATGTATGGAATTTTGAAGAAAAAATTTAAAATACAGTTACAAAGATGAGCAATGAATAGAAGTAATCCAAAATAAACAGGCATTTCTAAAAATGACTTTGAACATTTCAACACACTCTCTTTGTTTTGAAAGGTTAAGGCAGAAGTAAAATTCCAAAGATTTAGCAGCTGGTCCAGTAGGCTCACCAGTGAGTGAGACATAGCCTGGTGCTGGCACTGGAGGTCCTGGTGGTAGAGGCTCTAGTGCTGGGTGCTGGGCTCCAGGGGGAGGCCCTGGGCAGAGGCAGGACTGAATACTGGTAAAGTGTAAGCATTACATATTAGAACTTGATGGAGGCAGCAATAACTTTACTTGAAGGTAAATTTACAGAGTTAAATTGTTAGCAGCTAGCAGGACTCATCATAAAATTATAATAATCAAGGCAGTGTGGATAGAAACCAATTGTGAGTAGAAAATACTAGGGGAAAAATTGCATCTGCAGTAAACATGTACAGACACCCACCCCCCGTCACTGTTCACTAAACAATACAGCAGAACAAGAATTTACATAGCATTCACATTGTGTTGGGTAGTATAAGTCATGCAGAGATGATTTAAAGTACATGGAGGATGTGTGTAACTTATATGCAAATATTACACCATTTATATAAAGGAATTGAGCACCTTCAGATGCATCCCGTAGTCACTGAGAGATGATTATGCTGGCAAAGAGAGAAAAAAATCAGTCATTTAATACAAAAGGATGCAAATAAATATTAGAACTTGATGTGTGACAAAGCTGAGTTTTGTAGAAAGAATGGACTATTCAATGAACAATGCTAACATAAATAGTTATTTGCATAACACAAAAATCAATGTCAGATGGATTAAGAATATAAATGTGAAAATACACTCTACTGTCATGTACATATAAAGAGAACAAATAAAAAAAAGAATACAAATGTGAAAGGAAAGATTAAGGAAAATAAATATATGAGAGTATCTTTATGTCCTCAAAATAAAAAGGATTTCTTAAAAGATAAATCACATACAAATCAATTTTTTAAAAGGCAAAATAACCAAGAGAAAAAAGGCAATAGATATGAGCAACAATTCTTAGGAGAAACATGAATGGCAAATAAATATCTTTTAAAAGGACGAATTTTAGTAACAGCTGTTAAATGTACAGTGAGACCACATGATACCTTTTGTATTCCTGCTCAACTGGCAAAAATCTATAATGCTAACAGCAAGTGTTGAAGATGTGAATCAATGAAGACTCTCAGACATTTCTAAAGGGTGTAAAGATTGATACAACCACTGTGGAAGATAATTTGGTATAATTTTCTGAAGCTGAATATTTGCAGCAATCTCCTTGGGAAGGGCTTGCTATGTGTGCCATGAGATGGACACACAGGTGCTCATTCTGACCAGCCCTGTTGCCAACAGCAAACTGAATCCTGCCCAAGTACCCTTCCACCAGGGAGGGTCGAATATACAAGGTGTATGCACAGACAGAATAGTCCAGAGCAGTGAAAATGGATAAATTATCATCACACACCACAGGTGAATTTAAGGAAAGTAAGTTGTAAAAGCCTATACAGAATATGATGCCATTTTTATAAAACTTAAGAAAAATGAAACAACTTTGTGTTTAGGAAAATGCATCTAGGTATTTAAACTTTTTAAAATCAAGATAGTAGTTCCTTCTGCTGTGGTATGAATGGTATCTAGTGAGACCAGGGGCTCATTTTATTACCATGCTTTTCAACTTACATTCACTCTATTGCTATGTCCATTATTGCCCCAAGACAATGAAATAAACGCATAGACAAGATAATTTGGAATAACCATATAGAGGGATCTGCCCCTGTCAGGTATCAAGAACTGTTATAAAAGCAGTGTAAGTAAAGGCAGTGGGATTGATAAACACTAGAAAAATAGACTAAGATGGCAGAAGAAGAATGTGCAAAGAAACAAAAACAAAACCAAAACCCATGGAAACTTGACATATGACAAATTAGTAGGAAAAGTATACATTCATAATAAATGATACTAATGTAACTGTTTATCTGTACAGACTAATCAATAACTGCATATCATTCACAAATAGGAATTTAAAAATCCTAGATCTGTAATACACAACTCTAAAACTTTTAGATGAAAAGTGTAAGAGATCATCTTTGTAAATCTGGAGAATGGAAGTAGAACTGATCCTCATTATTTGCAAATTTTGTACTTACAAATTTGAATGCTTGCTAAAATTCATTTGTGACTTCAAAATCAATACTTGCAGTGCTCTTGCTGCTATTTTCAGACATGCAAAGCAGGGAGGGTGCGGAGCTAAGCTATATATTGTGAATATGTACAGTATGACGAAAAGATGAGTATTCAGAAGGAATAAGAAACATTTTTTAAATGAAAAAGAATATGACAACCCAATATGAAAGGAGGAAAAGATAAGAACAATTCATTCATGAATGAGGCTGATTCTGTCCTTAACATAGGAAAGCTGTCTCACTTCTCTGTGGTCAGGGAAATACATCCACCCTTAATGAGATACTGTGTTCCTCCTTTTAGGTGGCAAAAATAGAAGGTCTGTCAAAGGGGTGGAGAAATGGGGATCCTGATAAAGTGATGCTGGGTGTACAGATTTGCTCAAACACTTTGGACAACAATTTGGCAAAACCCGCTAAAGTGGAACATGTGCATATCCCAGTGATTTCCCTGAGAGGGATGCACCCTACAGATGTGCTCACACAGGTGCCCTGGGAGACTGGGATGTGGACATTTAGAGCAACATTGTTTGCAGTAAGAACATTGGTGAGAGTCCAAATCTCCATCCAGAGGAGAAAGGGTAAATAAGAGCTGGTATATTCATATAGTGGAAGGCTGTAGACAGTAGTGCAAAATAAACTAGAGCCCCACACACCCACATGGATGACTCTCACAAACAAAATATCACAGGAAAGGAGTGAGCTTGGGACAAATACAAAGGTGAGAAATGCCATTCACACAAAATCCCAAAACATGCCCAAACTAAAGAAAGGTTGTTAGGGGCTGTGTAGGAAAAATAAGCTGACAGTTCTTCCTCAACTCTCACATTGCTACAACCAACACAGAACTCTGTGACTCCAGAGTGTGGGGATTTCTTTTCACCAGCAAGCGAGCAGTTTCGCAGTGGACAACCATGTTCTCCAAACCAATTAATTGCTGACTTGATAGTGTCAGATCCTACCAGTTGAGGGCTTAGTCCCCAAGACTCCCCCCTTCCACTCAGATGCTAATCTCAACCTCCAGGTTGCGTTATCTGTGTTTCTGGCCCATTGGCGACAAGGAACAGTTCCCAAAACCCCCTCCTTGGGTTTAATTTGCTTGAGCAGCTCACAGGCCACAGGGAAACACTTAGGTTTCCTGGTTTATTATCAAAGATCTTGCAAAAAAGACAGATAAAGATACACCCAGGGCAAGGCATGTGCAGAGGGACACGGAGCCTCCATGTCCATTCTGTGTGTGAGCCCTTCAGACACCTCCACGTGGTGGGCCAACTGTAAGCTTTCCAGGCTCTGACCTGGGTTTTCAGGAGGCTTTCTTATGGAAGCATGACTGATTAAGTCATTGGCTACTGATGGTCAATTCAACCTTCAGCCTCTCTACTCTTCTAGAAGGTTGGGGATGGGGAAGCAAGTTTCAACCCCATAATCCCATCTTGGTCCTTCCTGGTACCAGCCCCCATCCAAGGGACTGCAGCCACCAGTCAATTCATTAGCATATACACATACACTTACTTCAGAGATTCCAAGAATTTTGTTAGTTGTATGCCAGGGAATGGGGATGAAAGACCAAAAGGAGACTTCACAATCTTATAGGGATGCATATATTTATATGCATGTACGTATGTGGGTGTGCAGACATACATTTTTCTACATACATAAATATTTACTTATTTATAATTACAATATTTATATATGCAGGAAAAACGGTGAACAGCAGTAGGGGAGGGTATTAGAAACAGGTACGTTACTAAACTGATTAATTTTTTTTCCCCTAACACATGATTGACACATTGGAGTTATTTATTATTATTTTCCATACCATATGTGCATCTTAAGTATTGCATAGTAAATAAAAAATGTTATTAGTAATGCAAGAAGGGAAGTCCTCTACAGCATTACAAACAAAGAGGTCCCCCCGTACATTGATCCATCTCTATCAGTCTGTCCTGGCAGAAAACAGCTGGCATGCTCAACGGTTGACTGAGGGGAGCATAATGAATCATCTGTGCAGCAGGGTTAAGGAAACTGACAAGGAATGGCAAGACGAGAACTAGGCAGAGCAGGGACTATTAGACCCAGACCTGAAGATAAGATGGGGAGAGGCACATTAACAGGATCCAGATAAAGTACAGCCAAGTGAGAGGGGCCCCTCAGCAGGGTTGTGGCAGAAGGCAAAACTCTCAGCCCAAGAGGAGGGGCTGCCCACTCTTCTTATCCTGTCTCCTGCTAGTACCATGTGGGGCTCACCCAGCCAGGTACCAGAGAGAAGGGAGTCCAGGTGATGCCGTATTCAGGGATCAGCCCTGAGGAGCAAAGCAAAGGCCAGGGCACAGTAATGGGGTATGGGGGAACCAAGAGATCAGCTGTCTTTCTAATAGGTCAGTTGTCTTTCTATCTCTATATATGATTTAAAACAGCAAAGTTGCTAACATAGTAATGTTAGCAACCCCCTTATGCAGTTTCTCTTTCTGTGGTTTGAATTACCTGTGTACCAAAAATATTAAATGGAAAATGCCAGAAAAAAAAACTATTCAAAATCAATAAAAACTTTTATTATAGTATATTGTTAAAACTGTTCTACTTTATTATTAGTTATTGCTAATATTTTACTCTGCCTAGTTTATAAAATAAACTTTATCATGGATAGGCATGTACAGGGCAAAGACCCTATGTAGGCTCTGGTACCATCTGTGGTTTTAGGCATCTATGGAGGCCTTGGAACATACCCCCATGAGTAAGTGAGGACTACTGTATGGTATTAGTGTAGCTCTGGCTTTGTGTTAAAACTTTTACATATGTAAGTTTAGTTAGTTTTTTCATTGCTGCAACCAAAAGACCTGTCAAGAACAATTTTAGCTGAGGGAAAGTTTATTTGGCACTCACAGTTTCTGGGTCTCGGTCCATAGGCAGCCAGCTCCATTGCCTGGGCCCAAGGTGAGGCAGAACATCATGGTGGAAAGGCATGGCAGTGGAAAGCAGCTCAGGACATGACAATCAGGAACAGAGAGAGACTGAGCTTGCCTCACCAGGGACAAAATATAAATCCCAAAGGCATGCCTCCCAGAACCCCCCTTCCAGCCCCACCCTATCTGCCTAAAGTTACTATACAGTTAATTTATTCAAGTGGATTAATGCACTGATTAGGATAAGTGTTTCATAACCCAATCATTTCATCTCTAATCTTTCTTTCATTGACTTACATGTGAGCTTTTGGGGGCATCTGATATTGAAACCATAACAGATACTTATCATATAGAAAAATGTCTAGAAGAGACTTTTATCCATTGAGGAATTTTCACTCTATCCATTTATCTTGTCTGTCATGCATTCATTTACTAACCATATTTTTATTTTTTAAATAATGATCAGGTGTAGCTTTTGTAATAAAAAAATATTCAGGAACTCTGGTTGTAGCTCAGTGGTAGAGCATTGCCTCATGCTTGTGAGGCACTGGGTTTGATCCTCAGCACCACATAAAAATAAAATAAAGGTATTGTATTCACTTCCAACTAAAAAAAGTTAAAAATAAATTCAGTAAGGTGTTTTGTGTTTATTCATTTTTTGCAGTGCTGGGTATTGAACCCCGGGCCTCATGCATGCTAGGCAAGTGCTCTACCACAGAGCTGCACCCCCAACCCCAACGTTCTTTTTCAAATAACAAGCATTGAGGGAAAGCCTTAAGATTTATTGTACAAAATTCTGCTTGGAATAATTATGGGAACCTGTCAAAACTCTCTAGATTCAGAAGTCTACATTCAATCAATCATAAGGCTACAAGTTTTCTTGAATAAATACCAAGGTAACATAAAAATAGATGACTGAAAAAATAAAAAATAAAAACTCCAGATGACAGAAGTTTAAAGCCAATCTTCCAGGCAGGAGAAGTGTTATGGTGATGATCAGTTTTTGGTGTTTTATTCACCAACACAAACTTGAAAACAAATGTTTTGGGGAAAAAATGGAGACCTAGGAGGCAGAAGGGGTTGACACAGGCGACTTCTGCTGCTGCTGAAGCTGGGATGAAGAAGCCAGCCATGAGCAAAACTGCCTTCCATAGACAGGGCACTTCATACCTAGCCAAAGTTGATAAAACAAGTCTGTCAAAATGTGTGTCACAGTGGTGGAAGTCTGGCCTGCCCCTGATATCATATTAATACTAGTGCGCTAAGGAGACACCTGGTGGCAGGCAGATTCCTCAACCTCTGGGGCAGAAACACAACCACCCTGGGCTCATTTGCCATTCATCGCATCGCCCATCCTGAGCAGGCCCTGAAGAGAAGTGCCAGGACAGGGCTGCTGGTAATGTGCTGAGGACAGCAGGTTCTGTGCCCAACAGAGACCCAGAGTATCCCTGAGAACCAGGCAGCAGCCGTTGGGTGTCAGTGGAAGGTTTGCTAGGTACAGGACCAGAGGGGTCACCTGGCTGGGCTGTCACTGCAACAAAGTGGATCACTGTGTTCCTGAGTGTCCCTGGATCCTGTGTATGTGTGTGTGTGTGTGTGTGTGTGTGTGTGTGTTGAATAAGGTGCTGTGCACCCATGAGATGGGTGTCCTGCTGTGTGTGGTGTAGAGATTTCAAAAAGGGAAGGCGAGGGACTTACAACATCCAGGTCTGAAGGCAGGGGGCGTTATGTCATCCTGGGAGCATTAGGACAATGTTCCAGTGCATTCCCATGACAGTGGGTGGGTGCCATTTGGCACCTTATGACTCCTGAAAGCCACAGCGTATGGGGTAGGGGTTAGGAGCAGGGCTACTGTTAGGATGGGAGGGGGCCTGGACGACCCGCTGAGTAAAGTGAGAGACACTGAGAAGCTAATACACTGGGAAATCCACACCATCTACGTGGAGCCCATCACAAGAGCGGAGGAATAAACCTGATCAAGCCAAGGCAGGGCAGGTCCCAGCCTGCACACAGGGAGGCACCATAGCCAGCCTGAAGTCACCCACGAGAGGTAACCTGTAACCTGTGAACTGTGATCAATGACTTGTGACCTGTGACCTGGAACTATTATCTGAGAACCTTGAGTGGTGATATGACCTGTAAGCAGTGACCTGAAAGTAGAGACTGAGCTGTGAGCTTTGGTAACCTATGACCTATGACCTGTGGCCTGTGAACAGAGATGTGTGAAAAAAGACCTGAGGGGGAGTAGCAAGGCTTAGGTCACAATAGGGTTGGGGGGAGGGATGTCATGGTGGCTTCCACAGAGAAACTGTCTTGTATCATTAATTTCTCCTTATTCTTAAAGTTTAGAAATATGTATGTTAGCAGAAAATAATATAATTTGCTGTTAATATTTATATCTGCAAAATATTTACTTCAATACAAAACAGTAGATATAAAAGGACATCACTAATAAATTGTGACTTATGACATATCAATAATATAGTTATTTGAAAAATACAAATAAAAGAAATTTGACTCATTTGAATGCAGTGTAGTATTGATGGGTGCTAGAGATCTGAATTTATATTCCCCCAAATTCATAATTTGAAGCCCCAGCCACCCCTGCCCCAGCCCAGGTGATGGGATTTGGAGAGGAGGCCTTTGGGAAGCGGTTAGGTCATGAAGGTGGGACTCCCATGTGGAAATATGTGCCCCTATCAAAAGAGGAGAGGTCTTGCTTCCTCTCTCTCTCTCTGCCACATGAGGACAAAATGAAAAGAGGGACTCCTGCACACCAGGAAGAGAGCCCTGACTAGAACCCAACCATGCAGGCATTCTCTCAGACTTCCAGCCCCACAAAAATGAGAAATAAATGTTGACCAACCCACCCAGTCTGAAATATTCTGTGATAGCAGCCCAAACTGACTACAACAGTCGGCTTCTCAAGCTCCTATCATTAGAACCATTCAAAAAGCCACAGGTCCTCTGATGACAGGGCCTGATGTCCCAAGCATTTCAACATTCTGCATTTCTTGGGGTGCAGGTTCACCCTCAATGGAGCCACCTCCACTCACACATCCTGACAGTGCTACTGGCCATTCGCACATGGGCACTCCAGAACACCACACGTGAGATAGTCACCAGCTGTGGGAACCTTCCATCTACACTGCAGGCTTCTGTCTCCCTCCTCCCTTCACAAGAAAAACCCAGGAAGATATTTGAAGAAAGGTATTGTTTCTCCCTCTAGTTTTTAATTTTGACCCAAGGAAATTATTTTCATTAGCAATCCCTTTTCATACAAAGGTGATTAGGTACTTATAAAATGCCTGAAGTACTCCAACTTAATTAGTCACCAGTTAAAATAACAAAGCTCCATGAAGGGTTTTCTTATGGAATAATTTGCAAGGAAAATTTTTAAAAATAAGAAAAGAAAAAGATCAAAGGCTTTGCAACTGTAGCACTATGTAGTCACTTATGGAAGGGCCATCCAGAATCTTCCTTTGTGTGTGAAGGCACTCCTGAATGTTAAAGTCTGAAAAACAATATTGACCAAGGTGCGCAAATGGCCCCTTGTGCAGTGCTGCTGAGCACATTTCTTTTAACCTTGATTGACTTCAATTACTGTGCTTCATCTCCCACTGCCAAATAATCCCCTAAAGATACGAAGAGGAGTGGAGTGTTTTCACTCATGAAACAATGCTTAATGTACCTCTTTTGCTTAGGAATTGAAGGCCAGTTAGACTCAAGCCTGCTTGAAAGAAAAGCTCAGCAATAAAGGAACCAAGTGGCTAGCTCTCTACATTCACACAGTCTTAAAAGTCAGGGACCAGTCTGGACTTTATGAACTCGATAAAAACAGCCAATTACTGACCTATTATTATTTATTGATTTAGCTTTGACTGTGAAGGGCAGTTTGATTCATTGAGTAATTAATTTATCTGGGTAATGCCATTTTAATCCAGTATCCACTTGGCCTCCATCTCCTTGAAATTCAGAGGGCGGGAGCCCCAGATGGCTGGACAGAGAAGGTAGCCTCCAGTGTCCAATGGATGCATTCTTTCTGGAGATGGCTGTACCAGCTGTTGCTGATCCTTCAGGCATGGTGACAGGAGAGGGGAATAAGACCCAATGAGGAGAGCTACAGGGAGGGTGTGGAGCCAGGAGGGCTGACTGGTGCAGGCTGCACTTGGGCTGGGTCTAGAGGGCAGAGAATGGATGCACAGTCATCTGGAGGAATTCCATTTCAACATAGGGAGGTCAAGCAGGTGAGGAAACCAAGGTCCCAGATGGCAGAGCTACCTCTTATCCACTCCTGGGGAGGGGCCATGACATTTCACCTGGACTAGACCAGCAGTGGAGATGGAGAGAAAAAACAAGTAGGAGCCCCACTGTTGAAGTAGTCAGGGTGAGGGAGGCCAGAGTGGTGGGGTGGGGGAGGGAGAGCAGAGAGGATAATAGGAACACTGGGTCCCTTGCTCTTCTATAAGGTCCATTCTTCTTGCTAAGGCAGTGTCATCCATATGGTTGAAACCAAAATCTCTGTGTCATCCTTAATTATCCATCACACCCAGTATTAACTTAAAAAAAAAAAAAAAAGACTGGCATGGAGATAAAAGGAAATAGCATTTATTTGAAGAACAAAGGATTGCAATTCAGGTATATTGAGTCAGGGGAGCCCATAAGTGTCTCATAAGACAAATGCAGGAGAGGTTTCATATAAGGGATTTTCACAGTAGTTGTTTTCAGAGGTAGTTTATTGGCCAGGCAGAAATCCTAAATTGCAACCCCCCTGTGATTGGTTAGTTAATTAGGGCACTCCCAGCTGAGAGATGCTGAAGGCTGGCAGGACACTGACTTTAGTTGTTTATCCAAGTCTACTGGAACATTTTGTGGTTTAACCCTTAGCAGGTGTGAATATAATTCTCTCGCAATCTCCCAACCCCACTTTAGAAGGTCTTGGCCATAATGACTTAATTTTCTTTCATGCGGGCTGCCACACTGTCAGTTGGCCCTGGGCTCCAGCTCACTTGCCACCCAGCAAAACCTCTGCCCTCTGACTGGGACTCAATGCCCAGGTCCAGTCCTGCCAGTCAGCAATGCAGACTTCCAGAACAGCTACATTAACTGCTTTAGCAGAAGTTGGCTCCAGTCCCTCACAGGTTATCATCTGTAAAGAGTTGCCAACAGCAGCTGATAAAATCTTTGCCATCTGCAGCCCATTTCTGCTACACTCCTGCTGTCTCTGCAGACCAGCTCTCAGATCAACGTGCAGTGTTAGCACTGGACGCATGCCTTGCTCTCTTTGTTGCCCAGGGAAGGAGCTTGCTTGGGGAGAAGTTCACTTCCTGGGCCAGTCAACTGAGTGAGGCAGGAGGGTCCAGGAGGGTGCTGTATGCAGGCTGCTAACCAAACCTGGGTGACTTGGGAGCTCATCATTGGGAGCAAATGCTGTCTAGTTCCCCTGCTTGTATGTGATATGCTAGAAGATGGCACTAAAGCTGGCCCCCAGGAAAGCTCCCTGATGTTCTTTTGGTCTCTTCCTGCTCACACTCCACAAAAGATCTCTAGATAGGAAGCCTCAGCCCTGCTCTTTTTATTCCTGGTTGTTTTTATTCCTGGCTTTGAGCATGTCCTCAGTGCTCTGGACTTGCATTTCCCCATCTATGAGGTCACTACTAGCTGAGACTTACTTCAGCTGAAGCAGGGGAACACCTCCCTGGGGTAATTTCATCAGGGGTGTGCAGAGCTGCTTGTAGTATCAAGCTACTCATTATTGGGAGGTTCTGGGTCAGAAGGGAAGAAATCACCAGCTCCAGAGAGGTTGGAGCCATTCATTTTACTCTCGTCTTAAGACTGGTCCTCACATTTGCATAGATTTCACTCAACTCAAACTCATGTATAAATTCATCCCTGGAAACCAGAGGGCCAACATAATCAAAATAATTAAGTTGTTAATCTGTAAACATTATGAAGCATTTTCAGGTATTTAACAGCTGAAATAATTGCCTATATTTAAGTTACTTTGGAATGGCAGCTAAAATTTTAATTGCTTTAAAATATCTTAGAGTCTTTTTATTAGCAATTACACAAGCAGTTGATTATAACTATTCATAAGTGAAAAGCTCTACAGTTCAAATTGATTTCTTGATAGCCTAAAAGAAAAGAAAATTCCCCTTTTTTATGGGTGACTGGGTAACATTTAAGATTTAGGAAAATACCAGACCTTAATATAAACATTATTTTAAAAGGAAAAATAATACAATATTAACCCGTACAGAAAATTTGTAAATGAGGATGTCTGAGACTTCAAATTCTAAATAAAAGACATCTACTGATCTGACTTGCTTACAGGCATTACTGCTGATTTGGGGGACATGTCTTCCCTGGTAGGACAGACCCCAAGTCACAGCATCACTGTGTGTCAGTGTTTGTTTCATGGAGGATGCTGAATCATTTTTTTTCTCCCATGTATCAAAATGACAGTTCATGCCTTGCATGGCAATAGAATGGAACTGCAAGGTGACTCCGCTGACATTTTACTCAGCAAACAAGGAAAGAACAAATTGCCTTTTCCCAGGAGTCTGTCAAAGCTAGAAACACCTCATACCATGAACCATAAAACTTTGCCTTTGCTTTCTAGAGCCAGAACTTCCTCGCGCCAGGTATTTATTTCACAGGCAGAATTCATAAAACACCATTTACCCGATCTACTTGGTGTAGGAAACATGCATCACAAAATATTCTGCTCAGAGAGTTATTGCATATGGAATTTGTGAATTTATAGTTTGTCAATGTTCACATTTTTTTTTGAAGTCACAATATACAATGAGAGTAAATATGTTTTAATTTCTGGTAATTCAGAAGGCAATCAGGTTCTTACTGGATGTTGGCTTGTTCTGACCATTCATACTCACTATCCTGCAGCTAAGCCCCAATCCTGGGCAGTAGCATTGTCTACTTATCTAATGACTGGTCTGGAATCCCAGCTCCATCTTTACAATCAGCATGACCTTGGGAAGCTATTTAATTTGACTTGTCTCAATGCTCTTATCTGTAAAGTGGAAATGAAGGTACCTGTGCCTCAGAGGGTAAGTTGTGAGGGTAAAATTAGTTCACAGCTCTGATATAAGGAGGCTATTTCAAAGTATTGTTGGATGGGGGTACATAGGAGGATTAGAGGAACACTAGAATGGTCAAGGGAAGGGAGGGTAAGGGAGGGAGCAAGAGGGGAGGGAGGGGAGAGAAAAGAAAAAAAAAAAGGTGGTTGAATGAGACGGATACCATTTTCCTTAATGCATGATTGAAGACCTGAATTGTACGAATATACTTTGTATACAAACAGTTGTATGTAAAAAGATACTAAATATATGCACTATGAGTTGTACATATTAAAAATTATAAAAATAAAATAAAATAAATTAGTTCACAGGTATACTTCTAGCAATGCCTGGCACACAGAAAGGTTCAATAAACATCAGCTATAATTATTACATACAGGTAATCATCTGAGGTGCTCAATCTAATTAAAAACATAGGCAGCTGAGGATGAATACAGCAGAGTTCTTGAAAGTGTCATCCATGAATACTTAAGTAAATTACACTAAACAATTATCAGACATCTGCTCTGGTTTGAATGTCCCCACCAAAATTCAGGTGGAAACTTAATCCCTATTGAGAAACACTGAGGGTGAGACCAGGTGGGAGCCGTAAGAGGTGATTAGCTCTGTTGACTGGATTAATATATTAGTGGACTAATGGACTAATGTGTTATCTTCAGAGTGGGTCTGTTACAAAAGCCAATTTGCCTCTATCTCTTTATTGATAACCTCTTTGATGTCATGACCCAAATGAGGTCTCACCAGATGCCAAGAAGATACTGGCACCATGCTCTTGGACTTCTCATCCTTCAGACCAGTGGGCCAATAAACTTCTATTCTTTATACATTACCCAGTCTCAGGTATTCTGTTATAGCAATAGAAAACAGACAAAGACAATATGCATCCAAGAATGCCTTTGTGTTGTCTGAACTGATGTGTTTTTACTCATTTTGTTCAACTGATCAAGAAATTTATTCTGATGTTTGTCCATCTTTCATTATTTTGCTATTTTTTGTCTCTTGGATATTCTGTCCCATGATTGCTTGTCTTACCCTCCATAAGGTTAAGTGTGAGTGAAAATATTTTGATTAAAGCCCAGGCAGATCAAGAATGAAGTTAAAAAGAATGAAGAGATGCTTGTGGGAAATACTGACGAACACACAGAAGTAATTTAAATTATCTTATTAGCCTTTTGCCTCCTGAGTACTTAGATAATGTCTATAACCAGAAGTAACTGTTCAAGCTGAATTTGACTGGTATTATAATACGTCCTTAAAGATACAGGCATGTTTCTTTTTCTTATGCTTTCAAAATACACAGTTTTCACTAAATGAATGCCCTCAAGGGCTGTGGTGTACAGGAAGAAAATGGAGAGGAGCTGTTGGTCTGGCTTGACTCTGGGGGAAGGAACTCTGCACCTGCACCTGCACTCCTTCACTAACCATCCTGCTTTAATGCAGTTTAGGGTTTTCAGTGTGCACAGCTAGGTGGGCCTCCCACACATTCAGTTTGGGGACCTCCAGGGGCAGGCTATTCTGGACACAGTAATTATCAGGGAGGGGAGGGTAGTTCTTGGCAGTGGGAAGAGGCCATGAGAGAGAGGAAGGTGGAGAAGCATAGGGAGGCCTCTCCAGGCTGCGAGGGACATTCCTCCCCATCACACCAGACAAAGCATAAAACAGAGAAGAAAAAGGGCACAGGACCAGGGAAGGTCTGGCATCTGGACCCTTTCCCTTGGCCGTAAAGGATGGCACATGCAGGGTAGTACCAAACCCTAAAATACTATGATTCTGTTTCTTTTTGGCATACCTAAGTTGCCGGAATCCCTACTCTTGCTTTTTGGGGACACTGCTAAGTAAAATGTAGTGTAACTGAACACAGCACCGTGATGTCCCAACAGTTAGTCTGATAAACCAGCCAGTTACTGTCTGACCAGCAGGTAGGATACAGGGTACACAGCATGGATATATGCTGATACAAAGTGATTTCCCCACACTACTCAAAGAGACACACGATTTAAAAACGTGTGAAATGTTTATTTCTGGAATTTTCCATTTAATACTGTTGGACCAAGATGACCAAACTGTTGGACCAAGGTTGCCTATGAAACCTTGGAAAACGAAGCCATGGGTGGGGAGATGAACTAGTACATTTGCCAAATCAAAACCCTCCCTTCCTCCTCTGCTGTGGCCTCTGCAGGCTCCGCCCTCCTTGTTTCTGTGCCTCCTGCCTGGGCCTCTCTCTCAGTCCTTTCTTCACTGCTGTTGGATGACCCTCTATTACAAATCTGGTCATCATTCCTTCTTCCCCCTGACACCAACTCCTTGGTTTCCACAGAGCTCTGGCTCTTTCTTCTCTTTTGCTTTCTTTTTCCTTGAAACAGAGACCTTGCTATGTTTCCCAGGCAGCCTCAAACTCCCAGGATAAAATAATCCTCTTGCATGAGCCTGCTGAGTCGCTGGAACTGGAGGCACACTTCTGTGTTCCCAGCTAGAGACTCGGTTTCTTAGGAAGTGGTCAAGAGACAAGAGTGACTGACATGCACAGAAGGACGAGTTGGGGAACCCCCAGCTCTCTTCCCTGAAAGGTGAGGGGTGCCTATGATATCATCCACCAGGTTGGGGGACAGTTTCTGGGAGGATGGGTCCCAGGTAAGAGCTGCTAGGGAAGACAGTAGGGAGAGATTCAGCAGGTTCTGTTCTTCTGCTGAACCTGCCAGTCCACACAAATGGAAGCTTGTAAAAGCTCAACTGTGTGGGAAGGGAGGGGACCTCATTTGTGGGAAGAATCCAAGTCATTCTCAGTGGGAAGACTGGTGGAAGTGGAGGATAGCCAGGATGTGGAGGGCCAGGCAGTGAGGATGAGCTTGGGTTTTCATTTAAATCTGACATGTCTGAAGGCCCCCCTGCATGGAAGTGCCCAGCAGGCAAGTGAGTGAATCTGGCCTGGAGTCATAAACTTGGAGAGATAAGGACTGATAGATACAGTGGAAGTGGAGAACTTGCCCAGGGGGAGTGCTCAGTAAGGAGAGGATTAAGATCCAGAATCAAGAAGGAGAAGCTGAGTGTGTAGAAATGATCAGAGAAACCAGTCAACAGCACGTGGCTAAACGTACAAATCCAACTTCGTGATGAAGGCTTTCACTCACTAGTCTCAATGCATCCAACAAACGAGTTACTGAGGACAAGAAGAGTCAAACCACGTGACAGAGCTGATGAACATACAGCACATGTGGGAATGAATACCTATGCCAGTGTGAAAGTTGCCAGAAGCAAAATGGAGTCATTCCTGTCAAACCCTAACAACAAAGGAATGATAAATAAAGCTGTGAGGTTATAAAAGGGATGGGGGTGGGATCAAGTGCATGCACGCATTATGGCAAGAACTGTTCACAAAAGACTGCAAGAGTTACAACCTTCTACAAACAATACTTCTACAAGGACATCTGACCAAGAACTGCCATTTTAATCTTCAACTGATGCCACCTTGTTATTGATCTTTGTAACCAGGGATTATTGTTTCAAAATGTCTAGGTAATCCTCCTCATTTAACCATTAAAAACTTCCCCTTGCCTCAATCTCCTTAAATATGTATCATTTACTGTGGTAGGTACATTCCCATTGCAATGTTCTGCTATTCCCAAATAAATATTATTATGTTTTGGAGGATCTCTGATTGTTATCTTAGATTGACACCACCAAGATGTGGGGCTTCCAAGAACTCACCACAGATTAAATAGTCAATCTCAACCAACACCAAAGACCTGACCTCAGGTATCTTATAAATAGGTTACCTGACTAGAGTGCAATTAAATTAGCTACAAATAACAGAAAGATAGCCAAGAAAACCTTCTATATTCTTGAAAAGTATAAAAGATACTAAATAACTCAGGGATTAAAAAATAAATCACAATGAAAATCAGAGTATCCTTGGAACTGAATATAAAAATTATTAGACATCAAAAGTTGGAATACGCAGTTGGAGAGAAATGTAAAATCTTACATGTACACACAAGAAAAGAAGAGTGAATGAATTTAGTAGCAGAGCACATAACCCAAAAAGTGAAAAAAAGAAAAAGGAATTTGGAAGGAAGAAATAAATGGAAATGAAAGCAGAAATTAATGAAATAGCAAACAGAGTAACAATAGACAGAATCTAAAGTTTGTTTTTCAGGGCAAAAACACCCTGATGAAATAGACAAGTTGTGGCAAGGATGATTAGCAAAAGAAAGAAAAGGAATAAATTAAAATCATTAGAAATTAAGAGGCATAACTATAGGTGTCCCATATGAATTTTTTCATATGGATGGATTTGAAAACCTAAACAGAATGGACAATCTTTCTAGAAAAATAAAAGGTAACAAAATGGTCTCAAGAAGAAAAAGGAAACCCTATAATCCATCAAATCCATACTTAACTATCCACTGACTACAAGAAATGACCACATCCAGACAGTTCACAAGTTTTACCAAACACTGAATTCAATAATGAAATGGAATGTTATGCAAACTTTGCTTACAGAGGGAGAAAGAGAGCAATGCTCCTTAGCTCATCCTTCAAGTCTAATGTAAACTAAAAAAGATGGCAAACTAGACAAGCCCCATATGAAAATGGAAAATTTTGACTAATAGAACTTACAAATAGTGATAAAAATCCTTCATAAAATATCAGCAAAGCATATTTCCATAATCATATGAAAATATTAGACCAAGTCTTACCCGAGAAAGGCAAGAAAAGTTCTATGTTAGAAATCCATTCATGTAATTCACATATATTAACAGAATTAGTTATGCGTGCATGTGAATGTGTGTACTTGCTTATACACATGCGTGCACCTATGCTTGCCTCAGCAGATGCAGCACTGGCTAAAATTGAAAACTCTTTCCTGCTAAACTCTCAGAAGATTGGATATAAAATCTTAGAAGACTGGGATTTCCTTCACCTGGCAAATAATGCATAGTGCCAGAAATTTTCAACCAACATTATTTTTAATTATTAAACCATTTCCTCCAAAATCAGGAACAAGACAAGGATGCTGCTGGCTCAACTTCACTCAGCACTGTCCTAACCAGTGCAGGAAGTCAGGGAAAATGGCAAGGGATTAATAATCAAGGTAAAGATTGGAAAGAAGAAGCAAAACTGTCATTATTTCCAGTGTAATCCTCTAAATACAAAAACCCAACACTTTACAGGCAAACCGTGGGAGCAAATGGAGTTAGAAGTAACTGGATACCAGCCGGGCGCGGTGGCGCACACCTGTAATCCCAGCACTTTGGGAGGCTGAGGCAGGAGGATTGCGAGTTCAAAGCCAGCCTCAGCAATGGTGAGGCACTTAGTAACTCAGTGAGACCCTGTCTCTAATAAAATACAAAAAAGGGCTGGGGATGTGGCCCAGTGGTCAAGTGCCCCTGAGTTCAATCCCCGGTACCAAAAAAAAAAAAAAAAAAAAAAAAAAAAAGTAACTGGATACCAGGCCAATGAACAAAAAAAAAATCGGTTTCTATCATTAAAAAAATTAATAAGAAAGTGTAATTTTAAAAAATCATACATTTCCAATAGCCACAAAACTGTATGGTATCTAAGAATAACTTAACAAAAGATGGTCAGGACTGTATACCAAAAATCATTATATTTTTGTTGGAAAACATAACAGAAGGCTAAATAAATAGAAAGATACATGGAAAATGATCACTCTCCCAAATTTTATTATTGCAAAAAATACAATGCAATTATAAACAGTGTGAGTGTATGTGTTTTGTGTGTGTGTGTGTTGTGTATGACAGAGAGAGATAGAGAGAGAGAGAGAGAGAGAGAGAGAGAGAGAGAGAGAGAGAGAAATGGAAGAGGAGAGGAGAAGATAGGGCAAAAAAGACATAGAATAGTCAAGCCAAGTCTGAAGAACAAAGTGCCGGCTTATCCTATCAAATACAGCACTAATAAAGAAATCATATTTATTAGTTAGTTTGTTTATCTATTTATTTATTGGTACCAGGGATTGAACCCAGGGGCATTTAACCTCTGAGCCACATCCCCAGCCATTTTTATTTGTTTATTTTTTATTTTGAGACAGGGTCTCACTAAGTTGCTTAGGGCCTTGCTAAATTGATGAGGTTGGCCTTGAACTAGCAATCCTCCTGCTTCAGCCTCCCACATTGCCGGGATTACAGGCACGTGGCACCGTGCCCAGCAAGAAACCGCATTTAATAGGACATGGTGATGAAAGAAAGCCAAGCCATAGACCAGTGAACAAGAAGAGAGACTCAAAAATACACATCTTCAAATACAGAAACGCAGATTGGTAGTATAATAATTAATTATTATCTATATGCAAACAACAAAATGAAATTAGATCCTCATGTCTACCATAACAAAATTAAACCCCAGGGACACTAATGAGTCAAACATGAAAAGCAAAATTTTAAAACTTATAGAAGAAAATCCAGAGGATATTTTTATTAACTTAGGATAGAAAAATATTTCTTAAAACATCATAAATGAAATGAATTTGCCTTAACTAAAACTGAGAACTTCTCAGTGATAACTGACATCCAAAATAACATTGAGTGATGAGTAATAGACTGTGAGAAAATTTTTTATGACAAAGACAGTCATGTAGGGGAAAAAAAAAAGCCAGATGTGGTGGCACGCATCTATAATCCAAGCCACTCAGGAGGCTGAGGCAGGAGGATCACAAGTTTGAGGTCAGTCTCAGCAACTTAGTGAGAACCTGTCCCAACATGAAATTGAATTAATTAATTTAAAAGGGCTGGGGATGCAGCTCAAATGAGAGGAATCAGAGCACCTGCCTCCTATGTACAAAGGCCCCGAGTTCAATCCCCAGTGTTACCAAAAAAATAAAAAGAGAGAAAAGAAAAGATAAGAAAGAAAGAATAAAGACCAAATAACCCAACAGGAAAAGAGACCAAACAGGCAATTCACAGATGAGAAGCATAAACAGCCACTGGTCATGTGAAAAATCTGACATCAAGAAGCACATGCACCTCTTCCAGTGGCTGGTGAGAAAGTGAGTCAGCACAGTTCACAACTGCAGTGCAGGGTGATAGGAAAAGTCTTGCAGATGTTCTTACAACCCGACAAGTACGCACACCAGATGAAATCGAGTACATGTGTACATGCCACTGAGTGCATGTGACTATTCACTCCAGTGCTGTTAACACTAGTGAAAAATTGGAAACAACTCCCGTCCATTAGCATGAGGTAGATGAGCAAGTTGTGGTACATTCCTATTCTGTGAAACTACACAGAAGTTACAAAGGCAAAATTAAAGTGACTCATTTCTATATGGGTAAATATCAGAAAATTGATGCGTGTGAAATCAGACATTTGCTTATGGGACCTGTTGTATCAAGTTTCATGTAAAACTTCAGTGAAATGTACTTCTGTGCAGGGAAAAGGCAAATACACTTCTATTCTTTATAAATTACCCATTCTCAGGAATTTTGGTATAGCACCAGAAAACAGGCTAACACAGATAGTAGGACTGGATAAATCTGAGAGGAATATTCATTATATTATTCTCACATGTTTTTGTATGTTGAACTTGCTACTAACTTTGTAAGGGTGCACTCTCAGATATGTCAAGAGTTGCATGGGACAAGGAGCTGGTGAGAAATGACTCCTTAGCTGTCCACTGGTTAGCTACTATTCTTCAGGTTCTGTCTCCTACCAAATGGATCACTTTGGTGGTGGAGGAGGCACCAAACCTGGCATTAAAGAAGGATGTCCAGATCAACTGCTAGTATTGAGACTGCAGTTCAGTCCCTGCACATTTTGAGGTCTCCATTTTCCTGTCTCTAGACTGTAAGTAACCAAGTCCGCCTCACTGATCTCACCAAGGCTGGAGAAAACAGCATGATGCATTTTAAAAGTCTGTGTAAACCAGTTCACAGAGGATGGCAGCTCACAGAGAAGTCAGGCAGAGGACTACGCAAAATCATAGTCAGGTATTTTGCCTCCCCTAAGAAGTTTCTTCCACATTATATTTTGTCCCTATGCCAAATGCTCTGCCCGAGGCTCCTCTCATTTGGGCCATCTCCCCTGTGGCCCTGGTATATCAAGCCACTCAAAATAATTTTATTCAGCTCTTCCATTATTATATTATTCCTTCTTCAAGTTCCTGTAACCAGTTGCCTATTGATTTCTGAATCACATCAAATAGCCTAAACAAATCTCTGAACTCATGCATTATTCCATCTCTGTCTTTCCTGTCTTTGATTTTATACTTTTCTTCTTCACCCACTCATCTGTCACAAAAACTTAACAGCTTTATTGAGGTATAATTGGCATACAATAAAGTGCACATATTTTGAGGACACACAGATGCATTTTGACACAGTAGTTATTTTCTGCTTTCATTTTTCCCTTCCACCAATTTTATACGTTCTTTCCAATGATCCCCTCATCCCTTTATTCTTGAACATTTTCTCATATGGCATATTTGCCTCTCCTTTTCCTTTCTCTCATTCAGATACCAATTTAGAACCTTGAAAATAACTGTATGCTTTAAAAATAACCCTAATCTCCAGGTGTGGGCTCTATGCTATCTTCTCCAATTTGTCAATCATGAGAGTTTTCTCTAGCCTTGAATTTGCCTCCCATGCAGGCAATGGAACCCTTCTGGAAGCCCCTTGTTTCCTTTTTGGACACTTGATCAATTGGGACCTGTTTGAGGGTGAAAGGGGAGTCTGTTAATACTTATGCTGGGACAGTCCTGGACCCACCAGTGTGTTGCTAAAACTAGATCGATGAGGCTCTCTCCCCTGTCCTTGAAACTGAGACTGTGCTAACATTGCAGAGATCCTGCAGCCTGAAGGAACAGGCTCTTTGTAGTTTGTTATCTGAATGTGCCAAAGACTGTGGGTCTGCATGGGGGTGCACAGAGGGGATTCCACCTGTGTGGCACAGCTATCCGAGTCCTAGAGTGTCCTGGGAAGCTGCCCTGAATCCTGCTATCAGTGGCTCCAGAATTTCTACTTGGGAAAGAGTAGAAATTTAGGTAGAAGCTGTGTGGGGTGGTAGGAGGGGTAGGGGTTGAGAGGGATACTGTAT
Source organism: Tamias sibiricus (assembly GCA_025594165.1). Classification (NCBI taxonomy): domain Eukaryota; kingdom Metazoa; phylum Chordata; class Mammalia; order Rodentia; family Sciuridae; genus Tamias; species Tamias sibiricus. The sequence goes on from CM046659.1 coordinate 138,762,640, forward strand.
CCTGAAACTGTGGTTGCAGAACATATCACATTAGATCTTAAAAATATTTTCTATCATTTCAAATAATGAGTGCTGCTTATGGAGATTATGAGGATCTTTAGCACCCATCTTTCCAATAAATTACCCCTTGGCACCATATAACTGTTTTGTATCTGGCCAACCAAAAACCTCTCAGTCCTTGCTCTTCAAAATTGACACACAGTACATCTTCCAGTGACTTCCCAGAAAGCCTCCAAGAGCTGAAACTTGGGTTCTTTCTTCTTTCTTTGGCTCTTATATACAATATGTCTATCAGAAATTTCTAGAATATTTCAGAAAGGACTGGTTGCTATACTTTTCCTTAATATCCAATGTAACCCTGGGTCCCAATTTAATAGGTCTTCTGTAGGATTTTAGGTGGGATATGTGTATGTGTGGACAAATACCCTTATTAGTGTTATCACTGTTTCTAGAGCTGCATGTGTCTTATATAATTCAGAAATAGAGCCCCAAATATTTCCTCACATCTTCCCACTTCCTATGTTTGTTATAGCTAACCCACACACTGCCTATGCAAACCTCAAATTTTATCATTCTCCCCACTCAACAAAATAATGGCTTGCATTAAGAAGAGAGGGCAGCAATGAAAATATTTATAATTCAATATTTTCATTGCCTGTCACCCAAACCAGGCACAGAAGAGGTGCTCAAAAATTTTTGCTGAATGAATGAATTAAAAACTTTTGCTCCAAAAAAAAAAAAAATCCTTACTGATTTCAAAAACATAGTGTAACTTCTGCCATTCCCCCCATGCTGTAAACTATGTTAGCCGAAAAATTACTCTTTTTGGCCTTCACTTGTAAGAGCCCTAATTGAGGAGATAGCTAAGATGGCGGCTAGCTGAGAGCCATAAAGGTGTTCAAGTATTTTCACCTGATATTCATGCATTTATCTAAGAATCTTTTTATGCCCGTGAACACTGCGTGATGCATCTGTAAGCTCGAGCTATTAGCACGTGTCTACCAAGGAGGCTGCCTTCCAGGATGAGTAATGCTCAATGGTCAGGAGAGCCCAATATTTCTAAATGCTCCCTTACATGGGGCCTGTGGTAGCAGGAATTTGCTACCTTCTCATCTCTGACCAAATCCCACCTGGCCAGAAGGACCCATTAACATCCTCCTTAGAAGTCAAGGAATGAACTATTTAAGCTATGTAAAGATGTAGCACATCTGTCTTATCTTATGTAGCTGGCCATTTCTGAATAAGGGCACTTCATTTCTAGGAGGAGTGTTATGTGTGTGCACATGTACGTGTGCATGGGAGTGTTTGCATTGTGTGATGTGTACATGGATGTGTATGTGTATACATGTGCACACGTATGCCTTGTGTGGTGCGTGTGTGCATTTGCTGGTTCATACTACCAATTGGTGCTGCAAGATTTATCACCAAATGTGGATCATTCATTTATTAACAAAATCATTTTTATTTCTTTAGCATGGTTAAGAACTTACTCAAGATTGAATAATGAGTTTATTTTTCAGGTCTCTAGGATTTTTAGGGAATTGTTTTGGCTCTTTTTTAACTTTCTTAGGGACAAAGATAAAACTTTTTTAAGATAAGAAAGTACATAAACTCAATAACTGATTGATTTCTTGGGAAACTTTTATCTCCTAGTTCATTGATAAGATTTCTTTGGGTAATTTGGTTTAGTGTGGCTCAAGAAATTAAATCAGGTACATGAAAGAAGAAGAAACAGATACTTCCCTCTATTTTGAATTAGACTTGTATCACTGTAATAAAACCATAATGACATTCTTGAATAGACCAAACAATTAAGGTTGGATTAGACACAGTATTGGCATATGTTGAAGCATGTTCCATCAGCTAATTCTGAGTTTTGTGACTTTTTAAAAAGTCTGTTGATACAGATCAGAAAATTTGTCACCATTGTGTTAAGTTTGACTTGGCAAAGATGACCGTTAAACTACCAATTTTAAAAAAATCTTATCTTTTTTTGTCACTTTATCTTACAAAAGTCTAGACTCCTTCAGGAAAAGGGATCTAGGTACTTGCTCATTCAGTCGCATTTGCCCACCATTGTCAAGGGCTTTGGGAAAGCAGATGCTAGAATCCTGAGTTGTAGATGCTATTTCCTGATTATTCATAATAAGATGCCCACAGCCAGGGAGCAGGGACATGAGTCTCTGAGGGCTGAGACTGCCAAAAGGGTCCTGCCCACCACCCAGACTTGCTCTGGGTCCCAAGAGGAGCTGCTGGACCTCCCTCCAGCTGCAGCCTTCTCACCCACACAATGGGTGCCTGGACAACAGACTCTGCAGATGTGAGAATACATACATGGAGGGCATGGTGGACTCCCACGTGCCCTCATGCCCTTTTCTCAGGGAGAGTGAGGGTGGAGCAGAAAACCTTATCATGCCTGAGATGTTGATATCATGGTAAGAGACTATCACTATCCTCAAGAGGGGCTTATGTGTCCCCAGCAGTTCTCTGCTAAAAATTCAGAGAGTCCAGGAGTAGTGTTGAGTAGGAAGGACAGAAAAGAGATGTAGGGACATCAGGGCTTTCAAGTCACCAAAACAACAACAACAAAAAAAAACAATCTGAAGGATGAGTGAAGGAACATCTGCATCATATTCTGAATTCCAAATATATCCTTCATCACGCTGATTTCTGCTTTTTTTTCCCTATTATGGATGTGGCTGTATAATCTTTCAGGTTTCAGAAGGTGGAGAGGGAAAAGGGAGTGGGTTTGGCCTAACAGTGAGTAGTTAGACAAATTTCATTAAGTCAGCACCAGTTAATTCAAACAGTACTGAAATCAAAGTGCTTTGACTCCCAAGCCAATTATAAGGGATTTCCCCAGCATAAATTGAGTCCTTTAGATACCAAGGATGGATAATCTATAATTTAATATGGAAATTTAGACATAGAGTGTTACTAACCAGATAAATAGAGCTCAAATGAGACTATGGAAAAGATCAATGAACTCACTCTAATTGCTGACCAAAAAGGAGAGAGCAAGGGAAACTAATGAAAAGAACATTTCCCTTAGCCTTTTCTTTTGCTAAGTGTTAAGAACATTTTGCAAATGTTATGTAAGCAGGGGCTCCCATGGAACTCTGTATATAGAAGTAGAGTAACCCCATCCCAGGGTGACACCATTTCCTACTACCTATGCTTGTTCTGGTACCTAAGAGTTTTAATATCAGTGAAGCATCACTGGGTCCATGCAGAAGACCCCTTTAATGGAGGGAAAGTCATCAATAACAGCATGGCTTGAATAATTCTTCAAGAATAATGTTATATTCAAAGTGACCACCAGCATAGTGGTGCACACCTGTAATTCCAGTGGCTCAGGAGGCTAAGGCAGGAGAATCGCAAGTTCAAAGCCAGCCTTAGCAAAAGCAAGGCACTAAGCAACTCAATGAGACCCTGTCTCTAAATAAAATACAAACTAGGGCTGGGGATGTGGCTCAGTGGTCAAGTGCCCCCAAGTTCAATCCCCGGTAGCCCCCCACCCAAAAAAAAAGGTGACTGAACCACCAATTACAAGGAAACTAGTTACTGACCCTCAGGAAGAAGCTTCTATGATTATGAGAAGGAAGAACAAAATCCTATTTGATCTAAAGCCTATTTAAATGGAGCATAAAGCTTCAGTTAGCAATTAAGGATCATGACTGTGCTTTAGTGCTTTGATGTGTCCATATACCTCACAGAAGAGATCTAAGAAAGATATAAGACACATAGAAAGCGCCAGTGTAATTAACTAACTAGAGACATCCATGGGTGCAAACTGTGGCCAGAGAAGAAAGCTGCTATAATCTAAGGGCTCAACGCAGAGGTACAAGGGCTCACTGAATAAATGAAGAAGATTCAGAAAGTTGAGATGGGAGCTGCCAAAATTCAGTATCACAGTGATAGCAGAGAAAAAAGGCAATGATAACTATAGAAAATATAGCTAGGGAGAGAGGTTTTAGAAATACAGCAAAATGAAGTGGAAAAGGAAGACTTTTTTTTTTTTTTTTTTGGGTACCGGGGATTGAACTCAGCGGCACTAGACCACTGGGCCACATCCCCAGCCCTTTTTCGTATTTTATTAGAGACAGGGTCTCACTGAGTTGCTAAGTGTCTCGCCATTGCTGAGGCTGGCTTTGAACTCGCGATCCTCCTGACTCAGCCTCCCAAAGTGCTGGGATTACAGGCGTGCGCCACCGCGCCCGGCAAAGGAAGACTTTTTAAAAACTAGAGAAAACATGATAGTTATGAAAGACAGATAAAAGTGGTCCAACAAAAGTACCATTGTCGTAAAACAGGACAAAAAGATTCAGCTACAAAGCTCAAGAATTTTTTTTTCTCAAAGTAAGATGCAAATTCATAGGTTGTAAAAGAACTCTGGGTATCATGTGAAAATTGATAAAGATTGATAAGTATCAAGACAAATTAAAAAAGACATATCATAGTGAATCTAATGAACTTGATAATCGAAAAAATCATACTATTGAAATCTGTACCAAAAGAAAAATGTTGCCCTGTATCAGACAGGATGGGCTAGGTTATGTTGCAGTAACAAATATTCCTCCAAATTCAGTGGGTTAAAACAATAAAGGTTTATTTCTCATTCATGCTACACAACCAGTGTGAGTAAGTTGCAGGAGGCTTTGTTCCTTATAGTATCCCTGCTAGGATAGTAGCTGGAGGAAAGAGAGCTCTGGAGAATCTCATGCCACAATTAAAATCTCTGGCTTGGAAATGATATATATAAGTTTTGTTCTCATGACCTTCAGCAACCAGAAGGGGGCTAGATAGAACAATCTTACCATGTAGAGGGAAGCTAAAGAGTCATAAGTAGTTTCAAATGGCATTAATGACTACAATATACATAAAAGGATAAAGGTATTAGGCCAGCTTTAATTTTTTTCCCTAAACAAATACCCAAAGCAAAAGAAAATAGCTATAAGCCTTCATCTATAAACCTTGGTGAGGGTGGAAATGTTCCTCAAGAATTCTACACTGGGGAAAAATCATGTGGGTTCTGAGGCCTTCAGCTTTGGACTTGCATTGAGCCACACTACTAGCATCCCAGCATCTCAGCTTACAGATGGAGGATTTTTCAGTCTCCTTAATCATGTGAGTCAATTGCCCTAATAAATCCCTCTCGTATATGTATATCTACCTAAATCCTATTGGTTCTGTCTCTTTGGAAAACCCTGACTAATACAGAACAGAGTAATATTGCCTCTTTGCATATCACATGATTCTCTACGTAGAAAATTCAAAAGAATATACAAAAAACTACTAGAACTAATAAGTGAGTTTAGCAAGATTACAGGATAGAACCCAGAAACATCAAATTTTTCTATGCTAGCAATTAATAAAAGATGATTTAAAAATACCATTAAATTGCACCAATAAATGTGAAATACTTTAAGCATAAATATTATAAAATAGACTAGGAACTATATACTGAAAACTATACAACATTGATGTGGAAAAAAAAACAACACTGATGAAACAAAAGAAGGCTGAATAAATGGAGAGCTATACCCATGACTATGTCTATTCTCTTCAAAGTAATGTATGGATTTCAAATAAAAATCCCAGCAGGCTTTCTGTAGACATGGACAAGCTGATTCTAAAATTTATATGGAAATGCAAAGGACTTAGGATAGTCAATGCATTTTTTAGACAATAACAAAGTTAGAGGATAGAAACAAACTATAGACAGGCATTCATTTCCAACAGGTCATTGGCCTCCTGATTTCACAAGAAACTCAGATCCCATCCCCCTGTATAAGCCTTCGGGGGAGGGGGACTTGAGCAGGCTGCCCCTTCTTCTAACTCCTAAGCTGCAACTTCTAGGCAATCATCCTCCCACCTCAATCATAAATCCTGCCTCTTTTGAGTCTCATTTCACCAGTTCCAGTATTCAATAAAATATTGGAATAGTCTTTCTTTTGCCTTCAACCCTTACCATTTTCCTGGGTAATTTGAACATCCATGGGGAAGAACCACTGAATAAGCTAGACTAGCCAAGTAGGCTTGCCATCTTGACATGATCTTCTTGAGTACTCTTCACTTTATTTCATTTTGGCTGCACTATACCAAATGCTTTTCTCATTGGGGTACTAAAGTAGTGAATAAGGGTAAGTTTGCAAGTCACTAGCTCACCACAGGCCTGAGTGTGCATTCTTACAGATGGCATTGTTTTTCCAACACCATCACTACTTTTCAAGCTGCAGTCACCTTCTCAGGGGCTAGGGATTGATGGAGATGGGTCCTGGAGCCCACAGAGTAAGCAAGGTACCAAGGAGAATTCCATGGCTTTTATGGAATTGGCTAAATATACCATAACCCATTAGCTGAAGAGTGGGAGGTGACTTGACTTACAGGTTTAATTGCACTCTACATTGCTACAGTTTGGTTAGGTTTTCCCCTATGGTCAGCATATTGAAGACTTGATCCCCAGGGGGTGCTATTTGGAAGCAGTAGATCCTTTAGGAGGTAGAGCCTGTGGGAGGTCCCTAGGTCATTGGAGGTGTGCCCTCCAGGAGGATGTGAGAGCCCAGTACTTTCCTCTTTCTCTCTGGCTCCCTGGCTTCCTGTGAAGTGAGTGGTTTTGCTCCGCCATGCTTCCCACCATGATGTGCTGCCCTGCCACAGGTCCAGGGCAAAAGGAGCTACTCAATCATGGAATGGAACCTCCAAAACTAAACCAAAATAAAACTTTCCTCTTATAAGTTGATTATCTCAAGTATTCTGTTATAGTGACATAAAGTTGATAAGCACACACAAGTTGCCTAGAAAGTAGAAAGATTCCCTTGGGGAATCCCTTGGGGAATTATTAGCCTTTCCAGGAAGTGTGTCATTGCATTATAGTTATAATTACCTATTGTTTCGTTATTATTTTTTAAATATGAAAAGAAAAGTTACCAAGATGCATAGGTAACTTAGGAGTTGCCAGTAGAAGATCTGAGCAATGTCTGCTTTTGTCCCTTCTCAAGATGTCTGTGGAGGGCTGAGCAGGTCCCAGGTAGTGAGGCATCAACTGTGGATGTATGTAATCTGGGACAGCAAGAAAAAGCCTAGAACCATAATGGAGGGTGTCCTGCAGTGTTTTGCTTCTGGCTTCCCCCAACCCTGTTGAATTTTCACTCTGGTAGGATGCTGAGACCCAGAGCATGGGCATTTCCACCCCAAACAAGGCAGGTTTGCAGAACCAGGCCGACTCCTACCACATTGATTAGGTGCATCCTTTGTACATCTTTGCTTGTTTGTCATCTACTGACTACCCATGGAAAACAAATCACAGGTGCCAAATTCCAGAGGGCTGCGTGTCCCTTCTTTCTTTCTTTCCAGATTTGATGTGGCTTTTTTGGAGCCTCCATTTCCCTATATACTGTGTTTCCTGTACTCATATTAGAGCTCCCTATGTACTACAAATACAATCCTACCACCAACCAAGAGTTCCTTTGAACATGCCATGTCTTTTATTTAAAAATAGTTTGTTGGCACAGTTGCATTCAATGAAAAGATTGGGTTCATTGTTCATATGTATTTTTAAGCAGCCAATTTTCACAAATTAAAAAACTGCTTGCAACAAAAATAAATAAATAAACAGAATAATATGAACAAATTCTCCATGTCATTTTTCTTACGATCAGATATTTTACAAGAAAACAGATTGCCATGAGAGATTATATGATTTTTTTCCAAATGCCTTTTAAATGGCAAAATAAATACCCATGTGTTTTCTGATGATGTTACAGCAAAAATGTCAGAAAAGCAATAGAATACATCATATCGTCATTTGTAAAAAAAAAAAAAAAAGAAAAAAGAAAACTCTTTCAACCATCCACATCCCACTTTGCATATGTCAGAGGCAGGAAAATGGAAAGATAAAAATGGAAAACACTACCCAGAAAGCAACATCTTCCAAATGAACATCTATAATCTTTTAAAATGTTCCCCTGAAAGACATTGCCTCTGGCATTGAATCTACCTGGATGAATTATGGGCTGAAAGGAAACTGTATGCTAATAAATCTTCCCCTAATGTCTGTAAAGCACGGGGTGAAACGCATGCACAAACAGCGCCCAGCGGTCACCTTCAAGGTCAGCCTCACAGCGTTGCAGTTCTCCTGCAGTGGGTTCAGCTTCAGCGTCTCCCCGAGGTTGCTGCAGCCAGATGACTGGTGCTGCAGCTCACAGCAGACACACACCTCCACACTGTCAAACTTGATCTAGACGGAGGAACACAGACAGACCCCACCGTTACCTCTCCATTAACATAGCATTGGGCCCTCGAAGGACAGGCCAGAGAGACATGATTAAGGATGCGTGAAGATGGCTCAGTTCAAAGCATCCCATTTCAGTTACCCTTAAGTAACAAATCAAACACAGTTTCTGTTGACCAAGGCCAGGAAGAAAACCATCAGGAATTCCTTGAAATTCCTATTTTTAACAGCACTGAATAAAAAAGAAAAAGTGTATTTGAAGAAAGCTTAGCTGTGTGTTCTAGAAAATGGCAGGTGAATTACAGAAAAACGCTGAAAATCACTCAAACTGATTTGTGCAGAGAGATATGTTACAGTTCTGCACCTTGACTCATTCTTCTCTCATGGTCAGAAATTTCCTGTCTTATTTTCATGGTATATCAAACTCCTATTCATCCATCAATGCCCAACTCCAGCTCTATCTTTGAGGTCTTTCTGGCTTTCCAGTCCTACCTTTACTCGACACTTATTTTATAGTTGCATATCTTATCATCATAGTATTTGCAGCATTGATAAATTGTAGGTGTTCAATAAATGTTGAGTAAATAAAAACAGCTTGGAAAATTCAAAACCATGGATGGAAAGAACTACATTCCAAGCATTTCAATAACAGTGTTAGACCAAGGGATACAAGAGAGTCTCAGTGACAGGAGAAAAAACAGATTTACCCATGCCTGGAAAGACAGGGGATTTAAAAAATATAAAAACCTAGAGGTAAAATGGCTAAAAAGAAAATCAATAAAATCTATGCAATTTTATTCAAAAAAAGCCCATAACAGGAAACAAATGGTTTCCCTTAGACTAGGAGGTGCCCTACTTTTCAATAAATAATGTTTTATACCAGCCAACTTAAAATGCAAATGCTTTTCAGATAAATAGTGATCAATTATAACTGTAACAAATGTTTTTTTCATTGCATGAAGTATTACAAAATATGATGCTGTGAAATCCTCATGCATCCATGTGTCTGCTACTTGTAAACACTGGATGTAGGGTAATGCAGCATTCTTAGAGCCAAGAAATGTGGAGGCTTTCATCCAAGGGGCCACTTCCCTCTGCAAGGCCTGCTCACTGCATCCATCACTTTTGAGATAAGGCTCCTAGATTTTCCCTTTGCATTCTGAATTCTCCTCAACAGGGCTGGCTGCAACAACACCTACAAATAAGCCTCTTCATTGTGTTCCTGTGGGCTTTACCATTCTTGTCCTTATCTGTATTTGCCATTGCTTTTTAAAAGTGACTTTCCCTCTCAGATATCCATAATTATCACCACAATTTTGCTTTTGGGGGGGCAGCTTTAGCTAATGCAGTAAGATAAGAAAACATTATAAGCTGTATAAATATTAGAATTTTGCTTGCTTTAAATTGACATGATTGAATATCTAAAACAACCTAAGAGCCTATAATGAAAAACTGATGGAATTGATAAGAGTATTAGTTACGCCAATTATAATAAATGCAATACTAGTAAAAATTAGAACAAAATCACAAAAAAATATTATATTCACAGTAAAAATAAATATAAAATATTAAGAAATAAACATGAAAGTTAAGTGATCTATGTGAAGTTGTGTATAAGATGTTATTAAAGAGCAAGAACTCAGAATATAATGAGTGTAGGTCACTCAATCTGGCCAACCACTAATAATGAGACTTCTCCTGGGTTTAGGGAACCCCCCACCTTCTGTCTTCTGCCTTCTCCAGAAACATCTTTCCAGCCTGCCTGATGAAGCAATGAGGGAGCTATGAGGTAACCTTGCTCCATCCATGAAACAGGACTTCATCAAATTTTAGACAGAGCTTTGGTCACAAGATGCAGGCACTGAGCAGACTCCATTCTGGCATAAGGGTTGGCAGACACCTTCTATTTCCAGGAGGAAAGGGACTAAAGTTCAGGAGGCAGGGTTCAGAGCTCAGGGTCAACAAGATCATCAACACTCTGTGGGCAGGGTCTTAGGTGGCGATGACAGGTGTAGATATCCAATTTGACATGACTATAGCCATTTGGTCGTAACCATTATTTTGCTTGCTAGGTGACCTTGACATGTATTCCAAAACCCATAGGACAAAGTCATTAGAGGACAAAGTCATTTAGACAGCTAGTTGTGTGTGTTATACCATCCACTGATGCTGGGACTGTTTCTTAACTGATTATAGACATGTTGAGAGGGGCCACGTATGTCCAGTTGGCTGTGTCCCACCTTTGTCTGGCTTAGATTATAAACCCCTTCCTTCTGCCTTGGAATACAGAGATCCACTTATCTCATTCCTGCCCAAGACACACTTCTGTCTGAAAGTCTCCAATAAACTGTGCTTGTGAAATCCTGGATCTGTTGACCTCTTCCTTCAGTCTTCTGGCATCTTCTCCTTTGGCAGTTCATTCTCATATGCTGGCACCAGGATTTACCAAAACAGTGGGTTTGCCTTCAATGCAGTTCTTTGGTACAATTTGGGGTACCCTTCCTTTCCTGGCTACGTGGGCTCCAAACTTGGTTTCTGGTCATCCTGGAGGCTCCATGAGCTACCGGAAGTTCTATGATAATTCTTTCTAAGTGAAACTAGCTTCCGTTGGTTTCTTCATGACTTAGAACCCTGAATGAAACAGCCAGCCTGGATCAGGGCAGGCACATAGGCTGCTCCTAAACAGAGAGCTGCAGGATTCTAAAAATGTGATCCCTCCCTCCCAAGGATTCATGTGCAGGTATTCCAAATAAGAATCAGTGAATAGAATGGGGAAACTATTTTAAATCCTGTGCACATAATAACATCTGTACAAGAATTACCCAGAAAATCTTGAAAAGGAGTAACAATGGGAGGGAATGGATATTAAAGGTATTATCAAGATGCTATATTTAAAACTCTAAAGCAATGGCTTAAAAACAGAGATCAGTGAGATAGTTTCAGAAACAGAACTATCTAAGGAACATAATATATGAAAAAATGCCATTTCAATTCAGTAGGAAAATGATTGTTTGCTTAATAAAAGGTGCTAGCTTAATGGACTATTCATCTATAGCTGTCTCATATAAAAAGTAAAATATCTTTTACTTAGGATCAAAACCAAAACAATAAATATTTGGGAAAATGTAAAAAGAATGGTTGCATTGACATGATATGTGGAGTCCCTTGAAAAGCAAACCCCAAATCTCAGAAGCTATGAGGCCACAAAACAAATAATAGACCAGGACAAAGCCTGGGATATACCTGGCTAGCCAGGCCTGGGGCTGGAGCAACCCCAGCAGACACATTCGCCCCTAAGCTGCTAAGCTCCTGGGTTATAGATCTTGAACCCCCAGATATGTTTTTAGGAGATGGACAAAAATTAGGAATGAGAAAGGGGACACACATACATATGTAGAGAGAATTAAAAATGAGAAGAGAATGCTAATAACTCAGCACTAGTAAACTTTAAAATCAATTTTTTAAAATAGACGATTTTCAATGAAAATATCAATTAACAAAATTACCACATGCAAAAACACAAACAGATTAAACACCATGGAAGGAATCCTCTAAGGCAGTAGCTAAGGACATCTAGTTGGCCTGAAATGCTTGCTATCTGCTTTAGATGCACAGCTGGGGTGAAGACCTCATTTCCTCTGCTATCAGTTACTCTACTGAAGATTCCAAATCCTGGAAAGACTAGATGGAACAGCTTGGATCACAGGCCTGCCCCCTGGCCAAGCAACCACTGTACACCAGGAGTGCATGTGATGGGCAGATCACTCCCCCACTCCTGAAAATGTTCTTTTTATCTAGAGACTAATCAAAAGAAACCATAAGAAATGTACCAAATAATTGCTTCTTCTTTTCTTCTTTCTATAAACTATATTAGTACAAAGTAGTTGAGTTCCACTTCTGTCAAGTTTGCATCGTGTCATAAACCATGGGCAGGGAGGCAAGATTGGCTCAGAACCCGGCCTCTAGGCTTGTGAATCTCATCTTTGGCTTCTGCTGTCTCTTTGCTGCTCTCAACTGTATAAAAGCTCAGCTTTCTTGATATGCAGTCAGCCCACTGTATCTGTAGACTCTGCATCTGCAGATTCAACCAACCACTGATTGAAAATGCGACAAGAAAAAATTACATCTGTACTAAATAAGACATTTTTCTTCTCATTATTCACTAAGCAATACATATAGCAACTATTTACATCACATTTACATTGTGTTAAATATTGTAAATAATCTAAAGATGACTTAAAGCATACAGAGGATGTGCATAGGTTATATGCAAATACCACACCATTTTATGTGAGGGAATTAGGCATGTAAGGATTTTAGTATATGTGTGTTTGTGGGGGTATCCTGGAATTAATCCCCAATGGATACTGAGGGACAACTGTAGTTCATTCTCCCACATCTCATAAACGTGCAAGGAATTATTATATAATCACACCTCTAGGCTTGGCATTGAGACTGAAGTAGCTAATGTAAATAACAAGACAGTTTCCTCAGTGAAGGATCATCCAGGGAAAAGAAAGGGAGATAGGTTTGGCTGGCAGGCATGCTTTATTACATAAAATAAACCGTCAGTAGCTCAAAGAAGTAGATATCCAAATAAATCTTTTCCATCAGTTATTTCTCTGAGTTTGTGATTAATTCTAAGAAAAATTCTGGAAACTTCCTGATTAGTTCCCTGACCTCGACATCTGGGCATGCAGGCAGCTGACAGATTTATTTCAAGAATGCCCCTTGATGTTGGGGTCATTGGAAAAAACACAGCAGAGCTTTGCAAATGAATCCACAGTAATTTTTCATGAATCTCTTTGGAGCATTTAAAAGCTATCCCGCCCCCCTTATTTATGGCACATCAGCCTGTCTCATAGTAGAAAGGGCTTATACAACAAAAAGACAGGGATGCAATGACCCTGCAATTCTCCTAAAGAAGCACAAATGAGATACAGAGGTGACCTTCAGATACTCCTAAAAGGACAGGAGCAGGGGAAGGCTGAGCCTGGAGGTCAAGGTGTAAGAGTTCAAGGGAGGCACAGCAGGACAGAGGGGAGAGAGGTCACAGTGACTGTGGGCTGGGGCATGCACAGATGGCATACCAGGGTCCCCAACTTACAATGATCCAACGTGGGAGTTTTCAGCTGGATGATGGTGCAAAAGCACAGCCACATCACTGTTCTTTTTTTCACTTTCAGCAGTCAGTAAATGACATGAGATAGTTGACACTTTTATTATAAAATAGGCTTTGTGTTTGATGATTTTGTCCAACTATAGGCTCATGTACACGTCCTCAGCTTGTTTAAGGTAGGCTAGGCTAAGCTGTGGTATTCTGTAGGTTAGGTGTATTAAATTAATGCACTTTTTTGACAAGGATGTTTTTAACTTATGACGGGTCTGTTGGGGTGAAACCCTATCATAAGCTGAGGAGCTTAGCAGTACTTAGAGTGCTTCCTGCCACAGAGTGTCCAGGACAGACCACTTCACCTTTCCAAGCTTCAGGATCCTGGGACCCTGCTGAGGATCAGATGAGGTCATGGAGGTAAAGACAGAAAGTGCCAGTGTTGTTATTTGCTGATGTGATCCTTGTTATTATTACGTTAATGAAAGATTGGGTTTATAAAGCCTGATTTTTAACTGTGGCAAAATACACATTGCATAAAGTTTACCACCTTCACCATTTTAAGTGTACCATTCAATATTGTTAAATACATTCCTGCTGGGATTCTACCACTTACACAAACATTCTCATTAATCTCGTTTCCTGTCTAACCCAATAAATTTGGGGGATATGTTTGAGCTAACATGGATGATTTATCAAAAACATATAAATAGCCTGGGTGACAATCAATTGCTGAAGACTGAGTAGATGTTGGGGCCTGTTTCAGATTCTCCTAGCTGTTGCTCCAATCAAAAGACCTGAAGAGAACAATTACAGGAAGAAAAGTTTATTTTGAGACTCACGGTTTCAGAGGTCTAGTCCACAGATAGCTGACTCCATTCTTTGGGGCCCAAGATGAGACACAACAACATGGCAAAAGAGTGGGCAGAGGAAAGCAGCTGGGTACATGGTCCCGGGAAGCGGAGAAGGAGACTCCACTCACCAGGGACAAAATCGTACACCCCAAAGGCAAGTCCCCAGTGACCTACCTCCCCTGGCCACATCCTACTTGCCTTCAGTTACCCCTCAGTTAATCCTCACTAGGGGATTAATTCACTGATTGGGTTCAGGCTCTCATAACCCAATCATTTCTCCTCTGAACCTTCTTGCATCATCTCACACATGAGCTTTTGGGGGACACCTCACATCTAAACTGTAACACATGACCATAAGGATACCTTCAAGGGATGGTGAGAAACACAAAAGAAAGTTGCATTTTGAATTTGCTCACAGGCTGGTTCCTCTACCTGGAGTATGCCTGTCTCACACTGTTGCCATTAATTGAGGCAAAGAATACTTGGAAAGGACCTCCCCCTGCAAGACTCAGCACAAGCATCTTCCTCTTCATTCTCAAGTGAGAGCTAGTGTCTCTGAAACATGAGTTTCCTTTTCCACATGTGCTTGTAGCAGGTGCAACCCCATCAGAGTGCAAACTTCCCGAAGACAAGGGCCTGGTACACGGTGACTGCTCACAACTGATAGAAGTGGAGGATGGACAGAGAGTTATGGTACTAAAAAGTTGGGTGTAAACGTGTCATTTTGGTAATTCAACCTGATCACCAAGGCTTCCAGGAGGTTTAGTATTATTTTCTGTATTTTATGCTGCTTTGACATCCTAGCGCCTCACTAACCTTGGAGAGGTTACCCCTCCCAGGGGTAGCTAATTCCCACAGATAATAAACAACTTGCTTGCAAGCCCCCTTTTGTAGGCAAACCAATTGACCCATACCCCCAACCACCCCCTTTATCTAACTATCACACATCAATCCAATATTTCTCCTGCCCTAAATCACCCCAGGACTAGGTCTTAGACAACTAGGGACCACCCACATAAACAAAACCCACCAAAATTAGTTAAACTTGCCAGTTTTAAGCTTGCTCAAACTTGCTGATCTGTTGCTTCACACAGAAATCACAATAAAGGCTCTGGCACTACATCCCTCTGCCTCCTGACTACCTGGGCGCCTCCCCGTGTGGCTCTTCATGGTGTGGAAACCATAAATAATAAACTATTCTTTCAAGACAGATGTCTTTATGTCTGTATCCTATTATTCCTGATTATAATAAATTTTGCATACCTTTCAAACAGGCTTACAAACTAAAGCATGATAAATCCTTCTCTAATCATCTGGCACTCCAATTTGTCTCTTTCCTAAGCATATTTTCAACAGACACTTTTGCTATAGTTTGGACTTGGTTGTCTCCTAAAAACCCATGTGTTAAAGTCTTGCTCCTCAGCTTGGTGATACTGGTTTAGGTGGTAAAAACTTTAAGTTGTGGGATCTAATGGGAGGTCTTCACATCATTGGGGTCCTGTACTCGATGGGATAGTGCGATCTCAGCTCACTTTGTTTCCCAGGTAAGTGGTTTTGTCCTATCATGTGTTTCTGCCATGGTGCTGCTCCCCCCTGGCCAAAAGGAACAAGGACAGTTGTGGACTGAAACTTCCAAAATTTTATGCTAAAATAAAATTTCTCTTTCTATAAGTTTATTGTCTCATGTATTTTGTTACAGTAATGGAAAGCTAACACACTAATGTTTCAAATGTATCGATATATGTCCTAGAGTGAAATCCATGGGTATGAACTGTATTATTCCTCATATCCAAGATTAGATAATGTGGACACAGAGGCTCTTCTATAAAGTATGCAGTTATTCAACTTAATGCATAATGATAGGAAAAGTAAAAGTCAATATATTTCTTCAGTCCTTCCCTTAGGAGACTTTTTCATTTTGCTCTTAGTACTACTATAAATGGGAGAGACCTCATTTGTTCTATGATAAAATTACAAAAATCTGCACATTGTCAAGTCCACAGTACAGATAATGGAGAGTAGTGGTCATGCCTTGTCTTTCCAGGCTTCAGAATATGACTGACCATCTCGCAAACACACTCACTGTGTGCCATGCACAGGAAATACCAGGAAGGGTAGGCAGAGGGCAGGCAGTCCATTTATGGAATCTCTGCATGACAGAAGAGCTGCTGGCCCTCCTTGCATGGTACTGGCTGCCATCCTGAGTCCCTTCCCTGACCTGGGGCTAGATCTTGGGCACCTGGGAACCTACAGCCTATAGTTCATTGGGGCCATTCCACATATCCCTCCACACATGGCCTGGCCCTTGGCCCAGTGACTTCAAAACTATGACCCACTTCATCTTAGCATTTCTTAGTACAAGTCTACTATAGGAAATGGGAAAATAAACCTTTGGTAAATGGACATGAGAGATATTAGGTCAGGGATGCTACACTTTATTCCAGTGGCCTGGCAGTCAGCCCTGACTTCAAGCACTCTTTTTTTTTTTTTTCTTTCTATTGACAGATAGCATTGTTTTTGTACTGCACGACAGGATGTTTTGAAGTATACATACATTGTGAAATCATTCAATCTGGTTAATTAACAAGTGCATTGCCTCTCACAGCTATCAGTTTTGTGGTAAGAGCACTTAACATCCATTCTCTTTACATTTTTCAAGAATACAATATCACATACTGCATGATCTCACTTATATGTGGAATCCGAAAAAGATGATCTCATAGAAGTAGAGAGTAGAACAGTGGTTACCAGAGGCTGGGTGGTTGGGGAGATATCAGTCATAGGATACATAATTACAGTTAGATAAGGGGAAATGAATTTCAAGAGATCTACTAATAGCAAGGTGACTATAGCTAATGATGATACATTATATTTTTCTAGCACTTACTGAATCTGTGGGAAGGTCAGTCCCACCAAGTCTCTTGGGGTGGGGTGTGCCTCACTCCAGCATCCCCTGTCCTGTTCTAGGGCTTGAATCACCCCAAGACCGGGCTTGACCAGTTTTTACCCAGCATATGTGAATTCAGAGAAAGCTAAATCATAAAGACTACTGGCAGGTTTGTTCTTTTGATTCCATCCAAGCGCATTAGAATCTAAATTTCCACTTTTAAATTGACAGATTATTTTATCCCTTCATTACTTTTGTTATATTTTATGATTTAAAGCCTGCCATTATGACCGATCGGTATTTCTGAATTTCAGTTTTCATATAATTAAAGTGCATTAGAACGCAGGCACGTGGTATAGTAAATGCATTCATGTTGCTAATGAAGGCAGAAAGCTGCAGCATTCTTTGTTTATAAATCACCCTTTGGTATATGCACCATGGAGATGGAGGGAAACAGACATGAAAAGTATTCATTCCCTTAAAATCCCCAGTCTGATGAGAATCTAGGTGTGTTGATCAACTTTCCATTGTTGGGACAAAACAGATAATTAACTGAAGAGGAGAGGTTTATTTTGGTTCGTGGTATCAGTTGTTTCAGTGCATAATTGGTTGGCCCCACTGCTTTGGGCCTGTGGTAGCACAGGATATCATGGTTGGAGTACATGGCAGAGGAGTTCTGCTCACCTCGTGGCAGCCAGGAAGCAAAGAGGGAGAAAGGAAAGGGCAGGGGTTCTCATAGCCCCTCCAATGACCTAACTTCCTACCACTAAGCCCCACCTCTTAAAGGTTCCACAGCTTTCCAACAGTGACACAGATTGGGGACCAAGTCTTTAGCATACGAGCCTTTGGGAGACATTTCAGATCTAAACCAAAGTTTTTCATTTGGGGGATGTGTGTGTGTGTGTGTGTGTGTGTGTGTGCTTAAAATATTTAAGGAAAAATTATCTAATTCCAGAAGACAGGATTTTTTATTGTACAAATCATATAATCAAGCCTCATAACCTTCCCTAACTTTTTAGGGAAAAAGCCCTACCTGCTTTTCATGTTGCTCATCAGCTATTTCACCTTTATTCTGGTCTCTGCTTCATCATATTCTGTTACTTCACCTGTTGCCTCTGCTACAGATGCTTAGATTGTTTGTGAAACAATATTTTAAGTATGGGCTTTAAAGTTTTTTAATCACATATGTGCCATCCTGATGATAGAGGGAGAGGGGAAAAAGAAAGAGAATACTAAGAGTTTGGGAATGTGCAGATGCCAACTGGAACTTGTGCCAGGGAGGTGATTGTCAAATGAGAATGCTAAGCCAGCTTCACAAGCTCTCCCTGAAGGCTTATCTTCAGAGGAGGTGGAGCCCATTTCCACAGTCCTGAGGATTTTTACAAGACCTTTCTATGCATATGAAACGTTCGAGGATAGCATCAGTTGGTTAGTTATGGATGTTCACACAAGCATCCCCCATCGAACAGGAAAGGAAGGCTGCTTCTCTTAAGATGTCGGTATCGCAGGAGAGGTGTGGAAGGAGTTTGGCACAGAGATTCTGTCTCATGGAACTTCAGGGAGGGGCACTGCCTCTACCTCTCCAGAGATGCCTTTTGTTAATTATGTAGACTTGCACTTGTAGGCTGGACTCTGAAATTTCATTAATTAGCACTGTAATCAAAGTACAGCTCTAGTTCACTGGCAGAAATGGACAAAGAGCTGAAGCAAATTGTCCTGGTTAACGGGAAAATAAGGAACATTTAGTGTTTTTCTTCCCCAGAGACCTAAGCAAGAATGCTTGCAGCATTGGCATTTGGAATAAGAAAGAAATGGAAAGGAACTAAATTAGGTTCTGTGGTCAAATTAACTTAGAAAATAGTGTTATTAAAAGAATAAACATGTCTTTCTCTCCTGCACAGCTTCTCTGATTTGTAATATTCTAGTACATGCTGTTGCCCTCCAAAAAGGGAACTGAGCATATTGAGTTGCTACGTCCTCCTTCTCCTTTCAAAAATAACCTTGCATCACATCTTCTGTAAATCAGGAGAATGTGCTGTGAGGGGTTCAGGCTGAGGGGCTGGGGAGTGCCCTGGTGAGGAGGTGTTTCATCTTCCCGGTGCCCAGCTTTGGTGGGGGCGCCTGCAGAGGAGCCAACTCCCTTGTGCTCAGCCCCACTCTGATCACTCTATGTGCAGACACAAATGCCTGCCAACTGGAATTTCCTCCTTCCTAGAGCATAAACCAACAAAGAATAACATTATTATGAGTTCAATATTTTTTCTGGTCTTTAACATGTGATAAGAGCCTCATGATTTTCAGAATTCTATGTGGAAATGCATTGCTCACAGCAGTGTTTTGTGTTTTTAAGTAAAACTAAAAACACAATAGTGGACACCTACAGATTAATAGTTAACCATTGGTGTCCATGGGAGATTGGTTCTGAGAGGCCAGTAGTTACCAAATTCCAATCCCAAGATGCTCAAGTTGTCATATAAGAGGCACAGTATTTGCATATGAACCACACTTCTCTGGATTACTCAGGGTACCTAATATGATGCCCAGAGTGAATTCAACGTAGTATTCAGCATGCAGAAAATTCAAGTTTTGCTTTTTGGAAATTTCTTAAAATTTTTTTGAGCATTTTTGAACCATAGATGGTTGAATTTGCAGATGCAAAACCCATCAAAACCGAAAGGCAACCCTATCTGTTGGTCAATTTCAATAGTGGGAGCATATCAAATGAAGAAGTTGGGTGGGACTGCCAGATGGTAACGGTTGATCCAATGGACAGTGATTTTTAAACTTAGCTTTCTTTTATTATTGGGTGGTGGGAGGATCATATTGTGTTTGATGGTAAAATTGAGGACCTTCACATAAAAATCTCAATTTCTAGCTTCTCTTAAAAGTGCTGTATTCCAGGCACTAGGCCCTTGGTGGGAGCTGCTCCCTCAGGACAAGTCTTCCTGGATCTGGTCTGCATCTGGCTTGGCCCTGTGCAACTCCATGTCCTCCTCTCTGCAAAGTGAGGTGCCCTCCTCTATCTGCTTTCCATCCTCCACAGTGGATGTCAGTTCCATCCCGTGAGTTTTTTTTTTTTTTTTTTTTTTTTTTTTTTTGTGGTACCGGGAATTGAAACTCAGGGGCACTTGACCACTGGGCCACATCCCCAGCCCTTTGTTTTTTTGTATTTTATTAGAGACAGGGTCTCACTGAGTTGCTAAGTGCCTCGCCATTGCTGAGGCTGGCTTTGAACCCGTGATCCTCCTGCCTCAGCCTCCCAAAGTGCTGGGATTACAGGCGTGAGCCACCACGCCCGGCTCCATCCCGTGAGTTTATTCCTTTTATGATCCTTCACTGACAAGCTAGCAGGGATTCCCAAGGACGCAGACACAGTGCGGGGACTGAGTCAGCTATGGGTAACTGGATGTTATCTCAGCCACTAGTACTGCCTAAAACTGATCTGTGAATTCACAAAATTGTTTTGATCATCACACTTCCCTCTAGAGAACACACCACCAGCAGACATTAAAGCCCTGCTAAATCCAATGCCCACTCAGGAGGTCTGGCTATAGCAGAGCCTCTTGGCCAGGGTGAGGAGTGAAGGAAATGGGGACATCACTCTGCACCTGCAGCTCCTGTAGAGGGAAAGCCTTATCCCTCACATCCCAGAGGCCCTGAAGAAGAATGGCAGACACTTCCTGGAGAAGGTTCAGCTGACAGAGGACTGAGGAGGATAGAGAAGTCCAATAAGATTAAGCAAAGTTGGAAGTTTTACCACCTCCTCCCCGTTCCCTGCTCCATCCCTCATACAGTTAGCTCCAACTATATACTTGGAAGCCTGGAGAAGTATACAGACCAAGAAAAGAACACCTACACATGCTGACATTAGGGGTCCCCCAAGAAATGCCGGAGAATTTACCCTAGTCTTAGATGATGACTATCTTCCAGTTCTTGTTACATTGCTGTGAATAACTGCCCGAGGTGGGCAGCAAATTATTTCCACTTAATAGAGTGCCCAGTTCTATATACAGGGCGACAAAAATACCCTCTAACAGGTGGCTGGTGCTCTGCAAAGTGAAAAGACTCTTCCAGGGCCCCAGTCATAAATCACAGAAAACATAATATCACTAGAGGGCAGCATATCGAATCTCACTCCCAGACAAGTGCAAAAGCAAGCAGTGGAAATATCCAGGTCTGAGCATCTGGTGAGGAAGCTCCTGGAAACCAGGAGACAAACAGCAAGGACAAGGCTATAAATTCTGGGCCTCTCAGACCCTGCCCCTCCTTTCTGTGCTCCAAACTCATCAAGTTAGCCTCAGGGCCTTGTCCCTAGTTGTCACTTTGTGCCATTTGTGCCTCAGATGATATGCCATGTGCTCAGAGAAACGCCAGCCACCTCCACCCCATTTCCTTGCTTCTTTCCTTGTAGCACTTCCCATTGCTTAAAATTGTCTCTTCTTAGAATGTGAGCTACCCACAATGAGGGAGCTGAATTATTACTACTCTTTCTTGTCACTCAGGTGTCCCTGGCACCCAGAACATGCCAGACATGGGGTTCCCTTCAGGCAGGATGTGTGGATCTAATAAATAAAAGAATGAACAAATGCACGCAATAAACAGATAAATATTTACATGGAACCATATTGATTTTTATTTTGCTGGGGTTTTATCTGCAAGGAAACTTTTGAGTTTGGAATCAACTTTTTAAAATTGTTGCTTTTGCCATGAAATCTGTTTGTCCATGATAAGCCAAATTTGCATGAAGATAAATTAGAACAGAATAATTCTTCTTCTATTTAGGGAAAAATTATGAGTCATTATAACAAAGCACAAATATAAGTCAAATACTGAATTTCTCATGAGGCCAAGAGAAGTCAAGACTGTTCTTGACCCACGATTAGCACCACAGAAATGGACCTTTCGGCAAGGACGGCTACCAAGATGGAGGCAAGTGCCAATGAGACTAAGAGAGGGGACTGTGCACTTCAGCCAAGTTTTTCTTCCTCTTCACAGCCAGACATGTCCAGCTGCCCCAGCCTGTGGCTGTGTCCTCTTGTAATTTATTATTCATCCTCATGAAGCTTAATCAGGGTTGCCCTGGTTACTGTGGGGCTCTTTGAAGGGCTGTGGCTACATAATTGGGGTTGGCTTGGTTACTGGATGTTTTCAATTCTGAGATGAGAGTGCTGGTGATAAATGCAGCTATAAGCCCCAAGAAGAAATTACAATAGGCTTTGGAGAGAATGAGATAGTTGCAAAATTAAGGACCTCCTCAAGACGTGCCATTATGTATCTCTCTACCTGTGGTCTTCACCAGTCCAGTGACAACAGATAAAGTAACTGGCTCATGAAAACAATAAGCATCTTTTAAAGAAGTTACTCCAAACAGAATCACGAGACTAATTAGATCATCTCAGCTGCTTGAAGTGGGGCTGTTACACAGGATGCAGAGTTTGCTGTAAAGATCCCACTCAGATCACTATTCAGCAAATATCTTCCAAGTTCCTGCCATAACCCCATGCTGGGCACAGAGAGGAGGAACTTTGGGGACAGCAACTTGGAGGGTTGTCTATACAGAGGACGTGGCCCAAGAACTGATTTCCCCAAAAGAGAGTAATGTGTTAAACTAGGAAGAAGGGGAAGATGGGAGTGGAAGGTCAGAATTCAGCCTGGGACCGTTCTCGGGGGTCCAGCACTCGCAGTTCTGACATCAGGATAAGAAAAAGGCAGAGGGGTTATTGGACAAAGATCTGAGACATGCTTGTGAGGACCTGGAGGATTGTAAATGTGCTTGAGCCTGGTATTTGGTCTGAGATGCTGAGCTGACACCTACATCCATGGTCCATAAGGGACATCAGGAGCTGATGCCCACACAGGCCAATCAGCTGGGTGAGATCAGAGGCATCATCATTATAAACCAGAAAGAGCTCAGAGGACAGGCCACAGAATGAAGGCCACCCCACCTCCATGTCTGTGACACTCAACTACTCTCCAAACCCAGGAACCACCAGAGACAACGAGAAGATGGAGAGGAAAGGATGGAAGGGCTGAATGCCTCCTGGAGCATTCAATTTTACACTTAAAGATGGCTAAAATGGTACATTTTATGTTGTTCTATTTTTCCAGCTCATTTTGGAGAGCCTCCCTTAAACTAACAGAGACCAAACCACTGTGCAGCGATAAGAATAAAATTTATTTTTCCTTTGTCAGTGGACACATGCCAAGAGCAGGTGAGATATAGACAATGAAGAAAGCATTTTTGCCCTTTTAAGGCCTAATATGAAAAACTTTTAATCAACCACATCTTATATAAGTCAATAGAATGGAGGCCAAACATGTCCTGTCAACAAATATAAGTGGGTCAAATTTACCTGTGGACAAAAAAATTGAAAATATTATGCTAAATGAAAGCAGTCAGACACAAAAGGACACATGCTGTATAATTCCATTTATATGAGTTACCTACAGTGGGCAAATTCATAGAGAAAGAAAGTAGAATATTGCTTACCAGGGGCTGAAAGAAGGGAATAATGAGGAGCTATTGTTAAATAAGTATAGAGTTTCCATTTGGGGTGATGAAAATGTTTCAGAAATGGGTAGTAGTTATGGCTGCTCACTGTGTGAATGTACTTAATGCCATGGAATTTTACACTTAAAGATGGCTAAAATGGTAAGCTTTATGTTGTTCTATTTTTCCGAAATCAAAAAAGAAAAAGACTCTCACCTTCATAGGCAAAATAATATATGATTTAATTGTCCATTCATAAGTCCCATCAATTAAAAAAGAACCAAAGTGCAAATTATCAATGAGATAATAGATTAAATATTGAATATGGAATTTGAGACCAGCCTGAGAAACACAGTAAAGATCCCAGCTCTTTTTAAAAAAGTATACTGTAAACTATTTTATGCTCATGTCTTTAAGAAGATTGAAAGTCTAAACAGATTACAACTGTGAAAAATGCAAATATTGCCAAAAATTATATTTGTAAACATTAGCCAATTCAGAAAATGTAAGTGGTGAATCTCTTCAAATCATCATGAGAGAGACAATTCTATAGTCTACAGATTTGTACACTCATTACAGACATTAAAAAAAGAAAGCCTTCTCAGTTTCCAAAATCACTACAATAAAGCTTGGTCTAATTTTCAAGTGATGATATTTTATTTATGACTTCTTTTCCCTTTTCTTGCTGTATTACATTTGTGTGGCTATCATATATTATCTTTTCCTCTTGTTTCTCCTAAAGAAGTTCTGGCCATACCTTAGTTTTTCTTTGCTGTTAGAGGAAAAATTTTAAATATACAGAAAATAAAGAATACTTTCTAAGTAATCCATGGATCAAAGTTAAAGTCTCAAGGGAAATTTTTTTAAAAAATTAAGAGAAGTGAGTGAAAATAAAACATATCAAAATATGTGGGATGCCACTAAGCAATAATAGGAAGAAAATTCATAGCATCAGATACTTATATAAGAAACTAGGAGAGGCCTGAAATCAATAAACTAATTTCTCCCTCAAAAAACTAGATAAAGGAAAGAGTGAAAAACCAACCCAAAGCAGGCAGAAGAATGAAATCATAAAGATAAAGGCAGAAATCAGTGAATATAAAACAAAACAACTGAGACCAAAAAAATGAAAAAAAAAAGAAGTGGTACTTTGACAAGATCCACAAATCTGACAAGTCTCTAGCAAGATAAAAAGAAGACACAAATCATGAGGCTCTGGAATGAAATAGGGATATAGCTAAAAGCTCAGCAGACATCAAATGGATAATAAAGGAATAATATGAAAATTCGACACAAATATATTTTACAACTTAGGTGAAATGGATTCAGTTGAAAAACATAAACTCACATAACATAGAATAGATGATCTGAAAGTCCCTATAATGATTAAGAATGTTGGATCCATAATTTTAAGGCTCTCAAAAACAAACAATCAGAAAAATAAAAAAAATAAATAAATAAAAAAAAAAAGAACAACAGACGATTTCACTGGAGGATTATACCAAAGGCCTAAATTAACCTCAATTCTTCCAGAAAAGAGGAGGGAAATTCCTCAAACACATTTTATGAGCTACTATTAGCTTAATACCAAAACCAGACAAAGAGAGTAGAGAACAAAACAAATAAACAATAAAATGAAATAAAGTAAGAAGAAAAAATGAGAAAATTCCACAACAAAATTATTTGCAAACCAAACCCAACAATGTATAAAAATGATTATATAACATGACTGAGATATATTTATTCTAAGTAAGTAAAACAGGTTAGCATTTGCAAATCAGTATAACCTACCATTAACAACAAACTAAAGAAGAAAACTTATGTGATTATATCCATTGACAAGGAAAAATCTTTTGACAAAATCTAACATGAATTCATTTTAAAACTCATGCAAGGGCTGGGGTTGTGGTTCAGTGGTAGAGCACTCGCCTAGCACGTGCGCAGACCGGGTTCAATCCACGTAAAGATAAAGGCATTGTGTACAACTAAAACAAATAAATAAATATTAAAAAAAATTCATGCAAGTCAGGAATAAAATAGGATGACTGTATTTGAAATATATATTATATAACATGCACTATATCATATAATGTACACACATATTTGTGTTTCTGTTCATATATACACCTGTTATACATTTTGTGTATATGTATAATAATGTGTCATATATACATTGTATATACACACACACACAAACCCTATACCTAACATCACATGATGGCTGAAGGCTGGAGGTTTTCCCTTTAAGATTATCAATACAACAAGCATGTCCCTCTTGTGACACTTATTCAGCATAATACTGAACATTATTGGCAGTGTAATAGGCAGGAAAAAGATAAAAAGCAAACAGATTAGAAGCTGAGAAACAAAATTATCTCTTCTTTTTACAGAGGCCATGACAGAATATGTAGAAGATCCCAAGGAATCTATCAAAAAACTCCTAGAACTAATGTGAAGTCAGAAAGTTCTCAAGATAAAAACCAACAACAAAAATCAACTGCATATACACATATAAAAATAAAAATACAGAAATTGAAATGAAAAGAAAATATCATTTAAAATCACCCCAAAGAGGATGACACTTAAGAATACATTAAACAAAAACATGTGTAAGACCTATATGCCGAATACTATAAGATACTGGTGAGATAAATTTTAAAATGATGTAAATAAATGGAGAGACATATTATGTTCATGCATTGGAAGACTCAAGACAGAAAGATGTCAATTCATTCCAATTTGTTCTATAAGTTTAATATAATTACTATAAAAACCTCAACAAGAGATATTCTTTGTACAGAGAGACAACATATTCAAACAATTCACATGGAAAAGCACAACCTCTAGAACAACTAAAACGATCTTGAGAAAACAGAATCAAATGGGAGGAAACACTGTGTCCACTATTAAGGCTTATTATGTAGTGACAATAACCAAAACAGTGTGGTACTGTCAGAAGGAAAGACATAGATCAATGGGGCAGAATAGAGAACACAGAAATAAATCCATGCAAATACTCAGAGTTGATTTTTTATAAAAGGTGCAAAAGCAATTAAATAAAGGAAGGATAGACTTTTCAATAAGGTACAGGAATCCGACAATCATATGTAAAACAATGAACCTCAACTTCAATCTCATACCTTATGCACAAATTGATTCAAATGAGATTTAAATGTAAAATGCTAAACTACTGAATTTTGGGAGAAAAAAACCCCTGAAGATTATCAAGATCTAGTGCTAAGAATTGTTCTTAGAGTTGCCACTAAAATCACCATCTAAATTGAGAAACCTTATCAAAATTAAACATCTTTGTCCTCTGAAAGTCTATCTAAAAATGCTAAAGGGAAAAGCTATAAACAGTAAGAAAATATTTGTGAGCCACATATCTGTCGAAGAAGCATTATCTAAAATATAAGAAAAAACTCTCAAAATCCAACAATAAACAAAGAAGTCAATTAGCCAATTGTCAAAACACATTGACAATCATTTCACCAAAGAGTACATACAGATGGCAATGCAGCCCACAAAAAGG
This sequence comes from Tamias sibiricus, assembly GCA_025594165.1. Taxonomy (NCBI): domain Eukaryota; kingdom Metazoa; phylum Chordata; class Mammalia; order Rodentia; family Sciuridae; genus Tamias; species Tamias sibiricus. The sequence goes on from CM046659.1 coordinate 138,789,746, forward strand.
TTTCCAACATTATCCATGAGAGAAATACAAAATAATACCAAACCATCACTACATACCAATAAAAATACTGACATCATCGATGATGGTGAAGACGCAGTTTGTAGCTTCTTACAAAACTAAATATGTTGTCCTCATATGATAGTAGCAATTGCAGTCTTGGGTACTATGAAAACTATGTTCACACAAAAAGCTATTTTATTCACCATAGCAAATAGCCAGAGTTGGCTCAGATGTCTTTCAATAGAAAAAGGTTAAATGACCATACATACACACCATGGAATACTACTCTGTGATCAAAAGGAGCGGAATAGGGATACATGCAGCAACTTGGATGAGTCTCTAAGGAATTAGGTTGAATGAAAAGAAGGTGATTCCAAATGGTTATTACAATTGGAAAGCTAACTCCAAATGTTTTCAAATTTGAAAAAGGCAATTCCAAATGGTTATTTCTATAACATTTTGGAAATGAAGTTTTAGAATGGTGGACACATTAGTAGTTGCCAGGAGTTAAGAACAGGGTGGAAAGGATGAAGATGTGGTTATAAAAAGGTCAACCCTAGAGATCCTGACTCTGGTGGTGGCTATATTAACATGCACCAATGACAAAACTGCATAAAATTTATACCAAGAGTCACATACACAGACAGAAAAATGGGTTCAAGCAAAACTAGGGAGGTCTAAGGTGGCTTGCATCAATGTCAATACCCTGGTGGTGACTTTGTACTACTATACCGTAGTTTTGCAAGCTGTTACCATTGGGGAAACTGGGACAAAATATACTGTGAATGTCTCTATTATTTCATGCAATTTCATAAGAATCTACAATCGTCTCTAAAATTTTTAATTAAGTTTTAAAAAATTTACATTTACAGTTTTAACCTTTTCCCTTTCTGTTGTAGAAACAAAGAATTTTTAAGAGGCATTTCTATAGATAATCATTGTTGAGTACATTAAATACAAAACAAGTGTTTTTATTCATTTTCACAGGTTTCTTGAGAGATTTTTCAGACTGGCACTAGGGAATAAAAGTCAGAGATACATGGTATATATAAATGATCTGATTAACACATTTATACAATGAGAGAATTCATCATAGAGAGCTTCTAAGTTTCATTCTTGCTCTATAATTCTGTGTTCACTCTACTGCAATCTCAATTTAATCATTCATTACCTTCCATGTAAAAGGAGAGAGAAGCAGAAATAAATTGAAAAGTTTGATTTTTAAAATATTGATTTATTTGCTTTAATTGTACACAATGTGTTTATTTTTATGTGGTGCTGAGGATCCAACGTGGGCCACACACGTGCTAGGTAAGCGCTCTACTGCTTAGCCACAACCCTACCCCGAAAAGTTTGATTTGTTACTTATTCTCTTCACTCTCTCATGTATTATTTTGCTCTAAATCTAAATGTATTTTTAATCCCATCCTAACCACCAGGTTTTGTCACCCTTTTAATCAAAGCATTTAATTTAATCAAAGCATTTAATCCCTGAAAAACTGCTTGGCAACAACTTGAGAAGCCGCTGAGGTCAGGGAGGGAACTGAAACATGGATGACTGCATAACCTTTTTTTTTTTTTTTTTTTTTTTTAAATATTTATTTATTTGCTTTAGTTATACACAACGCGTTTATCTGTACGTGGTGCTGAGATCGAACCCGGGCCATGCACGTGCTAGGCTTGCGCTCTACCGCTAAGCCATATTCCCAGCCCTGACTGCATAACCTTTGAAGCACTGATTCTTACAAAAACCTGGATGCCCTACTCAATTATAACTGGAAAAATGCTTTGCCACAAATCAGCAAAGGCACATAGGTTTTGGGGCTGACCTACTATTTTGAATTAAGTATATCACAGCTTCCTCAAATTAGCCATAAAGAAACAAGAGCTGGAGAATAACTACCAACAGTTCCAATAAAGAATAAAGATCTAGGTGATTTTCCCACAGCTGAGACGATCTTCAAAGAAACTGATAAGCTGATGCTAAAAATCAGAAGTCAAAACAATCTTGAGCCAGGTACAGTGGCACATGTCTATAATAACAGAGGCTCAGGAGGCTGAGGCAAGAGGATTGCAAGTTCAAAGCTGGCCTCAGCATCTAGCAAGGCCCTAAGCAACTTAGTGAAACCCTGTCTAAGAATAAAATATGAAAAGGGCTGGGGATGTGGCGCAATGTTTAAGCATCCCTGGGTTCAATTCCCAGTAGGATAAAAAAAAAAAAAACTTGAAAAAAAAAAACAAAAAAGGAGGACTCACACTTTCTGATTTCAAAATTCACTAAAAGCAATAGGAATCAGGATAGCATGGGAGTGACATAAGGTGAGACTTACAGAACAATGGAGTCAAATTCAGAGTCTGGAAATAAACTCAAATATCTGTGGTCAACTGATTTTCAAAAGAAGTGGCAGGACTATTCAAAGAAAAAGGAAAGTCTCTTCAAAAAATGATGGTATTGGGGCTGAGGTTGTGGCTCAGCGGTAGAGCACTCGCCTAGCATGTGTGTGGTCCAGGTTTGATTCTCAGCAGCACCACGTAAAAATAAAGGCATTGTGTACAACTAAAAACAAATAAATAAATATTTTTTAAATGATGGTATTACAATTGCTAGACTATGGAACCAACCTAGGTGTCCCTCAATAGATGAATGGATAAAGAAAATGTGGTATATATACTCAATGGAATATTACTCAGATTTAAAGAAGGGTGAAATTATGGCATTTGCCAGTAAATGGTTGGAGTTGGAGAATATAATGCTAAGTGAAATAAGCCAATCCCACAAAACCAAAGGCCGAATGTTTTCTCTAATCTGTGGATGCCAATTCACAATGCTGGCGGGCACTAGTGAAAAATAGCATTACCTCAGATTAGGTAGAGGGAAGTGAAGAGAGGGGAGGGAGGGGATATGGGGATGGGAAAGATAGTGGAATGAAACAGACATTATTACTGTATGTATATATGTGGCTACATGACCAATATGATTCTGCAACATGTACACTTAGAAAAATGAGAAATTGGATCCCATCTATGTATGATATATCACAGTACAAAAATGCATTCTACTGTCATGTATAACTAATTAAAACAAATTTTTAAAAATTGGAGACACATATGCAAGAGAACGAAGCTAGAGCTTTACTACATAGCATGTGCAAAATTTTACTCCAAATGGATCAAAGAGCTAAAAGACTCTTAGAAGTAAACATAGAGGTAAATCTTATGATATTGAATCTATCAAATTCCTAGTGTGACACTAAAAACAGAAGGAACAAAATATATATGAATGGGAATTTATCAAAATTAAAATATTTTGGTTTCAAGCCAGGCGCGGTGGCACACGCCTGTAATCCTAGCACTTGGGAGGCTGAGGCAGGAGGATCACGAGTTCAAAACCAGCCTCAGCAATGGTGAGGCACTTAGCAACTCAGTGAGACCCTGTCTCTAATAAAAAATACAAAAAAGGGCTGGGAATGTGGCCCAGTGGTCGAGTGCCCCTGAGTTCAATCCCCAGTACCAAAAAAAAAAAAAAAAAAAAAAAAAAAAAAAATTTGGTTTCAAAGAAAATCATCAAGAAAATAAAAAGCCAACCTATAGAACAGAGTAAAATATTTGCAAATCATGTATCCAATAAGGAGCTTGTTTCAAGCACATAGAAGGAACTCTTAAAATTCAATAATAAAAAAGTCAACCCAATTTTAAAATAGGCAAAGGACCTAATAGACATTCCTCCCAGGAAGGTATACAAATGGGACATGAAAAGAGGCTGAGGATCATTAGTTATCAGGAAAATCCCCATAAAACCCACAAGATACCACTTTACCCTTACTAACATGGCTAGGATCAAAACTGACAAGTAACAATAAGTGTTGGTAAAAAATGCTGAGAAATCGGAAACCTTGTGTATTGCTGGTAGAAATGTGAAATCATGCAGCCATTTAAGAAAAGAGTCTGTGGTACGAATATACTTTGTATACAAACAGTTATATGTAAAAAGATGCTATATATGTGCATTATGAATGGTAATACATACTAATATTATAAATAAAAAATAAATAAAATGTATTAAAAAAAAGAAAAGAGTCTGGCAGCTCCTCAGATAATTAAACTAGAGTCACCATATGACTTATCAATTCTATTCTTAGGCATATACCATATACCATACAAAAACTTGTACATAAGTACAGCAGCATTATTCATAATAGCCAAAAGGTGGAAACAACCTGAATGTACATGGATGGATGAATGAATAAGCAAAATGGGGTATTATTCATTCCATGGAATATTATCCAGTCATAAAAAGAATGAAGAAGTGCTGATACATGCTATGGTATACATGAACCTTGAAAACATGTTAAGGGAAAGAAATCAGTCATAAAAGACCACATATTATGTGGCTTCATTTATTGAAAGTTGAGAATAGGGAAATTTATAAAGACGGAAAGTACATTAGTTGTTGCCTAGGACTGGGAAAAGGGAAGGAAAGTTATAGCTAAGGAATACAGGGTTTCTTTCTAAGGTGAAATTGACTATGATGATGTTTGCAAATATCTGTGAATATCCTAGAAACTATGGAATTATATGGGTGAGTTGTGAGTTATGTGATTTGTGACATCTTATAAAAGTGTTTTTCAAAACCTGATCTAATAAGCTACTCTTTCAAACAATACAAACCTGCTCTAGCACATTCCTGCTTCAAGAAATTTCATACCCTAACAAGGGAGAAAACAGTCTCTCCACAAAACCATAATCCATTGTACATCTTGGGTGGACTTGGAAATAAGGTTAAGGTGGAAATTATAATAACAAAGCACTTTCAGACTTCCTCCCTTGCCACCAGATACTTCATTGTCTTTTATCGCTGGTTCCCTGGGGTTGTAGGAAAAGTCCTTTGCTAATTACTTTTTAGGGAAGAGAACTGCATTGCATTCTGGCAGAAATTATACATCTCACATGGGAGGCACACACCAAGGAGAGGCTGAGATCAAGTTCATGGATCAGAAACACAGACAGAAATAAAGACAGCAAGCTACTTTTCTTCCAAAGCTTGTACAGGTGTCAGATCTCCCTGGACCACCCCTCTTTTGCTCTGGGGGACACAGGTACATACCAGAAAACCTGGACAGGACTAGAGACATCCAATTAGTGTGCAGATCATAGGCACTAGCAGATCAGAGCACCCAGGCTTTACTGCTAACAAGGAGAGACCACACTGACCCTGCAATGTGATGAATCTGATTTAAAAGAACATGGGGTCAGAAAAACATTGGTGTAGCAATGTTTACACAGCATAACTCATGCAATTATTTATTCACAAGGAAACGTCTTTTCCCCACTTGCATGCTTGATGAGGCTGGAAAGGAAGTACCCATGCTCCTTACAAATAGCAAGCTGCAACACTGAAGTTTTGGCTGAGGTTCCTTATCACTCCTTTCCATACAAGAGAGTTTCTCCCATGTATCCAAATATTTATTTTGATCAAAAATAAACAAGAAATGTTCTTTACCTCCATGGTTCAAGGATTCATATTCTCACCTCTCTTAATTGCTAGCATAATTCTAAAGTTCAAATGCTCTATAAAACAAAAATGCAATGATATGCTAGTGGTTAAGAGCACAGGTTGGATTATGATGCCAGCATCTGCAAGCTGCATGACTTGGGAACAATTACTTAACACCCAAGGTCTCAGTTTCCCTGCCTATAAACGGGGATAAAATAGTAACTGTTTCCTATTCAGATTTTCTAGGAGTAAATAAATGAACTAGTGTAAGCTGCTAAAAGCAGCCCTATACACAGCAGGTGCTCAATACAATGAGCAACCATCACCATCATCACTCCCATGCAACAGATAGCTTTCTTTTTGTATAAAAATAATCAAAAGCACATTTCAAGCATATGTCTGAACATATAATGAGTCAAATATATGTCTTTTGTATAATTTTCACCTCCATTTCTGATTCTAATTCTGGTGACAATACCAAGTAGGACAAATATTTTAGGTCAGCCTGTGCTACAGTGATGGAAGTTTTGTTATCATTATTTAAAAAAAAAAATAGTGCCTGACTATATATCCAAATTTACCAGAAATAATGACAAGAATGTATGTTCACTGAGCCCAGGCTTATAATAGAAATTCAATGGAAATGACCTAACACTTCTCAGCACAGTAAATATAGTGCACTGTGGTAAGGATACCCTGCTATATTTGAAAGAACAAAGACACCCTACTTATTATACTTACATGGTATATCTAAAACAGACAATTGAGAAGGAAAATGTCACATACAAATGTATACGGTGTAAATTTACATGTATAAGAATAAAATTATATGCTTTGGTATACATATGTGTACAAAAACACCTTCATACATCATCAAGTCCATGTGACAGAGAGTGGGAGGTGAAGACAGAGATTTCCAGTTATTTTGAACTTACACATTACTTGCATGTTTTTTAAAGAGAACCAATTTATGTTTTGTTTCATATTAAAAAAAGAAAGAGAAACTAGTGTCATTTCATTCAAGACAGAATACTTACCAACATATATAATGCTCTATATTATGTCAAATTATATTTGAAAAGCATTCTGTTATGCTTTCATTTAAAGACACAGTAAGAAAAATATGACAGTAAATCCAAAACTTCAGCAGAATGAATTGAAAGAATTAGGTCATTAAAAATAAGGATTTATTTAAACAAATTTCATGCTGTCATGTTTTGAAGTCCAGAAAGCCCTAAGTTAAATAGAATGCAATGTGGGATTTTAAAGGGTATTTGGGGGAAAAAAAGTCGATGCATTTTCATATAATTAGTTTAAAAACAGCACATGTATTTAAAATCCCAAAATAATTTTCTAACTTCCTATGGGGTTTCTTAGGAAAGGAACAGTCGGGATGCACTCCCTGACTGAGTCCCTTGCATGCGCTCCCTGCCAGCACTGGTTCCAGGCCTGGATGCGTGGCAAGGCAGCACACAGCTGTGGGCTTCTCTTTTGTGCAGCTCTGGCAGACAGGGAGTCATGGGAAATGCCAAATACTTGAAGGGAATGAGGTGGAAAACTGAGAGAACAGCACAGGTGGGGAGCTTCTCAAGAAAGGGTAATGAGGGAAGGCCCTGCTACTTATAAAGAACCAAATCTGAAATCTGGAGGATTTGAGGAGCCTTCTGTGGACCTGGCAGGAGGAAGAGCATCTGTGGGGCAGCACTTGGGAGCAGCCTAAGTAAGGTGCCCTCGCTCGGCTGATGACGCAGGAGGCTCCAGATCAGTGAGAAGATCCTGACTGAACTCACATTAAGTTCTCTTCAGGGACAGACACACAGCTGAGTGAATTCTGAACCCAACAAATGGAGAATATATGTTTTGTTTTTGTTCTTAACAGAAGCCTGCAAAACACACCCCGAACTATTTCTGTACAAACTACAGAAAATTTTACCAGGCAATAAAAAGTAGAAATTAGAGGCCACATATTCTCATGGGACAAACTTAGAAATTAACAGTAAAAGAAGAGCAAAAGAACAAAAAGACTAGCCACCTAAAAAGCTGAGAACATTAATTTAAGTAATGCTTAGGTTAAAGAGAAAAGAAAGAGTTAAATTTACAAACTATTTAGAATTAACTCAACCAGAGCACTGTGTATTAGTAGCACCCACAGGAAAAATTACAAACCATATAAATAATATAAGCTATAAAAACAATATTGCTACTGTCACTCAACCGAGAAAGGTAGAAAATGAACAAAACATACCTTGAAGAATAGAAAGGGCCAGGCATGGTGGTGCACGCCTGTAATCTTAGTGGCTGAGACTGGAGGATTGTGGGTTCAAAGCCAGCCTCAGCAAAAGTGAGGCACTAAGCAACTCAGTGAGACCCTGTCTCTAAATAAAATACAAAATAGGGCTGGGGATAAGGCTCAGTGGTCGAGTGCCCCTGAGTTCAATCCCTAATACCCACTCCCAAAATAGAAAGGATTAATAAGATAAAAACATGATCAATGAAACCTTGTTAAGTAAAACTAATGGTTATTTCTTGGGGGAAAAACAACATTAAGAAAAGAAACACTTCAGCTCAATGGAGAGAAAACAAAATTTTGATGTACAAATAATTATTTAAGGAAAAGGTTTTAAAAATTATAATAGTTTTATTGAGATATAATTCACTGATCTAAAGTGTATAGGTCATAGGTATTCAGTGTATTCACAGAGTCATACAACCACAATCAATGTTAGGACATCTTCATTACCCCCAAAAGAAACCCAGTATCCTTCCTCCAAACTCCCCATTTCTTCTCAAGCTTGAGGCAATCAATAATTTACTTTTATCTCTAAAGATTGGCTAAAAGGGCCGGGCATGGTGGCACATGCTTGTAATCCCTGCACTTGGGAGGCTGAGGCAGGAGGATCACGAGTTCAAAGCCAGCTTCACCAATGGCGAGGCACTTAGCAACTGAGACCCTGCCTCTAACAAAATACAAAAAAAGGGCTGGGGATATGGCCCAGTGGTTGAGTGCCCCTGAGTTCAATCCCCAGTACTAAAAAAAAAAAAAAAAAAAAAATGGCTAAAAGGTTTATTTTAAAATTATAAGAGGATGCTAAGTTTTATATCCTTTTATAGCATTAAAATTTTTAAAAATTAGAAAAACCCAGGTGAAATAGTATTAGAAAGACATGTATTAACAAAAATTACTTTAGAATATAAAGAAAACTTCAGATAACACAATGATCATTGAAAAAACGTTAAAAGCAGCCAAATCAACTCCCCCAAATTCAAAAACCCTGGATAATTCCTAGGTTATTTAAACTGTGTCAGTGCACAGAACTAGCTAAAAATACTACCTATTTCATCCTGAAAACTAAGCATAATTCAGATATGAAAACTAGATAAGGATAGCACCTACAGGCAAACAGTAAGTCAATCTCATCTAAGAATTTGGATGCAAAACTCTTAAATAAAATATTAGCAAAACGAATGCAGCATAATATGTGTGCCTTAAAAGCACCAGGACAAAAGAGGACCTATTTCTGTAGTACAAAGGTGATGCAGTGTTAGGAAATCTATTAATGTAAATCACTACATTAATAAATCAAAGGAGGAAAGTCATACGATCATTTCACAGATGTTAGAAAGATGATGATAAAATTTACAGGCATCTTGATTAAAAAATAAAATCTTAGAAAGTCAGGTGAAAGGAAATGCCTTATATTAAAAAGGGCATCTCTCAGAAGCTGACAGCATAACTTTTATTAAATCAAGAGCAATCTTGAGAAAGTCAGGAATAAAACAAGGATAAAATAAAATACCATTACCAGTCAATCTTTTCCCCCATAAATCCTCAAAAACAGTAAAGGGTACATCAGGCCTGGGTTGTACATATTTGCCTAGAAAAATGACCTGAAAGTCCTGTCTTCTCACATCACTGTTTCTTTCCTTGGACACTAGAGCTGAGATCTCCGGGATGTCCAGTCCACCTTGTTGGTTGTGCAGAGTGCACCTGGACCATAACTGTGTATTGCCATGCAGACCCTGGACCTCTGTGACCACAAAAGTGTTATGAAAACAGCCATGGGAAACTGAGGCTGTGGTTTCTGGGTGACTCTTGTCGGGGAGTGCAGCACACACTCCCTGTGGATGTAGGGCAGATGCAGACACTGGGCTCCAGGTGACATGGAGATGCTGCCTCGGCTGTGTCTCCTGTCCTCTGTCCTATGTAGCTCAGGGTTAGATAGACTAACAGAAACCATCTTCAGCATCATGTGTGGCAATGGGTCAATAAGAGGTTCCCATGAACCTTAGGAGAAAGAAGTGAATGATGAAGTGCCATTATCTAACACTATTTTAACTGATCTAGCCAATGCCACTAGACAGAACAAAACAAGATACACAAACCCTTCGAGGTGGTAGATAATATTTTAATTATTTATTATGACAAATTATGGGATCAAAGGTTCAATTGTACATTCAACTCCAAGTACCATAACGTGGAAGTAATAAAAAGAAATCCTATCTCATATACCACTAGTAGCCTCCTAGAACATAAAACACCAATTTAAAAAATATATCCACCAGAACAACAAAATACTTCAAATACTTAGTACTAAACTCAAAAATATAGGTCTACCTGTATATTTTTAACATTAGAAACATGTTCTGATATTTATAACGGCATATATCCCAGATCCATGAAATTTGTAAGGTTTTTTAAAAAACCACAACCCTAAAATACTGGGGAGAAAGTGAGAAAATTATAATTTTAGAGTGGGAAAGGCTTTTCTAGGAAAACCACATAACCCAGAAACCATAAGTGTAAAATGTTAGGAATGAATAAAAATCTTCCCCACAGAAAGAAAACCATTAAAAAACGCAAAATGCTAATAATAAATTGTGAAAAAATAGGCATCTGCAACATGTAAAACCATGGCCAGTTTTCTTAATATAGGAAGTGCATTTATATATCAATTATAAAAATCAGCCCCAAAGAAAAATAGACAGCATACAGACACTGGAAATTAACAGGTAATGAAATATAAGCGACATAAAGACGATCAACTTCACTTTCATTAAATCAATGAATATTATATAATAAAATCTTAAATTTTTGTCATATTGGCAAAGACAAAAAAATTATGATAACATAAAAGTTTGCATGGATCTGGGTAATCAGGCACAGCCCCATTTTGTTGGCAAAGGTGTAAGATAGTGCCTCAATTTGGGAAGATAACTTAGGAATAAACTTATAAATTTAAAGTGGATGCACATGCATTGACTACAAGGACCCTCTTCGTAATTTCTTCTCTAGACTAGTTTGCACATTCCTATTTTATTCAGTAGTACATACTCAGCACGTGGGCCAGCTAGTGCCAGTGCCACTCTATACTGGTTGAGTAAAGAAATGTATGCAAAGGGTAATTTCTCAGCCTTGTTAGTTTCAGCAAAAGACTAGAAATATCTCCAACCTTAAGGGATGGTTAAATAAATTATCATGCATCCATCCAGTAGAATTCTCTACTGTTCCATAATACCCAAGAAGATCTCCAAGTGTTGATGTGCCAATGCCACCAAGCTACATGGTTGACTGACAAAAGCAACATGACTAATGATGTGTAGAATGGACCCCCATGTGTAGAAAACTGATATGTACACAAAAATATGCATAGACAATGACTGGGAAGTTTCTTTAAAATTTTAGCAGTGGCTACTTCTGGAAGAGAGAGGTCCTAGAAGTCTAGAAGAAAAGTTTTACTTTTGCCAGGTGCTGTGGTACACACCTGTAATCTCAGTTGCTCAGGAGGCTGAAGGAGGAGCATTACAACTTCAAGGCCAGCCTGGGCAACTTGGTCAGACCCTGTCTCAAAATTTAAAAAATTAAAAATTAGAGCTGGGGATATAGCTTGGAGGTAGAACCCTTGTCTACCATACGTTAAGGCCCTCGATTCAATCCTGGGTGTTATTTTTAAAAAAGAAGTATTTCCTGTATTTACTTTTTTTAAAAAATATTTTTTTGTTTTAGTTGTAGATGGACATAATACCTTTATTTTATTTTATTTATTTTCATGTGGCGCTGAGGATTGAATCCAGTGCCTCACGTGTGCAAGGCAAGCATTCTACCACTCAGTTACAACCCCAACCTTGTATTTACGTTTGATGCAGAGAAAACAAGCTAATTTTAAATCACACAGAGGTAAAAGATACAAATACTATACACCCATATGGAAATGTAGTAGGTATTTTAAAGAAAAACAAAAACTAGAGTGAAGAAGTTAAAAAATATTTAGATAAATCAAAGCATATGCTGTGCTCTTGTATGGGAAAACATGATATTGTTTTGATGTTAATTTTACTTCAAGGTTAGGTATAAATATAATATGATTCCAAGTCAAATCTCAAATTCATTCCTTGTGAGTCTTTACTAAAAGAAAAAAAATCTAAGCTCCTGTAGATGACTAAACAAATTTTTAGGAAGTAGATTAAAATCTGGGATGGGAGGTTGGGTACAGTGTGTCCTACCAGTTATTAGAAAAGATTGCTTCCTCCTCAAACGTGTCCTCCATGGACTTTGACTCCAGAGCAAATGGATAGAGGTTAAGAATCATTGGAATTGCTCTCTTTTGCAGAACTGTACCCTGGTGGGTTTCAGGGTTCCTGCTAAAGACCTCTCTCTCAGGTCTTGAACCTAAACCAACAGAAGCTTCCTTGGCACCAACCAGTTTCTGAGATTGGTCACTAGATCCCTCAGTTATTTCATAATTTCACCAGCTCTTCCATAAAAGAACTTTGGCTTTGTTATTGTTGCTTGGTACATAGGACTCTTCATGATTCAGGTGGTATTTCATATCACAAAGGATGTATTAGGTTACTCAGAAAATGATTTTAGGAAAACTACCTAATCATGTGGGGAGAAAAAAGTTAAATTGGTCAAATATATTTCTGAATACTGAAGAGTTACTATAAAAAATAAGAGTACATCATAACCAGTGATGACTGGGGTAACATGATCTTGGGAAGGAAAAGGTCTTCTTCAGCATGACTCTGAGGTAAAGGCACAAAGGGGAACTTTGCTAAGTTTGAATATAAAAAAATAAAAAACCTTTTTGTGTCAAAAAATAAAGTTAAAATGCAAACAACAATATAGGAAATATAATTGTCCAATATAAGCCAAGGGATTAAAACCATGACAAAGTACTCTTATAAATCAATAAGATAAGCATTTATGCCCAAAACTGGGAAACTGGGTAAGTACTACATACAGGCAATTCACAGAAGAAGATGAAATATAAATAGTTTACAACTATATATGTACATATGCATATTATATTATTGCATGAATACATATACATAAAAACATACCTAAACTTATGTGTATGTAATTATAAATGAATAAAAATCTCAATCTTATTAATATTCAAAGAAATTCAAATGAAAATAATGATATCATCTTACCTCTTTCAAATTGACATGGATGAAAATGAGTGACAATGTTCAGTGCTGCCAAGGGTGTAGGGAGAAGAGCATTCTCATGCACTGGGAGTATAAACTGGCAAGGTTTCCTACAAGGCAGTATGTCAGTATGCACCAAATGCTCTAAAGATGTGGGTTCACTATGATCAGGCAAATGTACTTTTAGGAACCATAAAAATAATTTATATGAAGATGATCACAAAAAAGCAGATATTGTAAATAAGTAAGGTTATGTTGATGCATACAGAGCAGCCACTACAAATGAAGTTTTAGAGAAACATTTAAAAACATAGAACAAATGTTCATTATCGATTTCAAAAATCACAAAGCAGGAACATTATAGCACATTCAAGTATGTCAAACATATATTTAATATATATATATACACATGCACACATACATGTATACATGTACATACTTTCAGACACATTTACACATCATGCACAGAAAAGATTGGATGGGCATAATAAACTAGGTGAAAGAATTATGAATGTGGTTTTTAAACATTTTCATATAATTTTTGTAATAGGAAAAAGCATACTATTAATCTATCATGTTTTATCTAATTTAAAAGCCTGTAAAGAACTCAGGCAGGTAAACATGTGAAACAAGACAGGAAAAGAAAGTTGAGAGAGAAGGCGGCTTATGTGAAGTCACATAATAGTAGGCCATAAAGCCATGGCTTCCATTCTATATTGTTAACTATAATCCAGAATTCTTTCTACTGCCTGCATTTCCCCTAAGCAAGTGAGGATGCTGGTCTGAAGTTCTGAGATTACTAGCCTTGTTTGAGCCATGGCAGAGAGACACCTAGGATCAAGCTCTAAGTAAGATAAATACTTAGGATTCCAAGTGCCATCTAACCAAAGAGATCCTGGAGAGTGCAATGGTGTGCATGTCTGTGGGTGTTATGATGTTCTTTCACTGATTTGTGGCAGTATGGAAGGCAGAAGGAACAGAGGAAACCAGAACTTCCTTCTTTATCCTTTCCTGCAGCAACAAGGTAGGGAAATTAAGATCAAGGAGGGGAAACCCTTAAGAACTAGGCACAGTGTACAGGCTTCACCTCATCCTAGTTACTCTGCCTCTTTCACACAGGGTTTTGCACTAGAAAATAAGAGTCCCAGGAAAAAAAATAGCCAATTCCTTATAGGCCACCATATTTTGCCATATTTGTGACACCTACTATTTAGGAATAAAGAGGATGACCAAGTTATGGATACAGAATGGCATGTCATCCTTCTGACAGAGATGGAGATTCAGGTCGAGCCAGCCCTTAGTAATCTTAGGGAAGACTGCAGCACATGGAGGAAACTTCTGTGCACATGGTATTGGGTGAAATCTGATCAATGTTCTCTAGGCCACATCAAACAGCAAATAACAATGTTAAACTCCAACAATTACTTTTTGTAACTCAGTAGGTGCTTCAGCATTGAGAATGGAAAAGGAGGCATGGCCTTGATTCAGAAAAAACTTCTGGCAATTCCCTACAGACTTCTCAGAACTACAGCCAATAGGCAAAGCAAGTACATGTGCAGCTGGAGACCAACGTGGCTCTGAAAGGGAGCCTGGTGTTGTCTCCAAGATAAAGAAACAAACGCCAATGCTCCTGTACAGGAATCACAGTCCAATCAGGAGTCCAAGAAGATCCGTACTTGAGTGCACCATACACACTTCAATTGCTGTCCCAGCAATACATTGCAGTATCATGAGCTGTTATGGTGGTTTTGTTTTCTTTTGGTGGGGGGGCACTGGGGATCAAACCCAGGGCAAGTGCTCTAAGTGTGCCTCAAAATTAAAGGGTTAATTTTATCCAACAAACAGATCCTTCACAATGTACATGGCACACTGTCTACAATTTCCTACATCTAAAGAACATTCTCTTTTTAATTGAAAAAATGAGAACTATATTGTTTTGAAGAACTCGTTGTCAAGAATGTAAAATTTACTTATAAGAATGATTTTTAAAAATTCAATGCAAATAAAAATCAATGCAACCAATGTTAAAATATAATAGTCACTAAAGACATTTATTGTAAAATAGCACTACCCTGAGGTATTTAAGAATATACTATTAGGGCTAAGGGTATAATTCAATGGTAAAGTGCTTGCTTGGTATGTGTGAGACCTGGGTTGAAGCCCCAGTACTGCAAAAGAATAAAATAAGATACATTTATTAGTAATTGATTTAAAAGTAGAACAAGTTTTAATTGGAGGAATTTATAGAAAAGAATCAACTTCACTGAAATTCCTTAAACAAATATAAAACTGATGAATGAACTGAAAATTTATGAGAACCCAAAAGTACAATAAAATTATTTTTTAAATTGCTCTCATGTAAAATCAAAAATCAAAGGCTATGACCTCTATGAAAAGGTTTCCATTCAGTACTCACCAACTGGCAGCCTTCTAGGGAGTTGACTAGCTGAGCATTCTGACAGGAAAGGATTGAACCAGCCAAATTCAGCATTACACACACTGCAGAAAGCAGCATGAAAAAGGTTATCTGGAAATAAACCAAACAAAAACTTGATTATTCACTTGGAGAGGATCAGAGAAAAAATGACTTGGTTTTAAGAAGGCTTTTGATTGATCACATAATTATGTGAATAACACTTATGTGTTTTAAAGGAAAGTACTATTATTTCCAACATTTCTAATTCACATTATCTTAAATAGAAAAGGTAAACTCTGTGAAAAGCCATAGCAAGCTGCCATGATTTTTACTTGAAACCTATTATGCTAAAATATTTCAGAAGCAAGACCTGAAAATATTTTGCATTTTATAGTTTCAATAATAACAAGTCATAAATTATGGAAGAAAATCATGTGAAAAGATATATTCATTAGAAGAACTGTAACTTTTTTAAATTAATTAATTAAATTTGTTATACATGCCTTTAGAGGGCAATTCCTTTCATATTACATATAAAGAGCACAGTTTTCCAAGTCATTGGTTTTACACAAAGTATTTTCATACCATTTGAGTTTTTATACATGCACTTAGTATATTGATGTCAAACTCGTTCTGCCATTGTTTCTATCCCCTCGCCCTTTTCCCTCCCCTCCCCCCCCCCCTTTTTTTTTTTTTTTTTTTTTTTTGTGGTACCGGGGAGTGAACTCAGGGGCACTCGACCACTGGGTCACATCCCCAGCCCTTTTTTGTATTTTATTTAGAGACAGGGTCTCACTGAGTTGCTAAGTGCCTTGCCATTGCTGAGGCTGGCTTTGAACTCGCGATCCTCCTGCCTCAGCCTCCCAAAGTGCTGGGATTACAGGCGTGCGCCACCGCGCCCGGCCTCCCCCCTTTTTTCTTTATTTTTTTCATTTTATTATGGAAAATGTACAAAACCAGAGAGAATAGTATAATGAAGCTCAAGGTACTCACTACCCAGCTTCAAAAATTAATCACTCATGGCCACGTGTGTTTCTTTGTCCCTCCCCTCCAGAATATTTTGCAGCAAATAGAATTTCATCTTTACAAATGGCAATGTATGCTTCTAAAGTAATGATACTTTTGAAAATATAATCAAAATACTGTCTTCATATCCATGATACATATTCATTAATATCAAATGCTCAAGAGATTGCATTTCCCCAGTAGTTCCCATGTTTTTCACTTTGAATCAGCTTACATAGGATATAGTGAACTTCCATAGAGTACAAGTGGTTTTTTATGAATCTCAGACAACTTTTAATCTATGAGTTTCCCCCTTTATTGTTTTTGTTTCCTTGAAAGTTATCAAAGAAACCATTTGTCCTATAGAATTTTCTGCAGCCTAAACTTTCTGAGTGCAACTTTCTATCACTTGCTGTTTCTCTAGCATCTGTGTGTCTTGTAATTTGGTGGTTTGTTGATTAAATCCAGAGGTTTGACCAAATTCATACTAATAAAAGGTAGATATTGTCTTTGTGTGATGTTTGCAGCTTTGCGGGAGAGGGGGCAGTGCTAGGGATCAAACCCAGGGTTTTTGAGCATGCAAGGCAAATGTCCCAACAGTCATTTCTGATGATGGTGTAGGTGCTTAAATTGGTTTATTAAGGTTTCCAAAATAATGCTAGTGTAAATCTATCATTTTTTGTTTCTTAGTGGGAATACATTTATAGACAGAGATAGTTTTTATAGACATCAATAGTTTTGTTGTCTTAAGGCATAGAGTTCATACAGGAAAAGCAGAAGATATATTTTTTATGTTCATTTTACCAATTTTGAGATAATTAGTTGATATGATGCTCAAATTACATGGTTATATGGTTAATGAACACTCTTGTTGCACTTATGCAAATAATTAGTCCACATCTAATAAAACACTTTTTTTGTGATCAAGAATAATTTTTAAGAATAATATGATTACGAGGAAGGAAACTGTCAGAAAAAAGTTGTTAAAGACTTTGAAATGGGCAGCATCAAAAAACTGTCTTGTCTAGTGTACACTTCTGAAATATTTGTGCCTGTCATTTTCTGTATTCTATTTTTAAATTTTTCAAGTTGTAGAAAACTTATAGGTGTGCAAACAATTTTTGACAATATGAATAAATGAATTCTGTTGGTGTAACATAATTGATTATCACCCTATAGATAATGAACAATTTTATATATTTATACATTTCTGCATTTTTGATTGCCTATGTATACATACAATGTTTGAATTCTTTCTTGTTGTTTTAAGTACTGTGAACTGAATCCAGAGGTGCTCTATCACTGAGATACATCCCTATCCCATTTGATTTTTTTTTTTTTTTTTTTGAGACAGGGTCTCACCATATTGCCCAGGCTGACCACAAACTTGCAATCCTCCAATTTCAACCTCCCAGGTAGCTGTGATTACAGGCATGTGCTCCTACACTTGACTTTGAATTCTCCTTTGAACAGCTTGTAATGTCTTATTGGTTTCCTCATTAAACAAGGAGTTAAATATCATCTTTAACATATGTTTGTTAAAAATCATAGTTGGCTCCCAGGAATCATCCAAAGGTAACTAATGAGATATTATTTTGTCTGGTGTGTCTCTGGTCATTATGAACCAAAGACATAAATGCACTATGTTGCAATCACTGGCATCAATAGCCAGGGTCCTTTCAACATAAGTCTAGTAGATTTATAGCTTTCTTGCTTCCAGGCTCTTTGATGCTCAGGATCATCTTATATATTTCCTTGCTCACATATGGAATCAGTCATTTCTATAGTAAGTGCAGATTCCTCTTAATGACAGTGGTATTTAGATAATAATAATTTTCATTATAGAAATGCCCTTCGCTATTTGGATTGTCATTGTTTTCAATCTTTTCAGTTGTCAGACATCTGAGTTCATACTGATGTTTCTGGTTCAAATTCCAACCTACAGGGTTTTTATTTAACAACATCAATTACCTTTCAACTATGTTGAAAAGCTTTGTTCTGAACATGATTATGTATTGTATTTAATTCCATAATACCAAACAACAGTTTCAAAATAACAGTGCCAATAGAACCACCAAAAGTATGACTACTGAAAACAGTTTAAGATTGATATTGATATTTCTTTTTATCTTTAGAGTACAGTTCACAAAGAATAGTCAAATTATGATGTTATACAAATGTTTCCTTGCTTATTGTGTAGTTATGCTATACATTAGGAACCCATATTCCTTTGTTTTATTTCATTTTTTACTAGCCATCATTTCTGAGTTTCATAATTATATAAAATGAATCCAAAGTTAAGTCAATAAAATAATAAGTTTCAAATAAATCCAGTCTTTATTCTGTCTTCTCTACCCCATTCCTTCTTCTTATTTATTAAAAGGTAATCATTTATGTTTAAATTTTATATTCCATCCTTCTATCATTTGGTTTTTCATTGAGGGCAAGAGTGGCACAATACACACATTTTCTCCACCTATTTTGCACTTAATATAGATACTTCCAAAGAACTATATAGGAATACCCTTTCTTCTCTTTTATCACTGTCTAGAATAATCAGGTCCTTACTGATAGACATTTGGGCTCTTAAGCATTTTGCTATTTGCAATGTATTTAATGTTGCAATAAATAGTCTTGTTCATACATCTTTTTATTTATTTGCCAGGCTGGATTTGGGATATATTATTAAAAGCAGGTTTACAGGACAGAAAAATCAATGCATGTCTTTCTAGATGCTACCACATTCCCTATCACAGGAGTGGTACCATTTTTCATTCCAATTAGCAATGTGTGAAAGTGGTAAGGTCTTAATTTATCTGTTAATGGCTAAAAGGAATGTTTAACTATATCAAGTATTACCATTCTCTACCATAAGTACATCTCCCCAAATGTAGCAAAACTTATTTTATCTAAAAAGGTACATGTAGGATAGAAAAATGAAACAATGTATTTTGTTCATTTAGGAAATAGTTCATGATATTAGTAATTATTTCAGAGATGTTTTTAATAACTGTGGCCTAGCACAGCAACCTGTGGGAAAGTTCAGCTACGCAGAAAGTTTCAAAATTAATCTTAAGTTACAAGAGCACTACAATATAATCCTAATGATGTGTAAATAAACCAGTCTATTCAGTTTCAAAAAGAAGCTCAAAAAGAAATTGCTGCTAGGGAGATAGCTCAGTGGTAAAAAGCACTTTCCAAGCATGTACAAATACAGAATTATATCACCAGAACTGCAAAAAGAAAAAAAAAAATTTGCTGAAAACACTAGACAGCAAACCTACACTAAATCTAAGAGACTATCTTGAGACTTAGTGCTCAAAAACAGACACTACCGAGATGTCCACGGGGTAAGAGACAATAGGATGGGATGTTTTTTCATGTTTACTGGGTTTTTAAAAATCGTGGTAAACACACATAAAATTACCATTTTTATCACTTTAAAACCTGAGGTAAAGTATACACAATGTGAAGCTTACCCTTCTTAGAATATTTAAGCTTAGGCCTCAGTGGCATTAAGCACATTCGTACTGTTGTGGAACCATCACCACCACTATCTCCAGGGCCTTTTCATCTTCCCAAACTGAAACTGTGTACCAATAAACACTAACTCCCTGTTTCTCTCTCCTCCCAGTTTCTGGAAGCCTCCTGTCTTCTATGAATGATGACTATCTCTAGCTCTAGACATCTACGACGTTGACTGCCTCAGTGTATGTTCTGTAAGGAGAATCATTTCATGAAATATCTGTCCTGTGATTGGCTTATTTCATTCAGCATTGTATCTTCAGGGTTCATCCATGTGGTATCAAGTGTCAGAATTACCTTCCTTTTGAAGACTGATTTAATATTCCATTGTTCCAGTAATCGTTCCTATTGATGAAACAACTTTTGAGGAGGAAAGAACTGTTTGAAGCAACAACTTCATAACTCCAGAATCTTTGTGGGACACTGACAGCATGCAGGGGATAGCTGGGTGATCAAAGAAATCTCTGTGAGGTCACTGGATGACCAGAGAGATAACAGAACAGAGACTTTAGTGAACATACACAGCAAAGAATGATGTCTTTTCAAAAATAGTTTGGAAAACCACTGATCAAACGGATGGATACAGTCCTTAAAAAGCACTATCAGGAGTCCACTGAAGAGGGTGAGGATAATCTGATATACAGGTTATAACATTACAATATTCAAAATGCCCAAATCCCCAACAAAAAGTTACAAAGTATATTGAAAAAGCAAACAAACAAAAAACCTCAGTTCATCTGCTAATGTGAAGAGTCACAAGAATCAGTGAATATGAAGATAGGGCATTTGCATATTAGCTGGTCTGAGGAACAGAAAAACATGAAGAGAAATTAACACAGCCTAAGAAATCTATGGGAAACAATTAGGCATAACAATGTACAAAAGAGTCCCTCTTTAGCCAATTTCTATCAGACTCCCCTGAGCCCTCTTCTCAGTTAGGCCTCAGCCTTGGCCTTTATATGTGGGAGGGGAGCAGGTGGTGTGGGGAAGAGGGAGAGTGCTGGGGCCTAAATTGGAGCAGGTTGTGTTCTATGCTTTTGTTATTATGTCAGGGTACATCCTGGTGTTGTATGTAACTAAAAAGATTTATTTAAAAAAAATCAATTGACTATTAAAAAACATTTCTAGAGGCTCAAGGCCACATCCCTAGGATAGCACCAGCCCCTCTTAAAGTGCCTTTCTGAGTAAACTCAAGCCAACCAACACCTGAAGATCCACTGCCTTCCAGCCTCTCTAGGAGGGCAGCAGCCTAACTCCTTAAGCACCAGTTAACAATCCCACATGGGTTTCATGTGCACTAGGCCCTTACTTTTTTCTAATTCCTCACTTCTTGACTACTGTGCAGCCCACCTTCACCTGTTCTTCCTTCAAAATGCCAATCAACTCTATGAACCAAAGTTCAGTTCATGTTGGATTTTTTTTCTCTGTTGTAATAATATATTACTGATTAAAATATATTACTTATTAAAATTTTAAATGAGCTGTAAAGACATATTAGGATACATCTTTAAAAAAAGAAAGAAGGCTGAAGATGTGTTGATATACTAATTTAATATAAAAAGCATTACTAGGTAAAAATAGAGTCTAAAAGAAGCAAGTCTCCAGGAACATCTGATAGCGTTAGATCTGTTTTTTCTCTAAAAATAAAGGCTGAAAATATATTAAGGAAAAACTAACGTAAGAATTTTACAAAATCATGAGAGATTTTTACCATTCTTCAAAAATTGATTTATTTGGCAGGAAAAATGTAAAGAACCCCTAATATTTAAACAACACAACAAGACTTAGGTACTGGACATAAAATGGAAACACTGAAAACACTTATCCACTTTTTAAAAGAACACTTGGAACAAAAAAAATTGACTAAAAGATCATGTCAAATTTTTTAAAAATTGATTTTATTTGGACCATTTTATCTCACTCAAAGCAATTTAATAAACTCAAATGCCAAAAACAAAGAGTTCTTCAAATGGTTGAAAAAAATTTAAATCACCTGTCCAATTATGAATCAAATATAAATCGAACCAGATAACAGAAAATATTTAGCATGGAATATAACAAAACTCCATGATAGAACTTGTGTAATATGAGTTAAATTGCAAATAGAGGGAAATAAATTGCCTAAAATGAATTATAAATTAAATATCAATGGACTAAATCTCTACACAAGAACCAGTTTTCTGTTAAGCAGAAAAAAGGAAAAAGAAAATAGAAAACAAATCAATACAAGGCAATACCAAAAGTTTTCTTAATTACTCATAAAATAAATAACACTTGTTGGGCTGGGTTTGTAGCTCAGTGGTAGAGTGCTTACCTAGCACATGTGAGGCACTGGATTCGATCCTCAGCACCACATAAAAAAAATAAAGATTGTGACCATCTACAACTAAAAAACAAACAAAAACTTGTGACAAAATTGATTCTATTAAAAATATCTAAGGCAAAAATAATTCTGATAATGCAAAAAATAACACTGAGAATCTTTATAAGTAAAAATGTGATAGAAATATTTCTATATCAAAGGAAAAGACTAAGAAATACTTTAGGCTAATAAATAAAAAATAATGTACTTTCTAGAAAATACAAGTGACTAAAACTAATTAGAAGAGTAGAAAAGTTGAAGATATTATTGATATCTAGCCAGTAATTAAAAATCAAAAAAGCACCAGGACCATAGCCTTTCACAGGCACATTTTAAAAAAATCTTCCAAAATATTTAATCCTCACACAATGTGGCTAAAGAAGTTTCTCAATGCATTTATGATACCAGAACGTTATTATTTACTGACAATTCAGTGCAATAGTCATTAAAAGTGGAGAAAATGCATGTCCTGGGGGAGCCCAAGGGCCTCAGAATCAGGTACTAGAGTCCCAGCCTTATAAGGAGGGTCCTGCAGACAGGCAGTCCTGGGGAACATCACAGTCCCAGTGGGGAGAAGAGGACATCCATATGTGGGAGGATGTGACAGCTAGGGTAAGCAGATTAGTTATTTACAGGGATGTGATCAAACAGGTAAATATGCTAAAGAAAATGGAACTGAGTTTCTTACTTTTGAAGACATCTACAAACATGGAAAGGGAGAGAACTAGAATGAACCCTGTAGTGTTGGATATAACATCAGTTTTCTGTTTTCACAGATGATAGTTGGAAGGGTTTCCCCTTACTCTGTCACTTAGAGGGCTGGAAAAAATACTTCCAACAGGTATGAACAAACCTAGCAACCTTGTTTATAAATTCCATTCTCCATCAAAAGGAACAGAATTTCTAGGAGAAATAAATGGATAACTCCCAATCAGGGGCAGGGAATGTTTAACATAAGGCTGCATGATTTTTTTCTACCAGAATGTAAGAAAGTACAGAACGACTAAAGGGGCATGTTTAAGATACAAAAGTCAACTTAAGGAGTTCATTGCTTATTTAGTGCTAGCTGCATTTAATAAAATCTTTATAGAAAAAAGCAAAAAAAAAAAAAAAAAAAAAAAGCAGTTCTCCCTAGCCAATTTAAGTATGTGTATACATATATAATGATAACAAAAATCATAACATATGGGTCCATATAGACAAAATAGGTAAACAAATTCAATTTTGATGAAGAGTGCAATATTTACAGAGTTTCAGAGTATCTCCATGCAGGTTACTTTTTTATTATAAAAGGGAAGATTAACATTTCACAGTAGAGAAGCATGGCAGAAAAATCCCTTAACCAAAGTGAATAGTTTTTGTAATAACAACTTGAAATTTTGTGTCTTCCAATAGAAAGGGTAATACAGCATTGCTTCTGTGATATTCCTGCCAAAATATATAATTCAAATTTGATCATAAAGACACAGCAGACAAACTCCAGCTGAGGGATTTCTACAAAACAGGGTCATATTCTTCAATTGCCAAGATTATGGAAGTCAACCAAAGACTAAGAAACTGTTTGAAGATAGGAGGCTAAAGAAACATAACTAAATTGAACTAAATTTGTGTCTGCAACTTTTCTGTAAGTTTGAGATTATTTCTAAATAACTTAGCATAAACTCAAAACCCAATAATGAAAATGTAGAAACATCTTAGTCAAATCCCCTTTATGTCAAGATCCAAAACTATAGATTTTCAGAAAAAAAAAAAATTAAAAGAACTCTCATCATCAACAATAAGTATTTGTGACAGGAATGCAAGAATGGTTAGAAATTATAAAAATCTATTTGAATAAATAAAAAATCTTAATCATATTAGCAGATGAATAATGAGCATATGACAAGTTTTAAGTCATTCATAATTTTTCTAGATATCTCTAAGCTAGAAATAGGAGGGAAATAAAGTAACCCTATTAAAGGTAATTATAGGGAAAAAAAACTAATAGCAAGCATCACTTTGGCAAAACTTTAAAAATTACTCCTTTTAAAATCAGAAATAAGAAAATGTGATATATGTGGGAATGCTGTCACCACTTTGAGAACATATAGCAGTTCCAGCCAACTCAAAATCATTAAAAGAATCAGTATTAAAGAGAATAAAATCATGGCATTTGCAAGTACATGGATGGATTTGGAGAAAATAATGCCAAGTGAAGTCAACCAATCCCCAAAAACCAAAGGTCGATTGATTCCTTTGCTATGATGACACTGAATTATAGTGGCAAGGGAGGGGGGATGAGAGGAATGAAGGAATGTTAAATAGAACAAAGGGGAGGGAGGGGAGGGGAGGGGGCAAGGGGATAGGAATAATGGCAGAATGAGTTGAACATCAATATACTAAGTGCATGTATAAAAACGCAAAAGGTGTGAAAATATTTTGTGTAAAACCAGTGACTTGGAAAATTGTGTTCTTTATATGTAATATGAAAGGAACTGCACTCTGCAAGCATGTATAACAAATTAAATAAAAAAGAAATTAACACTATATTACAAATGCTATAAAATTATTACAACAAGGTATGAACAAGAAGATAACAAACATTCAGCCATGACCATAAATTTATTTATATTTGGAGCATTGCTGTATAACTGAGACAATGTTATAAGTGAGTATAGAAAGGATAAATGCTGAAAACTTGGTGCTAGTCTATCCATACAGGAAAAACATTACATCTACACCTCACATAAGAACAGATTAAAAACATGTGGAAATCACACATAGGAAAAAAAAATACTACAAAGTATCTATAATTATTAGGATTAGAAAAGCATTTTTAAAAAATCTTTATATAATTATTAGGATTAGGGAGAAGTTTTCAAAGCACTGTATTAAAAATATTGCCCTTAAAAATTTTTGAAGTCAAATTATCTGTATGACAAAGAAAAAAAAATAGAAATGTAGACAGCATTTGAGATAGGGTACATGAATTAATATGCAGAACCTGTAAAGAATAAATCATTAAAAATAGAAAAGTATTGAACAGATAATGAACCGGTCAAAAGAGAATGACAGCAAAAGATGCCTCACATCACTCATTAAGCAAGAGGTTCAAATTAATGCTACAATCAAGTATCATTACATACCCACCAGAATGGCTGAACAGGCCAAGTATCATAAAGGTTTGAGGATAGTGTGATTGGCAACAAAAGAAGAAAAACGCTACATAAAATGCTGGTGGGAGAGTAATTTGATACAAGCTTGATACTTATTTCTGGCCTAAGGTAGCAGTGTACAGTGTCTGCCAATAGCCAAACAAACAAACAAACAAACAAAACAAAACAAAAAAAACAGGAAAGAATCTAACAGTCTCATCCATTAGGGAAAGGATAAACTATTCTTTTCCCCCATAAAAAAACAGCTAAAATGAATCAGTGTAACATGTTGCTTCATGGGTAAACTGATAAAATGTAATGGTGAGTAGAAAAAGCAAGTTGTGAAAGGTTACAATGTTTCTCATATGAACTATAAAAGCTCACGAAACTATTTTTTACATATATAGTAAAATTATAAAACCATACAATGGCATGATATCCAGACTGGATCTGTGGAAAGGGTGAGAAAGAAAAGAAATAAGTCCCTGATTTTGTCTCTAATGTTTGTATTTTGTAATCTGAAACAAAATAACATGTTAAGTGTAAAACTGTTAACATCTCTATGAGAAAACTGTGATATAATTATCATTACCCAGCATTCACTGCCTCAGATAAAACTGCCAGTGGGTGCTGGCTAATGGTAATTTTCGCCACACAGACAAAAACTTGAGTATTAGAGCACACTGGGCGGTCAGAGTTAGTGAGGTAAGGAGAACAGTAGGCAGTCATTTACACACTGAAATAAAATGCAGACCAGGAAGAAATGACTTCAAGGAACAACTGTAGCTTATGAATAAAATAAATGTAAATCCAGTTTCTACAGAATGCAATAAACCCTAGTAATCTCTCATATTCTTCCAAACCCACCTCATATCCACCAGAGATTCTTGTAGATGACATCTGTCAGACTGATGAAGTTTACTTATTTTGTTTTCCTAAGTGAAAGCTTTTACTTCGTTTAATGGTTAATCTGCAGATACTTCCCTCAAAACAATTATACTTATTCACTCACTGAATAAAATATGTATTGAATCTTTGTATATAGTTTAACACCATTTGGCTAGCTGCTATGGAGAAATACAATGAGACTATTAAGTCTCTTTTGGCTCATTTAATTGATATAACTACAGTATAATTATTTTTCCCATTTTATAAAGAAATTGAGAGTGAGAGCTTAAATCCTACCCCTGAATCACCATGCTAACAAGTTAGCAGGAGCCATCATTCATATTCAGTTTGTCAGGTGACCTCAAGATCCATCATTTCATTGTACTATACTGCAATGCTTTCTCAAAGCCCAACAGAGATTTTTTTTTTTTGGTACCGGGAATTGAACTTTGAACTCAGGGGCACTCTACCACTGGGCCACATCCCCAGCCCCTTTTTTGTATTTTATTAAGACAGAGTTCTCACTGAGTTGCTAAGTGCCTCACCATTGCTGAGGCTGGCTTTGAACTCATGATCCTCCTGCCTCAGCCTTCCAAGTGCTGGGATTACAGGCATGCGCCAAGGCGCCCAACCCCAGCAGAGATCTTATGTCTAAATTTCCTGCTCTTTCTCTTCTAAATGGGCTGAATGCACCATATATCAGGTTATGTTCTTCCATAAAACCATTCAGTGGAATCAAGAGAAGAATACAACCATAATTTGAAGCTAGTAGCAGCAGCTCCAGACCCATGAGAATAAAAATCTTGTGGTTTTTTTTTTTTTTTTTTTTTGTGGTACCAGGGATTGAACTCAGGGCCACTCTACCACTGGGCCACATTCCTGGCCCTTTTTGTATTTTATTAGAGACAGGGTCTCACTGAGTTGCTAAGTGCCTCGCCATTGCTGAGGCTGGCTTTGAACTCGCGATCCTCCTGCCTCAGCCTCCCAAAGTGCTGGGATTACAGGCGTGCGCCACCAAGCCCGGCTTTGTTTTGTTTTTTAATTAAGAAGTAACAATTATAATCTTCCACACTAGGAACTTTGCCTGAAACTTCATGTAAACTTTCTTACCTACTAATCACACTAGCACACAGAACACACAAATCAGAAGCCCACTTTATAGGTTAAGAAACGTCTGTATACAAGCTAAAGAACCTACCTAAATATACAGTGGTGGGCCCTGGCAGTCCAATTCCCAAAGCAGGAATGTTAATCACTGAGCCACTGTTTTATGAACTTTTGGGGGACCCAGTGAGAAATTATTTCACATCATAATCCAACATACATACACACAGAGAAGAAACAACTTCTACAGAACACTGTTTACCTCAATAATATGTAGCAAAATCTTTTAAAAGATGCTGGTTTTCAGTCGTGAAATTTCCTCAAGACACGGGCTTTAAAAAATACATAATAGTTAACTGCTCAAAACCACAGTATTTATTAAAACAATGATGGAAGCAAAAAAGAAAACAATGAAATCAGGATCAGCAACAGAGCTGAGTATTAATTAAGAATATAAAAATTGTTATCGGCAGAAAATACATTATGTACAATGCTTGGAACCATGCATAATGCTAATATATGTAGGAATATATAAAAATAAAAACAATGTGTTAAAGTAATAAGGATATAGGCAATTACATCTTTGTTTTCAATTTTATAAAGACTTTTATTTTTCCTTACAAACTAGGGTATTTCAGAGACCAGATAATAACTCCTTGGGGGAGAGGGGGGACATCAAAACAATTTACTTGTGTTCTTTCTTCTTAAATATCTGTTTCAAAACATAGTACAGTTTCCCAATAGTTTTATAAAGTTAGCAAACTTTTCACACCAAAAAAGTGACATTAAAACAAAAATGCTTCTGTGTTTAAATGAAAATTGGGAACCGTACCAACACTAAAAGAACAAACCTTTGCAACACATCCTAAAGCTACATACATTCAAGCGTTGCAGAAACACCCTCCTTCCAACCCCCCTTCCCTTATTCTTTCAGTATTGTGCTTTTGGGTCACAGACCCTTGTCTCGGGAGTCCCTCTGAGTCCATCCCTGATTTCAAGAGGATGGGGTTGGACCACTAGGCTCAGGTCTGGCTCTATTCTCCTCATCTGCCAAAGCCTCACAGTACTGCGCTGGCCAGTCCTTGGGGTCTTGATTATGGACTTTGGCCACAAACTTAAGAACTTTCATCTTGCTGGTTTCCAGGTTGGTGCGCGGACCCCACTGGAATTCGTAGTCTACAGGATCCGTATGGGGTATCCGCCGGTACTCCAGGTAACGTTGTCGCACAAAGTCCTCAGTAATGAGTTTCTTTGGATCCCCAAAAATTAAATGCTTCTTAGTGGGGTACACCCCCAACCGACGCAGAAAGTCCCAGACCTCGGTTTCCTTGATTGTGTTGCCCTTCATAAAGATGAGCCCTAAAACAATCATCAGTAGGCCCGTGGTGGGAGTGCCCTGATCGCCTCTCACCTCGGCATCCTCCTCCACGGGTTCCAGGGTGTTGATGAGGATGTAAGTGTTACTCTTGGGTTCAAGTTCCACTAGCTTGTACCCGAAGACGTACTGCAGGCGCTCCGCAGCCAGTTTGAGGAGGTCCGGGAAGATGTCCTTGTAGTCTCCGATGACATGCTTCAGTATGTCGGTCCGCTTGATAGGAATCTTCTTCTGGTCCTTAATCAGCAAGAACTGCACCAGCTCCGCCACCTTCAGCTCCAGTTGCTTCTGGGTCCGAGGCCCCACGGTTGGGGCGGCTTGGGAGCGGCGTGCACCCTGCGAGGAAGTGCCTTGGGTATCTTGAGAGCCCGCCGGGCCGCGGGACGTGCTCGGGGTCTCCTCCGAGACGCCACCGCTCTGGGACCGGACGTCTCCGCCGCGGCCCGAATCCCTGTCTTTCTCCGCCTGAAAACTAAAGCGACCCCGACTCTTTGGCTTTTGCAACATGTCACCATGCAACCGGAGCCCAGCGCCAGCGCAGACTCCAGCGGACAGAGGAACGCTCACCGTAACCGGCGGAAGCGGCAGGAATTGTGGGTCTGAACAAGGCGCGCCTGCGCGGCCCTGGGCGGGGCCCCAGAAGACGCGCGTTGCGTCGGCGGAGCCTGCGCGTTGCGTCACGGATGGGGCGCGGGTGTCTGCAAGACTGGGGCTAACGGGGTGTCTGCTCGGCTACTGCGCATGCGGAAAGGGGAGGCGTCTGCAGTCCCTAGGTCCCAGCTACGAGTTCTGTAATTATTGTGTGCTGTTTCCTTTCAAATCATACAACCAGAAAGCAAGAACCCAAACTACCTAGCAAGTGTGCGACCAACTTTTAGGCCACACATACTTTGGTATGTTTTATAGGCCGTATTGAGTTTTAAAATCGGGTATATTTGTAAACTGAGGAAACTCAAAAGAGTAAATGTTGGGGGGAAAATAAGGTGAAGAGGAAGGTGAGACTGGACGGTCTAGTAAAAGTATTTATTCCTACACTGAATGCGCACATAAAATACCCAAAGGACTCGTAGTTTTTCTACCTTTCCTCGTTCAAAGTCACACCTTCCTGACCAGTAGAATTACTTTCTACCTTCCTTTCGGGTCTGTAAGGCAGACTTTCCTCCAAAGCAAGATTTCTTCCCCGTTTCCGTATTTATATTTTGCGTGTTAAACTACATTAGCTATACAGCCAGGAGCCACATGCCAATAACTAACTTGGTTAAATGAGGTTTTTTTTTTTTTTTTTTTTTTTTTTTTTTTTTTTAATGTGGACCCACAACCACGATTTTAGCAGAAATGGCCAAGTGAAATGTTACAGAGAATGCGGTCTCTCAAGAGATTACCATTTAATTTGGGGCATCAATGATCAAGAATTTCAATAATGTGGAGTTCCTGAGTTTCTTAATTCTTAATATACTAGCCTTAGGGCTCAAAAAGAACAGAGAAGAACAGAGGTATCATCCCCTATAATCCATGATGTGTGCAGTTTGTCTGTATATTTTAAATTGTGCAACTCTAATAGTCAAAGAGTCATTTCATTAACTCGAACCATCAGCAATCTGCTGCCATTATTTCTACTGATCTTAGTAAATGTGCTCCTCTATTTACTGACTTGCAAAGAAGAAATTGAATTTTCTTCTTTGTCTTTTTAAAGCTACCCAGAACATGGGTAAACTGTTCAAAGAACTAAATCAAATTGATTTCCTCTTTAATGCAAATATATTCAAAGGAAAGCAATTCAGAAAACATTATTTCAATAATAACATCAAAACACAACCTTATTAAAATTTCATTAAATGTAAGTAAAAAATTTTGTAATTCAATATGAAAATGCAGTCTGATAATGGCACTGGAACTGCAATAGTAAATGTGAAATCATATTCCATGTTGTGATGCAAACATGCTAAAGTCTGGTAAGCTATGAGTAATAACTTTCTCTTCCACACAAGATAACAATATATTCTCAAACGTCAATCTTAATGACAGGGGCTGCTGTCATTTGGATGTGTTTCCCAAAGTTCAAGTGTTGGAAACTTAATTCCCAGTATAACAGTGTTGGGAAATTGAGCCTGATAAGTGATTAGATCGTGAAGACTCTGCCCTCATGAATGCATTAGTGTCATCTCTGGAATGGGTTAGTTATTTCCAGAGTGAATCTGTTATTAAAGCAAGTTCAGCTGTCTTGCATGTATGCTCTTTCAGTCATGTGATACCTTCTACCATCTTACAACACAGCAAGAGGCCCTCACTAGATGTTGCCCTAGAACCTTGAACCTCCCAGCCTCTGAAACCATGAGCCAAATAAGATTTCATTGTTTCTAAATTTCTCTGTGTGTGATATTCTTTTATAGCAACACGAAACAGACTTAAGTCAGAGGCCTACTAATAAAAATATCATAGTAGCTTCATTTTATTTTACAGTAAGAATTCATCTGCTTCAGTTTCCTTGAGAATTACAATTTGTACTTAAGTTCAAAGAAGGCTCCTGCAATCTAATTCTGCAAAAGCTACTTCCAGACCAACTGGTTGTACCTTAAGTCAAATAATTTCAGCAACCAAGAGATAAGGGAGAAATTAAAAATAAGATGAAAGCTTTTGTCAATAATTAGTCTGGTCTTTCAATGCTTTCTTGTTAAGCTATTCACTTAAACTATTAAGTGGTTCTTTTGGTTAGGCTACCCTGTGTGTGTAAATCAGAAGTGTCTGTCAGTGGCACTCTTGCTCTGATAGCAGATTGTCATTACTCAAAATAGGTGAGAAAAGATAACAGCTTTAAGTCTGAATACACCTTTCTACTGTACAGAAGAGTGAGGGTGAGAAAAATACAGGCATAAATGACAAAATGAGGTTTATATAATGCATGGGGAAGACACCAAAAACCACATTCCACCTCACTCTGGGAGACCTGGCTGTTTTGGGTAGAAATCGTGGCAATATTAACACTAACGACAATAAATACAAATAATAACAGCTAATGATTTTACAAAGGCGAATAGCATTAGATTGAAGTTTAGATACTGCATGGGGAAGTCACCCAAACCTATATTCTATTTCACATTAACACTGGAAGCCATGCATGGTTGGGCAGAAATTGGGGTGGTAATAACACTAATAATAGTATGTATAAATTGCAATGGCTAATGGTTTTACAAAGGTAACTATAGGTCAACTCTTCTTCCAAGTGGTTTTCAGGTACCGCTTCATTTACTCCCCCAAACAACTCATTGAGGCATGTGTGTTTATTAAATTTTTATTCTCACAAATGGAGAAAAAGGTACAGAGAACATAAGACAACAGTGTTTTTGAAGAAGTAAAAGCTTTGGAATCAAATGGCTCTAGATTAGAGATCTGTTCGACACTAGGAAAGCTACCAACACCCCAAATTTTGGTTTCCAAATCAACAAAATGAGACTACTAATCTTAGCTTCAGAGAATTGAGAGAGGTTTGTCAGGTACCTAACACCTGGCAGAGTAGTTGATAACATCTTTTTCCTTCTATGGACTTTATGTTAAGGAAAATATACATGCTACACAAAGTTATATGTGGTATAGTGGAAGCAAAACTTTGCCCTCTAGAGTGCCAGCTAGACCTGATAACTAAATTGGTATGAGACAGATTAACAGGAGAAAAAACATATATATTTAAGTACTACATGTCACTGGAGCTCTCATAAGGAAATGATGACAGAGAGAAGTAGAAAAACCTAAATTCTTTTATATTTGAACAAAGAGAAGTAATTGTGGAAAAGTAAGTAAATTATATGGAGAATCTAAGGGAAGATAATTATTTTAACAAGGTTGTTTGTACAGAATTCTCTTGGCTAAGACTCCCCATGGAATAATGTTTCTTTTCTGCTGGTACTGGAAAGGCATCTTGCACATGGGAGTTTTTAATCTCCTATTCCCAGGAAGAAAGAGAGGAGACTAGAATGCCCTTCGTGCATCTGCTGTTTTTCAAGTGCCTTTAGCTCAAAGTAATCTTTATGCCAAAGTGGCATATTTTGGGAGGCATATTTTGCTACCCCTTAGTAAAAAGATGTTCACTGCAGTGAAACACATGCACATATAAAAATCAGGGAAAGTTCTGGTATTATATGTCAAGGTAACATTAGAGTCATTTACTTTTTAAAATAAAATTCAATTTTTATTTCTTTGCTTGGGGGAAAAATTATATCCTCACTGAAATTTAACTTCATGGTGACATAATGCCATAGAAGTTATGCAATTCAAATTTTAATAAGTCTGTATGATTTGGAATATGGCATTTGTGAGTTTCTGCATAAGGAGCAAAGTAGCAAAAACAAATGGTTTAAAAAGAAAATAAATTTTCAAATACTTTATGTTAATGACCTCCTTGCTTTTATTGACAGACCTAAAAGAAAAAAAATTGAAATTCTTTGATGCAAGATCTAAGCTAGCTAAGATTTCAAATGCATTGAGCAAGGAAATGCCTAAGACCAATTGCTCTTTAAATGTCTCTAAGTAATTAAATGCTTTATTTCATCTCCTTGGTAGCGAATGCCTGCCTAGAAGCTCTAATCATCTTTATTATCTACTATATTCTCCTCCTCATTCATTGGTATTTCTTGTAGATCCACAGCAACATTTAAAATTTTCTGATAGAATACAGTACTGAAAGCAGGTGAGGACTTTTGGGAGAAGAAAGGCAGTGATCAAAGCATGCAGCCAGCATTTGAGAGCAGCTTCCCCACCTTTTCCAGTGGACAAAAAGGGGACAATGCACAGCATGTGTGCAAAGACTTCAGTGGCAAATACTGTTTAGGTAGATAGCAGGGAAAACATTCCAGATTTTTAATGGTTGAAATAAAATTCCTTGGGCCCACTCACTCTGATCACTCACTGTAACAAAAGGGTCCACCTATTCCTAACAAAGATATTTCCACTTAGACCACATGATAGTCTTCATAATAACATCTTGTCCCTCCTAAACAAACACTTTGATTAAACAGTATTACAGCTTTCCTTGATTGGTAGAAGAGGGAGAGGGGATGAGATAGAGCTTTCCAAGCACTGTAGCCCTTTGACCCAGACCTTTTTCTTAGACTCTTTTTAAGAAATACAAATCATCCAGTTACCCAGGGCTTTTATGAAAATCATTAAGGCCTATACAAGGTCTCTATAGTAGCCAATACGATTGCTTTTGTTTTCTTGGTCCCTCCCCCTCCCTGTTCTGCATCGGTTCCTAAAAGGAACCGCCTTTTTCCACCTGTAGAAGACCTTGGAAACTGGGAAGGCTAATCTGCATCCCTCCTGAGGGCTCCTACAGATTCTCTTTCTTCTGAGCTAACAAGCTGCAGAGTAATAAAAGCCTAGCCATTTGTGCTGTTGCTTTGGGATAATCCATCTCATGGTGAAGCTGATTCACAGAACTCTAAGAGATGGAGAAATAGTTTGTTCTGGTTTAGATATGAGGTATTTCTGAAAAGCTCATGTGTGAGACAATGCAAGAAATTGTAGAGGTGAAATGATTGTGTTATGAACACTTTAACATAATCCATGCATTAATACACTGATACAGATTAATTGGGTGGTAACTGTGGGTATGTAGGGTGTGGCTGGAGGAGGTCGGGTCACTATGTACTGTGCCTTTGGGGTTTATATTTTGTTCTTGTTGGGCAGAGCTCTGTCTTCTCTGCTTCCTGGTGTGATGTCCCCAGCTGCTTTCCTCCACCACACTCTTTTGCCATGAGGTTCTGCTCAAATGTAAAAGAACCAAAGTAACACCATTTTGCTCTGACCTGACTCCAGTTTATGCTTGCTTAAAATGTTTTCTTTTCAGCTTCCTGACAGCTGTATCTATGTTGACAGTACAATAGGACCTTCCCCTCAGCCCTGACTATGGCCCTGATATATAACAAAAATGATTCTGAAATGTATAATCAAAACAATTCTCTCATGTAATTAAAAAAAAAATCTATCTCAACAAAATCTTTCTGACTTACATCTGGCTCAATTATCCTTGTAGTTTTTGCCTTTATAAACTCTGTACTTCCAAAATTCAAGTGCTGGGAGTTCTTTGAGGGGCTAACCTACTCCCAGTCACTTGCTTGGCTTGCTCATTAAAGGACCTTTTTCCCCTTTCAATTTGGCTGTACAAGCATGATGGTCTGTAATTCCTGTGCACTCCATAACACTACTACACCTTGGGCACAGGGCGATCAAATTGGCCCTTTTGGACTGAGACCTCTTGTGACAGTGGTCCACTTTATGCTTTGAATATAAACCTTGCTGCTCTGCCACTGCAACTTATTTTTAAAATGGATGTGTTTCTTTCTCTTCCTCTTTCTCAGCTCCTCTCTAATCTCTCACCCTCCCCAACCTCAGGGAAAACAGGATTATCTTTCTTCCCCATCCTAGGCAGAGTTATCTGTGCTTGAGCACTAGGACCCCATAGGAATGAAGTAATCCAGACTTTGGGGATGGCACCAGAAGATCTCAGAAAGGCCTAGCTCCCAAATTAATAAGTGAATTACATCTCCAACAGAGAACACCTGGAGTGTAGCCTTTGAGTCACCTCTTTAAAAGTCCCTTGTTGTTACTGATGGGCAGAATCACAGCCTTTGCCTTTGGGACAGGATCCTGTGTTTTTCCTTTGCTAGCAAAGCAATAGAACTTCTTTTTCCTTTTTCTCAAAACAATGTCCTCCTCCTTAGATTGGCATTGGGAACAAGGACTGAGCTTTCAGCAACACTCTGAAACTGTGAGCTCCCAAACCTTTCCTCCTCTAAAATTGTTCTTGTCAGGTCTTTTAGTATAGCAGCAAAAAAAGATGACTAAAACATAGTTCTAATGCGGCCACCTGAATCCCTGGATCCTGAGTTCAAGGCTAGGCTCTTGGACATAATGAGTTAGTTACTGGAGCATCAGCTTTTGTGTAATCTCCTGAGTTGGTTCCTGTTATTTGGAACTGAACAAATTCTGGCTAAGTCAGTAGCAAAGCCCACTATGCAAGGGAAATGGAATACCAGGAAATGACACTTTAGTTCACAGGAATGGAGCTTGAAAAGGTTAATACCACCAATAAGAATTTTTGAATGTCATAAAAGGTGAACTGAATACGATTTGATATTGTTTTTTTTTCACAGTATGCTGTGGTTGAGGAATGTGCTTATGATTTTAGCTTCAGGCAGTACAGAGGAGGAGACAAACCATGAGGGACTGTGGTTTCCAATATAGAATGTAGATATGGGGTAAGCTGGTGATTTCCCTCTGGGGGAAGTAGTTTCAGATCACTTGGAATATGTAGACACAGATGGATTAATGATGGGGATATGTTCTGAGAAATGCATTGTTAGGTAATTTCACCATTGGGCAAACATCATAGAGGGTATTTACACAAATTAAGATGGCTCTGATGTCACTAGGGAATATGGTCTTAGGGGACCACTGTCATGTAGGTAGTCCATCATTGAATGAAACATTGTTACACAGTGTATGTATTTTAAGGTATCTACTACTCCAGGGTATCTATGTTCTCCAAATTCAACCCAAAGCATTTTTCCACTGGTCATGCAAGATGACAGAAACCTCATTATTTTAGGCTGTGCTTTAGCCTAAAGTAGAACTGTACCCACAAGACAAGGACACCAAGGAGAATGGACAAAGCTAATATCTAGAGGGGGACAATGCAAATAGGTATTGAGAAAACTGAACACACTGAAATGGAAAGGAAAAGTAAATGGAAAGAATTAGAGCCGGGCGTGGTGGCGCAAGCCTGTAATCCCAGCACTCAGGAAGCTGAGGCAGGAGGATTGCGAGTTCAAAGCCAGCATCAGCAAATGGCGAGGCACTTAGCAACTCAGTGAGACCCAGTCTCTAATAAAATATAAAAAAGGGCTGGGGATGTGGCCCAGTGGTCGAGTGCCCCTGAATTCAATCCCCGGTACCAAAAAAAAAGAAAGAAACATTCAAGGGATGAATCAAAATACCACATTGTACCTCATAAATATCAACAAATGTGTCAATCAGAAAATTATAAAAATATTTAAGGCAGCCAAGAAGATCCCATGTGTGCATAGCTGGTAGTCCCAAAGTATACAGTAATCACAAACAGAGAAATATATGTGATTTCAGGAATCCTGGGATATGATGAATTTACTTAGGTCCCTGTCTTGGATCCTGTCCCCTTCTTGGCTCCCTCTTTTGGACAAACAAGGAGAGCAAGCATGCTTTCAGGCCTGGCTTGTAATCAGAGATCATGGGTTCTCCAAGATTTGCAGAGGAGGAGACTAGCACAGGGCTTTACCCTGAGATACAAAAAGTGAGAGCTTGGGTGCTTAATGAGAAGGCAAGTCCTGTCCCAAGGCCTGGGAAGAGACAGGATTGCCTGGTACCTTTTGAGGTCTGAGGTGGTAGAAGTTATGTCTCTCTCTCCTGAGAGTCCACATCTATCTCTTTTCTGAGACTGTTCCTTTAAATCCCAGAGTGTTGACCTATTGCTTGAGGAGCAGCCTAATTAGCAAGTCAAAAGCTGCTGGGCCTTGAGGTTGGGAGAGATAGCAGTCCCAGGCTCTAAGAAATCATTTCGTGATACTTTGAAGATTTGTAAATAGTGTGCCCTTTCATTCACTGTAACCCATAAAAACAAAATTTTCTTTGCCAGAAACTGCTGGGCTTCTCAGCACTTGCCAATTTAATACTTTTCCAATGATTCTCAAAAAACACAACCTGTAAAGCAAAGGAAGGAGTACAAAACCTTGCACAGGTGAATAAGAAAACTTCTGACTCATAAAAGACAGTCCAAGAACTTGAAGGAGAAGCAATGACACTGACAGACTTTTGGTTCCACTGATCAAGAAAGAGAGAACACATAAATAATAAAGCCAGAAAGAAGGGACATCACTACAAAACTTATAGAAATATTCTAAGGAAATGTTATGAGCAGTGAACAATTACACCAAAGCTAAGATAAATCAGAATTATGGAAAAGTTACTAGAAAGACACAGATGAATGCAATTTATATTAGAACACAATGTGAATAGATCTACAACAATGAAACAGATTGAACTAGTAACTTTAAAACAGATTGAATTAGTAACTTCACAACTTCCCACAAAGAAGAATTCCGGTCCAGATGGCTTCACAGTGAATTCTACTAAACATTTAAAGAATTAAGTTTAACCCTGTTCCACATTTTCCAGATATTGAAGGAGGGACCAATTCCTAACTTCTTCTATGAGTCCAGTATTATCTTAGTACCAAAGTCAAAGATATCACAAGCATACAATACCACAGACCCTCAAAAATATGGAAACAATGAATGGGAGGCTGAGGCAGGAGGATTGCGAGTTCAAAGCCAGCCTCAGCAATGGTGAGGCAATTAACAACTCAGTGAAACCCTGTCTCTAATAAAATACAAAAAAGGGCTGGGGATGTGGCCCAGTGGTCGAGTGCCCCTGAGTTCAATCCCCCATACCAAAATATATATATATATATATATATATACCAAAATATGTATATATTTATGCACAAAAAACCCTATTAAAATACTAGTAAACGAATTCTTGTAATATATTAAAAAATTATACACCATGACCACATGGGATTTACTTCTGACATACAAGGTTGGTTTAATATCAGAAATATCAATTAATATGATATGCTATATTAAGAGGAATAAAGGAGAAAAACCTCAGTTTCAATGGATGCAATAAAAGCATTTGACAAAATCCAAACAGGCTTTCATGCTAAAAACACAGAAAACTAGGTGGAAACTTACACAATGTAATGAAGGCCATCTATGAAAAATCTATAGGTAACATCATAATTATGGGAGAAACTCTGAATGTTCTTATGCTAAGAAACAAGAAAAGGATGCCCACTCCCTCCTCTTTTATTCATCATTGTACTGGAGGTTCCAATCAGGGCTATTATGCAAGAAAATAAAATAAAAGGCATCCAGATAAGGAAGGAAGAAGTAAAAATATTTGTTCGTTGGTGACATGATCTTGCATATGGAAAGTCCCAAGGAATTCCCTAAACAATATTAGAATGATAAGTTCAGCAAGGTTATAGGATACAATATACATGTACAAAAAATCTTTTTTCTATGTACTTGCAATGAATAATCTGAAAATGAAATTAAGAAAACAACTTCACACATAATAGCATTAAAGTGATAAACACTTAGGAATAAAGTTTTTAAAATAAGTGAAAAACTTATGCTACGAAAAGTACAAAACAATGAAAGAAATTTAAAAAGATGTAAATAAATGGAAAATATCCTATGTTCATGAGTCAGAAGACTTAATATTATTAAAATGCCAATGCTAACTAACTAAATTAACCTATAGATTCAAGACAATCCCTATCAAAACCTTATCAACAAAAAGTTGAATTTTTTTTTTCAGAAATTGACAAGCTGATTCTAAGATTCATATGGAAATGGAGGGATTCAGAATAACCTTCAGAATAATTCAAAATAATCCTGAGAAAGAACAAAATTTGATGATTCACATTCCTGATTTCAAAACTTACTATGCTGCTAATGTAATCAAGGCAGTATATAGCATTGGCACATTTCATTATGACATGAACTATGTCTTCTCCAAAGGGCACATGTTTAAGTCCCAATTCCTAGTACCTCAGGTTGTAACTACATTTGGAGGTAACATCTTTTAATACATTAAGTTAAAGTGAGGCCTTTGGAGTGAACCCCTAATCCTATAGGACTAGTGTCCTTAAAAGAGGAAGAGGTGTCGGTAATATGCTTGCACAGAGAAAAAGTCACAAGAGGACACAGTGAAAAGCTGGCCATTTTGCAAACTCAGGAGAGAAGCCTCAGTATAGATCAAACCTTGATCTTGGACTTGTGGCCTCCAGAACCATGAGAAAGATTTCTGTTGGGTAAGCCACGTAATCTGTGATAGTCTCCTGTGGCAGCCCTAGCAAACTAATACACATACAGAGACTGGTAGTCTAGAAATAACTACAACCAACCGTCTACGTCTACAACCAACCAATTTTCAGGGGAGAGGTTAATACAACTCAAGAGGTATTGGGGTCAAAAATGAATTTGGACACCAAATTCCCACCATACACAAAATCAATTCAATATGAACCTTAGGCCTAAATGTGAGAGCTAACACGATCACTCTTAGAACAAAATACAGGAGTAAATTCTCATGATCTTGGCTTGAGCAAGGGTCTCTCAGATTCAAGACCAAAAGCATAAGTGATAAATAAGAAAACCTATAAGTTGGACTTCATTAAAACTGAAAACTTTTGTGTGTCAGAGGATACTGTCAGGAAAGTGAAAGGACACATTTTGAGAGAAAACATTTTCAAGTCATGTATCTATGTGATAAGGGACTTATACACAGAATATATGAATGACTCTTACAAGTGAATGAGACAAATCTCAAATTTTAAAAGTGGGCAAATAGTTTAAAGAATATGCTTCCCAAAAATATAAGAATTTTCTAGCTATAAAAAATGAAGTACTGTGAAGCACAGTGGTGCAGGTCTATAATTCCAGCAACTTTGGAGGCTGAGGCAGGAGGCTCTCAAGTTGGAGGTCAGCCTATGCAACTTAACAAGCACCCCATCTCAAAATAAAAAATAAAAGGACTGAGGATGCGGCTCAGTGGTAGGGTTGACCCTGAGTTCAATCCCTAGTACCAAAAAGAAAGAAAAAGAAATTAAGTGCTGAAGTACTGATACATGCTACAATTGGATAGACCTTAAAAATACTGTGCTAAATGAAAGAAGCTACTTACAAAAGACAAGGTATTGTATAATATTTCTTAAATGAAATGTCCAGAAGAAGCAAATGCATAAAGGCAGAAAGATTAATGATGCAGGGCTGGTAGGGAGGTGAGAAATGGGGAGTCAACTAACTGGTATGAGATTTATCTTTGGGGTGATAAAAATATCATAAAGTTAGATGATGATGGTTCCATAACAGTGAACATGCTAAAAGAACATTAATTTGTATACTTTAAACAGGTGTACTTTATGATATGCTAAATAGTTGAATAAAACTGTTTAAAAAAACTTGCAGAAGGTCAAGCTGAAAATCTCTAATAAGTATAATGAGATGAAACAGGAAAAAAAAAAGACTCACAAACAAGCAGTGAGAACCATCAGATGGATGCAGTTCAGGTGCCTAGACTTTCTGGATCAACAACCACAGAAAAAGAGTTATTATAAAGTTAAGCCAAACTGCAACAGAGTCAAGTCCTCTGTGAAAGTAATGATTTCAGTCAGCATCAGGAAGTAAGCCCGTCTGTACTTAAGGCAGGTAAAGGGCACCTTTAAGTCCTGCAGCAAGCCGGGCACCATGGTACACGCCTGTAATCCCAGCACTTGGGAGGCTGAGCAGGAGGATCACAAGTTCAAAGCCAGCCTCAGCAATGGGGAGGCACTTAGCAACTCAGTGAGACCCTGTCTCTAATAAAATACAAAAAAGGGGTAGGGATGTGGCCCAGTGGTCGAGTGCCCCTGAGTTCAATCCCCAGTACCAGGAAAAAAAAAAAAAAAAAAAAAGATCTGCAGCAGGTTAAATGAAAGCAGTTTCATCCCTACTCTGCCAGCAACTTCCTCTGGGTCCTGGAAGAAAGCCTCCAATTGTCTTGGTCTCCAGCCCCTGTCCTGCAGAAATGTAGGATTGGGGGAGGCAACCTCTTTCAATTGTAAAATACAATTATCCTATGAAAGAATTCAAAATAAAAAAATATCCATGCACATTAGAGGAAAACAGAAAGCACAGTTAATGTTTCCCAAAGAAACACCTGGTCCATTATTTCCTAGATGACAGCAAGTTGGAGCATCCTGAGTTTCTTTGAACATCTGGTGGTAAAATGATGAATTTCCTAATCTGGTCACATAACTCTGTATAATTTGTAACCTCTAGAACAAGCAGGGTCTCCGTTCAAGACTATACTGGGGTCATCAAACTTCAGGATTGATGATGAAATAACATGGAGGAAATGGGGCTCTGGTTGTTCGTGCTGCCCCCTGTCATGCACAAAGGGAGGCTTTAGAGGTTGTATAAACAACCCCAGCCCTAAGATAATCCAAGATAATCACAAAAGTTCAAAATAAACCCTGGCGCATACCTGTAATCCCAGCAGCTGGGGAGGCCTAGACAGGAGGATCACGAAAGTTCAAAGCCAGCCTCAGCAATGTCGAGGCGCTAAGCAACTCAGTGAGACCCTGTCTCTAAATAAAAATACAAAATAGGGCTGGGGATGTGGCTCAGTGGTTGAGTGCCCCTGAGTTCAATCTCCAGTACCTCCCCTGCAAAAAAGTTCAAAAATCTGTGAAAATCTATAGAGATACATTTGTAATCTGTGGTTTAAAACTCAATTCTTTACCCTTGTTTTGGGGGCAAGTTTTCATATTCCCCACAGGGCACTGAAGGCAAGATCTACTCCAGTTAAAAACAAAATGAAACTAAACAGCTACTAAAACACACAATGGATTAAATGTCAAACACCCAGTCAGAATGGCAATTATTAAGAATACAAGTAACAACAAATGTTGGCAAGGATGTAGGGAAAAAGGTACACCCATCCATTGCTGGTGGGACTGCAAATTGGAAAGCAGTATGGAGATTCCTTAGAAAACTTGTAATGGAACCACATTTGAGTCAGTTATCCCACTCTTCTGAATATGTCCAAAGTATTTAAAATTAACATACCACAGTGATGCAGCCACATCAATATTTATAGTAGCTCAATTAACAATAGTTAAGCTATGGAACCAACTTAGGTGCCCTTCAACAGATGAATGGATAAAGAAAGTGTGGTATATATATACATGGAGTATTACTGAGCCATGAAGAAGAATGAATTCATGAATTTGCAAGTAAATGCATGGATGTAGAGATTACCATGCTAAATGAAATAAACCAGTCCCCCAAAGCCAAAGGCAAATGTTTTCTCTGATATGTGGAAGCTAAAACTCAATGAGAGGGGTGGGGAGAATAGAAGTTCAGTGGATTAGACAATGGGGAAAAAAGGGAAGGAAGGGGAGATAGGAAAAGGAAAGACAGTGGAATGAATCTGACAAAATTTTTCTATGTACATATATGAAAATATCAGTGAATTCCACCATCATGTGCACCCACAAGAATGGAATCCTAAATAGAAAAATAACTATTCCATGCTTGTATAATTACATCAAAATGGATTCTACTGTCATGTATAATTAAAAAGAACCAATTAAAAAAAGATGTCAAATGCAATATTATGTCAACACTTGCTGCTCTTTGGATCCAAATCTGCAAATGGTCTCACTTAAAACCACAGGCTGTAGTTTAGATCTTGAATGTCCCCTAA
This sequence comes from Tamias sibiricus, assembly GCA_025594165.1. NCBI lineage: Eukaryota > Metazoa > Chordata > Mammalia > Rodentia > Sciuridae > Tamias > Tamias sibiricus. The sequence goes on from CM046659.1 coordinate 138,832,823, forward strand.
AGGCCCATGTTGAAAAAGCTTCATCTCCAGTCTGTGGTGCTATTGGGAGGTGGTGGCAGCCTTTAGAGGTGGCCCCTATCAGGAGGGAAGTTAGGTCACTGGGAGTGTGCCCCTGAAAGGGACAGTGGGAACCCTACCCCGTCATGTCTCTCTCTTGGCTTTCTGACCACCATGGGTTGAGCAGTTTCCTCTAGCAAGCACCCCCACCATGATGTGCTGCCTTGCCACAGGCCCAAAGGGAATGTGACCAAGCAACGATGGACTGACACCTTTGAAATTGTGAGCCAAAGTAAACCCTTCCTCCTTCTAAGTTGTTATCTCAGGTATTTTGTCACAGTGATAGAAAGCTGACAACACACCATCTCTTTAGGTGTTCCTCTAATTAAATTGAACTCCCACAGTTTGCTAAATATGACAACTGAGAACAATGAGGTTTTATAAGAAATATATAATGATGATAAAACTTAATAAAAACTCAGAATGATTGAGGAGAGATATGTCACTCCATGGACCACAGGGTTCAGTCTACTCAGCTGACTGTTCAGATTTCCCAATGTACCTTCTGAAGTTGCTCATCTGGTAGAAAAGGATAAGTTTCCTACAAAATTGTAATATTAACAACAATGTAATCATTTTTTAAATTAAAGTGGACAAATTTAATACTGCCCCACAAAGCTATTCTTGCAAACTTTACATGAATGTAAGAATTGATGTAAATATCTTTCACCTGGAAGGGGCAAGAAAGTTAGGTGCTCTCACCTGGACAAAAAGTAAATGTGTTACAGCAACGTGATCATTGCTTTTCTTGTATAAAAACTGTCTAAATGAGTAAAGCTTGTTTAGAACCATATTTTGAAATTTTTATATGATCTTAAAATACCTCGATTTAAAAAGAAAACATTAAATTTGCCATGTTCACTTCTATTAAAAGATTAAAAGACTTATCTCTAATTTCCTAAAAATGTATGAATCGTGTATGGCCTTCTCACTAAGTAGAGAAATTGGCCAACCCTTTGTTTAGAAAGTCTAGTACCCACTGCTTTGTAACAAATCCCTAGCATTCCAATATTAATAGAAACTTCAGAGTTTTCTAAAACTCCTTTCCTCTGGTTGCATGAGATATTTTGACTGCTGTATGGCACTGTCAAAAGCCTTGAATAGAGAAAATAGGAAAGAATGGCATTTCAGGGAGTAAACTACTTTAATCTCAATTGGACAAAAGGAAGTACAAAGAAGGATTGAGGAAGGAAGAGGCAGAAAACAGGTAAGACAGACCAGACCCTGTGATATCAGGAAAAAAACAACAACCAGTTGATCCAAATATGGTAACTGACAAATACCTATCAGCACCTTGGCTAAGACAGGAGAAAGCCCTGCACAGGTGAGTCACATTTGTCTGGGAAGGAAGAAAGCAGAAGGAACCTGCTGCCTGGCTGTGTCTCTGCTGGCTTGGCTGCAGCTGTGCTTCAGCAGCCAGTGTGGGAAGGGCAACCCGAAATGCATGCAAAGGGAGGGAGCTTGCTTTTCTGGAGGTTTCCTCTCCCTTGGAGCTGGCAACACCATTCCTTAATCTGGCTAGATACACCAGGGCATCTTTTTTTTTTTTTTTTTTCCTTAAGAAGCAGGGCTTTTTAAAATTTTATTTTAAAGATTTTATTAATCCGACAAGCTTGAGAGACATGATGTAGGAAAAGCAAAAATTAACTAATTAACTGCTTCCTTGGATCCAAGCAATCATTAAAAATGTGCCAATGAAATTTTCTTAAGCAACTCAGTGGTTTATAATTAACCAAGTGGTTCATACAGTTAGTGCATGTATTTTCTTTTTTTCTCTCACATTTACCTCTAAGCTAATTACCTAATTCAATGTGGTTCTTATTCTGGACACTTAAGAGCTATGTATTGGGAAATTGCATATAGTGCTTAATTAATGTGGATACATCTGTTACATGTAATCCTTTGTGCCTAGTGTGATTACTAGATGCAACTTTACAGAAATTTAGCCCACCTCATTGCCATTTAATACTAATATTCATCCATATTTTTCCTTGGCAAGTCTCACTTAAGAATATTTTCTAAGTGTATAAATAAATTATACAACTCATTAAATGGAAGTTAAATAACAGAGTGACTGATTTAGGAATGAATATGTGATCCCATTCTAGTCAATGAGTTGTGAGGGATATATTTGGAGACATTTGAAAAATGTTTACTTGCTCTCAAAAAGAGTTTCATTGGAAAAAAAGAAAGAAGGAACTTCTGAAGATTTTGCACCTGCATGTATTGCCTCAAGCAGTGGCAATCTCATGAATGCAAAGAGCTAAGCCAACACATGAACACACTGAAGCTGGCAGAGGGGAAGCTAGAAAGAAGCTAGGTCTCTGAGGGTGCTGGGCTCCTGAGTCAACAGTCTACAGCAGCCTCCCGCTGCACTTGCCACTTGACATGATAACCTCCTTTGTTCTTCAAGCTTTTGTGAGATGGATTGTATTTCATTTGCAGCCAAGAGAAACCCCAAAGCTTACCAACTGATACCTGTAGACTGGACAGTCCCAATGGGAGGGACCTATCACCTGGTTGTTCACACATCTCACCTGCTAAAGCCATGAAGCCCAGTCACTGGGCTGTGTGCCAACTGGCTGCATCTGTCTTGGCTCTGTAGACATTTGAATGTGAGTGTGAAATGCTGCTGTTCAGAAAGTGGTGCAAGACTACAGGTTGGTAGTTGGCTCCCAACTCTATGACAAAAGTACATCTAGATGTTACCTGGGGCCTGGGAAAGGGGGGCAGTCTATGGCTTGCCCAGATATAGCTCAAGTCTATAGGTTAGAAAGACAGGATTTGTTTGGAAGTCAAGAAGATGTGCCCTTATATTTCATGGGTTTCATCCTAGTTTGAGTGATGCCTGTCCTCAGTTATGGTTTACCCACCAAGGAGTTCTTTTCCCACTGTATGTAGAGGTCAGGGGTCAGCCCAAGCTCCCAACCACTCTTCAACTGGTTCCTTCACTCCAGCAAGTCATTGCTTCTCCACCCACCAGATGGGCTGGCACTGAGGTCCTCCCTTGTCACTTTGCCTGTAATTGATCCTTGTTTCCTAAGATTTTACTCTATGCTACAACCTTGGTTCCCTGTTTGCTTGGGAGGACATGACAGGAAGTTAAAACCTGAGGCTATGAAAGCTTTCAGTAATACATCTGTTCTTGTTGCCTGGATTCATGTAACACCCCAAATCAGGCCTTGTTTCCTGGTCCCAATATGATGATGGCTAGGACACAGCTGTGCCTGGAAAGCCCCAAGCCAACCAACCACACATTTGCTGGTCTCCTGTGTTCATTAGTGCTGCCAGAGTGGGGGTGTGTCCAATGACAAAGGGTGGCCCACTGTTGACCCCCATGGCCCATGCCAGGGAGCTGAAATCAGGAAACAGAGTCCAGAAAGAATCTGTGTTCCAAAAAGTTCAGACCGTCTAGAGAGAGACTGTCTGGCAGAGCCCAGAGTGAAGAACAGCTGCTCCAGGCCAGAGTGGGGTTAAGCCCCTGACATGGGTAGCTCCCCGGCAGTAGGGAGGGCACTTTTCTGGTCCAACTGAAGTGTCAGTTCTGGAAGGGCATAGCTATCCTCCTTGAAAGAGAGATTGTAAGACTGAAGACAATTCAGCTCCACTCGATTCTGAAAATAGACACTTTTCCACCCATCCCCCACATCTAAAACTAGACAATGTAGTTTGCCGGCCCAATTGCCCCAGCCCAACAGAGGCAGAACAATCCCACCTATCTGTCCCCAACTCTTCCTCTCAATCCACCACGGCCTGAGAGCGATTATAGCTATCAAGGCCCCTACCTGGCCCAAACCAGCACTGGGGAGACTCTACACCCAAAAAAATGATTAGGCTAAGAAACACACATGCTATCTAAGAAGTACAGTGGTTTGAAGGAAGGAGTTAGCCAAATTCTAGAACAGATGGATACTGTGGAGCAGAACTAATGGCAGAAACAGAAATAGACTATATAATAAAACATAATGAGAACACATAAGGAGATATTATTAGAGCATGATAAAATGCTTTTTGGACAGAATAAGGCTTGATTTTTAAAATTTGAATTTTAGCAGAGGTACAGTAAAAGAGAATGATCCACACTAAAAAACAAATTATTCTTTTAGGGGGATCAAATGAAAGATGAGTCACACAATATAAGACAAAAAGTTAATGAACTAAAAATACAAATGAAAAATGAAGACAGGGAGGTAGAAACTGCAGGTATCACATGTAAATAATAGAAGCTGGGGAGAACAAAAAACTATGACAGAGAATAAACAAAGGAATAATGTCAAACAAAAAAACAAGTGGAGCCTGAAGATTTGAAAGAGTTCTGAAAAGGCAGAAATCAGACACATCTAGGCAAAATTTCTGAACTTGAAAAATAGAAAAATCACATAAACTTCCAGGCAGAATGAACAAGTCATTTCTGGAAATAATCGCTTTAACATCACATTTCTCACCTGCAATCATGGAAAGAAATAGGCCAGGGAATAACATTTATTGGCTAGGGAAAAGAACGAACTGATAAAGAATTCTCTACCCAGGACAGCTATTATTATGTCAGTATAGAAAAATAGATTATTGGACATGAAGAGTGAGAAAGCACATACTCTCTATGCATGCTCTCTGAAAATACTACTGTAGATTCTTGCCCAAGAACCAAATCAAAACAGGGACCCAAGGGAGGTAGACCAAGAACAGTGATCAATAATGAGAGTGAGTCTTGTAGTGCAGTACTATGTCACTTACCAATGTGCTTATGCTCTAAGAAATGTGTTGTGAGGTGATTCTGTCCTCGTGTGAACAAGATTCTGTCCTCGTACATGAACTTCATGCAAATCTAAATGGTGTAGCCTACTACATGCCTAGGCTATATGGTACAGCCCATTGCTCCTATGCTACAAACATGTACAGCATGTTACTGTACTGAATCTCATAGGTGATATCACACAATGGGATTTGTCTAATCATATGTGCCATAGGACAGGTACAGCAAAAATACCAGATGTTAGGAATTTTTCAGCCCCATTCAGTCCCAATCCTGTTGCATAGGTGATTCTGTTATTGACCAAAATGTATTGCATGACTGGACTTACTTTTAAAATCTTTTTTAAAAAATATTTATTTGCTTTAGTTGCACACAATGTGTTTTTATTTTTACATGGTGCTGAGGATCGAACCCGGGCCCATGCACATGCTAGGCGAGCATTCCACTGCTGAGCCATAACCCCAGCCCCAACTTTTAAAATCTTAATGGACAATGATAGTGTAAATGTAAATTATAATACAATTATCCATAGAGATTCTTGAAATGAAAAAAGGAAATTCTTAGTAAGACCTTGGTCCCAAATAATCTTGACATACTCTAAGAATAAGGAGAAGCAGAGTCAGGTAGGGGAGATGACGTGGAAAGAATGACTACAAGGCTGTCCCCCATGCAGGGCAAGGTGAAGAGGGTACTGGGCATATTTGGGTGTGGGAATGTGCTGGTTATTAAACTATGATTGTTCCACTCCAAATCCACTGCTCTGACACTGGCACTGGCTATCAGTAAACCGCTGTTCTTTTTTACATGGTGCTATGGTCTGCACGTGGTTTGAGTTTCTCCTCCAAGGGCTCATGTGTTGGAAGTGAAGTGTGGTGGGATCTGTAAGAAGTGTGGCCCGGTGGGAGGTGTTTAGGTCATGGAGGGCACTCTCCTCAAAAGGGATTAGGGCATTCTCAAGGGACGCTTCTTAGTTCTCTTGAGAGAGTTGTCATAAAAAGAACAAATTTGCCCCTCCCCACCTCTGGTTATCTGTCTTGCTATGTGACTATTCCTTCTTCTACCCACTCCTGCCATTGTGATGCTATCTGCCAAGAACTCCTCAGCAGAGCCAGGCTGTTGAGGATGCCATACCCGTGAACCTCCGGAATTACAAGCCAAATAAACCTCTCTTCCTTATAAAATATCCACACCCTTGTATTTCATTATAGTAACAAAAAACAGAAAGATGCTGATAGTTTCATATTGGGCTCTTCCAATAAAGGCCAATGGAAGTACGCTGAAAAGTGAGGAGAGAAGGAAGCAAATCCTGTTCACTTATTGTCCCTGTCAGAATCACCCCAGCATTGCCCTTGCTCTGGATGTCAGGCTTGCTCAGTGCAGAACCACCTATGTGCTTTCCCAAAGGTACAACTTAATAGTAATGAACTCCTCTGTAGATATTAAAAGGATAACAAGAGAATATGATATGGAACATTCACCAGTACATTCAAAAACATAGATGAGGGCTGGGGTTGGGGCTCAGTGGTAGAGCACTCGCCTAGCACGCGCATGGCCCGGGTTTGATCCTCAGCACCACGTAAACATAAATGCATTGCATTGTGTACAACTATAGCAAATAAATAAATATTTTTTAAAAAGATGAAAATGGGTAAATTTCTAGAAGAACACAACAAGAATAAATCCAATACAAGAAGAAACACAAAATTTGAATAGTCCTGGGAGTTTCTGAATCTGGAATAAAAAATATTCCCTCAAGGAAAATTCCAGACCAGATGACTCCAGAGTGAATTCAACTGAGCATTTATAGAAGAAACAACACAAATCTTAAATAAATGCTTCCAAAAAAGGAAAACAGGGGCTATTTTCCAGTCTTAGGAAGAAAGCATAACGTTAATATTAAAATCTAACAAGGATGTTTTAAAAATGAAGATTAAAGGCCAATCTACATCATGAATATATAATTAAAATACCGAACAAAACATCAACAAACAAAATCAAGAGAGTCAGCATGAGCAAGTTGAGTCATAATAAGGAAAACAAGTTGGTTTAACATTCAAAACATCAGTCAAGATGGTTCACCATATTTTTTTGTTTGTTTATTTGTTTTTTTTGTGGTAGCGGGGATTGAACTCAGGGGCACTCTACCACTGGATCACATCCCCAGCCTTTTTTTTTTTTTTGTATTTTATTTAGAGGCAGGATCTCACTAAGTTGCTAAGTGCCTCGCCATTGCCAAGGATGGCTTTGAACTTGCGATCCTCCTGCCTCATCCTCCCAAGTGCTGGGATTACAAGCATGTGCCACCGTGCCCGGCGGTTCACCATATTAACAGAATAAAGGATTTCTCTCCTATGGTCTTCTCAAAAGAAATTAAAGTAATATGATAAAATCCAGAATCTACACATGATTTTAGAACAGCCTAACACAAAACTTGGCAAGCTTGAAATAAAAGGGAACTTAAACAGTCATTACAAACAACCTGCATAAAACATGACACAACAAAGTTTGAGATATAGAAAGTGACACTGGATATTTGTCAACTTGTGATCTGCATATGGTGTGAGTTTTTTCTCCAAGGTTCATCTGTTGGAAGATTGGTGCTCATTGTGGTGATGTGAGGTGTGATGGGATCTACTGTGAAATATTGAAAATACTTCCTCTAGGATGGTAGATGAGACAAAGAAATTCATTATCACTACTTCTGTTCATCATTTTACTGAAAGTCTCACCAGGACAATCAGAAAAAACAAAGATGGGAAGACTGAATAGAAAGAAACAAAATTATCTTGATTTTAAATGACTTGATACTATATGTAGAAAATTCAGGAAAATGCACAAGCTTAAGTAATCAAAAAGATGTGTGTGTGTGTGTGTGTGTGTGTGTGTGTGTGTGTATCACAGTAGCTGGATATATGGTTAATATACATAAACCAGTTTTTTTCTATTTTCCAAGAACAAATAGAATTTGGAATTAAAACATACTCTATATATGGCACATTTTCCCAAAGACAGACACAACAATATTCTTATCCTATGTGCCCTTATATGGGAGTCTATTTCTTCCACCAACAGGAGCTATTTCTCTGCCCCTCTAATGTGACTTGCTTTGAGCAAAAGAATGCAGCAGCAGTTACATTGTGTGAGTTCTCCAGCCTAGGCCTCAAGAGGCTGGCACCTTCTGCCTGCGTCTTCTGGAACCCTCCTTTTGTAGGTTCCCCCTGCCATGGATAGAAGCCCAGCCTAGACTATGGACTGAATGATTATGGGGGACCCAACCACCACCGAGTATTCAAGTTCCAAATAATGAGTGGGGCAATGTGAATTGTTCAGCTGTTCCAGGTACCAGCTGCCTGCAATCCAAGGAACGATTCCAGGCAAGACCAGGAGAAGAAACACCCACAGAATCCTAGGGAATAATAAAGTGTTGTGGTATCAAGAAATTAACTCTAGAGGTAGCTGGTGGTAGTAATAGATAACTGAAACACCACATAAAACTCCAACAAGACACACATTTATTTATATGCTTCTGCTCAGAAAATAATAGAACATTATTGAGAGAAAGTAAAGAGACCTAAATAAATGTTCATAGGCTGGAATATACGCTTTGGTCAAGATGTCAGTTGTCCCCATAGTCATTTATAGATTCATTATAATCCCATCAAAAATTCTAGCAGGGTTTCTTTGCAGAACTTGACAAGCTGACTATAAAAAACTAACATGAGAATGCAAAGCCACCAGCAGCCAAAGATTCTTGGAGAAGAGCAAAGTGCTTACCTTACCAGATACCAAGACTTACTCATAGATCCACATTTATTAGGACAATTTGATCTTGATGCAAGTATGGACAAAAAGACCAATAAAATTAAAAAAAAAAATTCAGAAACAAACCATGGATATAAGGACACTTCATCTGTCACAAAGACAGCATTGCACCGCTGTGAGAAAAGAACCAGAATCAAAAGGGCATATAGAACATATAGAAAAATAAAACTACATTTTTAATTACAAAAATTAACCCTCAATAAATCATGATACTAAATGGGGAAGGGAAAATAATAAAGCTATTTGAAAATAACATAGAAAATTCTGGTGGCCAGAGGAAGAGGAAAAACTTTTTGTAAATCGGGACACACAAAAGACCATTTTGTGACAAAAAGGAAAGCCCGTGAATGCAGTTGAGTATATATTTACGTATATATGTGCTTGTGTGTTTTTGTGCATGTGTATGTGTGTGTGTCCATCTAACAAACCACACATTATTGGCAAACTACTCATTTTCAGAACATATGAAGTAAGTAAGAAAAATATGAACAAACAATGGAAAATGGGGACATGCTTCACAAAAGACAGTATTCAAAGGTCTAATAACATACAAGAAGACATTCACTCAGCCTCAACTGTCAAGGAGATACAAAATTGTGCTATTACCAATGATGATGTAACCAGGAAGATCTATCTCATGTAACCACGAGACAATCATGTCTCACTTACCCTCTGGCTAAAATGAAAGTGACTGATAGCACCAAGTATTAGTGACACTGGAAAACACAGAAATGCACACACTCTGCTGGTTAACATCAACTGGAACCATCACTCTGGATAGTGTTTCATTATGAGCTACTGAAGTTGAAACCATGCAGTCAGAATTTCAGAATTAAATATAAATATATATATACTAATTAAATATATAATTAATATTATAATTAAATATATATTAAACATATATATTATATATATATGTAAGCAGACATTCAATGTAAGCAGCATTAGTTGTAATAATTGCCAAATGAAAAATAACCCAAATGTCCATCAACAACAAAATTCATGAAGGGGACATATACTTCATGCAAAATGGAATACCACACAGCAGTGAGAATGAAGGAAACACAACTAAATGCAACAACAACAAAAAAATGAATCTCATTCTTTCTTCACTGCTTTTGTGGATTCTGTCCTGACCTCCCAGGTCACAGCATCCAAAGGGACTCTCCTAAAAGTCCCTCCTCTGGTCACCATCACCATGGTCCTCATAAAAAGTAACATCATTAGAATCATCCACCAGGCTCTCTATGGGGCAGCCCCTGCTCAGCCCTAACTTCTACTCCTACTTTCTCCCTGTGGTCTCTCAGTAAGCAACAACCTTGCCATTTATTTCTTGAGTGTGCCAAGTATGCTTCCACCTCAGAGACTCTGCATGGGTGTCTTCTCTGCCTGGAAACTTCTCCCCCTAGGTAATCACACACCTCCTTCAGTTCTCCAGCAAGATGAGACCTTCCCTAATCACTTGGTATTAAAATAGCACATCATGCCCCATTCCCCCATGTTCCTTCTAGTTTCATTTATTGACCATAATAGCTACCTGCATATGACATATAATTCATCTAAATATTTTTTTTTATCATCTATCATCCTGAACTAGAACCATCCTGCACTAGAGTAAAGCTTTAGGAGAATGAGAATTTTGTCTGTTTGGTTCACTGTTGTATGTCCAACATCAAGAGCACTTTCTAGCATACAGAAGGCACTCAACAAAATTCTATTAAGAGTTGTATGTAGTAGCGTATTCCTGTAATCCCAGCAACCTAGGAGGCTGACATAGGAGGATTGAAAGTTTGATGACAGCCTCAGCAACTTAGTGAGGCTCTAAGCAACTTAACAATACCCTGTCTCAAAATTAAAAACAGGGGAAGGGGGCATGTGGGATGTGGCTCAGTGCCCCTGGGTTCAATGCCCAGTATAAAAAAAAATTGTACTGAGTGACCATATAAGAACCCCTAAAATGTCAACTAATAACACTCTGTGCATAGGTGGAACTTGCCTATCAGTGGACTTCACAGATAGGTTCCTCTCGCTCCCCAATCTGTGATTGTTTTTCTCTTGAACTGTGAATTTCCATAGAAAAGACTCCTTCAGCCCCTGCCTCAGCCTGGTTGAGATAAGCAACCAAGAGAGGCTAGCCTGAAAAGGCAGATGGATAGAGGCCTCACTCTTCTCTACCAAGACTCATTTCATCCCAAGTTACAGGGACACTTAGTGTTCACAGAACTTCACATGTGCCCCTACACATCCAGCCTCCCTAACAGCTGGGATGAGCCATGTGCCAAGTCTGGGAAATAGACATGTGAGTAGAAGGGATGTGTCACCTCTGCTCTGAGGCACTTGACATTAAGGTTTCTCCCACCTCCTTTTCTACTCCGTACACAGTGACTTTGAGGGTAAGGAATAAGATGGTGGAGCTATAAAAGAAAGGAGTCTCATTACCATCCTTACCACACAGAGGAAAGCTGCCTTGAAGATAATCCAGCCCACATGAGGCATTTTGTAAGCAAGAAACAAATCTTTGCTATGCTGAGCCACTGGAATTGCAAGGGCTTTATGGTTGTTACTGCAGCATGGACTATCTCATGCTAACTACCTTCTTCTCCCACCTCACATCTGCTTTGGCTGTACCTGGCATATTTCCACTCTAATGTCTCTCTGGTTCAACCTCTGTTTAATAACGGAGTTATAGAGAAGCAATTTCATAGCTGTATGGTCCCTATGTGGGCTCAAGGGAGTTTACCTGCCTATCCCAGACTGTAAATCAATCCTTTAATTTTTGCCCCATCCATATCCCTTCCGTGAGGGACGTCTGGTAACTCTAATTCCTGATCCATTTCAGGGCTCTGAGATAGATATCAGCCTGTTTCGTCCTGGTTCCACCCTGCACCCTCAGCTCCCTGCACAGTGAAGATAGCAGAAATAAACCCAAGCCAGTTACCACACAACAACACACTTTTCATTCTTCCAGAATGCTGCTGTCATATGTCCCATCTGTCCATTTCTACTTTGCTGAATCTTTTTCTTTTGTTTCTTTAATGTCTTTTTAATGCCTGATATTCCTTTATTGTCAATCCACATCATTTACTTTTATTGGAGTTTCAGGAAAAATGGTGATAAGCAATAAATACTTGCTGAGTATATATTTACTTTGAATATTTATTATAACTACTGCTAATAACATTGAAACATTTTTACACAGAGTTTTTTTTTTTCTTCCAAGAAGTTCAAAGTACATTTAAAATGTCAGCTCAAATAACAAAAGAAAAATGCCATTATTACCATTTTAAAATGAGATAAAGCGCTGTGAGTTTGGGGAAACTGCCCACTCTTTCAAGTGTGTAAACACTAGAACACAATCTAAGGCTCCCATTTCATGATCTTCTGAATTTTCTACTTGTAGAACCACCTTCAGATCTATAATTAAATCCCATTTTTGACCTTAAATAAAAACTTCACCTGTATAACCAAGAGAATACCTAGTTGAGATCTCAGTGTAATATAAGGAGTAATTTTAAGACCCTGGTGTAATGTTGGCAGTGCTCTCAGGCTCTCCACAAGTCATTTCACAGTTCATCCTTTCATACATGCACTTTAATACATCACAAAACATAGAATGTATAATCAATTCACAGAGAGAGATATTTTGGGCTTGGAAAATGCAGAGGTTCACTATTTTGTAGTCGGATATCTCTGGTTGAGAAAGGAGAGGGCCCGGGGATGATAAATTCAATCAATCAAGTCTTCCATTTGTCATTCTATTTCTACTCTTGTGTAGTCTTGCACACATGATCCTAAAGGACACCAGATGCACCAGATTTGTCACAAAGATAAGACAAAAAGCAAAACTTAGCTCAGTGTAGTGAGGCTGAGGCAGGAGGATCACAAGTTCAAAGTCAGCCTCAGCAACTTAGTGAGGCCCTAAGCAACTTAGCAAGACCCTGTCTCAAAAAATAAAAAAAGCTAGAGATGATTAGCCCAATGGTTAAACACCCCTGGGTTTAATCCCAGGTGTACGTGTGACTTGGCGCACACACACTGCACACACACACACACACACACACACAGCCAAACAAACAAAACTAACTTAGCATTTCTTACTCCAACTTAGTTTTAAAACACACCGGTACTTCCTCTATCACAATGGCACAGTCACATAGAATCTGACTCCCTGTGTCAAAGATATTTTCACAGAAAGGCAGCGTCTCTGGGAGTCACACACCAACAGCCACTGCTCACCCTGATGCATTTTCCTGATTAAGATCCTCAAGGGGGACAAAAACTATTGAGGAGGATAGAAAACCAAGGTAAAGAAATATGAGGAAGGCAGGTCTTTGGGATGCACATGATAGAAATCCAACCCACAACAGAGCCGGGCGCAGTGGCGCACGCCTGTAATCCCAGCACTTGGGAGGCTGAGGCAGGAGGATCACAAGTTCAAAGCCAGCCTCAGCAATAGTGAGGTACTTAGCAACTCAGTGAGACCCTGTTCTCTAGTAAAATACAAACAAGGGCTGTGGATGTGGCCCAGTGGTCGAGTGCCCCTGAGTTCAATCCCCAGTACCAAAAACAAAAAAAAAGAAAAAAGAAATCCAACCCACATTACCTTAAGCACAGAAAAGAATTTATTGATTCTGAGAATCCAAGGTCCTAGGTGGAACTGGGTGACACAGCCAGGCTCTAAAAGCAGGACTCAGCTGCTGTGAGCATCTCTGTGCAGGCTATCCTCAGCATCTCCCTGCAGCACAGCTTCCATCGCACATCAGGAAGCACAATAGCTGGCCATGATGAGCTTGACATTTCAAACTCTGTCAATGGAGAGAGACAGTATGGGACACCCCAAGCCAAGTCTGAGGAATAGCAGTCTTTTGTCCACATGGGCTCAATTGCCATACCCAAATCAGTGCATTCATGCTGCCCCTCACTGGGGGCTACTGCAGGAACCATGGGGACACTGAGGTTGTACAGAGATTCCTAGGGAAGAGGTGCTAGGCCAACAATCCCAATGTTCCCTGTAGCCTGCACTTACCCCCAGTAGGGTCACCAGGGAATCTTACAGAAGGGCAGACAGCAGGCACTTCTGACAACTAGGTTGGTTCCCCAGAGCCAAGGAGAGCTTTTGGCAGTACATCAACTCGAGCACACATTAGACCAGCCACAGCAGCCAGAGTCCAGAGCCCAGGGAGCAGGAATTAGGGACTATGAATGTGGAAACAGCAAGAGGAAAGCTGTGCTGCAACCCTGGAAGGAGGGTAATTGCCAGGGTTCTAGAAATATAAAGAAGCATGTGGTAAGTGGGCACAGAGTCCATTGAGTGGCCAGGGCCTAGAAGAAACCAAAATTCCCTTCAACCACAGCCCACTCCCTACTATGGGGACTGAGTGGGGTGAGTGGGGGTGGAGGGAGGCCCAAGCACAGAACCACTCTTGTCCTAGTGAGGCTGCAGATCAGTGGTGGATGGGAAGGGAAAGATCCAGCCCAGGCCCCCACCATAGGGAAATGAGATGGAGACACGTCCTTTCTGCTGTGAGAACCAATCCCACTTTCCTTAAAGGTTAGGTGAACAACTAAGGATGCTTTCCCAAAGTGTTTCCTTCACACAGCTTCACCTGCTGTTATTTGTTACCGGGGAAACCAAACAACCACATACAAACAGTAAGGGCCAAATCTTAGAAATAAGAGTTCCATGCATAAGTAGAAAGTTATATTAAAATGCTGTGACTTTCTGAAAAGGCTTCTAACCAACAGGTTGATGGAAAACATGATGCTTTATCTTCACAAGGAGACTGAATGTGTTTGTTCATAGTTACTTGGAAAACAGCAATGAAAGGGGCAGGGGCTTCCCATTCTCCAGGAACAAGGCAGAGCCCTGTGAGGGGTGACTTCTCATCTTGGGAACCTGTGGGAAGCCTTCTCCATTGCAGGTGCCTGATCACTACTCTCCTGCTAGAGGTGGAGGGCCTTGTGGTGTCAGCCAGGTTGGAGGGGGGCACATAGGCCCCCCTCCCCCCGGCACCGAGAGAAGGTCGCTGGAGCCAGACCACTCGGAGAGAAGAGGGAGGGACCTGTGACAGGGGACAGTTCATGAAGGCCTTCAGACTGGATTTCATCCCAAGAACAATGAAACAAACAAACACCTAAGTCCTGACAGGACTCCATGAATGCACTTACTCTGGTTTCTATGGAGAATCATCAGGGAAATGTCTGCTGAAGACCCTACCTCTGCCTCATCTGGAATGTGAGAGGGGTCAAAGCTTGAAGCTGGAGTTTGCTCTGAGGATGGGTGTTGCTGGGATGATGCCAGGGAAGTGGCAGACTTATAAATATCTGGGTTCCCCAAAACTGGGAAGAGGAGTATCCCACAGTGACAGAGCCCTGCATGCTCCTCCCTCTTGGCATTCCCCACTAGGTCATTCCTGGTCATTGTTAAGTCAACAGTCATCCCTCTACTGATCAAAGGCAATATTTGGAGGCATGGAAATAAACATAAACCTTAGTATCGAACATTTTCAACATTATCCAGATGTGGGTGGGCTTCATTCAATCAGTTGAAGGGCTTAATAGAATGAAGACTGCTGTCCCCTGAGCAAGGAAGACTTTGACCAGCAGACTGCCTTTGGACTTGAACTGCAACTCTTCTTAGGGTCTCCAGCCTGCTGGTCAACCCTGCAGAGTTCGGGTGTACCAAGCCTCCACAAATCCCTTAAGCCCATTCCCTAAAACAACTGCTTTTATCTATGTAAATATACACACCTTGTTGGTTGTATTTCTCTGGAGAACCCTAATCAATGTAAACATTAATCCTGGAAGAGATTATGGTGGCTTGGACCAGGGGGCCCAGCAGAGGAGGGAATGAGAAATGGCTGGATTGAGGATGATTTGCAGGAAACTTTAGATATGAGGTTGAGAGAAAGAGAAAAGTTAAGGATGACTCCAAGGTTATATGCAATTTCTACAGAATGGCAAATGTGAGAATACTAAAGAAAGCAGGATGGTGCCTATTTGAAAAAGCAAACAAACCCCTGAGGAAAGCACAGTCAGCTCTCCATTATTGACAGATGCTGCATCCACAGATTCAACCAAACCTGGATTAAAAACATATCTTTTAAAACATCCCATCTATACTGAATATGTACAGACATTTTTCTTGCCATTTCCCAGAAAACAATAGGACAACAAACTATTTACATCATGCTTGCATTGTATTAGGTATTATAAGTCATTTGGAGATGTTTTAAAGTATATGGGGGAGATTGTACAGGTTATGTGAAAATATTACACCATTTCATATTAAAAAAACTGGGTATCCAAAGATTTTGGTATGCACAGCGGGTCTTGGAATGAACCCCTTGTGGACATCTTGAGTTGGTATTGAAAAGTAGATCCTTTAAAAAAAAAAACTGTAAAATACCTACTCCTAAAATGAACAAGAAATATTATGAACCTGTAAGAAAATAAAAACTCTGAAATGCTATAGAACATCACAAAACATGGTTTAAAAAAAAACAGACATAAATATTTAAGATTGTGAAGATGTCAGTTCTCACTAAATAATATATAAATTCAGCCATCCCAATGAAAATAACAACTGGGTTAGGATATGTATTCATTTCACAGGACTGCTGTAACAAAGTACTACAAACTGGTTGGCTTACAACAACAATCCATCCAGTTACAGAGAACTGGTGAAAATCAAAGCTTTCCAGATGATGTGCTGGGGAACAGTGACATCCCACCAATGGGGTACAGCTATCTTCAGGGTGGCTCAGTGGATTCTCAAATCCAAGGATCCTCAGGGCGGCTCCAAAGAAGGAGGTTCTCTTGGTGTGTGCTGTGGTCCTGCAGGGAGCAGGTATAATGAGCAGCATTTAGCTCTCATCATACCAACATGAGGTTTCAAAACAATGCTGCTCATTGAGGGCCCAAGGGAATGACAAAAGAGTATGCTCCAGCTGCCTCAAGGTTTTAGTTACAAGTCCAGGTTCCTAGAGGGTATAGCTTCAGTTGGTGGCATCAAAACTCTGTCTACATCTGTACAATGATATTTCTGGTCATTGGAGATGATTTGTCCTTCCATGGGTGTCCAATCCAGCCTGAGGGTAAATAACTCCAGGGTAAGAACATTCTGCAAATCCATATATCATGATTTTTACACAGAAATCTGGATAATTTTGAGTGGATTAGAAACTCATTTGCCTTATTAACAGATTCTCAGACAAGTTCTAAAAGACCTTCAAAGAAGAATTAACACCAATGCTCCTCAAATTATTACATGAAATAGAAAAGGAGGGAACTTTTTCAAACTCATTCTATGAGACTAGTATCACCCTGACACCAAAACCAGATGAAGACACATCAAGGAAAGGAAACTTAATACAAATATACATGATGAATACAGATGCAAAAATTGTCAATATAACTCTGGCAAATCACATACAAAAACATATTAGTGCACTATAATCAATTGGGGTTCATCCCAGGGATACAAAGTTGGTTCAACATATGGAAATCAATAAACATAATTCATCACATCAATAGACATAAAGACAAGAATCATATGATCATCTCAATAGATGCAGAAAAAGCATTTGATAAAATACAGCACTACTTCATGTTCAAAACACTAGAAAAACTAGGGATAGTAGAAACATACCTCAACAGTGTGAGAGCTATATATGCTAAACCCAAGGCCAACATCATTCTAAATGGAGAATAAATGAAAGCATTCCCTCAAAGAACTAGAAAAAGACAAAGGATGCCCTCTATCACCACTTCTCTTCAACATCATCCTTGAAACTCTAGCCAGAACAATTATACAGAAGAAAGAAATTAAAGGGATATGAATAGGAAAAGAAGAACTCAAACTATCAGTATTTGCTGATGACATGATTCTATATTTAGAAGATCCAAAAAATTCCACCAGAAAACTGCTGGAACTAATAAATGAATTCAGCAAAGTAGCAGGACATAAAATCAACACACATAAATCAAATGCATTCCTATAGATCAGTGATGAATCCACTGAAAGAGAAATTAGGAAAACTACCCCATGCACAATAGCCTCAAAAAATAAAATATTGGAGAATCAGCTTAACAAAAAGAGATGAACATCCCTACAATGAATACTACAGAACACTAAAGAAAGTAATTGAAGAAGACCTTAGAAGATGAAAAGATCTCCCATGTTCTTGGGTAGGCAGAATTAACATTGTCAAAATGGCCACACTATCAAAAGCATTATACTGATTTAATGCAATTCCTATTAAAATTGCAATGACATTCTTCATAGAACTAGAAAAAGCAATCATGAAATTTATTTGTAAAAATAAGAGATCCAGGATATCCAAAGCAATTTTCAGCAAGAAGAATGAAGCAGGAGGCATCACAATACCAGACCTTAAACTATAATACAGAGCCACAGTAACAAAACCAGGAAGAAGTAAAATCAAGAGTCAATAAATGCGATGGATTCAAACTAAAAAGCTTCTTCACAACAAAGGAAACAATCAATAATGTGAAGAGAGAGCCTACAAAATGGGAGAAAATCTTTACCACATGCACCTCAGATAGAGCATTAATCTACAGGATATATAAAGAACTCAAGAAACTTATCACCAACTAATAATAATAATAATAATATCCCAGTCAATAAATGGGCTAAGAAACTGAATAGACACTTCACAGAAGAAATACAATTGATCAACAAATATATGAAAAAATGTTAACAACTCTAGCAATTAGAGAAATGCAAATCAAAACTACACTGAGATTCCATCTCACTCCAGTCAGAATGGCAATCATCAAGAATACAAACAACAACAAGTGTTGGTGAGGATGTAGGGAAAACAGTATACTCATACATTGCTGGTGGGACTGCAAATTGGTGCAACCACTCTGGAAAGCAGTATGGAGATTCCTCAGAAAACTTGTAATGAAGCCACCATTTGACCCAGTTATCCCCTATGTTTATACCCAAAGGACTTAAGATCAGCATACTACAGGGATGCAGCCACATCAATGTTTATAGCAGTTCAATTTCACAATAGCTAAACTATGGAACCAACCTCAATGTCCTTCAACAGATGAATGAATAAAGAAATTGTGGTGTATATACACAATGGAATATTGCTCAGCCTTAATGAAGAATGAAATTATGGCATTTGCTGGTAAATGGATGGAACTGGAGAATATAATGCTAAGTGAAATAAGTCAATCCCAGAAAACCAAAGGCTCAATGTTTTATCTGATATTTGGGTGCTAATTCATGATGATGGGGGGAGAATAGAGCTCTTTGGATGAGAGAAAGGGGAGTGAAGGAAGGGAAAGAGGTATTGGGGTAGGAATGATAGTAGAATGAATTGGACTATGTGCATATGTGATTGCATGACCTGTGTAACTCTATATCATGTACAACCAGAAGAATAAAAAGTTATACTCCATTTATGTGTGATGTGTCAAAGTGCATTCTACTGTCATGTATAACTAATTAGAACAAATTTAGAAAAGACATTGCAACAAGACACACAATAAGGAAAGCAAAAAAAACATTAAATTTTTTAGGCATAATTTTAGTTGTGAAGTTGTGTTTGAAAAACATTGGTTTTAAATTTGTTATCATCTACTTTGTAAATATCTCACTAATCATGACTATCAAATATGTAAAGAAATCACATTTTAAAAGTCTTGTTAGAGACTTCTCTTTCTGCCATGATGGAGTAACTGGTAATGAATGAGCCTTTTCAGTATAAACATCAGACAAAATAACTGAGGCACCTCTTCTCAGATACTGGATGATAGATAGTCCAAAAGGCAATCCCTGAGAGTAGGAAAATTCATAAATGAGTTCCACAGTCACCTTGGTTTTCTGCCAGGGGCACATTCCAGACTACACTGCAAGGAATTGGTGACCAAGTTGGGCACAGGCATCTCACCAAGGGTGAGTAGTGAAGACCATGTTGTAAAACTGCTAACATGAAAGAAGTTTGCAAGGAAATGGATTAGAGAGAAGGGAGCTGCTCAGAGAAGCTCCAGGAATCTTCATAGGGTCCCTAATTACCTGGCCAAATACTAATATATGCAGGGGGAGACTTTGAAAGGCTTGACAGAAATAGCTGCTGGAGTGCTGTGGGCTGAACAGATTCCCGCACAATGAAACAGGGGTTTCAATCAAGCAGAATTATCACTGAGCACCCTGAGCTTAGCCAAGAACCCAGGAAGGCCATGCTGCAGGAGTAGTTCTAACTGAGCCTAGGGAAAAGGATACTCTGGACCACAGGTTGGCAAACAACAAGAGATAGGTCAAATTTGGCCTTTTGGTCTGTTGCTATACAGCCTGTGAGCTGAGGATGGTATTTATACTTCCATGAAGAAAGATATACAACAGAAACTATAAATGACCTAAAAACCATCATCCTTTACAGAAAGCATGCCAACTCTTGCTCTGGAGCTCCATCACAATAAATCTTGAAAACAACCCAATGCTGGAAACCATTGGGGTAACAGATGTTGCAGCCAGAAAGCCCAGCAAAGATGTTTTTTGGATAGGAACATTTGGAAAACAAGCCACATCCAAGCAAGAACAGACCCCAAAGGCACAGATAACAAAAGCAAAACTTGACAAGTAGGATGACATCAAACTAAAAAGCTTCTGCATAGCAAAAGAAAAATTATCAACAGAGCACAAGACTGCCTTCAGAACATGAGACCATATTTGCAAACTATTCTTCTAAAAAGTGATCAATTTCCAAAATATATGGGGATCTCAAAGAACTCAGTAGCAAAATAACAACAACAACAACAACAAGCAAATTATCTATATAGACATGTCTCAAAAGAAGATATACAAATGGTTAACAAGTGTGTGAAAATGTGTTAAACAATAATGATCATCAGGGAAATGCAAATCAAAACCACTATGAAATCCTGTCTCAGCCCAGCTCAAATGCCGGTATCAAAAAGACAAAAAACAAATGCTGGCAAGGATACAGAGAAAGGGAAACTCTCATATGTTGATGGTAGGAATGTAAATTAGCATAACCTTTATGGAAAACAGGGCAGATGTTCCTCAACAACTAAAAATAGATCCGTCAATTCCATTAGTGAGTATATATCCATAGAAATGAAATTAGTATGTCAAAGAGGTATCTGCATGCTCATGCTTAGTATAGCACTATTCACAAAAGACAATGTATTGAATCAACCTATGTGTCCATCAACAGATGAATGGATAAAGAAAAAATGATATATGTATATGCATGCATTGTGTGTATATACACTCATATGTACATATACTATACATATGTACATGTAGAGACACACATATACATACCATAATGGGATGTTATTCAGCCATTGACAAAGATTATATCCTGTCATTTGTAGCAACAGGGATAGAGGTGGAGGACATTATGTTAAGTGAAATAAATCATGCACAGAAAGACAAATGCTGCATGTTCTCACTTATGTGTGGAAGCTAAAATAGAAGTAGAAAGTAAACTACTGATTACCAGAGGCTATGAAGGGTTGGGGGAGAAGGAGAATGGAGAGAGGAGGGTTTATGGGTAGAAGTGTGCAATTGGATACAAGGAATAACTTCTAATGTTCTGTAGCACATAGGACAACTGTGGTTGGCAACACTTATATCTTTCAAAAAGGTAGCAGAGAGGAATTTGAATATTCTTAACACAAAGAAAGGATGAATGTTTGAGGTGATGGTATGACAATTAACCTGATTTGATTATTACAAATTATATACCTGTATTTAAAATTTCACCCTGTACCCCTTAAATATGTACAATTTTTATGCATAAATCAAAAATTATATATATTTATGTAATGTATGAATATATGTGTACATATATATGATATATAATATTTATATAATCACAAACACAAAAGACCTAACATAGATAGTTGTATTGGGATTAAGAGGAAGAATGCAAATAGAGCATTTAGCAAAGCATAAGAAAATAAGATTCATCTGACTTTTCTTTTTTTAAACACGGCTTTGTTTTTTAAAAATTTAAATAAAAATGTCCTGTCTCCTGCTAATGTTATAACTGATTTTTAACAGAGTCAGAATACAACACAAACAAAAATGTAGGAAAAATAAGAAAAAATGGAACAGGTTCTTTCACTTTTTAAGAACCTGTAGAACTATGTTGCTTTAGAGTTTCTTAGCTGTAAATTTGGCAAAATAATGCAAACTTATTACTTTAAGATGCACCATGTCTAGCATACAACCAAAAACTTTATGGTTTAATTCACTAGAGAACAAATGTCAAGACAAACAAAATGACCAAACAGACATCAACAGGAGTCAATAGATGAGCTTTCAGTGGCCAAAATGAAGACGATGTGCACATTGGAGAAAATAACAACTGCAGAGTAGTTAGAAATACTAAATATATTTCAATTATGATGTAATGACTTTCACAAAGAACTAAATGGCCACCTCCAGAGGATTCGAGAACTAATTTATTCTCTTGAAAACTGATAAATTAAAGAAAATAATCAAGTATAGAAGACAAGCAGTGCTATTTCTTCATGAAAGAGTCAAAATAATAAATGATAAAGAAATTGAAGCACTAAATCACCATTTTGTAATCTCCAGTGTCTTAATGAATCTAGGCATAGCACATTAACAGAGAGGATCAGAGTCAATGTGCCTCCTTGTGAGTGGACAAAGCAGCACCTATCATCTTATCAAAGTAGAAGAACTAGGGAATGATGGGGTTCTAAATCCTGTTGCTTAATGCAGGAAACACACAGTACCTAGGATGGGAACATTCTGAACTGCACCAAGTAGACACACACAGGGACTAAAGGTGGATGCCCAGGGTTCCTCAACATGCAGAAAGTTAACAAGACAACCATTGGGTCTTGGAATGCACATTTAATAATGAAACAACGAAACATTTCAGCAGCAGAATGTACATGGGTTTTAAACATACATAGCATTTATAGAAATTGACCACACTTGGGGCAATAAAAGCAAAATTCAACAATGTCAAAGGGTTGAAACAAAAAGAATATGGTTCTGACAATAATAAAATTAGGCTAAAATCACATAATAAAAAATGATAATCAATATTAGAAAATAATTTGAATGGAAAGATCATAACAAAACAAATGGGAAGCAAGTAAAGCTGTGTTTAGAAAAAATTTACAGCCTTGAGCATTTTATTAGAAAAGTAAAGCTATAAATTAATAAGCTAAGTGTTCATCTGAAAAATTTAGGAAAAGAACCTCAAATGAAATCTCCAGAAAAGAAGAGAAATAATAATAAATAAGAACAAAAGGAATGGGATAAAATTTCTACATACAATAAAAAGGATGAATTAAGGCAAAATAAAATTTATTGCTAACTAATAAAATTGATAAGTCTATGGTGAGATGATGAAAGAAAACCAAAGGCACAGAAAATTCACATAAGAAATGGAAAGGGGATTTCACTTAAGATCCTATGGGTGCTAGAAAGATGATATAAGGGATCATCATCAGGTTTCTGAGAATACACTTGAAAATTTAGATAAAATGGGAATGAATTTAGATAAAAATTAGATAAAATGCTTAGAAAAATACAACCTACTACAACTGACACAAGAAAAATGCCAAATTTCAATAAATTGCAATTATTAAAGAAATGGACTTCATAATTAAAACATTCCCTGAAAGAAAATTCCAGGCCCAGATGACTTTGACAATAAATTCTATTGAACATTTAAGAAAGAAATCCTACCAGCATTACATGTACTCTTCCAGAGAGTAGAAAAGGAATTACTCCCCATTTTGTTTTATAAGGGTAACATAAACTGCGACAAGGACCTTATGACAAAGGAAAATACAGAACCAACTCTCATACAAACATAAACTCAAAAATCCTAAACTAAACTTTGATAAATTTGACCTTAAAGTAACATTCATAGAAATAAATCAGAAATATATAAAAATATATAAAAAGAATAAAACATCATGACTACAATAAGGTTGGAGTCAGGAAGCTTTGTTTACCTGTGACATATTGGAGAATATTTTATGATCACTACAGATGAAGAAAATGATATAATGGTGTTCAGGGGCATATTCATGATAAGAAAAACTGTTAGCACACTTGGTACAAGTGTTTTGTCTACTACGGGCTGACCATCCCTACTCTGAAAATCTGAAACCTAAAATGCTCCACAATCTGGAAATTCTTGATCACCAACATGATCACCAATGGAAAATTCCACACCTAAGCCTAAACACTGCCTCCAGGAATTCTGCCTATGGGATTACCTCTTTTACTTCAGCAATCCAGAGAATGGAGCATCACACTCCAAATAACCCCATTTAAAATCACTGATAAGAGAAGCCAAGAATATTTTGAACTCCAGTGGAAAAAATTCTTTAACTTTATATCAAGACTGGTTTTCTTTCTTTTTAAAAAAATTCTTCTTCTCTGTTTTATGTGGCCTTGATGGTACATGGACACTTATACATTTTCATATTTGCTTTTATTCCTCATTTCTAGCATTATAAAGCCAGTTATTTTTCATGGATTAGTTTTTTTTTTTGTGAACTAGGATGTTTGATTAGTATATGTTAGATTTGTATTCTTTTATTTTTTATTTTTTTGAAATTTTATTGGAGAATATTTTATCAATTGTAAACCCTTTTGCAAACTTTCTGTCTATTGTGATAACTAACATTGTAGATGTCATAGTAGGAATCATCTGGTTTAATGCTGTATCTTGCTTGCATTGGTTGTTATTATTATTTATGCTCCCCACCAAACAGTGAGGTACTGGAGACCTTCAGGGACACTATAAGTCTGGAGGGTAGAAACTCTACTGCCTCAGATCCATACTGTTAGATGGGTAGATACACAAACAACATGAAAAAGCATGGGAACAAATCACCCCAAGCAAATCAAGATATTCCAATAACAGAATTTATCAATGCCACAGTGGAAAAAAAATGTCAGAGAATGAGTTTAGAAAGTAATAGCTAAAATTATTTGTGAAGTAATGGTATAAGGATGGTATAAGGAATGAAATCAGAGAGAAAATATAGGAAGTGACTCAATAAAGTGCCTCAATAAAGAGGCAGAGATTCTGGGGAAAAAAAATAAGCAGAAATCCTCAAAATGAAGTTAACAAAAAATCAAATTTAAAATTCAATAGAAAGCATCACTAACACACTAGACCACTTGGAAGACAGAACCTCAGGCAAAGAAGACAAAATATATAATCTTGAAGACCAAGTTGACCACACAGAGGATATGGTAAGAAACCATAAAAAGAATTTCCAAGAGGGCTGGGGTTGTGGCTCAGCGGCGGAGTGCACGCCTCGCGCATGTGCAGCCCGGGTTCGATCCTCAGCACCACGTAAACATAGATGCATTGCATTGTGTACAACTAAAGTAAATAAATAAATATTTTAAAAAAAGAATTTCCAAGAAATATGGGATAACATGAAAAGACCAAATTTAAGATCTATCAGGATAGATGAAGGTGCAGAGATACAAACCAAAGGAATGTACAATTTTTTCAATTAAATAATGTCAGAAAATTTCCCAAATCTAAACAATGAAATGGAAAATCAAATACAAGAGGCTTACAGTACCCAAAACATACAAAATTACAACAGACCCACATCAAGGCACATCATAATGAAAATGCCTATCATACAGAATAAGGATAGAATTTTAAAGGCTGTGACTTGGAGGCTGAGGCAGAAGGATCACAAATTCAAAGCCAGCCTCAGCAATGGCAAGCCACCTAGCAACTCAGTGAGACCCTGATTCTAAATAAAATACAAAAAAGGGCTGGGGATGTGGCCCAGTGGTGGAGTGCCCCTGAGTTCAATCCTGGTACCACAAAATAAATAAATAGATAAATAAATAAATAAATAAAATAAAATTTTAAAAAATTTAAAGACTGTGAAAGAAAACGGCAAATTATGTAGAGGGAGAAACCAAATAGGCTCTCAGCTGATTTCTCAACCCAGACTCTCAAAGCTAGGAGGTCCTGGCATAATATATGCCAAGCTCTGAAAGAAAATGGATGCCAACCAAGAATCTTATATCAAGCAAAATTAAGCTTCAGATTTGAAGATGAAATAAGAACGTTCCATGATAAACAAGTTAAAAGAATTCACAACTAGAAAGCCTGCACTATTCTCACCAAAATATTCCATGAAGAAAAATGGAAAAAAAAATTGAAAATCAATGAAGGGAAGAACTACACTAAAGGGATGCTCAATCAATGGAGAAACTAATTAAAATTAAAAACTAGAAATAAACCAAAATGAATGGGAATACAAATCATATCTCAATAATAACCTTTAACATTAATGATCTAAACTCATCAATCAAAAGACATAGACAGGCAGATTAGATTAAAAAACAAGACCCAACCATATGTTGTCTCCAAGAGACTCGCCTCATAGGCAAAGACATCCACAGACTGGAGGTGAAAGGCTGGAAGAAACATATCACTCACATGGACTGTGTAAACAATATCTGATATTATCACATCACATAAAGTTGACTTCAAGCCCAGTTTAATCAGAAGGGACAAAGAAGAACATTTCATACTGCTTAAGGGAATTATACATCAACAAGCCATAACAATTTAATATTTATGCCCCATACAATGGAGCACCTATGTACATCAAACCAACCCTTCTCAATTTCAAGAATCAAATAGACCACAACACAAAAATACTGGGTGACTTTAACATACCTCTCTCTCTACTGGATAGATCCTCCAAACAGAAACTAAACAAAGAAACTATAAACTAAATAGGATAATCAATAATTTAGATTTAACAGACACATACAGAATATTTCATCCATCAAAGAGTGAATATACTTTCTATTCAGCAGTACATGAATCCTTCCCTAAAATAGATTGTATCATATTCCACAAAGCAACTCTTAGCAAATACAAAAAAATAGAGATAATACCCTGCATTCTATCAGATCATAATGGAATGAAATTAGAATTCAACAATAGAATAAAAAGAAGAAGCAACTCTAATACTTGGAGACTAAATAATATGCTATTGAATGATGAATGATAGTAGAAGAAATCAGGAATTAAATAAAAAATACTTAGAGGTATATAAGAATAGTGAACAACATATCAAAATTTCTGGGATACTATGATGACAGTGCTAAGAGGAAAGTTTGCTGCATTGAGCTCATTCATTAAAAGAATAGAAAGTAAGCTGGGCGCGGTGGCGCACGCCTGTAATCCCAGCACTTGGGAGGCTGAGGCAGCAGGATCGGGAGTTCAAAGCCAGCCTCAGCAACGGCCAGGCACTTAGCAACTCAGTGAGACCCTGTCTCTAATAAAATACAAAAAATGTAAGGGCTGAGGATGTGGCCCAGTGGTCAAGTGCCCCTGAGTTCAATCCCCGATACCAAAAAAAAAAAAAAAAGAAAGAAAAGAAAAGAAAGTAAATGAATAAATGATCTAACATTACATCCCAAAGTCCTACAAAAAAAAAAAAAAAAAAAAAAAAGGACAAAATCAACACCAAAAGCAGTAGAAGACAGGAAATAATTAAAATCAGAGCTGAAATAAAAAATTGAAACAGAAGAAACAATTCAAAAAACTGAAACATAGTTGGTTCTTTGAAAAAATAAATTGATAAACATTTAGCCATCCTAATGAAGAAAATAAAAGAGAAAACTTAAATTGCTAAAAATTTGTGATGAAAAAGCAAACATCATGATGGACACTACTGAAATACAGAAGATAATCAGAAACTTTTTTAAAAATTTATACTCCAATAAAATAGAAAATCTTGAGACAAATTTCTAGAGACATATTATCAACCCAAAATGAATGAGGAGGACATACACAATTTAAACAGATCAATTTCAAGCAATGAAATAGAAGACAGCATCAAAGCCTACCAACCAAGAAAAGCCCAGGATGAGACGAATTCTCAGCTGAGTTCAACAAGACATTCAAAGAAGAATTAAGACTAATACTTCTCAAATTATACGATGAAATGGAAAACTCATCATTCCAAAACTGGACAAATATACATCAAGGAAACAAAACTTCAGACCAAAATCCCTGATGTACAAAAATTCTCAATAAAATACTGGCAAATCACAAACAAAAACATATTTAAAAGATAGTGCACTACAATCAAATGGGGTTCATCCCAGGGATACAAGGTTGGTTCAACATATGGAAATCAATAAACATAATTCATCACATCGATAGACATAAAGACAGGAATCATATGATCATCTCAGCAGATGCAGAAAAAGCATTTGACAAAATACAGCATCCCTTCATGTTCAAAACTCTAGAAAAACTAGGGATAGTAGGAAAATACCTCAAGAGTGTGAGAGTTATATATGCTAAACCCAAGGCTAACATCATTCCAAATGGAGAAAAAGTGAAAGTATTCCCTCTAAAACACTGGAAAAACACAAGGATGCCCTCCATCACCACTTTCCTTCAACATTATCCTTGAAACTCTAGCCAGAGCAATTTTAAAGAAGAAAGAAATTAAAGGGATATGAATAGGAAATGAAGAACTCATACTATCAATATATGCTGATGACATGATTCTACATTTAGAAGATCCAAAAAATTCCACCAGAAAACTGCTGGAACTAATAAATGAATTCAGCCA
The DNA here is from genome assembly GCA_025594165.1 of Tamias sibiricus. Lineage (NCBI taxonomy): Eukaryota > Metazoa > Chordata > Mammalia > Rodentia > Sciuridae > Tamias > Tamias sibiricus. The sequence goes on from CM046659.1 coordinate 138,861,099, forward strand.
AGTAGCAGGACATAAAATCAACACACATAAATCAAACACATTCATCAGTGATGAATCCACTGAAAGAGAAATTAGGCAAACTACCCCATGCACAATAGCCTTAAAAACAAAATATTAGAGAATCAATTTAACAGAAGAAATGAAGGTCCTCTACAATCAAAACTACAGAACACTAAAGCAAGTAATTGAAGAAGACCTTAGAAGATGAAAAGATCTCCCATGCTCTTGGATAGGCAGAATTAACATTGTCAAAATAGACATACTACTGAAAGCATTATACTGATTTAATGCAATTCCTATTAAAATTGCAATGACATTCTTCATAGAACTAGAAAAAGCAATCATGAAATTCATTTGGAAAAATAAGAGATCCAGAATATCCAAAGCAATTTTCAGCAAGAAGAGTGAAGCAGGAGGCATCACAATACCAGACTTTAAAGTATACTACAGAGCCATAGTAACAAAACCAGCATGGTATTGGCACCAAAACAGACACATAAACCAATGGTACAGAATAGAAGACACAGATAAATCCACATAAATATAGTTATCTCATACTAGACAAAGATGCCAAAAACATTCATTGGAGAAAAGATAGCCTCTTCAACAAATGGTTCTTGGAAAACTGGAAATCTGTATGCGACAAATGAAATTAAACCCTATATAACACCCTGCACAAAAATCAACTCAAAGTAGATCCAAGACTTAGTCACTAGAACAGAGACCCTGTGCCTAATTGAAGAAAAAGTAGGCCCAAATCTTCACCATGTCAGCTTAGGAACTGATCTCCTTAACAAGACTCCTAAAGTGCAACAATTAAAATCAACAATCAACAAATGGAGCTGGGTTTGTAGCTCAGCAGTAGAGTGCTCGCCTAGCACATGTGAGGGACTGGGTTTGATCCTCAGAACCACATATAAATAAATAAAATAAAGGTATTGTGTCCTCTTACAACTAAACAATTTTTTTTAAAAGAATCAATAAATGGGATGGATTCAAACTAAAAAGCTTCACAACAAAGGAAACAATCAATAAGTGTGAAGAGAGAGCCTACAGAATGGGAGAAAATCTTTACCTCATGTATCTCAGATAAAGCATTAATTTCAAGGATATATAAAGAACTCAAGAAACTTAACACCAAAAAAAAAAAAAAATAACCCAATCAATAAATGGGCTAAGGAACTGAACACTTCACAGAAGAAGAAATACAATTGATGAACAAATATATGAAAAAAATGTTCAACATCTCTAGCAATTAGAGAAATGGAAATCAAAACTACACTGAGATTCCATCTCACTCCAGTCAGAATGGCAATCATCAAGAATATAAGCAACAACAAATGTTGGTGAGGATGTTGGAAAAATGGTATATTCATACAATGCTGGTGGGACTGCAAATTGGTGTAACCACTCTGGAAAGCAGTATGGAGGTTCCTCAGAAAACTAGGAATGAAGCCACCATTTGACCCAGTTATCCCACTCCTAAGTTTATACCCAAAGGACTTAAGATCAGCATACTACAGGCACATAGCCACATCAATGTTTATAGCTGCTCAACCAACCTAGATGCCCTTCAGCAGATGAATGAATAAAGAAATTGTGGCATATATACACAATGGCAGATTACTCACCCTTAATGAAGAATGAAGTTATGGCATTTGCTGGTAAATGGATGGAACTGGAGAATATTATCCTAAGTGAAAGAAGTCAATCCCAAAAAACCAAAGACTGAATGTTTTCTCTGATATGTGGATGCTAATTCACAATGGTGGGGGCGGAGATTAGAGCTACTTTGGATTAGACAGGTGAGTGAAAGAAGGGAAAGGGGTATTGGGGTAGGAATGACAGTAGAATGAATTGGACATTATTACCCTTTGTGCATATATGATTACACGACCCGTGTAACTTTACATCATGTACAACCAGAAGAATGAAAAGTTATACTCCACTTATGTATGATGTGTCAAAATGCATTCTACTGTCATGTATAACTAATTAGAACAAATTTTTAAAAATTTTAAAAAGAAACCATCACAGAAATGAAAATTTAAATTATGAGTTTCCCTGTGGATGTTATATTCAAATAGCCATTTAATAAGAGGAAATGAAGAAAAGCAGAAAAACAATCAATAAAAATAAAACAAAAAAGTATAAAAAGAAAGATTACAGAAAAGATAAGCAAAAAGATCCACTTGCACATAATTAGACTTCAGAAAAGAAAAACAAAAAAAAAATGTAATAAAATTAACGTTTTAAAATACAGTCCAAGAAAAAAATTCAGGAAACTACAGAAAATCTAAATCTACATGCTAAGTGGTCCCACCAAGTACTGGGGAAAATTCACCTAGAATGGTCAAGCCTGAGATATGTTCTAGCAAAACTATCAGTCTTTAAGTATAAAGAAAAACTCAGGTCTCTAGGAAGGCAAAAAGACCAAAAATCTTGCAATGGCAAGAGAATTCAGTTGGCATGAGACTTCTAAATGACAACCTACAAATCAAGATCAGAAAAAAGCAATTTGCAAGGAACTCAAAGGGAAAAAATGTTAGTCAAGGATTTTCAGATTCAGCTAAGGCCTTACACAACGAATCCCAGTGTTATATATAATTATAATGCACCAATAAAAATTTTATTAAAAAAAAAAACCCCATGGCCTGGTATGAACAATTATCAACATTTGTTATAAGAAAGAAGCATGGTACAGAACATCTTTAGTAGGCCCCTTTGGTTTTCATCTAAAAAATACTTTCTGTATAATATATGTAGAACACAATCATCAGTGTTTTCTGGAAGGAGCCAAAGGTATTTCCCATAAAAGAAGACTTAGGAAGAAGGTTTGGAATGCAGGTAGGAAGAAGCGCTTACTCTTTCATGCATAGCTTGAATTTTCTAACTATGCCACTCATATTTTGTTTTAAGATATCAATAGAGATTTTTCAATGGTAAGATTATGGGCTATTTAAAGGAGTTTTTCTTTGCAGTTCTTACCACTAAAATAGCAAACAATTTTTACAAAACTAGAAAATAAAGGCATTTTTATTTTACATAATTCAAGAAAAACATTGTTAGCTTTTCGAAACTTCCCTGAAGTGCTGAGAAACCTTCACTTATCAAAGATTAGAAAATGTTCAGTATTTTTTAGTTGTTAAGACAGAAGCACTTTCACTTATATCCTTAAGGTTTTCAGCAACAAGAATTTCAGATAATCGAAGTACTTTGTTCCCTACACTGTCTGCTTTCCTGTAATTTTGCTGTAATTTACAGTAGAACAGGGTTGACAGAAAAACTCTTAGCAGATGGGTAAAGTTTAAAAAATTTTTATACTGAGTTTTATGTTTGATTCTATGTCTCCAGATACTGCTTTTGATTCAGTAGAGGTGTGACTATCAATTCAACATGGCCTGATAAAAGCATCTATCGGGAAACCTGTGATACATACAGTTTGAATATTTGTGCCTCACCTCCAGATGGGTATGTTGGAACCTAACAATCAATGTGGTGATAGTATAAAAGGTGGGGTCTTTGGGACGTTATTAAGTCACAAGGGCTCCACTGTCATGAATAGGATCAGTGCCCTTAAAAAAACAGGCTCTAAGAGGTGGGGTGTAGCTCAGTGGCAGAACACTGGACTGGTGTGTGCAAGGCTCTAGAGAGTACCCTGGCCCCTTCCACTGTATGAGGACCCAGGAAGATGGCACCATGTCTGAAGTAGAGAGACCTCATCAGACACTGAATCTACTGGGGCTTTGATCTTGGGTTTCCCAGCCTTCAGAACTGTGAATAACACATTTCTACTGTTTACATATTACTGAAGGTAAGGCATTGTGTTATAGCAGCCCAAATGGAAAAAGACACCCAGAATTTTTAACTTTGAATATTTAAGTTATAGACCTATGCCCATTTCTCTCTGCTTTTGCATGTTTTGATGGTGGCTTAGTTTGGGGCACATTTTCACTCTTCACCCTCACATTGGAAATGTTTCAGATGAGAGAGTTTGGTGGAGGCTTCTTTTCCAAGAAGATAGCATGAGAATATGGAAAAACAATTTTGACAAAATCCATTTTAAGAAATACATTTGGTTACCAAGACCAAGAGAAAAAAATCACATTTATCACGAATCCAAGCTGTTCATCCATCCATCTTTTCATCTTAGGAAGTGAGATATGAAGTCTCTGTTCACTGCCTTTTTGTTAGTGATGTTGGTGAGTCAGGGAGTTGCAGATTCCTGTGTTTTAAAGACATATACAGCTCTCTTTTACTTAAGTAATATCCTTTGTGGTCTAGAAGCAAATGAAAATTAATTCTACTGGAACTTGATAAAGCTTAAATCCATTAAAAGCTAGACTACTTTATATTAGATTTCCAAATGAATGAGACAAGAGCTCTCACAGTAGCTTCAAACTGGGCATATTTATAACCCTGTCCTGCTTGCCAAAAATAATTACATCCCATTTTTTTTCTGCCAACCATTTAAACTTGTTTCACAGAAAATGGAAAAATGGAGTTGGTGCAAATAGGATTCTTCCCACGAGAAGGAAAAACAGTTTTGGAACCCTCAAGCAATTTGCATGGCTCATTGATTTTGGAGCATTCTGTCTTGGAAAGTTCTTTGTTTATATGTTTATTTGTTTAAATATCATTTATTTTCCAAATTAATTAAATGACATGTATGCCAAATGCCACAATAATAGACTGGAATCACATTAGGGATTGTTTCTAATAGTGCACAGTTGTCCATGGAGCATTCTGATCTGGTCCCTGAGCTGAGGCCAATCTAAGTGGCTGCAGATCTGGCCTGACTTCAGGTTACCCTGAGCAAAAACCATCATATTTTGGATCTGGAATGCTCCCCAAAGATTGATGAAACTAGTGAGCCAAAATAAATATTTTTTCCTTTAAGTTGATTATCTCAAGTATTTTGTCACAGTAACAAAAAGCTGACTAACACACAGTCTTATCAGTCTAATCAGACATGGAGGGACTTATTTTTCTTTATAGCCATCTTACATCCACTCCACTCTAAATTTCTGAGATACCTGGAACCCACACAGTCTTCCTTCATAGGAACTGCAGAGTCTCACCTGACCCTTAGAATATGGGGTCCTTAGCACTTACTCTTTCCTACCTAGCCTCAAGGGTGAAAAAAATTACAGAAAGAGTTCACTTTTAATGACATTACTGTGTCCACTTAATTTATACTGTATGCAATTAGTTGGAACTTTTACATTTGTATTTTGTATTCTGAACAAGTTATCATTTGTTTTCCTGACTGATATAATCATCTGTACATAAATACTTTGATGGGATGATACCAACTTCTGTGGCTTGGGTATGGTTTGAGTGTACCTCCCAAGGCTCCCTGTGCTGGAAGCTCAATCCCCAGCAGTGTGGTGGTGATGGGAAGTGGTGGAACTGTTCAGTGGTGGGGCCTGGTGGGAAGTGACTGGTCAGTGGAGGTACTGTCATTTGAAGGAATCAATGTAGTTTTCCTGGAGCCCTGGCAAGTTCTTAAGAAAAGATTGCTATAAAACAGCAAGACGGGCCCCTCGCTGCTTTCTGGCTTCCTTCTTGCCACGTGATCTCTTCTGCATATGACTATTTTATTGTGATGCCATCTACCATGATGCCCTCATGAAGCTGAATAAATGGGACTACCACACCTTGAACTTTTGGCCTCCAAACTGTGAGCTAAATAAAAAACATTTTGTATAGCAATGGAAAAGGGACTCACATACCAACTAAGACCAATGTTGACTTTGAACAGATACCTCATGGCCCAGTCATTAACCATCGTAGTTACAGCCTCTTTATCAGTTTCCCTCCTTACTTCCCTCATCTACAGCCTACTCTAAACTTTGCATCCAGAGTAGTCCTTTAAAAAGTTGAGTCAGATAGTGACACTATGTTTGTCACCTTCTAATGGCTCCATATTTCACACAGAATAAAAGGCAAAGTTATTAAAGCGACATAGGAAGGCCCTATGGTTTCTTTCCTGTTCCTTTTCTCCATTGTCCCCATACTCATTTCCAATCTCAAGAGTCTCCTGGCTGTTTCAGGGCCTTTGCATTGACTATTTCCCTGTCTTGGGTATCCACATAGCTGACTCCCTCGCTCAAGTGCCACTTGTTCCCTGAGTTCTGCTGTTCCCACCCAATTTAAAATAGAAACCAGGCCTGGGGGTGTGTTTCAATGGCAGAGCTCTTGCATAGCATGCACAATGCCCTCGGTTTAATGCCCAGCACCACAAAAAAGAAAAATAAAATTAAATAAAACCAAAATGGAACATTTTCCATTTTCTCTCAACCATCTCTACCATGTTCTACAATTTCCTTTTTCCTCAACATCCATCACTCTTGCTGTGGTTTGACTGTGTCTCCCAAAAGTTCATACATTGAACATATGAGTCTCCAAATTCATATTAGTGGTAAATGGCAGTGGGAGCTTTAGAGGTCATTATGATTCAGTGAGGTCATGATGATGAGCCCTCATGATGGAGTAAGTAGCCTTATAAGAAGAGCTGGCATGCCTTCTCCATCTTGCATGAGATAGGCTGTGTCATGTGATGATGTAGCAAGATGGGTCTCACCAGATGCTCAGCAGATACTGGTACCAGCCTATAGAACCATGAGTTAAATAAGCCTTTATTATTTGTAAATTGTCCAGTCTTGGGTATTTTGTTATAGCAATAGAAAATGGACTAAGACAACATCCTAGCATACAATATTGTCTTTTCCATTTTATAACTATATATCTTCATTAGGATATCAGCTCCATGAGGGGAGAGATCTTCACTGATTTGTTCGCTGATGTATCTCAAATGCTCTGAGCAGTGCTATTAGTCAGGAAGTAGTCAATAAATCTTGCTTGAATAAATGAATAAAATGGCTTATAAACTATAAAATATATTTTGTTAAGATTATCTATAAGAGTTTCTGGCTCAGGCAATTGGTCAAGGGACAAATCATATAGGGCTTTATAAGGCGTGAGTACTTAGATTGATATCCAGAGTGAGATTAGAAGCTACGAGAGAACTTTGAACCGGGGAGTGTAATGATGTGACCTAGGCTTGCCAAAGTTCCTGTGGTTCCTAGGTGGCACTCAGACTTCAGAGGCAGGAGTGGAATCAGGGAAAGCATTTCAGTTGCACTGGTCCATCAAGAGGTTATGGTGGTCTAGAACAGGGAGTCATGGTGGATGTGATGAGAAAGAAGTGCATGCATTCTGGATATATCACAGGGGCAGAGCTAAGAGGTCTTTCTGGTGGACCTGGCTGAGAGAAAAGGGCAGGGAATTAAGAATAACTGTTAAAATTTTGGCCTGGACAACTGAACAAATAGCAGTGTCAGTTACTGAGATGAAATAGTAGAGAGAAGCAGACTCGGAAGTGAAACCAAGAATCCATTGGCTTTGTACCTGCACTCCATGTTTCTTGTAGCAATGTTCAAAGTAGACAAGATACAGTATCAACCAAGATGTTTGTTGACAGATAAATGGATAAAATAAAAATGTAATATATAAACACAATGGAATATTATTCATCCACAAAAGGATGAAATCCTGTCATTTCCAGCATCATGGAACTGGAGGACATTATGTTAAATGAAATAAACCAGACCCAGAAAGACAAATAGTGCACAATCTTACTTATGTGGGGACTCTACAAAGCTTGTCACACAGAAGAAGAGAATAGAATAGTGATTATCTGAGGGCATGGGAGGGAAGAGAGAGAGACTGGATAATGGGTATTAAAATGTTTTTAGATAGGGGGATTTAGTTCTAATATTCTATAGCACAGTAGGGTAACTATAGTCTACAAAAATTTATTACATATTTCAAAATAACTGGAGGAGATCTCGAAGATTGCCAACATACAGAAATGATCATATTTGAGAGGAAAATGATAATTATTCTGAGTTGATCATTATACTTGCATGCATGTACCAAATTATAATACCCCACAAATAATTACAAATATTACATGTGAATTTAAAAATTTTTTTAATTAAAAATTTTCTTCTGTTTTGGATGGGTTAAATTTGAGATGCCTACCAGACATCCATATGGAGATGTTGCCTGGGCAGTTGAGTACATGAGTCAGGAGCCTGAAAAAAGAAGTCAGACTAGACAGGGATATTATTTAAAGCCATGGGTCTGGTTGAAATCACACTAGAGAAAATATGGCTAGGGAGGAAGACTCAGGACTTGGCTCTGGAGCATCTCTCCTTCAAGAGGAAAGGCCAGTAGGTCAGTCTGAGCAGGGGCAGCCAGTGAGATGGGAGGACAGCGAGGCTCTACTAGAAGCCACATGGAGAGGACATTTCAGATGATGCAGCAAGGTGTAGCAAAAGGAACCTAAGAATTGACAGTTGGATTTGGCAATGTGATGGCCCAGGGATCTAAGAAGTACACCAGGACTTCCAGACAGTGTTTTGGGACCCCTGTGGATCCTTTGGGATAAAAGGCAGCACCAACCCCAGGCAAGTAGGATGGGCTCAGTGCTCAGTGAGCCTGAACCTTCAGCAGAGGCACCAGAAAAGTCTGCAGGACCACGGACAGGGATCCCTCAAGGCGGAGCAGAGGGATCCATGCTGTGCTTCCCAAGTACAGAGCTTTGGGGCGGGAGGCAGTGCTTGGGAAGGTGAAAGGAAATGGTGACCCTATGGCTGGAAGGCTTGATGGCCCCAAGGTAGACAAAGTCACAGAGAAGAAAAAGGCAGGCTTTCCTCACTGGAAAACTCTATATTAACAAGGTCAGAATATCACATGACAATGTCTTGGTCTTAAAGACATTAGAATTCATTTCTAAGAATATGAACTTCTCTTTCCAATCACATGGTGCCAGATTTTTAAACTTACATTTTCCCTACCAAGAACAAGTTATATCAAGGTACATACCTAAGACCTGTAGAAAAAAAAATCATCAAATATTCTTTTTATTTTTAAGTTCATTTGCTAAAAATCCAACTGTGAAAAGCAGTATTTCTCCCAAAATTTCAGTAACTAAATTAGAATCTTATTTTCAAATGTATCTCTCTACTAAAAACATACAGGGCACCCTATCTTTTCTTTTATGCAAAAAAACAATTGATGATTACTTGATTAGATAGAATAAGAATTCGAACAGCCAAGTTTTAAAAGCAGATCAAATGTTATTAAGTTAACATATAAAATAGCCAAAGTCAACTTGGCTGTTTAAATCAACCAAATACATTGACCACTAGTATTACTTTCTATCATCATCATCATTTGACATTGAAAAATGAAAAATAAAATGCTGGATGCTTCATATATCAGATATTCAAATACAGAACCTTCCCATTAGTGCTTACAATTGAACTGAAATAGACTTTGGATGTTTGCTATATAAACACAGCAAAACACATAAATGGGAGAAATTAGATTAAGAGAAAAAAACAACTTCTCCATTGCTATGGAATGGTTGTGATCCCCAAAATTCATATGCTGAAGAGTGTGAACCCCAATGTGATTGCATTTGGACATAAGAGTCTATAGGAGGTGATAAAGGCTAGATGAGATTATATGGGCTAGTTCCTCATTGATAGAACTATTGTCCTTATAAGGAGAGCATGAGAGAGAGACGCCTATCTGTCTTCTGTCTGTCTCTGTCGACACACACATGAACCTAGGAGAAGCCACGTGCACACATACAGGAAAAGGGTTCAGCCTCCAGAACTTCAAGAAAATAAATTTCTTTTTCTGAAGTAACCAAGCATGTAGTATTTTAGCAGCCTGAGCTAAGACACCTAATTAAGAGTTCCTTTTTTAAAAAATTATTTCATTGTAGAAGAGAGACAATATGTTGGGTTAGAATGTCAATTAGTAAATAAAAATGTTTGATACACATCTATGATTTTTCTGGAAGATGAACAATTAAAAATAAAGTAAATTCCTTCTTCTAAGATGCCTGTCAACAGGTTACTTCTTCCACCCACTCTGACCTCAACAGTTACCCTGACAGGAATTCAGACACTCTCCATGAAAAGGTAGTGACTTAACATCTCCACTAACCTCCCCCCTGGTAATGACTGGTTACTGGACCAAGCAAAGCAGAAAACTCAGTGTGTGGTCAGAACCAGCCTGCTCTTGGGAGCCAGAGGACCTGCACCAGAAGCAGCTGCCTCCCCTCACTGGATGAGTGATGCTGTGGAACCGCCTCATTTCCTCTGTCCCTTCCCTGTTTGAGCCTCAGCAGGGATCTGAGCTCTCTGTGCTGCAGGTCACTGGGTAAAGCTCCTGGGTGGTACCTGGCACATAAGAGGAGCTCTTTCTAGAATGACTGGGAAGAACACACCACCCCAAAATATGCTGCTCTAAAATACTATTTTAACTTAAAGTTTCTTCTGTTTTAATAAACAGGGCTTCCTTAAGATTTTTTCCTGAAAACAAGAGATAAAAACTCCTGTGAAAGATGCCCTGCCTGTACCGGGGGGAAAGAACATTAATTCCACAGGGAGTCACAGCTGAGAGGATTCGGAACAAACAGCCTTGTTAAAATAATTATCTTCCTTTAGCTTCCCCACATATTTTTCTACAATTGCCTCTCTTCGTTCATCTTGGTATTAAAAGCATTTGGCTTTCGCCACTTCTCTGAATTTTCATTTCTCCGTGAGAACTCCTGTGTCATGTAAAACTATACACATCTATATTATTTTTTTTCCCTATTAATCTGTCTTTTGTCGATTTAACTCTCAGACCCAGCTGCAAACACTAAGAGAGTAGAGGGAAGATTTGGCCTCTCCCACAATTCAGTATAACAGAACAAAATAAAACCAGAGAGAATCATGAATTTGAGTGTAGAAATAATGACATCTATCAGGATAATTCCTTTTTAAAATAGTTTTAATGCTTGTAACACCAAGGCCCCCCTCACCAGTCGCCTGTACTACCAGTCACAGGAATTAGGTCCCCTGCCATGGAAACTATTATGTCTCTCTCTCTCTCTCTCTCTCTCTCTCTCTCTCTCTCTGGCAGAAGCAGGGGAAAAGCAAGGATCTAGATTGGGTCTCTCTGGCTTGAAGTTGAGTGAATGCTGAGTAACACCTCTGTGCCTCAGTTTCCTCATCTATAGGAGGTGTTCAAGAGTAATGCCTACTGCATAGGATGATTGTGAGATTTAACAAAATAATACTTCACACCCACCACATGATGCCTGGCACACAGAGATGCTCAAAACTGTCCAGGCTGGCTTGAACTTGTGGCCAAGAGTAACAGAAGGCAACTCAGGGCCTGGAGCTGGCTCTAAATGCTCCTGAGGTTTGCTTCCCTGTGACACAGACTGTTAGTCTACTTTTCATCATCAGAACAAAATACCTCAGGTAATTAATTTTAAAAAGAAGAAAGGTTTGTCTTTGACTCATGGTTTCAGTCCATGGTCACTTGGCCCTGTCGCTTTTGGGCTGTGGCAGCTCTGTACATTGTGGCAGAAGCTCCTGGAGAAAGCTGCTCATCTCATGGTGGCCGGGAAACAAAAGAAAGAGAAAAGGAAGGGACAGGGTCCCAAAGTCACTTTCAAAGGCATGCCCCCGATGACCTAGCTTCCTCCTAAAGGTTCCACCACTTCCTAGCAATGCCACAGGGTAGGGAACAAGTCTTCAATATTGGGGCCTTTGGGGGATATTTATCAAAATGACATCACAGGTCACAGAACCCTTCCCTGATTCTTCATGTGAACAAGAAAAACATCTCAAGATCTTCAGGGGCATCAATGAAAGACAGGAAGGAAGAGACATAATGTTATATTATGAGCTAGAAGGAAGAACAAGGGGGATCAGGTGGGGGGTCAGGGACAGAAACCAATGGAGAGAAGGAGATTCCGAAGGCACTATAGTCATCTCCACCCTTACATCTGTGAGCATTGGTGTGTAGACAGCATCTGGAGAATTTGATGGCACTTTCAAGTCTGGAGGGATGTGTACTAAGGTGGGCATAGGTAGCTCAAGTAAAAAATAATTTAAACCTCCTTGGCATTGGAGCTCATACATAGGAACTCAGGAACAAAACAAAGGATAAAATGGTCCAGATTGAGGGGTGGACTATGACCATAGGAATAGGACCAACTCCTGGCTCCTAAGGGAAATTTGGCAGAGTTTCAGAAGGAAGAACAAGAATCCAGGGCCCCACCCAGTGAGGGAGCATGGAATCCCTATGGGATTCTGCCCACCCCCTTTAGGTTAGATGGTCTACAAAGGCAACATTCATGTCTGAAATGAAGCCTCTGACAGGGGAAGACAAACTGGTCCCCAGCAGGGTGCAAAAGCTGTCAGGGAAAATTCAGACATCAGAGCCAAGCCCAGAAGCACAAGGAGGGAATGACTGCGTCACATGTGAGCAGGACAAAGTGTTGGCAGGGTGTGTATGCAAACTCGCTACAGCTACATCAGGCAAGTAAACAAATGGAACCAGGAGTGTGAGAACAGAGCTTGCAAATGGGAAAGAAAACATCAACCAAGAGACAGAAGCTCCCCACAAGGATTTCCTGGAGCCCGAGAAGCTAATGAGAATAAGAATTCAGCAAAAGAAGGATTCAAAGTGATAAAAGATGAGACTTGGATGAAAAGGAGCCAGAGACAGAACTAAAGAAACCAATTACAAAGTGAGAATTAAAATCCCACCATTGCAAATCTCATAAATAATTTAGAAACAGCCAGGAATAGAGCAGACATGAGTGAAAATCAAAGTAATGGCATGGGAGGAAGCATGAGATTGCCACCGTAATTTTGTGGAAGAAGGAAGAGATCTGTGATAAATTACCATGAAGAGGATTTGCATGGAGGTAAGAAACTTTTTATGAACCCTGGAAATGAATGTGCTTCATAATGAAAGACCTCTCATCCGAAGTTTGGTACTCATTTAAATTTCACTTTCTTCTTCTTCTTCTTCTCCTTTTTTAATTTCAAATAAACACAATTAATTAAACATACTGGTAAAGCATGTGCTAAGTATACATGAAGGCCTTAGTTCAGTCCCCAACTCCAAACACAAAAAACAACAACAAAAGAACTCACAACACTATCACATTAATGTTGATTTCTTTAAAAATTAAAAAAATATCCACAGTGTATTCCTTCATAGTTTATGTCTTTTGTCATTGTATGATCAAGAAATTTTTGAATTTATCGTCAAGTAATTTTAAACTGGGCAATTTACTGCTTTTGCTGTTATACTTTTCAGCATTGCTTAAATAGTTTATTGGAAACACAGTTCACTTTTTATTTTCAAAAGTATATGGAGCATCTGGACATGGCAGTGTACGCCTGTAATCTCAGCAGCTCAGGAGGCTAAGGAAGGAGAAGCACAAGTTCAAAGCCAGTATCAGCAAACTTGAAGCACTAAGTAACTCAGTGAGATGCTGTCTCTAAATAAAATACAAAATATGGCTGGGGATGTGGCTCAGTGGTTGAGTGCCCCTGAGTTCAATCTGTGGTACCAAAAAAAAAAAAAATAGTATATGGAGTAAACTATGTTATATGTATTTATGAACATGTCAAAATGAACCCCATTATTATGTATATCTATAATGCTCTACTAACAAGTATAAAAAATGTAATCTTTAGCATAAAAGGAAGAACATACATTCAACATTCTTGCAAATAATACATATTAGACAGCATTGTAGGCACTCGAGATCAAAGCCAGACTAAGACCTGGCCCTGCTACAGATAAAATCATGGCAGGATATAGATTCAGGAAGACCAGGGTTAATCCAAACAAGTTCATTCCAGAAATACAAGTGATTCAAAACTGGGAAATATATTAATATCATGTTAATAGAGTTATGGAGAAAAATCATGTGATTCTTTTTAGAGATGCAGCAGAGGTATGTGAAAAATTCAGTGTTCATTCATGTGAAAAATGATAAAAAATAGGAGCTGAGGGATATGATAGTCATATCCCAACACAATAGAAAACATTCGCACACAACATACATCTTATCTCAAAAGTCAGCATCTTCATTAACAAAGAAAAGCTAGACTTTGCCTGCTAAAGTCATCTGGAATAAGACAAGAGCATCCATCATGTCCACTCATCTTCTACCTTGAGTTTTTAGATATTAGTACCTGTAATTAGCCAAGAGAAGTCAACTAGAAGCATAAAATTTGAGAAAAAAAGGTTAAATTATCTTTATTTGTAGAACATACGACTATATATACTAGAAAAACATCCATGCAAAAATAATATGAGAGAGAGATAAATGCACACTTTTAAACAGGTTGTGATATAATAGAAAGAAAGAGCATTTCTACCATAGCAAAATTCACAATTAACAAAGTATGTACTTGACAAGAAATGTCTACAACCCATATAAAGAAAATGGTGACATGCTCATGAAAGAAAAGAGTAGTCTGAATTCAGTGGAAATATATATCATATCCTTGAATAAGAAGCTCCAATATTGAAGAGATGCCAGTCCTCCCAAAGTTAATCTATAAATTTAATGCCATACTGATTAAAGAAATACCATCAGTGTTCTCTAGAAACCAGGCAAATTGATTTTACAGCTCATTTGGAAGAACAGCCAAGCAAGAACTGGTAAACTCCTTTAAAAAATAACATGGAAGTTTGCCCTACAAGATATTCAAACATCTTCTAAAGCCTCTACTAGCAAAACAGGAGAGTATTACTGCAGGAATTGACAACCAATGGAACAGTAATGAAATATTCAGAAGCAGGTGCATTTGTCCTTAGAAATTTAATATGTGATGAAAGGGTCAGTTAAAATCATTGAGGGGAAAATGAACTTTGAACAATTGGTATTGATATAACTGGATACCTTAGTTTTTGTCTGTTTGTTTGCTCTATTTTGTTTTTGTTTTGCTGGGGACTGAACCCAGGGCCTCTCACATTCTACTACTGAGCTACACTTCCAACACTACCAGATATTTTATGGAACATGAAACATATACATCTTTTTCTCACCAATTACATCAAGATTAACTCAAAATAGAACAAAAAGGCATAGGAAAAGACCAATAAATTTAACCACATAAAATGAAAATTTTTACATATTAAAAAGCTACCAGAAGAAAATTTAAAAGACAGATGATGAATAGAGGGCAATAAGCAGGGATAATTTATATATTATAGACAAAGAGCTAACATCCTCAAACATAGGAGTACTGTGTGGCTGTGAAAAGAAATGATGAATATCTCTACATGGTGCATCAGACTGGTCCCAGGATATAACATTACATTAAAAAACCAAGGGTGGAACAATGTGTAGAGAATGCATGCACACATGTAGCACAGGTATAGTAGAGAATTTGCTTATAATTTAGAAACAAAAGAATAGCATGTGCAAGGCCCTGGGCTCAATCCTCAGCACCAAACAAAACCCTAAAAGGGGGGTAACTATGGGGTTAGGGTAGGATGTAGAGGAAAGTAACAAGACTGAGAGGACAGTGAGGACAACTCGAGTTCCCTGCAAATACTTTATCACATAGATTTGACTTAGTAATGATAAATGTCTTATATGGTTCAGAAACAAAATTAAACAAAAATATTGAAATACTTAAAATCAAAATCAAAGTGAAACAAGTGAATCAGTCTATTGGGTTAACCACAGAAAGTGGTTTTAAAGTATAGCCATTTAACTACACTCATGCACCACGTAATGACATTTGATTCAATGGCAGGCACATATATGATGGTGGTCCATGAGGTTTTAACAGAGCTCAAAAATTCCTGTCCCCTATAAACACTGTCATCAAAGTAATATTTTAGTGAATTGCATTTACCCTCATGTTTGTGGGAATTCTGGTAAAAACAAACCTACTGCACTGCCAATTGTATAAAAGTATAGCATGTGCAATTCTATACAGGACATGACGTTGATAATGATAATGAACGATTGTTACTAGTAATATACTGCATTTTATATCGTTATTTTAGAGTATACTGTTTCTGTTTATAAAACCTTTTGACTATTGAATAGTATGCCATGTCACGCTGGCATTAGCCTCACACATTTCTTATTTATTGAGGCTCTTGTTTGTCAAGAGGCCAGATTCAGTGGCTGACCTACAACATCCAGTTTTGTGTAAGTACACTATAATGTTCACCCACAGATGAACTGATGACACATTTTTTGGAATATGTCCCCATTATTAATCAATGCTTTACTATACTTATCTCTGGTGACATATATCCTAAGGGTCATCAAGGAACACATGCATTCTAGCAGCACCCTTCTCAGGTCCAGCAAGGAAAAATAGAAGAAAGAGAATGACATAAGAAACATATAAACCAAATGCAAAAAAGACAGATATAGAAGACTGAACATGAAATTTATTTGATAACAAAAGAAATTACTGTTTTTTTTTTTTTTTTTTTTTTTTTTTTTTTGTGGTACTGGGGATTGAACTCAGGGGCACTCGACCACTGGGTCACATCCCCAGCCCTTTTTTGTATTTTATTTAGAGACAGGGTCTCACTGAGTTGCTAAGTGCCTCGCCATTGCTGAGGCTGGCTTTGAACTCACGATCCTCCTGCCTCAGCCTCCCAAAGTGCTGGGATTACAGGCGTGCGCCACCGCGCCCGGCTCTGTATTATTATTATTAGGTGAAATTATGGAATAGTAACTATATCATTTAAAAAAAAGAAATCCTTTTCTTTTAGAGATGCATACTTCAGTATTTTGAAATGAAATAATGTGGTTCCCAGGCTTGTGCAGGGAGAAGGGGCAGGGTTGGGTAATGATAACTCCAATGGCCAGGAGTGACTGGTAGCTGAGTGATGGTTGCATGTGGGTTCAATATGCTGTTCTCTTGACTTTGGCGTATATTAGAGATTATACAATTAAAAGACAAAGAAGATGACGGAGGAGGAGAAAAACAAATTAGGTTAAGCTCCTAGCTCTGCTACCTGGTTACATCACCAATTTGTAAAATTTACCTATGGTTTGGGAATATCGGTTCCTTCATTGTTAAGAGAATATGCATAAACCTGTAAGTTATAGGCAAATTAATAATATTACAAAGGCAAATTATATAGTGGAACAAAATAAATGCCAGTCATTTTTTATTCTGGTGCAAATATAATTCTGAAAATTACTAAAAATATTTATTAGACATAAAATCAAAGTAAGATTTCAAAGGAAATTTTAAAGGTGCATTAAGGAAGTAAACTTTGGGGGTTTGATAATTACACAAAATAACAATGCTAGAACAGAGTTAAGTTTATGCCCCCAAATATTCCTCAAGTATTGCCAAATTCAAATATCAGGGGCACTAGAGTTATTTTGAGTAACATTCATAAAATTACATACACATAGCTACTACTATAACTGACATTTAATTTGCGGACCACAGATGCAAAGCCTGCTATAGCTAAAACTTTGTTGACAAATTCTGCCTTTGTTCCCTTAAAAAATACAATAATTAGATCAGGTTAATTATAAAACCATAGGCAAACATTGTTCCTTTTCAAATGCCCTGGAAAATAGAATAATGTAAAATGAAGAAATATTTGAATCAAAACAATGAGGGACAGACCACAAAACATTAAAAAACTCAATCTTTATACTCTTGGGGTTTGCATTCAAAGACTCAATCAAATTTAAATTCATCACTTAGGCAAAATGGAACAGGGATCTTCCATTAAAATTATCATAACTGCTGGCTTGTTAAAATGCTCAAGTGCATTAGATATTCCATGGAGAAATTCACTATCATTCCAAGAATGTTTATGTATTAATCCAGAAAACCTGGAGGATGACCATGCCACAGCCTCATGCAACATTTATCTTACTGATTCAGAGACCACCCCATCTCAAAGAGACAGAAAGTTGTCACACAGCAGCAAGGGCCAGAGAAGCCATGCCTGTGACCTGGGTGGGATGAAGGGTTTTCACCACTGATCCACACAAAGAGGGATGAGGCTGTGGTCAGATGAACAGACTGGCAATAGTCAAGATTAGTACCACCACTGTGGCTTTTGTGTGGGGCCATTGTAGGTGATTTTGAAACTGCATGACCTCACCTCATAGCCGCCCTCTTTGAAAATGGAAGCTACATTTCCTGAATGTCTACCCAGACTGGGCTCTCACAGTGAACTAACTGGTAGTTCCCTGATCTAAGGTGTAAGTTTTCCTTGTTTCCAGAGATCTAGGTGTATGCTGTTGTCAAGTTCTCAGCAGCATGAGTGAAGGAATAATTACATTTTTCTATTGGTTGGCTTAGTGCAACAGATGGGTGCAAACTGGCAAGAATTAGACGGTAACCAATTTTTGCAAACTGAATTGCCTGTTTCTCCAAGGACATCTACCATCACACATAGCCCTTTCCTTTACAAAAGTGAGACCAAAAAGAAGCCAATTTGCTTACAGTCATGTGTCAAATTAAAACCTACATTATAACTGAATGCCATCTAAAATACCTACTCTATTCAAAATAGAGCTATGAAAAGCAAGACCATCTCATTTCAACATCTGCACTGCACACTCTAACTGAACTGCAGCCCCAAGGCAAGGTGCCAGAGAATACCTCCCTGTGGCCAAGGGAACTGTTGAAGGCAGGAGAAAATAGTTAATGGAAGGTTGCTTATTGCTTCATTTCAGATGAATGCAAATAAAAATATTTCCAAGTTCTAGAAACTCTTGAGTTTTCATTTAGAGACCAGTGGGGAGAGAGGAAGAAAACCCAAGCCAGACCCCTCCTCTGAAGAACTAACCAGTCTATTTGAACAAGAAGCTCAGGATAACCCCACATCTTCTGCAGTAATGCAAGGAAGTCCAAGCCAGATGAGCTATGAAATCCTTGATTGTTAAAAAGCTCTCTGATTTGTCAACTACTGAGACTAATTGTTGCTATCCATTAAACAGCAGGGCATATTGCTACCTTGGCCAGATTTCTGAAACACAAGCCACTTGTAAGAAATTTATCTGGAGTAACAAATTTATACCTACAAACAGTGACATCCAGTTTCAGCTTCAACATGTAAAAGAGCTTGGAAGTTGTCACTTCCATCCTTACAACAAGAGAATAGCTGAACAAATTGAATGATTTTCCTTGGACTCATCAAAAAACTAAGGTTGCAGGGCAAACTGCCACCCAAAAACTGAAGACTTATGAATCTAGAGTCCCAACCAAGATCTTGAGAAGTGGCTGAAGTCATAAACTAGTAAAAGTCCTTAAAATGTTAATTTTGACAGATTGTTGGAGGCTGAGTATGGATTAGCCTGAAAGTGAGAGATTGCTGAGGGCCACAGTGTTAGGGTGACCCCCAAACTTTGGTGCATTTTATGTCTAAAAACACTTCTAAATTCTCATGGCTAACAGCCCAGGAGGATCGCCTGATGGCTGTGGCACATGAGGGAAAGACTAATTTTAGTGAAATGTGAGCAAGATTTTCTGCAAAACACAGGTCTCTTCTCTGGGATAAAAAGACTTTTCCAGAACATTCTCCTACCTGGGGGAAGAATGTTTTCCTGACTCTGTGTCCCCTGAGCTATCCTGACTTAAATAAGGCAAAAAAGAATTCTAAGAAACATTTGTAAAGATCATGGCCCAGGGACACAGGTACAACAAAAGACTCAAATTTGATCATGAAAGTAAGTCACTTCCCACACACCAACAGGTCTCTAATACAATCATAATAAATTACAATTGAAATTGCTGCAAGACACAAGAAGGAATTCTTAGGGAAGTCCAAAGACAACAGATAGGACAAAAATAAGGGAAATAGATTAATTTGAAGCCTCTGACACCTACAGCTAAAGCAAACATTAAATAGAACTCAAACCCCAGCCATGAGAAATGAAATGTCACACTTAAGGCCTATGTACCTCAGTTCCTATTATCCAATGCAGTATATTTGGGTTGCAGCAGAAACAATACAAGGCATAATAAAAGACAAGAAAATCAATGTCAAGAGAAAAAGCAAGCAATGGAATGAGACTCAAACACAAAATAGATGGCAAAATCATTAGCTGAAGTGTTTAAAACAGATATTTTGAATAAACTAAGGGCTGTTTTGGAAAAAGTGGATAATATACAAGAATAGATAGGAGATGTAAGCAGAGAGATGGAAGGTCTGAGAAGGAATCAAAGGAAATGCCTTTGAGGGACTCATTGGTAGACAGGACAGAGCCAAGGAGAGAAGTAGTGAGTGAGAGAAGATAGGTCAGCAGAAATGTCTCAAATTAAAATGCAAAATAAAATAAGGGGGAAAAACCCAAACAGAATATCTAAGAACCATGGTATAATTTCAAAGTTATAGTGTATATGTAATAGAAATGTCAAAAGAAAAAAAGATAGAATGGAATGGAAGGAATAATGAGTGGTAACATCCCAAATACAATTTAACAATGACTGATAATTTTCCGAACAGACCCCAAACCACAGATTCAAGAAGCTCAGAGAATCCAAGCAGGGAAAGTACCAAAACATTCTATACTGAGGCATACCATATTCAAATAGCAGAAAACCAAGATCAAGAGAACTTTTGGGGAAAAAATGAGGAAAATAGACACCCCCCACACATACGCTCATCAAAGGATGAACAAAAATAAGATTATATCCTCTTATCAAAAAGCAGGCATGAAGTAGATGAACTAGCTGGGTGCAGGAGTGTGATCCTGTAGTCCTAGCTATTAAGGAGGCTGAAACTGAAAGCTTGGGCCCAAACTTCAAGGCCAGTAACATAGCAAGATTCTCACTCAAAAGACCAAAACAAAAAAAATGTGCAACACAAAGAAATTAACAAAAGCAAGTATAAGGAGAGTAGAGTGAATATTTAAAGGGATGATAAAGGGATGAAAAAAACTCCCACAAACCCAGAATTATATGTCCAACAAAATTTTAGTTCAAGGGTGAAGGAGAAGGGCTAGGGATATATCTCAGTGACACTGTGCTTGCCTGACATGCACAAGGTCCAGATCCCAAAATCCAGGAGAAAAATGTGAAGGAGAAATAAAGTCTTCTTTGATAAACAAGCATGGAATTCAGCAACCACAGAGCTCTACCTGCAAAAATGTTAAAAGTTCTTTGGGGAAAAGGAAAATGAAATGGGATGGAAACTCAAGTCTATATAAAGAAAGGAAGAGTCTTGAATAAGTAATAAATGATGGTAAAATATTTTCATATTCCTAATTATTCTAACAGGAATTAGACTAATTATCTGATTGAAGTAATAATTTTTTTTAATTTTTTTATTATTTGTTTACTTATTCATCATGCACAAGTATAGTATCTTTTTACATACAACTGCTTGTATACAAAGTATATAAGTACCATTCAGATCTTCAATCATGCATTTAGGATAATGATATCCATCTCATTCAACCACCAATTTTTATCCAACCCCCCCCTTACTCCCTCCCTCCCCTCCCTTTCCGTTTGACCATTCTAGTGTTCCTCTGATCCTATGTACCCCCTTCCAACAACTCTGTGAACCAGCCTCCTTATATCAGAGAAAACATTCGGTACTTGGATTTTTGAGATTGACTAATTTCACTTAGCATTATATTCTCCAACTTCATCCATTTACCTGCAAATGCCATTATTTTATTCTCTCTTATTGCTGAGTAAAATTCCATTTTGTATATATATACCATATTTTCTTTATCCACTCATCTACTGAGGGGCATCTAGGTTGGTTCCATAACCTAGCTATTGTGAATTGTGCTGCTATAAACATTGAAGTGGCTGTGTCACTGTAATATGCTGTTTTTAAGTCTTTTGGGAATAGACCCAGGAGTGGGATGGCTGGGTCATAGGGTGGTTCCATTCCCATTTTCCCAAGAAATCTCCATACTGCTTTCCATAGCGGTTGCACCATTTTGCAGTCCCACCAGCAATGTATGAGTGTGCCTTTTTCCCCACATCCTCTCCAACATTTATTGTTGTTTGTGTTCTTGATAGCTGCCATTCTGACTGGAGTGAAGTGAAATCTTAGAGTAGTTTTGATTTGCATTTCTCTAATTGCCAGTGATGTTGAGCATTTTTTCATGTATTTGTTGATTAATCGTGTATCTTCTTCTGAGAGGTGTCTTTTCAATTCCTTAGCCCATTTATTGATTGGGTTATTTGCTTTTTTGGTGTTAAGTTTTTTGAGTTCTATATACATTCTAGAAATTAGTGCTCTATCTGATGTGCATGTATTAAATATTTGTTCCCAATTAGTTGGCTCTCTATTCACCTCACTGATTGTTTCTTTTGCTGAGAAGAAGCTTTTCAGTTTAAATCTATCCCATTCATTAATTCTTGGTAATAGTTCTTGTGCTACAGGATTCTTATTAAGGAACTTGGGGCCTAATCCGACATGTTGGAAATTGGAGCTTACTTTTTCTTCTATTAGGCGTATTGTCTCTGGTCTAATTCCTAGGTCCTTGATCCACTTTGAATTGAATTTTGTGCATGGTGAGAGACAAGGGTTTAATTTCATTTTGTTGCATATGGATTTCCAGTTTTCCCAGCACCATTTGTTGAAGAGGCTATCCTTTCTCCACTGTACATTTTTGGCACCTTTGTCTAATATAAGATAGCTGAAATTATATGTATTAGTCTCTGTGTCCTCAATTCTGTACCATTGGTCCACCAGTCTGTTTTGGTGCCAATACCATGCTGTTTTTGTTACTGTTGCTCTATAGTATAATTTAAAGTCCGGTATGGTGATGCCCCCTGCTTCACTTTTCTTGCTCAGGATTGCTTTGGCTATTCTGGGTCTCTTATTTCTCCAGATGAATTTCATGACTGCTTTTTCTATTTCTTTGAAGAATGACATTGGGATTTTGATTGGAATTGCATTAAATCTGTACAATGTTTTTGGTAGTATGGACATTTTGACAATATTGATTCTACCTATCCAAGAGCAAGGTAGGTCTTTCCATCTTCTGAGTTCTTCTATGATTTCTTTCTTTAGTGTTCTATAATTTTCCTTATAGAGCTCTTTCACCTCTTTCGTTAAGTTGATTCCCAGGTATTTTATTTTTTTTGATGCTATTGTAAATGGCGTAGTTTTCATCATTTCCCTTTCAGAGGCTTTGTCACTGATGTACAAAAATGCCTTTGACTTATGAGTATTGATTTTGTATCCTGCTACTTTGCCAAATTCATTTACTAGTTGTAAAAGTTTTCTGGTAGAGTTTTTTGGGTCTTCTAGGTAGATTATCATGTCATCAGCAAATAGTGCTAATTTGAGCTCTTCTTTTCCTATCTGGATCCCTTTAATTTCTTTCGTCTGTCTAATTGCTCTTGCCAGAGTTTCCAGTACTATGTTAAATAGCAGTGGTGAGAGGGGGCATCCCTGTCTTGTTCCAGTTTTTAGAGGGAATGCTTTCAATTTTTCACCATTTAAGATAATGTTAGCTCTGGGCCTTGCATAAATAGCTTTTATAATGTTGAGATATGTCCCTGATATTCCTAGTTTTTTCCAGTGTTTTGAACATAAAGGGGTGCTGTATTTTGTCAAATGCTTTTTCTGCATCTATTGAGATAATCATATGATTTTTATCTTTAAGTCTATTGATGTGATGTATTATGTTTATTGATTTCCGAATGTTGAACCAGCCTTGCATCCCTGGAATAAACCCCACTTGATCATGGTGCACTATCTTTTTGATATGTTTTTGTATCCGATTTGCCAGAATTTTGTTGAGGATTTTTGCATCAATGTTCATTAAGGATATTGGCCTAAAGTTTTCTTTTTTGGATGTGTCTTTGCCTGGCTTTGGAATTAATGTAATATTGGCCTCATAGAAAGAGTCTGGAAGAGCTCCCTCTTTTTCTATTTCTTGAAATAGTTTGAAGAGCATTGGTATTAGTTCTTCTTTGAAAGTCTTGTAGAACTCTGCTGTAAACCCATCAGGTCCTGGACTTTTCCTTATTGGTAGCTTTTTGATGACATCTTCTATTTCTTTGCTTGTAATCGATCTGTTTAAATTGTGTATAGCCTCCAGATCCAGTTTAGGCAAATCATATGACTCTAGAAATCTGTCAATGCATTCAGCATTTTCTGTTTTATTAGAGTACAAGTTTTCAAAGTAATTTCTAATTATTTTCTGTATATCTGAGGTGTTTGTTGTGATATTCCCTTTTTCATCACAAATGTTAGTGATTTGAGTTTTTTCTCTTCTTCTTTTCGTTAGCATTGCTAAGGGTCTGTCAATTTTGTTTATTTTTTCAAAGAACCAACTTTTAGTTTTGTCAATTCTTTGAATTGTTTCCTTAGTCTCAATTTCATTAATTTCTGCTCTGATTTTAATTATTTCCTGTCTTCTGCTGCTCTTGGTGTTGATCTGTTCTTCTTTTTCTAGTGCTTGGAGGTGTGATGTTAAGTCGTTTATTTGTTGGTTTTTCTTCCTTTTAAAGAATGAACTCAGTGCAATGAATTTTCCTCTTATTACTGCCTTCATAGTGTCCCAGAGATTTCTATATGATGTATCTGTGTTCTCATTTACCTCTAGGAATTTTTTAATCTCCTCTTTGATGTCTTCTTCAACCCCTTGTTCATTCAGTAGCATGTTGCTTAGCTTCCAGTTGTTGGAGTAGTTTTTCTTATTCCTTGTTTTGTCATTGATTTCCAATTTCATCCCTTTATGGTCTGATAGCATGCAGGGTAGTATTTCTATTTTTTTATATTTGCTGAGATTTGCCTTGTGACATAATATATGATCTATTTTGGAGAAGGAGCCATGTGCTGCTGAGAAAAAAGTGTATTCATTTACTGAGGGATGAAATATTCTATATATGTCCGTTAGATCTAAGTTATTAATTGTTTTAAGGAGGCCTAAGTTTTCTTTGTTTAGTTTTTGTTTGGATGATCTATCCATTGGTGAGAGAGGTGTGTTGAAATCCCCTAGAATAACTGTGTTGTGGTCAGTTTTACTCTTGAACTTGAGAAGCGTTTGTTTGATGAATGTAGGTGCTCCATTATTTGGGGCATATAGATTTATGATTGTTATATCCTCTTGATGAATGGTTCCCTTAAGTAGTAAGAAATATCCATCTTTGTCCCTTTTGATTAACTTTGGCTTGAAGTCTACCTTATTTGAAATGAGAATGGAAACCCCTGCTTGCTTCCGCAGGCCATGTGAGTGATAAGACTTTTCCCAGCCTTTTACCTTCAGTCTATTGATGTCTTTTTCTATGAGGTGTGTTTCTTGGAGACAGCAGATTGTTGGGTCATTTCTTTTAATCCATTCAGATAATCTGTGTCTTTTGAATGGCGAGTTTAGGCCGTTAACATTCAGGGTTATTATTGAGATGTGATTTTTATTCCCATCCATTTTTATTTGTATGATGATCTTTAGCTTGATTAGGTTTCTCTTCTGATTGGTATTTCCCTTAGTTTAATATCTCCCTTTGTTGATTTTCATTGTTATTTTTCTCTTCTTCTTCATGAAAAATTTTGCCCAGGATGTTCAGAAGTGCTGGCTTTCGAGATGTGAAATCTTTTAACTTTTGCTTGTCGTGGAAGGTTTTTATTTCATCTTCAAATCTAAAGCTCAATTTTGCTGGATATAAGATTCTTGGTTGACATCCCTTTTCCTTCAGAGCTTGAAATATGCTATTCCAGGATCTTCTTGCTTTTAAGGTCTGGGTAGAAAAATCTGAACAAAGTCTGATTGGTTTCCCCCTATATGTAATCTGCTTCCTTTCTCTTGTGGCTTTTAATATTCTCTCCTTGCTCAGTATATTAGGCATTTTCATTATAATGTGTCTTGGTGTGGATCTGTTGTGATTTTGTATGTTTGGTGTTCGGTAGGCCTCTTGAACTTGGTTTTCCCCTTCATTCCTCAAGTTTGGAAAATTTTCTCTTGCTCTGGTTGCAGCTGGGCAGGTCACACTCCCCCAGGGAGTGGAGGAAGCACTTCGCCAGGTCTGGCCCTGCGTGCAGCAGCCGGGAGATGCTGTTCTGGGCCCGAAGACCAGGCAAACTGGTGGCTGGGTCTCTCCTTCCAGCGGGCGGGAGTCTACCTCTTGCTCTGGTCGCAAATGGGCAGGTCGCACTCTTCCCGATAATGGAGGAAGCCCTTCCCCAGGTCTGGCCCTGCGTGCAGCAGCAGGGAGCTGCTACTCTGGGCCCAGGCGGCCAGGGACACTGGCGGCTGGGTCACTCCTTCCAGCGGGCAGGAGTCTACCTCTTGCTCTGGTCGCAAATGGGCAGGTCGCACTCTTCCCGATAATGGAGGAAGCCCTTCCCCAGGTCTGGCCCTGCGTGCAGCAGCAGGGAGCTGCTAGTCTGGGCCCAGGCGACCAGGGACACTGGCGGCTGGGTCTCTCCTTCCAGCGGGCGGGAGTCTACCTCTTGCTCTGGTCGCAAATGGGCAGGTCGCACTCTTCCCGATAATGGAGGAAGCCCTTCCCCAGGTCTGGCCCTGCGTGCAGCAGCAGGGAGCTGCTACTCTGGGCCCAGGCGACCTTGAAGTAATAATGATAACAACAATGTACCAGGTGATTATAGGATAAGGATAAATGTAAGGAATAACAGCAATGTCATAAGGAATGGAAAGCAGAGATTAGGAGTACCCTCTTAAGGTACCCATATTGGATATGATGTGGTATAGTGTTACTTGAAGTACATTTTACCAAATATATTATTATTTCAATATTACACATAATATTGAAAACTAAGGCCACCACCAAAATGATATGTAAAAGATGTATAATTGATATGATAAAAAGGAGATACATCTACACAATGGAATGCTATGTGCAATAAGAGAAATGAACAATCAAACCACACAATGATATGGATGAATCTTAAATGCATATTGTTAGGTGAAAGAAGCCAATCTGAAAGGGTAACGTATTGTACAGTTCTAATGAAATCATGTTCTGAAAAAGGAAAAACCATAGCAATAGAAGAAAGATCAGTGGTTTCCAGGTAGAAAGGGGAGGGGTTGAATAAGTGGAGTGCAACGGATTTTGTAGGGCAGTAAAACTATTCTTATGATGCTATATTTGTGAATACATGACACTATGCATTTGTCAAAGCCATTGATCTGTACAGCACAAACAGCAAACCTGAATGGTTGCAATGTTTCAAAAGTATTTAGGAGGGCAGAGGATCCCACGATAGAGTAAAGAATGTGACAAAACAATCAAATTGTATTACAAATATACGCAACACTTCACTAAAAGGGGCAATTCAGGGGCATATTAACCTAAGCAACTGTAATAATTAGTAGAGTCCATAAAACTAAAGGTGAAAGAAGCTGAACACGAGCTAGATTCAGTTGAAAACATTGTGTGCCAACTGCGGGTATTGGTTAACAACTGATGTTACTTCATATATGTCATAGAATTGAACAATTTAGTAAATGGATAGCAGATGGTGAGAGCCAGTTTCTCATTAATGGAGGGAAACTAGGGGAAAAGGCTAGAATGATCCATATGGTAAAGGATTAGTATTGGCAATGTCACCATGAACTCACATTTAGCCTCTTAGATACTGATGGTTACGGATAGAAATACAGGTAGAGAGCAAAATATATATATATATATATAGTGTGTATGTATGTATGTTGTTAAACACATATATTTTCTTGTTTTATCAGCTGAGAAAACCTAGAAGCAAAGAGCCCCTGTAGTGTTGAACATATCCAATACCCAGATTTTGGTTTCTAACACCATTCTCTAATAAAAGGAACCCAGGTTTCTTGGAGAAATAACTTATTTGCCCATACTATTTGGGTAGTGTGTTAGTTGGTTTTTGTTGCTATGACCTGACGAGAACAACTTAAGGGAGGAAAGTTTATTTTGGCTCTTGGCTTCAGAGGTTTAGTCGGTGGTTGGCTGAGTCCATTGCTCTGGGCCCATGGTGAGGCCAAACATCACAGAGGAAGGGTGTGAAGGGTGTGGTGGAGGAAAGCTGCTCAGCTTGTGGTGGCCAGGAAGCAGGGGTGGTGATGGGATGGGGGCGTACAGGGAAGATGCACCCTTCCAGGGCACACCCCCAGTGACCCACCTCCTATAGTCATACCCCACCTGCTTACAGTTACCACCCAGTCAGTCCATTCAAACTAGAATGGACTGATTAGATTATGGCTCTCATAATCCAATTATTCCATCTCTGAACATTTCTGCATTACTGCAGGAGATTTGGGGGGGACACCTCATATCCACAAGATAAGACAGGATTATCATTTAGTGCCAGAAAGTAAAGAAGTGACAAAATATAATAACCTTAAAATGATGAGGGTGTGTCAAAGGGACATGGGAGCCAAATGGAACAATTTGAGCAACATAATAAGTAAAGTAGTGCCAGATTATGACCAAAAATATAAAATAAATGAGTCTATATTTATATAAATAAATGAGTGAGTAAACAAGTAAATAAATCTAAGAGAAGAAAGAACTCCCCTAAGCAGAAAAATTCCAAATAATTTATGAAGAGAGTGTACAATTGATTAGGAGAAATACAATGTCCCACTCCTTAAATGTAGGAAGTACACACGGTTTCCTTCCAAAGAGCATGGTAGGGAAAGGTGAAAGAAAAAGGTAACTTTCTTTAGAGAAATCTGACAATCACTCAGCCTGGTAATCAAGGTCAATTATCAAAAGTGATTTATCTTTTTGACACTGTGTACCTTGATATGATTGACAGGAATGGTGCTTTACCTCACGATCTTCCTCCAAACCCAGTCTAATCAGGAGAAACACATCAGACAAATAGCAGCAGAGGGGCATCCTACAATCTACCGACTAGTAACCCTACAAACTGTCAAGGTCATCAAAAGCCAGGAAAAGGTCACAGCCAAGAGTAACCGAAGGAGACAAGGTGACTAATTTTCATGTGGAGTCCTGGATGGGATCCTGGAACACAGAGTGATCTATCTTGGGTAAAAAATAAGGAAATGTGAATAAACTATCGACTTTAATTAATAATAACGTATCAACGTTGGCTCACTAATTTTAATAAACACACCATACTAATATAAGATGTTACTAATGGGAAACTATGGTAATTCTTTATACTGTCTTCTTAATTTTTTTCTAAATCTGAAACTTTTTAAAAGATGAGGTTTATTTTAAACATCCAAATGGTAATCACAAAGCATAAATATCTCAGACAGTCACACCCTGCCTCACTGTAAGTTGCTTTTATAAACAAGCAG
Organism: Tamias sibiricus; assembly: GCA_025594165.1. Taxonomy (NCBI): domain Eukaryota; kingdom Metazoa; phylum Chordata; class Mammalia; order Rodentia; family Sciuridae; genus Tamias; species Tamias sibiricus. The sequence goes on from CM046659.1 coordinate 138,890,176, forward strand.
ATGCCAATTGCTCCAGAATCCCTGGGGCTGAGCCCAGGAGCTATGTCCTCACAACACCTGGGGCATGCATGTGAGCAGCCACTGCCCTGGATCCAATCCCTGAATCAAATTAATATGCACTAGGTGTGAGTTTCAGACTGAGAGAATGGAGTTTAACGTTTGCTTGTTTGATGTAGGGAGGAAAAAACGTTGAGCATGATCTGGGGAGGTTCCAGACAAAAGGGAGCTTTTTGCTTGATTGATCATTATTTGGCATCTGTACTGCTGGACCACAGGCCTGCAGGAGGAGGGGAAAGCAGAGGGGACACACGTGAAGACCCAGTGAGGACTGCCTGATGGGCTGGCACCATCCCTCATGCTGCATTGTCAGGAAGGTCATAGTGCAAAAGAGAAGGAGCCTGGGATTCAAGTCAGAAAACATGCATGGGTTCCTCTGGATGGTCTTGTGGAATCTGAAGTGAGTCCTTGGTGCTGATACTCAAAGGGGGTGTCTTTTGTCCTATTTCTTTCTCACCTCTGGAAGTTGACTTTCTTGTTGCAGTTTCAAACGAGTCTCATTTCCCTATGTACAACTGACATAAATAAATGGTTGCCTAGTTTTATCTTAATACCTCCATGAACATGACCATGTTACATAAACATTGTTGCACCCACACTCACCAATGACAGCATGATCACTGATAGGGCAAGGATGCAAGCTGACCAGCTGGGGTAAGAGAAGCTACTTACCTTTGCAGGTTCCATCTTCTCCAAAGGGCAACCTTATGAAAGCCAAGAAATAAAAGCAGTAAAGCTTTGAGACCCCCAAGGCTGGTATTTCAGCCTCCTTCAGGGAAAGGAAGACACCTAGACAAAGAATCCATTTTCCCCATCCATCACATCTGTAGCATTAATTTACCTGTGTAGTGGAGGTGATAGAACCAGGGAAAGTTTAAGGGGAAGGAGGCAGAATCACCCTGAAAACTACAACTGAGTTTTCACTAAGAACTTCTCCAACCCTGTCAGCTAAACTAAAACATAAATAATACATGCCAATAATTTAGGCATTTAGTGTGATAGAGTGCACTGCTCATTAGGGAAGAACTACTGACAATTAAAAGAACATGTACCTTAATAAAATTTATACCAACACCAGCTCAAGCAAGAGATAGAATGCTGTTGGATTTTTCATCCTACCCTCAAAGAAATAACTGAAAGTAAAAAATAAAATTCCAAAATGCATTAAAATTCAGAGCACAAAGTTATGAGATCATGACTCCCCTGTAATTCTGTAGCCATAATTGTATATGTAAATACGGGATTTAAAATGCAAAATCTAAGGTTACTTCTAAACCACTGACACTCAATTATTTATGCTGCTTATTTATGGGTAGCTTATAATGGAAGTTGATTATTGAATATTTTTAAATAAGAAGAAAAAGAATAAATTCTCATTTGTCTAAAAAGCTTTAAGAGAATTCTTTTTCTGAAGGCAAGACAATGGATTGGTGGTCTCCTGAGTTCTCTTTCAGTTTATGGTGCTGTGATGAATAAATAACAAGGCTAAGAAGAGAGATTCCTAACAGCCAAACTCCAGCTGTACTCATCTACCATCTTTGAGAAACTAACCATGCAATAAAAGTCATTTTCCTAAAAATTTTAAGCATAAATCTTTCTAAAACAGAGCACAGAGGGCTAGCTACAGTTCACTGCTAGAAACTGGGGAGAAGGTTCAAAAATGTGCTCCATCAAAAACTCACCCTGATGCAGCAGTGAGAACCTGATAAGGCCCACTGGGGACATGAAGAGTGACATTAATAAATAGCTATATGAATGTGGTCTTGGGAAGCCAGAGAGAGTCCAGGGTAGTGAACCTACCTTCAGAAGAACTAGTTAACATCAAAAGCCACAGAAATAGAAGTCAGGCACAGTGATGCACACCTGTAATGCCAGTGACTTGGGAGGCTGAGGCAGAGGTATTGCAAGTTCAAGGTCAGTCTCACAACTTTGTGAGGGCCTATGCAATACAGGGAGACCCTGTCTCAAAAAAAAAAAATAAATAAAAAGAGCTGAGGATGTAGCTCAGTGGCAAATCATCCCTAGGTTCAATCCCCAATTTAAAAAAACAAAAAAGGCCATAGAAATAAAGTAGAATAGTGATTACCAGAGGCTGGAAAAGTGGGAGGTGAATAGAAAGAGGATGAATAATAGATAGAGGGTACAGTCAGGTAGAAACAATAGCTCCTTTTGTTCTATAGCATAGTAGGCTAACTATGGATGACAACAATTAATTGTGTATTTCAAAATAGTTAGTAGAGATGATTTTGAATGTTACCAGCACAAAGAAATAATAAATGTTTGAGGTAATGGACACGTCAATTACCCTGATCTAGTCATTACACACTGTATACATGGATTGAAATGTCACACTGTACCCTAGAAATATGTACAGTTACAATGTTTCAATTAAATTAAAGAAATAATAAAATTATAAATTAATAATAAAATTATAATTATAAAATTGTTTTATTAAGTAACTATAAATACTTAAGAGAACAAATGACTCATAATTTAAATTACATAACAATTACCCACACATTTTTTAAAAGACACAATAAGCAGAAAATACAAGTATAATGCTGCCTCTGATGTCTGAGCTGAGAAAAGTGGGTCCATAAAACACCAATGTAGAGCCTTAGAATAGCATTAGGCCCAAGAGTAAGTAGAGAGCCACTGTCCAACTGGGCATTGTGCTAGTGTTGCCTGGGAAGCCATCCAGAGACACCCAGCCCCTGCCCCAACACCCAGAAGGATGAACCACCTCCTCAGAGAACAACCAACCCCCACCGCAGACAACTCAAGTAGATGTCCATTCGGACACCAGATCTCGAGGGGCCCATGGACATTGAGCTAACACATGATCCCATTCCCTCCAGCATGACCCTCCTATTTTTATATTACTTTTTAGTGATAACATTTCCCCCCACAGCTTTACCCATTTTCTCTTATTCCCCAAGGAAAAGTAAAAATTATTGGTTTTCAGAGGTAGTCTTATATTGTGGGTTGCTTTCCCCTCCAAATTCATACATTGATGCCCTAACACCCTAGTACTTCAAACTGCATCCTTATTTGGAAATAGAGCCATTGCAGATGTTATTCATTAAGATGAGGTCATACTGGAATGGGACACCCTAATGCAATAGATTAACTGTGTCCTTATAAAAAGGGGTGATCAGGACACAGAGACATGCACACAGGGAAGATGTCATATGATCACAAAGGCAGACTGGCATGAAGAAAAGCTGACGACTGCCACTAAACAATCAGAATTTAGAAGAGAGGCAGGGGGCAGAGTCTTCCTTGGGGCCTTCAGAAGGGACCAAGTCTCCATCTCAAATTTCCAGCTTCCAAAACTGAGAGACAGTAAGTATCTGTGATTTAAGCCTCCCAGTCTGTGGTACCTTGTTACAGGAGCCTCAGTAGACGAATGCAGCTTGTAATGTCGATTTTAGTTTTACATGGATGTTCCAACAACTTCCTTGGGACACAGAAACCCAGAAAAACAGTGCAGAATGTCCAGGGAGACTGTGTAGGTGTCACACATCAAGGTGATGTCCATTGCTCATGGGAGGCCCCCAGGCCTTCAGCTGGAGACCAAATGAGTCTTACTAACAAGCTTGGGGATGTACAGGACCCACTGCAGACAGAATGCTTTAACCACATATGCAGCAGGGCTTTTCAAAGTGGTAAGGATTTCATAGCAGTTTCTTTTCTCATAGCCATCAATTCTGAACTGTACGTTTTTATACTTTGAGGATTCTAAGGGTTAGGATGAAACAGTCTCTGCTATTATATTAAACATTTGAACAAAATATTAAATATTAAAACAGAACATTATGTTGAATTTCAACTGAGTATATTAAAATACTTTAATGTTGAAATTTAAAAGGAACCTTTTGTAGATAGAGACAGCTTCTCCTCCCACTGAGTAGTGAAATCTAATTCCTGTCCCTTGACATATAAGCCAGCCTTTGTGGCTTGCTTGATCCAGAGATGTGACAAAAGTGACACTCTGGGACACAGGAGGATACGTTGTAAAAATCCACGCAGCTTCCACCCAAGCCTCTTAGAATGATTACTCTGAGATGAGCCCGCTGCCCCATCATAGTATGATCACCAGGAGACCGCCATGCTCTGAGGAAGCTCAGAGGGCCAAATAGAGAGCCTAGATGAAGAGAGAGGTGCCAGACCCAGCTGTGCCCTCCTTCCCAGCCAGGCTTTGCACGTGCTTGTGTGTGTGGGAACCTTCTCATACAACCCAACCCCAGCAGAGGTGGCATACAGAACCAATGAGGCTAGCCGGTAGGCAGAACCAAGACCCCCAAAATACAGCTCCAGTCCAGATGTTCGAGCCATCTCCAGCCATCTGCAGGGGTTCCAGGCATAGGTAAAAGCTCTTTTCTGTGCCCTGCCTAAATTCTTCCCTCACAAAACATAACAAAAAAGGCATAACAAAAAAAGAATGTGGTTTCTGGAGTTCCATTTCTGTGAAATATTTTTTTCTTTCCAACAATGTTAGGTGGGTTTATCCAGAGGCAACAGAGTTAATGGAATTCCATTAGGGATGCTTTTTAACAAGCAAGTGGGACTAATGCATATTCCTGCTACACAGGACTTCACAATGTTTGCCAAACCATATCTTATTCTGTGGTGTTACCCAGTAAAATATGCATCTTGTGTCTTTACATCCTAACAGCTGCCTAAATAAAATGGAGATGAGACAGAGAGAAAGAAGAGCATTACTGCAACCCCCAAAAGCAACATGTGATTCAATTCAAAACAGTGTCAGAAATGTCAAAGTAAATGAACTTCTTGAGTCATTTATGGGCTTCAGGACTCTGATTTCAAGGAGGCATCAGATAGGCCAAAGAACATGTGACTGAAGATCCTGGAAACATCAACTAGCAGGGCTAGAGGTCATCTGCCTCAGCCAGAGGTCACCTGACCCAGCTAACGGTCACCTGTCTCAGCCAGAGGTCGCCTGTCCCAGCCAGGGTTCGCTTGCCTTAGCCATAAGCCATCTGCCCCAGCCAAGGATCACCTGCCCTGGCCAGAGGTTATCTGCTCCAGACAAGGGTCACCTACCCTGGTCTTGGCTGAGGCAAAACAGCCCCTACACAACTTGAAAGCTGCTTCCCATATGTTTCTACAAACTGCCCAAACCTCTACCAATTTAACACTTATTAAAATTAAAAACAAAAAACAGTACAAATAGTGACTGGATCTACCTTCACTGAGAGGCAGGTATGTGCCCACCTATATGGTCTCATTGAAGTCTCATGTCAAGCCCAAGTCATCTTCATTTCAGCAGAAATGGGAGGCAGCTCTCCCAGTCCCACAGCTGGTTCCTAGTCAAAGCCAGGTCTACCAGATGTCAGTGTTTGTGAGAAAAAGTGCTGGTTGGTACCAAGCTAAAGCCCCACCCCTCCAGCAATGCCCAGGCTCTTCCATCTGTGCTGTGTACATGTTTCCACATTCCTCATCCCTACTCTAACCCCAGCATCTGTGTGGGCTTCCTACAGATCTCTTCTTCAAATCCCTTGCAAATTAGGCAGAAATCTCAGGTATATGGGGTTGGCTTGATTGTTTGAAATGAAGTTTTATTTCAGTTACTCTGACATTAGGAAAAAAATTATGTGTAGCAAGGAAAATTAATTTGAGATATGCATTTCCTGCAGCCTTCAAAAAAGAGTATTATATGGCCATTAAAAGCAAATTGACTAGATCTCCATTGATTGATTGGATGAATGTGCAAATGCTAAGTGAAAGTACAAAGTTGCAGAATACTGTGAGTGGCATAAATCCATTTCCATGTAAAATAAAATCAGAAAGCAGGAATCCTTCTCTGTGGATCTGTATGTGGGAAGAGAGAGATTTGTGTGGGTGGAGACTCACAAACCTCTAGCTCAGCTAGCTTGGAAGGGAGGCTGTCAGGGTGAGATGCCTGCCTTTTTATGTAGATTTCCCCACTCTTGGACTGGTTACAGGGAGACTGAGTTACATTCTGCAGTGGAGGTAGGGAGGTGGGGAAGCAAAACTTGAAGCAGCAATAAATCACTAGAGCAAATGGTAGAAGAGGACAGTGTGTCCACATTTCCTGTGGCTGAATGTTAACACTTTGATCAAGCCCAGTGGGGAGTAAGTTAACAACAGACACTAATAACAGGTTAGCACATTAAGGACTTACCAAATGCCAAATCTGGCTGAGCACTTTACATACATCATGTCCATCAGTTTTCACAACTGCCCCATGAGGTATTATCCATATTACAGATAAAAAACTGAGGCACAGATCCTAAAGTGATCAGGAGTAGAGCTGGGATTCTCATCCAGGCAGCCAGAGCCTGTTTTGTCAAAAGACAGTCTGTGATGTTTCACAGCTGGGTTGATTTTGATGAGATCATTCAACCTTTTTGAGAGACAGTTTTCTTATCTGTCCAAAGAAGGTGATTATACCTACCACTTTTTGTAAGGATTTCTCAAGGTGTGTGTGTGTGTGTGTGTGTGTGTGTGTGTGTTTATGCACAGCTGTCCCTGTTTTCTGAAATGGACTGATTTCAGGATACCCCCTTCCCTGAGTACCCAAATCCACATATGCTCAAATCTCTTATATAAAATGGTATGGTATTTGCATAGAACCTATATACATCCTCCCCCCATATACTTTAAATCATCTCTGGTGACTTATAACATTAATGCAATGTAAACATTATGTAAATAGTTGTTGTTCTGCATTGTTTAGGGAATAATGATGAGGAAAAAAGTCTTGCTCAGTACAGACACGATTCTTTTTATTTGAATACTTTCTGTGGTTGAATCCATGGATGCAGAACACACAGATATAGAGGGTCAACAGTGTATGTGTATGTATGTGTATTATATTACATGATATACATATATGATGAAATCTGATAGAGACTGTATAGATATGTATGTATACGTTGTGCAGTGCCTACACAGAAAAGTCATTGCAGAATTAAAGTACCACTTTGAACCCATAAAGAAGGGGCAGTGCTGCTGGATGTGGTCAAGATGGCACCAAAACTACTGGCAGGGGACTATTTAGAGTGATAGGAGAGCAAGTGCCACAGCTTCTCTGGACCTAAGGAATAAAGAGTAGGGTGGTCATAGGTAGGACAGGATTTGGAATAGGCAAACATGGACTGACTGTGTGTAGAGGGTGGTCTCCAATGAGGGCAAAGAGCACAGGGAGCTACCCTGGAGGTGGGGGTGATGCAGGGCTGCTTCTTTGTATTTCCTAGAAGGACACTAGCCTCTCCATCTACCTGGCCATCCATGATTAGATGGCCATTTATGATTTAGTCCAACAATGTTCTGATGCTTGGCAGGAGATGGGGCTCTTGGCTGCTGCCCAGCAGACCCATCCTTCCATTCCGCTCTGATGCTGATGGTAAGGGCTGGTGAGGGTGAAGCCCTGAGTACCAGGCCTTCTTTCTGAGAAGTTCTCATCATGAGGGTGAAGGGGTAGAGAGAAACCCAGAAAGAAACGGGTTTTGGTTCTAATGGCTAGAGATGTGGAGGTGGAGCATGCAGAGTTTTCCATGTGAACAGACAGAGGGGATGTGTGAAAGCCCATTCAAGGATCTGTGCTTCATGGGGACCACCCTGCAGCTTTAGGACCTAGGAATGTGCTTTAAAGTCAAGACAGAAAGGGAAGCCGTACACTGTAACATGCTCAGTCCTTCCTCTGCCATCTGTCACAATAATACTTCAGTCATTAGATCTGAACTAAATACAGATTTAATTTACCAAATAATGTTTTAATGACAACGGCAGTGGCACCCAGCAGTGCTCCAATTTATGCATAACTTCAAGATAAATTACATCTTTTGACTTGCAGAGAAAGATGTCTAATTAAGAAGATTTTCAAATATAAAGAACTGTCACTGTAAGGCATGTAATCTCATCACTATAAAGTCACTGATTAATTTGTGAAAATGTTACCATTTAATAAGCAGCTTATGCAAAATGTGGTCCACATAGAACCTGAAAGTGGAACGCCATAGCAAAGGTGCTACTCCGTGAGTGGCTCAGTTATCAGACATGACCTGATGTCCTTGGCCATGGCCTTGCTTCACATGGAGCCACAGATGGGCATTTTTACTATAAAAAAATCTTTGTGTGTGTGTGTATGTGTGTGTGTGTACTTTATTGTATTCTGATTTTCTAGCTGGGTGTAGCATCAGATTTGGATTTGTATGAGGATAAAATACTTAAGATTCTCATCCAGCATTGATATTAAACACAGTTTCTCTTAAGGATTGCTTCAAGGTTGGTGGAAGATAAAATTGCACTTGAAACCTCTGTCAATCCAATGCAACCATGGGATCCAGAGAAAGATAGCAAAATCACCAGAATTTTACAACTTTGCCCCAAAGGAGATCAAAAACCCTATATCCAAACCAATACATACACCAGGTTTTTGTTGTGGCATGGAGAAATGCCTTGTGAAGTCAACCTGATAAGGGGATGGAAGGGTTAAGGGACAATGTTTCAGTGGGCCCTGGAAGATGAATAGGAGTTTGCTGAATGGAATGACTCCAGGAAGCACTTCAGGAAGAAGCCAGTGTGGGCAAGACATGGAGCCCAGACACAAAACAGCACGCAGAGGGTGCTGCAGGCTGGTGAGTTGAAGAGCACTGAGAAGGGTGGCAAGGTGACCAGATTGCAACAGTGAGAAAGATGGATTTGTGGAAGGGCAGGGTTAGGCAGAGGGCAAGTGAGAGGTGAAACACTTTAGAAAAATGCTATATCATTTTTTGTTTGTTTGTTTGTTTTTGTTTTGTTTTGTTTTTTTGTTTTTTGGTACCAGGGATTGAACTCAGGGGCCCTCGACCACTGGGCCACATCCCCAGCCTTTTTTTTTTTTTTTTTTAAATTATTTATTTGCTTTAGTTGTACACAATGCAATGCATTAATGTTTACGTGGTGCTGAGGATCGAACCCGGGCCACGCACGTGCTAGGCGAGCGCTCTAATGCTGAGCCACAACCCCAGCCCTCCCCAGCCTTTTTTGTATTTTATTAGAGACAGGGTCTCACTGAGTTGCTAAGTGCCTCGCCATTGCTGAGGCTGGCTTTGAACTTGTGGTTCTCCTGCCTCAGCCTCCCAAGTGCTGGTATTACAGGCATGCGCCACCGTGCCTAGCTATATCATTTTTTGATTTAATGTGTTTGCAGATTCATTTAGTGAGGCCAGTACACCAAAAAATAACTGAATGAGAACTGTTCTCATCACCTAACATAGAAGAGTCAGTGATGGCAATTCTGTGGCATACAGAGGTATACAGCTCCTCATGACTCTACTGCTATGATTTTATTTTAATCAGAATCATTTGTTATCCTACTATCACCTATCATCCAATATTAGTTACTCAGACTATTGCTAATGTGTTAAAAAACAACAACAACAACAACAAAAAAGCAGGAAGGCAAAGATGAATTTCTGGCAATGTGGACAAGAAAATCACATTCATAAGAGATGGGTTGACAGAAAAGTCCAAAACTGCTTCAAAGAATCATCAGCCCTGGGGCGGGGGTCTTAGCTCAGTGATAAAGTATGTGCTTAGAATGCATGAAGCCTAGATTTCACTTCCAGCCATACACACACACACACACACACACACACACAAAAAAAAAAAAAAAAAAGGAAGGAAGGAGGATGGAAGGAAGGAAAAAGAAGTATCATCAGCACCATTTCAAGGTTCCCACAGCTTCAGAGTTGTGGATCGTCTATTCCTGTTTCTTTCTATGCCCTCTCATTTTTGTTTCAAGTCTGTTTTTCCATTATCAATTCCATACTTCATTTATCCATGACTCATATATGCCAGGCACTATGGTATGAGCTGGGACACATGGATGAAGCAGCCAGAGTGAGATTCCATGGTGCATTGAAGTGGGAGGAGCTGGTTAGGGAAGAGCAATTGTGGTGAATACTCCCGAGGAGAGATCAGGGTGCCCCAAAAGCCCAGCCAGTGGATGTAACTCTAGCTTATAGTAGAGATGCAACTAAAATGTACAATTCCTAATTCCTATCACACACAGTCTGCCCATTCATTTTGGCATTTATTCCTCTGTTCATTCATTTGCTTTGATCACACGTCCACTCATTCTTTCAACATTACATCTGTTACCCAACCATTAACTGCATGCAGAGCACGTAATGAAGATAAGGCATTCTTTTTTTTTTTTTTTTAATATTTATTTATTTGCTTTTAGTTGTACACAATGCGTTTATTTGTGTGTGGTGCTGAGGATTGAACCCGGGTCGCGCACGTGCTAGACGAGCGCTCTACCGCTGAGCCACAATCCCAGCCCCAGATAAGGCATTCTTGAGGCTACTCAGCTTCAGGGAATGGAGGCACTGCAAGGCTTAAGAGTGTGGCACAGCCAGAACATGGGGGTGATGGGCACATGTGCCAGTGAAAGCAGAAACAGTCTGCAGGGCTCAGCAAAGTGGCTCTGACTGGAACTGGAGGATCACCTTGTAATCTACAAAGCTGGTCACTTCTACAATATGCAACGCAGACTCCATGTTCTGGGTACTTCACGAGCAGGGTCCCCTGGAATTCAGAGTCAGGAGGTAGAGCATCAAAGAGACAAAGATTACATCTTGTGCATCTGTGTCAAGTACCATGGAAGAAATAAACAGGTGACATGTCGGGGAGTCCTAGGGAGGTTCAGTGAAGGAATGGTGGCACCTGGGCCCTGGAGCCTGTAAAAGGAGCCAAGGGAAGCACATTCCAAGTACAGAAGAAACTCTGGAAAGTTCCAAAAACTGTTAAGAAGGGTTGGAGCCCAGAGCATCATTGGGTGAAGTAAACAGTTTAGAAAAAGCACTGTAGGCTAGAAGGAGATGTTTTTATTATTATTTTTTCCCTAGCATAAGACAAGAAGCTATTTGAAAGCTTTCAGAAGAGTTGTCAACAGGATCCTATTTGTATCTTTATAGAAGCAAGGCCCTCAAGCCACACAAGGGTTTTTCTGCAAGTAGAAAAGGCCACCCCTACCTCAGAGAGATGTAGTGGACTCCAGCCCTTGCCCAGGCCCCATGCAGGGCAAAAGGTACCCTGATTGTGGCTGCTATGTAAATTACTTCTCAAGGAAGAGCTAGCAGGAATTGATATGTACATATATGGGTGAGAGAAAGGAACTAATATATATTCCATGCATCTTAGTTACATTATCTGTAAGGCCCTAATGTAAGCTTTTAGTCCTACAGAATTTCTAAACAACTGCAGGCATTCCATCATGCACATGCCATAGTTTATCATCTGCTTCCTCTACGATTAATTTTTGGTTGCTGTCAAGTCTTTTGTATTAACTGCAATGTTGCAGTGAGGTCTCACTTCACAGCTGTACAGCCCTACCTACAGGATCAAATCCTACCACTGAGATTCCTGAGTCAAAGTGTAACTTAACCTATAGTTGTTTTATTTCTGCAAAATTGTCCTCCTGGGGTCTGTCCCATTTTCTGTGCCTATTAGCAAAGTATGAGATGGTCTGTTTTCCCACAGGCTTATGAAAAGATTATGTTCTCCAACATGTAGAGTTTTGCTCAATCTGATAGATAAAACCTGGTATCTCAGTATTTATTCAATAAGAATTTCTGATATCAGGAGGTTCACACATTTTTATGTGGTTAAGGTCATTTGCATCCCTTTCTGTGTAAGCTTTCTGTCTGCATCCATTTATGTTTTGGATTAGAAATGTCTAAAAAGTAGGAACTAAGTGTGATCTGAATTGGAAACATTTTTCCCAGTTTATTTTGGTTTTGAGTTTGCTTGCTTTTTAAAAAATGATTATTTGTTTAGAAATGGAAAAGGCTTTACTTTGATGTAGTCACATTTATTCAAATATTTTATAGCTGCCAAGAATACTGTATGAGCCAGTAGAAAGGAATAAGAAAGTTCTTTAGTCCAGATTTAGAATGCTCTCCAAATGTATTGTTGAGCAGGAAAAGCAAAGATACATAATGAAGTGTAAGTGGGCAAATAAGTTCTTATTTGCCAACACAGTCATAAAAGAAACATGGTGGTTAATTTTCTGTCAAGTTGCCTAGCCTATGGGGCCCAGTTGTTTGATGGAACCAGTCTAGATATTGCTGTGATGGGAGAAATAGATCAAGTAAAGCAGATCATCCTCCATAATGTACATGGGCCTCATCCAATCAGATAAAGACCTTAAGAGCAAAGTCTGAGGTTCCCCAAATTAGAAGGAATTCCTCCCAAGACTGTAACATAGAAACCTGCCTGAGTACTCCAGCCCAGCCCATGCAGATTGACACAAGGTATGTTTTCCCATCTGTAGAATCAGGAGTGGGAGAGTTGGTAGGAATCAAACCTTAAATCAGATGCCTGGAGGTTTTCAGAATGTTATGTATTTTAAAAATATACACCCAAACACATACCAGGCGCATTGATACACACCACAATACAGACACACAGATACATGTGCACACAATTACACACAGAGACACACAACACACACACAAATCTCATACACAAATAATGCAGATACATGTAACCACACAGATACATATATGTACAACACATATATTCAGACACACAAATCACATAATACACCCTACACATACATGTAGACATACACACCAGACACAAACTCAAATACACACAACCAGCACACAGACACAATCAGTTACAAGTATGACCACACATATAGATATACAGGCACACACAGATACAACACTCCCCCCCCACACACACATATAGACTTGTGTTTGAGCCCCAGCTCTGTCACTCACATAACTTTAGGCAAGTTTTCTCACTCTACCAAGCCTGCTTTTCCTTACATCAAGTGGGAATAATATCATCCCACCTTAAAGAACTGCAATAAAATCCCGATACAATAAAGACTTCTAGAGTTACAAGTGCCTGTATGTAGTCAGTGCTTAATAAATGCTGGTTCCTCCTCCATAACTCTAGTTCTTACTGATAGAAGAATTAAGAGACACATATGACCTTGAATTAAGAGTGCATCTATAGTACTTGAAATCTGTCACTGAAACTGTATTTGGGGACCCTATCCACTGGCTCCCTTGACAACCCCCACCTCTTAAAACCTGTTCTGTTCATGGACTCTCATGTGAAAAGCCTAGCAGAGAGGGACTGGACAGGAGTCTGGAGTTGGGAAAGAATGAAGGCAGGCCCTTGGGTGGTACAGCCAAGGTTGCAGAGGGTCGAGAGCACCCCTCTCAGCTCCACCCCATGTCTCTCAGCCATCCAAGCATAGTCCCTTCAACCCTTAGAAATCCACCTGGCCTTCTGGAATACAGGAGCATTAATTCCACCTAATGTAATGCTCAGCCCAGGGCAGGGCAGGTCACAGGAGCCAGTGGACAAAATCCTGTCCTCTCCCCTTCAGGGGACAGTTCTGAACATTCTGTACATCTCTAGGACACCAGCCCAGGGCATTCAAGCCCCCAAACCCCTAGTCTTGCTAATGCTCCCTAGGGAATCTTCCCCTTATCCCTGCCCACCCTTCCAGTTTTCTCACTCCTGCTTCCTGGTCTTGGGCTCTGCTTCTGAAGTAACCTAAAAACAACTCAGGTGTGAGAAATCTACATCCAAGATGATACCAAGAACTTGAGGTCCCTGCTCTGCCATCAACTCATCTCTTCAGAAGGACATGCCACTGCCCTTCAGTTACATGCGCCAGTGAGATAAAATCATGACAGTTGACATTTATTACTTGCTAGACATTGCTATATAAACATTTTATTATTAACTATTTTAATCCTCATAACAATCCAACAAATTACCATGGTTATCCCTATTTTTAAATGGGGAGACGGAGGCACGAAGAAAGTACATAACTTTCTAAAGTCCAGTTGCTAAGCAGCACAGCTAAGGTTCAATTCAGGCAGGTGCCCTCCAGAGCGTTAAAGAGGAAGCTGCATGTGTAATGAATGCCACTGTGGAAACTCCAGAGGGTCCAAGAAAGCAGAAGTCAAGAAGGAAAAGAACAGCCAGGAAACCCAGGGAAGTAGCCAAAAGCAAAGAAAGGGAAACAGAAAAATCACCAGTTTCTGAGGCCATTCTCTGAGTGTTTGAGAAATGCCACCAACTAGGCTCCATTAAGTAGGTACCTCCAGACTGGGTTGTGGCTCAGTGGTAAAGCACTCACCTGGCATGTGTGAGGCACTGGGTTCGATTCTCAGCACCACATAAAAATAAATAAATAAAGTAAAGGCATTGTGTCCATCCACAATTAAAAATATACATTAAAAAATAAAAGAGGGATCCTTCAGTCTGAGTTCTGTTCTCCAAGATAGAAAACCTGGCACAAAAATGTGAATCTTAGTTGTCTCAGCCCCTACCCCCAACCCCCCCCCACAAGATGGCAGCAGAGAACCAACAGATGTAGGGACAGCTGTCAGTGGGTGAAGTCTTTGGTTTTACAAGGAAAGTCATGCCCACTGGTTTCCATTTTCTGCAAAAATTAGGGCCATTAAAGTAAAATATTTAACTAAATTCTTTGTTATTTTATGGAATAGTTCCATGCAGGGGTATTTTTATGTAGCTTCAAACAGTTCTTTCTATTGATTTCCAAATTCATCACTTCACTTTCCTGTCATCTTTAATTATAGTTCATGATCTTCTGTGTAAACCAAGAAGATTTATGGTGATATTATTTAGTGAGTCTTTTGCTTTTAATTAAGATCATGTAAACTTCAGAAAATTCTCCAATTTTGCAATTATTCATCTTGAAGATTCTTGGTGATAAACTAAAACTGAGACAAAACTCCAAAAGGGACAAGTGACCTTAAGTAAAAGTTCTGATCAAATCTACTCCTCTCCAGTTTATTTGAACATAAATGAGAATTTTAAGCCATAGATCAAGAACTGATCTGATTTGTTTTCAATCAGTATCCCATAACTATTGATGGTCCATAAAAACGGTTTGGATTCACTTCAGAATGGCCTGACACACAAAGCCATTGGCAGTGCACTTGAAATGCCCTATTAACATAGGGTTTGAAACTGATCTTTCTTGTTTTCAGTCTTCTAAAAAAAGGAATAATTTATTGACTTATATATATGCTCATGCATTTATGATGGGTGATGTTCCAATAAACTCAAAGTAAATGGAAAATACTATAAGTTGGAAATGCATCAAATATACCTATTGAACCTCGTAGCTCAGCAATACAGTGCACTAGAGTGTTGGTTGTTTCCTCTCCTGATAGCATGGCTGACTGGGATCGTGGTTCACTGCTGCCGCCCAGCCCAGCATTGCCAGAGAGGATCATACTGCTTAGCAGTAACCCAGGAAAAGATCAAAATTCAATATTCAAAGTGTGGCTTCTACTAAATGCATATCATTCTCACACCACAGTAAAGCTCAACCAATGTTAAGTTGAACAACCATAACAAACTGCGTGTATATGGTTGGTTAATTTTTAAGAGATCATCATTTTCCACTTTTGTCTCCATGACATCATTATTATATTTTATGTATATAATATAAACACAAAGAAACTTAGGACTTCATCTTAAAATAGTTCACAAAAATAAAACATTCTGTTTTGAGAAAATAATTTTTACCTTAAAATTCAAAGATAAGAAAGTAGTAGAAGGAGGAGGACACGTATTGTTGTAATTGAAAACAAAGACTAGGGCTAACTAGAACCAAGCAGCACCACAGGGACTCATTAGGTTGATGCTGGTTCACAGCAGCAGTGGCAGCAGGACATGCTCTTTGTCCACTGATAGGGTAAAGGTGATGTAGACACAATACATCTAGGTGGCATAGATCAGTCAGGTCTTAATTTCTCTCTTGCTGCACAAAGCCTTGATGAAAGAATTCTATCAGGAGACAAACGTCCTGTTCACTGTCAATGTTTGGAGGAATCATGCAGCATTAGCTGTTACAAATATACAGGAGGACCTACTGGGATGAATGTAGAATATGGTTTAGGTGAAGAAACCAGAGTTCAGGAGGTTGGTGGGCTTCAATGAGTAAGAGTAACTGATAGGAGACTGGGGCTATGGCTCAGCGATACAGAGCTCGTCTTGCATGTGTGAGGCCCTGGGTTCGATCCTCAGTACCACATAAATAAAATAAAGGTATTGTGTCCACCTACAACTAAAAAAATTTTTTTTTTTTAATTTTAAAAGAGTAACTGATAGGAGAAAAATGTCCAGTCTTGCACTTGGGTTTGGAAAATATCAATTTGAAGTTTCCAAATTCTGAGTTCATCTATTTAGTACAAAATACAATCAACTCTGTCATCAATGTGTCAGGTGCTACTCTCAGTGCAGGCGTGAATAAACCAACAGGTAAACCTAAATGAGCGAGAGAGCAAGAGAATAAACAAATCATAAGGGTATTTAAAGCTGATGCTATGGTTGGGATGAACTGGAAGGTTCCCTACCCCTTTAAGAGGTGGGCCCTGGTAGCACATCCTTAGGTCATTGTGTTCAAGCCCTTGTAAGGAACTGTGGGACCCTGCTATGCCCTGTCTCTCAGTGCTTCCTGGCTTGAGATGTGAGCTCTCACTGTTAAGAGTTCCCGCCATGATATGCCTCCCTCTCCAGAGGCCCAAACCACCAAGGGGGACACCCTATCTTGGACTTTGGTTCTAGAATTGTGACCCAAAATAAACCTCCCTTTACTTCATAAGTAGCCTGAATTGGGTATTTCATTGTGCTAATGCTAAGCTGATTAGTTCATGTGGTAAACAGAGAAAATTATAACAGGAAGGGAGGCTAGAAGATGGAAAAGCAATTTTGAATGAAGAAATGTGAACATTTGAGCAAAAACTTGATGATCAGAACAGTAGCACTGCAGCTATGGGGGAAGGAAAGTTCCAGATTCTGGGACCAGCAAGGAGCTCAGTAACAAGGAAAGCCAGAAGGAGGAACTGGGGGTACAGGAGATGATCTCAGAACAGAGATGTTTTGGCTCTGAGCCTGAGGGAATATGGAGTCTCAAGATAGTTTGAATACTAGAGTGACAGAATTTGGAATGAACTTCGAAAGAAACCCTGTGGTTTACACAGCAACTCAATGGAAACAGGGTTATGTGGCTTCTGCAGTGTGGCATGTGACTTCACATAACCTTGACAAAAATTCAACCTCAGTAGAAAAACTGCAAAGGCCATAGAGGAAAATTCAAACAAGGAACATGCACACAAGAATTCACAGGAGAATGTTTTCAGCCACATGAAATCATATGCATAAAAGCATACAGTTCAACGTCAGCATCAGGGAAGACCACAACCCCTATAAGTTTAATGCTATAAATGAAAACCTAATAATCAATTTTTTTCTTTTCTTATATAACTGTGACCTAACCTTTGAATTCTGATCAAAAAATTTTACTATTGGCTAACAAGACCACACAGCATCTTAGATCTAATTTAAGGGCTTCTTCTCAAATATCTTAATTGAGGTTGTAATTAACAGAAAGTCAAGTTGGAGGACAAGGGCACTGCAGATAGGGTGGCTGGACCTCATCTGCACAGGTGACAGTCAGGCCTCAGCTGCTTCTCTGTTGCAGAATCTGCCTTCCCAGAGCTTCTAGAAAGTTCATCAGACTCTCAAACAGGAATACTACTCCTTCTCTCCTGCCAAATCTGCTTTTACCAGGAAATGTCCATACTCCTTCCCACATGGTATACCCAAAAGGAAAATCTTAACACATATCCCATATTAAATGAAGTAAAATTAGAAGACTGAGCTTTGTGTCTACAGAATCAAAGATAAAAAAGAAAAGTCAGGATGTAAAATCCAGATTGCTAACATTATCTATTGAAACAAACAGAACAGTTTAATCAGGAAAGTGTATAAGCTATATTGCATATAAATTGGCATCCAGTGTGAATAAATGAATTTTGGCTTTTTGCCTTTCATGCACAGTACTTATTTACATGGTGTACTAACAAAATGGATTGTACACTAACAATATCAATAATAACACAAATTAGAAACATCCCACACTGCCAGTAATTGGGAGAAGGCAATGTTTAGCTTCCTATAGAACAAAAAAAACTCAAATGATAACACAATACATTCATGGCAAGTCAGGGAGTGCAGGGGCAGAGACAGCACTTGACCTATAATAAATTAATACAAACTGTTCTCTGCAGACACTGAAAATCAACTTATGCCTGACCAGAGACATCTCTGCCTAAGGCCTCCCCATGGTATGAAGTATAAATACTACCAACCAAGCTTTAAATCATATAACTATCTATATTATCTATTTCTTTTTTTAAAATATTTATTTATTTGCTTTAGTTGTACACAATGCGTTTATTTGTATGTGGTGCTGAGGCTCAAACCCGGGCCGCTCACGTGCTAGGCGAGCGCTCCACCACTGAGCCACAACCCCAGCCCTATATTATCTATTTCTTAAAAGTTTTCTAAAATTTACCTGTAAATCTAAGCCTGGTGTCTACCAAGGAACAAGAGATTTGGAGACCCTAATTCAAGCACATGAATGGTTATTCCTCTATTTGTGTCTATATATTCTAATATTAATTTTGGCTCTTTGTATTATCTATGAAAAATTAACCATTTCACCTAAATTGTCAAAAATATCAACATAAAGTTGCTAATTAGCCTGTCTAAAATCTTTTCTTTATCTTGCTATATTCCTTTTCCATTTTTTCTATTATTCATGTTTCTCTTCCATTTTTATCTTAATAATAATACATTCATGTACTTATAACTGTCTTCAATTTTGGGCTTTCTGATTGTCTATTGTTTCTTAGATTTTAATTTTATTTCTTTTATTCTTACTTAAATCATTCTTTTTGTGGGCTTAAGCATTTACTTAATTAACAATTGTAAACAGGAATTTCAGTCTATCTAATGTTGGTAACATTTGAAAATTCATTCTGAAAACTGAAAACAAAACACTCTAGGAGCTCTCCCCAAAAGTTTGTAATACAGATTAATATTCAATAAGAGATAAGGTATTTCACCAGCAAATGAATGGAAAGAAGCAATGTACATCATGTTAAGTGAAATAAGCCAGACCAAATCAAAGGTGGAATGTTTTCTCTTGTATACAGAAGCATAGAGAGAAAAATAAGAAACTTTTAAAAGGGGCCGGGGGAATCTTATAGAAGGGAGAACAGTGAAGTAGAGGAAGGGGTCAAGGAGGAAAGAGGAGGTATGGTAAAAGGGAGGAACTGAAGAATGAAATTGGCAAAATTATGCTATGTGGATGTATGTATGAATCACAATGAATTCCACTTATATGTGTGATATAATGTAGCAATTTAGAAAAAACAATATATAAATAGAAGAAACACCAATAGAGAAAAGGGATCAGGGAGAGAAAGAGGGGAAAGAAAGGAGAAGTAGTGGGGATTGAAATGGAGCAAACTGTGTTATATGCATCTATGAATATGTCAAAATGAACCCCACTAGTATGTATGACTATAATGTACTAATAAAAACATTTTTAAAAGAGAGAGATAAGAGAGTTCATCAGTATTTCATTCATTCAACAGATGTGGGAGTCTTGAGGGTGAGTCATTTGCTGAATTATGCACTGAGGATGTATAAGATATAAGTTTGCACTCCAAAGAGGAAATAAATGGAAAATCAAAAGCAACAAGAATGATAATGATTAACAATATCAACAGCAACTAACAGTAATGCTTTTAGTTACTTATTATGTGTTGAGTAATGTTCTTGAGTATTTCATATGGAATTTAATCCTCAAATGACCTCATAGGGAAGAAAGGAAAGTACTATTATAATCTCCATTTTATAAAGAAAATGCCTCCTCTGAGGAGAGTAAGAGCTAGCAAGTGGTGAGCATATAATGCAAATCACGAATAACCAGGAACACACCATGTAGAGTCTTAGCTTTAATTTCAGTGGAAGTTGTGTTACATGTTTGGCAATTGCCAAAGCAGATTGAGTACTGTGATTAGTTACATGATTTTTCCTGCCTATGATACAGTGTTTTAAAGTTCTTGGGCCTCAGGATGGGAGATTTTCTCCTCCCTTTACTGTCTTCACTGACTTTTTCAGGCAGCCTCTCCTCTGTCATCTTTCTGTATGTGTCACCAGCTCATTCATCATCTGACAGACTTACTCACTCACTCACCCTTTTGCTACTTCTGAGACAACCCTTCCGCATTCATCCTCCACAGCCGGGCTAGTCACTCATTCTGACCTGCCCGCTGCTGGTCACATTGGGCAGCCAAAATGGTACTTTTTTGGAGTGACTTTCATTATCTCATTCATCAGATTTTTATCTTCCTTTTCACTTATTTGCTTCCTTTTGTATGTTCCTTGAATTTTTTTTTCTTCTTGTCCTCCTGGGATCAACCATTGGCTCATGTGTGTATTACCAAATGATAATCTTCATCATTTGACACTTCATCATTTGACAGCTTTTCAGACCCACTAGACAAGCTACTTAAACATTTGAATTCTAGCTCTGATCTCTATTAGGTTAAACCCACATAGATTTTGATCTATGTAAAGTGACTTAGAATTTGTATGAGGATGATACTTAAATTAGAGCATATTCATTATGGCATATGAATATATGGAATAAAATGCCTCACTAAAATATTTTTCAGGACTGGGGATGTGGCTCAGTGGTAGAGGCCCTGCCTAGCATGCACAGGCCCTGGGTTTAATCCCCAGCACTAGAAAAAAAAGTGAAAATAAATAAATAAAATGCTTTTCATAGAAAAGATATGGGCTAGCAGCAGCATTTTAAGAAAATATCATGCAGCAGCATTTAAGAAAATGTTAAAAATATACAAATATTTTTTTCTCCTAATTGTACAAAATGGCAATATGTTCTCTCCTAGGCCACTGAAAAATATTCTCTCTTTAGTCTCTTATGGACTGGTGCATTTGAAGGTATATGTACTTCAGGAAAAAGGTAAGACTAAGTACTGCACACCAGAGAACTGGTCACAAAGAGCACCCACACAATTTTCAACCAATTCTGCATTTCTGCAAGAGAATGACAAGAGCTCCTGAAGGTCCTCCCTGGACAGGCTGTTGGTTTATGAAGGTATGTATGTATGTAGGTAGGTAGGTAAGTGTGTATATGTGGATGCATGTGTGTATACACGTATATGTGTGTGGATATGTCTGCTATGAGTATGTGCATGTCAGGACTCATGCAGGCAGCCAAGTAACTGCTTGCCATGTCACCCTTGTATACTAAAGCACATTATACTACTTCCCAATCAAGGAAAGATCATCTCCTGGGATGGTTAATTCTATGAGTCAACTTGGCTGAGCTAAGAGATGCACAAATAGTTGGTTGAACATTATTTCCAGGTGTCTGCAATGATATTTCTGGAAGAGATTAGCATTTGAATCAGTGATCTGAGTAAGAAGATCTACCATCACCAATGTGGGTGGGAAATGTCCAATCCATTTAGGGCCAGAATAGAATAAAAAGGCAGAGGCAGGGCAAATTCTCTCCCTATGAGCTGGGATATCATCTTCTCCTGCCCTTGGACATCAGAGTTTCTGGTTCTCAGGCGTTTAGGTTCCAGGATTTATATCAGCACTTCCTACCCCCAGCCTCAGGTTCTCAGACCTTAGGACTCAGACTGAATTACACCACTAGTTTTCCTGAGTCTCCAGCTCAGAAAGGACAGATTATTGGCCTCCCAAACCTGGCAAGCCAATTCCAACAATAAATCTCCTCTTATATATCACCACATACATCCTACCAGTTGTTTCCTTGTGGAACACTGACACACCTTCCTTTTAAGAATATATAAAAAAGACACACATATGCATGTACACAAATACACATGGCTTAAATAACTCATTTCTATCACAAGAGAATGTGGGCATGTTCTAAAATACTGGGGGATGGGCTAACTCTGAGAAAATTTCTAAAAGCCTTCCAATGATAAAGAAACATTGCCTCTATAAATAAGAGCAGATTGCAATGATTGTAGAGGAAGAAATAACTAGTGACCAGAAGAAAGCACATCAAAATATGAAGATACTTCACAAAAACAGAAAAACAGGCCCAATCAAAATCTGCCCTAGAAATAGAAAAGAGCAGGGCAGATACTTTGCCAATCAATTATTTAAAATATTTGCAATAAGTGCTATTTAAAATTTTCCCCATATTATTTTTTCTATCTGCTCTCCAAATTCACATATTTGAATATATCATGTTTCTCATTGAGCCCCAAAAGATGCAATGTGTGTACAGCCCCAGGCACCGCTCAGAACACAGCCCTTGTATCTTTATGGCTTTTTATAAACTGTGGTTCTGGGCAATAATTTGATTTTTTTAAGGCTTCCATTGGTTAAAAAAGTATAGTTTGAAAATAAACTTGAGAAGTACTCATGAGAATACCAAAAAAAGGGCCAGAGAGATGCAAATAAAGAAAGAAAAAATAAATCTCACACTTGGAGGATGAGAAGCAGAGATTTAAATGATCAATAATACATGTTTCCAGAGAAGAACCCAGAACAAATCATTCTGCTCTCATTATGGAATGAAACTTGCATTGGCTTCAGACCTTTCCTCTAATTACTAATGCCAGAAACACTGATTGCTCAAGAATTCTGAATCTAACCAAATTGCTCTTATGTTGAAAGTAACAGATGGCCGCCTTCGCTCAGACTTGGTGGGAAATATATAGTTCTCACGTAACCATCTCAAGGAGATCAATGGAAATACAGAGTGCAAGGAAGCTCAAGTCAGACACTAAAGAACTGGCAGGAGAGTAAAAACCAGGAGGCTAACTAAGGGGTCCCCACAAAGAGAAGGCTTTATAACTTAATTCTACATATAAAAGGAAGTAAGCAGTGGGATATGGACGCACACAATTTGAAAATGCAAACTTCTTCATGTTGCATTAAGAGGTTTTAAAAGTAACTTCCTTGGGAGTTGAATCTACCTATGATGAAAAGTTTTTCAATACTGAGGGTGATCACCCAGGTGCTTGTTTTTGTTTTAAATCATTGAACTCTACACGTAAAGTAAATGCCTCTTGTTGTATGTGAGGATGAGATCTTATCTTTGGTTTTGGTACTTTATTAAGTGTAGGACTGAGGATATTTTAGAAAAATCAAAAGGTGGAAGAAAGGAAGAGGAGAAATGTATGTTTAAAAAGATATCATTTACACAGACGTTTAAAATAAAGTACTAAGCTTAAGTGAATCAAAAGGTGTGCAAAGCCTCTACAGAGAAAACTATAACACTCAGTTGAAGTACTTTGAAAAAGCACCAAGTAAATGGAAGGATATAATATTTCAGGGTCAGGATCACTCAATATTATAAAGTGCTAATTCTCCCTGCTGTGGTTTGGGTAAGTGTCCCCCCGGCCCCAAGGTCCATGTGTTCAAGGCTTTCTCCCCAGCTCATGGTGCTATGGGGAGATGGTAGAAACATTAAGAGGTGCAGTCGACTGGGAGGTCTTTAAGCCACTGCAGGAATACCCTCAAAGGAACTAGTGGAACCCCAGCCCCTTCCTTTCTGTTTGTGCTTCCCAGCCATGAAGTGACTGGATTTGCTCTGCTAAATGCTCCCTCCACGATATGCTGCCTCATCCAAAGCAATGGGGTCAACTGTTCATAGACTGGAATCTCTTAAACTGTGAGCCAAAATAAACCTTTTCTCTTCACAAGTTGATTATCTTAGGTATTTATTATAATAATGGAGAGCTGACTACCACATTCTCTAAAATCATACACAAATGTAATGTAATTTCAGTAAAAATCCCAACGAGGGATTTTGCATGGAATCTCACAAGATGATCCTAAAATCTTCATGGAATGGAAAAGGGTCAAGAATAGGCAAGATGATTTCAGAGAAAAAACAGTAAAGAAAAAGACCACACATACAAGAAAGATACTTGCTTTCTTCTTTCAAAAGTCATCAGTGTAGCTGGTTTAAAAAAAAAAAAAACAACCATTAATCATTAGATAATATTGACATGTATACTAAATGAATTTCAACCTTTTTTTCTATCAATTGCTAAACTACCCAAACTGAACAGCAAAACTAATTTGTGTTTCCTTTTCACCCCTACTCAGAACCTTTGTATTTTGATAAAACACTTAAACCTACAGCAATTTGACTCAGCACACTTAAAAACCAGGATAAAATATGAATATTTCAACATCACCACTATTTACTGCATAGCATAAAATTATTCAGAAATCAAAGGTAAAGTCCATGAGTGATATTCTCCACTAAAAGAAGTTGGATATTTTAAAGAAAATCTGATAACTAATAGCATATAAGGTAGAGTATTTTTAAAGCAGGATAAGTAGAGATAGTTCCTCAGAATTGCATATTAAATTCACTTTCAATTAGTATGGTTCAGCATCTTATTCCTATGATTTGTATTCTTGGTAATACTTTTAAAATTAACTGTGCCACAGACAGACATATCACATACTTTACAGCTGTAATAATTTTTCTAATACTATATCTTTATAACAGTAATTGCCTTCTTTCTAAAAGAATATGCATTTTGAATCTAGCGACACTTCATCTATTACTTTTCTTATATTAGAGCTACCTCAGCATATTAGATTTTTTTTTCTTAATGACTCTTTTTCTATTAGGAGACCACAAGACCCCAGGGCAAAGGAAGTCCATTAGGAAAGGGAAGCATTTTAGTTGAGGCCAGGATTTCTACTGTAGACACCAGACAATACTTGTCAAGAAGAGACTGAACAGAAGATCCTTCATTTCCTGTGAATATTTCCTGTGACTTTTGACATATATTAAAAAAAAAAAAAAAAAGATGTTCTGCAATTCGCACGACTCATCAATAATTCAGTGAATTAAATTGCCAACATTGCAAAACACACATAGAGCATGTTACTGGTCATTGTACCTCCCACCCAGCTGAGAGTCACCCTGCTTTGCTCCTCCCTAGTTAGCAATGATTGGCTCAACATAACACCTTGTTTAAGCCACTTGGGGGCAGGCATAGTGACACATGCCTGTAACCCCAATGACTCATGTGGCTTAGGCAGGAGAACTGCAAGTTCAAGGACAGCTTGGCAAGTTAGAATCTGTCTCCCAAAAAGTGGGGGTGGGGATGTAACTCAGTGATAAAGGACCCTTGGGGTTCACTCCCTGGTATAAAAACAAAACCCACTTGGATCAGCAGATAGTGGACCCTCTTGCTCTGACCCCTGGCTTTCTCTTTTGCAGACCATAAGCATCAGGAGTACTATGGACCCATGGGCCAGAGTCATTTGCTGGTGTTTGTCAAGGAAGCACTTCCAAGAAGTTATTCCATGGACAGCTTTGCTCCAACATATGCTCCCTACCATGATGTACAGCCTCACCATCGTCTCCAAGGTAACAGGACTAAGTGACTATGGCAACCTCAGAAACCGTGAACCAAACCTTTCCTCTTAAAAGTTAACCATTTAAGGGATTTTGTCATAGTAATGGGAAGCTGACTAACACATGGTTGTTTTTATTTTCCCAACTCAAATCATCTCCTCATGAAAAACTTAAACCTCTGGAAAGCAAGGCCTTATCTTACACTTCATTGTTTCCAATTCATTATTGGATCAGTGTCTTACACAGTGGATTTCAGTTATCTGGATGATCACTCTGGCATAAGAGATTCTAAGCCTCCTCGCCTAGACATTGCTGGGCACGCAGAATCACTTCTATGTGCCGACAGTGTCCTTTACCTATACAGAAAGGACAAACAGAAGAAATGGCATAGCAGGCCTCCGGCAGAGCCATCAGCTCAGGGTTACTGTCTTAAAGGTCATATGCTGAAATACACCAAAAAACATGTAACCAGGCTTCTGTGAGCAGAAGCTGGGTAAACTCTTCTCTGCTGGAAATAACATTAAACTTTGCTGGTGCCCATGAGAGGGGTACTACATGACTTATCATGGTCAAGAGATTTATCAGGGGTGCAGCTACAAACAACTCACCTCACAGTATATTAACCAGTGGACATGGACTGGTAAAGCTTTCAAACCATGTAAAGACAAATACATAAAAAGAGTCCGGGACTCCATCCAGAGCCACTCTCTGGGACTCATGAGCACCAAAGATGGCCCATCTCTTCAGTCCTATTCTAACAGACCTTATCACCCTCTCCATTTCTGCTTTTGTGGGACAAGAGAGACATTCTCCAACCTGGGCTATGGGAATAATTTATGCTTTCTGAAAAAATTCTCAACAGCTAGTCAGAAGCAGTAATTAGGAAAAAGTCCTTTACAATTGTTTCCAGGTAAATTCAAGATGATGCATTTAATTCGTTATGATTTTCAGCACATAATTACTTATTAGGTGTCTTTGTCTACCTCGTTTTTCATCTTTCTACCCAAATGGTTTGTCTCTGGCCAAAAGTAAGTTTTAGTACATTTACAATTAAATACATGCCTCAGAGATCAAAATAAAAGAGTTTCTCCTTTGAAGTAATGTGATCCAAGCAAATATAAATCACTGTCATATTTCAATAAAAACAAGTATGTTATTAATGGCCATTTTTAATTTCATTTGGTGGTCTCCTTGTGTTATACTTTAATTGGTCTTTCTCAGTTTTCTGGATAGACTTTTTTCCTGCTGACATTTAATGCTAACAACAATTTAAAAGCAAGCATATTAGTCTATTTTTACAAACAAGATGAGAGATTTAGATACTTAAACTGCCTTATGAGCAAAGTAAAATTCTGTATTGTTTTGCAGACCTGCAAAAATAAATATTCATATAGTCTGCTTCCTTTTCTTCCACATATAACCAATGAAGCCTGCATCTTCAATGTGACCATACAGAATACATCTTAAAAAGAGGTCCTGATCCTGACTGTAAGAAACACCCAAAGTAGATTTATAATGAATTGTCTGAATAAATAATGGCTCCAAGTACATTTACATTAAATATATTAACCTTTAACTCACCTATATTTTTAAATAGCATATTAAAGATGTATTTGTACTCAATTCATGACTTGGAAAGAAAGCCCTATAGGCTTTCTGTAATACATATTAAAGGTTAAAGTGATTCATAAATATTCCCCCCAGAATATGGCCAAACATATGACTTTGTAGTAAAACTGGGACTGAATTTCTGATGGGCACAGCAGGAAACATTTCTGTTAGCATGAAAATTCAGACACCTTCTGAAAAAGTTAATATATGCTGCATAAGATTTTAAGCCTTCTTATACAGAAAAATGATCATCATAGCAATGAAAAGAGAAATTTCAAAATACTAATCTAGGTTGAAGTTCACTTACCACACACTTCCCATCCCCTGGTGTTTGCAAATTACATTAAACACTGCAGTTGAGAAAAACAAAAATAACAGAATCCAAGCTAAATGCAAAGACAGTCAAAGCTATTTTTCTTCATCAATTGTCTCTGAGCTTCCAATAAAATTGAGACTCTGATAAGAATCAGTCATTTATACTTAAACATAAATATATAGGTCTGACATCTCTAAACCCAGGGACAATGATCAAGCAAATTCCAGGACAGGCCCAATGAATTAGGCTTTAAAGGACTGGGAATACTTTGACCAGTGTGCAGGAGAGTATGAGAGCTATAATGTTCCTTTTTCCCACATATCTAGACTTATAAGGGACAAAATGCAACTCTAAGATGAAGAGCCAAACACCTGCTGAAATAAATGCAAAATGATGGAAATATGCTTTTTTTAAAAAAAGAAAGAAATATGGAAGGAAAAATATTTTCTCTACTTGGTAGCTTCTAATTAAAAAAAAAAGAATGAAAGAATTATTAGACCTAAATGAACTTCATTTAGTCTGATGTTATGCTTTAGTAAATCTTAGTCTGAGCTGCAAAGGATGCTGATTATGCCTTAGTTAGCTAACAAATGAGATGTTTTAGTTAAATGTAAAGGTCTCAAGTAGGGCAATGATGAAAAGCTGGTCTTCCTAGGTTGGAAACCTACCTACCATTTACCCACCACATGCCTGTCCTGTGCCCTCAGTTTTTCCTTGGGGTTGGATAATAACAGAGGTGCCTCACTGGGGTATCATGGGAATGAAGTGGAGCTAATATTTGACAAGGACTCAGCACAGAGTGTTTCATATCCAAGACTGTTATTGTGAAAGCTAAACCCAAGCAACAAGATTTCTTCACTGGGGTTTCTTTTCCTTCAACTCTCTTGCTACAAAATTGTTTCATTACAAAGGCTTTTCCTTACCCATCTGAAAGACAGAATTTTTTTATAGATGGACACAATGCCTTTATTTTGTTTATTAATTTTTATGTGGTGCTGAGGATCGAACCCAATGTCTCACATGTGCTACGCAAGTGCTGAACCACTGATCCCTGAAAGGCAGAAATTTGACATGTTTTTGGAGAATGGTGCAAGATGTGAATCATAACTGATGTAGGAGATAACAATTGGTAATATATTTTACCTATTATTAGTTATTTTATTTTATTTTTTAAAATATTTATTTATTTGCTTTAGTTGTACACAATGCAATGCATTTATGTTTATGTGGTGCTGAGGATCGAACTCCGGCCGCGCACGTGCTAGGCAAGCGCTCTACCGCTGAGCCACAACCCCAGCCCTTATTAGTTATTTTAAATAAACAGAATTTATTCTGGTTTGGAGTTGTACCTTTACATCTTTTATTTAAATATTTTTAGATAGATTTTATTATTTAGAGCAGTTTTAGGTTCATAGCAAAATTGAGCAGATTCAGAGATTTCTCATCTACTGACTCTTTCCTCACACCCACAGCCTCCCCCAAGCAACATCCTCCATTAGAGTAGAACACTTGATACAATCAATGAGCCTACACTGATACAAGTTATGGACCAATGTCACAGTTTACATTAGGGCCCACTCTTGGTGATGTGCAGTCTATGGATCTGGACAAATGTATGGTGACACAGATTCACCATTATAGTATCATACAGAGTAATTCACTCCCCTAACAATCCTCTGTGCTCTGACAATCTCCCCTTCCCTTCCCTTCCCTGAAACTCCTGAACTTTTTTTTATCATCTCCATAGTTCTAACTTTTTCAGAAAGTCATGTATACTGAAATTATACAGTGCATAGCCTTTGCAGATTGGTTTCTTTCAATTGCATTTAAGTTTCCTTCCTGTCTTCACGGCTTGATAATTTCTTTTTAGAATTAAATAATGTTCCATTGTCTGGATGTACAAGTTCATCCATTCTCCTAATGACAGATGAGGCTGGGTCTTTTTACCCTATCACTCTGGTACTGTGGCTTCCAAAAACCATAAAACATCTTTAGTATATTTTAGTACTTCTGAAGGCTACTATGATTCGTTTTCCTCCTACAGAAGTCTGTGGGGGGGAAAATGAATCTAATAAAGGTACTTCTAACATATTCACAACCTAAACATACTTAATTTTGTATCTTCCACAACTTGGCAATGGCAGTCACCTTTGTTACTGTGTCTACTAAAGACTTAGGAGCCAGGGTCCCAGCACCACCCAGCATCCCCCTGAATCAGAAGATCTACAAAGAAATCCAGCAAGTGTTGCCAGTGCTTCTGAGGCATACCAAAATTTCCGAGCCACTGACATGGGATCAACTTCTGTGACTGCCTGCTGGGCTAAAACCTACTTTGTTTTGGATAATAAATAATGTTTTATGTCATTAAATTTCAAAGTGTTATTTAAACTGGGATATTCTTTATCAGGTTTATTGAGGTATAATTACAGAAAGAAAATCTAACCATTTTAATTGCACAGTTCAATAAATCCTGACAAACACATCCAGTCATCTAAACACTACACAATCAAAACACAGAACATTCCATCGACTCCAAAGGTTCCCTTGTGCCACTCTGCTGTCAATCTCTTCCTACCACTCAAGCCCCAGGCAATCACGATTTGTTCTCCATCACTAGAATTTCACAAAAATGCAATCACATAGTCTTTTGTGTCTAGCTTCTGTTTTTTTTTTTTTAGCCTATTCCTTTAGAGATTCATCCATATTGCATATATCAACTATGAGAACGTTTTTTAACACCAGTGGTATTCTGCCAGAGAAGTAA
Organism: Tamias sibiricus; assembly: GCA_025594165.1. NCBI lineage: Eukaryota > Metazoa > Chordata > Mammalia > Rodentia > Sciuridae > Tamias > Tamias sibiricus. The sequence continues at coordinate 138,920,218 of CM046659.1, forward strand.
AAACCTATTTAGTAGTAAAATCTACTACAGTAAAATACTCAAAGATGATAAAAAAATTCCATATCTCTCAAATGATACCATACACAAATGGGTGATTTCTGTTTCAGGATAGCGAAGAAATTTCAAGGTCCATGAAGTAAGATTAATGATCCTTCTAGATACATCGTCAAATGATATGTACAATAGATTTCATTTTTTAAATAGCTTGCCAGATAAAGACTATTAAATGAGATTTGGGGAGTAATGACAGCAAATATGACTGAGAAAAGACCTCTGGAAAATTCACTCCTCCATAAAAGGAAGAAAATAACAGAGAAATTGTCAGAATGGACTTGCTCAGGACTCTGGAAATTAATAAAAAGCTTGCTGTAACTTCAGTTTTTTTAACAAGATAACCGTTAAACCTCAGTTACAACAGTGAGCTTTGTGGCATTTTGTCTTTCCTTAGTCCCATCTTCCATTCCCCAACTCCACAGTCACCTTGAAAAATTACAATTCTCATTCCTGGTACAATCTGGAAGCCACCTGAAGGAAGAAAACAAAGACGGAGCTCTTTCAGAGCCTCATTCCCAAACAATTGTCATGATGTGGCCCTTCTAGTGATTCCCTGGAAGAATACACATATAAGGCTATTTATATTTGACATGAGTTGAAGCCCATCCAGTGTAAAAAGCCTTTTCTTAGAAAACAATTGTCAAATACATTTACAGTTAATTATTTTCAATTTACAGCTGCCTGAAAAGTGGATAATGGTTGTAGCAAAGAACAGACTAGCCAAAAAAAAACTTTTTCAAAGATGCTGGAGAATAAGACGCCCAAAGGGTATATGAAATGCTCAATGTTTCTTGGAATATAGAATGTCACATGCATGCAAAAGGCTATATATTTGCCTAGGAAAGACCTAAGAAGGCTCTAAACTCTTACCTCTGACTTTAAGATTCAATGAAAGCAGGAAGTGAAGACTAAAGCAGAGTTGTCTATCTCGAAGAATACTGAAGACACATACCAAAGCCTGAGAGATGGATTGGCTCCAAATTTTAAATCTCTGTCTAATCACTGGCTGACTACTAAAATAATCAATTAGACAATTAAGTAGCCACACATGACAACACAGTCTTTACAGAATCCATTCAAAAATCATTAAACAAACAAGGAACAAAAATTATGACAAGCAGCATCAGCAATAAACTATGGGAAGGGGAGGAGTTTCACTTTTAGATGTATCCTTTTAGATGTATCATACTATATTACTGAAAAAGTCCAGTTTTCGACAATAATAAAAATTATATCCCATCTATGTATGATATATCATAGTGCACAAATGCATTCTACTGTCATGTATAACTAATTAAAACAAATTAAAAAATCAATAAAAAATTATAAGACAGGTAAAAAATTAAGCAAGTGTGGCCTCCTATGCATAGATAAAAAGCAATCAATATAAATGCTGAGGAAGTCCAGATGGTGGACTTAGGAGACAACAATTTTATATCAGCTATTTTAAATATATTCAAAGAAATAAAGAAAATCTTCTCTAAGGAACAAAGGAACATTCTAGTGTTCCTCTAATCCTCCTATGTACCCCCATCCAACAATACTGTGAACTAGCCTCATCATATCAGAGAAAACATTCGGTATTTGGCTTTTTGAGATTGACTAATTTCACTTAGCATTATAAGGAAAATATGAGAATTATTATCTCACCAAATAGAGACTATCGATAAAGAGAGAGAAATTATAAGAAAGAACCAACTAGAAATTATGAAGTTGAAAATATATAGTAAGTCAAATGAAAAATTCTCTAGAGAGATCAGGCAGAAGATTTAAGTCAGAAGAAAGAATCATCACTGAACTTGAGGATAGGTCAAATGAAGTTATCTAGTCTGTGCCTTGGAGATATAAAGAATTGAGAAAAACAAACAGATTTCTAAAAGATATGTGGAACACCATAAAGTATGCCAAAATATATAATGGAGTAGTAAAAAGAGAGGAGAGAGAAAAAGAAAAGTACATAGAGAATATTTGAAGACGTTATGGCCAAAACATCTCAAATTTGATTTAAGACATGAATCTAAACATCTGAATTCAGTGACTCTTAATTAACTCAATAGGTTCGATTTAAAAAGATACTTATCTAAAGACATCTTAAACTGTCAAAAGCCAAAGACAGAGTCTTGAAAACAAAAGAGAACTGACTTATCACATATGAGGGATCATAGTAAGATTAATAGCTTGTTTTTCCATAAGAAAACATGCAAGACAGAAGGCAGTACAATGACATATTCAAGATTCTTTTTTTAAAAGAAAAAAACTGTCAATCAAGAATTCTATATCCAAAAAAGTTATCCTTTTAAAATGAAGAAGAAATTAAGACATTCTCAGATAAAACAGAGAATTTGTTAGGAGACCTGTCCTACAATAAAATAATAAAAGAAAAGTATAGAATAGTACAGAAGAAGTAGCTCTTTTTTTTCTCTCTAATCTGATTTAAAACACAATTGTAGCAAGCAATAATTATAAATACCTCTATTGATGGGCACTTAACATGTAATTTGTATTCTGAATCAGTTTAAGCAATACTCTCACACTGAGAAAAAAGAAGTATTTGTCAAAGTTTGTAACAACCTGAGGAACAAGTGAACCCCTTGCACACTGATATGATCCAAAGTGTTAAATAGTATTGATACCTGAGCTCCATTCCCAGAAATTCTTATAAAATAGGTTTAAAGTAATATTTCTTAAAGTGCTGCAGGTGTTCTGATTTGCTGGCAGGATACAGAAACACTGACCTAAAAATTAACAGTGTGGGCTCTGAAACACATTCCCTGGTTTTAAACCTGAGGGAGGTGATGTTCATAGTCCCTTAACACTGTTTTAGGCCTGACCCAGAGAAGGCAGTGTTGAGATCTGTGAGAGCAGGAGGTTCTTATTGTCTAGTGGGATTCACTCCAGGATTCCTGGGAGATGCAGTAGCCCCAGGAGGGAACTTCTGAGCTTAGCTTATTTTCCACCAGGTAAATCTGCCTTTCTTTTCTCAAGTTCAGTGTCCACTGTGAAAGTTCAGAGGTAGGATCTCAAGCTGTGTTCGTCCTGGTTATCTGCTGCTGATGATAATTATGAAAATGATGATGGTCAGTTGCTAATACTTAGTAATCATTTGCTGTATTCCAGGCATTATTCTGTGACAAAGGGACAGCAAGGTCTTGTTACAACCAAGGATAGGCTGACACTGAATAAAACAGATGTCAATGAAAATTACAGAATGCTCGGGCTGGGGTTGTGGCTCAGCAGCGGTGCGCTCGCCTCGCACGTGCACGGCCCGGGTTTGATCCTCAGCACAATGTAAACATAAATGCATTGCATTGTGTACAACTAAAGTAAATAAATAAATATTTTTTAAAAAGAAAATTACAGAATGCTAAAGAAAGAGATTAAAGAAGACCTTAGAAAATGGAAAAATCTCCCTTATTCTTGGATAGGCAGAATTAATATTGTCAAAATGACCACACTACTAAAAGCACTATACAGATTTAATGCAATTCCAATCAAAATCCCAATGACATTCCTCATAGAAAAAGCAGTCATGAAATTCTTCTGGAAAAATAAGAGACCCAGAATAGCTAAAGTGATCCTTAGCAAGAAGAGTGAAGCAGGTGGCATCACTATACCAGACGTTAAACTATATACTACAGAGCAACAGTAACAAAAATGAAATGATATTGGCACCAAAATATACTTGTAGACCAATGGTACAGAGTAGAGGACACAGAGCTAAACCCACACAAATACACTTATCTCATATTAGTCAAAGGCACCAAAAACATATATTGGAGAAAGGATAGCTTCTTCAACAATGATGCTAGAAAAACTAGAAATCCATATGCAACAAAATTAAATTAAGCCCCTATCTCTTACCATGCACAAAACTCAACTCAAAGTGGATCAGGGACCTAGGAATTAAACCAGAGACCCTGCACCTAATAGAAGAAAAAGGAGGCCCAAATCTTCATCATGTCTGATTAGGCCCCAAATTCCTTAATAAGACTCCTACAGTTCAAGAAATAAAATCAAGAATCAGTAAATGGGATAGATTTAAACTAAAAAGCTTCTTCTCAGCAAAAGAAATAATCAGTGAGGTGAATAGAGAACCTACAGAATGGGAGCAAATTTTTACCACACGCACATCAGATAGAGCAATAATCTCTAGGATATATAAAGAACTCAAAATATTAACACCAAAGAAAACCCCCAAATAACCCAATGAATAAATGTGCCAAGGAACTGAAAAGACACTTCTCAGAAGATGATATACAATCAACAAATATATGAAAAAATGTTTAACATCTCTACCAATTAGAGGAATGCAAATCAAAACAACTCTAAGATTTCATTTCATTTCACTCCAGTCAGAATGGCAGCTATGAAGAACACAAACAACAGTAAGTGTTGACAAGGATGTGGGGAGAAAGGCACACTCATACATTGCTGGTGGGACTGCAAATTGGTGCAACCACTCTGGAAAGCAGTATGGCGATTCCTTGAAAAACTTGGAATGGAACCATTTGACCCAGCTATCCCACCCCTTGGTTTATACCCAAAGGACTTAAAAACAGCATACTATAGAAACACAGCCACATCAATGTTTATAGAAGCACAATTCACAATAGCTAAATTGTGGAACCAACCTAGATGCCCTTCAGTAGATGAATGGATAAATAAACTATGGTATATATACACAATGGAATATTACTGAGCATTAAAAGAGAATAAAATCATTGCATTTACAAGTAAATAGATGGAGTTGAAGACTATAATGCTTAGTGAAGTAAGCCAATCCCAGAAAACCAAATGCCAAATGTTTTCTCTGATATGAGGATGCTGATTCACAATGGAGATTGGGGGGGCATGGGAGGAATGGAGAAATTTTAGATAGGGCAAAGGGGTGGGAGGGGAAAGAAAGGGGTAGGAGGGTAGGAAAGATGGTGGAATGAGATGGACATCATCACCCTAAGTACATGTATGAAGACATGAATGGTGTGACTCTATTTTGTGTACAAGAGACATGAAAAATTGTGCTCTATATGTGTACTATGAATTGAAATGCATTCTTCTGTCATATATAAAAAACTAGAATAAATAAATAAATTTTAAAAAACATTTTTTTTTTCAAGAAAAAGAACCTAGACAGGTGTGATGGCACACACCTATAATCCCAGCTACTTGGGTGGCCGAGGCTGGAGGATCATAAGAAGAGACCAGACTCAGCAACTTGGTGAGCCCCCATCTCAAAATAAAAAATTATAAGGGCTGAGTATGTAGCTCAGTGGTAGAGCCTCCCTGGGTTCAATCCCCAGTACTGGAATAAAAACTTAATAAGGACCTAGATGAGCAAAGAGACCAAATAACCTTTGTTTATCAGTAAGACTATCTGATAAACAAAATTCTAATTAATATCCTTGAGGGAGACTGAACTCATAAGGTAAGTGTTTCATACAATGTGAATACATTAGTATGAAAAAGAAGCAATTAGTGAACAGAGAGTTCTGAGAAAATAACATGGATGTCTGTCAAAAAGAGAAATTCAACAGAAGGATTAAATGGTAGAATGAATGTGGCTGAAGCCCAAATTAGTTATCTAGAAAATAAAACAGAAGAAATATCATTGAAACTAAAGGAAAATACTAGAAAATTTTTAGTCCTATTGGGTCAATTTGGCAGTTAGAAAATGTATCTGTGAGGGGTTTAAGAAGAAGGCAGAATGAAAAGGAATAAAGACATAGGAAATTACCACAGCAAATTGTTTTTCTCTAAGTATCCAACAGATAAATAATGAGAACAAGTATAACCACAATGTGCATGATAACCAGACATGAGATTGATACACAATAGCTTTCCAGAAATTATAGCAGAGATTGTATTCACAACTCTCAATATTCTAGGAATTATTTATTTAGGAATTAACCTATAAAATCAATGCAATCACAATTCCAATCAAATCCTCATCACTAGTCAACTTCATTAATTTATTCTAAAATTTACTGAAGAGAAAAAAGTACTCAAAGTAGCCAAGAAAGTCATGAAAAGTAAAATAAAATAATGACATTATAAAGCTGGACTAATTAAAAAAGAGTAATACTGGCTTCAAAATGGACAGGCAGATTCATTAAATAAGATACCAATAAGCAGACCCATATCTAGCATTGGAGAGAGGAGAACATTCCAAATGTGGTAAGAAATACTGAACATTGAAAAAAAAATGGCATCTGAGAAATGCCTATCCTTTTGAAACAAACAAAATTAAGAGTCTTAATGTTATATGTAAAAATAAATTTTCGATCAAAGCAAAAACATAAAGACCTGAACATAAAAAGAAAAACTCTAAATGATTTTAAAATACACAGGAGAGTAACTTCAGAATCATGGGGCAAGAGATATTTCAATTAAGAAAGAAACCCGAAGGCCACATGAGGAAAAAATAAAACAGATTTTATAAGAAGAAAAACTAACACTCCTGTATTAAGAAAAAAAAAGACACCTCATTAAAATTAAAAGACAACAAATTGGAATGAAATATTAGTCATTTAGAAAAGTATTACTATTTTAAGAAATCCCACAAATCAATGAAGCAGTTTCAGACAAACATGAACATGCAACTCACTTAAGAAATCCAAACAGATCATGAAAACTTACTATTGATTTGTCACCTCTATTCTTTGTTCCATTTCTCCTTTACTTCTGCTTTATTTTAATTAGATACTTTTTGTGACTTCATTTTATTTTCCTTATTGATTTCTTAACCAACCCTCTGTTTTGTTTTACTTTGTTTTAGTGGTTACATCAGGGTTTATAGCACACATCCTTACGTTAAAGTATGCACAGTTAATAGTCTTACAAGGAATACTTCTATCCCCATAATTTTGGCTGTGTTTTTCATACAATCTGCTTTTTAAGAAAATATTTATTTATTTATTTTTAGTTGTACACAATGCCTTTATTTATTTATTTATTTATTTTATTCATTTTTACATGGTGCTGAGGATTGAACCTGGGCGGGGCATATGCTAGGGGAGCGCTCTACCACTGAGCCACAACCCCAGCCCCCATCTATATGGATTTTGGTAGAAAGGGGGGATTTTAGAGTCAGAGAGCTCTGAGCTGAAGTCCTGGTTCATTGCTTCAGGGCCTGGAGGTCTCCCCATCCCTTCCCAAAATAGGAAAACCGATTCTTGCCAGGACTGCTGAGAAAATAAGGGCACATAGGTCACTCTCAAGGAACAACTAGTATCATTATTTATAGTGTTTTCATTGTTGCTATTCTGGATAGAGCATTTTTGATCAGGTAATAGAACCCTGTTGTGATGATCACTTTCATGTCAACTTGGCTAGGCTGCAATCCCCAGATATTTGGTCAAATACCAGTTGCTGTCAAGGCATTTTTTAAAAACTGAGATTACATTTAAGGCAACAGACTTTGAACCCAACAGATTATCCTCCTCAGCATACATGGACTTTATTCAATCAGTTGAAAGGTTTAAGAGAAAAAAGACTGACCTCTTCCAAAGATGGGGAATCCTGCCTTCAGCTGCAACATCAATGCTTCTCTGGGGTTCCAGCCTGTCCTGCAGATTTGGACTTGCTAACCTCTACAATCTCATGAAGCAATTCTCAAAACATATCTTAATAGGTGGACAGGTATACAAATTTTAATATGTGGACAGGCAGGCAGTAAATAGATACATCCTATTGCTTATGCTTTCTGGAGAATTCTAACTAACACATTTGTGAACTGTTGGCCCTCTGTATCTATTGGTTCTGCATCCACAGATTTGACCAACTGTGGATCAAAAAAATAATTTAATAGCATCTAGAATTTGCATTATATTAGAAATTATAAGTCATTTAGAGATGATTTAAAGCATACAAGAGGATACACATAGCTTCTATGCAAACAGTATGCCATTTTTATACAAGGGACTTGAGCTTTTTCAGATTGTAGTGTCCGTGGGGAACCTAGAACTAATTCCCTTCATATAGCAAGGGATAACTATACTGTGAATTTACCTCCTATCTATCTATTACTCCTCTTAAAAAATAAAGTTAAGGCCAAAGCTATTTCTATGGTTGTAGTTCAGAAGAGGGTTTTTGCTAATGACTCAAAAGATTGCACTGTCCTGATTAATAGGGACAGATTGTTCTTGTGGTAGAAACAGTAAACTACCCACCAAAATTCATATCCTCTCCTCTATAGTGTGGGGCTGCCTCTGGGAAGTACCTGTACAGAGAGGCATGACTTTCCCAGCCTCCTTTGTAACTAAACAGGGCCTCATGACAAGTTGTCCTGATGGTTTGACATAGAAGCAATGAGTATCAGTTTGAAGCCAAGGAAATTAAGCCATAGGAGTTCCATCTCCATTCTCATGACCTTTCACTGCATTGCAGAAGACTCCATGGGCCTAGAACACAGGGACCCCCAGATGGAAGAAACCAGGGTCTCTGCAGCCGTCTACGGAGGAAGCAGCTACTTACCATAGCACCCACCCTGGACAGCAGCAGAAGCTAATTTGTGCTGTGTTAAGCCACTGAAAATATGTTGCAGCTGCTAGTGTTACCTTAACTCCCTAAGTAGGGCAAAAAAGTCAAGTTAAATGAATGCATTTCTCCTCTGCCTGGGACATGGAAGAAAATAAACCAATGGGAGGTGAATATGAGCACTTTCCAGAGAGCAGCTATTCCTGAATTGGTCACCAGGACCGAGGAGCAAGTACTTGGAACCCTCTGCTCTAGCAGGTCTAGCTTCTACTATGTCCCTCCTCCTAGAATGAGGCCCAAAGACCCTATCCTACTCCTCTGACTTGAGCCATGTCCATAGGAGTCCTAACTCTGCATCAGTTATAAACTATGTAACCTGTATGGTAAAATGCCCAGCCCCGTAAGCATTCTGGGGCCAGGGCTGAGGGTCACTGGGTATTGAATGTGATTCTACCCTTGTTTTTCTGTCCACACACCCCTCCCCTTAGGAAGATGGTTTTTCTTTGTTAGGTGACTGCTTTTGGAGGACTTAATCTCTCTGCACCATGGGGGCATACAGACAGAGACGAATGAAGCAGGCTATCCCTGTGTCACTGAAAGCAGCACAGAAGTCACCACAGAGCACAAGCAAAGATGTCACCATAGTCATCAGTATGTTCAGTGGCATACCATTCTGCTCCAAGAGTGGACTTCTTTATTTAAAAAAAAAAACAACTTTATTTTATTTATTTATTTTTTCTGTGGTGCTAGGGATTGAACCCAGTGCTACAATATGTGCCAGGCAAGCGCTCTACCACTGAGCCACAACTCCAGCCCAAGAGTGGGCTTCTTCACCCACAAACTGAGACTTCTTTAAAATAATACAGCCAGAAGGAATCAACAGTAAGAGCAGAAGAGTAAGAGAATATGGGTAAATAAAACAGTATCAAATGTATTGACACTAGATGAAAGGTATACAGAGTTCATTATACCAGGCTGTCTATTTTGTGCATGTTTGGAGATTTCCATAGAAAGAACATTTTTTTTCTAGTACTGGGAATGGGACTTAGGGCCCCTTACATGCTACGCAAGCACTCTACCACTGAGCTGCATTCCCAGTACTTATTTTAAATTTTATTTTGAGACAGGATCTTTCTAAATTACCCAGACTGGCCTTGAACTTGGGATCCTCCTGCCTTAGTCTCTCCCATAGTTGGAATTACAGGTATGCACCACCTTGCCTGGCTAAAAAGCAAATTTTAAAAGGAAATTTCTCATATGAGCTGAGCTATAGTGGAAGAGGAAGTTCAACTGAATTTAACATCATCCATCTCTTCCCTGACACCTTTCCAGGGTGTCAAGTTTTCTCAGATGGAAGAGAAGGTGTCTTCCACAAACAAATTTGTTTTGTTTTTTTTTTCCTATGTCCATTAATATTTAAATGTCATTATCTCTAAATCCAATCACTTAAAAACTAGGTTCTAAATAATTGATTAATACAAAAGAAGAAAGCTGTCATGCTGTCATTTTCATTACCCATCAAAACCAGAAAATCCTGGCCTCTAGTTCTGACATAGACACGTCAATATATTAATGCATACACTGAGAAGAACAGGCATACGATCAATAGACACAAATCTACTTGGGGTACTTTTCAGAGGAGAAAAAAACATCCTTCTCTCACCATCCCCCATGTGGCCTACTCCTCAGCACCATGCCCCAGCAATTCTTCTATTCAAATAAGTATCATTATTTTACTCTCAGAATTTTGTTATCTCCAAAGCACACTAAAAAGCTAACATTTCTTGAACTCTGATAAAGTACGTGCTGTTTGTGTGATCCTATGTAAACATATGTATATGCATGAGCAGGCCTTTGGGTTTAGAGAAAATGCTTGCGTCCACACTTTCAAAATGTCTTTTTTCAAGGTATGTCCTTAAGGAAGGGCACCAAAAGAAAACAAACAGGGAAAGGGTGTGATGTGAGCATCTTAAGAAAATCTTCAAGGAAAACTCTCAGAAGTGCAATGTGTAAAATGCACAGTGGTTCTTGCTGACCAGCCCATCATATGCAGCGGTAACTTTTTAAAATAAGCATCAGCATCTTATTCCATGCCAAGAAACTGGAATTCTCTTTGCTTTTGCCTGTGCCCCACTCACTCCTGTGCAGGGAGAGCCCTGTCCAAGGCTACCTGAAGATCCAGGTGCCACTTACCACAAGAGAGAGAGGCCTCTTCCAGGAGACGACGCCAATGAGTCCCGACAGCAGCACCTGGAAGGAGAGATGGTGCATCCATGTGAGACGCTTCAGAAACCAATCAAACCAACCTCAACAGCAGAGGGTGTGTGGAATCTTGCACAACACAGGAGCAGGGTTTTCACTAAGCAATAAGCTCTGTTTTCCTTCCAGATGTTCACAGCCTGCAGGCACATCTGGCCTGCAGGCTACTCAGTGGCACCCTGGTACAGTTCCACCTCAGCCATAGCAGAGCTAACAGTGTCTTCCAGTGTGGAGCCCCCTCTCCTCTAGGCTCCTACAATTCCTGCTCACCTGATGTTCTTCCCACTTCTTTCGCTGCTCTTCTCCTCACCTTCCCTCTCCTAGATTCCCAAGATCTTCCCCCTTGCGAGTCCTCTGTTTATTCTCCCCAATGCTGGGAGGAATGGGGACCTAGCTACTGTAAGCCTCCTGGAATACCATCTGCTGCTCTGTTCTACAGCCCAGAGCTCTTCCCTGACCACTGTGAGCATCACACTGTCCATGGTCTCTGCTTCTGGTGCCCGTTGCTCTCACTCTTAACATGTTCAGAAATGCACCTGCAGTCCCCACCTCCCAGACTCAGTGGTACTTTTATAGTCTCAACATTCTGCAACAGCTCCCCTCCCTCCTGGTCACTCAAATCCATATCCTGAGACTGTGCCCTCTCCCTCAATATCCAACCAAATCCAGGAAGGGCAAGAGGCTGTGGCTCGCTCTTCAATTAGGCAATGTTAGAAGGTCCCACAATAAGTAAGGTACATAGTTATGAGGTCTCCTGGGGAGATGAATTGCTCACACTTGCTACCTAAGGCAGGGGCCAGATGGTGTGGGACATGGCTGAAAGGCCTTAACTGCATTTCCCTCAGATTCCAAAGGCATAAATCAGACCTGGACAGATCACTTTACTCCCAGACCCACAAGGTCCCTTTGATCACAGACTATAGATCACCCCTGCCTTTGCAGTGGATAGGACCAGGCCTTAAACCCAATAGTCTCTGCTCAATGTACCCAAATCCTCCAAACACAGTCAACATTGACAATTATTTACAACAGTTCCCCATTTTGCAAGTCTCTCTCTAGGATGCAGCCTCCCTTTCTTATAGTACAATACTAGGGAAGCCCTTCTCTGAAGTCTCCCCACGTTTCTGTGCAGCTGAGTTTCACTAATTCTTCTTGCAAATGCCTCTAGAATCTCTCTCTTGACATGAATTCAATGCTTGAACATTCAAGACAGGCTCTCTGAGGCTGGCTTCATCACCCTCAGAAGACACACCACAGCCCCCAAGTCACTTTATAATCACATTACACAGCTATTTTTCAAACAGATGTCTTCCTAAAACTCTCACCATCATCTCAGGTAAAACATTTCAGAACGGTTTTATTTGGGGCTGGGGATGTAGCTCAGTGGTAGATGACTTGCCTACCATGTGCAAGATCATGGGTTTGATCCTCTGAACTGAAAAATAGGGGGGACAGAATGGTTTATTTGGGCTCCTGGTTTTGGAGGTTCCAGTGATGTTGGTTGGCCCCACTGCTCTGAGATAGCACATTATGGTGAATTTGAGTGGTGGAGCAAAGCCACTCACCTCATGGCCAAGAAGCAACACAGGGAAGAAGGGGCTGAGATCCCACATTCACCTTCAAGGGCACACCCCCAATGACCTAACTTCCTCCCACTAGGCCCAGGCGGCACCTCTCCGAGGCTCCACCTCTTGCCCATAGTGCCAACCCAGGGAACAATCCTTCAGTACATGATTTGTGGGGGATATTTAAGTTTGGAAACCACATCATATACTGATATTTCCAGAGTCAGACATTGGATTATTGTTCTCCAATAGCCACTTTCTCTCAATACTTCCCCAGAAAGAACAGACTTCCCTCCCCCTTCAATATAAAAACACTGGCATCAAATCTAAGTAGAGAGGACAACATCAGTGTTTTATAGGAGGCTTTTTAGAGTCCAGGTGCTAGAATGCTTCTTCTTTCAGGACACCTGCTCTGGTCCACCTGAGACCCAGGAGAGTGGAGCATATCCCTCAGAACCATGCTAGAAAAGAAGTTCAGAGCCACCGCCCTGGAACTGTTAGGTCTTAGTTTGAGCTATCTTTGCTCAATTCCCATTACAAGGGAGGAGTAGGTTGCACATTCTGATATGAAGGTTTATTTTGTAACACTCCTGTGGAAAAAAGGGTCAGGAATTTAATTAGCCATGAAATTGCCATGATGAAAACCTTTGTCCCACTTAATTTGCCAGTTTCGTTATTCAAAGTCTATGATTTACAAAAAAATATGGGGAACCTGAAGAGAGTTGGAGAAGGGTATCATATAAGTAAATATCTGGGAAAAACAGGCCAAAGAGAGTGGTCAAGCATGATGTTGCTCACAGAGAAGCTTAACTTTTCAAGCATTTCTTATTTTATAAAAACACTACGTCACTCTTTTCTCCACTTCCCCATCCAGCCTAGTAGAGGAAGAGATAAAATTAGAAATGAGAAAGAACTTCCTGCTGTTGAGGGTGATAGAAAGGGATAATAGACTACCAGGAAGCAATGGCATCAGAGCCAACGACCGTTCCCATTTGATAAGTACTGCCGCCTGCACACAGAGAACTGGAATAAATTAGCCCTTTCTGTCTTGTCCTCTAACACTAAAAAGTTCTTTCCCTGCCTAATATCAAGAATTTTCTTCAGATCATCAAATCTGTTTCAAAGGCAAACGATGAGGCAAATTTTTAGAGAGTGAAGCAAGTCCTTCTAGAATGCAGACTGAAATGCCAATTAAATTACTTTCCCAAAACATCTGGCAGGTGTGCCTAAAGCTACTGTGATACCAGTTTACCGCCAAGAAATCAGTGTTTACTACCTGTCTGAGGAAAGAATTATTGTGAAAAAATGGAGTGAATAATATTCTGAGCTGTCCAGGTTGAAGCAAGTCCACTGAAACCAACCTCCCAGGGCCTTTTGCATTGCTGCTCTATGGTGTGTATAATTTTTTCTTTAGCCTCATTGAGCCGCTGACCCCCTTTTTGCTCTACTTACATGTTTTCTTTATTTGTGCCTTTCTTTGTCTGGGTTTTACTGGAGCCACATGATAAGGCTCATTCAGGTGGGCAGTACTTCAGCTTTCTGTCACCTCCTCTAGGGAACAGATTCTTCACCACACCTACTCTATCTATGGCTCTGCCTCTTCCCATTGTAATAGACCCTCCTCACAATGCCCCCACCCAAACTTTCAGTTTCAATGCTCACCACACACTTTCCTCTTAGGGGGCTGAATCAACACCTCAAACTCATAACAACAATGAAGAAAGCCACCTTTCTTTTTTTTCTTCTTCTTCTAATTTGTTGTACAAATTTGCAGAGTGCAATTCATTTCATATTACATATAAAGAGCACAATTTTTCGAGTTGCTGGTTTTATATAAAGTATTTTTTACTTATTCATCATGCACAAGTATAGTATCTTAATAAGTAAATAAATAATAAAAAAATTAAAAAAAAAAAAGAAAGTAAAATAACAATAAATGTGGCAGTGTTTTCTCAATGTTAGACTAAAAGTCACCAATCTTCTGTGTTATTCATTTTACTTATATCAAGAACTCACAGGCATATCACTGATTTTTCAGGAAAGTAAAAAAAAAAAAAAAAAAAAAAAAAAAAGTATTTTTATAACAATTGTGTCTTCATACATGTACTTAGACCTAAGTACATGTATGAAGACACAATTGTTGAAAGCCACCTTTCTTAACATACTTCCCCCATGATAGAAAAAGATCTGTCTAAAGCTTTTCTTCTCCCCTCAAAAAGTAATAGACATATAAATGAATAGCAAAGATAGCTCCATGAAAAAAAATCCATTAATGTTAAAACATTTAATTATATTCTAATAACTGATGAATCAAAAGAAAGTCAAAGATGATATATACCACAGTGTACTGTACTGCATGCATCTTGCTTTGATACAGATAAATGCATTTGAAGTTATTCATTTGTGCTTGTCCTTCCCTGTAAGATGATACCTTTTCATAGCACTGTTTATTCTGAAATTAGAATAGTTAATAGGCTTATCACTGGATTTTGTTATCGTGCAAGTTACAAAGTAGGATATATGCTACTATAATACAATTTAAAATATTTTGATATTTTAAAAGTTTCAAAATAATTGGTTGCCTTTGTAATCCTATGCAATTTTATTTCATGCTTTATAAAACATTATTCTGACACAGAGCTCACAGGCTTCACTAGATTAGCATTCTAAAAGATATGAAGCCCTGATTGGGAAGTTGTGTCAGTTCAGCTCTTTTGCTGATAAACCCTCATTTCTGTTAATCTGCAAAGGTCTTAATTTACCCTCATGATTGAAAAATAATTTTGCTACAAACACTATTCTAGGTTGACAGTATCTTTAGTTGACAATTTGAAAATATTATTCCACCGTCTTCAGGCTTCCATTGTTGCAATCAAGATATCTGTTGCCCTTTTAACTATTATTCTTTAAAGAGAGACACTGATCTTGTGATATATAAAAAGGTGCTCTATATGTGTATTACAAATTGTAATGCAAGCAACTGTTATATATACACCTTCGAATAAAAAAAAAAAAAGGAGAGACACTGATCCTAATAAAAAGACTTAAGATTGTCTCCTTGCCTTTGGAGTATTGAACTTTTTGCATGTACATAAGTATTTCTTTTTACTTCTCCTCTTTTGTCAGTATTTGCTTCTGAGTCTGTGAATTTTCATTTTTTTCTTTAGTTCTATAGGCTATTTTATAGTCAATACCTCTTCAAATATTGTCTCTCTTCCATTTTCTCTGCAAGGACTCTCCAATACCATGTCTTGGTTGTTTACATATCATGTAAAGTTTTTAGTTTTTCTTTCATCTATTCCATACCATATTATTCAGTATTTCATTTTGGATATGTTCTTCAGGTATACCTTCTAAATCTCCAATTGTCTGTGCACTGCATCTAATCAGTCATTGAACTGTATGTTTGTATTTGTTCAGAAAATGTCAATAACTATATCTTATATATCTAGAAGTTCTACTTTTATTTCTTTTCCAAGTACAACTATTTTCTTGTTGCAAGCTCAGCTTTATCACTATTGATAACTACTGTTTTAATCAGCTTTTTCATCACTGTGACCAAAACACCTGACAAGAACAACATTAAGAAGGGAAAGTTTATTTGGGGCTCACAGTTTCAGAGATTTCAGTTCATAGAAGGCCGACTCCGTAGCTCTGGACCTGAGGTGATGCAGAACATCATGAGAGAAGGACATGGAGGAGAAAAACAACTCATGACATGGCAATCAAGAAGCAGAGAGAGCTCCGCTTACCAGGAACAACATATAAACCCCAAAGGTACACCTCTAGTGACCTACCTCCCCCAGACACACCCTATCTGCCTCAGTTACCACTCAGTTCATCCCTATCAGTAAATTTATCCACTGACTGGGTTATAAATCTCATCATTTAATCATTTCACCTATGAACCTTCTTACATTGTCTCATACATGAGCTCTCAGGAGACATCTCATTTAAACCATAACAACTACTTTAAATATTTCATGTACAGATGTTCTAGATTCTGAGAAGTGTGGTCCAAATTGTAGCAATTAAGCCTTCCTTTTGTTACTACTGATTCTCATTCATTGTATCTCGCTTGCTTTGATGCTTGCATGCTTGGAAGTAAGATCAAGTAACACATTGTTTGATCTTAATCAATGAGTTTCTATGAAACCAAATTGGAGAAATTTCCTCTAGAGAGATACAGCTCTTTTAGTAATAGGATTTGGAAACACCATGATTCATGAAGGCTTCAGTCATGGTGCAATGTGGAAATCATATGCCAACCCTGCCCTACACACACTTTGTGAGGACAGAAGGCTTTGTAGTAGCGTTACAAGGGCATTCATGCTCAAAGAAAGTCCCTTCTCTGTCTGACCTTGTATCTGTCATGCTGACTCCAGTCTTCTACAACTCTGACCTCAGTTCATAGTCAATTTCTTTGTTTGGAAGGGGGATGGTGAACTCAAGGAGTATATCATTTGAAGGATAGAGCTGTTCCATAGAAGAAACATCCCTCAAAGTACCTAGTCAGCCCAAATGCCAGAATCATAAGGAAGTCCCTGATTCCTGATATTTTTCATGGCCAAATAAGTACAATAATGGAAGAATGATTAAAAGCCACTTTTTAAAAGTTAACAAATATACAACTTATAAAAATAACAAACTCCATTTTAGTTATAGTTAAAAAAAATCAAATCATACGCTCTATAAATTCAAAAATATTCCATATATCTTATTATTTATCTATAAATTCAAAAATATTCCATATATTTTATTATTTATTTAATCTTTTATCCCAAGCAACAGTTATTTCTCAAATCATATTACTTCTGAAGAAATAAGATGTTATACCAAATAATTCTTTCCCTCCACTTTTCCCCTGGAAAATAATTTTTCTTGCATCTAAGACTTTTTAAATTTATAAGCTTTCTCACATAGTAAGAAACCATAAGGAAACAAAAGTTCCACAAAAGTGAAAAAAGAAAAAGAAATGAAAAGTAAATTCTATCAAAGAATTAACAGCAGATAGATGTATAAGATTCTTTAAAAGATAACTACAAAACTCTCCATGTATGTATAATATGTCTAAATACATTTCACTGCCATGTATATCTATAAAGAACAAATTTAAAAAACTTTAAAAACCTACTGAGGAATAGAAAAGATGTTTAGTAAATGGACATAAATACTATGTGACCAATTAGGAGAACTTAATATAATAAAAAATATTAATTTTCCATGTTTATAAATCTCAAAATTCCAATGGGATTCTTTGAAGGTTGACAAAATTGTTCAAACTTTTTCTTATTGCTAGAAACAAAACCATTTTAGACCACCACAATATTTTAAAGTGGCTCAAGAACAAAGAGATAAAAGGAACAAAACATAATTTACAGAAACATTAAAAAGTACATATTAGTTTTATATTTAAATATTTACTCCCCACACTCCAGATCTCATCGACCCTCATTCTATTTCCTGTTCCTGTGAATCTGACAACTCTACTTACTTCATTTAAGTGGAATAATAGTATATGTCCTTTGTGACTAGTTTATTTCACTTGGAATAATGTCTTCAATGTTCATCCATGTTGTAGCAAAGTCAAAATTTGCTCCCTTTTTAAAAAGGCTGAATAATATTCCATAGTATGTACACATCACATTTTGTTTATCTAATCACCAGCCAATGATTATTTCAATTGCTTCCACCTTTTGGATTATGTGAACACTGCTGCTATGAACATGGGTGTGCAGATATTTATTCAAGTCCCTTCTTCCAATTCTTTTGTATATGTGATCAGAAATGAAATTGCTGGGCCATATGGTAATTCTACTTTTAATTTTTGAGGAACTTTCTTACTGTTTTCCAGGTGGCTCTGCCATTGTACATTCCCACCAGGAGTGTACAAGTGTTCCAATTTCTCTAACACTTGTTTTCTGCGGTTTGTTCATTTATTATTTATCCATTATTATAATAGCCATCCTAATGGATATGAAGTGGCATATCAGTGTGGTTTCAATTTGCATTTCCCTTATGATTAATCATCTACTCTTTCATAAAAATTCAAATAAACAAAGCATTATTATTAGCTATAGTCACCATAATGAACTTTAGAGCCCCAAAACACGTGTATCTTATAACTAAAAACATATACCTTTTGAGCAACATCTACTCTTTTCCACCACTGCACAGTCCTTGGTAACAACCCTTCAAGTGTTTCTATGAGTTTGACTTGTTTCTAGATTGCACATTTACGTGAGATTATTCAGCATTATATTTTTGGTTTTGGCTTATTTCACTCAGCACACTGCCTTCCTAGTTTCACCTGTGTTGTCAAAAAATCTTTTGACCATTCTTTTAATTGGTTCATTTTGTTGTTGTTGTTGAGTTTTAGGAGTTTCATATATGCATATTAAATATTTTTAAATACACTGTTTGATCACCTTTTTATTTTTGTCTTGTTCATTTCAACAGATATATTTTTTCATTTAATTTTTGTATTGTATTGGTTCTTTTTAGTTGTATATGACAGTAGAAATAAGCCAGTCCCCAAAAAACAAAGGCTGAATGTTTTTTGTTGATATGTGGGAAGCTAAACTACAAAAAGGGAGTGAAGGGGAAGAATAGAAGTTCAGTGAATTAGACAAAGGGGAATGACAAGAAGGGAGGGGGGATAGGAAAAAGACTGTAGAACGAATCAGTCATAACTTTCCTATGTACGTATAGGAACATACAACAGCTAATCTCACCATAGTGTACATCCACAAGACTGGGGTCCAAATTAGAATATGCATATTAAATATTAATCCTTCAGGAGATACATGATTTCTCAAATATTTACTCCCATTGTGGGGTTTTTCTTTTTACTCTGTAGTAATGTCCTTTGATCCACAAGATTTTAATGTTAATAAAGTCCAATTTGCCTATTTTTTTCTTTCACTGCCTGTACCTTTGGAGTCATAAACAAGAAATCATCATTAAATCCAATGTGAAACTTCTATGTTTTATTTAAAAGTTTAATAGTTTTAGCTCTTAAATTTAGATCTCTCATCCATCTTAGTTAATATTTATTTATGGCATTAGGAAAGGATCCAACTTTATTCTTTTGCATATGGATACATTAAATTAGCTTTGATAATTTAATTATACAATGAGTGGCATATTAAATCAACAGAGGAAAAAGGAACTCTTCAATAAATGGTTCTGAGACAATTACTAGCTAATTGTATATAAATAAACTAAATTATTCACTCCCACAAACCAAAATACATCACAAAAGGATTGAAACATTAAATGTAAAAAATCAACCTCGTGGGTAACTAAGATTATAAATAGGCAATCCATACACACACACACACACACACACACACACACACACACCTTACAAAGAATTAATAAAATGCAAAGCAAATGACTACATCTCTTTTTTGGCTGTCAAACTGGCAGGGGTGAGATAAAATGACAGCTTTCTTAATGACAGTCCTCTGTTCGTGCATGCAGAGAACGTACATCATCAAGAGGGAAACTCTGCCAACTGGCAAAAAGTAAGAAAAACAGTGAGAACAATCCTTACTCAAATAATTCCCAAGCCCCGGATATACAGACCTTTTTCCAGGAAAACATACATTATTATAGTTGATTTTTAAAAGACCAAAACACTGAATATCCTATAAACACAAGAAAGTAGGAAAGTAGTCAAACACTATAAGAAAATTCTTTAAAAACTTGAATGTGCACAGATTTCCAAAAGTTTTTAAATTTTTTTCTGAGCATGGGGTTGGGGGCAACATCTCAAATTTCTTACAAAGGTCATCCTAACTGTTACAAACTGACAAAAATATCATACAACCCAACCAATGACTTTCAAACAGAGGTACATAATACTTAAATGAAATCTTTGAAAACAGAATTCAGAGGTACATTAAAAAGAATAAAAATAACATGGGGGAGTGCTGGGGTTGTGGCTCAGTGGTAGAACACTTGCCTAGCATGTGCGAGGCCCTGGGTTGAATCCTCACCACCACATAAAAATAAATAGAATAAAGGTATTGTGTCCAACTACAACTAAAAAATAAATATTTTTAAAAAAGAATAACATGGAGGGGTTCATATCAGGAATGAAAAGATGATTCAGGAAGAGAAAGCATATTAATAAAATTAATCATTAATGTGACAAAAAAATGAAAGATATGATCATTCAGTACATGTATAAAGGATATTTGATACAACTCAATCTCCATTTTCTAGGGGAAAGATATAGATGCCCACAACTTCCATTTTTATTTACAATTATTCTGAAAATGCTACTGTAATGTACAGAATTATGAGATGGCATGAAAACTCCTCCAACTATGCCCTATTTAATCCCCACCCCCTTGTGTGGGTGGGACAGAGTCTAACCCAGTGTGTCTCCTCATTAGGTGGAAGGATTTCAGGGATGTACTGATGTGCACTGCTTAATGACAGGGGCATGTTCTGAGAAAAACGTGTCATGGGGTGATTCCATCCTGGTGGGAATCACCTGATGGCCTAGGTGTGGCCTTTGGATGCCATCAAGAGTAATGAGATGTTTGAAGCCGCTGCTGCAGTCACATGGCAGACTGTCTTACAGGAAATTGATTTTTTATAAGTATACTTGAAAGTAATGATAAAAAGCACAGTATAATAAATCCATAAACCAGTATCAGTCATTTATTATCAAGTATTATGTCTTGTACATTATTGTATATGCTAAATGTTATACACCTGACAGCACAGTTGGTTTGTTTACACCAGCATTACCACAAACACATGAGAAATGTATTGTGCAATGACATTAGGATGGCTGTGATATCATTAGGCATAGGAATCTTTCAGCTTCATTATAATCTTATGAACACCACCATCATATATGCTGTGTTTGACCATAACATATGTGGTCCATGATTGATTCAGATCCCATGTCAGTTTGGTGTTGAGTTAACTAGAAGGGAGATTTTCCTGGGTAGGCCCTTGGAGTGTAGGCAGTAGCTGATGTTAAAAATGTAAAGCACAGAGGAATTCTGCTGCTGGACTTAAAGAAGTAAGCTACCATGCTGTGGATGCCTCTAAGAGCTGAGAGCTTACAAGAAAACAGGAGCCTGATTCATATAACCCCCAGGATGAATTCTGCCAAGTTTGGGAGTTTGGAGGTGGATCTTTCAATAATCAAGCATCTGGATGAGGGTGAGTCTGGTTTCACCTAGGTTTCAGTCTTCAGACCTAAGGAAGTCATCCCAGACTCCTGGTCCATGGAAACTTAGAGAAAGTGATTTGTGTTGTTCTAAGTGGCTAGACTTGTGGCATGTTATTATGCAGAGGTAGAAAACTAATAGAACTAGCTAATAAAATTGAACTTGAAAAGCAAGAAAAGTTGTAAATTTTGTAAAGAAGAGAACAAAATTATTATCATTTGAAAATTATATGATTAATTAGGAAACCCAAGGGAATTGATTGAAAAAACAGGAAACATTAAAAGGATTACAAAATCAATATATTGAAAAATTATACTAATAGTTATATTTGTTGATCACTGACTGTACTCCAGATACCTATTAAGTGTCTAACGTTTTTTATACCACTCTAGTCTGCATGTGATTCTTGTGCCTGGGTACAGAAAATAAAATGAAAACACAAAGGTTAGATGACATGCCCCCACATTACCATGGTAGACAGTCTGAGGAAACAAGCTCTTAAATTAAAGACAATAGCTTTCCTACACTTAGGAAAGCAAAGAATGGTTACAAAGAGAATAAAACCAAACATTCTATTTACACCAGAAAACAAAAAGGCAGAATGTCTTCTCATATACAGACCTAATACAGGCTGAGCGAGATCAATATGAAGAAAGTCTTAAACATCTACTGAGGAACATAAAAGACTTCCTTATTAGATAGGGATAAAAACATTCATTTTTAAAATAGGACTAAATAATGTATAAGCTCCATTCAATCTAATTAAAACATTAAAAAGGGAAAAAGAAAATCTACATAATATAAAAGTAAACTCTCATCACAAGGAAGGAAATAAAACTTACTTTCTATCTCAGTTTTTAAACTAAAATAAATTCTGGAAGATGCTAAGAGGAAAACACAAATTAAAGCATGAATTTTGCGGAAGAAAGTAGGAGAAATTTTTAAAACAATCTTGAATTCAGCCTTTGAGGCACACTGTAGTATCAGGAGTCATAACAGAAAAGATTAATGAATTAATTTTTTAAGTGTATGTTTTTAAAAAAGCACTTACATGTGGTAGATTGAATCTCTGTTCTTCATCACACAACCTGTATTAGAAGTAAAAGTCTGGGGGATTGCAAAAGATAGCAGAAAGGAGCTAGACAGTGAGTCCTGATCTTACAACACAGAAAAGAGGCAGTGAAGGAAAAGCAGAACTGAAAGGTGGGTGACAAAATAAATTCTCTAAGACTCAATATTACAAAGCCTGAGACCTGGAGAGACATTAAGATAAGGTACCAGAGTAGAGAATAAATGCAGGGTTCCCTAACCCCAAACCTGATCCAGGGTAAGGGAAGTGAGGAAGAACAAGGTGTGGGGAGGGTGGGAATCTCCTAGGCTCACTCACTTAAAAACATTTGAAAAGGCAGACAAAATATGAAGTGTGACAGGAACAGCAGGGTCTTTAGAACAGAGCAAACAGCTTAAAACCAAATTATGAAAAGAACACTGAGCCTGGTGTCCACAGCCATCTTGCAGAACCCTGAGTGGACTAGTTACCCCCTTAAATCAACACGACATCTTCCCACACCCAGACAGCTGCAAATTAAACCAGAGAGATATCCCCTGCAGTGGAATCTCTTAATAATCTGGCCAGAAAGAACTTCTACAGGGCCCACTGCTAGCTGAAAATTGCTGAAACCAACACCTCTCCCCTCTCCCCTCACCATGAACAAGGATGGTGTGGTGGTAGGGACCTGTACTGGGAAGCATGCCTAACCCTGCTCAGCCTCTGCAACCCAGGAAGGGCGGAACACTCTGCACAGTGTCCACTCACTCAGACAGAGACATAATAATGCAGCTTAGGCCCCAAGCAGAGGAAAGTGGATTCACCAGCACCCAACAGCTCTGACCACTGATATTGTGGGGAGGCATAGTAGGAAGCCTAGGGACTCTCCCAAGGATTGGGAAGGTAGGGGGTGCTATACCTGAGGGAAGCTACCTGAATATCCAGTGACTTAGAGACCAGGTTTCCAGATAGTGACAGCCACGGCCAGAAGACTGCTATGATAACTTCCCTGAATACCCCAGGAAACTTAAGCAGAAGGCATCTGCAAAGATAGTCAGAGGGAGATGAGTTAAGGTAGAAAATTACCAGAGTCGAGGCAACATGAAGTGGCTGCTGCCAGCCTTAACAGGCACCCAGCATGTTAAGTGAAAGGACATTGTTTGGATACTGGCAGGCCTTTCGTCAGATGTCATCAACAGAGAAAACCAACACCTGCCATTCACAACCTGGGGCAATAGAGACTACAGCCCAGGTGAACCACCTGAGTCCCTTCACTGCAGTGCCCCAGAGGCATAGTAGGAAGCCTAGGGACTCTCCCAAGGATTGGGAAGGTAGGGGGTGCTATACCTGAGGGAAGCTACCTGAATATCCAGTGACTTAGAGACCAGGTTTCCAGATAGTGACAGCCACGGCCAGAAGACTGCTATGATAACTTCCCTGAATACCCCAGGAAACTTAAGCAGAAGGCATCTGCAAAGATAGTCAGAGGGAGATGAGTTAAGGTAGAAAATTACCAGAGTCGAGGCAACATGAAGTGGCTGCTGCCAGCCTTAACAGGCACCCAGCATGTTAAGTGAAAGGACATTGTTTGGATACTGGCAGACCTTTCGTCAGATGTCATCAACAGAGAAAACCAACACCTGCCATTCACAACCTGGGGCAATAGAGACTACAGCCCAGGTGAACCACCTGAGTCCCTTCACTGCAGTGCCCCAGAGAGTGGCAGGGGAATACTTCTGAACCACAGAACATCCATAGAAAACCCACAACCAGAGTACCTGTGCTCACAGACAGCTACCAGGACATTCATCACCATAAAAGGGTCCTATAGAGGGATACAGGTACATAAGGAGTCACAGCAATCACAGGAACACTTCAGAGTCTAGATCCTGAACTAATACACACAATAGAAATAGGCAAGCCATAACACTCCACCTTCCATGCAGTCAGCCTGAGCTGACAAACCAGAAGTTACTGGTGGAAGGCTCATAGCAACATGGTAATTGGCTCCTGTGCCCCTGAAACTCTGCAGAGATCCACAGTCAAAGACAGAAGGACAGCCACTAAATGTCCAAACCCCAATTAAATCCAAACCAAGACTCAACAAGAATTTTCTTCACCTTGACATGGTTTACTATAAATAACTGCAAAATCAACTTTAATCATATACATAACTTTAATGATAATTGTTACCCCAATAGTCAAATTGTACCTTCAACTCATTTGAATGTATGTCATGTAATGAATTATACAAAATTACAGTAGATACACTCCTAGACACATTATAATGGAAATGCCTAACATACAAAATGAGGATAAAATTTTAAAAGCTATAAGATAAAAATGACTGGTCACATTCTGAAAGAAAATGGATGCCAACCAAGAATACTATACCAGAAAAATTAAGCTTCAGAATTGAAGATAAAAACCTTCCATGAGCAGGGCACCATGGCGCATGCCCGTAATCCAAGTGGCTCTGGAGGCTGAGGCAGGAAGTGCACAAGTTTGAGACCAGCCTCAGCAACTTAGCATGGCCCTAAGCAACTTAGCTAGAACCTGTTTTAAAATAAAAAATAAAAAACTGGGGATGTAGCTCAATGGTAAAGCCCATGGGTTGAATCCTCGGGGTGGGTAGGGGTACTTTTATGATAAGCCAAAGATAAAAGAATTCATAACTAGAGAGTCTCCACTATAAAACATACTCAATAAAATATTTCATGAATAAGAAATGAAAAATAAAATTAAAACAGCATAGGGAGGAATTACACTAGAAGAATATTCAACTAAAGGAACACCAAGTCTGATTTAAACATTAGAAATAAATAAAAATGGCAGGAAATAAAAAATTATCACTCAATAGTAACATTGAATATAAACAGTGTAAACTCTTCAATCAAAAGATATAAGTTAGAAAATTGGATTAAAAAACAAGACCCGGGCTGGGGTTATGGCTCAGCAGTAGAGCACTCGCCTAGCATGTGCGTGGCCTGGGTTCGATCCTCAGCATCAAGTAAGAATAAACGCATTGTGTACAACTAAAGCAAATTAATAAATATTTTTAAAAAAACAAGACCCAACAATATGTTGTGTCCAAGAGACTCACCTCACAGGCAAAGACATCCACAGATGGAAGGTGAAAGGATGGGCAAAAATATACCACTCACATGGGACTCATAAACAAGAAGGGGTAGCTACTCTCATATCAAATAAATTGAACTTCAAGCCAAAATTAATCAAAAGAGACAAAGAAGATCACTTCATACTGCTTGAAGGAATCATATATCAACAAGACATAATGGTTGTAAATATTTATGCCCCAAATAATGGAGCATTTACATACATAGAACAAACCCTTCTCCATATTTAGAATCAAATAGACCACAATGCAATAATACTGGATGACTTTAACATGCCTCTCTTACCACTGGATAAATTATCCAAACAAAAACTAAGTAACGATTCTATGGAACTAAAAAAATACAATTAATAATATGGACCTAATAGACAATATTTCATTCATCAATGACTGAATTCACTTTCTTAATCAGCAGCACATGGAACATTTTCTAAAATAGACCATATTCTAGATCACAGAGCAAATCTTAGCAAATACAAAAATAGAAATAATACCTTGTATTCTACCAGATCATAATGGAAATGAAATTAGAAATCAACAAGATAAAAAAAATAAACCACTCTAACATCTTGAAATTAAATAATACACTTTTGAATGATGAATGAATAGCAGAAAAAAATCAAAGGAGAAACTTAAAAATCCTTAGACGCAAATGAGACTAGTGATATAAAATATCAAAATCTCTGGGCCAGTAATGAAGGCAGTTCTAAAAGGAAAGGTCATAACATTGAACTCATAATTAAAAGAATAGAAAGATACCCAATAAATAATCTAACATTACATCTCAAGGCCCTAGGGAAAAAAACAACCAACCAACACCCAAATCAGTAGAAGACAGGAAATAATTAAAATCAGAGCTGAAATCAATGAAATTGAGAATTAAAAAAAAAAAACTACAAAAGATCAACAAAAAAAGAGTTTTGTTTTTGAAAAGATAAACAAAATTGACAAACCCTTAGCTAAACTAACCAAAAGAAAAAGGGGAAAACCCTCAAATTATTCAAATTCAAGATGAAAAAGTAAATATGACCACAGACACTACTGAAATCCAGATGATAATCAGAAGCTATTTAGAAAATTTATATTCCAATAAGCTAGAAATTCTTGAATACGTTGACAAATTCTTAGAAACATATGACCAACCCAAATTAAACTATGTGGATATAGAAAACTTAAACAGATCAATATCAAGTAATGAAATTGAAACAGTTATCAAAAGTCTTCCAAGAAAGAAAAGCCCAGGACCAGATGGGTAACAATAAATACTGGTAAAGATGTTGGGGAAAAGGAACACTCATATATTGTTGGTGGAACTGCAAGTTAGTGCAACCACTCTGGAAAGCAGTATGGGGATTTCTCAAAAATCTAGGAATGGAACCATCATATGACCCAAATCAGTATACTACAGTAAGGCAGCCACATCAGTGTTTATAGCAGCACAATTCACAATAGCCAAGCTATGGAAGAAACTTAGGTGCCCATCAATAAATGAATGGATAAAGCAAATGTGGTATATATACATAATGATGTATTAGTCCATAAAGAAATATTACCGTAAAGAAGAAAGATATAATGGCATTTACTGGGAAATGGATGGAACTGGAGACTATCATGCTAAGTGAAATATGCCAGTCCCCAAAACTCAAAGGTCACATGTTTTGTCTGATATGCAGAAGCTAGCCCCAAATAAGGAGGGATATTAAAAAAAAAAAAAAAAAAAAAACAGAGGAAAGATCAGTGGAGTAGATGTAGTAGATAGAAGGGGAAGGAGGAAGGATGGGACAAGTAAAGAATATTGGAATGAGGGCTGGGGTTGTGACTCAGAGGTAGAGCACTCGCCTAGCATGTGCACGGCCCAGGTTCGATCCTCAGCACCAAGTGGAAATAAATGCATTGTGTACAACTAAAGCAAGTAAATAAATATTTTTTTTAAAAAGGATATTGGAATGAATCTGACCTAACTTTCCTGTATACATATATGAATATGCCACAGTAAATCTCATTATCATGAATATCCATAAGACACCAATTAAAAAAAAACTATAAGAAAATAGCAAAAAGATCAATAGAGTAGAGGGATAGGAACAAGGGGATGGAGGAGGGGAAGAACAGGGAAAGTACTGGGGACTGAATTAGAACAGATTATATTCCATGCTTTTATAATTTTATCAAGATGAATCCTAATGTTATGTATAACTAAAAAGAACCAATACAATGCAATAATAATGATCATCATCACAAATAAATAAATAAAAGAAAGAAAGACAACACTGTATCTATGACAATTGAGTGGGTGGAGTATCAATCGTGCCCACCCCAGTGCTGGGCTTGACCACAGGACTTGCTCAGCCATGCTGGGTAGAAGTGGAACATGCCATCACCTCTAAGGTCTGTTGATATACCACATGCGTCCTCCCACCTCTTCCTCACACAAATGGCCATCGACCCCTTTAAGCATAGACCCCAGAATGGACATGTGAAACAGATCCCAATCCAGCCAGAAGCATGCAACCCAAACTGGAACCCTCCAAGCTGACCTGAAAAACATAAGAGAACATAAAGGCTTCCTACTGTCAATCACTGAGTTTGGGGTGATTTTTAATGTAGCATTATTGGCAAAAATCCAATGAACATATTTGTGTGGTTTACAAAGAACAAAATCCATGACCAATTTTAAATGTGGAAAATATTAATAATTTACATAATAGAAAAAAGATTGATTTTCTTAATTTACAAAGAGTTCATATACAATAATAAGAAAAAGGAACAACTCAATAAGAAATAATAACTAAATACTACAAAGAGGATGTTCATATTTTAATGGAGAATAAACCTATAAGAGGATGCTTAAATCTATTCAAATTTTTTAAAAAGTCAAAACAATAAGATAAATCAGATTTTCAATAAGATTTTTGTCCATTAGCTTGGCAATGTTTTGGTGAAGTTTTGATGAAACCCAGTAGTGACAAAGGCAGAGGGGAAAAAATGATCCTCTTAAACATTATTGGTATAATTTGATATAGACTTTCTTGGGGTAATTTTATAATATTTCTCAAAACAAAAACATACTCAGTGGTTTCACTACTGGGAATTTAGTGTATAGACATTACTAAAAGTACACCAGGCCTTTCCCACAGAATGTTTACTGTTAAAACCTGAGTCAGTGGGTAGCAATAAAGCACTCATTCCATAAATTCATATTTACATATAATGTGAATGTATGCTTTATGAAGTTTGAGGTAAATCTGTTTAGGTTGATGCTGAATGATCTCAAAGATAAATAAATGACAAGCAAGACGTGGCCTAGTGCACACAGAAGGATCCCCATTTGTGTCAAGAAAAAGAAATGGATGGATATTGGTATTACATAAATGTTCTCCTGGAAGTAGGCATGAGAAACGCAGCAATGAGAAACTGAATTAGAGAGAAGTAGAAAGGAGACTTGCTTTGAAAAATGCAATTGTCTATAATATTAATCTTTAGTCCATGTATGTATGATATAATGCATGTTTTAGCCTATGCAGACCATTTGAAGCTGTAATTCCACTTCTAAGAATTCCTAGCATCAAGGGTTATTTATAATTATGAAAACTAAAAATGACCTAGAAGTTCAGCAAGAGGTAACTGCTTCTATTTCTTGGGTCTTTCTCAATTGTCAAAATGGATTACATTACAAAAAATATTTAATGCCATGCACACAGACTAGATAAAAGAAAAAGAAGAGGAGGAAAAGCCACAAAATGGAAAAGGAAAAAAGCTATAAAAGGCATTGGAAGGTGGATAATTTCCCTTCTGTTAGGTATATACAGAAACCAACATACAAATATAGAAAGAAATCAGTACTTGTATCTCAAAGCCATGAAGGCTGTCTTGGGACAGTGGGATTTGGGCTTCTTCCTTTTTCTTTTCTATTTCTCATGGTTTATGCATAGTTTCTGAGAAAACACATTATTTTTTTAAGATTATTTTTAAAATATTTATTTATTTGCTTTAGTTGTACATAATGCAATGCATTTACATGGTGCTGAGGATCAAACCCGGGTCGCACATGTGCTAGGCGAGCGCTCTACCGCTAAGCCACAACCCCAGCCCCAGGAAACACATTATTAAAACCAAATCCAGGGGCTGGGGTTGTGGCTCAGTGGTAGAGCACTTGCCTAGCACGTGTGCGCAGCCCGGGTTCAATCCTCAGCACCACATAAAAACAAAGGCATTGTAACTAAAAAACAAACAAATAAATATTTTTAACAAAAAACAAATACAAGTTCTGTCTTCTAAGGAGGGAGGCATAACCCATATCAGTGGACATAACTCCCTCTGATGCTTCCTGCAACAGGTAGAAAAGGTGGACAGGGTTGGCTAAATTCCAGGATTTGCACCTCAAGGGACTTTGGCTTCAGAACAGACCCTGATGGCCTCTGGATCATCTTGGCTACTGGCCTCAGTAAAGGAGAAGGAAACTAGCTCCTCGTATGTGAAGGGGTCCCAGGAGACAGGCTAACAAATAAGGTATGAGGTAGAGGACAGTAGAGAGGCCTGGTCTTTCGGGGAGGCCTGGTGGCCCAGAGAAATTCTATGTGGGCCTCTCTTCTTTGATGGAGAATGATGAGACTTTAAGAGAATATACAAGTTTCAAGGATGAATTCTAACCAGTACCCACTATATTCCAGAGCTTCTGTCCTGCTCCCTCTCTCAACCCAATATCAGAAAGAAAATAGTGGGCAGGTATATCATCCTGCTTGGAAAAGAATATTATATAAACCATTTGGAGATCGTTTTTTATTCATTTCTTTTAGAAGTCTCCTCTTTGCATAACAATAAAAACAATGTATTTGTTGATACAGAACATTAATTCCATTAAAATCACATTATGTGTAATGAAAAGCTATCAGAGTATAATTATGCAAGCAAATTCACAGGCCCACATCAACTTTTAAATCCATTGGAATTACAATAGAAACTGAACCTGTCTGGTAGAAAAATTGTTCTTTCAATTCCAAATGATTTTGAATAAAGACCCATTGTACTAAGGGTATAAAACATGCACTATTTAGGCAAACTCAAAATCCAAGACTTCTCCCTAAAGATGCCTCTGCTTGGGTTTTCTCAAGGCCACTGGAGCCAGAAGCTGTGGTCCCAGGATTCATCCCAAAGAACATACCCTTCTCAGAATTCTCCCCTGGAGCCCACTACCCATCCAACTGGACCCAAGAGGATCCCTTGAGTTCACATGCTCACACAATGACTGGTGTCCTGGAAGCTGTGCTCTTCAGCCCAGGCTGGCCTCTCCCCCAGACCTGCCTTCTGCTTTCCCATCAGAGACTCGGTGCAGAGCAGTTCTTCTGTCCTTCAGCATGGTGAGGTTCTGAGAGGAGGCAAAGGGCCATGCAAGGGAAGCGGAGGAAGGGGAAGGGGGACTTGCTTCCTGAGAGAGGGCACAAGGAGTGCTTCTTGTGCTTTGGGTCACCCCAACCTGTCCGCCTGGTTGAAGTGACACACTGGAACAGGGAGACCCCACCCAGGCCCCCAACCCTCACTCATCATCTTTATCCACTCACAGTACAGATAATTCCAGAATCCCTAAGAAGGTGGGAACCTGGACAGTTCATGCCATGCTGGTGGCATGAGGGCACCCTTCCCTTCTGACCAGGTGGGCCCAGCATCTGTAACAGCTATCTTCACTCTCCACTCCTGTTCCTGGCCTTGCAACTGGCACCCACGTTCACCTCCTGCAGAACTGCCATGTGTGGTGAGCAGGGGCCTCTGGCTCTCTGAATCAGGGAACCCACCTTCAGTCTGCATCAGGCTGACTTCAATCCCACCCCTCCTTCCTGAATACCCTGCTGCACTGGCTACCCATTTCCTCCCTCACCCCACCTCTGAAGCTGCCCCTTTGAGGCTGCTTCCTCCACGCGCCCATCTCCCCATGCCTTCTCTTCCCTCCACATGGAGACCATCCTGGCAGAGCTCACTACTCCTGTGGCTCCATCCTTCAGCTTGCACCTACATCTGATCCAGAGGAACCTGCTGAGTGCCTCATCAGCAGGCCAAATGCTCCATCAATCTGTGCATATCCCCTGCCCAGGGCCAGCTGATCCCAGAGTATCCTCTCCCTTCATCAGAAATCCTCCCCCCATTCACTCGGGTGTGCCTGTCAAAATCCCAGCATGACCCCACTGCTCTCCCCCTACTCACCTAGATTTCAAATGCCTCCAAGTCAAGTATACCTTCCTAACTCTTGTCCTCTAAGAGTTCATCTGTTGGAAGCTTCATCCCTTCTATTCACATGCAGAGGGTTCTCTTTAAATAGATTTTTTATAAAAGTTAGATCATCACATTGCTAATAACCCTTTCTCATTACCATATAATGCAGTGTGGTCATGACATCATACCCTGTAAGTGTTCATTGATACCACCTTATGGCAGAATGGGTCTCCCTATATGAAAATAACATCATTTATTCCAAGAGTCACCTACTATTGGTCTCTGAACATTATACAATATAAACATGTGAGTAAATTATTTTTAATAAGCTTCTTAGAAATATAAATAAGGATTTAATTTTTTATGATCCAGGTAATTCTTTTTTTTTTTTTTTTGGTATATGAATTTGTACATCAGTTTTATTCATAATTGTCAGAAGTGGAAACAACCCAAATGTTCAACAGCTAATGACTAGATAAATAAGATACTGTATATTCATTCAATGAAACATAATTAGGCAGCACAAAGGAAGAAAGAACAGATAGATGTTGCAACATGGATGAACTTGAAAACCTTAAGCTAAGTTAAAGAAGCCAGCCACAGAGGACATTATTTATATATAATGTCCCAGAACAGGCAAATCTATAGAAACAAAGATTAGATTGGTGATTGGTGTTGAGTTGAGGGAGAAATGAAGAATGACTCTTAGAAGAATTTTGTTTTGAGGTAATAAAAATGTCTTAAATTGATTGGGATGATGGTTGTGTAACTGTGAATATACTAAAATCCTTTGACTTGAGTGAACAAACTATTTTTTTCTTTTTCTTTTTTTATTTATAATAGTAGTATGTATTACAATTCATAATGCACATATATAGCATCTTTTTACATACAACTGTTTGTATACAAAGTATATAAGTACCATTCAGATCTTTAATCATGCATTTAGGATAATGATATCCATCTCATTCAACCACCAATTTTTTTTCTTTTTCCCCCCTCTCTCCCCCCTTGCTCCCTCCCTTCCCCTTCCTTTCCTTTGACCATTCTAGTGTTCCTCTAATCCTCCTATGTACCCCCATCCAACAACACTGTGAACTAGCCTCCTTATATCAGAGAAAACATTCGGTATTTGGATTTTTGAGATTGACTAATTTCACTTAACATTATATTCTTCAACTTCATCCATTTACCTGCAAATGCCATTATTTTATTCTCTTTTATTGCTAAGTAAAATTCCATTTTGTATATATACCACATTTTCTTTGTCGGACTTAAAAATAGCATATTACAGTGACACAGCCACTTCAATGTTTATAGCAGCACAATTCACAATAGCTAGGTTGTGGAACTAACCTAGATGTCCCTCAGTAGATGA
The DNA here is from genome assembly GCA_025594165.1 of Tamias sibiricus. NCBI lineage: Eukaryota > Metazoa > Chordata > Mammalia > Rodentia > Sciuridae > Tamias > Tamias sibiricus. Next base: position 138,953,534 of record CM046659.1, read on the forward strand.
GTGGACAAAGAAAATGATCCAGGTAATTCTTATGTATACTTTGAAACTTGGATCGTTCCCTAGAAGACACTACCACTTACAATTGTTTTGGCTGCTTCTTCTACTACTTACTTTAAACTTTCTAAACTTGATACTTGGCCTGCCTTCTGATCATGAAAGCGGAGGAGTCTCACTTTCTCAATGATTCCAACACATTGGACACAGCCAATTCACACACTTCTGCCCCTTATCCCCCTCACTTTCCCAGTCTCAAGAGAGAAACAGTTCACCTTTTATGACAGCATTCAATTCAACATTATGACTCTGTAAATATTATCCACAACTGAACCACAAGGAGAATTATAATAACAATGCCTTTTAAAAATCACATTATAATATGTAATTGGAGTTAATTGCATTGCTTTCACTTGTCTTGTATATATCTATCACCAACTCATCCTGAGTTCTCTGACAAACCTGAGAGTCTCCTTTCCCCATGTTCCAGCACATTAAGAGCTCCACCTACTTGGGGTGTCTTGGGGTGTACTTCTTAGGTTCTATCACCTGCTCCTTCCTCACCTGGTTTTCCCAGGGACTTCCCTTCACCCTGGACTCCCCTTCACCTCTCTCATGCTCTTGGCCCATTTTCTTGAAACTTCATCTTCTATTTTCTTGATTTGCCCCCTGATTTTCTGATGGTCTATATTCTCCAATTACTTACTGAGAGAAGGTTCAGAGAAGGTCAGATTTTTGAGACCCTGTATCCCAAAAGGAAGAAAGGATGTGGAAGGTGGGGTTACCTGGTCCCCATGGGGGCTGTCCAACTGTCACAGTGGTGGAAGGACCTTTTTCATTCATTAAGTGTGGGGCTGGGCACTCGATCTGAACCTGTAATCTTTCTTTCAGTTCTGGGAATAGTTCTTGTATCATTATTGTGTCATGATTCCCTCTTACTGACTTTGGTCTCTACAACTCTTATTTCAATTCTTTGGCTGATCCTTTCATTCCTTTTCTTGCCCATTTCCAACTTCCTGGTCTTTTTGTTCAGTTTTTTGAGAGATTTCCTTAACTTCACCTTCAACTATTCTGATGGCTTTTAAACATTTCCATTTTGAAAATTCTCAAATAGTCATAAAATTAGAGAAACAAAAGTATTCAATCTATCCCTTTAGTCCATCACTTTGATTAATAATTTTGCCATATTTGCTTCATCTTTTTTTCTTTGCTTTTTTTCTGAGATAAATTACAGCCATCATGACATTTTGCCTGTCAATTTTTCAATATGCATATCAAAAAAGTAAGGACATTTTTCTGTATAAACACATCAACACATCTGAAAATTGCTAATTATAAATAAAATACTTTAATATGATCTGTAAGTTCTAAATGCTGTGCCTTTCATATTTAAGTCTTTGGAACACCAAAAATGATTATTATGCAAGGAAAGTCAATAGTTTAGCACCATTTATCGATAGCTCCCTCCCCTCTGCAGGATCCACTGTACCATCTCCACCATTTATAAGAGCATCACATAATTATTTCAGGGTTCTGTGTTGTGTTTTTCTGATAGGTTTGTCTACCTTTGCATTTACCTAATTTCTACAGCTCTAAAATGAGTCTTCCTATCCAAGATCATAAATTTGACTCCCACCTTCTGTTCAGAGCTTGCACACTCTTCCACCAGAGCTTGCACACTTATTGAGCTTGCACACTTCCTGAGCTTGCACACTTCCCTCTCCCTGACTCCTTTCTCCCACCAGAGCTTGCACACTTCCCTCTCTCTGACCCCTCTCCCCGTTCCTTTTCTACCCTTAACCAGCCATAAAGGCTGGTGAATAAATCCCTTGGCTGCACGACTGTCCCCGGTGTGATTTTTGCCCTTCATTGGTGCCGAAACCCGGGACCCTGGGCATAATCACCCGGGACTGCCTCAGCTCAGCCGCTCCAAAGTATCCACCACCAGCAATCAGATTGGTAAGCACCCCCCATCGCCGCCCGGTCCCCAGAGCTCCTAAACCCATTAGGCCTTTCACAGGGGGAACTGACCGTTGATCGGCCGGCAGCCCCGCTTGTGGCTCGGACAGGGAGGACCACACCCACCTAGACCTTCATGGTCACAGTAGACCTCATGGAGCTCTCATTCTCTCACTCTTTCTCTCCAACCACCCCCCCACCGGGAATAGTTGAAGAAAGCCCTTTTTGGCCTCTGGCCTACTCCAGACCTGGAATGGGACATGCCATAGGTTGGCCCGTTGTCCTCGGGTCCCGTGGACCCCATGTCTGTTTGCCTCCAGTGACAACTGGGTCTCACGGACTTGGATGTATATATCTTTAGGGGAATGCTTCTCAGGATAATATATCTCTCCCGTTCGGAACGGGAAAATGGGGACTTCTTCACCTCTCCAAGTTGACCCACTCCTATCCCCCCTGGCAAACTACCCTCTGATCACTCTCTTCTTCACTCTCATCCTTGCTCTTTTCCTCTGTTTCGCTATCACTCACTTTTTGTCGCTCTCATACCCACTCCTATCCCTCCTAGCTGATGGCTCCAGTCTCCAGCCCCACGGCAGCTGCCCCAGCCGATAGCTCTAGAGACCGCATTCAGAGCGACCAGATTCCCACCTTCTGTTCAGAGCTTGTACATTCTCCCACCAGAGCTTGCACACTTCCTGAGCTTGCACACTTCCCCCTCCCTGACCCCTCTCCCCATTCCTTTTCTACCCTTAACTAGCCATAAAGGCAGTTAATAAATCCCTTGGCTGCATGGCCGTCCCCGGTGTGATTTTTGCCCTTCAGGTATTGAACTCAGGGGCCACATCCACAGCCCTATTTTGTATTTTATTTAGAGACAGGGTCTCACTGAGTTGATTAGTGCCTCACTTTTGCTGAGGCTGACTTTGAACTCAAAATACTCCTGCCTTAGCCTCCAGAGTCCCTGGGATTATAGGTGTGCACTACCATGCCCAGCTCATTCTTTTTATTTATTTATTTATTTATTTATTTAATTTATAATAATTACAATTCATAGTGCCTGTATATAGCATCTTTTTACATACAACTGTTTGTATACAAAGTATATTCGTACAATTCAGGTCTTCAATCATGCATTTAGGATAATGATATCCGTCTCATTCAACCACCTTTTCTTTTCTTTTTTTCCTTCTTTTCTTTTCTCCCCCTCCCTCCCCCCTTGCTCTCTCCCTTCCCCTCCCTTCCCTTTGACCATTCTAGTGTTCCTCTAATCCTCCTATGTACCCCCATCCAACAATACTGTGAGCTAGCCTCCTTATATCAGAGAAAACATTTGGTACTTGGATTTTTGAGACTGACTAACTTTCTTTTATTTCTGTGTCTTCTACATTCTTAAATTCCTGAGCATGCATTTTCCTTAGAGTATTGTCAATCACTACATTCCCATAGACTGTTTTTCTTTCAAAGTGCTTTATTTAAAAAAAAAAGGAAACAGAACCCCCCAAATAATAATAATAATAACAACAACAGTGGTTGTTGTTGTTATTATTATTATTATTTTGCAGTACTGGAAATTGAACCCAAGAGTGCTCTAGTACTGAGCTATATCTCCAGCCCTTTTTTAAATTTTTATTCATCCTTTTTAGATATATGACAGTAGAACATGTTTTGGCATACATATGTGAAGTATAACTTATTTTAATTAGGATGCTATTCTTGTGATCGTACCTGATGTGGAGTTACACTGGTCATGTATTCAAATACAAGGACAGGAACATTATGTCTGATTAATTCTACTGTCCTTCCTATTCACCTCCCCCTCCTTTCCCTTCATTTCCCTTTGTCTCTTCTAGTGAACTTCTATTTTTCCCTTCCTTACCCTCCCTTGTTATGGGTTAGCATCGACATATCAGAGAGAACATTCAGCTTTTGTTTTTTGGGGTCTGGCTTATTTCACTTAGCATGATATTCTTCAGTTCAATCCATTTACTTGCAAAGGCCATAATGGTAATCTTTTACTTCTTTTTCATATTTTTTGACTTTTTATTAATCTTTATTTTCTATATTTTATTTTATTCTCTTTATTTTTATCTTATACATTTTTTCCTCTCATTTATTGTTTTCTCTCAACTCTCTTTCTCTCATTTCCTCCCTTAACAGACAATGTCTCCTGTTCTCTTTTTTTTAGTGATTTCACCCTGAAATTTTTCATTCATATGTACTTAAAAGAGTCTAAAATAAGATGATGAATGAATTAAACCCTCCAATAGTTAAAAGTTATTTTCTTCTCTTTTTTCACACTATTGAAAATGCCAATATCCTGAAATTTTTATCTGGATACTCTAATACATTCCTTTTACGTTTTTTCCCTTGTTCTGCAATATATTTATAGGTTACATAGTTTGATTTGTTTTCTCTTTGGTCCTTTATTAAGAAGATGAAAGGTAATTGGATTCAATATTAAGTACATTCTCCTTGGTCTTGTTTTTGGTTAATTTGACTGGTAGTTTTATATCCTGCATCTATGTTCATAGCTTCCAGTCCAAATCAGTTTCTCAAAGGAATTTAACTACTGTGGCAACTTACTTTTCAAATGTCACATTTCTTCTACCCCACTATTTGTTTCTTTTGATTTATAATCTAAAACCCTTCACAAAACTTTAAAATTCCCAAAATACATAGTGATTGGGATTCACCAGACACAATCCATACCTACAATACTCTAGTCATGAACCATCTCTTCCCCTCTTCCTACCAAACTCTGTTATGGCTTTATAACTTCTAGTGTTCCTAAGATGATGACAGTCCAAGGAAATGTGGAGCAGTAGATAAAGAGAATTTGGTCAGTTTCAGAGTAGAACCCAGGGGACAACTTGGCTGCAGACTTTCACAATGGCTAAATCACAGAACATCATCTGTGAAGTGCTCATTGCTTCCCTTCATACAAAGAAACCACATCTCCAAGGTGTAAAGTAACCTGTGCAAAGACACAGATCTAGCAAATTGTAAAGTCAACATGGAGAAGTTTAATTAATTCCAGGAGAGTCAATACTGGTAAACTACAAAGGAATACCAAAGAAGCAATTCCATACTAAAGCAAGACTCTTTTATATCTATAGGTTTACATGCAATAAACTGAGTTTAAAAATAAAAGTAAGAAACTTTTCATGTGGCTACAAAATATAAGTAGGTGAACATTATCTTGCAAATATAACACATTGCTATTTACCATATAAATATTCTCAAATCAAAATTTGATTCCCTCTAATAGCTCTAGACTGAAAAGAATAGCTATGAACAGGAGTAAAGACACTGTATTCAGTGCTTCTTTAATTGCGTTTTCTGCAAAATTCCACAATTCTATTTTTAATATTTGATTATACCATCAACATAGCTATATTCCACAAAAGCAATTGTTTTGCTAAGCAAAAAAAAAAAATGGAATAATGTCTGGAATGCTAAAAACTAAACTATAAGAATACAAGCAATTTAGAACATTTTAGAATAATGATTGGGATAATCTATTCAGAATTTATAGCAAACATTCTCTAAAGACAAACTATCATGGAGTCTGCTCAAAGTCTAAGTTATGTACTACACAAACTAAATATGCACAGAGCCCAGACCAGTATTTTATCAAAACACTAATAGCAGCACTACCAAAAACGTAAAATTTTACCCAACATGTCCTAATCACCAGTTTTCTCCACATACAAAGGCACCATTTAACTTAATGTGCTTTCTTTTCTTTAAGGGCTTTGTCCAAACATCTATAAAGTAGTGAAGTGGAATCACTCAACTAGCACAGAATGGTAAACAGGTGGCATTCCCTTCCCATGAACTGAAAAGACCAGCCTTGTACATCACCACATCACAGGCTGACCACAGATGCCACCTTGTAATGCTTCCCTCCACAGTATTTCAGGCACCATTACTTAGATTTGTATTGATATGACACATCTCTCACCAACCTGAAGACCATATGCAAGTATAGTAGGACTGTTAAAAGGTGCAAATGTGTTTGATTCTTGCTTCTAAAAGGTAGTTTGTGGTAGCACAGGTCTTTGATTTCCAGGTGGGGTGAAGAAGTTAGCAGCAAAGCAGTGTCCCAGCAAGAACAGCAGGAAAAACTAGACAAAACTGGAAATGAACCTGAGAGCAGCAGAATTCAGACAAACAGCAGGGATGAATAAACCTCCCTCTATGAAAAGAGCTAAACCTTGCAGTTTCCTTTACCCAAGAGATGGTAGCCAATTCTGGGTACATGCAGGAGCTTGAGAACAACTGGGGAAAGCCAGTTCTGAGGAAGGGCCCCATAGGGCTGTAGGTGGAGACTTGGGATCCAAACACAGAGGTGGTTTTTCCTAGGGACAAACCATCCCTGGGATGATTTTCAAGTTGTAAAGGTAAGAGATTCAAGTCTTAACAAAAGCCATTGAAAAGGGAGCAAGAAGAAAACAACTATAATTGGGAAACTCAAGAAGTGGGCGTGCTTTGAAGAATACAAAAGATTCTCATTTGAAAACTCTGAAAAGTCAGGGCAAACAAGAGTAAGCCTGACTCCAGGACTGCAAATCATTTCTGAATCAGCATAGTATCTGCCTGATTTAAAATGATGGCCACCAAGTAATACAGAAAATAAAGTTAGCTGACCAACTTCAAAACAATTCTAATTACTACACCCAGGAAAACAAAGCAGTTGAACAAAATAAGTGGAGAACTTCACCCAATAACTATAATCTATAAAAATAATCAAAAAGAATATAAAACTAAAAAATACAATATCTCAAATTAATAACTCAACAGACGGATTTAACAGAAAATTAGTAGAATATAGGACTAGAAAACTAGAAGATGAGTCAATTAAAGCAAGTACGCAAGCTAAACATGCACTGAGGGGAAAAAATCACAAAGAATATTAAGAAGATATAGGGCACAATAAAAAGACCTGATATATATGATTCAAGTCCCAAGAGGAAGAGAGAAAAAATATTTTAGTTTGTTTTTCATTACTGTAATAGTTTGTTACTATAACAGAGAACCTGAGATAATTAACTTATAAAAAGAAACTAGGTTTACTCACCTCATAGTTCTGGAGATTCTAGTCATGACTGAGTGGCACCATTGCTTTGGCCCCTGGTGAGGCAGGACCTCCTATAAGGCCCCATCTCCTAAGGGTTCTACCATTTCCCACTGTACCACCCTGGTGAACAATTCTTAAACATATTGACCTCTGGAGAACATTCAGCAACCAAAGATCATCACAAAATACCTGAGGATAGGTAACTATAAAGAAAAGAAATTTACTTTGATTCACAGTTCTCTAAGTCCAAGGTCAAAAGTCCACAACTAGCCTTCTTTTTTACATTTTTATTTATTTTTTAGTTGTAGAAGGACACAATACCTTTAGTTAATTTATTTATTTTTATGTGGTGCTGAGGATCGAACCCAGTGCCTCACACATGCAAGGCAAGTGCTCTACCACTGACCTCCAACCCCAAGACCATACAACTAGCCTTCTTGATGGCCTTTTTACTAACAGAGTTCGAAAGTAGCACAGGATATCAAATGACAAGAGACATGTCCCTCTTCTTATAAAGTCAGCAGTATCCCAACATGAGGGCTCTGCCTTAATGACATTATCTATTCCTAATTGCCTCTCAATGGCCCCAACCTCTAAACACCATAATCAGATTCAATTTCTACCCCCTTAAGGCCTCACAATAGGGATCAAACTTCAACACAGGAAACCTTGGGGAACACACACAAACTATATCCAAATCATAGAAATAAAGTAGAAGTAATGGCTTAGAATTTCCTAAAACAAACAAAATATCAAACATCCAGAAACTCTTCAAAACCAAGCTGGCCAACTACAAAAAAGAGAAAGAAAGAAAAGAAAAAAAAAAAAGAACCGAAGAAAAGGGAAATCTTAAAAGAAGCAGCATAAGAGCAGAAGTGGGCACACACACATTACCTTCAAAGGAGTAACAAAAAGACTGACAATCAATTTCTAACAGAAATGCTGGAAACCACCTTTTAAGTCCTGAAAGGAAAATAATCAGCAACCCAGAATTCTATAACCAAGAAAACATCCTTCTAAAAGGAAGGCAAAATAAAGACCATTTTTAGGTGATCAAAGCCAAATTTGTCACCAGCAAACCTACACTAAGGGAAAAAAAAAAAAAAATGACCCAGAGGAAAACTCAGATAAGCAGGAAGGAATAAAGATTGATGGAAGCAATGAATGAATATTGACTGTGAACAAACATGGGGAGCTATGAAAAAGACGGGCAGGTGGTACTGAAGTGACAGACTGACAAGGATGAATCCTAATGCAGCAGAACAAAGAAAAAGAAAACTGCAGGTGTGGTGGTATAAGCCCGTAATCCCAGCCACTGGGGTGGCTGAGGCAAGAGGATCACAAACTTGAGGCCAGCCTGGGCAACTTAGAGAGACCCTATCTCAAAATGAGGTTTAAAAAGACCTATAGAGTTATGCAACCTGCCCATGTGCCCATCAACAGATGAATGGATAAAGAAAATGTGGTACATATACACAATGGAGTTTTACTCAGCCATAAAGAAGAATAAAATTATGACATTTGTTGGTAAACGAATGGAACTGGAGAACACCATGTTAAGTCAAAGAAGCCAGACCCAGAAAGTCAAGGGTCATGTTTTCTCTCATATGCAGAAGTTAGAGCAAAATAAGTGGAGGGTGGAGAGGGAAAAGGAGAGGAGAAATTCCATGAAATTAGAAGGGAGATTAGTAGAGTAAAGGGATTGCGGGGAGGGAGGAGTGAACGGAAAAGGGAGGAATTGCAGGATGCAATTGACCAAATTATGCAATGTACATATATAAATATACCAAAGTGAATTCCATCTTTATGTATATTTATAAAGCACCTAAAAAACAAATAAACAGAAGACTAGTAGAGAAGAAGAAAGGAACAGGAGGGAGAAAAAGAGAGAAAGAAGTACTGGAGACTAAAATGGAGCAGATTATATTTCATGCATGTATGATTATGTCAAAATGAACCCCACTATTATGTATAAAGCACTAATAAAAAATGTTTTTAAAAGACTAGTTCAGCCGGGCGTGGTGGCACACACCTGTAATCCCAGCACTTTGGGAGGCTGAGGCAGGAGGATCACGAGTTCAAAGCCAGCTTCAGCAATGGCGAGGCACTTAGCAACTCAGTGAGACCCTGTCTCTAATAAAATACAAAAAAGGGCTGGGGATGTGGCCCAGTGGTCGAGTGCCCCTGAGTTCAATCCCCGGTACCAAAAAAAAAAAAAAAAAAAAAAAAAAAGACTAGTTCAGTGATAAAGTGCTTACTTAGAATGCTTGAGGTCCTAGGTTCAATCCCCAGTGAAAGGAAGAAAGGAAGAAATGAACAAATGTAAGAAAAGAAAGAGAAAATTTAAAAAGAGAACAACATTGTGTACATCACAGAATGTTCGTCTGATTTAGGCACAAGTTTCAGTGGGCACCTCTGCAATTGGGGCTGCCTTGGTAAAGAAGGTTTGGGAGATTTGGAGGCTAGTCAAGGAAAGATATATGACTCCCAAAAGTCAGTAATACACATGAGCTTTCTCAGGTGGTGCTCAGACAATGCTGTGTGGGAGGGAAAGTCCCTTAGTGTGAGACATCCATAGTCTGAAGTTCATGGGCATACCATCCACAGGGAACTCCCAGGAAGAGGGGAGTCAGGAGGATGTTTGATATCCAGGTGATATCATTCACAATGGAAGTCTGGGCAGAGAGATCTGAAGGGCAGCAGTAGCTTGGGGTCTTAAACCACAATGTACTACCTTATCAATAGCTAGCACATGCTGAGAGAGGTTTCAAGGACTATCAGGCTCTGAATGTCTAAAAATTTGCTTATTAGATCCATTTATAAAAGTAACTAAATGTATTCAAGTGAAGCAAATTATATTTCATGAATGCATGATTCTGTCAAAATGAACCCCTATATTATATATCACTATAATATACTAATAAAAACATAAAAAAACTAAATGAGTAACAATTTGAATTTGGAACCAGAGGGTTTTTGAGCTAACTAATAAGTCTCATGAAGAAATAAACCACCCAGAGGCCAACATACAGAGGCCATCTTCTGTGGTTTTAACATGGTTTGAGTTTGGCCCCCAAAGGTTCACTTGTTGGGGTTTAGTTTTCAATGGAGTGATTTTGAGACTGTGAGACTCTTAAGACGTAGGAACTAGTGGAAAGCCCTTAAGTCAACTGAAGGAAATCTACCCTCAAAAAGAACTGTGGAGCGGGGCATCTGTAATCCCAGTAGCTCAGGAGGCTGAGGCACGAGAATTGTGAGTTCAAAATCAGCCTCAGCAACAGTGAGGCTCTGAGCAACTCAGTGAGACCCTGTCTTTAAGTAAAATACAAAATAGGGCTAGAGATGTGGCTCAGTGGTTGAGTGCCCCTGAGTTCAATCCCCAGTACCAAAAAAGAAAAAAAAAAAAAGATTGTGGGACTTGAAGCTCTCTGGCTTCTAGTCTTGCAATGTGACCTCTCCCCGTCTCACATGGTCCCCAACATTGTGGCATGATCCACCATGAGGGGATGCAGCCAAGGGGCCTCTTGCCAATACTACTGCTATGCAGTATGGACTTCCAGCCTTCAAAACTGTGGGTTAAATAAACTTCTTTTCTTTATAGGTACCTGAACTGGTTATTTCATTATACTAATGGAAAACTAATTCAGACATTATCTTTGGCTCATTTGTGTTGCAATTAGAAAGGTGGAATAAAATAAGGAAGGGGAATTGGGAAAGATACTTTAAAACAGATTCTCCTCAATTTACCCTAGGAGAATTCTGGATGGTTATTCCCTAAAAACATTAAAATACATCTGTGATATGAAGATTGGCCAGCACCAGTCCACAATGAAGCAACAGGAGCCAAGACAAGGCATGTTGAGGTTGACTCCACCATGCCCTCTAGCATTGTAGCATCTTTTAGCTGAAGCTAATGAAGGATGTGCTCTACCAAAACAAGGAAGCAAAGCCAGAATGAGAACGATCTGGGATCCATAAAATGAGCCATTGTAATTCCAGAGATAACAGCAAGGGATATTCCAAGATGAAAGCAATGCAACAGGCCCTAGATAGCCACCAACCCAAAAGGAGAAAAGAATGTGGTCTCTAAGAAGAAAATGGACAAAGAGATATTGTCTGCTGGAATTGCCCTTGTACAAAATTCTACTGGAAGCCTGAAAAGGAACATTTTTGTTAAGTCAATGAAAAACCAAGGCAAGTACCAACTCAGGAAAACAAAAAGTAAATTAGGCAACAACCATATTACCCTACACAGAAATACCATGAATAACATACAGGCATGTTAATGTAAACCTCAATACTGAAGTACTGATTTAACTAAATGTGTAATACATCTACCCTGAAAGGTGAGAAAGGGGAAGCAGAAGGAATGCTGGAGTAGAAATGAAGTCAAGTTCTCAACTCTCTGATAAGTCTAAACTTAACTCTAAAAGTGATTAATCAAATAGAGATCTATATCCTATTCAGAGATGTGGAGATGTGTGGTAAAGCCAAGAAAAAAAAAAAGCTAAGAGGCAAAAGCAGTTGCTTCTAGGCAAACTGAAGCAGGACACCACTGGGACTTCCTATTTGCTATTGAACCCTTGAAACTATGCCCTTATTTTATTAGATGACTCAAAAATTAATTTTAAAAAGAAAGATATGTTTTTCTTTTTAGCAGCATAAAACTTGAAGCCACACAATAATACCAGCATCTATAACATCTGCAGGGAAACAGCTAATTATTTTACATTTAAAATTTTTTAAACATAAAGAAAGCTTACTGTCCTAAATTATGCCACACTCCCAAATCTCTCCATTTCTCATGGTACCACATGGAAAACTGAATTTGATGTTTCTATCCCCCAAACACCAAAAAGATTAAGATCAGCTAATTTCTTCAGTTATAATTTCGTGAATAATGGACTCTAAGTACTGGCAAGTAGCCAACATCTTGCCAGATGCTGAAGATGGCATAATGGACCTCTGGAAAATAACTCCAAGTTCAGGACATACCAGCTGAATAGTACTTTAGCAACTTAACTCTCACATAAGATAAAGGCCCCCATACACCTAGTATCTGCCTCTCCGGAGGCTTTAACAACACTGTAACCATTTGAAATGGGGCTTCTGAGGCTGAGCTAACATCTTTGAATTATAGAGGGAGAACAAACGTTAAGTCCTTGGATTTGTAAAAAAAAAAGAAAACAGCAGGGTAAACTCTGGGAGTTTGAGGGAGGAAAAACCAGCAAGCTCATGTTAAATGAGGGAAGAATAAGGAAGACCCCTGGTGACTATAAAGCCAAAGAAATCTGGTATGCTGTAAAGTTGGAAGCTATTGATCTCTGCTGTGCAAGGTAAGCCCCCATCCCATACCATCTCCACAACAAAATCATTAGAAAATTTGTTATAAAAAGATTATAATCTGCATATGGGTACATTACAGCAGAAAGAAGATGACAAGGACTTACAAAGGTTTTTATTTTTAAAATTTTAATTAGATATATATGACAGCAGAATGTATTTTGATTCATTGTACACAACTACAGCACAACTTTACATTTCTATGGTTGTACACAATGTAGCATTGCACCATATGTGTAGTCATACATGTACCTAGGGTAATGATCTCTATCTCATCCCACCATCTTTCTTACCCCCATACCCTCTCCTCGTCTCCTCCTCCCCTTTGCCCCATCAAAGTTCCCCCATTTTTCCCATGTCCCCTCCACCCCATTATGGATCAACATCCACTTGTCAGAGAGAATATTTGACCTTTGGTTTTTTGGGATGGGCTTACTTCACTTAGCATGATATTCTCCAACTCCATCCATTTACCTGCAAATGCCATAATTTTATTCTCTTTTAATGCTGAGTAATATTCCATTGTGTATATATACCAGTTTATTTATCCATTCATCTATTGAAGGGTATCTAGGTTGCTTCCACAGTTTAGCTATTGTGAATTGAGCTGCTATAAATTTTGATGTGGCTGCGTTACTATAGCACATCAGATTAAGCCCTGACTTCCTTAACAAGACTCTGAAAGTGCAAGAAATAAAATCAAGAATTAATAAATGAGATGGACTCAAACTAAAAAGCTTCTTCTCAGCAAAAGAAACAATCAATGAGGTGAAGAGAGAGCCTACATTTTGGGAGCAAATTTTTGCCACAGGCACATCAGATAGAGCACTAATCTCCAGGATATATAAAGAACTCAAAAAACTTAACATCAAAAAAACAAACAACCCAATCGATAAATGGGCTAAGGAGCTGAGCAGACACTTCTCAGAAGAAGATATACATTCAATCAACAAATATATGAAAAAATGTTCAACATCTCTAGCAATTAGAGAAATGCAAATCAAAACTACTCTAAGATTTCATCTCATGCCAATCAGAATTGCAGTTATCAAAAATACAGACAACAATACTCATCCATTACTGGTGGGACTGCAAATTGGTGCAACCAATCTGGAAAGCAATGTGGAGATTATTTGGAAAACTTGGAATGGAACCACCATTTGACCCAGCTATCCCACTCCTTGGTCTATACCCAAAGGACATAAAAAGGTTTTGAAAGTGTGAAATTTAACCAAAATATGGCAGTATCAAGGTGGGCCCTGAGCATGGAAGTTCAGATGGAGCATATAATCTATGAAATTAGAAGACACAGTGGGGAGATCATTGGACATGGTAGCCAATGGAACCAGTACATGTCCCAATTATATTATATCTGGTAGTGCTATGGATATGAGATATATAATGCAATGAATAATTTTGGGATATGTGAATGTGTCTGAAGATTTTTTTCTACAGAATATTAATTTCTCAAGGTACACACATACATAAGCATCCACAGTCAATGAGATCTGAAAATATGAGTGTATTCTTTCAGAAAAGTCACAATGTCCATCAGAATGACAAACACTCTGACAGGTTCCAATACACAGCACAAGAAAGAATATGGTTCAACCTTGAATAAGTGGGCCTTCCCCAATGTGACTTTGGAATCTTTTTTTAAAACAGAATACATATTTAACATCTTGCATAAGCAGTATCATACTGCACAAGCTATAGAAAATGTTGGCAGAGAAAATTATAATGGGAATTCAGAAAGCAACAAGGTAGGGTTCCTCCCCTCTCCAAAATGGAAATAGCTTTTTCTGACTACATAAATAATATATACCCAGGTTGCTAAATTTAGATAATGTGAAAAATTACAGAAGAAAAAAGTAAAACTCACCCACATGGCTGACACAGAGAGAAACCAATGAAAATATTTAAGTGTATACATAACTAGATATTTTTCTATTCAAAAAGTGCATTTGATTTTTTTCCTATAGAGACAAGGCTCATGGTTCAAAGCTTTCCATATACAAATGTATTGTGGGTCTAGGCTTTCTTGACCAGAAATCAGAAATCCCTGAATTCTTAAAAAAAAAATCCTTATTTTTTATGTTTCCAAGAACCAACAGCTTCTTTTTAACTTCTTTTCACTGGGTCAGTGGACACCCAGACCAAAAATCAGAGAAGCTCAGGAGTAAAACTGTTGCCCAATCCCATGGGAAGCTATGGGCTGCACCAGGCACTACTGCAGGTCCTTTGAAATTGGCAGTCAAATCTTTGTGACAAGGTCAAGGAGGAGCTGTTTTTGGATGCAGCCTGGGTCTGGGTACAGTAATGCCGAGACTGTGTCTGGTGGTAAACTTGCTCCCTGCACCTCCCTGCCCTAGCACAGACTCTGCAGGTCTGCTACCTATCCCACATTCAGAGGTATTTGGAGGATTCACCACTACAACCAGGATACTACCCTTTCCCCACCTCTACACACACACACACACACACACACACACACACACACACACACACGGAAGCACATGGACTGAGGCTCTGGAATGGTAGGATGCAGTGCAAGTCACATTGGTCCACACAGGCTCCTAGGGTAAGAGAGCTAAGTCAACAGCACCTGCCACAGCCACAACCCAGTCCCTGGGAACAAAAACAAGAGTCAATGAGGGCAAATTTAACTCTGCCAGGGATAACTTCCACAGCACTCGCTGGAGGGCAAGGAGAAGCAGAGTTCAGCCCACAAACTCCACTAACAGGTATGGCCTGTGTGGGCTGAAGCTGAGAAGGAACAAAACCAACTCTAATTGTGATCCACAAACTTCCCCATTGCTGGTGGATTTTAAAATTGACTCCCCAGAAAGAAGTATTTCAATCTGAATCACCCCAGGAAGGACAAATATGAAATCTCCTTTTTATTGGGAGGGGTGGTGTATTTTCTTCCTCCCGGCCCCCCGCCCTTTTTTTTGTTTGTTTGTTTGTTTTTTTGTTTTTTTTTTTTTTTTTTTGGTAAGTTGTTTTGTTTTCCTTCGTTACTTATATTTTTTTCATTTTTCTCTTGATATCTCTTTTCTTTCTCATTTGTATTCCCTTCTCCTTTTTCTCTTTCTTTCCTAATTTCTTCTTCTGTCTCTTTCCTCCCCTTTTAATCTATCTCTATATTTTAGTATTAAGTACACTATTATTAATGCCTAATTTCCTCACCTGTTCTATATTATTCTTTCTCTTGGGTTAGTAGAGTTTTAGAGATCATTTCTTAGTAAGTTTTAAATTATATGGTGTGTGTGTGTGTACACTCTTATTATACACTGTTACTGCTGGTTATTCTTCTCAAGATGGTGCTGGTGGCTTAATCTAGCACTTGGATTCTACTGAGTGGGTATTCTGACACTCAGATATACCACCAGCCCAAGGCACATTGTAACGATAACTGCTCACTAAAAAGACCTCAGACAATAGTGAAAGAGAAATCCATCCCACAGATGCATGAAATCTCAATATAGAATTATAGGAAAATGAGAAAAAAGGCTGAAAAGACACCTCAAAAAGTTCATAATGCCCAATAAATGAATCTACCAATATCAAAGTGATGAAGTATTGGAGATGGAATTTTAAAAATTGACTGCAAAAATGACCAGTGGTCAAACAAGGTACAAATAAATAGATGACTGAACTAAGGAAGACAATACAGGATATGAGTGAGAAATTCAATAAAGAGATGTTCTGTAAAAGAGCCATAGAGAAACCTTTAAAATAAAAAATACAATGAGCCAGATGTGGTGACACATTCCTATAATCCAGTGGCTTGGAGGATGAGGCAGGAGGATCACAAGTTCAAGGCCAGCCTCAGCAACTTAGCGAGGCCCTAAGCAATGTAGTGAGATCCTGTCTCAAAACAAAAAAATACAAAGTGCTAGGGATGTGGCTCAGTGGAAAGCACCCTTGGGTTCAATTTCCAGTACCAACCAACAAACAAACAAACAAAGAAAATAAAAGCATAATGAGTCAAATGAAAAACTCAGTTGAAATTCTAATAGACTAAATCTAGCAGAAAACAGAATTTCAGGGTTTAAAGACATGGTGGATAAACTTGAATATTCCATCAATAATGAAAAAAAGAAAAAAAGAAACTATGACCAGAACATACAAGAACTCTGGAACAACATTGGAGACCTATCTTAAGACAGGCTAATGGCATAGATAATCTATTCAGTGAAATAATAGCAGAAATTTTTCCAAACCTTGGGAATGAGATGGACATTCAGATACTGGAGGCATTTACAACTCCATAGACAAGACCAGAAAAGAACCTCTCCATGACCCATTATAGTTAAAAGTTCAAAACAAAGAACAAAGGAAGAATTCTAAAATTTGAAAGAGAGAAAAATCAAGTGACTTGTAAAGGTAAAACAATCATCAGAAGAGCAGATTCTCCAGGAGAGGCTCTGAGGAGAAGAGGGATTGGAATGATATATTTCAGACCCTGGGGAAAAAAAAAAAGAAAAAGAAAAGAAAACAACTACCAAATCAGATTTGCTATATCCAGCAAAGCTATCCTTCAGAGTTGAAGAAGAAATAAAGACTTTCTAAGTAAACACAAACTAAAGGAATTCCTGACCACCAAACCAGCAGTGCAGAAGATACTTAATGGAATTCTACACTGAAGAAAAGATTAAAATCAACCAGTGAGCACAGGAAAGAATAAATCTCAGTATGAGATAAGGACATAAAAAAGGAATCAAACAGAAATAAAACAAAATGACAAAAAGTAATACATGTCTGTATAATAACACTGAATTTAAATGATCCTAATTCTCCAATTAAAAGACAAAGACTGACGGATTGGATTAAAAACCAAGACCCAACCTCATGTTATCTACAAGAAAGATATCTCATTGGTGTTGCCGCCTGAAGCGCTTGGAGCAACGGAGCCGCGGGAAGAAGTTCAGAGGCAAACTGGAGACAAACAGCTTTTTTTTTTTTTTTTTTTTTTTTTAAAGTTTCGAGTTTTTATCTCTCGTTCATAAGTAAAAAAAGAAATAATAAAGCAAAGGGTCTTTTCCAGAGTTATACAGCATTTTGAGTACAAGTCTAGCATATTTTGCACCATGCACAGTACATATAATTAGACATGCACAATGAGATAGAGAACAGACTCCTTCAGATTTATGACATTAGTGGAAGGGATCAAAAGAAATAACCAATACTCTATCTACCATGAAGCTTATCTTAAAAAATGAAGTTGAAAGAATTCTGTAATTAATTTCTATTGCTAACAACACTTTATCCTACCTAAAGACATGAATAAAAATCTGAAGTCCTTGGAAATCTAAGTCAGGGCAGGCACATTTTTGTTCTCTCTTAAAAGATAGGGAGAGAGAGAAATTATATGTAAATTTCTTTTGTGTACGTGTGTGTGTGTACATACATATACACACATATACACATATATACATATATATATATATACTTTGTGTATATACATACATACACACACATATATATGTATATATATATACATATATATATATATAAAGATTTAACTTGATTTTTTTTTTTTTTTTGTTTTTTTTTTTTTTTTTTTGATTTTACATTTTTTTTTTTATTTAGCATTTTTTTACATACAATTGCTTGCATACAGAGTATATTCGTACAATTCAGGTCTTCAATCATGCATTTAGGAAAATGATATCCATCTCATTCAAACACCTTTTCTTTTCTTTTTCCTTTTCTCCCTCTCCCTCCCCCCTTGCTCCCTCCCTTACTCTCCCTTCCCTTTGACCATTCTAGTGTTCTTCTAGTCCTCGTATGTACCCTCCCATCCAACAATACTATGGACTAGCCTCCTTATATAAGAGAGAACATTTGGTACTTGGATTTTTGAGACTGACTAACTTCACTTAGCATTATGTCTTCCAACTTCATCCATTTACCTTCAAATGCCATTAATTTATTTTCTTTTATTGCTGAGTAAAATTCCATTGTGCGTATATACCACATTTTCTTAATCCACTCATCTACTGAGGGACATCTAGGTTGGTTCCACAACCTAGCTATTGTGAATTGCGCAGCTATAAACATTGAGATAGCTGTGTCACTGTAATATGCTGTTTTTAAGTCCTTTGGGAATAGACCCAGGAGTGGGATGGCTGGGTCATAGGGTGGCTCCATTCCCAGTTTTCCAAGAAATCTCCATACTGCTTTCCATAATGGTTGCACCATTTTGCATTCCCACCAGCAATGTATGAGTGTGCCTTTTTCCCCACATCCTCTCCAACATTTATTGTTGCTTGTGTTCTTGATAGCTGCCATTCTGACTGGAGTGAAGTGAAATCTTAGAGTAGTTTTGATTTGCATTTCTCTAATTGCCAGCGATGTTGAACATTTTTTCATGTATTTGTTAATTAATCGTGTATCTTCTTCTGAGAGGTGTCTTCTCAATTCCTTAGCCCATTTATTGATTGGGTTATTTGTTTTTTTGGTGTAAAGTTTTTTGAGTTCTTTATATATTCTAGAGATCAGTGCTCTGTCTGATGTGCATGTACTAAATATTTGTTCCCAATTAGTTGGCTCTCTATTCACCTCACTGATTGTTTCTTTTGCTGAGAAGAAGCTTTTTAGTTTAAATCTATCCCATTCATTAATTCTTGGTAGTAATTCTTGCGCTACAGGATTCTTATTAAGGAACTTGTGGCCTAATCCGACATGTTGGAAATTGGAGCTTACTTTTTCTTCTATTAGGCGTATTGTCTCTGGTCTAATTCCTAGGTCCTTGATCCATTTTGAATTGAGTTTTGTGCATGGTGAGAGATAAGGATTTAATTTCAATTTGGTGCATATGGATTTCCAGTTTTCCCAGCACCATTTGTTGAAGAGGCTATCCTTTCTCCACTGTACATTTTTGGCACCTTTGTCTAATATAAGATAGCTGAAATTATATGTATTAGTTTCTGTGTCCTCAATTCTGTACCATTGGTCCACCAGTCTGTTTTGGTGCCAATACCATGCTGTTTTTGTTACTATTGCTCTATAGTATAATTTAAGGTCCGGTATGGTGATGCCCCCTGCATCACTTTTCTTGCTCAGGATTGCTTTGGCTATTCTGGGTCTCTTATTTTTCCAGATGAATTTCATGACTGCTATTTCTATTTCTTTGAAGAATGACATTGGGATTTTGATTGGAATTGCATTAAATCTGTATAGTGCTTTTGGTAGTATGGACATTTTGACAATATTAATTCTACCTATCCAAGAGCAAGGTAGGTCTTTCCATCTTCTGAGTTCATCTATAATTTCTTTCTTTAGTGTTCTATAATTTTCGTTATACAGGTCTTTCACCTCTTTCGTTAGGTTGATTCCCAGGTATTTTATTTTTTTTGATGCTATTGTAAATGGGGTAGTTTTCATCATTTCCCTTTCAGAGTCTTTTTTGCTGATGTACAAAAATGCCTTTGACTTATGTGTGTTGATTTTGTATCCTGCAACTTTGCCAAATTCATTTACTAGTTGTAAAAGTTTTCTGGTAGAGTTTTTTGGGTCTTCTAGGAAGATTATCATGTCATCAGCAAATAGTGCTAATTTGAGCTCTTCTTTTCCTATCTGGATCCCTTTAATTTCTTTCGTCTGTCTAATTGCTCTGGCCAGAGTTTCCAGTACTATGTTAAATAGCAGTGGTGAAAGGGGGCATCCCTGTCTTGTTCCAGTTTTTAGAGGGAATGCTTTCAATTTTTCACCATTTAAGATAATGTTAGCTCGGGGCCTTGCATATATAGCTTTTATAATGTTGAGATATGTTCCTGATATTCCTAGTTTTTCCAGTGTTTTGAACATAAAGGGGTGTTGTATTTTGTCAAATGCTTTTTCTGCGTCAATTGAGATGATCATATGATTTTTGTCTTTAAGTCTATTGATGTGGTGTATTATGTTTATTGATTTCCGAATGTTGAACCAGCCTTGCATCCCTGGGATAAACCCCACTTGATCATGGTGCACTATCTTTTTGATATGTTTTTGTATCCGATTTGCCAGGATTTTGTTGAGGATTTTTGCATCTATGTTCATTAAAGATATGGGCCTGAAGTTTTCTTTTTTGGATGTGTCTTTGCCTGGCTTTGGAATTAATGTGATATTGGCCTCATAGAAAGAGTCTGGAAGAGCTCCCTCTTTTTCTATTTCTTGGAATAGTTTGAAGAGCATTGGAATTAGTTCTTCTTTGAAAGTCTTATAGAACTCGGCTGTAAACCCATCAGGTCCTGGACTTTTCCTTGTTGGTAGCTTTTTGATGACTTCTTCTATTTCTTTGCTTGTAATTGATCTGTTTAAATTGTGTATAGCCTCCACATTCAGTTTAGGCAAATCATATGACTCTAGAAATCTGTCAATGCATTCAGTATTTTCTATTTTATTAGAGTACAGGTTTTCAAAGTAATTTCTAATTATATTCTGTATATCTGAGGTGTTTGTTGTGATATTCCCTTTTTCATCACGAATGTTAGTAATTTGAGTTTTTTCTCTTCTTCTTTTCGTTAGCATCGCTAAGGGTCTGTCAATTTTGTTTATTTTTTCAAAGAACCAACTTTTAGTCTTGTCAATTCTTTGAATGGTTTCCTTAGTCTCAATTTCATTAATTTCTGCTCTGATTTTAATTATTTCCTGTCTTCTACTGCTCTTGGTGTTGGTCTGTTCTTCTTTTTCTAATGCTTTGAGGTGTGTTGTTAAGTCATTTATTTGTTGGGTTTTTTTCCTCTTAAGGAATGAACTCAGTGCAATGAATTTTCCTCTTACTACTGCCTTCATAGTGTCCCAGAGATTTCTATATGAAGTATCTGTGTTCTCATTTACCTCTAAGAATTTTTTGATCTCCTCTTTGATGTCTTCTTCAACCCCTTGTTCATTCAGTAACATGTTGTTTAGCTTCCAGTTGATGGAGTAGTTTTTCTTATTCCTTGTTTTGTCGTTGATTTCCAATTTCATCCCTTTATGGTCCGATAGCATGCAGGGTAGTATCTCTATTTTTTTATATTTGCTGAGAGTTGCCTTGTGACATAATATATGGTCTATTTTGGAGAAGGAACCATGTGCTGCTGAGAAAAAAGTGTATTCGTTTACTGAGGGATGAAATATTCTATATATGTCCGTTAGATCTAAATTATTAATTGTTTTAATGAGGCTTAAAGTTTCTTTGTTTAGCCTTTGTTTGGATGATCTATCCATTGTTGAGAGAGGTGTGTTGAAGTCCCCTAGAATAACTGTGTTGTGGTCTATTTTACTCTTGAACTTGAGAAGCGTTTGTTTGATGAATGTAGGTGCTCCATTATTTGGGGCATATAGATTTATGATTGTTATATCCTGTTGATGAATGGTTCCCTTAAGTAATAAGAAATATCCATCTTTGTCCCTCTTGATTAGTTTTGGTTTGAAGTCTACCTTATTTGATACGAGAATGGAAACCCCTGCTTGCTTCCGCCGGCCATGTGAGTGATAAGACTTTTCCCAGCCTTTCACTTTCAGTCTGTTGATGTCTTTTTCTATGAGGTGTGTTTCTTGGAGACAGCAAATTGTTGGGTCATTTCTTTTAATCCATTCTGATAATCTGTGTCTTTTGATTGGAGAGTTTAGGCCATTAACATTCAGGGTTATTATTGAGATATGATTTTTATTCCCATCCATTTTTATTTAAATTATGGTCTTTAGCTTGATTAGGTTTCTCTTCTGGTTGGTATTTCCTTTAGTTTAATATCTCCCTTTGTTCATTTTCATTATCATCTTTCTCTTCTTCTTCATGAAAAATGTTGCCCAGGATGTTCAGAAGTGCTGGCTTTCGAGATGTGAAATCTTTTAACTTTTGCTTGTCATGGAAGGTTTTTATTTCATCTTCGAATCTAAAGCTCAATTTTGCTGGATATAAGATTCTTGGTTGACATCCCTTTTCTTTCAGAGCTTGAAATATGCTATTCCAGGATCTTCTTGCTTTTAAGGTCTGGTTTGAAAAATCTGAACATAGTCTGATTGGTTTCCCCCTATATGTGATCTGCTTCCTTTCTCTTGTGGCTTTTAGTATTCTCTCCTTGCTCAGTATATTAGGCATTTTCATTATAATGTGTCTTGGTGTGGATCTGTTGAGATTTTGTTTGTTTGGTGTTCGGTATGCCTCTTGAACTTGGTTTTCCCATTCATTCCTCAAGTTTGGAAAATTTTCTGTAATTATTTCGTTAAATAGATTACTCATTCCTTTGGCTTGAAACTCTGCCCCTTCCTCTACGCCAATCACTCTTAAGTTTGGTCTTTTTATGCTGTCCCATAATTCTTGGATGTTATGTTCTTGATTTCCAACGAGTTTTGCTGTACGATCTAAATTCTTCTCTAGGACAAATATTTTGTCTTCATTGTCTGAGGTTCTTTCCTCCAAGTGGTCTACTCTGTTGGAGATGGTTTCAATTGAACTTTTATTTTGGTTTATTGTTTCTTTCATTTCTGGAATTTCTATTTGGTTTCTCTTTAGAGCCTCTATTTCCCTATTGAAGTAATCTTTTACTTCCTGTATTTGTTTTTGGAGTTCTTTGTCAAAATGATCTTTTGCCTCCTGTACTTGCTCCCTCATCTCATTTTTGAGTTCATTCTTAAGTTCCCTAAACATTTGGCATATGTAATTTCTAAATTCCATCTCTGGCATTTGACCAACTGTGTTTGCCATGAAATCTACTGATGATGAATCTTGATTTGATTGTGTCACTTTCTTCCCTTGTTTTTTCATGCTGCTTGTGTGTCTTTTCTTCTTGCTCTGTGGGACCTTGACTGTTTCGATTTTACCTTAATTCCTTATGTTGTTCCTGTAGTACGAAGCTATCAGCTCCCCTTATAATTCCTTTACACTTTAAAACCTAACACTTTCTATTCAGAAAATTCAATTTTGATCACAATGTACAGATTTTGTTAACCGAGATATTATTTCCAGTTTACTCTGTATGCTTCTGATGGGGTTTTATAGCTTCAAGTATTGGATACAGAGGTATTATGTTTAAAAAGAAGGAAGCGTCTTGAATTGTTCTTTCTTGGAAAGTATGAGAGGAGAGTTCTATTGACGTGGTTTACTGGAAGTGGTTTGGTATCAGTAGAAGAGAGAAGATAGAGAATGGAGTAGACACTTAGGTGAAGAGACCAATTTATATATAAAGTAAGATGGAAAAGAAGAAAAAAAAAATGATAAAAGAGTAGAAATTGGTGTAAGAGAGAGGAGATAGAGAATCAAGAAAATGGAGAGTAAACTATATATAGCACCTCTTTTCTATCCAGTTCAATTGCGCTGTTTCTAGAAATCCCAAATTCTGCGTACAGCTTGTTTTTGTCTCTGTCTAGTATGCACTGGCAGGGTGCAAATATGAAAGATGAAGGAGAAAGAAGAGATGCCAAAGTGAGAAGGAAGAAAAGAAGGAACGAGAAAAGGAGCAGAAGCAAACAATCAAACACTCTGACAATCAATGCAAAAAAAGCAGAACAGAACAAAGCCAAAAAAAAAGAGAAAGAACAATAAACAATCAATAAACAATCTAACAAAAGCCAATAACACAAGCAGACCGACCAACAACAACAGCAAAAAAAAAACGTCGAACCCCAAGTCTCAAACAAAACAAAACGGGCCCTGGGAAGCCCCCCTTCTCTTTTCCCTTTCCAGTTTAAGCCAACTGCATTGGATCACGTCCAGAAAGTCTGCGAGTCAGGTCTGCACCCTATGTCAGCGGCCGCTCAGGGGGAAGATTGGCTCAGGGTGATTGTGTGTCAGCAGATGAATGGCTCCGGGAAGAGGACCCTCCAGAGGCACCCTTTCCCCACGCCCACCCACAGTTGTAGCTTCTTGTGGCCGCTGGGCTGGCCTCAGACACACCCTCCCCTGCTGGTTACCTGAGTCTCACCCAGGTGTGCGCTGCCTTCTAAGCGATGGGGCTCCCTGGATGTCTGCAGCTGTTGTCTCCTCCGTCTTTTCCCCTTCGTCTGGGTCAGCCACTGCACTTCTCAAAGATGGCGGAGTTCTCCTCCCATTCAGCAGCTGCTCCGCAGACCCTTGTGTCGGTCCAGATCGTGCGGGGGTCGGCTTGGCAAGCGGTGCAAAAGAGCTCCACGTGGACACCGCCCACGCCTCTAGGCCTCTTTTTATCCCTCCTTGCCGGTCAGTTTCAAAGCCGCTGGGTGGATCGTCTCCTTGCCGAGATGGTCTTAGCCCCTGCGCCTGCAGCACGGACAGCGTTGTTTCGGGCTGTGGACCGCTGGGACTCTGACCCTGGTTGTTGTGGCCCTGAGAACTTTGTATTTCACTGTCCAGAGGTGCAGGAATGTCTCGGCTCCCTTTCAGTCGCAAAAGAACCGCCAGCAAAGCGCTCAAACTTCCCACTCCGCGTCCTTCAGCAACTGCGTCCAGAGAGCACCTCCCTCCTGTCGGCCATCTTCCCCTCTTAACTTACAAACAGCTTTTTATTCTGATAACTTTTCTCTCTGGTTCTAACAACGACTAACACACGCCACACACACCACCAAAATGGCGCTGACCCGATCAGCAATTTCGGCCAAGTCACTCGAGATCCTGGGACAAGTCCCGTGAGACTACAGAAGGCGACAATGTCCAAATCTCCATGGCTCATAGTCAACCGCAATTCAAGTCATCTCCCCAAACAGGGCTCCTACACATTGGTAAAGAGATCTGTAGACTGAAAGTGAAAGGATGGAAAATGATTGTAGATATTCATGCCCTAGTGCACCCAATTTCATAAAACAAGCACTAAAGGGACAGATAGAATCTGGAATCAAACAAGAATAGAAACACTACATACCAGAATTTATTCATAGACTGAAGGCAGTTCTAAGAGGGAAATTTTATATGTATGAGTGACTACATAAAAAAAGCCAGAAAGATGGCAAATAAATAACGATATACTTCAGGGTCTTAGAAAAACAAGAGCAAACCAATCCCAAACCAGTTGAAAGAAAGAAATAACAAATACCAGAGCTGAAATTAATGAAATAGGGAAAAAATATCAAGGGATAAATGAAACAAAGAGTTTGTTCTTTGAAAAGTTAAAGATTAATAAACCCTTATCCAAACTAAGCAAAAGAAAGAGAAGACTCTATTAACAAAAGTAGAGCAGAAAATGGGAGGATATTTTAAAGATACCACTTAAATCCATAGGATGATTAAGGAATATTTTGAAAACTCATACTCTCAACAAATCAGAAAATCTAGAAGAAATGGATACATTTCTAGACATACAACCTACCGAAACAAGACACAGTAGATATAAAAAACTTAAACAGACCAATAGCAAGCAATAAGATTAAAGTAATAATAAAAAGTTTCCCAAAAAAGAACCCAGGACCAGATGGATTCATAACTAAACTTTATCAAATCTTTAAAGAGGAATTAATTCCAATGTCCCTCAAATTATTCTATGAAATAGAACTGCAGGGAATACTTTCAAAATTCATTTTATGAAGCCAATATCACCCTGATACTAAAACTATATAAGTATATATCAAGGAAAGAAAATTACAGAACAAACTCCTTGACAAACATAAATACAAAAATACTTAATAAAATCCTTGCAAATTGAATTTAACAACACACTAAAAATATCATACATCATGTTCAAATTGGTTTCATCCCAGGGATGCAAGAATGTTTCAACATTCACAAATCAATAAGTGTAACAAATCACATAAACAGAATCAAGAACAAAAAAGTCATATGACTATTCTTATAAGTGCAGAAAAAGCCTTCAACAAAATTCAGCAACCATTCATGATAAAAACATTGAAGAAACTAGGAAAAGAAGTAGAAGACACTTAACTGAATCCTACACAGAAGTAGATTAAAATAAACCAGTGAACACAGGAAATAATAAATCTCAGTATAAGAAGAGATAAGCAAATAAAAATTAAACAGAAATAAAACAAAATGACAGGAAGTAACAAATGCCTTGACATAAGAAAGGCTATATGTGACAAACTGAAAGCCAACACCACACTGAGTGAGGAGAAACTGAAAGCATTTCCTCTAAAATTAAGAACAAGACAAGGATGCCCAATTTTACCACTGCTTTTTAATATACTACTTGAAATTTTATCCAGAGAAATCATGGAAGAGAAAGAAATAAAAAGGATATAACTAGGGAAGGAATGAATTAATTATCCCTATCTGCAAATGATATGATCCTATACTTAGAAGACCTGAAAGACTCCACGTTCAGAAGGCTTCTATATGTACGGACGAACAAATGAAGCAGAATAGCATAATATAAAATCAACATGAAAAAATCAACATGCAGGGGCTGGGGTTGTGGCTCAGTGGTAGAGCGCTCGTCTAGCACGTGCGCAGCCCGGGTTCGATCCTCAGCACCATATAAAAACACATTGTGAACAACTAAAAGCAAATAAATAAGTATTTTTTTAAAGTAACTTAAAAAAAATCAACATGCAGAACACAAAATCAAATGCAATATAAACCTGTAATGAACCTACCAAAGGGAAAAAAAAGATCAGAGAAACAATTCCATTCACAATAGCTTTAAAAAATAATAATAAAGCAAATGAAAGATCTCTAAAAGGAAACTGACAGAGTGATGAAAAAGAAATTCAAGAAGACATTAGAAGATGAGAATATCTCCCATGTTCATGGATAGGCAGGGCAGAATTAATATTGTTAAAATGGCCATACCACCAATAGAGATCTGTAGTCAATGCAATTTCTATCAGAATACCAATGACATTCTTCACAGAACCAGAAAAATAATCCTAAAATTCATATGAAAGAACAAAAGACCCAAAATACTCCAACATAAAGGCACAGGCATTGACTTTCTCAATAGGACTCCTGAAGCTCAGGAATCAAAACAAGGAATTGATAAGGGATGGCATCAAATTTAAAAAGCTTCTGCACAGCAAAGAAAACAAGAAGGTGAAGAAAGTGCCTACAAAATTGGAGAAATCTTGCCAGCTCTTCTTCCAACAGAGAATTCATATCCAGATAAATATAAATAACTATATATATAAATAACTCAAAAAATAACTTAAAAAATAACAAAAAAATCTCCAAATAACCCATTCAACAAATGGGCAAACGGGCACTTCTCAAAAGAGGTAGTATGATAGGCCAACAATTATATGAAAAAATGTTCAACACCTTCAGTCATCAGAGAAATGGAAATTAAAAACTACTCTGAGATTCCATTTTACTCCAATCAGAATGGCAGTCATCAATACAAATAACGATAAATGTTGGTGAGGATGTGGGGGGAAAGGAACTCTCGTACACTCTTGGTAGGAGCATAAATAAGGACAACCACTATAGAAATCAGTATGGAGGTTCCTCAAAAGACTAGAATAGAACCTATTATCTATCTGTACCACTCGTGCATATTTATCTAAAAGAATTAAAGTCAGCATGTCAGAGATATGTGCACACACATTTATCTTTTTTTTTCCCCTGTGGTGTTGGGGATTGAACCCATGGCCTTATGCATGTGAGGCAAGCTCTCTACCAACTGAGCTATATCCCCAGCCCCTGCACACATGTTTATCACATCACAATTCACAATAGTCAAGCTATGTAAATTGCCTTGGTGTCTGTGAACAGATGAGTGCATAAAGAAAATGTGGTATATTCAGCCTTTGTCATTTGCCTAAAAATAGATGGAACTGAAAAGCACCACATTAAGTGAAACAATCCAGACTCAGAAAGACAAGTATGTTTTTGCTTATTGGAAGCTAGAGTCAAAAAGAAAGAAGGAAGGAAGGAAGGAAGGAAGGAAGGAAGGAAGGAAGGTTGGTTTTGAAGTAAAAGGAATACCATTAGGGTAGAGGAAAGTGATCAGAGGAAGGGAGGAGGAGCGGGTGAGTGGTTACATGAAGGAGTGAAATTGATAAACTATGTTACATACATTTATGAATATGCCCAAAAGAAACCCACTACTTTTACAACTAATATGCACCAATACAAAACATCCTGTGGGCATTAATTTTCCAATGATAGAAAGAGTCTATTAAGAATTCCTCTATCATGTAAAAAGGATGCAATATTGTTGCTGACCCTCTTCTACTCTTTCTGGGCAGACTTCAACCTCTCAGCAAAGAAAGACCACAAGAGAGTAAAGGCTGTCTTGGCCACCAGAAACTCAACTTAAGGACATCAAACAGAGAGAAGAGGTGAGGATGGTGCTCTGGTAACCCTTGTTTTACAGTTGTACCCTCAGGAGATTGACTCTAGGACTCCCTGTTCCTGCCCATAGCCAAATCCATGGATGCTCAAGGCCCTTATTTTAAATGGAGAAGTATTTGCATAAAATCTATGCATATCCTCTTGCATACTTTAAATCATCTCTAGATATAATACCTAATATAGAACGAATGCTATACAAGTAGTTCTTTTGCTGGATTGTTTAGTGAATAATGAGAAGATGAAAAATTTGTACATGGCTTTTGAATATTTTCAATCTGCAGTTAACTGAATCTGTGGGTGTGGAGCCCTTACATACAGAGGGATGACTGTTTATTCTGGTCTTAACCACGAGGCAGAGAAGAAATGATGGCCAGTGGCCCAGATGTACCCAAGCTCACAGCCTCAACACATTTCTTTTTATTGACAACTCCAGACTTTCTGCAAGTTGTCCTCACACAAATTCCTACCCAGTTACTCTTTACTGGCAGGCATCAGAATATCACATCCATCATGACTGTCTTCAAAACGCTTGTCTTGCTGACCAAATCATGTTTTTCTACTTCTCCTGACTCAGTACATTCTATTTCTATGATCAAAACTTATCAGACAATGTAGTTCCAAGCATCTTTGATGACCATGACATTTTCATTATGGTTTTAAATCCTCTATTCTGTTTAGGATTATTTTTTGTATCACATTCTGTTTGATCTTATAATAACAGCCCTACTTTTTATTCCCCCTGTCCGATATTTCTTTGCTAATGCTTTGGTCTATCAGTATAAGCACATCTTTTGGTCAATGGCATCTATCCAATTTTTGCCTTTTGTCCAAAAATCCAAAAGCACTCTCATTTAATGTAGAATACTAAACAACTATCTTTTATTGTGATGGCTGACATATCTGAATTTTTTCCTGGCATCTTCTTTTTTGGATTGTTTATTATATTTTCTTACTTTAGTTTCTTTATTTTTTCTGTCTTTTGCTATTTTGATTAACTCTTCTTTTTCCTTGCTGTCTTCTTTTTCTAGTGATTAGAAATTATACATCAATTTTCTAACTGAATTTTTCAGTATCTATTTGAAATCATATATCTAATAAGTATATGTGAATGACATATATGTGTGTGTGTATTCTTTGCAACATTGTTAGATTTTGTATTCCACTCTATCTCCCAGATTTTATGAAGAAACCACATTAGCATCAACAGTTTAAGCTTAACTTTGCATTTTATTGGTTTAATTGCTTAGTTCTGCATTATTTATACCAATGCTTCCCATTTCCTGATTTATTTTTATTGATAAACCTTTGGTTTATGTACTTCAACTAATTTCTTTTTTCACAACTGTGATGCAGAGACATTGAATTCACTATATTTCTGAAAATGACTTTCATTTGCCCATTGCATGAATGAGTTTAGAAACCTTGCATACAGAAAGCCTAGAGAAATCTTGCTTAACAACCTATTCCATCAAAAATATGTAAATGTTGCTACATTGTCTTCTAGCATTTGGTCTTGAGGATTAAAATGCAGTTAAAGTCTGATTTGCTGTTCTTCATAGATAGCCTACTACTTCTTTAATGCTTATCCTAGATTTCTTTTTTTTTTTTTAAACCTTTATTTTATTTATTTATTTTTACGTGGTGCTGAGGATAAAACCCAGGGCAAGCACTCGACCGCTGAGCCACAATCTCAGCCCTACATTTCTTTTAATTATTGAAATTCAGATATTTTTCTACAATATCAAAACCAAAAGTAAAATATCTACTCTATGACTATCTGATTTCTTGTACATACTTTCCACAACCCTTAGCTTTTCTCTCACAATTTCCCCATCTGTCTCATACTTCATAGTTCCAAAAGTGAGCCTCCTGTTGGTCTTCCCACCCACTTACCCAGTTTTGGTAATTTGGTTTCTCTTCTCAGAGTAACACATTTCTGTATTTATCACATTTCATTGGACTTTTCTTTTGCAATATGGCTTCATGAGTTCATGAGTCTGAGTTGTTTTTAAATCTGATTCCATACTTCTGTTTAACTGTGTCCATTTACTCAGTGGCTTCTTGAAGTCAGAAGATAATAACCGTGGTTTGTGCATGGTTTGTCCCCACTGAAAATCATGCTGATGTTGGAGATGGGACCTGGTGGAGAGTGGTGCTGGGACATGAGGAGGGAGCCCTCATGAATGGATTAATGTCTTTCTTGCAGGAGTGAGTTCTCGCTCTCACGGGGCTGGATTAGTTAGTTACCTGAGAGGGTTGTTATAAAGTAAGGATGACCTCTGCCTCCTTCCTTGCTTCTCTATCTCTGACTCTCCTCCTTTCCCTATGAGGACCTTTTTGATTACAATGGGCCCATTTAGATAATACAGGATAATCTCCCTACAAAAAGCCCTTAACTTAATCACACTTGCAATGTGCCTTTGCTATGTAAGGTAACAAATTTATAGATTCCAGGGATTCAGACCTAGACACATGAGAAAAGGATATTATTCTACCTACACATCAATAAAACTGTACCTTTTGCTTTGTTTTGTTTTGCTTTTTGTTGCTGGGGATTGAACCCAGGGTCTGGTGTATGCTATTGCACATGATCTACTACTG
This sequence comes from Tamias sibiricus, assembly GCA_025594165.1. NCBI lineage: Eukaryota > Metazoa > Chordata > Mammalia > Rodentia > Sciuridae > Tamias > Tamias sibiricus. Next base: position 138,984,697 of record CM046659.1, read on the forward strand.
AGTTACACACCCATTCACAGAACCTTCAGACTACATGGTGAGAAATAGCAGACTCAAGGTCACCATACAGCCACTGGAACCTGTTCTTCCAGGACTCTTTCAGAGTCCATTTACTTTAAAAGTACAAAACTAGTGCAGTGATAAACCTAAATGGTCATGATATAAATAGAACACCATCCCCCAGAATTCATTAAGAAAAAATATTCATTATATACCTAGGCATACGTATTGTAAGAATTATCTTTTAAAGTATCAAATCAAATGCGAAAGCAGACATGTTAATGAATCAGTGGGATAAAATAATAAACTAAAAACCTGGGATATTCTTAGAAGTCTACCTTTCACAATTAAATAAAAAAGAGCCCCTGTGGTTAGCCTTATAAATTCCTCATTAGTTCTTTCATAGTATGCTTTTGTCCAACTAGACTCATGTACATTCAAAATCATTATTCCACTTTATATTATTCACTTTTCCATCTTCTTAAGCTATTTTACCAAAAGAAAAAATGAAAAATTTGTGAATTGGTTAAAAACATTCTTAGAAAAGAGAATTTTAAATGGACAGTCTTCCTAGTACATGCCCACGTTGCAAATTCACTATTTGTATTATAAATAGCCCTAGAACTGACAGATTTTATAATGTAGGGCTTCCTGTGCTAACATCCTCCAGCTGATAGAAAAATTAATATAATGAAAATGTCAAGAAACAGCATCACATTTTGAAACCATGATTTTTTTTTAAAAATGTACCTATCAATCATCCTTAATGCTTGCCAAATAAAAAGTGTAAAATATACTCATGGGTAATCAGAATCAAAAGCAGCAACATTCAGCACATAGAGATGCACAAGGATTAACCGAATCTGAAATTTGTCAAGCAGCTGATCACACTGAACTTGCTCTCAAATTTAATACCCAGACCTATCTTCATATTATCAGCCAAAATGACAAGTCTTTTGCAGCCTATGCTTGTCCTGTTAATATGTAGTTTTTGAATTTGAGTATCCTATGTTAAAATTGGGATTTTCTATTTATATGTATACTCTATAACTTATTTAACCCATTAAAAATGTCATCTTTGTTGTTGTTTAAGTTCTTCCTCCCCTCTGTCCTAATTCTAACAGAATTTGTTAAGAGGGACAAATCAGTTTGTGGTTGAAACCTACAGTCAGCAATGTTCTGAAACTATATGTCAGTCACATGGTTCTCAGAGGAGTAATCAAGTCATCAGATTAGTCAACAGGACTAAGCAATGCCCCACCCCAGCCAGGATGAGGCCACCTCCATGACTGGGGATGAGGGTGAGGGAAAGAGTACCAATTAAAGGGGACAGAATGACAGATCATCTTAACAAGCTGGGCTGCATCAGTCATCCGTGCTTAAGGTAAGGGCACCTACCCCTTACTGCACACTAGGGCTGGACAGACTTCCAAATGCCTACTTTTACTTTCTCTAAAACCCAGAAGCATGCATTATTGGCCCCAACCACCATGTATGCATCATGTCTAAGAAGAAATCAAGTCTGGGGGGAAAGACTGGGAAATGCCAGGAAGTGGAAGTGGGAATAAGAACTTCTGTTGACTGCTGCAACCAGGTCCCACATCTGCTCAAGACTTGTTGGTGAGCCCACAAATACTCACAGAGATGGTTGTGGAACCCAGAGCAAAGTGGGGGTCAGGGCAATGCACCCCTGATGTTCTAAGATCCAAGTGATAATGAGGCAAAAACTACAAGAAAAGCAACCTGTAACAAAACTTTCAGATGATCTCAAAAGCGTAGGAAAAGGGGAAAAGATAAATGTCTTTCTCTTTCAGAAGGTATATTAGAGACACCAGTTGCTTCTACTCTTAATGAACAGATCTTCCCATACCTGGTTCCACCCAGTCTGTCAGTCTCAATTCAAAGCACCTGGCCCCACTCTACTAGATTGCAGTTACATTTCCTTTTTAACACACATCTCTATATGAAATGGTTACTTATTTATTGTCTGTCTTCTCTGATCCAGAATGTATATTTAGTAGGCAGAGGCCTGGTCCATCTTGTCCAAAGTGGTATCTCCAGCTACTAGCAAGGACCTGGCACATACCAGGCATTATGATCATTATGAATGGACAGATGAGTGGATGAGTGTGTGGGTGGGTGAATGGATAGATGGATGAATGGAATTACTCTAGATCTTAGTCAAAAGGCTGAGGAAACAATTAGATGAATGGATGGAAGAATAAATGAATGGACTGGCGAATAAATGAAAGGATAGAAGGTACAGAGAGGGAGGGAAGGAAGAAGAGGAAAGTGGGATCAACCATCACCCTACACACCCATGCTTAAGCTATGTGGTTTTAAATTTCTCGCAGATCAGCCCTGCCTCCATTAAAGCCCATAAGCCACCCTGAATTTTGGACATAGACAAAAGAAGAAAGGTAAAAACACAACAGACAATGTCTGTTGAAACTGTGCTGCTCAGTATCCTCAGGGATGCTCCATTCTTGTCCCTCTGAGCTCCAGCCTCCCCAATGTCCTTACAATAAATCCTTTTTGCATAAGTTAGCCAAAGCTGGCTTCTGCTGCTTGCTCCTAAATACACCCTATTCCAGAGCATGAATTATACAAGGACTGTTGATGCTCATGCTGTGAGGAAACTGTTTTTCCGGCTTTACATCTATGCATTACTCTTGTTTCATCCTCACAAGGATGTGAAAGAAGGAAGTACTATTATGATCCAGAGTTCTAAAGATGAAAAAACAGAGGTCCTGGGGCCCAGGTCAGGAAACCTGCATAAAAACCACATTGGCAGTTACAGGGCAGTCAGAGTTTGGACCCAGGCCTTCTGGCTCTAACATCAGGTTTTTGAACTACCACATAATTCTCTTTCCTGCTAGGCCCCTGTAGGTAGGGTAGACCTTTATTGTGAAAAATAAAGAATTCCATCTAACTTATGCTTTTTATGAATCTAAATTTGGATAAAACAGGTCTACTTAGAGTGGTATCCACCTGTGTCATTCTGAATCTTTTACAACTGCCAGACTACGCTTTGAATCATTCTCCTAATAATAAAACTTTATAACTTGCCCCAGAGAGATTTTACAGGCATGCTTTTAACAAAAACACAAGCCACAAAATAAAAGTTAGTTTGTGGAGCCCTCTCCCAGAAATTGATATAGCATATAGAACCATTATTATTAAAATTATTTTTAGACTCAAGCAATGGTAAACTCATTAGTTTGACTATAACCTTCTAATCCCTGGCATCTGCAGACATAGAACATATAGAATACAGCCCGAGGAAACACAGTAAATAAATTAAAAAGTGAAATAAATCTTATAAGCCTATTTCCACACACACAAAAAAAATTTAAATTACAATTTTTATAAGGGCAAGGAGTGGGAGGTGGAAGCAAAGAGATCAATCCATTTGCCTCTCACTCCGAGTCTAAGAATCCTCATTTTCTATTCTTCAAATTAATGAAATGAACACAAGACCATGCTGATTAGGAAATCTGAAATAATGGAAGTCTGAAATGCATTTGCATTTTCTTTCACTGTGAACAGGCTATTTTGATAGTCAGAAAAACCATGACAAATTGCATGAGATTTCATCCTTTGTTGCTCTAAAATGGCTCTCTGGCCATAATATGCCATATCACTGCAGAACACACTTACCTTCAATAGGCAGGCAAAGTAGAACACGTTAAATATGAAATTAGTGACATGTTCTTTCAATGCATCAACCCTAATTTTAACTTAAAAGACTTTTGTCAACTCCAGGTAACTCCTGCATATTCCTATTTATAAACTTAATTCAAATTTTTGCAATTAGAATAAATTTCACTACCTCTTCCTGGACCTTGACCACACCCACCTCACCTCTCTGCAGATTCAGCCTCCCAGGTCCTCTCTCTGCCAGAAACAGACAGGCCAGACCTGAACTCTTACATGTGCTTCCCTCTTGTATTCAGGCCTGCTCATCTGTCCTGTCTAGAATGTTCTCACCAGGTCTCCACATCACCAATGCCTCTTCACCATCCTGGTCTCTGCTAAGATATCACCTCCTCCAAGTGGTTTTTGCCTAAAGAACAGAGTTCCATGCTGCTGTGAGGAGCCCACGGCTAGGCCTAGAATGAGGAGCTCACGGCTAGGCCTAGAATCAGTCAGCTCCACCACTGGCCCAGCCTGACTCCCAACTCCAGCTTCATTCCTGGTATCTGCCCCTGAGGAGAACCCAAGTTTAGTTACCTTTCCTTCCCAGCAGGCCTCTGCCTGGTGTGGGCACATCTATCTTTCACCTCTCAGTGAAATTCTGTGAGCATAAAGATTATGTTTTAGTCACACCCGAATTCTCAGCACAAACAGGTCTCAATCACCCCCACCGCCCTGTCAGAAGCAGAAGTGCTCACCTGGGCAGCCCCCAAAGGTCCTGGCACTCTGCACACTGAACCCATCCCCACCATGGCTACCACTGTATCCTCCCTTCACATCAATTGGAGGTCTAGCCAGTAGGGTAAATTCCAGCTAAGTGGGCATTTAGGCTGCACTTTTAAGATAGGAATGGAATGAAGGGAGAAATACTGAGTCTCAAAGGAAACATCCATGAACCATTGAGACGCAAAAAGTGCCCAGGGACAATTGCAACTCCTGAGTGATATGACCTTGGGTGCCCTTGACCCTTGCCCTTGTGACATGAAAGCAAGGCATCAATGCAGGGAAAACTTGTGCAAAATTATGTAGGTTCACTCTGGCTCCACCTCCAGTCCACATCCTAGCAACCACCCGCCTGTAAATATTAACAACCCACAACTAAGCGGGTGCTGTTTCTCCCTCAGGAGATAGCCTGCATTCTCCCTTGAGTACATATTCCTTCCTTTACCCCAAAGGCATTTTTCAAAATTATGCTATTTTCCCTAGGATATGTGTCTACTTTCATAAATAAACCTCTGTCCATGCCTTTGACTGGCTTGCGCAGAAATTCTTTTCCATCATATATTCCAAGAACCCTGCTGGTCCTAAGTCAAGTTCCCCCTTCTCTCTGGGAACTCCTGGACTCTTCTTGGGGAACATACCTTCTCCCATGACACTTTCACTGCAGTGAATTACTAGAATCTAACACAAACAGTCCTGACTTATGCTGGTTTGACTTAACAATTTTTGGATTTTCTGATATTGCAAAAGCAATATGCATTTCGTAGATGCCATACTTTGAATTCTGGTCTTTCCTGAGCTGGCAATATCCTACAGAATGTTCTCTTGCCATGCTGGGCAGCAGCAGCAAACCACAGCTCCCAGTCAGCCACATCATCATAGGAGGAAACAACTGACAATCTACAGTCGCTAAGTCAGCCTAGGAGGTTTTGTTGTTAGGGGTATTAAATGCAGTTTCAACCTGCAATATTTTCAGCTTCAGATGAGTTTATGGGGATGTGACCCCATCCTACATCAAGGAGCACATGTAATGCAATGAAGAATCGTGCTGTGCCTTGAAAGGATCACAGATACCCCTTCCCTTGTTAAACTAATAGTCAAGGGGCTGATGGTGTGGCTCAGAGGAAGGGCATATGACCGAGGCCCTGGGTTCTAGACCTAGCGCTGAAAATAAATAAATAAATAAACTCATAATGATAAAATAAATAAATACATAAACTGGTGGTTGAAAAATCTCTTTTGCCCTTAGAGATTCAATACTCCAAAGGCAATTTTTCTACATTTTCTTATTAAGGCTGCTTATATTAATTCACATAGCCACAAGACAAAGACCAGTTCATTTAATGGTATATCAATATCATCTTATTCCCTTTCACATAACACAGCTAGTTAAAAATACATTCTTTTGAGCCGAGATGAAATGATTCCCAGAAAGTCCCTTTTACTCAAATTTCACCCTGAAGGAATTAGAGGGGATCCCATATCAGAGACTTCAAAGGCTGGCCCCAAAGCCCACCTGGCAGCTGGCTGAGATTCCTGGCAGGAGAGCCTTCCTCCAGCCCCCTTCTTTTTCACTGCTTGTTCCTGGAGGCATGAACTTGGAGACACCAATGGGAGTCTTTAACAGAAAAATCTGGGGCCCCTACCCTGTTGAAGGCACAGCTAGCTACCTTTTGGCCCTACATTCTGAAAATCCTCCTGATCCAAAGTGCAGGCAAGGAGACCTTTCATAACAAACCAAAAAACAGCCAGAGGTAATCCTACATGCCTGTAACCCCAGCTACTTTGGAGTCTGAGGCAAGAGCATCACAAGTTTGAGGCCTTGGCAACACAATGAGACCCTGACTCAAAGCGGGGGTGAGGGAGTGTTGGTGATATAGTTCAGTAGTAAAGTGCCCCTGGGTCCAATACCCAGTACTGACAAAAGGAGAAAAAGAAAACCAAAAGGCAGTTCATTTACCTGATGATTCAATGGCACCTACTCTGTCACAGTGGCCCCACACCCTGCTTTATTTGTTGCTATAGACTTATTACTACCTGGCATTATATTGCAGATTTGTTTATCTGCTTAATCTCTGTCTCTCTTAAGGAATGTGTGTTTTGTTTAATAACACCTGGGAAATAATGATCAATAAAATCCATTAAATGTGTGGCTACTGCAGCTCTAGCTGACACGCCATTTGAGCACATATCTTGATATTTGAGAAATTCAGGAATCCCTACAATCTTTCAAAGGAGTCATGCAGTGTTCCCTGCTTATAGAACCTAGCAATCCATGAACAAACATCTACACATTTCATTGTTTCTGTTTTGAAGAGACTGCTGACCTGTGATAGGTCTGGTACTCATTAAGTCTTTTTAAAAAGATGTGTTTCCCAGGTGCACTGGTCTGCGTTGTAAATTGTCTCCTTGGCCTCCCCAAACAAGCCTCATGTTGGCTTTACGATAACTGGATATTTGTGTGATTAAAGTCACGTTCTTGTCTTTCATCAATATCCCTTCACCTGTTCAGTGTTCCCACACTAATCCACAGTTGTGTTATGTATCATAAATAAGACCCAAAGTCCCTGAAAGGATCATGTACTACAAAATTACAGAATATTCACCTGCGCACGAGACACATCCATATATTGCCAAATAAACGGCTAAGAAGAAGAGAACTTCACTCTAGTGGGTTCAACCTGAAGCAGACATGAGCAAAATGCTTAAATTAAACCTTGGAGCTCATTTTGTGTTTCTCAAGCTGAGGCCATCAGGTCAAAGCAAGGTGATGGCAGTTGCTAACAGCACAATCTCACGTTTGAGAAACAATGTCTTAGATGGTGGAAAAGTCTCCTATTGCAAATTAACATTTCACAATGAAATTCTGGTAAAAAGTATCCTCAAGAAAGCATGGCAGGCCTGATCCAGCTGCTATGTGGACTCTAAGACCCATATTTCTCAAAACAGGAGTTCATGGCTCCCAGGGAATCTCAGCTGTGACCAAGGTTGAAAAACTACTCGAAACTCAGTGATCCTTGATCCCTACAACCATGCCTTTGTGGTCTACTTCAAAGATATTGAACAGCATGTTTTGCACTCTTCCTTATTTTCTCCCTCTTCCCTACCAAGTTCCAAGTTGTCCCCTACTTACTCTACTCTGCCTGATAGACATGCATTTTCTCCTTTCAGCATACCACCCCGAAGTCTGCTTTGTCTAGCATTTGTGCTTTTAAGCCCATAAAAACATGAACTCAGAGTTTGGTAGCTGCTCTGTGCTCCCCAGATGGTCACAGAGTAGGAATGGGCTGCACAGTCTGCAGAATCTCAGAAATAAGACACGATGATTTATGATGGAGTTATGTTCTGATAACCTTTGTAAGTTGAATATCTAAGTTAAAAAATGCATTTAACACACCAGAAGCAAGAGACACAGATGGATATTCCACAGATGTGATGAGATGCAAACACACAAAACACAACACCCAAAAAACACTGGCAAAGTAGTATACTGTAGAGTGCCCCTTATTCACCCTCCAGGTCACTTGGCTATCTGGGAGCTTTGGCTGCCCCACCCAGCATTTACATAGAGCATCAAACTGCATATCTGGAGCCCAGGAAATGATCAAAACTCAACATTTGAAGTATAGTTTCATTGAATGCATATCACTCTCACACCATCTTAAAATTGAAATATCGTAAGTTCACCCATCATGTCTGGGACGAGCTGTCATGCAAATTTCAAATGAGGAAACCCCCACAGAAGCAACCAGACCCAGATTCAGGTACACCTACCTGGTGCTCCCAGAAACAAGCAGTGAGGACCAGGCTAGTGCATTCTGGATGGTGCTTGGGGCATGTGTTCATATTGTTTGTTTAATTTCTATGTTTGTTAATATTTTGGGATGACAAAAATCATTCAAGCTGTCAAAGCATCTTTGTAATATAATTTTAGAAACTGTTCTTTAGTTTTGATCAAATATTATGGGAACAGTGGAAGGGTAGACATAAAAATAAAGCCTTCAGCTGCTTTCAAGATAATGCTGCTAAAAATATCTATACATGCAAAATGTAAATGGAGCCCTGAAGATGCTCTTTCACAATACTCGAAAGTATCACTTCTGGTGAGCAGCTCCTTTTGGTTGGCCCTGGAGGTTCCCAGTGTTAGCACTATAAGTCCCCCATCTACTACATCCCTGGTCACTGCCTTCATTTGACCAAACATGAGGAGCACATCTATCAATTGGGGAAACCAGCAAACCCTTTGCTATTGATGAAGCAATGAATGTAGTGGGAGATCAACAGCTAGACTTGGGATCCAGGCTAAGAAGAAACCCGGTGTCCACAGAATCATCCTGAACAGTCATTTCACTCCCAGAGTGAAAGCATGAGAAATTCCCAACAATCAGGCAAGAGTGCAAATGTCAAAGATCTCAATTTTTGCTATTTTCTGCACAATGTCAGAAATCGTATTGTAAAACACCTGACATTCAACAAGAAAAATGTAGCTGTTTAATTCTTTTGGAACATATTCAAATTTTATTTTATATGGCAGCAATATTCTATAGGTCTTATCCATGTGCAAAGAGCCACAGTTTCATTGCTGAGCAGGTGGCGGTACATAGACTCCAGAGGATATGGGCTTTCTTAAAGAAAATAGCACTGCCTCATTGTCCTTTAGGTAAATAGTTTTTCAACTTAAAGAAAAAAATTTATTCCCCAAAGGCATACTTGTGCAGTTAAATACATAAAGAAAACAAAAGAGGAATGTTGTTAGTAGAGATTTATTTTATAAATTCAAATTTAACATGTTCCTACATGGGGATGATCAGTGGAGATGATCAGTGGTAGAGCACTTGCCTAAAATATGTATTATATATTTAGTACACTGTAGAGTATATATTTAGTCAAGCAAATCTAAATTCAGTATAAAGAGTCCTCAGAAAATTTGGAATGGAACAACCATTTGACCCAGTTATCCCACTCCTCGGTATATACCCAAAGGACTTAAAATCAACATACTATGGTGACGCAGCCGCATCAATGTTTACAGCAGCTTAATTCACAATAGCCAAGCTATGGAACCAACCTAGGTGCCCTTCACCAGATTAATGGATAAAGAAAATGTGGTATAAACACAATGGAATATTACTCAGCCATAAAGAAGAATGAAATTTTGGCATTTGCTGGTAAAGGGATGGAACTGGAGACTATCATGCTAAGTGAAATAAGCCAATCCCAAAAAACCAAAGGCTGAATGTTCCCTCTGATATGTGGATGCTAACACACAATAAAAGGGGGCAGGAGGATAGTTCATTGGCTTAGACAAAAGGGTATGAAGGGAAGGGGAAAGGAATGGGAATAGGAAAGATGGTAGAATGAGTCAGACATAACTTTCCTATGTTCATATATGAATACATGACCTATGTAACTCCACATTGTGTACAACCACAAGAATGGGATCCTAATAAGTTATAGACCATGTATGTAAAATATGTCAAAAGACACTCTATTGTCATGTACATCTAAAAAGAGCAAATTAAAAAAAAGAAAACTTAAATTGCCTTTTAAAAGTTTATATTTCGCTTCATTAGTTATCCAAAACTGAAGCTCAGGAAGGTGTTCCTGGTTTGTCCTGGTCTATCAGCATACACCATCCATGCCAGAGGCCAATAGAGAATCATTTCATCTAAAAGAATTGGTGGAGCTTTCCAGTAAGTAAGAATTTACCAATGCCTCAAATCTGCAGTGCACTGTCAAGTTTTCATTAAGTACATAAGCCAAAGGCCTATATTAAAAAATATATCAGGGCTGGGGGTGTAGGTCAGTGGTAGAGTGCTTGCCAAGCATGTGCTAGTCACTGGGTTTGATCCCTAGCAGTGCAAAAACAAGTAAAAATAAAAAGTAATTCTAACATTTTTTCAACTAGCTATCAAATATAAAAATTAATAAGTAAACATTTAAATTACTAAAATAAGCTGAGTATTTAGATTCCAAGAAAAGACTGATAACCAGCTCTCTATATAAAAATACATACACAAATGTCAAAGATGATCCTAAAACAGTTTCTGTGTTATGTGGCCTGTTTTAAGAGTAACCAAACATTTTATGTAACATTCTATCTCCAATGTCTATTACTATTCACAGTTCTGAAACTAGACTTAGAGTCTGGATAATTAATAAGATCATCCCTTTCCACTCGCTCTTGATTATCATTCATCAGGGTCATGTTTGTACTTCTCTTGTCGATTGTAATCATTTATTTGAACCAGTTTCTCAGCGGTTCATTAGCTCTTCATTAGTGCCTGTGGGTTGGATAAAATGTGCTTGAATTTCTAAAGTAAATGCAAATCTCTTTGGTAATGCAGCAAGGACATGAATTCTCGGCACATTTTTAAGTAGCACAGTGCCAATCAAGATGTTGGCTCTCAAATGAGAAAAGTGGTGTCCTTCAGAATGGCAGAAAACTCATCCTCCCATCCTATCACCAAACATCAATTCTAAAAGCTCTCAGTGACCACAACAGTCAGGCTTCATCTTCATCTTGAACCTGACCTTGGCATACGGGAATGTGTTAAGTTACTTAAATACAAACAAGCCGCGCAAGCCAAAAAAATTCAACACAAATTTAATAAGCCAAAGTATCACCAAGTCAGCAAGTTAAAAATGTAGCTGCCAGGGTCCCACCCTGGAGTCTTAACTCAGCAGCTCTAGCTTTCAACACAACAGACCTGGATCCAAATCCTGGCTCTGTCCCTGGGCAGCTGCACAGACCTGCACATCACAAGCTGAGCTTGGCAGCTCACAAAAGAGACAGCACTATACAGCCCTGAGACTGCAGTAGAGATTACAGAGATAATGAAGGGACATGGCCTACCGGAATGACCACTCTTACAAAGATCTTAGATACAATTTCCCTAGTGAGGGAAAAATGGAACACATGCCATGAAACAGAGGAAGAGGTGAAATGGCACCAGGAGGAGGCAGACACATTCAGAATGGGGGACATTCTACAGGACAACTGGCCCAACCTCTTCATTAAGTTGTAGTCATTAAAATAAAATATAGGGGACCTTACTAGAATAAATGTACTTAATGAGGAGTCGGGGAATGTACCTCAGTGGTAAAATGCTTGCCCAGCTTGTGTGAAGCCCTGGGTTCATCCACAGCACTTAAAAATAATAATAAAGGAGCCGGGCGCGGTGGCGCACGCCTGTAATCCTAGCACTTTGGGAGGCTGAGGCAGGAGGATCGAGAGTTCAAAGCCAGCCTCAGCAATGGCGAGGCACTTAGCAACTCAGTGAGACCCTGTCTCTAATAAAATACACAAAAGGGCTGGGGATGTGGCCCAGTGGTCCAGTGCCCCTGAGTTCAATCCCTGGTACAAAAATAATAATAATAATAATAATAATAATAATAATAATAATAATAAAGGGTTTTTTTTAAATAGAGCCAGGTTTCTCAATACAAATAGGCAAGAGGGGAAACTGAACCTTATGATGCTGGGTTAGGGTTGGAAATAGTATGAACTCATGATTAGCTTAAGATGGACAGACAGATGTAGATATAGAAATACAGATGTGTATATACTCAGGTGGGAATATATAAAATCAATCCTCTTTATTTGCAGATTCTGTATTTGCTAATTCATCTACTTGCTAAAATGTATTTAACCCAAAAAATCATGTCCACATAGCAATAAATAATTTGAGAGACTGCACACACACTCTCAGATGTGCTCAAACAAGGTGACACTTGCCTTTTCCTTGCAGCTCTTGTGCTATTAACAAGCATCCCCTTCACAGCCTCTTCAGTGCCACCGTTTTCGTATTTTTGTGTTCTTTTGTTGGTGGTGGTGATTCTGCTGTTTACAATGGCTCTGAAGCACAGCACTCAAGCACAGTCTCTTGTTCCTAAGCACAAGGTTTCAGTGCATCTTACCAAGAAAATAACCTGATAGGTAAGTTCAGACATGAGTTATATAGCTGCTGGTTGAGTTCAATGCTAATGAATCAACAATATATATTCAATAAGGGCCTTTAACAGAAGCACACATAAAACAATGTTCTGCGTTGATCAGTTGACAAACATGTTGTGACCAGAGTATTCACTATTTCAAAATTCTTAAAACTGATAGAAGATAACTACTAGACATATGAGAATTGACTATACGCCTAGTTACATGTTCTGTTTCTAAGAAAATCTAGAAGCAATGATACCAGAGTAGTATGGAGCTCAATTAGAATCCAGAATGTAGTTGCCAATACAATCCTGCAATTTAAGGAGAAATGGATAAATGGATGATGATAGGGTTGGGGTAGGGAAAACATTAGATTAACCTGGAGCCTCTTGTGGTGGAAGGAAATGAGGAATTGCAAAGAAAAAAATATAGTAAAGAGTGGCAGACAGATAGGAAAACACCATGTCAAAGGGAAGCAAGAGCCAAATGGCCAAAGGTGAAACAATTTGACAATGAAATAAATAAGTATTGGTTTATAACCTAAAGAATAAAACAGGAGGCCATGCAGACACAAGTGACTGAATAAATAAATCAGGTTGAGAAAGGACGAATCCTCTTTAAAGAAGAATTCAAAATAACAAATGTACAAAGAAGGAAGGAAATTAAAAAATTACCATCAGAACACCACAGTGATAATTGCTGAGCCAAGATCCACTCAAGAATGCTAAAATTAGTGATTGAAATTTTAAGAAGTAGGATATCTGCATTAATAAATACTCTGTTGTTGTCTCTGCCAGAGTATTTATTAATGACTGTGGTTTTAACATACGTCCACTAATTCTTGGATATTCCTTCCTCTAGGAAATAGAGCTTAATGTTCCTCCTGTTCAGCGTGGTGTGTACTAGCTTATGAGGAATGGCGTGGGAAGGGAAAAGATGGTAGCTTTATAGAGCAGACACCTGGCAGACACCACCTTGACCAGGTGGTCAAGGTTAACCTCATCAGTGAAAAGGAACGGTAATAAGTCATATATTAATGTCACAATATGGTGCGATGAATGAGCAGGGGACTTTACCTCTGTGGTTCTCTTCCCTCAAGTCTGTAACCTCAGTCTAATAATGAAGACACATCAGACAGTCCAAACTGAGGGATGTTTGATCTACAAAATACCTGACCAGGGTTCTTCAAAAAATGTCAAGGTCATGAAAATCAAGGAAAGATTAGAAGAGACTAAATTAAACGTGGTCTCCAGGTTGAATCCTGGAACAACAACAAAAGCCATTAAGAGGAAAAACTGGTGAAATCCGAATAAAGTCTATATGAGTTACTTTTAGTTTTGGCAGATGGGCCATGGTTCCATGAGCTATTAACCAGAGGGGAAGCCAGGTGAAAGGGTATGCAAGACCTCTGCATGGATCCTTGAACAATTCTTAAAACAGCCAAGGTACATTCCACCTCTGACTTCAATCTCACAGTTGCTTCTACAGTGAATAAAAATCACATCATTTTTTCAATAAATAGGATCTGTTGGTTTAAAAATTTTAGAGTACACCTATACACAAGCGTAAGTACCTGAACTACCATTAAAGACAATGACCCTGGTGGCAGCAACAGAGAAGCAAAGGGCAGGGGGAGAAGGGTGGCCATGCTACCTCCCTCGTGTTATGTAGAGAACCAACTCGAGATCCCATCCTGGCACAGCACACCACAGAGAGCTTTAAATATACTACCTGAAGTCATAAAATAACCATAACAACAGACAAAAATTATAAGCAACAGAAATCATGAGGATGCTGCAAGGGGCCAATAGATACTGTTCCAGGTCCATGTATCCCCTGTGGCCAACAGACACAAGAAAGGATAGTGAGCCTCATCAAGTATTGGAGAATATAAACCAAGAATTGTTTTATTCATCCTTAAAGATCTGATAATTGGGGAAAACCATAAAGGTCTGAGAATACTCAGAGCCAGCAAGAGTGTAAATCCATAAGATTGAGTACATATAGATGGGAGGGAGAGGAAGGACAGGATAAATAGAAGGAGATACTTTTGAAAAGAGCAGAGCACATTATCTCCTAGCATTCAACATCTGCAGGTCCTACCCCAGAATCTGACTCTTGGGCATATAACCCAGAAAAAGTCATGCACTTATGCACCAGGAGATCAGCACAAGAATCTCCTTAAATAAATACCCTGTTCACTGCAGCAACAATCTGGAAACAACCCAACGTCCATTCATGAGAAATCAGATGAATCTACTGTGGCAATATACTCATAGTAGAGCTACAAAACGAGTGAAGTACAGTAATTCACACAGCAGAGAGGACCTTTAATGATGTGCTTTCTAGGTAGGAAAAAGTTCTAGAAGATCAGACACAGGATTCTTTTTATGTAGGCAAAAACAAACAAAATTGAAATTTACTTTATAGACATACAAATACAATGAAAAATATACCCAAAGAAAGTAAGGGAATTAGGTAAGATTCAGAAAATAGTTAACTTAGGTGAGGCAAGGCAAGCATGGGATAAGGAGAACCATGTGGTCAAAGGTGGTATATTGTGACGCTCCATCTTTGATGTGGCAGTAGGCTTCATAAATGCTTTTTTTTTTTTGGCGGGGGGGGGGGGTGTGCCAGGGATTGAACCCAGGGGCATTTAACCACTGAACCACATTCTTAGTCCTTTTATATTTTTTATTTTGAGACAGGGTCTTAGCTAGTTGCTTGGAGCATAGCCAAGTTGCTGAGGCTGGCCTTGAACTTATAATTCTCCTGCCTCAGCCTCCTGAGTCCCTGGGATCATAGGTGTGTACCACCACTACTGGTTTATAAGTTTTCTTTTTGTTATTAGAAATGATAACTAATTGAATAAGTCTGGTCATGCATGGAATTGTAAGAGAGTATATATAAATACAAGGATTTGAACCAGAACTATTATGTATATTTTAAGTTCAATTTAATTTTTTAAAGCAACATATAAAAATATCAGCATAAATACCAGATACGCTATCTACATTAGTGTGGGCTACAACAAAGGATCTGAAAACTTACACTGAAAACCAGGAAATGAAGTTGGGACCAGGAACTGTGGGTTTCCATTTTAAAATCTTCAGTAGCTAGCAGGCTATGGAGAGCTTTTAAGTCATAATGAGTATATTTATTTATCACTTTCAGATGGCAAACCTAAAGTGTGCATTGTGACTCTGTCCTCAATCACCATCCTCATGCAGGGCACAGCAGGAGGGTATGATGTTCCCAGTGGCTGCCCTGGACATTGTGAAACACAAAACTCACAAACTAAAGGCTAATTCTTGATAAGAATTGAAAACAGAAACAAAAATAAATAAATATTGAGTTTGCACTTAGGACTATCTTGAACCTTAGTGCTTACATCCTTTCAAATTTTAGTCTAGTACAAATGCCTTGTTATCATTAAGTAGTTACCCCCACCCTATAAACTCACTGAGGCAGTGTAAAATAACAAAAAGAGTGAGCTTGCCGCCTTCCACCATGGACACCTGAGTTTGTATTTGTTCATTTATAAATACAGTTACCATCTACCCTGTCCTCCTCAATGGACAGGAGAAGTATAGGTCAAAGAGATAATGATATCAAAAGCCATATGTATTGGCCTGGTAGGGATGTCATAACAAAGAACCCCAGCTGGGCAGATTAAACAACAGACATTTGGAAATCTGAGGTCAAGGTGTCCTCTCAGTAGGGCTGGTTTCTCCTCAGTCTTCTCTCCTTAGCTTGTAGACAGCTGTCTTCTCCCTGTATCTTTCACAATATTTTTCCTCTCTGCTTGTTCAGTGTCCTAATCTCCTCTTCTTATGAGGACACCAGTTCTATTGAATTAGGGCCCACTCATATAATTTTATTTTAATTTAATTACTTCTCTAAAAGACCAATCTGCAAGTACAATCACATTTTCAGGTACTGAGGCCTGGGGCTTCCACATACAAATTGATGGGAGGCAAAGGCATGATTAAATCAGAAGACCATGTGAAAACTGTACAAACGTGCTTTTTATCATCATGTGAGATCATCACACAAGAGTGCTACAGTTTGGACCTGGAATGACCCCCAAAGGCCCATGTTGAAGGCTTGGTCACTAGCCCATATGCTGTAAGGAGGTGGTAGAACCTTTAGGAGGTAGGGGCTAGTGGGAGGAAGTTGGGTCATTAGGGGTGTGTTCTTCAAAGGAATATTGTGACTTAGTTCCCTCTTCTTACTCTCTTTGCTTCCTGGCTGCCATCAGACGAACACTTCCTCCACCACTCACTCCCACCATGGTGTGCTGCCTCACCACAGGCCAAAGCAGTGGGGCCAATCTACCATTGCAAAACCTCTAAAACAATGATCCAAAATACACCTTTTGACTCTATATGCTGATTTATCTCAGGCATTTGTACAACAATGGAAAACTAACACCAACAGGTTGAGACACACATACACACACATGATTGCATAAAATACCCTCTTCCCATTCCACCTTAGACATTTCCAAGTACATGTTTCATGCCTTATTACTGAGCTTAATGTTATTAGGTCCCCAGAGGAGTTTTACTTTGCAGACAGTTTAGTTTTTGTGGCCATAACATCCCTTAAACACCATTATTTTCAGTCTGTTGGGGTGTCTAGATCTCTGAGACAATACCATAACTCTATGGGATTATTTTATGCTACAACTTTTTCATTGTGGTAAAATTTAATACAATGAAATTCACATACCATAAAAATACAATTTTATGAGTTTTGACATATGCCCTCATGAATCTAACATTCCAACTATGATATGGAACATTCCATCCCCCAGGAAGTTCTCCCTTACGCTTTGCAATTTATCCGCACCCTCTTGGGCAGTCACTTTGGGGATTTCTATCACCACAGAATAGTTTTGCCTATTTTTGAACTTCTATAAAAGGAATCATGAAACACTACAGATCTTAAAAAGCAATTTTTAAAAAACTACCCTCTTCTCCACCCCACGTTAAATGGTTATTGCAGCAATGACCTAATTTACTTTTCTTAGCCTGGTGCCAGCTAAGATACATGTCATTTTTCATAGTCTTACGTGTGGCAAAAACATTTTTTTATTCTGTATATAATAGAATGGTATGCATTGATCATAAAATTTTCCCCAATAACCTTGGGTTAACATTGCACTTATAAAATTACAACCATCACTCATTTCCAACATTACCATGTAGAAAAAGGTCACTCCCAAGTTTCATATCTTACTAGAGAAAATTGTAAACCTGTGACAATTAATGACAGACACCACAAATATCCAGTTTCCAATGTTAACTCAGCTTTCATTCTGCATGTCCTTGTTCCAAGTCACACCTGACCCACCCATTCCTGCTGCCATGCCTGTCAATTCAGGGCAGGCAGGACACAGGATAATGAGGGTCTCTCCCTGTGTTTTCTGCACTTATCATCCTCTGTCTCAGAGCTGCATCACTGATGGCTCTGCCTCTTCTATTCCAGAATCCCAGCACCACCCATCTTCCAGGGCCCATGCTAGGGGTTGTCCCTACCCACACTTCCACTTTATCTTTCCATCAGTTTCTCCACTCATTAGCAAACACATCCACCCTACTCAAAATTTGAAATAGACCACCATATGACCCAGCAATTCCACCCCTGAGTATATCCCCAAAAGAAGTGAAAGTAGAAACTTGAAAGAATTATACATGTATGTTCATCACAGCAGGATTCACAATAGCTAACAGGAAGAAAAAACCCAAACATCCAAGGAAGCATGGATGGATAAACAAAATGTAACACATACATATGATAGAATATTATCCAGCCTTAAAACAGAAATTCTGACACAGGCTATAAAATGGATGAATCTTGAAGTTGTGATGCTAAGTGAAATAAGCCAGTTACAAAAGACAAACATTGCATGCTTCCAGGTACACAATGCACCTATAGCAGTCAAACTCACAGACAGCAGAATGGTGGTATCCAGGGATGGGGGCAAGGGGAATGGGAAAGGCAGTTACTTCATCCTGGGTGAGGTCAGGACTCCTTCTGGAATGAGGGTCCTATGATCTACTCTCAGACAATGTAGGTCAAATAATTTCTTTATGGCCAGATCTTACACCAAGGGGTGGGAAAAGATTAAAGTAATATTTCAAGGTTTTATGGCTAGCTTGGGGGGAGAGAAATTCTAGTTTCTGCAATCTGCCTTGAGGAAGAGGATATCTGATATCTGATATCTGTGGTCTCCTTTGGGGGAGAAAGGGGAGGAGGAAAATGAAGGTCAGAAGAAGGTCAAGAAGAGTCTTTGCTTCTGAGGCCCTTTCCATGTCCTTTAGTTCAAAGTACTCAGCATGCCAAAGCAACATCTGAGAATTCTGACCCCTACAAGCCACTGTCTGACTTGGGAAGGGCATGTTCTACTATCTTTGAGAAACTCACCCACCTGCTTCTTGACTGAATATGATCAGAAGCTCTACACAGTCCAAAAAGGGAACCCAGCCTAATGTGAAATTCTTTCCTTGTAGAATCATCTCCCCCCCCCCCATATCCAAGTCTGGGAACTTTGGACCAACATCAGTAGAGTGTTCTACTGAGAATCAGTTCTCTGCAATTTGTCCTGATGATCAGAAGGATACACACTGGCACTCACAGGCCTCCCTCCCCACATGGCTGCAGCATTTCTCCTCTGACCAGTCTCTGCTCACTCAGGCCCTCAAGGTCAACAACCACTGACCCCTCTCCTCTGAGGGCCTCCATCAGGGCATGTGCCCACCTGAACCAGCGAATGCATGACCTCCTCTCGTTCCTTCCAGAGTCCACCCAGTTGAAGAGGCACCAGTGGGCTGACACAGTTCAATAAGGAGGGTGCCCAGTAACCCCAGCCTAGAAAGCCAGCCCCCAGTGACCGGGCTCTTGGGGCTTCCTGGACTGAAGGAAGAATCGGAAAGCATTGAAGATGGAAAGCCTGTTCCCATTGGTCAGCAGGACTTGTAATGCTCACTTTCTGTATTTCATTCTCTGCAATTTTAAAAATACATGCTTGATCTTTACATCGAGTGACATCTCCCTGACAGCCTCCAGAGTTGCATGCTCCCCAAATAACACAATCAGGAAGCAACCTCTATCCACAATGAACAGAAACCAGGGGTGGTAACCAAACCTCTCAGTTTCAGCCTTTTCAAACTAGGACAGGGTCTCTGAGAGGGAGAGAAAAATCATGTTCTAATCTGCTTAGGATCAGGTTATCGGATGCTTGCAGGTGAGCCAGAGCAAGATGTCTCTATAGTGAAGCAAAAGGTTCCAGGCTTTGGCCTTCACATTTGTCATTACTCCTATGGTCACCTGTCAGTAGTGACTGCTCACCATCCTAGACTCCCTGTCCATGCTTAAAAGCCAAAACAAACCACCCCCACTCCCCTGAAAGCTGTCATCATCGGAATACCCCAGACACCTTCAGAAGTTGGGAGAAGACAAGGTATGATCACCTCCTCCTCCAGAAACTTCCCCCTGTGCTGTCCTCCAGAGAGACCTCAGAATTTCCAAACACCAGAAATCCAGGGAGGAGGCCCCTGTTTGGGAATAAGTGAGTTAGGAGATAATCAAGGGGAAGGATTAATTAATATCCTGCAACAGAATAGACTGGGAACAGTCACTACACTGCAACAGTGTGGGGGTCACAGAGTAGTTGTGACCTATCAGGCAGCCCTCTGGTGAAGATGGGTGGGAGGGACACTGTCCAAAAAGGGGGAAATGCCAGATCATCCACTGACCACTGGAACTGGACTCTGGCTCCAGGAAAGGGAGGAAATGCAGGCACCAGTGACGTCTATGTGTTGGTGTATCAGACTGTGGAAAAACAACCAGACTAGGAAAGACAGGGCCACAGACCAAAGATGACACCTTCCTTCCTCTGAGAACAGACTGTTTAGGGTGGCAATGTGTCCAACTGCTATTTGGGTGCCCACCTCCTCTTCAAATTAATGTGTTGAAATCCCACCCTCAAGTGATGGTAGTAGGATGGGGGGTGGTGATCAGATCGCACCAGTGGAGACCTCATGAATGCAATCAGTGCTGCGATATTGTAACTTATTATAAAAAATGTCTTTTATTTTTGCTCATTTCCTGACACACAGTTCCTAAAATACCTGGAATCACCACAGCAGTAGGTGTCTTTTAGTATTCTAACAATTATCTGGCAGCCAGGGCTCCTGGATAGCCTCTAGGTAGGGGGCAGTTGTCATGGAAACTAACCACCATGTGATTAGAGGGATGGGACTTTTGGCCTCACCGAAGGACCCCAAGGGAGGAGAAAGGAGCTGAAGGTTGAGTTGATCACCAATGGCCAGTGACTAACTCAATCTTACCTAAGTAATGAAGCCTCCATGAAAACCCTGAGAACAGGGTCTAGAGAGCTTCCAGGTATCTGGACACGTGGCGGTTCCCAAAGAGAGCAAGGCGGCTCCCACCCCTTTCCCCACACAAGCATGTGTCTCTTCCACCTGTCTGTTCATGGGCATCCTTGGCAATATATTTTATGATAAACGGATAAAAGTAAATAAAATGCTTCCCTGAGTGCTGCGAGCTATCCTGGCAAATTAATCAAATTTGAAAGAGGATGGCAGGGACCCCAATTTAAAGTTAGTAAGTCAGAAGTACAGGTTATACCTGAGAATTGCCATTGGTAGTCTTGGGGACTGTAGGACATCCTGTTGGTGTCTGCTGCAGAACTGTGTAGTGTGTGGAGGAATAGCCCACACATATTTTGGTGACCAGAGGTAAAGCATACTATATTGAGAGAGTAGGAAAAATACTTGGGTTTTTCCATATATCTCAAACAGTGCCCTTATAAAGAGACTGAAGAGAGCTAGCTTGCCTCTTCCACCATGTGAGGACACAGCAAGAAGGTATCATCTGTGAGGAAACAAACCCTCACTAGACACTGAATCTGAAGGCCCCCTGATCTTAGACTTCCCAGCTTGGAAACTCCTGAGAAATAAATTTCTGTGTTTAAGCCACTCAGTCTACAATTTATTATAGCAGGCCAAACAGACTAAGACACCAACTAAAGTTCCTTTCCCAGACCAGCTTCACTAACTTGTGACCATGTTACTCAATTCTGGCTGGCAAAGCCACTCTGCTAAAGGTAGCGAGCAGAAAAGAGGAGGAGCCTTGGTCCCTACTGGCTCATTGTGGTGGGGAGTGGGATAGGATTGGCTTTTTCTTTATAGAAGTTCATATTGTTTCACTTCTGTGATAGTGTTATTCCCCCTTCTCCCCCCACCCCACCCCCAGAGATGGAGTAACAGGACTTCACACATCCTGGGCAAGCACTCTTACCACCAAGCAATATCCCCAGCCCTCTCTACATTAGTTATCTATGGCTATAACAAACTGCCACCAATTTAAGCAGCTTAAAACAACATAAATTGTTACCTTACAGTTCCAAAGTTAGGAAGTCTGACATAAGTCTCACTGTGGCCACTCCAGGGATGAATCCACAGTCTCACTTCTCAGCTTCTAGAGCCCTCTATCCATATCCCTCAGCTCACAGCCCCCTCCCTTCACCTTCAAAGGCAGCACTGTGATGTGGCTGACCATTCTTCCACAGTCACATGTCCTTCTTCTAACTCCCTCTTGTGCCTCCCTCTTCCAGCAGCAGAGACCCTTTTCTTACTGAGGCAATCCAGGATAAGCTCCCTCCTCTAGGTCAACTTATTTGCTATCTTAATTCCACCCATAACCTTGATTCCCCTCTACCAAGGACTGAGGCATAAACATTGTTTGGGGAGCCATTACTCTGCCAACCACATATTCCAACAAGCAAGCTCCTTTCATAATTTGACACAAATCACATAATTTTAATTGAAATTTTTAAATCCAATATGAAAAACTGGGACAGTGATCTAATATTTTTTTTAAAATCCAACCTTTAAAGCACAGTGAATCAAGAATGCTATCTTAAAGATTTCCATGGAGAAAAGATGTCATTCTAAGGTTAGATGAGATTAAACCACCTCCACCCATCTCTGCTACTCAGGAGAAGTGCTATGAACTCCCAGAAAACATAGGAAGGGAGGTTTTCCATAGCACACCACTTCCCAGGGTTTGCTAGGCTGAGACTTCCTTGCTATTGACTGTATGTCCATCTGAGTTAGTGCTTCCCCTCCTATTTAAAAAGTATCTGGGGTGTTCAATACTTTTTACTTACTTTAAAAAAATAGGGCTTATGCAACTTCCATCTATAGTTGGCTCTCCATATCCACACATGCAAGGACTGAAGCAAACATAGATAGAAAAATTTAAAGAAAACAAAATGAGTCTGCATTGAACATGTAGTTTTTTTCATATTATTAGTTCCTAAACAAGACAGGATAACAACTATTTACACAGTATTTACATCATATTAGGTATCAAAAATAATCTAGGGATGAGGTAAAGTGTATGGGAGAATAGGCACAGCTTCTATGCAAACACTACACCATTTTATATAAGGGATTTGAGCATCCACACATTTTGGTATCCTCAAGTCCTGAAATCAATCCCCTGTGGATCCAGAGGGACCACTATATTTAGCTTGTTTTAAATTTAATAAGTCTAACAAGATTTTTCTCCTTTCTAATGAAAGCTACCAGATATTTGTCTTTAAAAACACCGGCCTGCCAGTGGATCTCTTTTCTCTCTAGACATAAGTCCTCTGTGAAAACAGCACAGCAGGAAGAGAAACTCCCTGGGCTCCAGCCCTTTATGCACAGGGGGGTTTCGTGGACTTGAAATGAAGACCTTTATGAGTCCTCCTAGAAGATATTTATCAACCACTCAGTTCTGATCTAGGTGTCTTCGCAACATGACATTCATACTTCCAGAACTTCAGGATGTGCACACAGGTATAGAGCAGGACAGGTCTAACCGCCTGCTCTATGAAAGTGAGCCCAGTACACACAACACACTCTGCACCACATGCTAAATGCAGGTTAGTGAATTTCCTACAGTGGCCTAGCACTGAATGTTGACAATGATCTATGAAATTTTCTTTCTCTTTTCTTTTTCTTTTTTCCTTCAATCCCCCTCCTTCCTTCCTTCCTTCCTTCCTTCCTTCCTTCCTTCCTTCCTTTCTTTCCTTTTATATTTCTGTTTCCCTTTCTTTCTTCCTTTCCTTTTGTCTTTATCTGTTTCTCTTTCTCTCTTTCTTTCTTGTACCACCAATTGAACCTAGCACCTTGCACATGCCAGGCAAGTGCTCTACATCCCCAGCCCTTTTAAAAATTTTAATTTGAAGCAGTTTCTCCCCAAGTTGCTGAGGCTAGCCTCAAACTTGCAATTCTTCTGTCTCAGCCTCCCAAGTAGCTAGAATCATAGGTGTGCATCACTATACCCAACCTGACCTATGAAATTTTAAGTATGATACTTCCTGTTAGGCAGAGAAACCATCAGGTTTGTTTGGAGAAGAAGTCAGAATGAACAAATAATGCAGAGGTTTATTTTTTTCAAATGAATAATAAAATAGATCACATGCAAGCTTTGGGAAATTCTTCCAGATGATAAATATCTCATTATATCAGTAGAGATGAAAATTAGACTGCTCAACCAGGTGAAGAAAATTTAATCTAGTTTTTTTCCATCCTGTTTTCTGGGTGTCTTCTTTGAAATTAGTTTGGGAAAAATTAACCTGAAAAATAACTTTGAAAATATAAAAGACACAATGCAATCTGGGTCTTCCAGAGATGATAGTCCACGAACATTTAGCTCTACAAATACCATCCTCTAGTGTTCCACCCAGGAGGCCCTGAAGATCCCCAGCCTCGGGGAGAGCATCTTCCTCAATAAAAACAAACACTGGGAATGCATGAAAATTTTCAAAAGAGATAAGAGAATATTGCAATCATTGCATGATGGGCTGAATAAGGAAGAAAATTAGACATTAAAAACATAATTGCCAAACTTAGCTTTTCCCATTGCTGTAGTTTAGATGTTCAAGGTCCCTTAAAAGCCCATTTCTTAAAGGGTTGGCACCCAGAGTGATACTACTGGGTGGTGGTGAGGAGTCTTGTGGAAATAACTTAAAGATCATTAGGGGCATGGTCTCCCAGGGTAATGTAGGACCCTGGTCTCTTCCTCTTCCACTTCTACTTCCTGGCTGATAAGCTAAGTGATTTGCACCACCATGCATTCCTGCTCTGCTGTGCTGCCTCACCAGAAGCCTAAAGCAATGTGGCTCCTGCAACTTCTAAAATACTGAGTCAAAATAAACCCTCTTTCTTTGTCAGTTAATTGCCTCAAGTATTTCATTATAGTGACAGAAGGCTGACTATATACACTTTATCTAGGATACCAACCTAGTAAGAAGAGAGGGTGTTTTAGTCAGCTTTTTTACTGCTGTGACTAAAGCATCTTACCAGAACAACTGTAGAGGAGAAAAAAGTTTATTTGAGGGCTCATAGTTTCAGACGTCTTAGTTCACAGAAATCCAACCCCATTCCCTGGGGCTCGAGATGAGGTTGAACATCATGGCTGGAGAGGGTGGCAGAGGCAAGCAGCTCACATCACGGTGATTAGGAAAACAGAGAGATAGACTCCACTTTTCAGATACAAACATATACACCAAACTCATACCCCAATTCCTACCTTCTCCAGCCACATCCTACCACTTCAGTTACAACTCACTTAATCCCTATCAGGGGATTAAATCACTGATTGGGTTAAGACTCCTACTACCTGATTATTTCTCCTCTGAACCTTTTTGCATTGTCTCACATGTGAGTTTTTGGGGGACACCTCACATCCAAACCATGAGAGGGGTCAGAGTGAAGAGGAGAAAGAAAACTGAGCTCAAATTGGGTATGGCAGCATTTTAGACCTCTGAAATCAAGGGTGACATCTGAAATAGAAGGAGGACATTAGAGAAAGAGGCACCAGAGTCAGGACAAATGACCTGAAGGGATGCACTGAACCAATGTGTTGGCCATGATTCTATGAGGGGTAGGCTTAGGGAGGCCCAGAGATAATGGAACATGCCTCAGGAAGTGGAAGACTTTGCTACTAACTGGAAGAGAGACATGGAGAAGGAGCTTTGCAGGTGAACTACAGACATAAACACCTGTAGTTCCCTATATTCAGAATGTGCCAAATGGAATGGTTACTCTATTTCTTTTGTAGGACAGAAACCTCAGCAGAATAAATTACCAATATGTTAGCAGACCAAAATACCACTCTAAAGTACAGAATACATGCAGTAAGATGGAAAGTGATGAAAATTTAATGTTAAAGGAGAAAATAATAGCATGTTATATCCAGCAGTTACACTGCATACCCATTACCAGAGCAATGTGGTGGCTAAAGACTGAAGGCTCTTATTTTTACCATCTTCAAAGATCCCATGTCACTTTTTGTTTTTTATTAGCCAAACAGTTTGTAGAAGATTACAAATGAGGAAGAGAATTCTTTATTTTTTAAATACAGAGGCTCTCCTCAACTTACAATGGACCTATGTCCTGATTAACTCCTCATAAGTTAAAAATGTTATACACAGAAAAATACCCTTAACGTACGGAACCTCCTAGCTTTTCAACATAGTGAGAAGCTGGACCACAGAGTGCCAGCCTTGAACAAGTTCAAAATTCGAACTTCAAGGTATAGTTTCTACAGATGCATGTTGCTTTCACACCATCATAAAGTCAAAATGTTGTAAATCCAACAGTCACTAAGTCAGGGACCATCTGTATACTTGTACACTATGGTGACATCAAGAAGACCCCTTACACTCACTTGTATTAAGGGGCAGTAACAGCTCTAAATAAATAAGGGAAACTGTCAGCACTTCTCCCAGTGCCCACTCCAACCATGGTTCCCACTGAACCCCTGTCGGCTCAGTACCTGTGTTCTGGTCCAGGGCTGAAGTGCTTCCTTCCACTGATGACACAGAGAAAATAATGCTAAGTGAAGTTAGCCAATCCCAAAAAAACAAAGGTCAAATGATCTCTTTGATATGAAGATACCAACTTATAAAGGCAAGGGAGTGGGGATGAGAGGAGTGAAAGAACTTTAAATAGAACAAAGAGGGGGGAGGGAGAGCAGAGGGCAAGGGGAATAGGAATAATGGTAAAATGAGTTATCCGTCATTACCTAAATACATGTATGAAGACACAATTGTTGTAAAAATTCTTTATATAAAACCAGCAACTTAAAAAATGTGCTCTGTATATGTAATATGAAATGAAATGTACTCTGCAAACATGTATAACAAATTAGAATAATAAAATATTTTTTAAAAAATAAAAATAAAATAATCTTCATTTAATATAAAGAAGAGGAGGAGGAGGTGGAAGAGGAGGAGGAGACAGCTCCCTCCAAATCCCAAGCTTTCTGCCCTCACCTGTTAGGTACTCAGGATTTTTCCACATCTCTCCCTGTCCCCTTTTCATGTCTGGCCTCTCCCACAAAAGTATGTGGCCTGGCCAGCAGGGGTCAGCTAAGCTTCTGCAGACATAACACAAAGACCATAAGCAGGGCAGGCACCACAAGGCCACTGTCACAGACAGCTCACTCTGGGATCACAGGGTCCTGAAAGGGACTGGCTCAAAGTTGATTGTGCAGCAACCAGGAAGCAGAGAGAAAGCAGGGGCACCAGGGCAGCTGCAGATGATTTGGGGAATGGCTGAGGGGGAAGGATGGTTCAAGAACAATGAGGCAGCCAGGCATGGTGGCACTGCCTGTAAACCCAGTGGCTCAGGAGGCTGAGGCAGGAGGATCAAAACTTCAAAGCTAGCCTCAGCAACTTAGCAACAATGCCCTAAGTAACTTAGTGAAACCCTGTCTCTAAATAAAAAAATTTTTAAAAAGGGTTGGGGATGTGGCTCAGTGGTTAAGTGCCCCTGGGTTCAGTCCCTGGTACCAAAAAAAAAAGAAAAGAAAAGAAAAGAACAATGAGGCAGCACCCTGCTGCCCACCAGGGAAGGTCTTGCCGTGCTCTGTGAATAACCCAGACTGTAGGCTGCAGAGTCCCCTTCCATGCCTGAACCCTACAGTGTTCCCTCGAGGGACCACCACCCTACTATGGCTATGTCTATCCCACCCCAGTGCCCTGAGGGAGCCCTGCTTCCCTACGGGTCCTGCTCACTGGCAAGGCTGGCTCAGGGGCAATCCTAATAAAAGGGGGGAAAATTACAAATCTTAGTCTTCATAGAAAGATTTTATAACATTTTCTTGAAAAAAAAAGTTCTAGAATATTAAATATCTATTTTTCATGTCTATAACCTTTGCTCTTTTAAAACGCTCATTTTCTAGCCTCACCTTGTAGACTTTTCTATATAAACTGCTCTCAATTAATTCCCTGAGCCAGAACCAGAAATGCTTAATACACAGTTCATTCACACTGAGGCACAAGTGACTAGTGGCTTACAATTTACTCACAGTCATCTGTTTTTTCAATAGCGCTCACAGTCCAGTGCTGATGTGCCCTCCCATAGTCCACCTTAGAGCAGGCAATCTGGGGAGTAGACACCCAGAATCCTAAGGGGCCAGGGATTTTGAGAGAGAAGGAACGAAAAATAGTAACCCACACCCTAACACCCCTGCCCCAGGGAACCTCTGAAACACTGAGCGGGTGGGGCAGGGCCCACCTGCCACCTTGTAAGGCATGGGTCTCAACTAACTTTACGTGGCAAATGAGGTTATTCCAGAAAACGGGTTGCTTTCAAGTTTTATCTATTTCATTTTTCTTAGTACCCAGCACATCTGAGACCATTCTCCTGCACCTACTAAGAGTCCTGCCTGCCTCTGGGCCCTTAATGTAGCTTCTTGGGAAGTCTGCACTTTTAAGAAAGAAGGAAGGAAATCCTTCTGCTGCTCAGGTCAGGGTCAGTGTGTCCCTCCAGACTTTAGACTTCTGCAATGGTCCTGAAAGCACTCTGCCCACATCCAAATGTCTTCTTTTGTTACTGTACTATTGGGAGCTAGTTTATCTTTAAAATGTAGAATGCATTTCTCATGTTTGTGAACTATATATAAGTGGTATCTCCACATGACATTCAAAGCAAAACCCAAAAGCAGGGAGGAGGGGAAAGAGGAAGTACTGGAAATGGAAATGAAGGAAACTATGTTCCATGCACATATGAAAATGTCAAAATGAGCCCCACTATTATGTATAACTAGGATGTTCACACACACACACACAAAAGAGCAGAGAGGATGGGGAAGAAAGGTGGTCATATTCCCGTGGAAGGTAGGGTCGGGAGAGGAAGGGTAGGAAGGAACTAAAGAGAGCTGGAGCTGGCCAGGTCACCCCAGAAGCAGGAAGGCAGGAAAAGTGAGCAGGGAAAAGCTGAGAGGGGCTGAGAGGAAATTAAACTGGAGAAAGAAGAGACAAATAATGAACAAACAAGAATGGAAAATGCCTCCCTTATCCTGCTTCTTCTAAAACCACCTTGAGGTGACTGACCACTCATACTCTTTCATAACAACAAAGGGTAAGAAGAGAAATTTCCTGGTTTTTAAGTGACATGCTTCACCCAACACACTGGGGATGGGAAGAGAAAATGTACAAATGTCCCAAAGGTCAAGGTGCTTCAGTCTCTTTTTTTTTTTTTCTTTTTCTGTTTTATATTTTATTTAGAGACAGGGTCTCGCAGAGTTGCTTGGGGCCTTGCTAAGTTGCTGAGGCTGACTTGGGACTCATGACCCTCCTGCCTCAGCCTCCAGAGCCATTGAAATTACAAGCAGCATGTGCCACCACACCTGGCTAAGGTGCTTCAGCCTCGACAGGACAATTTCACTACTATGTCCTGGAGGTGGCAGAGGGAGGGTTGTGGTTTCTAGCCAGATATACTAATGAGACACACATTTCCTTAATTGAAATGTGGACCGTGGGTTTCAGTCCCTTATATTAAATATAATAAATACTGACAGA
Organism: Tamias sibiricus; assembly: GCA_025594165.1. Classification (NCBI taxonomy): domain Eukaryota; kingdom Metazoa; phylum Chordata; class Mammalia; order Rodentia; family Sciuridae; genus Tamias; species Tamias sibiricus. The sequence goes on from CM046659.1 coordinate 139,013,946, forward strand.
CTGCTGAGCAGGAACTTTTTGGGGGCTGTAAACTCCACAGACCTCACAAGCCCAGGAAGGGCCTAACGGCTTCACCCCTGAGCAACACAGAGCAGGGACACATCCACTGGCCCAAGCGCCCAGGGCCTGAGCTAAATGCTTCCCACTATCCTTCTACTCAGTTATATCAGTCATAAAAGCTCAAGGGAGAAAGTGGAGAAAATACAGAAAAGGATAAAGGAACTAATATACATCACCACCTGGCAATAACCACTTTTAATATTCTGTCATATTTCCATTCAGGCTTTTGTGGATCCACAAGCATTGTACAAAAATGGAATTCTACCATTAGTAGGAACTGTGCTGTGTTCATTTAAAATAACATGAAGGTTTCCCCCGGGCCACTGAATCTTTAAAAACATGGTTTTGATGGCCGTAGAATCTAGAATGGCATACTATAATCATCCTGCTGTTGTTATTGCTATGCAGGCAGCATCCACTTTTCAACTAAGATAAATAAAGCTGCAGTGAATACCTGGACACATAAATTTTATTGCTATCTCTGATTTTAATATAAACTCTTAGAAGATGATTGAGTCAAAGAGCACAAACATTTCTTTCCAAAACATTATACCAATCAACGTTTCCTGTACAGGGGTGTCCTTCTACATGCTCACCCAGACTGAGAACAAATAGTTAAAAGACTGTTTACCAGTTTGGTGGACCTTTCCCCCCAACACACACAAAAAGAATTTTTGTAATTTGCATTTCTTTGATTACTTGTGAGATTCAGTGCTTTTCTGTTTATTTGCCTTTCATATTTCTTCAGTGACTTGCTGACTGGAGGCAGTGCGGACTTTTCCCATCTGATGTTAATGTTTTCTTATTGATTTATGACTGCTTTTAGTATAATAGGGATGGATTGGCAGTTAGACAGTATGTCATGATTTGCCAATTCTGTTGATGGTGTTTGACACACACCGGACACTAATGGATGTGTGGTCAATTGTATCAATCTTTCCCCGTATTATGCTCTCCATTGGAAGCAGGGTGTCATGGTCTTTCAGTGGGGGATCCAACTTCAGCTCCCCTACTTGCTATCTGAAGGACCCTCTCTTCTTCTCAATTCCCTTGATTGAATACAGAGGATAATGAGAGTGCATTTAATACAGAGTTAGGATGTGGCAGAGAGGGGCGGAAATGGCCCCACCTCCTAGTATTCACACATCACCCCCGCAGATCCAGCCAGCAAGGTCCTGAGGCTCTCCAAGCCAGGGAGTAAGCTTGGAAGCAGGTACTTCAGCTGGCACCTAGAAACAACACAGTCCCAACCAACACTTTGTAAGACCCTGAGAGGCACTCAGGGAAGCTGTGCCAAGATTCCTGTACCACAGAAGGCATGAGGAAGTAAACATTTGTTGTTTTAAGGTGTTAAGGATGATTTGTTATGTAGCACGAGATAACTAATATTATAATATAGACAGTGTCTGACTTACAATGGTTCAACTTAGGATGGCCTCATTTATGATTTTTCAACTATGTGGTGGGTTTATCAGGGCATTAAGTGCATTTTTTATTTATGATATCTTCAGCTTCTGAGGTTTAGAGGACATATCCCCACCATAATTGGAGGAACATCTGCATCTGTAAAGTGCAAAACTGCAAAAAATATCTGAATACTTTGCCACTTCTCTCATGAAAACAAAACTCCTTCCCTACTCTTTGAAACTGGATTTTTTTTGTTCTAATTAGTTTTACATGCCAGTAGAATGCATTTTGACACATCATACATAAATAGACTATAACCTCTCATTCTTCTGTTCTACGTGATGTTGAATCACACTGGTCGCATAATATATGTACATAGGGTAATAATGTCTGATTCATTCTACTATCCTTCCTAACCCTATGTCCCCTCCCCTCCCTTCACTTTCCTCTGCCTAATCCAATGTACCTTTATTTTTCCCTAACCACCGCCCTATTGTGAATTAGCATCCGCATATCAGAGAAAACATTCAGCCTTTTGGGATTAGCTTATTTCACTTAGCATGATATTCTCCAGCCCCATCCATTTACCTGCAAATGGCATAATTTCATTCTTCTTTAAAGGTGAGTAATATTCTACTGGGTATATATACCACATTTTCTTTATCCTTGATCTGTTGAAGGGCATCTAGGTTGGTTCCATAGTTTAGCTATTGTGAATTAAGCTGCTATAAACATTGATGTGGCTGCATCACTGAAGTATGATGATTTTAAGTCCATTGGGTATAAACTGAGGTGAAGCTGGATTTGACTGTGTGATTTGCTTTGACCAAGAGAACACTAGCAAATGTGATGCTAAGACCTGAAAGCCACCTGAAATAGGAGTCTATAGTCTTGAAACTCTGTCAATGCCATGCAAAGAAGCCCAGCCTGCCGAGGATGAGACTACACGGTCCATTATCCCTGCTGCACTGCAGTTTACAGCCAGCTCCCTACTAACCACGTGAGCAAGGCCTTTGCTGCAGACCATGAACAAATTCAGCTGAAGGAACCAGCCAGCCACACCCAGTCTAAACGTCTGCCCCAAATCACTGGTTAAGTAAATTGTCACAGGTCAAAACCATCAAGTCCTGGGCTAGTGTGATAACTGACACAGCTGCCATTATCATTATTACTATTATTATTGCCTTATGGGTCCATTTAATGATCACACATATTTCTAAATAGCATATTTAAGCTCTTACTTTTTTTTGGGGGGGGGGGTACCGGGGATTGAGCTCGACCACTGGGCCACATCCCTAGCCCTTTTTAGAATTTTATTAGAGACAGGGTCTCACTGAGTTGCTAAGTGCTTTGCCATTGCTGAGGCTAGCTTTGAACTCGCAATCCTCCTGCCTCAGCCTCCCAAGTGCTGGGATTACAGGCATGCACCACCACACCCAGCTAAGCTCTTACTTTTGCCATACTTCACTAAGCTATAAAGTGATCTGCTCTCTAAATCAAAGTACAAACACCTACAGGCGACTACTTCAGACCAAGTATTTCATTTTAAAAATACAAAACAACATGTGTTTCAGGTACAATTTTAAAATTATCTTACCCAAACAGGTCAAGTCATTACATGATTGAGAAATTTAGCAATTACAAAGAGATGGTCAGGATACTTCTAAGCTCAGAATTCCAAATTTTTTAAAAAATATTTATTTATTTACTTTTAGTTGTACACAATGCAATGTATTTATGTTTACGTGGTGCTGAGGATCGAACCCGGGCCGCGCACGTGCGAGGCGAGCGCTCTGCCACTGAGCCACAACCCCAACCCCAGAATTCCAAATTTTAACAGAGAAACTAAAGATTGGCTTATCACCCCAAGAAGAAAAATAATATGCAAGTCACCATCACATCTTTTCCAATTAACAATTAGTTGGTGGTGAAAAAAAGCTAGAGGTCGATTTTCTATGAACTCTAAATTGACAAGAAAAAAAGATACCCAGATTTTATGTTATTTTTAGATCTCTTGCTGGCTTTCATTTAATAGGAAACTTGTCAAGTTACAACTTTCTTATGTGCCTCACGATAAAGCATTTATTTTCTACAAATGGGATTTTCTCAAGACAATAACTGTGGCATCAGCACTAGACTGACTGCAAGAAATCCATTCTTACCTATTTTCATGGCTGTTGGACATGCCTGACACTACACTGCTCTGCACACTTATTGCCTTGCTCTGTGTGATCTTTGTGATAAATGTATTGTCACAGAGAACCTCATTGACAATCCTTTATTTCCCTTCATTTTATAAAAGACAAGTTTACTTAAATCTGCTGTCACATACACTTGTCAGCCAAATATAATTGTTAAGACTGTTTTCCAAGCCAAAGTTCGTATCATTGGAAGTAAATCAGAGAGTGTGAGCTGCGCTCCAAAAAAACATTTCTTTTAGAATCCAAAAGTATCCTAATATTTTACCCAAGAAAGGTAACCGTTCACTTAGTAGTTTTATTGAATCTTGAAAAATTATAATACACAGAAAATAAAATTTACCGTTTTAACCATCTTTAAGTGTACAGATTGGTGGCATTAATTCCATTCACATTGCTGTACGAACATCGCCACTATTCAGCTCCTGAGTGCTTTTCATCTTCTCAATCTGAAATTCTGTCCCCATTAAACATGACTCCCCATTCTCCCCACCCCCTAGTATAAGTATGCTTCCACTCTCATCTCTATCCATAGCATGCACAAGGGCTCTACGTACTCCATGAGTTTGACTACTCTTAGCACCTCGAGGAAGTGGAATCATACAGTATTTGTCCTTTTGTGACTGATTTATTTCACTTAGTGTGATGTCCTCCAGGTTCATTCATACTGTAGCATGTGTTAGAATCTCTTTCCTTTTTAAGGCTAAATAATATTCCATCACATTTTATTGCCACAGACACTTGAGTATACAAGTATCTCAAGTCCCTGCTTTCAGTTCTTGTGGTTATATAATGAGGAGTGGGACTGCTTGATCATATGCTAATTGCATTTAATTTTTTTGAGGAACCACAAGTTGATGTTTTTAATAATAAAATTAAGATTCCTTGAGAGGAAAAGTGATGGTCACTTTTGTGACTGATGTACTCAACAAGTTCTTGAGACCATTAGGGTTCTAGCACAATATTTTCAGCAAAGCAACCCTCTCTCTGGACATGACCCCTATGTCCTAAGCATAGTGTTAGCCCAGGCAGGGTTTGGGAAGTGGCTGCAACTTATCACAATAAAACAGAAGTTCTCACCAATAAGAACCCTTTATAATAAAAACAGAAACATACCCCTTAAAATATATAGTTTCAAATCTTGCGCATAGTCTTTTAAAACAATGATGAGTAGGAAATTCTAGTTACAAGTGAAAACTTGACCCTCTGCACCTCTTTTCTTCCTCCTGAATCCTCACAGGGATAGGTCCACAAGGAGATGGGAAGTCGTGGCCATGGATAAGAGAGTCCACCACCTTTACAGAAGCCTTAACATGCACACAGCAGCAGTGACTGAGCTGGCAGATACAGGGAAGGGGACCTGAGGAGGCTCAGCTGATTCCCCTGCAGAACTAAGGAGTCTGTGGGCTACAGCCACCAGGTATCTGAAAGGCAGGCTACAGAGATGCCCACCAGACTAAAGACCAGGGAATGAGAAAAAGGCTTTTGTCACAGAATCTCTGCCTGTTTCATGAATCCAGTAGTCTACACCTACCCCAACAGGATACTGAAGACCTGACCTGGAAATGACACCAGGGAAAGTCAGAGCCCCAGGGCTAAGAAGAGAGCTAAGTAAGCACAGAGATGACCTTCACCAGGCGCCATGGAGCAGATTAAAAGATGGAGGTATTTTAAAAATGAATGTATGCCCACAAAACTACATAATTTACTCAACACCATCAAGATGTATATGTATAACATGTGAACAATAAAGTCTGTAAGTTATACCTCAACAAAACTTTTTAAATGCACAGATAAAGGATATATAGATAAATAGAGAATAAAGATATCAAGATACCATTGAGTAACAAGTTTAAGATTTTTTTTCTCCTACTACCAAGTGGGATATATGTCTCAAAAGAAGATATGATCAGTTATTTTTTAAAAAGGAGTGACTACCACATGATATAGCAATTCCACTTCTGGCTATATAACAAAAATAATTGAAAGCAGAAGCCAAGCAGATATTTGTACAGCCACATGCATCACAAAACAGTTTATAATAACTAAAAAGTGGAAACAACCCAAGTATTCACTGATGGATGAAGAGATAAACAGAATCTACATAAATACAATGGAACATTGTGTTTTTATAAAACAAGGGAAATTCTGATGTAGGTTATACATGGATGAACCTTGAGGGCTGTTTCAGTCTGTTTTCTATTGCTATAACACAATACTAGAGACTGGGTGATTTACAAAGAAAAAAGTTTACTCAACCCATGGTTCCATACCAGCATCTGGTGAGCACCTTCTGCTGGCAGAAGGCAGAAAGGCAAGAGAGCAGGAGAGTGAGCAAACAGGAAAGGGCCAAACTACTTTTACAAGTAATCCACTCTCATGATGACTAACCCACTCCTGTGATAACAGCATTAATCCATTCATGAGAGAAGAGGCTTCATGATCTAATTGCCTCTAATTGGGCCCTACCTCCCAACACTTGCATTGGGAATGAAGTTACCAACACAGGAACTTTGAGGTGCACCTTCACACCATAGGAATGCTAAGCAAAATAAGTCCATGAAAAGAGGACAAATACAGTCTATTTATATGACTTATATGACAGAAAGTACTAGAATGATTGTCAGGGACTGAAGAGGGTGACTTGGGCAGTTAGTGTTCCCTGGGGACAGAGTTTCAGCTGAGAAGATGAACAGCTCTGGAGATGTAGGTCCTTAATGCCACTGACCTACACTTTAAAATGGTTAGAAGGGTAAGTTTCATGTTATGGATATTTTAGCACAATAAAAAACAAACAAACAAGAAATGCCTTCTTTGCATAGGAAAGAATAAAAGAAAAAAAAGACAGCTCCGAAATGGGAAATGGGTGTCCCTGCCGTGGGACTGGGGTGTGCCTTCAAGGGAGCGGGAGGGACAGCTGCTTCATTATCAGCCTCTCAACACTATTTGATTTTAACTCTGTTGTGCACTAGACAGATTTTTAAGTATTAATTTTAAAACATAATGGAAAGCGGTAGAGATGAAAAGAAAAGCAAATCGTGGAAGCTGCGCACCAATAAGGCTGATGTCAATCATGGGCCAGATCCGAGCAGGGATTATCAGAGCAGAAGGCTCGTGAGTACTTCAGGAAGCAAGTGCCAGGCCAAACTCATCTCATTTTCTGTTTTAATAAGGTTACAAGATTGGCATATTAGAGGAATGCTAAGCAGACGAGGGCCTTTATTTCAGCATGATGTTAACACTATCTCTGTGGGCCCTGGGAGGAGGGTGGAGACATGGCAGGGCCTGCAGGCAGTGTGGCTGCCCCCCAAGGCCGGAGAGATAGCAGGAGCTGCCGATCTGGCCCACAGAGTTGTGGCCCGGCCTGATAATGGGGGTTTACAATATTGGGGCTGTTCATCAGCGATGGGACACCTAATCGATCATATCAACAGGCTGTAATACTAACTTTGGAAGGGAACAGATGAATTTATTGATGTTACAAATGTTCTGCATTTGGGTACCAAAATTCATAAATACCAAGATCAGCATCCCCCGGTAGAAAGGAAGAAAGCGTGGAGGTTTAGGGGACCTCCATGTATGTCCATCCAAGGCAGCAGGCTATGCAGGTAGCTGCTATCCATTCCACAGAGAGAGCGGTCTGTCTAATGTCCACCTGCACCCCCCACTCGTCCCTGCTCAGCACAGCTGCCTCACCCAAAGGGAAAAGCCACCAGAAACCACCAAAGAAAAACTGGATGATGAGTCTTTGAATGTGCAAATAGGAAAAAAAAAAAAACTATGCAGGGAGGGAATGCAGAAGTGGTTCCCTACTTGTAGGATTTCAGTGTCATAAGAGGAGTAAGGAAACATTCCAGTTCTGCAGGAAGAACTAGGGAAACAGAGTCACTGTGCAAAAACAGACTTGGCTCCAGCTCGCGCTGCCTAACAGCCTTGTGACATGCTAAGCTCACCACTGCTGGCTCCAAGAGACCAAATGCCCACCAGCCAGAAATACCACTGTGGGCACTCTGCCAAGGACTGGCCTAATGAATTGCAAACACCTCCAAGTGTCCTAGTACAGAAGAATAATAGAAGCCATGAAAACACCAACTTACATTTGTTAAGGTTTCTATTTTTGTGGGTCTGGGAATTGAACCCAAGGCCTAGCACATGCTAAGCAAGTGCTCTACCACTGAACCACATCCCCAGCCCTCCATTTTTTAAGTTTCTACCATAGTTGGACCATTCCAGGTGTACGGTAAATGTTTCTCTTTGATTTCTGAAATGTATTGTCCATATGAGCATAATCAAGAATCAAACTGAAAAAAATGTGAAAATATTTAATATAAATCATGAGTTCTTCCCAATGGTAGCTGTATTTAAAGAATTTAAATGATTATTAAAATTTTGAAGGAAAAGTTTATCAATTTACAACCAAAACAAATGGCCTTCAATGGATACAATACTACAGTTAGGAGGAAAAAATTCTAGTATTCTATTGCACAGTAGCATGAATATAATTAACAACTATGCATCTTACATCTCAAAATAGCTAGAAGAGAGGATTCTGAATGTCCTTACCATAAATAAGTGATAAAAGTTTAAGGAAAAATGCTAATTGTCCTCATTTAATCATTATACAATGTATATACATGAATTAAAACATCATATTGCATTCCATAAATATGCACAATTATTATGTGTCAAAAAAACAAAAAAAATAGAAACAAAAACTAATTGCCTGACACTAATATCAAATCAATATTAACACGGGACAGGTTTCTTCTTTTAGAGACAACAGTGTGATATCTAACAATTTCAAATTCACTGAGTTCTCACATAAGCAGATAGTCCCTTTGTTAACTTGTTGTATAGGATCTGAGATAAGTAATGTAGCCCAGGCCAGGCCTGGATCTTCCAGATTGTGATGAACTTTAGGTTCATCATTTATGCAGCTATTCATTTATGAGTACCCGATATGTGCCAGGTGCTGCGCTATGTGTGAGCAGAGAGGGAAACGACCCCCTGAGCCAAGAAGAATCTTGAGAATCGGGAAAATCAACATAACAAGGTGATAGAGCAAAGCAGAAGCTGACTGGGGAAAAGCCAGTGAGGGCAGCTCCATCAGGGGCAGGTAAAGAGAGAGAGAGGGAGGGAAGGAGGGAGCGGAAGGCACAGAAAGCAGTGAGAGCATTTACCCAGAAGAACACTAAATTCTGATTAATGTTTTTGTAGAGATCACTCTGTCTGCTGGGGGAAGATGGGCAGCAGAGGGGCAGGAATGACAGCAAAGAGACCAAACATCAAGGAGGATTCAGTGGCCCCCAGGTTAGAGCCAGATGAAGATGCAGCGGCCCCCAGGTGAGAGTCTAGATGAGGATGCTGTGATGCTGTGTTCCCCAAGTGAGAGCCCAGATGAGGACGTTGCAGCTCCAAGTGAGACTCAGAGGCTCAGCACACAGGAGCAGCAGTAAGGATGGAGGAGGGGCAGCAACCATGGGTGTGTCCTGCAGGCAAAGCAGAATGTAGGGGTGAAGGAAAAGGGCAAATCAAGATGCTTCTCAGATTTTTGACATGAATAACAGATTAGGAGAGAGGCTTTTTTTTTTCTTTTTTTTTTTTCTTTTTCTTTTTTGAGATATGTTTTCCTGGTAGTGCCCAAAGTTCAGATCCAAGCAGTTGTCAGAATGCTGACAGCCAGATCTGCAGTTTTGTTCATCTATCACTAAACAGGGATGGATAATGGCAGAACATCCCTGTTCCCCTGGGAGACTAAATGTCCAGAATAAAGTATTATCTCACTTCCTGGGAGGCAGCTCAGCTAAAATGCAAGGAAAACACTATGCGAATGTTCTATGGGGACACAGTGTGAGACGCAGGTTAACAAGAACGCATTTGAAGTCTGCATTGCTTTGTGGCTGGCCTGTCCTACTTATAGAACCTTCTGAGGCTATGTCAGAGGCATTTAATACACAAAGACCACAGGATGAAACAACCACATCCTCCTGCTTCCATTACATCACTCCTTGGAGGAGTAACACACACATCACTCTAAGATCTAAAGGTGAACAACCATAGCCCAATTAAAACTCTCTATAGCCAGGCACGGAAGGCATTTTCCAGCTCCACTCCCTGTCCTGACCTGCCCATCGTGCAGCATGATTCTCTTGCCTTCGGACACACTCTGCCTGTTTCTGCTGTCCCATAGCCCCCACTTCCCTTCTCTTCCCTCCCCTGGGTCAACCCCCTCCATCTATCATGCCTGACTCCCACTATCTCCTCCTTGAAGCCTCCTCTGATTGTTCCTGCCTCCAAATTATTCACCTGCTTCCAGGCACCAAACCCTTGCAGACCACTCATTGCTGATTTTCCCATGCACAGATGGTGCATGTGTGACAGAACCAGTTGCTCAAGGTCAGAGACCATCATGTATTGCTTGCATTCCCCAAGGAACTTAGGACAGTGTTTCAAACATGGGAGCACCTCTCTCCCAATACTCATTGATTGAAAAGACACAAAAATTTCTAAATAACGTTCAACATACTTAAGAAATTCCAATCTAAGTTTGGAGGTTTAGCTCAGTGATAAAGTGGTTACCCAGCATGCTAGAGGCCCTTGGTTCTATGCTCAGCACTGCAAAGAGAAAAAGAAAAAAAGCAAATTTCAGTCTGACAAGTATTCACTTTACAGGCTGCTCCTTGGAATGCAATCTAATTTGCAGCACTGGATCACCAATCGAACCTAATAGTGACTGATTAATAAAATGGAACAGAGATAATCCAAATGAATATTTGCAGAGTTGATTAAACTAACTAGCAAAGCCTCAATAGTGTCTGAAATTGGTTTTTCAATTATTATTTGGATGAATTTTATCAAATTTCTGAATATGATTTAAAAATAGAGTTCTAATCATTAGTCCATGCATTTTTCCCAATTACATGATTAGTAAATCTGTTTTGAAACTGTTGAAGAGACAAAGGTTTTCTTATGAGACCCCAGTTTTCAGGCTATAGAAACTACAGGATTACAAAAAGAAGTGTTAATATAAATTTTTAAAAGTTCTTCTAGTTAGAGGTAGCAAAACCCATGGAACCTGTATAAAAATGAACAACCTGCATGGTCATATACTAGGTGCATTTCTTTCCCTGAGGATGCAGGCTTGGGACGATGCTGTCATGCAAAATGGGTAAGGAAGAGCCTCTACAAGTCTACCCCCACTCCATCCCCAGACTACTTTCCGGAAGTTCTGTCACAGGCAACATCCTGCAATGGGTATATGCTGAGTAAAGTAAGCCCATCACCAAGAACATATACTATATGATTTTATTTCTGTGAGGTACTCAGAATAGCCAAATCCACACACAGAAAGTAGAATATTGATTGCAACAGGCTGGGAGGAAAAGAACAGGGAGTTGGTGCTTAATGGTTAAAGCTTCAACTGCAGGAAAGTGAGAGTCCTACAATCAGCTGGTGGGGACAGTTGCACAACAATGTGAATGTATTCAACGCCACTGTGCTGTACACTTCACAGTGGGTATGATGGCCAATTTCAAGTTATGTGTATTATTATTACTGTATGGATATATGTGACTGCATGACCAATATGATTCTACAACATATATACTCAGAAAAGTGAGAAATTATATCACATCTATGTATGATATATCAAAGTACATAAATGCATTCTACTGTCATGTATAACTAATTAAAACAAATACATTTTTTTAAATCTTAAAACCACAGTTGGATAGAAGCTCTAGTTTTAGAGCAGAGTGGGATGACCACAGTTCACAATAGCCCATGTTTTATGAATAACTAGAAAAGAAGAGCTCCAAACACCAAATAATAACAAGCAGATGAAACTGATAATCATCTTGATTTGATCAATGCATACTGTATACACACACTGAAATATCACACTGTACCCCATATATTTGTATTGTAATTAGGTACTAATAACAAATTTTTTTAACTGTTTAAGGAGGGCTGAAGATGTAGGTCAATGGTAGAGGGTGTTTTTAGCATGTGCAAGGCCCTGCATTTGATCCCCAACACTACACACATACACACACACACACACACACACACACACACACATTTTTAATGAGTAAAAAATCACTTAAAAATAAGAGTCTCTCTTTCAACCCCAAATGCTACCCTCAACACAAAATTCTGGAAGGGACCTAGCAACTCTCCTCCTCTCAGGCTGAAGTCATGAATTTTCACAGAAAAAAAAAAAAATGCTACCTCCATATTTCTCTGGATAGTTAAATTCTCTTTACCATGACGGAAATTATTTGCTCTCCTTTCCCCAAATCAGTACCTATAAGTAATCAGGCATTAAGAGCTTAAACCACTGATTTTCAACAAGAAAGCAACAGGGGTTCAATATTATGTTATATTCAACAAGGCTTTAAAAATTATAGAACAGATTTTTTCAAATCACTAAAAAGAGCCTAAGACATGATCAAAGAATTGAAAGTGACTTAAATCATCTTAATTAATTCACAAACATGCTCCAGAAAATCATGAAGTGCACGTGACCATGGACTGAAGGCAGAGCCCCCTCTGGACCAGTGTGTGGGGGGGTAACTCAATGTACCAACACTACCATGTTGGTATCCTTCTGGGTGTGGAATGTGGAGGGTGCTGAGGAAGCCCCAGTCTACCAAATTCACAGGGGAATCCTGGAGCTGAAGTGCCAATTCCAAGGGCTACAGAACACTCACCAGGCGAGAGAGTGTTCACACATCACATCCCAGGGGTCTTGCCTGCCAGCCCTCTTGCAAACTTCATTTCAACTCACCCCTTCCTTTTCTCACTCACCCTCCCTCCTGCATGGTCAATCACCCAGCCCTCACGGTGGCTGGCACTGCTAAGTAGCCACAACATCTTTGCCAAGAGACCAGGCACATCTCAAAATCCTTCTCAATCTTCCAGAAACTGCAGGAAGCTATAATCAGCAGATGAACATCGGCAGACAAGGTCATGTGCATGACCATCTTAAACAGAGACCTTGGAGCACCAAGCTTTGTCAGTATGACTGACACATGAGGGCACTCTGTCTTTAAGATGTCTGAGATGAGGGGCGGGGGATGTAGCTCAGTGGTAGAACATATGCAAGGTCCTGGGTTCTATCCCCAGCACTGGAAAAAAAAATATGAAATGAGATGGTCCCTCAAAGATACCACTAACCCTGACATAATGAGCAATAACTCCCTTGATTTTCTTCCTAGATTAATTTATTACTTAATAGCTAAGTAAAATTCCTCTCTTGATACCAAGTCACAACTAAAAATTACTTTAGCTCATGCCAGTTGTGGTGGCACATGTCTGTAGTCCCAGTGACTAGGGAGGCTGAGGCAGGATCTTCACAATTTTGAGCTCAACCTTAGCAACTTAGCAAGAAACTGTCACAAAATAAATAATAAAAAGGGCTAAGGATGTAGCAATACTAAAGCGCCCCTGGGTTTAATCCCTAGTGCAAAAAAAATTACTTTAGTTCATATAGTTATTTGACAAATATTATAGCTTGTTACATATTAACAATCCTATTACACATGATTTTTTTTTTTTTTTTTTTTTTTTTTGTGGTACTGGGGATTGAACTCAGGGGCACTCGACCACTGGGTCACATCCCCAGACCTTTTTTGTATTTTTATTTAGAGACAGGGTTTCACTGAGTTGCTAAGTGCCTTGCCATTGCTGATGGCTGGCTTTGAACTCACGATCCTCCTGCCTCAGCCTCCCAAAGTGCTGGGATTACAGGCATGCGCCACCGCGCCCGGCTACACATGATCTTATATCATTTCAAAATGCAGAAGCTCCTCAACCTATGTCCTGATAAGCCCCTCATAAACTGAAAGTTCATTAAATCAAAAATGCATTTAATACACCTAATCTACCAAATATCATAAGCTAGCAACACGGTACTGTAGAGAGTCAGTTGCCTACCCTCAAGATCATTTGGTTAACAAGGAGCTACTGGGCAGCAAGAGATGGTACTGCATATCACTAGGCCAGGAAAAGATCAAAATTCAAAGTATGGTTTCTACTGAATACATATGGCTCTCACCATCATAAAGTCAAAAAATCCTAAATCAAACCATCTCAAATCAAGGGCCATCTCTACTTGTTTTTGACTTGCAGTGACCCTGCCTGCTGAAAGGAAACCAAGTGGGGATCACCATGACTATATTCCCCTGCAGGTCACTGAATTCATCCGGCAAAGCTTGGTTTAGTGTGATGGCTCTCAACAGGGCCTCACAGGGTTCAGAGAGACTTAGCAGGGATCTTGTGGTCCTGGAGGGGAGGGCTGTTAGGTAGGGAGGTTGGTGAGCCACTAGCTCCACCTTCATCCAGATCAACTCCATTGTCACATACTGAGATTCTTCATAAGATTCCATTGAAAGAAATCTCCACCATCAACAGAACAAAAAAAATATACCCCCAGCTGGTAATGAGTGTGAACAGAGCATGCACATCAATGTGAAGGGTTCCAAGAAGCATTTCTCTGGCAGCCCAGGGGCCCCTAAAGCTGCAGGGGTGGCCTGAAGGAGGAGGTGTGCTATTGGGACCTCAGGGTCTGAGCTGTGCCCAAGGACAGTTGAGGAGACTAGAAGGTTTGTTTGAACCAGAAAGGCAGGGACCTTGAAATGCAGCCACCATGACAGCTCTGCTGAGAAGCCAGCCTCACACAAAAGGAAGGGACTTCTTACAGGAAAATATGCACCCCTCCCCCATCATGAAATGAGAGTGATAGAGAAAGAGATGGTATAATGTAATATGCAGAGGAGACAGCAAGGAGAGCAAGAGCAGAGACAGAGGGAGGGAGGGCACAGGTGGCTGACAAAGCAAGCTTGGGGAGAATAAAAGACGGGCAGGAGCACAGAAAAATGCAGGGAGAACAGAGAAGAGGGGCATCTAAGAAATGGGAAGAAAAACTGGTAGCTTCCCAGGACTACAGGAAACAGGTCTGACCAAGTGCTTGCAGGTGTCCATATGCCACCATAACCTGCATGACAACATGGGGGCAAGGGCCCTCAAGGCAACAATACACAGATGCAGCCAGGCAAGACTGTGGGAGGCCATGCATCAGGGAGCAGAGGCCCCAGGTGCTGTTTATGTCACATCGGTCTCTAAGGGTTTCCCAACCATCTTTCTATCCCATGTTGCCTTTGGAAAAAGAAGATTCCTAGCACAGGTGCGTGCATGCTCCCCACACACCCAGAGATTGAGGTACACAGTTCCAGCAGCAAGAAACAGATGGTACAGGCAAGTGCACAGGAGCAATACTAATAGCAGGTCACCCAAGGGTGAGAAAGTCCAAGAACAGAAAGGGAGCAGAAGCAGCCCAGAGTGTGGCAGAATCAGCATCAGCCCTTGAAGGGCTGGGCCTCATGAGGACGTTCCTTGGGCAGAACGAGTAGGGCATGTAGGGCATAGGTAAGCCTCAGTAAAGGAGCACCCCCAAAATGAGGCATCTCCATGCAGAAGGGGTAGGGGGCCAGGCTGGAGCCAAGTGACATAATTATCTTAATCCTTCTCTATCTGTCCCCAAGACCTGCAAAACAGGGATCATCATATGTGACCTCAATATTTTCATTTTATAGAACAAAGCTCTTCTGATAGTATCAACTGCCTTACCTTGTCTCCATCCCTGGGGACAGATTAACTGCTGAAGCCAGACCCCTAATCTAATTCACCCAGTGTCAGCAAGGATAATTCAGGAAGAGGTGTAGGAGGCAGACGACAGCTCTGGAAGGTTTTTGAAAATTCAAACCCACCTTAAAAATGGGATCAAATGATGAACTATTTAGACAAGGCAGTTCTTGCACACACACACACACACACACACACACACACACATTTATGTGGATTCTTTATATTATATATGTAGACAAATGCATTTACAGATATGTAATAAGTAATTACATTATAAATTGCATTAAAAATTATAATACCTTTTTTCTCTTTTTTTTAGCAATTTCAGATTTTAGATCACAGGACTTAACATTTGATTACTAGAAAGGAAATTAAAAAATACACTATAAATATCTCTTGAAGGTGACAAGGCAGCCACTGGCTGGTCACCAAACAGTTCTTCACAGTAGTCCCCGCAAGGCCAGTTGGGATAGGGGTAAAGAAGATAGGGCAGGTTGAGGGCCAGCTCATCAGCACTTACTGGACAGCTGGTGTCTCTCCACAGGCTCTCACGCCCAGGCAGTGAGGCCCAGCAGGGGCCACCCATGTCCACTCTGTGGTGAGACTGGTGTTCTCATGACCACATGGTGCTCAGGTTCTCCCTACCCTCCTCTGCCCTGTCTAGTGGCAGCTTTGACTGAAGTGGGATAACCTATTCCCCATCTCACATCTCAGCTGCTCTCTTCCACCTTGGAAGATCCTGTGTCTCTTTCCCTGGAAAATCATAATACTTCCAACCAAATAGGAAACCAACAGATCAGACTAGAGGCAATGCTTTAGGCGTCACTCAAAAGCTATTGACATTTTATGCAGCTCGGCACACCCCACATCCACCAACCTGCTAGAGAAGGTCTAGTGAGACCCTGGTGCAGATGATAGGTGCCAAGGAGGCAACTGAGAGGGACCCCAGCAACTGCAGAACACCCCCCTCACCCAGCTTCCCCACAGCAATGCAGACACGTGTGACCAGATCTTCCAATTCCTGCAAAAGTATTCAAAGTTCATATTTTACCCAAGTTTTATGGGTTATCAAATAAACATTCTTAGACACTGTGTGAGCTAAATAAAACACTCTGTGGAAGATGGCAGAAAGCAACCTGTGAACCTTGGTTTTATGACCTCTGAACAAAAAATAATTCTTAAGTATTCTGGATAAAATGGAGAAAATATAAGTTTTTAAAAAAGAAATAAGAGATTCCAAGAAAGATGATGTCTATACCAATTCATTTTATGTCAGTACTAGGCACCTCCTCATATGTGGATATATGAACATTATTACCCTATAAAAACCTGCATGCCCTACACTGTAAAATCCAGAATAGATCTGGTCCTCCATAAAGAGCATGTGTTCACACTAAACACACCAAGACCCACACTTAACAGAGAGATAGTGTGTGTGGGGGGGTGATTAGCATGGCCTGGAGGTGCACCCTGTCTGCACCCCAGTTCTCATCTGTACAATACCAATAACAACTGCTTTTTCCAAGGAGCATGCTGGGGACTGACAGGCTCAGCCAGTGCCAGGCTCCCACCACGCATTCAATCCACATGCACTCCTGGCATCATAGGTTTTACTACTGGCTTAAATGGGAAATCCCACATGACACAGCTCTCCCTGCACAGAGCTGTGTTCTGTCACTACAACACTGTTTTAAAACACCCTGTGCTCTGCTCTGCTCCCTTGGTGACCTTCCACGGTCCCAAACAAAAAGCATGATCTTCAAGGACCATTCACTCCAAAAGGACCATGGAATGCACTGAACATTGCTCTTCTGATAACACCAACTGCAGCAGCTTGGAAGCAACATCAGCGAGGGCATATGGGAAAATACGAACCAGTGGGAAAGAGAGGGCAGAGGGAGAAAGAGCGGAAAATCAAGGATAGTCACATCTCCAGATATCCAAATAGAAAGAGTGATGAGCAAGAGTCATCCTTGGAGTCCCCAGAGGGGACATGAGATCATCACAGAAATAACACAAGTCCAGGGGCACTGCTTAGTGCCCAGTGCACACTCTGTAAGCACATCTTCCAGAATCCAAGAAAACAGGATGCCATGAAAGGATGACCTGACCATGGCCACAGATCTCCTAATTCCCTTCTCAGAGGTGCCCCTGCCCCAGTGGTGGACATCTGTGTCCTGTTCACATTCATATCTATTCATGACATAATGAACAATTAAGAAATATTCACAGTCAAGATAATCACATTTGGATAAAATGTGACTGATCTGTAAATGAAAACAAATGCCAATTTACACAATGCCAAGAGTCCAATAGCCTGAAATCTAGAGAAATAATATGCACATATAAATTTAAACAGCAAAGTATACTGCTCAAAATTGAAACATTAGCACTATGGTTTTTATGACTACAATCTGCAATTCTTTTTTTATCCTTAAAAATAATAATGTTTTCACATGCAACTTCTTTACATAATGGGAGTAATAGTTTTTAAAAGCACTTCATGTATTTTATTATATGCTTAGAATTTCGGGCACCACTGTAAAGCTGACTGCCCATCACCAGCTCCCTGTCTAAAAAGGAAAGAAGTCAGTCCCTACTCACATCTGTTAGACTCACAGGGGAGCAACATGCTGACTCTCCCCTTCTTTCAGAAGGCTTAGAATATGCTAAAACTCCAGAAGGAAATGACACTGGAAAGTTCATTTGGTAAAAGCTCATGCATCAATGACTGAATGCTAAAAGAGGAAGGGTGTGTCCTTCTTTGTGGTCCACACACAAAGATCCAGAGGCACCAAGCAGGACCTTCCTTGGACATGGGTCCCCACTGCCCCATCTCTGTCCCCTGACCACCTCTGTCCTCAATAGCTACCTTCTGGACCTTGGCTGTTCTTATCAAAAACCACAGAGCAGCCTGCTCTTCGCACGAGCGGCTGCGTGTCCTTCTCCAGGTCCACCTTGACCTTAGGAGCTCACAACCTCCTTCCTAAAAGGCAGGCAGCAGGGGAGGAGGAAGGAAGCTTCCACCGATGTCAGCAGGCAGCCCAGCCCCACTGAGAACAGTCTAGAGAGATGCTTAAATGCAATCACCTGGGCTCCAGCAGAAACCCTCCCAGTCTCCTGTGCTCTGCCTCCCTCCAAGCACCAACCAAAAGAGGTGTCATGTTGTATCGTGGGGTGCTTCACTGCTTACTGCCACCTAGAGCAGAGAGGTGAGCAGATAGAGAGCAGGCGGGCTGCAGGGCACCTTCACCACCTGCTGCTGAGTAGGTCTGTGGGCCAATATTCCCCAGGTGCAGGATGGACACAGGTTGCTTTTGCTTCTTTGTTTCATGTTGCAAGAGTATATGTTCACTGTTGAACATGTCAAAGTGCCAGTAAGAATAATGGCCCACCATCATACCAGTCACAGACTGCACTGTTAATTTCTTGATATAAAGACTCACAGAATTTTCCTGTGCATCTACACAAATATATATTGACCAAAGAGGTTCATCCTGGGCACACTCTTTTATGAACTGTTCTTTTTGCTTAGTATGTCATAAATATTTTTCATGTCAACAAATATGCTCTTGAAAGACATTTCATGACCATGCATAATTTCCAAGTGTGGGTAAAGGGAGAGCAGCCACATTAATCAGCTTCCCATCACTGTGACAAAATAGCTCAGATAATAACTCAAAAGGAGGAAAAAGTGTATTTTGGCCCACGGTCTCAGAGGTTTCAGTTCATGGTCACTCAACCTTATTGCTTTGGGTGTGTGGCAGTACAGTATGTCACGGAAGAAGCATTTCGTGGAGGAGGTCTATTCACTACATGGAAGTCAAGAAGCAAAGAGAGAAAGGAAAAGGGGCTGGGCTCCCAATATCCCCCTTCAAAGGCACACTCTCGGGTGTTGCACTTGAGCAGCCCCCTCAGTGATGTACCTGCTTCCCACTGGGCCCCCCCTCTTAAAGCTTCCACCACCTCCCACTGCATGGGGACCAAGCCATTAACACATAGGCCTTTGGGGAATATTTTAAATTCAAATTACAGTGGCATCTTTTATCTACCCTAAGATGATGTTGCTAGGACCAAAGAATGCTATTGGTATCATGGGACTGGGCCCAGGCAAGGGGACCACTTCACAATGCATGGCTTATAGATGTACACGCCAGACCAAAACGCTGCAGCACCTCCATGAGAATAACAACTTAACTAATCCTCATGAGAAGCACACTTATGTTTTCATTTATACCACTGCTGTACACATAGTTTTGCATTTATGATGGGCTGTTCTCACAAGATAAATTCCAAGAAATGGAACTTCTCAAACAGGCGTTTTCTTTTGTTTCCTGTTTGCAGTGCTGACAATGGAACCCAAGGTCTCACGCGGGCTAGTCAGGTGTTCTACCACTGGACTACATCCCCAGTCCCTTTTCATTTTTCACTTTGAGGCAGAGTCTCTCTAAGTTGCCCAAACTGGCCTCAAACTAGCAATCCTCCTGCCTCAGACTCACAAGTAGCTGGGATCACAGGCTGCACCACAGTGCCTGGAAAGCAGACATGTTTTCAAAGCTCCCCTTATTAAATTCTAGCTTTACACCATGGTGTTCATAGGTACAAATTTTCTACATTTTGGAATAAGCTGATGCTTTCCTTGAGACCTACAATATAATCCTTTTTTAAATGGTTCAGCAATACTTTCAATACTTAAAACCAATGGGAACATTTGGTTGGTAGAGTAGATATTAGCATGCAGCTACTAAACTGTCCTTTTATTAGCTGGGTATCTTTGCATGCTCACTACTGGGCCAGCATTTGGTGAAATTCATTTAGAATAAGTATCATCTGTGACAAGCCAGTTGCTGTGCTGGGTGTTGTGACATAACCATAAATAGTTCACACTGCTGCTGCTCCCAGAGAACACATTCAGGCAAGGATAGTGCACGGAGAGCTTCCTGTTTCTCCCTGTTCACCAGCAATGGGTTTGACCATTCTTTAAATCTTTTATGATTTGATAGACAAATATAGCAATAATAAAAATAACAATTATAGCTATTATTTATTTGTGCCCATCATGGCCTAGACACAATATTGAGAGTTTTGAACAAATTATCTCATTTAAACCTTACAAAAACTCAGAGTGTCAGGGTATTTTATGTCCATTTTATAGATGAGAAAGCTGAGGAAAATTAAAGTCATGTGCCTTGAAACACAAGCTGAAGATGGCCAGGGATATGATGCAAGCATTTGTTCATCTAACTCCAAAGTCTAGCTTATTACAAAAACTTAATCGTCTTGCCATAACTCACTGCTTTAACACTAATGGGACTCAAACCATGCTTTATTATGTTTACTAGATATTGCTATAATTGTTCTTTTTAAAACTGCTCCTTCAATATCCTTTCACTGACTTTCTACTTGCATATTTATTTTTTCTTATACTGATTTGTTAACTTTAATAAATGTCCTATCATGAGTAAGCTTTTTTCTGATTTTCTATTTGTACATAATTTTATTGAAATAAATACCTGCAATATATTTTAATAGCTATCTGGAAACATCTCCCCTCACTCCTTTTCCTTTATGAAAGTTTCTTTCACAGACATTTTCCTAATTCTTCCTTGGGTATGAGTCCATTTTGTATTATGCTGCTTTAAGAAAATGTGATGGTGTCTTTTCATAGAAAAGCATCTATTTCAAGAAGGTTCCCAAATATATTAGAGGTGCACAAACACTTCTTATGTGTAAATGCTTATCTCTAGGTTACCTATCCTTTTTTGTTCAATATGTTTTCTTTGTAATCCTATTGGGGAAGGAAGATTATTCTTCTGACATGATTCTTTATTTTATTAATCGTTTCCAAGAATAAAGTCTTGAATTTATATATCAATTATACTATTTTTCTACATCCTATTTTTTCATCTCCAATTTTATCTCATTCCTTCCTCCTATTTTCCCCTGGGATGTGGATTATTGCTTTTTCTCTAATTTTTTCTAGTATTGTATATTTCATTCATTTAAAAAATATTGTCTTGCTTAACAATAAAAGCACTGAAACTATAAATCTAAGTATATTTATATACACACAGAGACGTGTATTTGATCTAAAGTGTTTTGTTACTTCTTAGAGTCTGAAACTCTAGGACTGATTTCCCCTTTGCTTCAAGAGTTATTTTGACCAAGTATCTTTTTATTTATTCATTTTTATTTGTTCATTTAGCCTTTCTAAAACGATAACTGAAGGCTGGATGTAGTTCAGTGGTAGAGCACTTGCCTGACATGCATGAGGCCCTGGGTTCAACCCCCAGCACTGAAAAAGGGGTGGGGGCAGGGGAGAGAACAATCAATCATCTAACTTGTCATCTTTGTTTTTTTATTCAAAGTTGTTGTATTTATAATAGTAGTATGCATTATAATTCATAATAAATATATAGAGCATCTTTTTACAAAACACTGTATACAATGTATATTCGTACCATTCAAATCTTCAATCATGCATTTAGGATGAAGACATCCATCTTATTCAACCACCTTTTCTTTTTTTTTCCCCTCCATCCCCCTTTGCTCCCTCCCTTCCCCTCCCTCCCCTTTGACCTTTCTAGCGTTCTAACTTGTCATCTTATTAAATTCTAGCTTTATACCATGGTGTTCATAGGTATAAATTTTCTACATTTTGGAATAAGTTGATGCTTTCCTTGAGACTTACAATATAATCATTTTTTAAATGGTTCAGCAATACTTTCAATACTTAAAACCAATGGGAACATTTGGCTGGAAGAGTAGAATATTAGTATGCAGCTATTAAACTGTCCTTTTATTAGCTGGGTATCTTTGCATGCTTACTACTGGGGAGGCTGAGGTGGGAAGATCTTAAATTTGAGGCCAGTCTAGGCAACTTAGCAAGACCCTGCCTCAATAAATAAAAAGAGGGCTGGGGTATAACTCAGTGGTAGAGCACTTGCCTAGCATGTGCAAGGCCCTGGATTCAATCCCCACTTGTTGTTGTTTTTAAGTCCTTTTACGTTATTAAATCATTTCACATTATTCATATAATTATTCATTTTATTTCAAATCTTTATGTTAGCTAAGAAATTAGCATATTTAGACAACTATGACTTGGTCGATTTCTCACTGTATTTTTAATACTTCCATTTTATGTGTTTTGAAGTGGTATATTTTTATAAAGAATCAATTTTATCTTCATTGAAGAATTTGCCTTTTGTTGCATAAAATAGCCCTGTTCTCTCTAGTGCCATATGCCTTGATTTAATATTGCTTCTTTTCATTTGTACTTGTCTTGTATCTCTTTGCTCGTTATTTTTAACCTTTCTTGGTCCCTTTGTTTTACCCATGTTGCTTTTTAAAAGGTCATGGCTAAATTTTATTCTCCACCCAAACCTAATGTGATCAGGAGTTTACACTATTAACTACAGGGACATCTGTTATATCGTTTTATCTTCCATCATGCTGCAGGCCTTTCTTTATTTCCCTAGATTTGGCCATTAGTGATACACTCTTGCTTTTCTCCTAGTTGCTACATGCCCCCTGCTCACTGCAGTCTGGGTGCCCTGCATACCCAGCTCCTGAGGCCGGTGCATCATTCTCTACCACCCCCAGCAGCCAAGCCACTGGCCTGTGGCCCAAACTTGACCAACAGGGCTCTGGACTTGCACCTCAAGCAGAGTGACACCAGGACAGACAGGGCAGCCATCCATCTGGTGGCAGTGCTCTAGCAAATGGTGCTTTCTGTTTCCCTAGCCCAGGCAGCGTTAGCATGGGTGAAGGGTAGGAAGAACCCCTGCCTGAACTGGGAAGGTGACACACACCTGCAATCGTCCCATTCCTTGTTTTACCTGGGACTCACCCAGGAGCTCAGGGAGACTGCAGCATTAACATGCATGGCAAAATAAATTCTACTTGTGGGACAATGTGAGTTAAACTTGGTGACTCCCAAAGAGTCTGCAGATGAAAGTGGACCATAAGAATGAGAAGAAGAAAACAGGGCTTTGTTAAGAGAGGCCCCTTCAGCCCCACAGCCTGAAACAATCCAACATGCTTCAGAACTCAATACTCTTATAAGACTGGATGATCCAGCTTCTTAATACAAACAGGCAGCAAATGAGAATCCAGAATGTGTATCACAAGGAGGAGTGATGCCCAAAGCCCCACCTGCACAGAGACATTTACCTTGACTGGAGAAAGGCAGCAGAAATGCCACCTCAGAGCAAGTGGCAGGTGAGTGTCTCAAACTTCCCTGATGCCAAAGCCATGGGAAAACCACCAAGGTGAGGGCTAAGGAAGGCCAGGTGCCAGGAAAAGCAAGCAGAACTCAGAACTGTCACATACCGCAGGAAGCAGGGGACAGTGGTCCAACTACTCCAGCTCACTGTCAGGCAGTAACTAAGATGGAACATACGTACATCCTCCATCTAGCAATTCCACTCCCAGGTACATACTTGAAACCCACCCACAAAATGGCAACCCCCTGCTCCTAAAAGCTATTCAGGATGAGGCACAGAACTCTAGGACCTGAAATAAAATGATCTGGAGATGCTGATGGAACCAAAAGTCTCCAACATGTAGAAACTGAAGAAGGAGAACAGGGTCTTATGGACCCAAATTAGAAGCCAGGGGAGTATCAACAGTTGCAGGACAGATAAGAATTATCTACAACCAGACAAGTGTGCCAGTTGTAGACTATTCCACCAGGACTACTAGTTGCCACCCTTTGCCCTATTTCCCCTTACCCTGGACTGCTGAAATTCCTTCATTAACAGCCACCTGGGGAAGTAAATTTGAGCATACTTCCTGAATTTTTGTGGAGAAGCCTTCAATATATAGTTCTCTCTTTTTGCAAAAACCTGGTGTCTTAGCATTGGCTTCTGTGCATATTGTGCATATTATATCCATCCACATGGGTGCATGTGTTTCCCAAAAGTCATGTATAAAAATGTACCCAGCAGCACTGAGCCTAAGAGCGTAAACTGGAAACTACTCAAGTGTCCATCATCAACAGCACACCTGAAAAACGAATGTGCATTCTTAACCCAAAAGAGGACTCCACAGCAAGGAACATGCATGAATCACAAGTACCCTCAACAGTACAGGTGTCACTTCGCATATACACCACTGAGTCTAATAAATCAAACACTAAAATATATATACTATATGATGCCAATGACATAAAATTGAAAGACAAATTAATATATCATGCTAAAAATCAGAATAAGGATTTACCTTAGAGGGGGCTAATGATTAGGATTCATGAAAGAGGCTCATGGGATTCTGCTTTATGACCTGGTGCTGGTTACACAGAGAGATTCACTTGGTTAAAAGTATAGCGAGGGCTGGGGGTGCAGCTCAATGGTAGAGTGCTTGCCTAGCATGCACAAGGCCCTGTGTTTCATGCACCCCCACCTCACACAAAACATATTGAGCTGTACACTCAACAATTTGTGCAGTTCTCTGTATATCTGTTAGACTTCAACAAAAAGTTCAAAAAATAAGGACTAAGGAGTGAATCTGTTGCTAGGAGACAAGGAAATCAAGATTCTGGCTCTGGTTATTAGCCCTTAGTGCTTGGAGAATGGATATACACTAAAAGCCAATGAAATTTTTCAGGGAATTTTAGTACCAGAGAAACACCAAGCCTGGCCAACAATGGTCTATGATTGCCCAACACCTACCACTCCCCAGGCCCTGTGCCCACAGGATATGGCTGAGAAAGAGCTGCAGCCTGGGCACAGGCACCCTGACTGTCCCAGACATAGCTGGTGAAGGTCCTGGGGAATCTGTGCCCAGACTCTGAGTTGGAGAGACTAAAAGCTGCACCCCATGGAGAAGGAGGTGGGTACATGTGATGTGGGCCTGGGCATTCCTCGGGGGCACACATGGAAGAAAAGTGTGGGTGGGCCACGCTGGAAAATTACTCTCTTTCTGCAAAACACGTTCTGCTTCCCTCTGGATAGCATTACCCAACAGAAACAATTCAAGCCTTGGCTGTACTTTAACATTTCCTAGTGCCACATTTTTAAAAAATTATTTTTGTGTGTGTATGGTACTGGGGATTGAACCCAGGGGTGCTCTACCACTGAGCTATATCCCCAGATCTTTTTATTTTGAGACAGGGCCTCACTAAATTGGTAAGGCTACCCTCGAACTTGCAATCCTGCTGCCTCAGCCTCCCAAGTCACGAATTTACAAGCATGTATTACTGTGCCTGACTAGAAATTAATTTTAATAATATATTTCCTCCAACACAACACATCAAAAATTGTATTTTAACATGTAACAACATAAAATATCTCAAATTAGATATTACACATATTTTTAGGCATACCAGTCTTTGAAATCCAGTGAAAATTTGGCAGGTATAGCCCATTTCAATTAGCTCCAGCCACATTTTAATTTTTCAATAGTCAAAGGACAGAACAGCTTGGGGTGAAGGGCACCTCTCCCCATCTCCACACCCCTAACACATGTATCTTCAAATGCACCCCCACTGAGATCTAGGAGAAGCTGCTCTATTGTACTGGCCACAAAGGCCAAGTCAGTGAAAGGTAGTAAGATATTTGCTGGGAATTCTGCAAAAGATACAGTCATTCCTCCCACTAGGCTGAACCTGAGAGAGAAAGTATGAGGTCTAGTACCACCGCAGCTATCTTGTGGCACTGAGGATGAACCTGCCACTAGACAGTGGAAAACAGAAGAGGAAGAAAGGAAGACTGGGTCTTGTGGGCATCATTGGAGCCTCTGCATCAAGATATACTAATCTTATGGTTGGACTTCTCAGTTTCATTAGTTAAATAATTTTCACTGAACGGGTTTGGATTACACTGATATGACTTTTTATTAAAATAGTCCTATGTAATATAAACTTTGTAATTCTAATTCTATTTTTTTCTGTAGTGATTTTAAAGTTTTCATATAGTGATTGTATTCTTCTCAATTCTAGTTACTAGTATACTTTTAATAATGTGTTTGAAAATATCTTAGACTCAAAGACTTTTGATATTCCTTTTGAAACTACAAGTTCACTTTAAGGGGTTCATCCAAAGAAAATAACCAGACAAATGAGGCAAGAATGTCAGCTACAATAGGAAGCAAAAACACAAACATACACCAAGAAGTAACTGTGTGTCCCGTCCCAAAGGAGCTGCTATAGTTTGGGTCTGAAGCGTCTCCTAAAGGCCCTTGTGTTGACTGCCAGGTACACAGCTTGGAGCCTGGTGAGAGATGGCCCAGTCATGGTGGGAGGAAGCCCTTGCAGGGAACATCAGCACCCTGCCCTTCCTTTGTCTCTCTTCTTCTTCCAGCCAGGAGGTGAACAGTTGGCTCCACCATGCACTTCCACCACGATGCACCACCACAGGTCCCAAGCAACGGACCTCATCAGTCATGGACCAAAACCTCCAAATTCATGAGCCAAAATAAACCTTCTTTTTTTTTATAAGCTGATTATCTCAGGTATTTGTTACAGTCATGGAACGCAGGAGCTCAGTTTGCATGGCCACTTGTAGCATTCCTGGATGCTAGGGTGGACAGTACCTTGGCCAGCACAGAGAGGCCACAGGCTTAAAGGCGTATGGTTAGAGGAAGGTGTGACACAGAGAGAAAGGACACAGTGGAAGGAAGGGAAAATGCAGAGGGTTAGTGGGGATGTGGGGAGCCAGCATGCAACCCAGTTGCCTATACCCTGACAGAGGGGAGGGATGTTCAGGAAGTGGGCTGGGGAGAGCCACACCAACCTGGACTGGGCACGTGGGGGTCGTAAACAGGCACTGAATGCTCCATTTCCCATGCCTCTCTGGCTGCCTGAGGGTGAGTGGGATCCAGAAAGGCCCACAGTCACAGCAGGAAGTTGGGCAGCTTGGAAAGGAGACGATGGGCCCCGTGACAAGCTGGTGAGCTGGCCCCAAGACACAGATGGGGAACACCCCAAACACTAAGTGTTACTACTGAGGAGCCAAGGGGAATTGAGTCAGCAAGGAAGGCCCCAGGCCACGCCAGGCACGAGAAGCAGAGACACACTGCCCCGGCCCAGAATCCAGCTTCAGGCTCGGGCAGGACAGAGGCAAGCAGGTGGAAAAGGGAGCTGCCTCAGGGTCCGCAGCACCCACCGTGCTGTGTCCCAAATCCCTGCTCCTCACCTCCAGTCAGGTGGGAGAGCCACACTGTCCCCACAACCCAACCCCATTCTGGAGAGGAGCCCGAGGGCAGGCGGGAGGCACAGCAAAGGCCAAGCAATCAAAGAAACTGTAGAATGCACAGGGACGCTGTTCAAACTGCACTGTACCTACACATTCTCTGGGGATTCAGCACGTCTGGGTGGGGCAGGAGACCCGCAGGAGACCTCCACAGAGTCCCCCAGTCTGTGGACCACACATTGAGTAGGAAGGCCCCAAGAAATCTGCTTGAATTAAATAGAAGTAAAACTCCTTTATGCTCACAGAATCAAAGCAGATGCCAGATTCATGCAAAAGACAAACCAGTTATACCAAAAAAAAAAAAAAAAAAAAAAAAAATTAAGAGGCCATATGTTCCTTCCACATCTGAGCTTAGTGTGAATAAACTCTGCAACTCCATAATACCTACTTATGTAATCTAATGAAAATTCTGAAGGAAACATTTATAAGGCATAAAGATGGAAAATATTAAATTATATGCTTCACATATCCTGGTTAAGCACACTCTGGGGGCTGAAGGCAAGAATAAGGCCATAAATAAAAGAGCGGTACCTTAATCTTCCTTTATATAAATCATGTAACTTAGTCCCAGACAACATTTTCCTTGTTAGGACCATTATAGTTCTCCTCTGACTTGATGAATAAGCCAATCCTGCCTTCGACCCTGACATACTGCTGAACATTACATTTTTTTAATTTATTTAATTAATAGACTTTATTACCTAGAGCAATTTTTTTTTTCCTTTTTCACAGCAAAACGGAGCAAACACTACAGAGTTGCCACATACCCTCCTCCACCCACACACACTGGGTCCTCTGTACCATCAACATCCCCACCAGGGCAGAACATTTGTTACGATCAATGAACCTGCACTGACAGAGCATTAGCACCCAAGTCCATAGCTGACACTGGGGTCCACTCTGGGGACCATAACTTCCATGCATCTGAACAAATGTATAATGACATGCATCCACCATCACAGAATCATGAGAACAGTCTCACTGTCCTGAAAATTGTGTTTTGTCAGCTCACCCATTCTCCCCCTTCACTCGTATCACTGATTCTTTAATTCTTTTTTTTTCTTTTTTTAATATTTACCCATTTGCCTTAGTGGTATACAATGCCTTCACTTCTACATGGTGCTGAGGATCAAACCTGGGCCACTCACGTGCTAGGCAAGCGCTCCACTGCTGAGCCACAACCCGAGCCCCCCTTTTATTCTTTCAATCACTTTGTTTTGTTTGGGGAATGCCACATCTTTGAGAAAATACAGTACATAGCCTTTTTAAGGGGCTTCTTTCACTCAGTAATATGCATTTAAATTCCGAGTCTTTTTATAGATAATAGCTTCTTTTCAGCACTGAATAACAGCTCACTGTCTAGATGTACCATGGTTTATTTACCCACTCACCTACAGAAGGACATCTTCACTGCTTCCACATTTTGGCAATTACGAATCAAGCTGCTATAAACATACATGTGCAGATTTTCATATGGACATAGTTTCAGTTCATTTGAGTAAATACCAAGCACTGTAATTGCTGGATCATATGGTGTTATGGTCTGAATCTGAAATGTCCCCCAAAGGCCAGGATGTTAAAGGATTGGATGCCAGTCTTTGGTGCTCCTGGGAGGTGATGGACCTTTAGTTGAAGGGAGTCAGGTCACAGAGGCATCCCTTAAAGGGGATATTGAGACCCCAGCCTTTTTCTCTTTCTCTGAGCTTCCTGGCCACCATGAAGTGGACAGGTTTCCTCCACAGTGTGGTCCCTGCTATGATATACTGTGCTGCCTTAAGTCCAAAGCAACAGGGTCAAGTGACTGTGGACTGAAATCTCTGAAATGTGAGCCAAAGTAAAACTTTCCTCCTTAAATTAGTTCATCTCAGGGATTTTATCATAGCAATGGAAAGCTGACTAGTAATATGCTAAGAGTATATTTAGATTTATAAGACACTGCCAAACCATTTTCCAAAATGACTATACCATTTTGCATTCACACAATTAATGACTGACAGTTCCTTTTGCTTAGCATTTGGTGTTGTCAGGGTTCCGGGCTTTGGATAGTCTTTCTACCAGTATAGTGATAACTTTTGTTTTCATTTGCAATTCCTTCAAGACACATGATGTGAAACTTCTTTCATATGCTTTTTTACCATATCTTCTTTGGTAAGGTGTCTGTTTAGGTCATCTGTCCGATTTTTAGCAGATTGTTGTTTTCTTACTGTTGAAGTTTAAGAGTTCTTTGTATGTTTTGGAAAACAATATTTAATCAGATAGGACTTTAATAAACATTCTCTCCTAACCTGTGGCTTGTAGCATCCTACAAAGCACAAGTTTTTGATTTTAAAGAGGTTCAACTTATCAATTCTTTTTCTCACATATCATCCTTTTGATATAATATCTAAAAAGCCATTGTCGAGGTCATCTAGATTTTCTCCTATATTAACTACTAGGAATTCTATGTCAGGTTTTATATTTAGCTGTATGATCCACTTTTAGCTTATTTTTGTTAAGCTTGCAGGTGAACGTCCAGGTCATTGTCATTTAGTAGAAAATACAATCTTTTTCCACTGAATTGCCTTTGCTCCATTGTCAGAGATCAGTTGAGGGTATTGAGGGGTCCGATCTCTGGACTCCATCCTGTTTCACTGATCAATCTATCTCCTGTTTCACCCATGCCACACTGTCTTGATAACTCCAGGTTACATGAGCCTTGAAGTCTGGGAGTGTCTGTCCTGCCCAGACTGTTCCTCTTCATTACTGTGTCAACTATTCTGGTCTTCTGCTTTTTCATATAAACTTGAGAATTCATTTGCTGATAGTCACAAAATAACTTGCTGAGATTTCTGATCATAATATTTTTAAAATAATAAATTGTATTAACATACAGAAATTTATATATCCCTCTAAATTCCAGGTGTTGTAAAATAGATCCAAAATAGTGTTTTATTGGGCTGGGAATGTAGCTCAGGAGTAAAGCCCTTGCCTAGCATGTGTGAGGCACTAGATTTGATCCCCAGTCCCACAAAAAAGTGATTTTATTAATTTATCAAAAACTATAGATACGTCTACATTTTAAATTCCAGCTGTTGTAAAATCAACATAAAATCTATGTTTGAAAATATGTTTTATTCTCAAATAAAAGTCTTGTGTCCTGATCATCTCACTGCTGCGAACCTCTCAGTAGTCCTAGAGCTCCTACAGAACACACTGCACACACAGGTGGTCACAGACAACCTGGGAAGTGGCAAGGGCTTTCCTAAGACGTTATTGCTCAGAAGCAACAACAATATGTTTAAAGATTTTTTTACATTTTAACTTGTTACAAGTTAAAAGCAAATAAATTCCTTTAAGAACTAAAACAACTGAACTTCACATGTAGTAATAATGTTCAGTTAAAATAAAAAGCTACCTGATGGCCTCCCTGTCCATGACACCCATCTGGATGCCTCAGCATGGATTAAAAGTGGAATTGCACCAGGAGCTGTGGCACATGCTTGTAATCCCAGTGGCTTGGGAGGCTGAGGCAGGAGGTTCTCTAGTTCAAAGCCATCCTTAGCAACAGTGAGGCGCTAAGCAACTCAGTGAGACCTTGTCTCTAAATAAAATACAACATAGGGCTGGGGATGTGGGTCAGCCGCAGAGTGTCCTTGAGTTCAATCCCCGGTACAAAAAAAAAAAAAAAAAAAAAAAAAAAGTGGATTTGGGGTCCCTTTCAAGATCTTTCCATGAGCAGCCAAGATTGTTCAGAGGCTCTCTACCATCCTAGTAGGGTAAGTTACACCACTCACTCCTCTGCAGGTTCAGGAGGCCCAGGACATGGCACAGGAGCAGAATCACAAGAAGGTTTAACTGTTCCTTTCAAGTATCAGATCACAAACTGTCCACAGTATAAACATATTCTAACAAACACAGACACTATCAACAGAAAATACAGATGTGCCTCAACTTTTGATGGCATTATGTCCAGATATAACCATCCCAAGTTGAAAAATGCACATAATACACCTAACCTACCAGAAACTGCATATAATGCACTTAACCTACCACACAGCAGAGCTTAACAAAACAGCACACTGTGGAGTCTGGGTTGCTTCCTCCCATGACCCCATGGCTGAATAGGAGCTACAGCTTGCTGCCACTGCTGCAAAAGACCAAAATTCAAAGTACAGCTTTCACTAAACGCCTATCCCTTTTGCATCATCCTAAACTCAAAAATCACTAAAGCAAACTGCTATAACTGAGAGGCCACCTATAACCACTTACACCACACAACATATGTTCACACTCACACTTTTCACCTGCTTGTCTTTTGCTAAGAAAAAAGCTTAGCAAGAATACAAAAAAAAAAAAAAAAAAATGTTTAAGCTGCCATGCTAAAAGCAACATTCACCTAAGATGCTGTTTCATTAATTCATAAACACCTTGCTTCCCAAGGGCCTGCACACCTTAATTCATAGAGCTCACTTGCTGAATGAAATTGTTTACTAAATGAAATATGAAATAATAAAGTGACTATTGGCTATAATGTAGAGGGAAAAGTCTTTTAAAAGAAAGTATCATTATATCTAAATATGCAATACAAACTACAGGCTATTACCGAGAGGAAAACATTAACAAGGTATAAATTAGAATTTTTATTGTTCTGTTGCTTATTGGGTTTTATGAGCACTTAGGCTGTTTAAGACCCGAAAGCTTTAATCCTCAGCCTCACCCACAAGTCAAACATTTAAACATTTTTGGCTTCTGGAGTAAAACATTAGCAAAAAGACAGAGTAGGCATCTCCAAAGGCCTTACTCTCTATAGAAACATCAAAACTCAAGTACAAACTGTCAGAAGCAACTTTGTCATAATTCAGGAAAACAGTGAAAGGTTCATAGTCACCAGGCAAATGCTGAATCAAGGAAAAGGCAACATAAAACAGAAGGAAAGCTCTGACACTATTCTTTTCTCCCCTCCCCCAATGCTGGGGATGGACCCAGAGCCTTGAGAATGTTAAGCAAACACCCTACCACTGAGCTACAGCCCAGTCCTCTGCAGCATTTCTTAGGTGCCCCTGCTTCTCCCTCTTCTCCAGCTCCACAGAGCAAATGTGTTGAACATGACAACTGTGTTCCCAGTTCAGGACCTGGTCCCTGGTTCCAGAGGGAGCAGAAGAGATCTTATTCACAAATAACTGTGCTTATCTCTTCTAACCTGCCTGGAGGCTGCTGAAGGACTGACCCAAAGAGCTCCTCTGTTTTGAAAAATTCAGAATCCACTCAGGGTGGAAAAGCAGCAGTTATACCTGGAAAACATTGTAAAGCAAAACAAGAATCCACAGCCACCTGGGATCCCCACTACTACTACTACTACTACTACTACTACGGCTACAAAAAATAAATAAATAAATAAAATAATAAGAAGTGGTAGATCACCAAAGCCCTGAAAGGAAGGGTTGGGGAGAGATTTCTTTGGGAAAGTCAGGACTTCAAAAGCACCCAGATATATAAGGGAGTTTAGAAAACACATGCATGCCTACAGCAAGACACATGCTCAGATGAGACCTGAGAAGACATTCATCTTTCACATCTGGATGACTGTTAGGCTTGGTATAAACAGGAAGTGAAGGCTACGGTAGAGTTTTAATCATCCTGGCTAAGTGTGGACACAGAGACATTCTGCAAAGACTAGTAGCATATCTGTCTTTCAATTTTTGGTTCTTGGTGTTCAAAGAAATCTCTATGAAAATACTAGCTGAGGAGAGGAAAGAATCTAAACTCCAGACTTAATCTTGTTTTCAAAATGTCCAGTTTTCAACAAAAAGTAGTTAAGCATGTAAAGAAACAAATTACCCCTGAAAAAACGCAGACATTGGACTTTCTAAACATCTAGACTTTCAGACATCTAGACTTTAACTTCCTTATATAGGCTAAAAGACTTAAAGGAAAGCATGGACAAGGACAAGGCACTAAAGAAAATCAGGATAACATGGATGAACAAACAGCAATAATTTGGTTCAAATTATAAAACAGAACCAAATTTTGATGTACAATAAAAAAATTTAAGCTCAGAATTTCAGTGACACATTTCAGTAAGCAGAAGAAAGAACCAGTGAACCTGTAGATAGTGCAATGGAAATTACCTAGTTTCTGAAGGAAGAACAAGAATGAAGAAAAATGAACAGAGACTAACAGACCTATGGAACACCATCAAGTACACCAACAACAAGTGCATAATGGGAATCTCAGAAGGACAGGTGAGAAAGAGACACAAAGAATATTTGAAGAAATAAGGGCCCATATTTTCCAAATATGATAAATGATACAAGAAGCTTAGTCTACTCCAAGAAAGATAAAAGCAAAGAGACCCAAGTGAAGACACATAATAAAACTGTCAAAGGATAAGGATAAGGAGAGGATCTTGGAAGCAGCAAGAAAAGAATCTCATCATGAACTAGAGATATACAATAAAATTAACAGATGACTTCATCAGAAACCATCAAGGCTAGAAAGCAATGAGATGACATCTTTGAACTGCTGAAGAAGAAAAAGAAACTATCATCCAAGAGTCATATATCCTACATAAAATAAAAATAAAGGAGAAATTAAGACCCATACATTATATGATATCCAGAAAAGGTAAATACATAGGGACAGAATGCAGACTGGTGGTTTCCAAGGCCTAGGGAAGAAGGGAATGGGGAGAGGCTGTTCAATAAGTATGGGGTTTCTTTGGGGATGATGAATATTTTGGACCTATACAGAGGTGGTAGTTGCTCAACAGGGTGGTACCCAATGGTAATGAATCCATCACTTTAAAATGGCTAATTTTATGTTTTGTGAATTTCGCCTCATAAAGAAAAATTAAAAGTGAAAGATTATCTGGCTTCTGACAAGTTGTCAGTATCAAATGCAGTACTGATTACTCTTAGATTGCTCCTTCCCTACCTACCTGACCCCACAGGAATCTGGAGTGGAGCTAGTTTAAGTCAGCTTTTTTGCTGCTGTGACTAAAAGACCTGACAAGAACAATTGTAGAGGAGGGAAAGTTTATTTGGGGGATCATGGTTTCAGATGTCTCAAACCACAGACAGCAGGCTCCATTCCTCAGGCCTGAGGGAAGGCAGAACATCAGGGTGGGACAGTGTGATAGAGGGAGATGATGCACATGACGATTACTCAGCAATTAAAGAGAATAAAATAATGGCATTCGCAGGTACATGGATAAAGTTGGAGAATATAATGCTAAGTGAAGTTAGCCAATCCCAAAAATCCAAATGCCGGACTATTTTCTCTGACATAAGCAGGTTGATTCACAGTGGGGTTGGGACAGGGAGTATAGGAGGATTAGAGGAACACTAGAAAGGTCAATGGGGAGGGAGAGGTAGGGAGGGGCAAGGGGGTATAAAGGAAAAAAAAAAAGATGGTAGAATGAGATGGATATCATTACCCTAAGTGCATGTATGAAGACATGAATGGTGTGAATATACGTTGTATACAACCAGAGATATGTAAAAAATGTGCTCTATATGTGTAATATGAATTGTAATACATTCTGCTGTCATATATAACAACTTTGAATAAAAAAAAAAAAAAAAGCAGAGAAAGACTACACTTGCCAGATAAGAAATATATACTCTAAGGGTACGAGCCCAATGCCCACCTCCTCTAGCCATACCCTGCTGTCTGCCTTCAGTTACTACTCATCAGTTACCATTTCATCAGGGGATTCATTCACTAATTGGGTTAAGATTATCATAACCCAATCATTTCTCTTCTGAACCGTCTTGCATTGTCTCACACATGAGCTTTTGGGGGACACCTCACATCCAAACCATAATGATGATAGTATATTGATGGGATATTTTGAGGAATATCAGAAAGCAATGCATGGACATAGCTCATGGAGCTATGAACTATCAAGAATACAAGTTTCAGGGACTGGGGTTGTGGCTCAACAGTAGAGCACTCACCTAGCATATGCAGGGCACTGGGTTCGATCCTCAGCACCACATAAAAATAAAATAAAGGTATTGTGTCCAACTACAACTAAAATATAATATTAAAAAAGAATATGAGTTTCAGTGAGACCTTACCCTTGTGTGTAGAAAAGAGACATGTGGGAGGTGAATTCTATCAATAGTCAGCAACATGATGGATTTCCATATATAAGAGCTGCCTTAAGTTAGATTATTTCTTTGTTTTGTGTGTACATAATTTATTGGGATACAAGAACAATTTAAAAACTATTCTAATTGATTTTTGCCAATTACTGGTATCAATATTGATCCAGCTAATGAGAACATTATTTTACATAAAGAATGAAATATGTGGGTCTGGCTAACCCATGCTTAATGGTGGCTGGCCAGCAGTGTCTGCCGTCTATGAAAGAGAACTTCCTTATAATACTCCATGTGGCCTGGCTGCCGCCTGACACTGCCCACAAAGCCATGCCCACTTGTGTGAGTTCTTGGGCTCACCACTTAGTTCCACAAGTGGAGGCTGGGGTGGCAGAGTTCTTCCAGCAAGGCCCTGCCTATGGAGTAGATGGCCCAAGCTTCAGGCACACTCTGAGGTTGTACTCCAAAATCTCAAAAATGTTAAAGCATGATGTGCTCATCAAAATATTTTAATTCTTCTAAAAGTTCTTAACTTGGCTTTCTCTAGATATCTCTGCAATACTTAAAACTCAATGATTCCATTCAGTTCAAAATAGTTTAACACAAGAAAACAATCTTCTGCTTTTTCAGTATATATGTTTGGGTCTGTTGAATCTGACAAGTAGCTATACTTTTAGAAGCAAATCAATTATTTTGCTCCCTGAAATTTTAAGTTCCAATCTTGTGAACACTACAGTCCCCCAGTTTTTGTATCCCAGACCCCTATAAACCCATCCATCCTTGATTTGAGAGAAGAGCACAGTAAATCTCAAAAAGCTCCCCATATTAGCTATCTCCTTGCACTAAATAACCAAATCTCCATATTTTCCTTCATAGTCTCCTAAATATTCTTAAATTATTATGAGAAGTTAAAGGAAAACATGGATATTTTACATTTCTCATGGATAGCTAGGATGGAAAACTGTTTGAACTTTCTGACTTAGGTGAACAACTGGAAAACCATTTTCAAACTTGGTCATGCTCTGCCACCTCGGGTCATGCATTTAGGGTAAGTTAGAGTTCTCTTCTGCACACTGAACATACTCTCATTCAACTGGGGTGGGAGGACTCTAAATCATTGAGACCTTCTCTTGCACTACTCTGCTGATTTCTCAAAAACTCAGAATTTCAACTCAAAAGTTTTACAATCCCCTATCAAGGATACACCTGCTAATGTACCTGAGCTATCTGATATACTACCTTGAATTCTACTATTGTTTTGAGATTTTTTTTTTTTAGCTTATGGATTTCTGGGTGGGCAGGGATATCTAAAAGTCTCAAGCAGAGAAATAATCTCAAGCAGGCTAGACATTTACTGCATACAATTCACTTAATTTCTCAATCACTCAGTTAAATCACCTATAAAATGGGTGAAATAATGCAAAGGCAACAAAGCTATTGCAAGGATTAACAGAAGCATGAGAAAAATGTCAGAATATATGTCTTACTAATGATAATAATAATGTGTATATATTTATGCTACTACAGCAAAATGCCTGGGGCTGGGTAAACTATAGAGCAAAGAGGTTTATTTTGCTTATGATTTTGGTGACTGGAGGGTCCAAGTAGCAAGGCACCAGAGTCCTGATGAGGGTTTCCTAGCTGCTCTGCAAATAGCAGAGAAGAAGAAAAGCATTATCACAATGCAGAAGAGGCAAACAGTGGGGTGACCTTGTTTTATAACAGCTCACTCTTGCAAGAACTAATTCATTCCTGTAAGACCCAACTACTCCATCAGACCAGCATCAATTCATTCATGAGGATGGAGCCCATGACCTAATCACCTTCCACTAGACCCTATCTCTTAAAAGTTCTACCACCTTAACACCAACTAAGCACAAAGCTTCCAGCTCATGAAACTGTGGGAGACAAACCATATCCAAACCATAGCAATATGTTAGGGATCCACCAATATTAAGTATAATCTGTATGGTGTGGAACATCTTGGTCTAACATATGTTCTTTGGTTCTCTTATGATTCTACTGTTTAAACACGATAAAGAGCAAGACACTAGAAAATCCTCCATGAAAAGACTACTATTTCTACATCAGATGTCAAATCGTGTTTTATGGAACTCTAGGAACCCAGAGAGAACCCACAAGGATTATGGGAATTGGGAAGGAAGCCTGCTAAGATTCTAGAATCTAACTATGAGTTCAGCAAGACTGCAGGGGGAATAAAATCTTACAAAAGTGTTTATCATTCTGATATATAAAAATAACAAAAAGCAATTTCTAGAATCAGCAGTAAACACTACCAGGTACCTATAATTAAAACACATAGACATAATTAAAAAACTGTACACTTTAAAACTGTTTTCTTTTCCTCTTACCTTCATTGTGGTAAAGTTGATAAATGAAAATTATATATATTTAAGATGTACAATGTGATGTTTTGATATATATATGTATATATATATATATTATACATTGTGAAATGATTACTGCAATCAAGCTAATTAACACATCTATCACTTCACATATTAATCTTTATTTCAATGTGGTGTAGATAAATAAGATTTACTCTGAACAAATTCCAAGTACATAACACATTATTATTATTATTATCATTATTATTCATAGCTACCAAGCTGTATATTACATCCTGAGTACTTATTCATCTTATATATGAAAGTTTGTACCCTCTGGCCAATATCTAAGATCTCTCCACATCCCGCTCCCCCTGACCACCATTCTACTCTGTTTCTTTTTTTTTTTCCAAATTTATTTTTTATTCTAAGTTGTTAGAAATTATAGCAGAATGCATTACATTTCATATTATACTTGTAGAACACATTTTTACATATCTCTGGTTGTATCCAAAGTATACTCACACCATTTGTGACTCTACTCTATGTTTCTATGAGCTCCAGATTTTTAGATTTTACATATAGGTATGATCATGCAGTATTTGTCTTTCTGTGTCTGATTTATTTCACTTACCATAATGATCTTCAGGTTCATCAATGTTTTTTGAAAACTGCAGGAATTTTTCTTTAAGGCTGAATTACAGATAGATGGATGGATAGATAGATAGATAGATAGATAGATAGATAGATAGATAGATAGATAGATAGATATACACACACATACATATAATATTTTCTTTATCCACCAATGAACATTATATTGCTTCCATGTTTTGGCTATTGTGATTAATGCTGCAATAAACATGGAAATGTATGTATCTTTTTGAGAGAGTGATTTTTTTCTTTCCTTTGGATATAAACCCAGAGTGGGAGTGCTGGATCATGTGTGGTTCTTATTATTTTGAAGTTTCTGAGGAACCCCCACAATGGCTATTCAAATTTACATTCCCAGAAATAATGTATAAGGGTTCCCTTTTCTTATCTTTGTGTGGGGTGGGAGGAGGGCTGGGGATTGAATCCAAGGTCTTGTGAATGCTAGGCAAGTACAGCACCACTGAGCTACATCCCCTGCCCCACTTCTTATCTTTTGACATTTTAATAACAGCCATTTTTACAGGTGTGAGTTGACACTGTGGTCTTGATTTAGATTTTCCTAATGATTACTGATGTTGAACACATTTCATATTATCTATTGGCCATCTGTATGTGTGCCTTGAAGAAATCTCTATTTAGGTCTTCCACCCATTTTTTACCAAGTTATTATAATTATTATTATTTTGCTATTGAGCAGTACAAATTCTGTATGTATTTTAAATATTAATTCCTGTTCATATATATGGCTTGAAAATATTTATCTCATTCCATGGTTTGCCTTTTCATTTCACTTGTCTCCTTAGCTAGGAAGATTTTTAATTAATTATAGTCCCAATTGTTTACTTTTGCTTTTGTTACATCTGTGCTTTTGATGTCTTATTCAAAAAATCATTGCTGAGGCCAAAGTCATGAAGTTGTCCCCAATGTTTTCTTCTAGTTTTGTGGCTTCAAGTCTTATGTTTAAAACTTTAATTGTTGATTTTTGTGTATAATGTTAGATAAAGATGAAATATAAATTTTTTGCATGTGGATATATAATTTTCAGAACATCATTTAATGAATAAATTATCATTTCCCCATGTGTATTTCTGACAATGTTGGTAGAAATTAGTTGACTCTATGTATGGGGTTTTATTTCTGGGCTCTAATCTGTTCCACTGATCTAGCTTCACTTTTATACCAGTTTCGTACTATTGATTACTATACCTTTATAATATAATTAGAAATCAGGAAAATAGGATGACTCTATCTTTGGTCTTTTTGCACAAAGTATTTGAAATCTTTTGTAGTTCCATGTGAATTTAAGCATCATTTTTTTCCTACTTTTGTGAAAAACACCATTAAGTTTTTGATAGAGGGGTTAGGGATGTAGTTCAGTGGTACAGTGCTTGCCTAACATGCTCCAGGCCTTGGGTTTGATCCCCAACACCAAAAGAAAGAGGAGAAGGGAGGGAGAGTAGAAAGGAGAATGGGTGGTAGGAAGGGAAAATCTTTGGTGTAAATTGCATTGAATCTATGCAAATGTTTGCACAGTATGGACATTTTGACAATGTTGAGATTTCTGATCCATAAACATTGGATATACTTCTGATTTTTTGTTTTCATCAATTTCTTTTATCACTGGTCTACAGTTTTCAACGTATATACTTTTCACCTCCTTGGTTAAATTTATTCACATATTTTATTATGTCAGATACTAATATAAGTTAGATTATTTTCTTAATTTCATTTCCAGGCAGTTCACTGTTAATGTATAGAAACACAACTGAT
Source organism: Tamias sibiricus (assembly GCA_025594165.1). NCBI lineage: Eukaryota > Metazoa > Chordata > Mammalia > Rodentia > Sciuridae > Tamias > Tamias sibiricus. The sequence continues at coordinate 139,054,304 of CM046659.1, forward strand.
TTTTTAATTAATGAATGAATGAATTTAAATTAGGTACATATGACAGCAGAATGCATTTTGATTCATTGTACACAACTGCAACACAACTTTTCATTTCTCTGGTTGTACACAATGTAGCATCGCACCATATGTGCAGTCATACATGTACCTAGGGTAATGATGCCCATCTCATTCCACCATCTTTCCTGTCCCCATGTCCCCTCCCCATCCCTCCCTCCCCTTTGCCCAAAGTTCCTCCTTTTTTCCCATCCCCCCCATTATGGATCAGCGTCCATTTATCAGAACATTCAGCCTTTGGTATTTTGGGATTGGCTTATTTTGCTTAGGATGTTCTCCAGCTACATCCATTTACCTGCAAATGCCGTAATATTCCACTGTGCATATATAAAAAATATGGAATGCTTCACAAATTTGTGCATCATCGTTTTGCAGGGGCCATACTAATCTTCTCTGTATCATTCTGGTTTTAGTATATATGCTGCCAAAGCAAGCACCACAACTGACTTTTTGTATGTGATTTTGTATCCTGCAACTTTACTGAATTTGTTTATGAGATCTAACAGTTTTTCAGTGCTGTCATTAAGGTTTTCTATCTTTAAGATCATGCCATCTGAAACAGGGACAATTCTATCTCTTCCTTTCCAATTTGGATGCCTTTTATTTCCTCTTGCCTAATTGTTCATGCTAGAATTATCAGTACTATGTTGAAAAGTAGTGGTAAGAATGGGCTTTCAATCTTTGTTGAGTATGATATTAGCTGGAAACTAGAGGTTAGTGATATATGGCTTTATTGCAGTGAGGTACATTCCCTCTATACCTAAGTTCATGAGAGTTTTTTTTTTTTTAATCATGTAAGGATGCTAAAGTTTGTCAAATGCTTTTTCTATATACATTGAGATGATCAGATGGCTTTTGTCCTTCATTATATTAAGGTAATGTATCACATTTCTTGATTTGTGTTTGTTGAACCATCCTTGCATCCCACATATGTTAGTCATCTTTCCATGGCTGCAATAAAATGTGTGAGAAAACTTAAAGGCATGAAAATTTATCTGAGTCATGGTTTCAGAGGTTTCAGAACAGACTCACTTGGCTGTATTATTTCTGGGCCCGTGGTGAGGCAGACATCATGGTGGAGAGAGTGTGACAGACCAGCCAGCTACTCACCTTATGACATTCAGGAAGTAGGGGGGGGGGCAGTCACAAGGACACACCCCCAAGGACCCATTTCCTCCTGGTGGTCCTCGCCTCCTAAGTTTCTACCGCTTCCCAATAGCCCATTAAACTATGAATCCATCAGCAGATTATTGCATTAATGAGGTTAGAGTCCTCCTGATCCAAACACCTTCCACTGTCTCCATCTCTGACCACTGCTGCCTTGGAGACTAAGCCTTCAAGACATAAGCTTTGGGGAGACATTTCAGATCCAAACCAAAACACCAGGGATAAATCACATTTAATCATGGTGAATGATCCTTGTAATGTTCTGTTGAGTTAAGTTTACCAGTATTTTGTCACAGATTTTTTAATTTGTATAGATGAGGGCTGCTGACCTGTGATTCTCTTTTCTTGTAGTATTCTCTAGCTTTGCTATCCAGATACTGCTAGCCTCATTAGAGTTTGAAGATGTTCCTTCTTTTTCAATTTTTGGAAAAGTTGATATTAATTTTTCTTTAAATGTTTGGTAGTACTTACCCATGAAGCCATCAGGTTCTGAGCTTTTCTTTGATAGTTCTTATTATTGATTCAATCTCCTTACTCATTACTGACCTGCTTATTTTATACTTTTTTTAATATGTTTTTAGTTGTCAATGGAGCTTTATTTTTTGACACGTGGTGCTGAGAATTAAACACAGTACCTCACACGTTAGGTGAGCACTCTGCCACTGAGCCACAACCCCAACCCAGATTTTCTACTTTTTCATGATTCAGTCTTGGTAGCTGAAATTTATCTATTTCTTCTGGATTATCTAATTTGGTGGTGTACAATTGTTCACAGTAGTCTCTTACTGTCCTTGGTATTTCTGTGGTATCAGCTATAGTGTGTTATTCTCATTTCTGACTTCATTTATTTAAATCTTCTCTATTTTTATCTTACCCTAGTAAATGATTTGTCAATTGTGTTTATCTTTTCAAAAAGCCAACTCTTGGTTTTGCTGATCTTTTTCTATTGTTTCTATGTGTGATTGAGATAAAAGTATTATGTTGCTGCTGTTAGAAGAAGTGTTTTGTGTACGTTGGTTATTTTCATTTGGTCTAAAATGTATTGTTTCCTTATCGATTTATGTCCAAATAATCTACCCATTGTCAAATACGAGATACTGAGGACTCTTACTGTTATTTTATTGCTGTTATTTTTTCATTTGGATTTATTAATATTTACTACATATATTTAAATACTGTGAAGATTGGTGCATGTATATTTATAATCATTTTGTTATCTTGGCAATTTTTTTTTCTTGCAGTGCTGGGGAAGGAACCCAGGGCCTTGTGCATGGCAGAAAAGAACTCTACTACTGAGTTCCATCCTCAGCTCTGTCAGCTCTTCTTTTTTATTATATTAGGACCTTTCTGGTGTCAGAGAAGACAAGTCTCATGAAAATCAAAGGGAGCTCAGTAGAGTAGAGGAATGGGGCCAGGAGGAGGGACGAAGTCAGGGAAAGGGGAAATACTGGGAATGATATTGGCCGAATTATATTGTTATATTATGTGCATGTACAAATATGTAACAAATCCCACCATATGTAAAACTATAATGCACAAATAAAAATTATGGAAAATTTTCTGAAACAATGAAATAATAGTGATCATTCTGTCTCCTTCCACAAATTTTGACTTAAAGCTTATTTTTTGTGATATATCTATAGCTATTCCTGTTCTTTGGTTTCCACTGACTTGACTCTGAAGACACAATTTACATCTTTTCGTATTATGCATCCAATAACTTATTGTGACCCTAATATTTTTGACTTTTTTTTATCCTGATAACAATGAACATTTATTGACTGCTCACTTTTTTTTATTCAAAGTTGTTGTATTTGTAATAGTAGAATGCATTACAATTCATAATATACATATAGAGCCTCTTTTTACATAACACTGTTTGTATACAAAGTATATTCGTACTATTCAAGTCTTCAATCATGCAAATAAGATAATGATATCGCCGGGCGCGGTGGCGCACGCCTGTAATCCCAGCACTTTGGGAGGCTGAGGCAGGAGAATCGCGAGTTCAAAGCCAGCCTCAGCAATGGTGAGGCACTTAGCAACTCAGTGAGACCCTGTCTCCAAATAAAATACAAAAAAAAAGGGCTGGGGATATGGCCCAGTGGGTGAGTGCCCCTAAGTTCAATCCCTGGTACCACACACACACACACAAAAAAAAAGATAATGATATCCATCTTATTATACCACCTTTTCTTTTTTTTCCCCCTCCATCCCCTCCTTGCTCCCTCCCTTCTCCTCCCTCCCCTTTGACCATTCTAGTGTTTCTCTAATCCTCCTATGTACCCCAACACCCAAGACCACTGTGAACTAGCCTCCTTATATCAGAGAAAACATTTGGTATTTGGATTTTTTAGATTGACTAACTTCACTTAGCATTATATTCTCCACTTCATCCATTGACCTGAAAATGCCATTATTTTCTTTTCTTTTATTGCTGAATAAAATCCACTGTGTATATGTACCACATTTTCTTTATCCACTCATCAACTAAGGGACGTCTAGGTTGGTTCCACAATCTAGCTATTGTGAATTGTGCTGCTATAAACATTGAGATGGCTGTGTCACTGCAATATGCTGTTTTTAAGTCATTTGGGAATAGACCCAGGAGTGGGGTGGCTAGGTCATAGGGTGGTTTCATTCCCAGTTTTCCAAGAAATCTCCATACTGTTTTCCATAAAGGTTGCACCATTTTGCAGTCCCACCAGCAATGTTTAAGTGTGCCTTTTTCCCCACATCCTCTCCAGCATTTACTATTGTTTGTAGTCTTAATAGCTGCCATCCTGACTGGAGTGAAATGAAATCTTAGGGTAGTTTTGATTTGCATCTCTCTAATTGCCAGTGATGTTGAGCACTTTTTCATGTATTTCTTGATTGATTGTATATCTTCTTCTGAGAAGTGTCTGTTCAGTTCCTTGGCCCATTTATTGATTGGGTTATTTGGTTTTTTTGGTGTTAAATTTTTTGAGTTCTTTATATATTCTAGAAATTAGTGCTCTGTCTGATGTGCATGTATGAAATATTTGTTCCCAGATAGTTGGCTCTCTATTCATCTCACTGTTTCTTTTGCTGAGAAGAAGCTTTTTAGTTTGAATCTATCCCATTCATTAATTCTTGATACTAATTCTTCTGCTACAAGATTCTTATTAAGGAACTTGGGACCTAATCCGACATGTTGGAAATTGGAGCTTACTTTTTCTTCTATTAGGCATATTGTGTCTGGTCTAATTCCTAGGTCCTTGATCCACTTTGAATTGAATTTTGTGCATGGTGAGAGATAAGAGTTTAATTTCATTTTGTTGCATATGGCTTTCCAGTTTTCCCAGCACCATTTGTTGAAGAGGCTATGCTTTCTCCACTGTACATTATTGGTGCCTTTGTCTAATATAAGATAACTGAAATTATATGTATTAGTCTCTGTGTCCTCAATTCTGTGCCATTGGCCTACCCATCTGTTTTGGTGCCAATACCATGCTGTTTTTGTTACTATTGCTCTATAGTATAATTTAAAGTCGGGTATGATGATGCCACCTGCTTCGCTTTTCTTGCTAAGGATTGCTTTAGCTATTCTGGGTCTTTTTCCAGATGAATTTCATGACTGCTTTTTCTATTTTTTTGAGGAATGTCAATGGGATTTTGATTGGAATTGCATTAAATCTGTATAATACTTTTGGTAGTATGGACATTTTGATAATATTAATTCTGCCTATCCAAGAACAAGGTAGGTCTTTCCTTCTTCTGAGGTCTTCTATAATTTCTTTCTTTAGTGTTCTATAGTTTTCTTTATAGAGGTCTTTCATCTCTTTCGTTAAGTTGATTCCCAGGTTGCAGTTTATTTTTCTTAATGCTATTGTAAATGGGGTAGTTTTCATCATTTCCCTTTCCAAGGATTTGTCATTGATGTACAAAAATGCCTTTGACTTATGAGTATTAATTTTGTATCCTGCTACTTTACTGAATTAATTTACTAGTTGTAAAAGTTTTCTGGTAGAGATTTTTGGGTCTTCTAGGTGTATTATCATGTCATCGGCAAATAGTGCTAATTTGAGCTCTTCGTTTCCTATCTGGATCCCTTTAATTTCTTTCATCTGTCTAATTGCTCTGGCCAGAGTTTCAAGTACTATGTTAAATAACAGTGGTGAAAGGGGGCATCCCTGTCTTGTTCCAGTTTCTAGAGGGAATGTTTTAAATTTTTTTCCATTTAAGATAATGTTAGCCTGGGGCTTTGCATAAATAGCTTTGAGATATGTTCCTGTTATTCCTAGTTTTTCTAGTGTTTTGAACATAAAGGGGTGCGGTATTTTGTCAAATGCTTTTTCTGCATCTATTGTGATGATCATATGGTTTTTATCTTTAAGTCTATTGATGTGATGTATTATGTTTATTGATTTCCATATGTTGAATGAACCTTGCATCCCTGGGATAAACCCCACTTGATCGTGGTGCACTATCTTTTTGATATGTTTTTGTATTCGATTTTCCAGGATTTTGTTGAGAATTTTTACATCTATGTTCATTAAAGATATTGGTCTGAAGTTTTCCTTTTTGGCTGAGTCTTTGCCTGGCTTTGGAATTAATGTAATATTGGCTGCATAGAAAGAGTCTGGGAGAGCTCCCTCTTTTTCTATTTCTTGAAATAAGTTGAAAAGCAATGGTATTAGTTCTTCTTTGAAGGTCTTGTAGAACTCGGCTGTAAACCCATCAGGTCCTGGGCGTTTTCTAGCTGGTAGTTTTTTGATGGCGTCTTCTATTTCCTCACTTGAAATTGATCTATTTAAATTGTGTATATCCTCCAGTTCCAGTTTGGGCAATTCATATGACTCTAGAAATCTGTCAATGTCTTCAATATTTTCTATTTTATTAGAGTACAAGTTTTTAAAGTAATTTCTAATTATCTTCTGTATATCTGAGGTGTTTGTTGTGATGTTTCCTTTTTCATCACGGATGTTAGTGATTTGAGTTTTTTCTCTACTTATTTTCGTTAGCATCATTAAAGGTCTGTCAATTTTATTTATTTTTTCAAAGAACCAGCTTTTAGTTTTGTCAATTCTTTGAATTGTTTCTTTAGTCTCAATTTCATTAATTTCAGCTCTTATTTTAATTATTTCCTGTCTTCTACTCTCTTAGTGTTGGTCTGTTCTTCTTTTTCTAGTGCTTTGAGGTGTGATGTTAAGTCATTTATTTGTTGGTTTTTTATTTTCCTTTTAAGGAATGAACTCAGTGCAATGAGTTTTCCTCTTAATTCTGCCCTCATAGTGTCCCAGAGATTTGTATACGATGTATGTGTTCTCATTTACTTCTCAGAATTTTTTAATCTCCTCCTTAATGTCTTTTTCAACCCCTTGTTCATTCAGTAGCATGTTGTTCAGCTTCCAGTTGTTGGAGTAGTTTTTTTTTTTATTTCTTGTTTTATCATTGATTTCCAATTTCATCCCATTATGGTCTGATAGAATGCAGGGTAATATCTCTACTTTTTTAATATTTGCTGAGAGTTGCCTTGTGGCATAATATATGGTCTATTTTGGAGAAGGAGCCATGTGCTGCTGAGAAGAAAGTGTATTCGCTTACTGAAGGATGAAATATTCTATATATGTCTGTTAGGTCTAAGTTGTTATTGTTTTAATGAGGCCTAAAGTTTCTTTATTTAGCTTTTGTTTGGATGATCTATCCAGTGGTGAGAGAGGTGTGTTGAAGTCCCCTAGGATAACTGTGTTGTGATCTATTTTACTCTTGAACTTGAGAAGGATTTGTTTGATGAATGTAGGTGCTCCATTATTTGGGGCATATAGATTTATAATTGTTATATGTTGTTGATGAATGGTTCCCTTAATCAGTAAGAAATATTCATCTTTGTCCCTTTTGATTAACTTTGGCTTGAAGTCTACCTTATTTGAAATGAGAATGGAAACCCCTGCTTGCTTCCGTGGTCCATGTGAGTGGTAAGATTTTTCCCAGCCTTTCACCTTTAGTCTATTGATGTCTTTTTCTATGAGGTAGGTTTCTTGGAGACAGCATATTGTTGGGTCGTTTCTTTTAATCCAGTCTGACGATCTGTGTCTTTTGAATGGTGAATTTAGGCCATTAACATTCAAGGTTATTATTGAGATGTGATTCATTTTCCCATCCATTTTTATTTGTTTATGGTATTTAATTATGGTATTTAACTTGATTTGGTTTCTCCTCTGGTTGGTAGTTCCTTTAGTTTAATATCTCCCTTTGTTGATTTTCATTGCTATTTTTCTTTTCTTCTTCATGGAATATTTTGCCCAGGATGTTCAGAAGTGCTGGCTTTTGAGTTGCAAACTCTTTTAACTTTTGTTTGTCATGGAAGGTTTTTATTTCATCTTCAAATCTAAAGCTTAATTTTTCTGGGTATAAGATTCTTGGTTGACATCCCTTTTCTTGCAGAGCTTGAAATATGCTATTCCAGGATCTTCTAGCTTTTAAGGTCTGGATTGAAAAATCTGAAAATAGTCTAATTGGTTTCCCCCTATATGTAATCCACTTCCTTTATCTTGTGGCTTTTAATATTCTCTCCTTGTTCAGCATAGTAGGCATTTTCATTATGATGTGCTTTGGTGTGGATCTGTTGTGATTTTGTACGTTTGGTGTTCAGTAGGCCTCTTGAACTTGGTTTTCCCATTCATTCCTGATTGGAAATTTTTCTACTATTATTTCATTGAATAAATTACTCATTCCTTTGGCTTGGAACTCTGCACCTTCTTCTACCCCAATCACTCTTAAATTTGGTCTTTTTATGTTGTCCCATATTTCTTGAATGTTCTGTTCTTCATTTTTTACCATTTTTGCTGTGTTTTCTACATTTTTTTTCCAGATTGTATATTTTGTCTTCATTATCTGAGGTCCTTTCTTCCAGGTGGTCTAATCTATTGGTGATGTTTTCAATAGAGCATTTAATTTGGTTTATTGCTTCTTTCATTTCCAGAATTTCTGTTTGGTTTCTCTTTAGAACCTCTATCTCTCTATTGAAGTAGTCTTTTGCTTCTTGTATTTGTTTATGAAGCTCTTTGTCAAAGTGATCTTTTACTACCTATATTTGCTCTCTCTCACCTCCTTCTTGAATTCGTCCTTGAGCTCCATAAACATTTGGATTATGTATTTCCTGAATTCCTGTTCTGACATTAGATCTACTACGCTTGCCAAGGAATCTGCTGAGGTATGTTGATTTGTTTAGGACATTTTCTTCCCTTGTTTTTTCATATTGCTCATGTGTCTTTTCTTTTAGCACTGTGGAACCTTGACTTTTTTGTTTTTACCTTAAGGCCTAATGCTGTTCCTGTTGGACAATGCTATCAGCTCCCCTTATATATATTTTACACCTTAAAACCATACATTTTATATTCAGTTAATCACAATTTGGTCACAATGTACAGAGTTAGAGAATTTAGATATTGTTTCCAATATACTCTGAACGATTGTAATGGGGTTTATAATTTCAGATATTGGGTACAAAGGTGATATGCTTAGGAGGAAGGAGGGAAGGATATTGCTTTCCCCCCCTTAGGAAGTATAAAAATAGAAATCTATGGAAGTAGTTTAATAGGAGAAGAGAGAGGAAAGGAATTGGAGTGTACAGTTAAGTGTGAAGACCGATGTATATTTCAGCTAAGCTTATGCAAATGTTGAGAGAAATTAGAAAATGTCCGTGTAGTAAGAATTAATGAAAGAGAGAAGACAGGGTGAGTTAAAAAAAAAAAAAATACAGAAAGGAGACTATATAAAACACCCTTTGGTGTACTATTCAGTTGCCCCAGTTCTAAAATTCCTAGTTCTTGTATACAACTTGTTTTCATCCCTGTTGAGAATGTACGGGCAGGGTATAGACAAGAAAGATGAGGGGAAGAAGAAAAGAGAGAAAAGAGGGAAAGAAAATGAGAAAGAAGAAAAACAAAACAAAAGGAAAAAAGTCAAACCCACAAGTCTCAATTAGACAGCCTTTTCTCTTCCTCTCTCAACTTGTTAAATTAGCTGTCCTGCAGATCTGCCCTGACTGGTGTGGAGAATTTGTGGGTGGAGTCAAGTCTGCGTACCTGGTTAGCGAGGAGTGATGCTGGGATGGGGCTTTGTGTGGCTGGCCCTGAAAATCAATCCGTCCAGATGGTGTCTACTATCAGTTCTTCCTCAGTTGAAGGGTCACAGGGGCTCGTCAAGCTGGGCTCAGATACGCAATCCTCCGCTGGCTGCTGACGGTCCTCCCAGTCACGGGTTCCTCCTTGCCTATTTGCTGGTCTCTGTGCTGCTTTCTCTCCAGGTTTACTGCTGAGAGTCGTGTCCAGCAGAGTGTGGATTTGAACTGGTGTTGTCGCCCCGCGGTCTCCAGCGGTCTCCAAGCTCTGATTGCGCTGTTTTCGCTGGCTTCACTGCTGAAGGTTGTGGTGTGCCGAGTGTGGATTTGATCTGGTGTTGCAGTCGCACGGTCTCCCATGGTCTCCCAGCTCTGGCTTTGTTCCGCACCGCTTGTGCTTGGGCGGTGCTGCTGAAGCTACACGGCACTAGATGCTGCCGTCACTGTCAGCTTGTCTTGCTCACTCCCCGGTCGCAGTATTAAAAACATCCAGGAGTTGCACATTCTCAGTCTATATATATATATATATATATATACTGAAAAGCTATTTATCTGCTTTGTTGGATTCTTTCCATGGAGCAGCCCTGAAGAGCGGCTTCCTCTAATCCACCATCTTGGATCCTTCTTTTTTTTTACCTTTTAACTTTGATACTAGAGTTAAGTGATTTCTACACTACCACTATATTCTTAGAGGCTTGTTTTGTTTTGTTTTGTTTGTAGTTCTGGGGATCAAAGCAAGGGTCTTGTGCTAGCTAGGCAAGCATTCTACCACTGAGCTACATCCCCAGCCCTTAGTAAGAGCATTTTGAATTTTACTATATGTTCATCTTTACCAATGAATTTTATACATTCATTTATTTTCATGTCACTAATTAGTGTCCTTTTGTTTTAACCTGAATAACTACTTTTAGTATTTCTTGTAAAGCAGGTCTAGTGTCTAGGAAAGTCTTTATTCTCTTTTATTTCTGAAGAACAACTTTGATGGGTAAATTATACTTGGTTGGCACATTTATTTTTCTTTCATCACTTTGAATAAATCATCCCTTTTTTCCTGACCTGCAAGCTTTCTGAGAAATCTGCTGACAACTTTTATAACAATTCCCTTGTATGTGACAAGCTTCTATTCTCTTGGTGCTATCAAATTAATCTCTTGGTCTTTTGATTGTGTGTGTGTGTGTGTGTGTGTGTGTGTGTGTTTCATTGATTGGTTGATTGGATGGTTGGCTCAGTTTTGCTTTTTTTTAATGGGGTCTCACCTGTAGCACAGACTGATCTTGAACTTATGGGCTCAAGTGATTCACCTGTCTCGGCTTCTCAAGAAGCTGACTAGAGATCCAAGCCACCGTGCTCAGCTTGATTTTTGACAGTTATATTGCAATGTGTTTTGGTGAAGTCTTCTTTGGGTTGAACCTGATTGGACATAGAGCTTCATGTTTATGGATATCCATATCTCTCTCCAGATTTGGGAAGTTTTCAAACATCATTTTTTAAGTAAACTTTCTGTGCCTTTCTCTCTATCTCCTTATAAACCCGTACTGTGAATGTTACCTCTCTCAGTAGCATCCCATATATCCCACAGGGTTTCTTCACTACTTTCCCTTCTTTCCCTGCACCCCTCTGAATGGATATTTTGAAAATATATTCTTGAATAACTATCTGTGGGGGGAATATTTAATACTTAAATTATGTAAATCCCCATGAAATATATCTATAAGTTAAACGAAAATCCAATCAAAATTCTAACAGAGATCCTAACATAATTTGACCTACATATTAAAAAGTTCATATGTAAGAGAAAATATTGAAGGATAGAATTTTTTAAATTAAAGAACTACACAGAAATTGCTCTAACTGAAATTTAGACTTGTTAAAAAAACAAGAATTATAACACTATGATACCAGTATCAGAATTCAAAGACACCAAAGATACAAAATTCAAATCCCAGAAACAGATCCATAGATAGATAAATAATTCCCAGAAACTGAAACAACTGGAAATATATTTTTAAAAAAAGAAACAAACAAACTTTACCTCATACTATACACAAAAGTAAACTTCACAGTCTGTTATAGACTAGTATGTAAATTTTTAAACTTTCCACATATTGATATATGAAAATATTTCTTAAATAAGAAAAATCTGTAAGTAAATACTTAAGATTTAATTATAGGATTTCAAATTCTTTATGATAAGCTATAAATGTGAGGAAATGACAGTCCAGAATCTACAACATGGTTGTGTCACTTTTAAAGCATCTACATTATATAAAACTCTATAAATCAATAGGAAAAAGGCAAATACCAATGGGAAAATAGACAAGAGATATGAATAAATAATTTCAAGAAGAAAATCTCAGTGACAACATGAAAATAAGCTCAACCTCATTAGTTCAGAAAATGTGAAGGGAAAAAGACTGGGGAATAATACTGACCAAATTATATTGCTATATCATATGCATGTATGAATATGTAAGAACAAACCCCACTATTATGTTTAATTATAATGCACCAATAAAAAAGCATGGATAACATCAGGAAATACAAGTTAATACCCCCAGGTCAATTGTCTATGATGCTAATTAAGTTTAAGTTCCAAGATCTCCTCACTCACGTGGGTCTTTTCCAGTGCAATGGCTTCCCATGGTGTTGACATGGTCATATGATCTTGCAGTCTTTGTCAAATTATGTGTTAACTTACTTTTACATGGTGTCTAAAGAAACTGGGTCTTCTCACTATAACTTCTCTCTGATAAAAATTGCTTTTTAGTTGGGGGATGGTAGAGCTGTCCATGGGCTTTTTGGAATATAGAGAAGAGATACGTAAATTGTTTTGGGACATACTGATGTAATCTGTAGTCTCTTTGGTATAGTCACATTGTTGCTGCCTTCCCCAAGAGATTAGTGTGTGAGGATATGTCTGCTGCCCATTATCCTGATTCACCCAGTGTAGTGAAATGCCAGGATTGTTTTTACCCCCAAATGCCAGGGTTTTAACCAATATGAAACATATGACACAGCACTTAATGCCAGCAGGACAATGACATATTTAAGATAAAACTTAAAGTGCTCTGAAATGTAACCACTGATACATAAAAAGACTTGATGAAAGTTTCCTAACAGTATAATAATCCTAGAAATGCTGAAAGAAATACGGCCAGATAAATAAATAAATAAACATGTAAATAAATCCTTAAGGTATAACATCAATGACAATTAAAGTGAAATTATCAATATCAATAATAATATTAAATCAAATTCTATCATTCAATGAAAGCAATGGGAAAAATACAAAATCTGTTAGGATCAACTTTCTAGGAACTATGAAAATTATCAAAGGACACAGCAACATGGGAAGTGCTCATTCAAGAAAGACAGGTAGGGGCCAGGGTTTTGGCTCAGTGGTAGAGTGCTTGCCTAGCATGTGTGAGGCACTGTGTTCAATCTCTGGCACCACTTAAGAACAAAAACAAATAAAATAAAGGTATTGTGTCCATCTACAACTAAATGTATATATATGTGAAAGACAGGTAAAGCTGGGCCCAGTGGCACACTGTGTAATCCCAGCAACTCAAGAGGCTTGAGGCAGGCCAGGCGCGGTGGTGCACACCTGTAATCCCAGCACTTGGGAGGCTGAGACAGGAAGATTGGGATTCAAAGCCAGCCTCAGCAATGGCTAGGTGCTTAGCAACTCAGTGAGACCCTGTCTCTAATAAAATACAAAAAAGGGCTGGGGATATGGCCCAGTGGTTGAGTGCCCCTGAGTACAATCCCGGGTACAAAAAGAAAAAAAAGAGGCTGAGGCAAGAAGATTGCAAGTTCAGGGCCAGCCTGGAAAACTTACAGATGAATAAAATTTTAAAAGATCTGATGATGTACCTTGCAGGTAGAAACCTCCTGGTTCAATCCCCAGTACCACAAAAGAAAAAAAGAAAGAAAAAGATGGCTAAAACTCAGTAAAAACAGTGAGCCCTGCAGAGGTTTTCTTTTTTCTCTATTTTTTTTTTAATTTTTTTAAAGTATTTATTTATTTGCTTTAGTTGTACACAATGCAACGCATTTATGTTTACGTGGTGCTGAGGATCGAACCAGGGCCACACACGTGCTAGGTGAGTGTTCTACCAGTGAGCCACAACCCCAGCCCAGAGGTTTTCTTATTCTAGCCCCATTCCCCACTCCCAAGTGAGCAGCAGCCTTATAAATAACAGCCTATACCTGACCCATACTAGATGAAGTACAATAGATCTCTTTCATAAGGAAATTTCATTATTTCTTTCCCTGTCTGCTAGCTCCCTAGGAAACCAGCTAAAATGCTTATTTCATTTCATCTAACTAGGAACTCATTCAGTACTAAAGCTACTACTGAAACATTTGTCAAAAATGTTTCGAGGTAAATGTTTATTCCCTTATACCCAAGGTAATACATAACAATAAGGGAAAGCAACAGACTAACCAAAAAACTAAAAGAGAAAAGACTAGGGAATGAAAACGCCTAGGAAGACCTAAAGCTTCATAAATATCCCTGGGAATCTGGACGTCAACAAACATGTGGAGAGCTGTCTAATTCTACATGAGAAGGCACTAACATCATATTTATGTCTAACCTTGATGCTCTACACAAACAGGAAGCAAAGGCCACGTTGAAATTGTAGGCAGCTTGGGTGGTTATTGTAGGCAGGACCCAACATCCACAGAGATCCTCTCAAAAGACTGGGAAGGCATTTGGGTTGTTTGTTTTTGTTCCAGGCATTTAAAGAAATTTCTGACTAACATCATGTCTTAGTAGCAGATTACTAAGCCAAGGAGGCAGACACTTTAGTGGCTGTACACAACAAAGAATATATATAGACTATACAGTATTAGTAGTTCAGAAATGCTACTGAACACAAAATGACTGAAACAAGCAACAACAATAGCTCGTCCTTGTGAGGGGAGAATCTGATTTCTAAAGTTAAGTGACAATAGTCAAAATATCTTCTTTTTTAAAAAAAAATATGGGGAACACAAATAAACAAGAAATTATGGCTGGAGAAACTCAGGTGGCTGAGGCAGGAGGATCACAAGTTCAAAGCCAATCTCAGCAACTTAGTGAGGCCTTGTCTTAAAAAATAAAAATGACTGGGGATGTAGCTCAGTGGTAAAGCAACCTTGGGTTCAATCTCCAGTACCAAGAAAAAAAAAAAGTATGACTCAACTAGGGTAAAACTCAATCAAAAGATACTGCCTCTGAAGAGACTTTGACGTAGGATTTACTAGACAAAGACTTTAAATATGCCTTTTTTAAGGCAGGCCTGGTGGCACATTCCTGTAATCCCAGTGACTCAGACACTAAGGCAGGAGAATGGCAAGTTCTAAGCCAGCTTCAACAACTTAGCAAGACCCTGCCTCAAAATTAAAAGAAAAAAAAAATGACCTGGAGATGTAGCTGAGCACACCTGAGTTCAATTCCCAGCACCAACAAATAAATAAATATGCTTTTTTCCCCCTGATACTGGGGATTGGACTCAGGGGTGCTTAACCACTGAGCCACATACCAAGCCCTTTTTTGTATTTTATTTAGAAACATGGTCTCACTGAGTTGCTTAGGGCCTTGCTAAGTTGCTAAGGCTGGCTTTGAACTATCAATCCTCCTGCCTTAGCCTCTGGCATTAGAGGCATACACCACTGCACCCAGCATAAATATGCTTTTATAAATGGTGAAATAACTAAAGGAAGCCATGTCTAAACAATGAAAGTGAAGTAGTGTAACAATGTCTCACCAAACACAAAATATCAATAAAGAGACACAAACTATAAAAGTGAAACAAACAGAAATACTGAAACTGAATAGTACACTAACTCAAATGAAAATTTCTCCAGAGGGGCTTAATGACAAATTTTAGCAGGAAGATGAAAGAATCAGCGAACCTGAAGAAAGTTTCATTGAGATCATACAGTCCAAGGAATGAAATTTTTTAAAAATAAAGAGAAATGAACAGAGTTTAAGAGAGCAGCAGGACACCTTGAGGTGACCCAGCACAGAAGTAATAAAATTTCAGAAGCACAGGCAAGTGAGAAAGGGGATCAAAAATATTTGAAGAAATATAGAGAAATTATTTCAAAATTTGATCAAAAATATTGATCTACACATCAAAGAAGTTTAAGTAAGATAGAGGTCCTCACTTAGACATGTTATAAGTAAAATTGGAAAAGAGGGAATCTTGATTGCAGCAAAATATGCAACTCATATACAAGAGATCCTCAATCAGGTTGAAGACTGATTTCCCATCAGAAACCATGGAGATGATAAGGCACTGGGATGACATATTCAAAGTACTGAAGTTAAGAGGAAAAAACAGAAAACTGTCAGTCATGAATTCTATATTCAGCAAATTTATCATTCAAAAACTAAGAAGACATTCAGACAGTTTCAGATTACCAAAAACTGAAGAGTTTGTTACACAATTCTTTCTCCTATAAGAAATGCTAAAAGGAGTCCTTTGGGCAAAGGAGAGAAGACACAGTGTAACTCAAATTCATGGGAAAAATTAGAGAACACATGTAAGAAAAGTGCATAGGTAGACATAAAATATAAGTGTAGTTTCATTCATGATTCTTTTTCTGACTTAAAACATCCACATAAAGCAATGATCATGAATGTAAGTTGATGTATACAAGTATGTACAGACAATTTATGACAATATCAGCATATGAGAGGAGAGAGTGGATAAGTTTGTGAATCTTATTGAAATTGAGTTGGTATTAATCAGAATTATTTTGTAATAAATTAAGATATTAATTGTAGTTTCCAGGGTAACCACTAAGTAAATAACTCAAAATATATAGTAAAATTAATTACAATGGAATGAAAACAGTATACTAGAAAATATTTTTAACACCAAAAAAATAGCAGTAGTGGAAAAACTGAGGAAAAAAAGACATAACAAGTATTAAAAATAAACAGCAAAATAGCAGTAGTAAATTCTTCATTATCAGTAATTATATAAATTATTAAACTCTCATCCCAAAAAGCAGGGAGCAAAAGAAATACTCTTTAGATAAAAAGACAGAAAAAGATACTCTGTGAAAACAGGAAACAAAAGAGCTGGAGTAGGTATGCTAATAACAGACCAAATGGATTTTAAGAAGAAAAAAAAAAACTACTACAGACAAGGAGTCATATCATATAATAATAAAAAAGTTCAATCCACCAAGAAGGCAGAATAACTACAAATATACATGTCCCTAACAACAGAGTCCAAAAATTATATGAAGCAAAGAAATAAAAAATTAAAGAAGGACATAGAAAATCTAATAATAATAGTTGGGAAATACAACACCTCAATATCAATAACAGATTGAACAACTTAGACAGAATATCAACAAGGAAATAAGACTTGAAGAGCACTAGAAAACATTTGAACATAACAGACACCTACAGAACAACCAACTCAACAATAGAAACACACATGCTTCTAAAACGTACATGGTGCATTATCCAGGACAGAATCCACACTTGGGAGGACAATAAGACTATAAATTTAAAAATATTCAAATAATGCAAAGTATGTTCTCTGATTGCAAAAGAACATGTTTCAAAATCAAGAAGGAAAACTGAATATAAACAACACACTTCTAAATAAGTAATAGATTAAAGAAATCTCAAGGGAAATTATAAAACACATTGAAATGGGGGGAAAGGAAAATGCAACAAGTCAAAGCTAAATCCTTCATACCAGAATTTAATCCTTCTGAGTAAAAACACTGCTCACAGGGACATTTATACCTGCAAATGTCTTTACTAAGCGAGAAAGAAAAAAAATCTCAAATCAATAATCCACACTTCTACCATGTAAACTAAAAAGAACAAACTAAACCTAAGCCAAAGGAAAGAAACCAAAGCAGAAATAGATGAATTATAGAAATACCATAGAAAAAATCAATGAAAGCAGAATTGTTTCTTTGAAAAGATATAAGAAATAAATTGAAAAACTTTAGTTTGACCAAGGAAGAAAATAGGAAAAATTCAAATTATTAAAGGCAGGAATAAAAGAGGACATCACAAGGGAACTTACAAAAGTAACAGAGGATTCTAAGGGATACTACAAACAAATGGAGGCCATCAAATTAGATAACCTGGATGAAATGGACAACTTCCTGAAAACATAATGTCCCAAAGCCAAATAAAAAGAAACAGGCCTGTAACAAAAAGAGTGAGTCAGCAATAGAAAAATTTCAAACAAAAACACAACTCCAATGAGAAAAAGCCTATGATCTGCTTCATGGTTGTATTCTATAAAATGTTTATAGAAAATCTTCTTTAAACTCTTCTATTAATAGACACCACAAGAAAACTACAGAGCAACATCCCTTAAAAAGATGAAAAAGTACGCAGCAAAAATATTAGCAAATACACTTCAACAGCATATGAGGGTTACTCACCATGACAAAATGGGATTTATCCCAGAAATATGAGGTTGGTCTGACAAATGAAAGCCAATTAATGATGGAACTTACTAATAGAAGAAAGCACAAACCTGGTCATCTCAAAAGACACAGAAAAAGCCCTTGACAAATTCCAACAACATTTTATGGTGTTTTTTTTAAAAGACACAACATACTAGAAACATAAAGGAAATTCCTCAATTTGGTAAAGAACATCTACGAAAAACTGACAATTGGCATCATAGTTAATGAAGAAAGACTGAAAACTTCCTCCACAAGATGAGGAATAAAACAAAGACACCACTCTCTATTGAGCATTGTACTACAAGTTCTAGCTATGGCAAGAAAGTTCCAGACGATAAAATGACATAAAATGTATCCATACTGAGCAGGAAGAAGTAATATTACATCTTTTTTACAAACACTGATTTTACATACAGGAACACCTAAAGAATAAACAAAAATGCCTAAGTACAAGAATATCAAAGCAGTCTTGAAAAATAACAAATTTGGAGGACTCACATTTTCTGATTTCAAAACTTCCTACAATGCTACAGTAATCATGAATGTGTAACATGGACATAAAAGTAGCCAAAGACATCAGTGGAACAGAACTGAGATTCCAAAACTAAGCTCATAGATTGATTAATGATTTTCAACAGAGTATCAAGACATTCAGTAGGGGGGAAAAAAAGAACTTTTCAAAAACTGTGTTAGGACAACTAGACATCCACATGCAAAACAATGAAAAGAGGTTCCTACCTCACACCATACACAAAATTTGTGCAAAATGGATCAAAGACCTAATAGGAGATACAGCTCTTACAATCTTAGAAGAAAATATAGTATACATTGTGACTTTTACATAAGCAATGGCTTATTGGATAGGACACCAAAAACACATATAACCAAAAGAAAAATAGATAAAATGGACCTCATAAAGATTAAAAAACATTTGTGCTTCAATTGAGACTATCAAGAAAGTGACAAAACAACCCACAGAATGGAAGAATACATTTACAAATCATATATCTGACAAGGGTCTAGAATCCAGAATATACAAAAGCTCTTACAACTCAGTAACTAGAAGACTAATAACTAAATTAAAAAATGGGGCCGGGCGCGGTGGCACACGCCTGTAATCCCAGCACTTTGGGAGGCTGAGGCAGGAGGATCGCGAGTTCAAAGCCAGCCTCAGCAATGGCGAGGCACTTAGCAACTCAGTGAGACCCTGTCTCTAATAAAAACACAAAAAAGGGCTGGGGATGTGGCCCAGTGGTCAAGTGCCCCTGAGTTCAATCCCTGGTACCCAAAAAAAAAAAAAAAAAAAAAAAAATGGGCCCAGGATTTAAGTAAATTTCTCCAAAGAAGACACATAAACATAACCAATAAACACAGGAAATGATGCCTAACATCATTAGTCGTTAGGGAAACACAGATCAAATCCCCTCAGTAAGCACCAATCACACCCATTAGGATGACTATCACAAGAAAAATACAAATAAAACAGCAAGTGTTGTCAAAGAAATTGGAATACTCCTAAAATGCTGTAGGAAGGTGTAATGCTGTGATTGGTGTGGTAAAGTCTTTGGCAGTCACTCAAATGTTAAACATTAAATTACCAGATAAGTCTACTCCTAGATACATCTTAAGAGGATTTAAAAGATACATTCACACAAAATCTTGTACACTAAATTTTCATAACAGCATTAATCATTAACAGCCAAAAAGTAGAAACAAACCAAATGTCCATCAACTGATAAACAAAATGTGGTATATAGATATGATGGAATGTCACTTATCATAAGAAAGGAAGGACTATCACATGCTAAAACACAGATGAACCTTGAAAACCTTATACTAAGAAGCCAGAACCAAAGGCCACATACTACCTAACTTCAGTTGCATGAATTGTCCAGAACAGTCAGAACCAAAGACACAGAAAGATTAGTGAGTGCCAGGGGCTGGAGGGAGGGGAAACTGGAGGTGACTACTAGGAAGTAGGGGATTTCTTTGGGGGAAAATAAAAAACATTCTTTTTGAAGGTTATAGAATTAGATCATGGTGACGATTATTCACTGCTGTGACTATCCTAAAAACAAAACAAAAATGTGAATTACACAGTTTAAAATGGTGAACTTTATATTTTGCAAATAGTATCTCAATAATAAAAATGAAAAATCATCATTTTAGAACTTTTTTTTTTAATACATGGGATTGAACCCAGAGGCACTGAACCACTGAGTCACATCCTCAGCCCTTTTTTATATTTTATTTAGAGACAAGGTCTCGCTGAGTGGCTAAGTGCCTTGCTAATCTGCTGAGGCTGGCTTTGAACTTGCAATCCTCCTGCCTTGGCCTCCCAAGTTGCTGGGATTACAGGTGCACACCACCATGCCCAGCTCATTTTAGAATATTTTAATGAGCTATGCTAGACAAAAATAAACTGATAAAAATCTAAAGAAAAGGAATTACAAAACCATTGTGATATGAATAGGCAATGAGAAATCAGCCAAGATAAGGTAAAGGAAAAGCATTACAGAAGTGTCACACAATTCCTTAATTTTTAAATGTTATTTTTCTGGATCATGTGATATATTTGTTATATTTTAAAGTGTTTTTTAAATTTATCATTTGTTGTGATTTATTTTCTCATTCCAAAGAAATACCCACTTTTACGACCAAATTTGCACTTACAATTTTGTAATGCTTCTGTTAAAGAACCATGTGAGTTGGGCCCCAGGCAACCTGGATCCACCAGAGGAAATATTATTTCACAACTATCATAGTAGCTAAAAATTAAAAAAAAAAAAAAAAAAAAAAAAGTCTGGCATTACTAAGTACTGGAGAGGAAGTAGACAAATATCAGCTCTTCTTGGCTCCAATAGTGGGGTACAAATTTGAAGGGCAATTTGGTGATATTAGTGGCAATAATGGTGCCAAATAGTCTCTGTAACCCAGAAATTCTACTTCTAGATACAGATTTCACCAAGATGTTTATCCCTGCAGCCATGCAAAGCACCAGAAACAAACTAAATGGTCATCGATAGCACAAAGAATTGGAATATACAGTTGTCCCTCGGTATCCATGCAGGGACTGGTTCCAGGTCTCCTGTGAATACCAAAATCTGCAAATGCTCTAGTCCCTTATATAAAATGGCACAAATTGAGTGTGGTAGCTTACACCTATAATTCCAGCTACTAAGGAGGCCGAGGCAGAAGCATCACAAGTTCAAGGTTAGTCTGAACAACTCATCAAGACCCTGTCTCAACATAAAAAATAAAAAGAACTGGAGAGATATCTCAGTAGTAGAAGCATCCCTGTATTCAATCCCAGTACTTTCAAAAGAACAAAAAAATATGGATGGAGTTGTGGCTCTGTGGTAGAGCACTTGCCTGGCATGCATGAGGCCCTGGGTTCGAGCCTCAGCACCACATATAAATAAACAAATTAATTAAATAAAAGATCCATTGGGAAAAAATAAAAATATAAAATAAATACATAGTGCTTGCAATGAACCTACTTACATCCTCACATATACTTTAAATCATCTGTAGATGACTTATACCTAACACAATGTAAATGTTATGTAAATAGTTTATACTAAATTGCTTAAGGATTAACAACAAGAAAAAATCTGTACATGTTCAGGACAGAGGCAATTCTTTCCCCAAATATATTCAATCCACAGTTTGTAAATCAGTGCATGTGGAACCCAGGGGGAAATAGAGGGCTGACTACATTCTCAGAAGGGAATTCTACATAGGAGTTAAATCAGTTTATGCAGATCAGCCCTGGGTGGATTTGCAAAACAACATCAAGTGCTAAAGGGGCATGCAGTTAATATCACTTGTATGATTTTTAAAAACACACAAGTACTACATATTGATTCTAGAGACAAGGAAATGGCATTTAAAAAAGAATTTTCTTTGTTTATAGAGAGAATAGACAGGCTGTGAAAGAGCACAAAATGGACTGTAACTGGATCTGTGGTGTTTTAGTTCTTCAAAGAAACTGCAAAGAAGAACCAAAGCAGGTATTTCCAAGTGGAGGCATCTATTAATTATGCATTGTGCATATATACTTCTTAGGATTCTTAGAAACTCCCTGACCTTTTATGTGTGAAGCTGGATTAAGAACATTTTACCTGGGAGGAAAAAATGCTGGAATCTTAAAAAGCAAATGCCAGCACAGTAGAGAGGGAAAAAAAAATAGTCATGAGCAATTTGGTGATTTTAGTGGCAATAATGGTGCCAAATAGTCTCTTCTAGATAGAAGTAGAATTTTCTTAGAAATGCTAAGTAAAATAATAATACATTAATAACACTTTTAATTGGTCAAATTGGAAGTGTTGGTGTCTCCTTGGTTTCCAGCCCCCAAGATGGTACCTGAGGCTGGTAAAGGTACAGGAACAGCAGCACTGTCACATTGGGCCCTTAGAAAGCCTAGAAAACATATACATCCCTGTTGCCGCCGGAAAAGGATTTGCAGCCCGGAACGGCAGTGCCAGGGAAGAAGCCCGGAGACAGGATGGAAATGAAAAAATTCTTTTATCTTTCTCTCTCTGTCTCTTGTAATTTCTAACACCACATACACACTCTCACAAGAAACCAAGGCACATACTCTTACAAGAAACTACAATATATATACACAATAGCGTTAACCCCGTCCGTTCTCTCTCAGGTCTCATCTCATGCGCCCGAGGAGGAATGGCGCCGGCCGGATCTCTATCTTGGCTCAAGTCTCTCGAGATCCTGGGCCAAGTCCCGCGAGATCCCAGGCCAAGTCCCGTGAGACTACGGAAGGCGGCAAGGCCCAAACACGTCCATGGCCCATAGTCAACCGCAATCTTAGCCATCTCCCCAAACAGGGCTCCTGCACATCCCTTCATAGAAGCAGTTCTAATCTGGTAGATTTGCAAAGACTGCAAGATTCTTCTGAAGTTATATAAAGATTTTTAAATAAGAATATAGAGTAGGAGCCACGCACAATGGCCCACACCTATAAACCTAGATACTTGGTTTTTCTTTATATTTTAAGTTTTAAATTTGTTCTAATTAGTTATATATGACAATAGAATGCATTTCAACACATTGTACACAAATGGAGCACAACTTCTCATTCCTCTGGCTGTGCATGGTGCAGAGTCACAGCAGTAGTGTAATCATACATGTATATAGGGTGATAATGTCTGTCATTCCACCATCATTCCCATCCCCACAGCCTCTCCCCTCCCCTCACTCACTTGGGAGGCTGAGGCAGGAGGATCACAAGTTTGAGATCAGTTCCTCACCAAGTAGGAACCTATGTCAAAATAAAGAGGGCTGGGATGTAGCTCAATGGAAAAGCACTTGCCTAGCAATGTGTGAGACCCTGGGTTCAATCGCTGGTATCACAAGAATGAAAAAGGAGGAGAAAATAAAGTTCCAGCTCACCTCATAGATTAAAAAAGAAAAACAAACAAAAAAACAAACAAAAAAAAAAAAAAAAAAACAAGAAACAACCAAAATGCCCAGCAACTCATTGGCAAATTGAAATTTGTTAACTATTAATATACAGTGGATACATATAAAGACAATAAAAATGACATATACAGGAATATATCCATGGGTTTGTCATCCTAAAATTTAATCAACCATGGATCTAAAAGGTTTTTTGGAAACTACATCTATACAGAACAGGACAGATTTCATGTCACTACCTAAACAAAGCTACATAACTATTTCCATAACATTCACTTTGGATTAGGTATTATAAGTAATCAAAGACTTAAAGTACACAGAGGATTACATAGTTTATATATAAATTCTATGCCCTTTTATATAAGGGACTTGAGCATCTGCAGACATTGGTATCCATAGGTCCTGGAACCGGGCCCCATAGATACCCAGGAGGCCACCATACTTAGAAAATGTGTGTTAAGAGGGATTCCAGCAGATATGGGCTCATTTTGTCACAGGGATCCCAAAGCAGCCTCTTGATGTCCAAAGTATCAGAGAGTTTTCAAAATGCCCCCAAGTATCCCAAATGCCAGCCCTTGCCTAGAACTTCATAGGTTACTTCTAAATGATAAAAGCTGACCTGTTGGGGCTGGGGTTGTGGCTCAGTGGTAGGGTACCTGCCCAGCACGTGTGAGGCACTGGGTTCAATCCTCAGCACCACATAAGTAAATAAAATAAAGTTATTATTGTCCATCTGCAACAAAAGTTTTTTTTTAATTTGACTAGTTGGAGAAAACCGCCAAGCAGGTGCACACTGCCAATGCGCAAGGGAGTTTCATTAAATCCCTGAATAAGCCCATGGGGTCATGCACTCTAATCTCTAGGTCAGGGTGACAGGAGGAGAGCAGGGGTCTCCTCAGAGGCATGTGACAGTCAGCAGTAGGGTGACAACCCTCTCTGTCACCTCCACACCACTGATTTCTGGTCCTCTATCACCTCCAACCTCTAAAGGTGCTCACAGTATAGACCATGCACAGCAACCCCTCATCCTGGCACATCCAAGACACCAACCACCACAAGGCAGGCCATAGGTGAAAAGTGTGCTGCTTACAGTGCTGACAGCCCAGCTCCTGCAAAAGTGCACCTGGGTTCAGGAAGTGTGGAAATGTGAAAATGCGCATATCCTGCGATCAAAACCCCTTATGCACACTAAACCAGTTCCAGTACTTATTTCAGATTTATGAAATCAAGGCAGGTGTTTGAGCTCATCTGTATTTTCTAAATTTCCTACAGTGAACTATATTACTGCTAAGGTGAGAAAAAAATGACAAATAATCATTATTTTTAAGGGAAAAAAAGGAAATGAGTCAACAAGATTTACCATGAAACTAATGAATCTTAAGCTCTGGGGCCTCCCACATACTCAGGTTCCATCCAAAGGGGCCTGGGAGATGCCCTGGCTTGTTTGAATTTGTATTTTTTTGTATTATTTGTCATTGAAAGGGTCCTCAAACTGCACAGGCTTCAGACCCCATATTAAAATATGGAATAAAATATGGATTACCTAACAACTCCATGCTATCTATTTTGAGAGGGAGAGATGGAAACGGAAACATTTTAACCTTAGCAGAGAAACATACAAGCCCAGAGAAGCACACCAAAGAAAAATAAGAAAATAACCGGGCGCGGAGGCGCACGCCTGTAATCCCAGCACTTTGGGAGGCTGAGGCAGGAGAATCGCGAGTTCAAAGCCAGCCTCAGCAATGGCGAGGCACTTAGCAACTCAGTGAGACCCTGTCTCTAATAAAATACAAAAAAGGGCTGGGGATGTGACCCAGTGGTCGAGTGCCCCTGAGTTCAATCCCCGGTACCAAAAAATAAAATAAAATAAATAAGAAAACACCTCAATATTCTCTCTTCCTTTTGCAATTATTATCCCTGATGCTACAGACTGAATGGTGCCCCCAAAATTCTTATGTTGAAGCTCTAATCCCCAATAGGAGATGGGAACTCTGGGCCATGAATAGGTTTAGATAAAGCCATGAATATGAAGCCCCAGGTTGGGATTAGGACTCTCTCCCTCCACTACATGAGGACAGCACTAAAGTGGCCATCTATAAACCAGGAAGCAAGTCCTCACCAGGAACGGAATCTACCAGCACCTTGGTCTGGGACCTCCCAGCCCCCAGAACCTGAAGAACAAATGTCTGTTGTCTAAGCCACCTAGCCTGTGCGTGGTGTGTTTTCACAGCAGCCGGGAGTGACTAATGCACTTGCCCTCCCACTCTAATGACTGTACCTGGTCATACACAGATCCCCTGCTGAACTCTCAGTTCCTTAAGCCACTGCCAAGCTCTGTACTGCTGAGGTTTTATACATAAATGGTAAGCTGCCAATGTTTTATAAATGCTACAGGGAATATTCACCCAAGGATTCTTTCTTTTCTCTAGAATCTATCAGGTTCTTTTAAAAAGTCTGCCTCTTTTCATCTGCAGTGAGATTTTCTTTTGAAATCCCTCTTTAAACACTTCCTTTTGTGTGATGTCTTAGCCTTAAGCACTGAACCTTAAAGAAAAGCCATTTTCCGTTCATTGCCTTATTTTAAATGTGTTCTCCCTGACCTTTCAAAATGGAAAAATAAAGAATCTCAGGGACAAGGAGGGCCACCTGCTTTGAACTATCCAGCATTAAAGAGGCCAGGTGACAAAGCCAGCTGGAACACCCAGTTCCGAGGACCCTAAATCCACACATGGCAGAACACTTTGCCAAGTGAGTCATCAAGTTGAACATCAAAATGTAAAGCCACTAAGAGTCAAACTGCTCTGTCTGAAAAGGATGAGAAAAACCCTAAGGTTCCACAGGACCTAGTTTGAAAACCATTTTATCTACATTAGAAAGGAGCAAACAGAATGAGGAACTTTTCCATTTGTAAAAGCCACATCCCTCTACTTGTCCAGAGAGAAAGGGATCCACATGGTGTCAATGACCTACCTGTCATGCCACATAGGGGACCACAGGACACACTCATTGCATGTGATGTGAAAGGCAATTCTCACCTTAGCAAGACTACAATCTTCACTCAGCCAATGGTGAGTAGTAGTCTCCATCTAGACCCTGCCTATCTGTCCCTGTTCCTCAAGCAGCATTCCTTACTCAAATGCAAATGCTCTGCTTGGTAGACACACTAAGGAGCCCTCCCCAGGAGCACCTGAGTCCACATCCATCCATATAGTCTGGTTGTGACCAAATTTGAGGCACGTATGTATGAAGTGCCTCACTGGTGCTTAGTACTGTGTGTGATTTTTTTAAACAAGCATAAAATTTTCCATCTTAACCATTTTTAACTACAGAGCTGAAGTGTTAACTATATCTACCTTGTTGTACAGCAGATGTCTAGAACTTTCTCAGCTGTAAAACTGAAATTCTGTATCCACTAAACAACTCCTCTTCCACTCCCTCCCAGAGCCCCTGGCAGCCACTGTCCTATTTTCTGTCCCTATGAGTTTGACTGCTCTATAGAAATGGAATCACACAGTGTCCTTTTGCAACTGGCTCCCTTGACTTGGCATAACGTCCTTAAGGTTCACCCATGTGGTAGCATGCATCAGAATTTCCTTGCTTTTGTAGGCGAACAACATTCCATTGCAGGTATATGCCACATTTGGTTTATTCACCCATCCACGGACTCATGGATAGTTCCCTCCTCTTGACTATTGTGAGTCATGCTGCTATGAACACGAGTGTGCAAATACCATTTTGAGATTCTGCCTTCAGGGAAGGTATAGAAGCTGAAAAGTTGGCATCTAAGGAAAGACACGACAGTGGTGAGAACAAGCAAGCCATGAGAACATTTAGGGTTAGGAGGAACACGGGGAATCCCTATAAGAGCACTGAGCTGATATAAGAAAAGACCACAGGAGGCCTGGGAGGCTACAGAGGGGAGAGAGAGCAAGCCAAAGGAAGAGGAGACCTGAGGTCAGAGTGGAACAAAGTGAGCACTGGGCTGCTGACCAGAGGGTGAACTGCAGAGAGGCCAGACAGTGGAAGCAAGGTCAGCAATGAGGAGGTGCTGCCATCATCAAAGATGGCAGCTGGAGGAAAGGGCAACTTACAGTCCAACAGGATTTGGCCCCATTAATGGGCTGACATGGAGGGTGATGGCAGGGTGGAGGCTAACTCCCAAATGTACAGCCTTAGAAGAATTTAGGTGCCATGAAATGGACAAGACACTTCAGAGGAACTGTTCTGGACACACCCGTCTGAGATGCCCCTGAGTGTCTAACCCCTGGCCCACCTTCCCTCCGCCACTCTCCCAGGGCCTCTTCCATCCCCTTCCCACCTGCTACGCCTTTTCTTTCCTCTGTTGGGCCTCTGTGGCTGTCTACTTTTTGTGTTGGGAAACTTCCGTATGAATCTGTTTCCTAGCATGGTTTTGCCAGGAGCTCTGCACCCCACACCTGTACTTTCAGAACTGCTTCCACAGACTGCAGCAGACTCAAAATCACCTACTTGCTAATGACGGATTTCTTCAAAGAACAAGGCTGTTCAGGCCAGAGTGCACTAGAAGATAGAATGGGGAATGAAAATATGAATTAGGGATACAAGCAGCTGGCAACATTTTCGGAGGCCTTATCAGTTTCCCCCAAAGATGGCCCTCACCCTGAGCTGCCACAAGGCAGCACAGACAGGACCCTGTCACCTGTAGGTCTGATGGGGGTCTTACCTTCTAGGAAAGAAGGACCCCTGGGTAGAACCATGAAATTGGCCAGAAAACCTGCAATTAAGATTCCCTACAGATTTTTGGAAAGAAAATTTTTGACACCTGCTAAAGAATTTTAGGATTCACAATTAATAAAGGAATTCCAAATGTCTTGAATAATCATGGCACAATCAACTCATCCAGTCAACAGATCCTGATTGAGAGGAAGGACTCCAAACTACACAGTGCAGGGGAGGCCAGGGAGTCAGGCCCGAGTCCTCAATCAAGGACTGTGCCCTTCTGGTATGTTCTAGTCAGATTTTTTGCTTCTGTGACTAAAGGACCCAACCAGCACAATTTTAGAGGAAGAAAGGTTTATTCAGGGGCTCGCGGTTTTGAAGCCAGAATCTGAAAGGCAGTCAGTATAGATAGGTAAATTGAGTCAGGTCAGATCAAGAAAGCCAATTTTGAGTGAGTCCAGGGAAGTTAGAGACCTCTGGGAGACTGTCCCCTGAGGGATTGAAATGCTAATTCCTTCAGAGCCCTTCCTCCACCCTTATCAAGAACCTGCCCCTGCTCCAACCTGTTGCCAAGGTAACCTGTCCCAGGAATTGCCCCTCCCTACAGGGAGCTATAAAGTTGTTAATTCATGTGTCCTGGACTACACCATCCTGCCCTTCCCCTTCCGCCCATCTGCTTCTCACCTTTTGGCCATCCTACCAGGCCTGGTCACAGGCCTGGTCGCTTACCCAGGAAGGAAAGAGATAAGGGGAAGAGAGCCAGAGAACAAAGGAAGCCCTGGGACATATAAAAAAGGCAGAACTTCCTTGCTTCTTGGGATATCAGAATACCAGCAATGGCCCCCTTCTCGCTCCCAGGAGAAGTCTATGTTACCCCTTTTAAATAAACCCTGCTTTATATGCTTACCTCAGCATGCTTCTCTAATGTTCAAACTTCAGTGTTTGGGGGAGCAGAACTCACCACTGGTAAACAGCAGTATCAGTTTCAGAGGTCTTACTCCACAGAAGGCCAGCTCCATCCATTCCTCAGGGTTCAAGGTGACACAGAACATCATGGTAGAAGAGTGTGGTGGAGGGAAGAAGTCCACATGATGACCAGGAACCACAGACAGAGGTCTCCACTTTCCAGATACAAATATATACCCCGAAGCCACACCCACTTCCCACCTCTTCCAGCCATACCCTGACCACATTTAGTTATCACTCAGTTAATCCCTATCAGGGGATTAATTCACTGATTGGGTCAAGACTCTCACAACCCAAGCATTTCTCCTCTGAACCTTCTTGCACTGTCTCACACGTGAGCTTTTGGAGGACACCTCACATCCAAACCATAACATGGTGAGAGATCCCAGGAGGAACAATAAGAGTAAGCAGGGGAAGGGCTCATTTACAATGCATGTTAACAAGGATGTCGAAAAGAGTTCAGAGCACTACATGCAATAGGAAAGTATTACAGCTACTGAGCAGTAACGCTGGAACCCATAAGACACAATGGCAACTCAGAGTAGCATTTAAAACACACCTATCTATCTAGTTACTAAAAAGTAACTAGTCTATGCTGTCAATGCTTGGATTATTCTAAAAAGAGAGACTGACTGTGTGCATAGACAATCCCCAGAAATGACAGCAGCACAAAGAAATGACACCCCTGATTTCACACAGGACTGAAGTCCTGCAGGGCTAATGCACGCACACTGGGCACACAGTCCCCAAAGCAAACCTGCCCTGGTTCTGCCAGCACACAACTGATGACATCAATGACAAAGGGAAGATCGGGGAAGCAGAGAGGCTGGAGCACACTTCCCGAGTGGCAAGTGGGAGCCCTGAAAATAAAACACTCGCATGCTAATAACTACAAAAGTACCACCCTGATCAGCGCTGGAGGCCTGCCTGGCATCTCATGCAGCCCCTCTCTTGGCTGCTGAGGGCGCCCATAGAAACACACACTCGGAATGGATTAGCTCTTTGGTCTGGGGCCAGGTGTGAAGTGCCTGGCAAACTATAAGACAAATAAGCCTGTTGAAGATTTCAAATTCCCTGTTGAAGATTTCAAATTCCAGAAGACCTCTCGCCTAAAAGCTCTCATTTCAAAAGTTAGACACAGATTTCTAGTTTTTAATTCACCTCTATTATTAAAGTCTACCTTGAAGCAATCTCTGTAGGGAGGGGTTAAAAGCCCAGGAGGCTAAGCTGTCATCCCTTGGTTCCAGATTTGCTATACTTAGTTATTGTCATTCAAGCCATTTCTAAATACTTTACTAAGAAGATGAAAAACAAAAACAAAATATAATAATGATTATACAATAATAATTTAGTATTATGATACTAATAATACTATTATTATAATAATTATAGTTTTATTCTTTTATTCTAATAATACTATTATGTAGTGTTATTACTAATAATAATATTAGTAGTATCACATACTAAATATGTTTCTCATTAAACATTAAATCTCATAAATTTTTTATTTTAGCCTCTGTTGATAGATGCCTTCCATCTTCATCGGTCCCTTTTACTGGGCACCTAGCCTGCGCCAGACACTGTTCTAAGCCCTGGGGAGACAGCGTGAGCAAAAGTGACAGAAATGCTTGCTTCATAGAGTGGGGTGGGGGAGAGGGCAGACCATAAAGAATAACCACAGCAAACAAAACGATTCTGCAGTATGCTAAATGGAAATGGGTGGCAGCAGAGGGGTTGGCAAGAGGTGGGAAAGGGATGATTCAATAGAATGACCAACACAGGCTTCATTGAGGAAAATTCTAGACCATTCTGGCCTCAGGGGAAACACATTCCCATCAGATAGAACAGCCCCTGCAAAGGCCCTGAGGCAGGTGTGTGCCTGGGAAACTCCATGGAAGAGTAGGACCAGGAAGGACCAGTGTGGCTGCAGAAAGCAAGGAAGCCTGCAGGAGACCAGTCAGAAGGACTTGGAGGGGGTTGTTATAACAGGGCCCTGTGGGGGCCTGGACACAGAAGTGAGAAGCCCCTGGGGGGGTACTGAGCAGAGGAGGGGTGTGATCCAATTCATGCTCTTGAGAGAACTGCATGCTAAGAACAGCATCTGGGGGCAAGGGTGAAAAAGGGAGCCTGTTAAAAGGCTCCTCAATCACCCAGTTGGAGACAATGATGCCCTGGGCAGGACAACAGCGGGGGGAGGGGTCCAAGAAATGGCCCATTTGGATCTGAAATGTCCCCCAAAGGCCATATATATGTTCAGGCTTGGTGTCCAGCTTGGGGCTCCTGGAAGATGGTGGAAGCTTTCAAAGGCAGGGCCAAGTGGAAGGACTTGGATTATTGGGGGCTTGCCCTCAAGGGGTACCAGGCTCTTTCCTTTCTCTCTCTCTTTCACGGGCCCAAGCTTGAGGTGAGAGGCAGCGCTCTCACACATACTACCCACCATGATGCACTGCCTCACCATGGGCCCAAGCAACAGGGCCAACTACCATACTGAAATCTCCAAACCTGTGAGCCCAAATTAAACCATTTTCTCCTTATAAATTGATTATCTCAGCATTTATTACCATGATGGAACTCTGACTAGCACAGAATAGTATTCACTGACAAGGTAGGCACAGAGGGAAAGAGAGAAATCAAAGATATGTCCAAGATCTTTGGTCTTCAGATCAAGGACAGAGTCTGCATGGTGTAGGTCAAAATCCTGGAACTGCTGACACTATTTTGTCACCTTGAGCCCAAAGCTGAGTCACAGAGAACAGAACTAAAAGAACAGCAGAGAAAAATCATCTAATCTCTGATTACTAAACCCTCCTAAAGCTCACCCTGTCTGTGAAGAGCCACAAATCTTTTGGGACAGTGATCCCAGGAAATACTGATACAAACCTATCAATAGAAAGCACCTCTGGTAAACTTAATCATCTTTAGAAAACCAAAAACTCATCACTTTCATGAGCAATCAGGGGATGTCTTTGAATACCCACAGTGGCAACATGTCACGGAGAAATCACGCAAAGTGACTGTGCACATGTGCAGAAGAAGTGCCTCCAAGATGCTAGGATACACATGAAAATGGGCATGGCGGTTACAGCAATGGCCTCCCACAGATATCTGCACCCTGATCCCCTTGACAATGCAAAAGAGACATTTCAGATGAGATTCAGCTTAGGGATGGAGAGAGATCATTCTGAATTATCAATGTGGGTGGCTCCAATTTTATCACCTGAACCCTTAAGGAAAAAAAAGAAAAAAGAAAAAAAGCCTTTCCAGAGATGAGGCAGTTAAGTTGTCAGAGGGACCCCACTCACTGTGGCTGGCTTTGAAGACAATCAGGGTCCATGAGTCAAGGAATGCAGTCACTGTTAGAGGCAGGAAATGACCCCCAGCTGACAGCCACCAAGGAAAATGGTACCTTAGTCCTATAACTACGTTAGTCAGCTTTCTGTTACCATAATGAAAATCCAGAAATAATCAACTTATAAAGAGAAAAGGCTTGTTTAGCTCAGTTTCAAAAGTCCCAGTCCAACTCCATCATTCCAGGCCTGTTAAGGAAGTACATCATGGCAGGAATGCATGGTGGATCAAAACCACTTACTTCATGACCAAGAAGCAAAAGAGAAAGAGGAAGGTACCAGGGTCCTAACAAGCCTTTTAATGTCACACCCCCAGGGAGTGAATGACCTCCCATTAGGCCCCACTTAAAGGTTTCACAACCAATAGCACCAGTTTGGGGACCAAAACTTTAATACATGGGCCTCTGGGGGACATTTAAGTTATATCAAGAACCATGCATTAATCAGGGTTCTCCAGAGAAAGAGAACCAATAAGATATAAATATGAAGGAGGATGTTTATTATAGAAATTTGCTCATACAATTATGGAAGCCAAGAAGTTCCACAAGTTGAAATTTGCAAGCTGGAGAAGCAGGAAACCCAATGACCTGATCCCATGCGGGTCTGAAAGCCTGAGTACTGGAAAGAGCTGGTCTGAGCCCCAGATTAAGTCTGAAGGCCGACACCTGGCACTGGGGCAAGGCTAGGGGCACTGCCTTAAGTCCTGCAGTCCAAAGGCCCAATAACCAGGAACTCCAATGGCCAAGGACAAGAGTAGGTGGGCATCCCAACTCAGGAAGAGACAAGTCACCTTTCCCCCACCTCCCTGTTGTATTCAGGCCTCCATGGGTTGGATGATGGGGCCACATGGAGGAGGGTGAATCTTCCTTCTCCTTATAGACTCAAATACTAATCTCTTCCAGAAACACCCTAAGGGTTACTTAGGGGCAATTGCAGCAGATATGACTCAAGATGGCTGCAGTCATGTCAAGATGGAACTTTACACACTAAAATAATGCTTCACCAGCTGTCTGGAAGTCCCTTAGCCCAGACACGTTGACACACAAAATGAGCCCTCACAAAGCACTGAGCTCTCAACAAACTGAATAAGCAAGGATATGGTTCCCCCAAGAGCCCACAGGAAGGAATAAGAGCTTGAACTGAAATCCAGTGAGACCTATGTTGGGCTTCCAACCTACAGAACTCTAAGATAATAAATAAGCTACTAGGTGTGTGGAGATTTGTAACAACTGCAGTGGAAAACTAATACAGTGGCTATGAAAAGCCATCAGCCCATGGTGAGGGAATGTCCTCTGGCCAGTACACTCCTTCAAGCAGTTCTGTTCAGCAGAACTCTCTGTAATGGGAGGAAAGTTCTCCAACCCTGCTGTGCAATATTATAGCCACTGTGGGTATTAGAAACCTGAAGTATGGTTTGTGCCACTGAGGAACTGAATTTTTAATACAAGTAATCTTCATTTATTGAAAGTTGGATAGCCACAGGTGATTGGCAGCTCCTATACTAAATCATAGAAATTACTGTTTCTCTAATATTTCTGTGTGTTAAAATTTCCTGGACAGGTTTTTGTTGTTGTTATTGTTTTGTTTTGTTTTTCAGTGCTGGGAATGGAACCCAAGGCTTTGGTAGACAAGAACTCTACCATGGAGTTACATCCCTAGCCCTGGAGGAGTGTTTTAAAATGTGGATGCTTAGGCTGTACCCAGACCAATTGAATCAGAATACACCTAATGATAGGACCTAGGCATCAATATTTTGAAAACTCTCCAGGGGGTTCCAGTGTGCAGCCAAGTTAGAGATTCAGTGCTCCAGGGGAATCGTCACATTGGGACACACAAAGTCAGATACACAACATTCTGGAAGAGCCCAGTCCCAGTGTATGAGAACAGCCACACAATGTCATGAGACCAAAGACAGACAGATCCAGCAGCAAATCAAGTGGATCCCACATGATTTAGGTCAGACGGATGGGTCAGGACAAAGGTGACTTCATTCAAGTTGGAATTTTTGGCACTCACAGAGCCAGGGTCTGGTCATAAAATTCCATGTACTACTCTAATGGTTTTCTTTATTCAAAGTATACTGGGAAACTATGTGGGGAAAATGAGCAGGGTTAATTAGGGGCAATTGCAGCAGATATGACTCAAGATGGCTGCAGTCATGTCAAGATGGAACTTTACAGATGGTAACTGACTCTCATCTTGGAATATCACACAAAATAAAAAACTGTAATATTTCCATGCATGCAATGGGATATTATGCACACAGCGATTTAAAAATGAGTACATATACACATATTGGCATGGAGAAATACTAAAAATACAACATTGACTAAACAAAGAAAGTAGCAGAAGCCCTATTGATAAGGTAATATGATTTATGTGAAGTTTAAAATACACAAAACAATGCTACATGTTGATTATAAACACATAGGTAATACAAAAAAGTGAATGGGAAGAATATGATTTCCTCCTAGATGGTAGTGACCTGTCAGGAATGGATGGAATGGAGAGGTAGGGCTGGGGCCATGCATAAAGACAGCTTCAATTGTATAAAGCAATTAATTTTCATTAAAAAGATCTGAAGTAATTATGGAAAACATTATTTGTTACATCTGCATATTGTAATACAAGTACAGATTACATACATATTTTCTCTATTCTTTTCTGGACATAAAACATTTTATTTTTTAAAAAAATACTTGATTTTTATTTGTAGTTGTACACAATATCTCTATTTATTTATTTTTATGTGGTGCTGAGGATCGAACCCAGGGCTTCACATGGGCTAGGCGAGTGCTCTACTGCTGAGCCACAACCCCAGCCCCTTAAAACATTTTAATAACAAAATAGACCAACATAGGAGCCTCTGGAGAAGAAGGGCAAACCTCAGAGTGGGCAACATGGGGAAGATGGCTCACAGGGGCACAGTGGGCTCAGTGATCTGGAGGGGAAGAAGTTTATTCCTAAGCAGATTGTCCTTCAAGTAGAAAGCCAAATCTCTTCAATCTCAGAAACCAAGCAAAATGGGTACTTCATTTTGTAAAACAAAAGAACTACTGATTAAAAAAAAAAAAAAATCTGGCCAAATATAACTCAAGCAGAACAAGGAAGTTAGGAATTATCTTGGCAAGCTTAGGAGGAACAGAGGCGGGGGGGGGGGTAGGGGCAGGAGCTGTTGGGGTATATGGATACACCTAAATGTGGGACTAATGGGAGCCGTTGTGGGAAGTGGGGGAAGAGAGGAGAACGCTAATTGCTACTAACCTTGCCCTATAAATATAACTAGAAAAAAAAAAAAAAAAAACAGGCTGTAGAGAGCTACATAATAATACATAGCATGCCACACACCGCCTGAAGTGCTATAACAATACATTAATAATACTTCACCTAATCATCACCAGAACTCTGATAGACAATACCATCTATTCTTTCTATCTTACCATTGATGGAAACTGAGTCACAGTGAGTTTAGCAATCCATCTACGGTAGAGCTGAGGTTTGAAACCAGGCTGTCTGTGTCCCTTCACTATGCTGCTGTGCAGAATTAAGTATGCATCTGCTAATTTCTCTCTAAACTTGAATTTCAAATTTAAAAAAAAAAATGACTCCACCACTTAAACATTACATGGCCTTTCTTACTGGACTGTGAAGCATATGGACTATGGTTGGCCTCAGGTAATTGGAACTGTAGAAAGGAAACAGAGGATAAGGGGATAACTGTACCAATTGACAATCAGTGTGCCCCCTCTAGAAACATATGGAAAAAGAGGAGCAGGTAGATACCAAGAAAGAGAATATACCTGTAAAAATGACCTGCAGGATCCAGGAAGGACTCTGTAGTTTGTAGCTCCTGGATGGGCTATACAAGCAGCTGGCGCCTCCCCGAACCAAGGGCAGGGCCTGGGCAGGGCCTGGACAGAGCAGGCTGCTCTGGAAGGAGCAGGGGGTCAGCAGTGTGCACAGAGCCAGACGAGATAAGGAGAAATGCCAGAGGGGCTAAAAATATAATCACAGAAGAAAAATCCACACCAGAACAAGTAAAGATCAGAATTTATGCTCTGCAAAACCAAACTGGTGAGACAGGAGGAAGCTTCAGAAATCCTCCCAGAATGGCAAAATGAAAAAAGAACAGCACCTGACAAAATCTAATATAGGGGAAAAGGGAAGAGGTCACAGACAACAAAGAAAACAAGCAGACCAAGGGAGTTTCGAGGGGAACTGCTATTTTCCAAAGAAATGTGTGCACTCCTGTGGTACAAAAGCACACCCTTATTCTAGGGAAGAAAATATCTCTCCACCAGTAAGTATTGTAGATAATTCTTGAAATACTCTCTAAGCTGTAAAGGGACCAAGTTACCAGGTCAGGAAAACAAGTCTGCATACCATTCTCATCCCTCCACCCAGCACACACACACTGTGATGGTAGCCAGCAAATCCTTCTTCAGACAAATCAAGTATTTATTAAGATTACCAATAAATATAATTACATGACATGAATATAAATTAATTGCTTTTTAATGCCAAAGCCTATGACCTACAAATTGAAGAATAACTCTGGCTTTACCTGGAGTATTTCTAAAGAATAAAATAATCTTCTTCAAAAATACAGCAGAGAGATATAAACTTTAAAAGTCATCAGCTAAAGCTGACCAAAGCAAACAATCATTTATTTGGGTGATTAGACAGTAAATTGACCATTAAAGATCCATTCAACCTGTGATGTATGATCTATGAATTCACTTTCCACCTGCATCCTTCCAGAATAATTTAGATTACTCACTATCCAAAAAAACCCACAATGGAATTCCAAGTCTGGCAACCTGACCTCGTACTAAATTGTATCCATCCATCCTATAAAACACCAACCATGTTTCCTATAAAAAAAAATTAGAAAAATGTAAGAGTAATCCACATACAACTTAAACCCAAAGAAACAGCCCTGGAAATTTTTTTAAAAAATTTGAAAGTTTTTTTGTGAAAACCTACAAGAACTAATAAGTGAGTTAGTAGTGTTGAAGAAAACAAGATCAATACACAAGTTTCAACTATATTTGTATATACTAGTAACAAGTAAAACTGTGCTGAAAGTTACAAAACACTATTGAAAGGACTTAAAGACCTAAAGAAGTGGAGAGGCGTATAATGTATTCCAGAGCAGAATACTCAATATTGTTGCAACATCAGTTCTTCCCAAATTGATCAACAGACATGATTTTCAACCAGGGGTGATTCCCCACCCTCACCCAGGAATATTTGGCAATGCCTGGAGACATGATTGTTATACCTTGGAGGCAGGAGTGCTATACTATCCAGTGAGTAGAGGTGGGGATGCTGTAAAATGTCCTTCATTGCAGAGGAACAGCCCTCACAAGAGAGAACAACCCAGCTCAAAATGACAACAGCACCAGTGACAAGGTGGAGAAATACTGGCCTACTGAGTCCATGCAATTCCCATCAAAATCCCAGTAGACTTTGTTGCAAAATTGACCTACTAATTCAAAAATTCACATGGAAATTCAAAGGGCACAGAAAACCGAAACTTTGAAGAACAAAGTTGGAGAATTAACACAACCTTTCAAGAGGCTGTCAAGTCATATTTTGAGGCTTAACATAAAAGTTTCAGTATGTCCATGAATTTCTGTATATCGGGGCTGTCTGAGCAAGCAGCCGTGGAAAACACGTTTAAAGGATGATTTGAACGCCTTGAAAGCTAGAAACAGTGTATTAGCCGGAGGAGATTTAGAAAGCTAGAAGTTCCCTCCCTGGACCCAGAGGATGTGTGGATGCAGCAGAAAAAGGCACTTTGAGTCCTATATGCTCACATGCCCTGCCCCCTGTCTGAGAAGGGGCAGAGTACAAGCCACTCTCCATCAATTCATCATTCCTCCCAGTAGAGGAATAGCACTGCACACACAGGGGGGTGACTGGCACCACACTGCCCCAAGGGGACCTGACACAAGTCACACTGGAGTAGTAAAATGTGTGTTCTCTGGCCCAGACAGTTTCCTGTCAGAATAAACACACACACTCTTTTGAAAAGACCTAGTTAAGACAATATAGTGTTGGTATCAAGATAGACAAATAGACCAATAGCATATAATCTCTACTGCAGAAATAGACATTCTCTCTTGTTAAAATTTGAGCATTCTTCGTAGATTCTAGTATAGATTCCATACAACATATATGGAATATATCCACGCAGATGCAAACAAAAAAACTTTTGACAAAAGTACAAAAGCAATTTTGGGTAGAAGGGATAGTTTTTCCAACAAATTGTGTTGGAAAAATTGTATGTCCACATGGTAAAAAGTAAAATAAGCTTCAATTCATAACTCATACCATACATGAGTTAATTTCAAAGGATTCATAAACCTAAATGTAAAACTTAAAACTATAAAATCTGTAGAAGTACCAGAACAAATCATTATGACTTTGGATGGGGCAAAGTTTCTTAAGTACAACATCAAATTTTAAAATGGCTAGTCATCAAAAGGCACTGTTAAGGGAATGAAAAGACAGCCAGAAACAGTAGCACATGCCTATAATCCCAGCAGCTCCAGAGACTGAAGCAAGAGTATTGAAAATTTAAGGCCAGCCTCAGCAACTTAGTAAGGACCGAAGCAACTTAATGAGACCCTGTCTCAAAATAAAAATTTTAAAAGGGCTGGGGATGTAACTCAGTGGTAAATTCCCCCTGAGTTAAATCCCAGTACTCCCTTCTAAAAGAGCAAGAGAGAGAGAGAGAGAGAGAGAGAGAGAGAGAGAGAGAGAGAGAGAGAGAATGAAAATGAATGAAAAAATAAGCCACATCCTGGGAGAAAATATTTGCAAAGCATATATCTTATATGGAATCTGTACTCAGAATCCATAAAGAATGCTCAAATTTTAATAAAAAAGAATGTCAGTAAAAATGGAAGAATAAGACTTGATGAAAATTCTGTGTTTCGTAAAAGCAATAAGAAATTGGCAGAACTCTAGAAGTTCTTTAAAAGGCTTGCAGCAATCTGATGAAAAGTGGATGAACCTCGGTGACAGTGAGCTCTGTGGCATGTTAGCCTGGACCTGTTCCCATCTCCCTCCCAATCTCGGCTGTAGCCCTGTAGCCTAAGAAAACAACGACCCACAGTCCCAGGAAGGCTAGCAGCTTAGAAGAGCTTAGCCGGGGCTTCTTCAAACCTTTGTGCTGGTTCTCTAGAAGAACCTACTCAGAAGGCTGTCTGTGACCTGACTAAGAGCTACTCCAGGTAGACAAGCCTTCTCCCTGGGATTATTTGTCCAGAACAACTGAAGACAATGGTTAGCTATTCACAGCTAGAGGCAGTAGTTAGCTAAGGGGTAAAAAATAGGATAACAAAAAAATCAAGGAAAAATACATGAAGTGAGATGTCTATAGGGCCTTTAAAAAGCTCCAATGTACTCCTGAAAATTAAATGGCTGTATGCATACAAAGGGCTGTGCTCAGAAAAGGCCCGAGAAGGCACCAAGCTCTCATCTCTGACCCATGTTAAGGCTCTATGCAAGTAGCAAGTGAAGGCTATGGCAGAGCTGTAAACGGCACAGCTGAGTGCTAAGACTATATTTACAGATGACTTGATTTTCTATATTCAAAAAACCTAAACAATCCACCAAAAAATACTATCAGAGTAATAAATGACTTCAGTAAGGTTTTGGGACACAAAATCAATATTTAAGAAAATAACTTTATTTCTATAAATGTGCAATAAACAATCCAGAAACATAATTAAGAAAATAATAGCATAAAATTTGTAGAAATAAGAAGAAATAAGTATGACAAACATTATGCTGAAAACTAGAAACATCATTGAAGTGAATTAAAGAAAACCAAAATGATCTACAAATTACATGAAATCCCTATAAAAATCCCACACATAAGGCCCTGGGTTCAATCCCCAGCATCACAAAAAGAAAAAAGAAAAAAAGGAAAACACATGTGGTATTGAGACGGTAGTGAAGTCAGAGCTCTCATGCTTTGCATATGGGAAAATAAAAAGATTCAGCTACTTTGAAAAACAGCTTAGTAGTCCTCAAATGTTAAACACTGAATTACAAATGACTCAGCAATTCTTCCCAGATATATACCCAGGAACTAAAAACATATGTGTTTTAGTCAGCTTTTTCATTGCTGTGACCAAAAGACTTGACAAGAACAGTTAGAGGAGGAAACGTTTATTTTGGGTCATGGATGGTTTCAGAGGACATAGTTGACTGACTCCATAGCTCTGGGCCCAAGATGAGGCAGAACATCACAGCAGAAGGGCACAGTAGAGGAAAAAAACTCAAGACATGAGCATGAGGAAGCAGAGAGACTGCCACACTCACCAGGAACAAAATATTGACCCCAAAGGCACACCCCCAGTGAGCTACTTCCTCCAGCCATGCTCTACCCACCTACAGTTGCCACCCAATTAATCCATCAATGGATTAAACCACTGATTACATTATGACTCATATCT
The DNA here is from genome assembly GCA_025594165.1 of Tamias sibiricus. Classification (NCBI taxonomy): domain Eukaryota; kingdom Metazoa; phylum Chordata; class Mammalia; order Rodentia; family Sciuridae; genus Tamias; species Tamias sibiricus. The sequence continues at coordinate 139,094,983 of CM046659.1, forward strand.
AGTCACTTTGCCTCTGAATATTCTTGCATTATCTCACACATGAGCTTTAGGGGGATACTTCATACCTAAACCATAACACAAATGTTTGCTCAAAAACTTGTACAGGTATGTTCATAGCAGCATTATTCATAATAGCCAAAAAGTGCAAATAACCCAAATGTCCATCAACTGATAAGCAGGTAAACAAATTCTATCTATACAGTGGACTATTATTTGACCATAAAGTGGAATAAAGCATTGTTAGATGCTACAACTTGGATAAACCCTGTAAACCTTTTGCTAAGTTGAAGAATCCAGACACAAAAGACCACTGTCAAAACTTCTTCCAATAGGTGGGCATTTAATGAACTGTGGCACATCCATCCAATGGACCACTGTTAAGCAATTAGAATGGATAAACTACTGACACATGGAACAACATGGATTAATCTCAAAGGCATTAGGCTGAGAGAAGTCAGTCTCAAAAGGTTATATACTGTGCGGACTCTTTGGTTCCATGTCTATGACATTCTCAAAAAAAAAAAAAAAAAAAACAATATAGTATGAGGAACAGATCAATGGTTGGCAGGAGTTAGAGACAGGTAGCATGAGAAGAGGCAGTCTCATGAGTTAACAGAGCTGTTCTTAATCCCAATTTTGGCAGCATTATAGAAATCTATATATGTCTTCAAATTCACAGAACTATACACCTAGAAAACAAAATTAAAAATCTAACCCCAAACAGAAAGCAAAGAAACAGAAATAAGGTTCTCCTTTCCTAGCATGCACATTCTTTAGCAATTATGAAAGAAATCTCTGCAACTCTAAAATGAACTATTTTAACTGACTTATTTCAAGAATAAGCTAACCAGTCCTGTATTTATTAAGTCCAAATGTTTCCAAGGGGTGGATTTAATATGCTGTGGCAGGGGAAAAGGTACATTCTATACACTGAAGCTCAAGAATTAATTGTTCAAGCTTGGATGCAAAAAGTAAAATTAAAATTCCATGTACATGATATAGTGCAGCACATGGGAGGAAAAAAAGCACTTCTGTGGAGTGAATTGAAAGGCACTTGCAAACATTTCAATCACCTGATATAAGGAAATAGGGTTGCACCTCCTTTCTGTTGCAGTGAAAGGGTCCCTTTTCCAAAAATCAAACACTGTCTTCAGGTTTCTAGAAGATGCTGCCCTTCATGGGCAGCTCCTGTCTCTCTAGATTACTCCCTTCCTCCCTTTCACCCCCACTGACAAATTTCAGCTTTAAGACAGGCCCCAGCCATACACACAGGCTCTGTACCTAATTTCAAGAATCCACCCCATGAAGCTCACTCCAGAGTCCTTGGACTCAAGCTAAGCACCCTGCACTGTGGATTTTCTGAGGTCCTCATTCGATTCATGGAGGCCTTCATTCTTTCAACCTTCTCAAGTTCACTGCAAAGATTATAACCAACTAGGACCAACTAAGAGTGACAGTTTCTCTCCTACCAGTGCACATCATAACTGAGACCTCCCAACAACTCTACAGAAACCAAGCTTTCATTCATTCAACAAATATTTATTGAGCTCCTCCTACTTTCCAGGAACTGTTCTAGGTGACAATGACAGATTCCATGATCTCTGCCCCTAGGAAGCAGACCACTTTGTGGAGGGATGTGAACAGTAAGCACAATTCATGACAGGTCGTGACGGCATTATAACAAAAATCAAGGGGGATCAGACAGATGTCCTCCTTGATATTGGATGGTCCACAGTAGAATTTTCCAGAATTTGAGATTCCATTCCATAAAATTCCCATCAAGACTTGTCCATCCTCTAACTCCTATGAAATAAGAAGCAAGTCTGAAAGTTAAGAACTTAAAAAAAAAATGGATGAGTTGTAAGAGCAGCCACATATCCTTCCAAATAATGGAGTGATGCTCATCCTCCTGGCTGACAACTCCCAGTAGAAATCTATCCTCTATCACCCAAGTGAGAGTCACACATTCCAGCCTAGCCAGCCTATAGTCAAGACCATCTGGTACGATGGACTTGTGCCCACTTGAAAGATAACAAGCCCGTTTCAAATGGGAAAGGAACCCAAAAATAAAGATGAAAAAACACAGCCCCTCAACTGAGTCAAATGATACTTCCCCAACAAATTCATCTTCTGATGGGAAATCAAGTCCAAAGGTCTCCTTACAAAGAACTGGAACTCTAGAGAGTAAGAGGATTAGCTCCACTGTGAAATCCTATATGCCAAAGCTCTCTTGTAATTCACTTAATTAGAGAACTCTGCACTTGAATGGCATAATTTTTGTATTTCACATACCAAAAAAAAAAAAAAAAAAAATGGAGCCATCTAAACTCCATCCATAGGAGAATGCCTACATAGATTATGTTTATAAAATAGAATAATTCATAGCCATTAAAAATAACTGGGCAAAACTATATAGTATGTATTGTCTTATCTGCCTAAAATTCCATTTCTCTTGTAAATTCACGTTCATCTCATGTGATTCTACTTGTAATTTCCAATCACACTCTTTCTGATGTGCTGGTTGCTGTGACTGGTCCAGGGAGAAGACCGTGACATGAAACTGGCCTGTTTGAGTCTTCCCTGGGATTCTTCTCCCAACCTGCAAAACAAAAGCCTTTTGCATGTCCAGCCAAGGAGGTTGGAGCACATGAGCCCACCTGCAGGAGCTGCCAGCAGCAGACATCCATGTAAAGGTGGGAACTTGGGGGAGGGGGCTCCTTCACATAGCCCTCCCAGAAGTCCATGCCTCACATAGTTTACAGGGGTAGGAGGCAAGGAATAAGGGTATTCCCATTCTTTATGAAATTCAAAAGAAGTTGTAATATTATTGGTGATAATTTCTTTCTTTTAACATGTTTCAAATTAAAGAAAATGTACCACAATCTATCACTGCCAATACCCCAAGTGACATTCCATAACTTCTCTTCTGAGTCAGTTATTTGGAACTGCAAACATATTTTTCCAAAGAAACCATGTCATAAACAGCAGAGGTTAGACCCCAGGCCAAACCCATAAATGCTTGTTTAAACTATTACTTACTTTTGGAAAATTACATTTTTTTTTCAGCCCTTCCTATGTGCCAAACATTATGCCTTCCAAACAATATTAACTCATGTATTTCTCAAAACGATCACAGATTGGGTTCTACTTACTACAAGGGGCAGCTGTGAAGGGTGATGTCCCTCAAAACACAAGTCTTCGTTCAGTTTTCCCTTGAGAGCCCCCTTTACTATAAACTCACCTACACTTATGGCATTCCCAATTCAAGAGCCCCAGGGGAGAGGAAGAGCTCCCTTCCAGGGGGAATAGGGCTCTGCATGTGCATTCTGGATCCTGGCTCTCCACTGATCCTCTGTCCACAATCTACACAAACACACTACCATGAAACCCATCCTGCTTCTCCCTCAGCCCTGTCTCCACTCCCACCCCCCTGTCTCCCAATTCCCCACTCCTCCACCCTTCTCAACTCCCCCTCACTCCATCAAGCTTCTGCTTGCAACTTCCCCAATCTGTTCTTGAACCTTGAACACTGGCCAAACCCAGGGGGACACACTCCAGGCCTTCTGTGGTCCAAGGGTTATGTGTGGCTAGCTATTCCCTCCTCTGGTTTCTGAAACACTTTTCTATTCTCCTTCTCCTCCCAATTCTTGGACCACTCCTCTGTCTCTTCCCATTTTCTCTTCTTGATTTCCTTAAAATACCATGTTCCCGAGGGTTCTGTCCTCACCCCTGAGTTTTCATGATTCATGCGACTCTTGGGCAATTTCATTTACCTCTACAGCCTGAGAGACCCACCCATCTGTCCACTTCAGGACCTCCAGACACCCCAACTCAAATAATTCCAAATTGAACTCAGGGTCCACTCTCAGCCTGCCCTCCTGGCTCTACTCTTGGCCCATTTTAGAAAGGCCACATACCCACCATCATGCTATTTACATCATCATCAGACTTCCACTTGCTTTCAAACACATTCTGCTATTGATCCTCACTAAAATCCTACGGACAGGCATGGACAAGTACCATGTTTTAAGGATAACTGGGATTCATTTTACTCAGGTGTGGTAAGATATGCTGAAACAAAATGACTGTCATGAGATAGAAGTTTTCACTCACAGTTCCCTAGAAGCAGGAAGCATGCCCACCACACAAAGCTACATGGGAAGCATAGGGGTTGGTCAGGAGGCACAGGGAGCAAAGGGAGAATGTCTAAGAGCCTGTATTGTAGATTTTATGGGAAGGACTAGGTGAGGTAGGTAAAGAGACTTAGGATTGGCTAGTTTGAGTAGCCAGGTTCTGACGTGTAAGGACTGTCTTTTTTTTGTCTGGTACCTGGACATAGAACAAATAGGGCAGGTGGACAGTGTCCCAGAATGTGAGAGCCTGAAAATGAAAATGGGTGAGGAGGTGGCTCTGGATTGGCTGGTGTGCACTGAAAGGTGAACTCACAGGCCAGTCATTGCTGTCTCTAGGAATCAGCCAGGCTGAGAAAAGCAGTCCCTCCAGGGTCAGCAGGGCCCCAAGATGCCAAAGCATCCAACTATAGACAATAAAAAGACATTACTGACATAACATCCATACTCTGCCTTATAGAGAATGACACCAAGAGAAGTTAATTGATTTGACCAAGTTCAAATGAGTTAATAAAAATTCTACATTAGAGTTTACATAGCACTTACCAGCATTACCTCAATTTAGGTATTGCAAGAACTCTAAAACATGGCAGTTGTATGCCCACTCTTCATGTAAGGAGCACTGAAGCTCAAGATAGCTCAGAGAGTCACTAAGGACAGAGCTAAACCTAAGCTGGATCTTCTCTTCCTGTCTTTTGCACAAGTTCCTTATCACAGGGCCTCTGCAGACCTCAGTCCCCACCTGAAATATTCATTATGGTATAGGAGGCGTCTCAGATATATCAGGTCCCTGTGGTGTTTACAAGGGTCTTGGTGGGGGTGGTCTTTCCTGCTCATGTCTCCCACGTTCAGATATGCTGCAGACACCCAGTAGGGACTGGATATACCAGAAAATGCATTTTTAATCCAGAACAAGTACAGATTCTATCTTTAATTGTCTTTTCTTCTTAAGGAACTAGACTGATCAACTTCCACCCTTCCCTGAGCCTGGCCCTAGAGCAGTATTTCTCTGGGAGGGCTTTTGGTTTTCATGTAACTGGGCCATTCCTGGCATTTGGAAAAAGGTGACTAGGGCTGATAGTCACCCTTCAATATAAGTGGTGCTGACCTATAAGAGTTATTGTGGGTGAAACCCAGCTTAAAAGAATGGCAACCTAAAACTCATTGCCACATTGAAATTTGAGAGGTTTTCCATCATTCTAATACACACTGAAGTGTCCAGGAATGCAACTACCAGATCACCCAAGGGAACTTCAGTGTGTCTGGAGCTTTATCAAGAGCTGCTCTTTGTCACCAATAACAAGGCTACTGCAGTGCTGAATCTGGTCCTGACAGCACAGCTGCCATCAGGTCCACGGTGCCTGTGGGCAGAGGTACAAATATCTGGTCACTCATGATTCCTCCCAGTGGCAGACATACCTAAGCACCAAAATAGACATTGTTTTATTGAAAATGACCTGAGCTTTATAATGCTTTTGAAATCATAAGTGACAGTGCACTGGACTATCTATGACTTTCCATTTTGGGATCCAGCCAGCCCTCCAAATCCATAGATTCAACCAACTTCAGATAGAAAATGCAGTCAGCTCTATGAAGGTGGCATCTGTACTGAACGTGTACAGATTTTTTTTCTTGTCATTGTTCCCTAAACAATACAGTAAAACAACTATTTACATGGCATTCTTTGCTTTAAGTATTTTAAGCCATCTAGAGATTTGAAGTGCATAGGGGGAATTGCCTGAGTTATATGCAAACACAGTGCTATTTTTTTTAAGAGATTTGAGCATCCATAGATTTTGGTATCCACAGGGATCCTGGAATCAATCCTTCCACAGATCCGGAGAGAAAACTGTATAGCAAAATCACCATTGTAACAAAGGGCTATGGCAAACTGAGCCCTGCCCTGGATCCTTTATAGCATTTCCAAGTTCAAATTCAGATCCGTCACCAAAATGGCACTCCAAAGAGATCTGAGAACAAAAACAGAGCAAAGATAAGAGGGAAGTGCATCCTTCCTTCTTCCTCTTCCTGCCACACATGCAGAAGTGGACTGCCCTGGGTACACTCTGCCCAGCATTGGCTGTATCTTATCTTCCTAGTAGTTTTCTTCTTACCTACAATGGCTTTGTATCCCTCCTACATTTCCAAAATCTTTATGCATGACAAGATTTCTCCTTGAGAACACAGGGTGGCGGGGTAGGGCCAGGGGCAGGCAATGTTATTTACCAATGATTTGTTCAATAAACACATTTTGAAAGCCTATTGTCTCTTTCACCAGGACTCTTTGCAGATGTTCCAAACTCTCAAACAAATCATCACAATTTAAGGTCATTTAGAATTCCACATTAGAAGTGTTCAACAATGGAACGTGGGCTGGTGTGGAATAATGGCTGTCTTCCACCTGTCCGAGGTCTGGAACTCAGAGTAGATCTGGGGAGAGCCAAACACAGGGCTGGGAGGGAGAGGTGACAAAAGCCTGCCTGAAACACGGTTTTTAATTTATTCTGTTATTTTCATTTGATAAAAATTGTATATATTTATCATGAATAACATACTTTGAAATATGTCAACGCTGAGGAAAGGTTAAATTGAGATAATTAACCTAACCACTACCTCGCATACTTATTTTTTGTGGTAACAACACTTCAAATACACTCTCAGCAATTTCAAAGAGTACCATACACTGTTATTAACTGTAGTCACCATCTTGTACAATATATGTCTCCAATGGGCTTCTCCTTTCTGGAACTAAAAATCTGCATACTCCCATTTTTAATTTTCATCCCATATTATGGAGAGCAGTTTTCAATTTATTTCACTAAACTGCAACTTAAAGATAATATTTTATTCAGGAAGCATCTTCAGTAAACAAAACTCAAGAAATAATTTGTGCCTATTAAAACTTTCAAATAAATTTCAAATGTATTCTGCACAGATAAAAAAATGTCATTATAAAAAGGACACCGTGCTTTCTAATTCACAGTCGTCATGGCTGAGATATACTACTAAAAAAATCCACTTAATGATTTAGGCATTTATTCAGAATCGTAGGCAGAAAACATGGTCATACCTTCCTATTGGCAGAGGCACAAAAGTGGTGCATCCCACACACTTGTTTTAGCAATTTCAACACCGGCTGTTCTGGCAACTATGAAGAGAAGATGTGATCATAGGCCGACTGGTGGTCACCGATGTGCCAAATAGCATCAAGTTCTAACTGCAAATTAAAATCTCGCTTTGACAAATAAGCTGACCAAATTAAATTAGCTAAACCAGTGCTTAAGCCTGACATCTAATTTTTAAAACTCTCTGTATATGCTAGTCTAGCTAATATGGATATAACTGGTTTTAACAGAAGAAGAGGCTGCCAATAAAATATATCCCTGCTAGATTTAAAGATCTACAAAATCTGACATCTCCCCCCACATCTAAAATCAACTTTCAGATTGAAATGCTTATACAGTATACAAATTTCACAGAAAATAAATAAAGTGCATTAAAAAACAAGACAAAGATTACAGCCAAGATTCTCAACTACCCAACTGGAAGCTGGTTAAAAAAAAAAAAAAAAATTTAGCACCCAAAGGCAGCAGACTCTTCAAAGCTATGAGCCCTAATGGGAGAAAGGGAAGGTTAACACTCACTGCATGCATGCTCTGTGCCAGGAATTACATGTAGGTTATTTTATGCAGTTGGGTGGCAAGGTGGGGGAACTGAACCCACATTCCCATCCACTTTTCATTTTTTATTTTGAGGCAGGGTCTCACTAAGTTGCCAAAGCAGGCCTTAAACTTTAAAACCTCCCACTCAGTCTCCTGAGTAGCAGGGATCACAGGTACACATTACCAAGTCCAGCCGGACCTCTTATCACTGCCTTACAGGTGCAGAATCTGAAGCTCAGCAACTCACTCTAGGCTGCCCAGCCAAGAAATGCCCTCCCAGAAGCCATAATGAGGCTTTCATTTTCTTGAGATGTGCTGTGTCTATATGCTCCCAAAGCCACAGCACATACAACTTCAGTTCTGCAGAAAACATTCAACCTCCCTGACTATATTTCTCTTGTTTCTTAAAAGTGATGCATTGGTTGCAGTAGGTCATGACCAGAAAGAGACTCTCTGTGTTATAGACGTTGCACTTGCAACCAAGAGGAAAAAATGACAGTAGCTAGGGAAGTGACTGGGACATAGCTGCTGGACTCAGGGACCAGAAACCCCTCTTTATTTTCTACTAAATGAAATATGTCAAGTTTCACTTAATGACAGGGATATCTTCTGAGAATTAGTCACTAATTGATGAAAGTGAATTGCACTTTCATCATTGTGCAAACATCATCAAGTCCTACAAACTTACATGGCCTAGGGCAATAAGTCCATGTGGCCTTATGATGCGACCATGAGACATAGTAAACATGAGACATGTGAGGCTGCTGCTATCTTACCATGGGCAGTGAGTTATAATAAGCCTTTCTTTTTAAGAAGTAAAAGAGTACACTCTAAAATAACAATAAAACTAGAGCATGGTAAGCAAACCAATAGCAAAGTTGGTTATTATCATTATGCTGCACATAATTGTATTGCTATCCTTCTATAGGACTGTCAACATGGCAGATTTGTTTGCACCACATCACCATGAGCATGTGAGTAATGTGTTGTGCTATGATGTTAACAATGGCTATGATATCACGAGGCAATAAGAATTTTTCAGCTCCATGATAGTGTTATGGGACCACTATCATATATGTATTCCTTCATTGACTAAAATGGCTTTATGCAGCACATGACTATGTTTCTAAACCTCTACTTGTATATCTGGTGAGAAACTGCATTTCATCATGAAATACTAGAGCTCCAAGAGGTTTATGAACCCAGACAGGGTCACCATTGAGCCTCTCATATTCGATGACCAGATGGTCCATTCCAAGGCACAGAGTGCAGCAAGGATCCTGTCTGCAGATGTCTATGGCCATCCTCATCAGGGAACCCTACCCACACTTCCAAAATGAACCAGTCCAATGCCTGCTAAAAGCAGGAGTCTGATAGTTCCTCCTTATTGCAAAACACACACACACACACACACACACACAGATGAGGACTCAATGCTGTGAGTGGAAGGTAAAAGAAAAACACCATCATGCCTCAGTAATGAGCTCACAGTGGACCACAGTGGGCCCAAGCAATGAGGAACAGGACAATGTTGGGGGTCTAATTTTTCTCTTCAGCTGTGGTACAACCAGGGCCTGAGGATTCCCGTGACTGAGGAAATGAAGGAGATCCATGAGTCTAAAGCACAGGCTGTTGCCCACACTGGCCCATGTGTGACCCACAAAAACAGCAACTTCATACTTCGGCGCAAGACACTAGTGGGCCACACATGAAAAAGAGGGTGTGCTGTCTTGTTCTCCCCACGAGGGCCTCACAGAAATGTTGGAACCAACCAAACTGGCTCCTAGCCACCCCTTACAACCCTAACCCAACCTGGGAATCCATGTCCTCATTGGAGTCTTTGAGAGGATGGGAAGACACATAACTCAAAGGGATTCCAATGGGATACTGGGATTAGACTTCACAAATGTGGTTCATGAATTCCAAAACCCAAAATGAAAAACTGAACCTCCAGAATACCATGATGACTGTTTTGTTCTTATCTATTTTATTTATACCCTGCCAGTTTTGAAAAATATTTAAGGGATTTTATTTCACCGTTAATAAAAGGGGTGCTTTGGCAACAGGACAAAAGTAGAGGATAAACAAACATACTTCTTAAATGTCTACAAATGACCCAGATTAGGTACCCAAGTGTGTAAAATTCCTAATCTCTTTCATCAAGAGATTATGGAAATGCCAAGACAATAAGAATAAATTTCCAAAGCTCTTTTGAGGGCATGAACAAGAGATGAGCTAAACTTCTGGTACTGTCAGTCCACTACAGTCTCCTCCAGTAACAAATGTGGTGAGCACAAGGTAAGATGTCAGGACATGGGGTCTCAACCCCGAGGCACAGCTACCACACTCTGGTTGGACTTTCACTGCCTTCTGTCCTAACCTGAGCAAATGGTCAGTCCCAGATGTCCCACCCCCATTTTCTAGAGGGTCTACTGCCTGCCTCCACTCCTTGTTCCAATCATATCTGGTTCTGGGTTTTCATTTCCAAGCAACAGAATCCAAGTTGGCTGAGCAAAGTGGAAAATGGAATTTGCCTGAAGAATGTTGGACAGTTTACAAAATCCCTAGGAGAGCAACCGGAAAGCCTAAAGTCCGCACAGTCAAGAACAGCACCCCAAATCCTACCCAGAGCCTGCAAAACCCTCTCAGTGCTGCCAGCTCTGAAATGCAAACCAGGACACAGCACTGCAGAGCTGGACCCTGGAAGCACTCTTCACGTCACTCCAGCACTGCCCGAGGAGTTCACCTTCCTCCAAACACAGCCACCAACAGTTTTCTCACTTTCCCTTGAGTGACTGGCTCCCCAGACAAAGTCTAGTCAAGCGGGCCCTTGCAGGCCAGTTGCTGCCGTCAGCCCAGGCTGCACAGGGGCTCTAAGTCTGAGTCATGCCTCCTGCCTGAGCCCACAGCCCATCAACTTCCTGTACCTTGCCCCTCCTTAGCACCCTCGCCTTTCTGGGGCCCTTCCCCGCCATCTTCCAGTTTAAATTAAGAAAGTAGACCTCAAAGAGAGGCCAGTGGAGGGCATTCAAACACAACCCTGTCATCTGTTTCACCCAACAGCGCTCCATGAAATTGTTTCTAAGGACCATGAAAGAGAAAAGGAAACCTGGCACGTTTGCAGGGAATCCATATCAAGGCAGATGGACTTAATGTCTCTTTCTATGGCAATTCAGCCGTCTTAATACAGACAGAATTGTAATGTGTCAGGAGAGAAAGGCCCAATGCTTGGTGGCCATCCATAATGACCTGGCATCATCAAAGTAACTGACAACTCTCCCATCATCCTGTTCTTAAGCATTTAAGCTGCCATTTATAAAGTGATACAATAACTCTGCAAATTGCACAGGGGAGCTCTCACACATAGTGTGATCTGAAAAATGCCAGTGCCAACATAGGATGATACAATACCACTGGATTTTTAAGAGCGTTCACTAAAGATGAGAATTTAAAAATCTATCCTTAAAATAAGTGAAAAGCAAATAACTAATGACTTGAATAGTTATCCTAGATAATATTTTAGAGACTAAGAGACTTGAGACAGAACCCTCTATGAGGAAAATAGTTTTAAAAATAACAAAGCCCATTAAAAGAATCAGCTGGCATCTCTAAATGACAGAGGCAGAGCCATTCTTTGTCACTGATATAGTTGCAGACCCAATGATCATAACCCACCAGGCATTCACAGGGTCTGCATTGACCAGAAAAATGCACCCCCCCCCATATCTCAAATGTTTGAGCATAGAGTGAATGCTTAATAAAAGATATCACAAGCTGAGAAAGATCCACCAGACCCACCTGGGAGACCAAATCAACTGGCGCAAAGCACTCTATCTGTGGAAACTGAGGTTCACTTCATCTTCTCATGCACACAGACTCCAGAAACCTGTTCAGAGCACCCACTATGGACCCAAGCACAATCCTAGAGATGAGGTGTATACACCAACCCAGGCCCCTGTCTCAAGGAACCCTTGTTTTAGGAGAAAGACAAATGCTGAAAGAAATGTAATTTTAGGTAGTAAGAAGTGTTTAACAGAAGATAAAACAAAGGGAGGTCAGAGCAGAAGAGCAGGGATGAAGTGGGGTGGGGGTCCTCCACCAAGAAAAGGGGCAGGAGAGAAGAGGCACTTTCTCTCAAAGAGACCAGCGGGTGAGACCCAAAGCACAAAAAGGCTTATTGGAGTCCAGCATAAAGGGATAATATGCACCTTAGTCTTAAAAAGAAGGTTGAAAATATTCTAGACAGAGGGAAGAGGAAACACACATGCTTATAATGGAAGGGAATAGGTAGAGAGAGGGGGACTACAAGAGACCACTGAGGCCGAGCAGAGACACTCAGGACCTGAACAGGATGTATCCACCCAGAGGGTCAAAGGGCCAGACCAGTGGGGCCGTGCAGGTCAGCTATAGAGCAGATACTTTACCCAAGGACAGAGGGAAGGATGGAGTTTTAAGCTTCTGAGGCTGACATAATCAGAATGACTGTACAAATATGAAAGCAAATAGGTCTTTAAAAAAAAGTCTATCTTTTATACCTGTCTGAATTATCCAATTCTCCTGTTTTGGCTTGAATGGGTGAGTGTTGCTATATTTCTGTTCCATCCAAATAATGTTCCTAACTCCTTGCTTTAAAAAAAAAATAGTAATCACTGTTAATTTTTTTAATTTTTTAAATTGTAGTAAAATATACCCAACATAAAATTTACTGAGCATACACATCTAAATGTACAGTTCAGTGGCGTTAAGCACATTCACAGTGTGGTGCAACATCACCACCATCCCTCTCCAGAGCTCTTTTCCTCATCCCAAACTGAAACTCTTTCTCCATTAAGCACCAACTCCCCATTCCCCCTCCCCCAGGCCCTGGCAACATTCTACTTTCTGCTTCTATGAATCTGACTACCCTAGGAACCTCCTGAAAATGGAATTAGACAACAATTTTCCTTTTGTGGGTGGCTCATTTCACCCAACATCCTCAAGGTTCATCCATGTTGTAGCGTGTGTCAGAATCTCCTTCCTTTTTCAGAATGAATCCTATTCTATTGTATTTGTAAATGCTGTGTTTTGTTTACCTATTCATTTGTTGGTGGGCATTTGGGCTGCTTTCACCTCTAGGCTGTTGTGATTAATGTTACTGTGAACATGGGTGTATAAATATTTCTTCCAGTCCCTGCTTTCAATTCTTTTGGATATGTACCCAGACTAACTTCTTGCTTTTAATGATACTGTCTTGCCACATTATGTGATTTGCAACAGGAGTTCAGAGCAGGCTGGGCAAATTATAGTTGTGTCCATTAATACTGAAAGTAAACCAGAGGACTCCCCCTGTGACTGTGGGTGAAGACGCAGACTCCTGTTGGGGAAGGGGGGATATCACATACAGGCATAGATCATTACCTGCTGCTAAAACACAACATAATTTGGTCTCAGGAACTTGAGGAGGAAAGTTTCTATTTTTCCTTTCAAAATTACCTAGTGGAGAAAGAATACCACATTTGGAGAAAAACAAAAATTTGCCTCCAAAAATTTTTGCAAACCCTCAGTCTGTCTTTAAATATCTCATAAATGAAGGTAACCTATAAGGTTGGCTTTGATTCTATTACCAAAGTAGTCTCAAATTTTCTATTCTCTTTCTTTGTTCTTTATTTTTTATTGCTACTCAGATTTTCTGTAAATAGGTTGAGCTTTAATTAGAGCTATTTACAAGACACTATCAAACTTAACTGCATTTTAAATATTTATATTTCATTATTTATTTATTTTTTATAAATTTATAGTTATAAAACATACTCCACTAAAAATGTTCTGAAGCCAGGCACTGTTACTCCCATCTGTAGTCCCAGCTACTGCAAAGGCTGAGGCAGGAGGACCACTTGAGCCCAGAAGTTCAAGGATAGCCTGGCAAAATAGTAAGACCATATCTCAAGAAACAAAATTTTTTTTTCAAAAAATGTTTCATTCTGAATAATTGTCTTCTGTATGTTAAATATCAAAAATTGCTACACAGGCCTTTAAAAAAAAACTTAAGAAAATACAGTAATACTGCAGAAAAAAGAAATTAGAAGTTTTTTTTATAACTTTATTTCATTTATTTATTTTTTATTCTTTTTTATTCTTTTTTTCCCCCCTTTTTGGTACTAGGGATTAAACTCAGAGGCACTCAACCACTGAGCCACATCCCCAGCTCTATTTTGTATTTTATTTATAGACAGGGTCTTGCTGAGTTGTTTAGCACCTTTGAACTCCTAATCCTCCTACCTCAGGCTCCCAAGCTGCTAGGATTACAGGCATGTGCCACCACACCCAGCCTCATTTATTTATTTTTTATGTGGTGCTGAGGATCAAACCCAGTGCCTCACCCATGCTAGGCAAGCGCTCTACTGGTGAGCTACAGCCCCAAGAAATTAGAAGTTTTAATGCTAAGAACATTCTCCAAACCATTATATAGATAAAGTAACAGGACATTTTTACATTGAGTATTAATTGGTAGTTGGAGAAAAATAATTGAATTAGCAGTCAAACTGATAGAGGTAGGAAGAAGAATCGTGATTCCAGGGGCTGTGGTAGGGGACTAGGAAGTTATTATTTAACAGATACAGAATTTCAGTTTTGCAAGATGTAAAAGTTCTAGGTATAGATAGTGGTGGTGGTGGTACAGCAATGTGAATGTACACTCAAAAATGGTTAAGATGGTAAAAAAAAAAAAAAAAAAAAAAAAAAAAAAAAAAAAAAACACAAAAAAAAACAAAAAAAAAAAACAAAAAATTCTACGTATGTATTTTACCATAACCATTAATTTTTTTCTTAATTTTTCCAAATAAAAATATTCATAGTTATTTGAACAACTAATGTTAAACAAAACCAGTCACTGGTCAGCAGGAGGAAACTGGTCCAAAGCTGGCTCAAGTGGAGGAAAAAAACTCCTAACACCCCTGGCATATCGGCAGAAGAGATCTCTTACAGAAGACAGTGTGACATCTGTCTTGAGCAGGAGTGGTAGCAATGAATTCATTGCTGAGTTTCCTCAAGTCTAACACCAACATTTCTTTACATGTTAACACTTCTGATGTTGAGGTACCTCATACAAGCAATGTCAAAAGAAATCTGCCATCTGCCAAGCACAGGAGCAAACTGAGAAATAGCTGTGACTGCCTGCACATGCATAAATTTAGCATAAAAGGTCCCCCATGACACGCATCCACATCGGCAGTACCACAGAGCATCACCATGTGGTTGAATTTGAATTTAAATTTGCATATCTAACTGTCCCATCAACTGTCTTCAAGAAGATTATACCATGATACACAACTAAGACTAAACATTACTGTGTGGGCAGAAGGTTGCCTTTCACGTAGCTCAGCTCTACAATTAAAATAAGCAGCAACTGCCAAATCTTTTGGGCAAATCATAAAATGTTCAGAGTCAGGACAGGTTGATGAGACCAACTGATGCACTATCAGGATCATCACTGAATATTTTTCTTCCCTAAGTTCCAGCTGACTTTCCAGAACAGCTGTTCAAATTCCACAGATACATAATGCAATTATGGAAAAAGTGAAATTCTGAGAATTAACCAAAGAGGAAATGTAGGCATCCAGTAATTTTCAATATGCCTCGAAATTATGCTAAACAGGCACAAGAGGTCAAGAACATGAGCATAGAATATGAAAAGTATTGAGGCTGCCAGGCACAGCTATCAATGGCCAAAATAGACAATGGAAAATAACTACTTTATGAAAGAGTAAAAAGCTTAATACTCAAGTTGTGTAACATTAAAGAAGAAAACAGTATGAAGAATGGGGATAAATGTCACTATGACTGGTTAGATATTTTATGGAAGCTATATTTATGAATGGTATTTATTTTTTTTCTAAAAAATGCCACTTAGTACAGGGTGGCCTTTATAATGGAAGGTACCACACAGGTCTTATGATGCAGTGATTTAGTATGTAATGAGGCATATCATTTTTGGCACAGTGAAAGATAATTTCTGAAGTCCACCTTGTCTTTCACGTTTTATTACACAATGTAAACTCTTCTGATGAAGTTATAGTATTCATTCCTTATCCAAGACTCCCAGTTGATGCCTGAAACTGCCTTTCTAATATATACATATTTTTTTCTTAACATATGTGCCTATGATAGTTTAGTTATAAATTAAACAGGGTAAGATAGTAATGATAGCAATAATAACTAATAATAAACTAGAATAAATATAACAATATTCTGTAATAAAATCTATGTGGATGTAGTCTCTTTTTCTTTCACTGTCTTCTTATGGTATACTTTTATATTCTTCTTATAATGAAATCAAGACATGATAAAAGCCTACATGATGAGATTAAATTAGATGAATGATATAGGCATTGTGACATAGCATTAGGCTACTTTAGAAGAACTACTTGAACACAAGCACTGATAGTTGATCTGATAACTATGTCAGCTAAAGTGATGAACATGTGGGTAATACATACAGTGTGGATACACTGACCAAAGGATAAAACATGACATTTCATCACACTACTCAAAATTGAGTACAATTAGACTTTATGAACTGTTTATTTCTGGAATTTTCCCTTTGAAGTTTTCAGGCTGTTGTTGACCATGGGCAACTGAAAACATGGAAAACAAAACCACAGGTAAGAGGGGACCTACTGTACACTTTTTATAGTTTATAACGTAGACACTGTGGATGCAACTCCAGTACTAGTGATAAACAGGAAACAGCTTCTAGTGTTAATCCTAAACAGACACCAAGCATTTAACATGTTTATGATTGGTGCCATTGACCTGAGCAGAAAACATGTGATACACCAAGGAAGATACTGTAAATATATGTAATAATTCTATTTCAATAGCAGACATTTAAATTTCACAGAGAATCAACAATTTGATGAACCTATTGCTCCCTTTATCACAGAAATATGCTACCTATCTCTACAATAAGATTTAGGAGACTTCTGATATGACATGCTGTGGGATCAACTTGTGTTAAAAATTCCCATAAAAAGTCATTTGAAATAACAAAATTGAACATTCTAATATCCAAGGGAAAGCCCTACCCTAAAACACTGCAAAAGTAAAGGAAGAATGTTCTCTAAAATGAAAATGCTACACAGTAGAAGACAGTAGAAGAAAGCCATAAAATATCTAAAGACCCTGAGAACCAGAGAATGCCAAAACCACCAACAGAAAACAAATGGAAGGGGCTGGGGTTGTGGTTCAGCGGTAGAGTGCTTGCCTAGCACATGCAAGGCACTGGGTTCAAACCTCAGCACCACATAAAAATAAATAAATAAAGGTATTGTGTCCAACTACAACTAAAAAATTTTTTCAAAAAAGAAAAAAGGAAACCAATGGAAGGTTCTGGAGCTCCTATAAGAATAGCACTGACACTTCAGGGGCTCTGTAGAGTTCAATTTGCAGCATAAAACTACTGGGAGTGAAATTGAGAAGGACAGAGATAATAGAGGCAATGGCTAGAGAAGAGGAGGTAGATCTCAAAAAGGACATGATAAAAGCAATTATCCCTTTGGGACAAAAGAATGAGCACTACAGCTATGAAACCAGAAATATATCCTATCTATAAACAGATGATAACATTGGAAGACGGAAAGGCAGAAATATTTAATAATAAAACGCAATGCAGAAATAGATAAACAAAATTCAAGAGAAAGTGATAAAGAAGATAGGTAAAGAGGGTCCAAAATAGGTATAATAGCAGTTCTGAGAAGAAACAGAAGAACCACAAAAGATAAAATACATTGAAACATTCCTAAAGTTAAAAAGGAAATTAAAATTACTACATATTGACCCATTTTTTTAAACAAGCAAAGGATCTGAATGGATATCTCCCAAAAGAAGTTATACATATAGTCAATGGGCATATGAAAAGATGTTCAACATCACTAACCATTAGGGAAATGCAGACCAAAACCACAATGAGATACTATCTCATGTCCATCAGGATGGCTACCATTTTTCTTTTACAGTCAGAAAATAGCAAGGGTTGGAGAGGATATGGAGAAACTACACACACCTGTGAGGGATGTAAAATGGCACAGACGGTATGGAATGTATATCTGTTTCTCAAAAAGTTAAAAATATAACTTCTATAAACTATTTTAATTCTGGATATATATCTGAAAGAATGGAAATCAGTGTTTCCAAGACATCTTAACAGCTATGTTCATAGTAACATTATTCACAATAGCCAGCAGGTGGAATCAACCCAAGTATCCTCTGTCAGATGAATGGATAAACAAAATATGGTTATGTATACAATAAACTATTATTCAGTTATAAAAAGGAAGGAAATTCTAACAAATTCCAATTAAAAAGTCATTTAAATTACAATTAAACATCCTAATACCCAAGGGAAAGCCCTACCCTAAAACATTGCAAAAGGTGGCATGTTCTCTAAAATGAAAATGCTACACAGTGGAAGGCAGTGGAAGAAAGCAATAAAAACATCTAAAGACCCTGAAAAATACAGAATGCCAAAATCACCAACAAAAAACTAGTGCAAGGGCCGGGCGCAGTGGCGCACGCCTGTAATCCCAGCACTTTGGGAGGCTGAGGCAGGAGGATCGCGAGTTCAAAGCCAGCCTCAGCAATGGCGAGGCACTTAGCAACTCAGTGAGACCCTGTCTCTAAATAAAAATACAAAAAAGGGCTGGGGATGTGACCCAGTGGACGAGTGCCCCTGAGTTCAATCCCTGGTACCACAAAAAAAAAAAAAAAAAAAAAAAAAAAAAACTAGTGCAAGGTACTGGAGCCCCTGTAAGAACAGCACTGAAACTGCATGCTACAACATGGATGAATTTTGAGGATATTATGTAAAGTGAAGCAAGCAAAGACAAATACTATGATTCCACTTCTATGAAGTATATAAAACACTCAAATTCAAAGAGAAAGAATAGAATAATGATTTTTCAGGGAAGTGGGGAATTATTTAATGGGGGCAGAGCCTCAATTTTACAAGATGAACAAGTTCTGGAGACTGGTTGCAAAACAGTATGAATATACATAACAATCATGAACAATATGCTTAAAATGCTTACTCACAAATTTTGTTATGTGTATTTTCCCACAATTTTAAAAATTAATTAAATAATTTAACTATATGTTGAAAGGATATATCACATACCTAAAAACGAAATTTCAGAGCAACCATATCAGACATATTTAGTAAAGTTTTTAAAGAAGAAAAGGATAATGAAGCTACTTGTACATAAGAAAGGATTTCAAATACCATTTACTATACTTCAGATCATTGGGAGGAAGTCAGCTGTGGTTTTCATTATAGGAAGTGCATAAGTGGGTATTTGTTATAGCACCCACTATACTCACATACATGCTTATTGAACATACACACAAGCTCAGGGATGAATGATTTCTCAGGGCAGTCTTGAGCCAATGTCACCAGAGTCTCAATCCTCCTCCACCTCCTATTGTGTTTCTATGGCATCAGTTTTTATCTGTGAGCTTCACACAGAATCCCCCAGACTCTCCCCTTATTATGATCAAATGTGTATGTCCCAGCTTAAATCCCCATATCCAGGGAAGCAAGAACATTTCTTTTAAAAACTCCTATCCTGGTTCTAGAATTCCCCTGACATTGACTGATTGGATCATGAGTTCCTCAAACAACTGCTGTGACAAAAGAGTGGGATACGGTGACTAGCTTAAGTTAACCAAGAGTCACCTATGGAACTAAGGGTTAAGGCAGTTCCAAGAATGGAAAAGAGAAAAATAAGATGAACAAGGAGAAATGGATTCTCTGAGGTACCAACATCATCAATGGCAGAGACCATAGTTCTGGTCGCTGTTTCTCATTCTCACACTGTCCCTGGGCTGAGCTCCTTGAGACCTTCGTGCATGATCAGACACACATCTGTTCTTGCTAAGAAGACACTTGTAGACCCTTGATCTGATACATATACATGGAACTTTCATCTAAAAATCACAAGGTCCTTTAAAGAAAGGACAACTACTACAGCCCTCATCTGAGGAAGACAGCAAATTAGAAATAATTATTACTCACTTTCTTCTAATACTTGCAAAAAAATTAAAGGAAGGCATATGCCTAATTAAAACAGAGCTGATAGTGAACAAGCCCCATCAAAGATACAGAGGCTGGAAAGTTCCTCTAGGTACTCACTCAATAAATGCTCATTTATTCCATTTACTGCAAAAATGAGTATTATAAATAATTTAACTCACTTAGGGAAGGATCTTCCCCATTAGTTTATCAGAATGTTATCTTCATGTTCTGAAGTCTGACAGTTACCGAAGCAAATAAAAATTCTCATGTTCTAAATGCTAAGAAAATCATTAATAATTCATGGATTGAAACTTTCTTGCCATAAATTAACTTTTTAAAAATAAAACTAATGGATATCCAGGAATTGAAACACATTATACACATTTTAATGAAAACAAAATTCAGAACCAAAAGCTAACCCACCACAACACAATGTCTCTTTGTGTCCATTTATCTTTCTCAGAAGTCCAATCAGTAACAGATTTGTTTATTCATTCATGCAGCAAACATATACTAAGTGCCTTACACATGCTAGAAAGAATCTTAAACACCACCCTTCCAGCCTTTTTTCTACAGATTAGGAAATGGAGGTCAAAGAGAACAAGTAATCTGCCCAAGGTCACCAAGCTAGTAAGTATGAGAAATCATGGGAGTGATAGTTTCCTCACCTCTAGCCTGATGGCGTCTCCATCTTGCCTGCTTCCTGCCTTGTCTATAGCATGCCGCCAAAAGCAGTCCACCCCAAATGCACCAGCAGAGAACACTGCTGTAGTAAAAATTGGTGTCAAGTTTGTGACCATCCAACATGGTTTGAACACCCTTCCTACATCTGCAGAACATTCCCTACGAGAAGTTCCTGTTCCTCTACAGAGTGAAAGTGAGAGATTGGCTAGCCTTCCTTGTGGCTAGGGCTCAGGCATGTGCTTTGGCTTTGCCATTCCAGGGAGCAGGTTTGGGTACTGGGAAAGGGGAGGGGAAGCACTGCTGCCAAGGCGGTGGTGGGAGCGCTTCAGCATCGATCTTCCTATATACAGTATGGATCAGCCGCGTTCCACGTAGGCCTATGAATTGAAGGCCTAGTCCCCAAACTGTCAAGCTATTGGGAGGTGATGGAACCTTTAGGAGCTGGGGCCTAGTGAGAGTAAGTTAGGTCACTGGGGGTGTGCCCTTGAAGGGGATGTCGCGACCCCAGCCTTGTCCTCTCTTTCTCTCTGCTTCCTGGCCTCCCAGAAGTGAAAAGGTATCCTCCATTATTCACTCCTGCCATTATGTACTATGCTTCCATGGGCCCAAAGCAACAGGGTCAAGAAACCATGAGTAGAAATTTCTGATACCATGAGCAAAGTAAACCTTTTCTCTTTATAAGTTGACTTATCTCAGGTATTTCTTACAATAACAGAAGCTGACTAACACAGATCCCCATCACTCTGGGCACCTATGTCAAGTAAAGAGTCACAGAGCTGTCTTCACCTGTCATCACCCAGCACTAAGCTTTGGGTAATGATCCTAAAAACACAGGATTCTGTGAAATTGGCTAAAATGGACCCTGATTTTGTTTTCTTTTTCATTTGGGGGGGGTGTTTTGTTTTTGTTTTTGTTTTTGTTGCATCTAACAACCCTGACTTGTGTACTTCACTAAAACATACTCAGTATTTGTGCTGAGGAGCTATATTTCAAAATAAAAGGAGACTCTGCTTGAAACTCCACTATGCATAAGATACTAGTTCTCATCTACCCATGCAAGCTTTAAAATTTCTTAAACTATAAATGGTTATTTTCTATTAAAAAGAGGATAACAGGGTTGGAGTTGTGGCTCAGTGATAGAGCACTTGCCTAGCATGTGTGAAGCACTGGGTTCAATTCTCAGCAACGCATATAAATAAATAAAAATAATAAAGGTTCATTAACAACTAAAAATATTTTTTAGAAAGAGGACAACAAAGGGACTACCATGCTTTTAGTAATATGTACTAAATAATCAAACGCCTCCTATTAAACAAGAGGAGGACTGGGGGTATAGCTGGGGTGGTAGAGCACTTACCCAGCCTGGGATTCAACCCCCAGCATTAAAAAAAAAAAAAAAAAAAAAAGGATGATGAGTAAAGTCCAATATCAAAATATGAATATGTTTTTCCCAAAATCTAACAATAAAGCAAAGCTGGTACTAAGCCTGCCTGGCACAGCAGGGCCTCAGGAAGCAGAAAGCAAGGGAAGCTTTCTCCTGGGAAGCAGAAAGCAAGGAAAAAGCAAGCAAAACAAAACCTTGAACAATCTCACTAACAGCCCCCAATTCAGAGTAGCAGAAGGGAACAGAGGAAGGCAGCTTCCAGAGACTAAGAAGAATCTTCCCCAACACCGTGATGTCATCCTAGAGATGGGGAAAATGATGTGACTCCCTGCTAGGAGGAAAGCAAGAGCCTCTTTTCTTTGGTTACAGATGTGAATGCTGAAACATGGGAACGGCAAATTATGATCTTCTTAAATGGACATTATGGAGAGGGAAATGGAAAAGTGGGTAAGAGCATTCATTTCCTCATCTTTCTTGGAGAGGAGTACTCACTGAGAGATGGTCTAAAATTGATAAATCTAATGCTGTGATTTGGATCTGTAATGTCCCCCACAGGCCCATGTGTTGAAGGCTTGGTCCCCAGATTGGTACTACTGGGCAGTGTGGAACCTTTAAAAGGTGGGGCCTAATGGGAGGTCCTAGGTCACTGGGGGCATGCCCTCAAAGAGACTGCCTCACCACAGGCTTAAAAGCAACCAGGCCAACTGACTATGGACTCAAACCTCTGAAACGGTGAGCAAAAATAAACCTTTTATCTTTATAAGGTATCTCAGGTATTTTGTTACAGTAATGGAAAGCTGACTAACACCTAGAAATAACATTAAGCCTGGTAGGCTTTAAAGTGAAAATGTAGCAATCAACAAAACAAAACTCGGGAAACAGAAAGGAAAATGTGATCACTTTTCATTTTTCATACCAAGCACCCAATAGAGATGATTTGAGAAATACTAAATCAAGGAATAGAAGATTTGTCATAACAAATATACAGAATTATAGGAATAACCACTGGTAAGACTAAAAGTAGACTCTAAATCATCCAAAGAACCAGAAAGGAAAAGCCACAGGCATATATGCAAATAGCCAAAAGACAAAGAAAGGCAATAAAAGGTAAAGTAGATGGCACACAGGGAATAGAATTAGAACCCAAAATATCTGTGATAACAAAAAATGCAGAAGAAACAAATTATTATTATTACTATTATTAGCAAATTGTGTTACATACCTAGAAAGCACAGGAGAATCAAAATTTTAAAATTATTAGAAGGAATTAACAGTATTTATCAAGTTGGCTACTTATAACATTGGAATGTATGTTTTTTCCTATAAACAAGAAAAGCCAGTTAGAAAACATTTGTTGAAAAGATCCAACTACAAGTAACACCTAAAAAGAATGGTGCTACAAGGCATTCCTTGAGCCAGAGGTGGGCAAAACCTACATAAAGAGAACTGGAAAAATTCTCCATTGGGTATGCTGTGATTGGGATGTGATCTGTTCCTTAAGAGTTTTTGTTCTGGGAGTTTAGTCTCCACTGGGACTTTTAAGAGGCAGAGCTCAGTAGAAGATTGCTAGGTCACTGGAAGTGCTGCCCTCAAAAGAGATTCAGGTGGTTCTCATGGAACTCTAGTTAGCTCTCCTGAGAGGGTTGTTATAAAAGACCAAGACTGGCAGCTCAGCACTCTGGCTTCCTGTCTTGCCATATGATCTTTCCCTCTCACACCACCACGATGCCATCCACCATGATGTGAAGTAGCCCGGGAGAGGCCCTCATGAGAACAAATGACGTTTGGACTTTCAACCTCTAAAACTGTGAGCTAAATAAACCTCTTTCCTTTATACATTTCCCACCCTTAGGTATTTCATAGTAGCAATGGAAACAGAAGAATAAAGAAGAAATAGAATGAAAAGTAATAATATATTCTTAACAGGAAGGATCGGCACTGTAAAGTTATTAGTTCTTCCTAGTTTAATTCACTGCAAACCAATTAAAACACCAGGAGGATTTGAGAACTGATTTTAGAAAGTGGCAGAAATTATACAAATAGTAATCAAAAAATATAAACGTGAAAATTACCAGGTGTGACTGATTCTATTTTCTACTGATGGTCACAATTGCCTATGCTGAATGCTTTTGCGCAATGTGTCCTTGCTGTCCTCTCATCAAGAGTTAGGGCCCACACTGCTTCTCTTCAAATGTGGGCAGGTCTGTGACTACTTCAGCACACAGTACAGAGGAAATATTACTATGTGACTTCTAGAACTAGGCTGGAAAAAGTCATCCACTTCTACACAGTGCTCTTGGGTCTCTTCCTCAAAGGGGAGCAGCCATCTTGCAGGAAGTCCAACTACCCCAAGACCACAGTGCTGGAGAGGCCACAAGTACACATGGGACTAAGTGCCCAGTTGGCAGACAGCCACACTGCCAGCCACATGAGTGAGGCACTAGAGATTCCTAGCCCCACTGAGCCTTCATATGACTGTAGTCCCAGCTGACGTGTGACATGATCACATGATCACATGAGACCGGCAAGCAAAAAAAAAAAAATCACTCAGCAGTCCTTCCAAATTCCTCACCAACAAAAATCATAAGCATAGAATGACTGCTTCAAGCTGCAAAGTTTGGAGAGACTTTGTAATGTGGCATCAATAATGGAATGCCAAGTAAATTCATCAGGAAGGAGGGAAAAGGGAAAAAAGAGTCGAAGAGGAACCAACCCTGTCACATTTGAAAACATAATGAGTCAAAATCTGTCTATTAGTTCATTTGACAAATAAGTATGGAAGGTCTACAGGTCCACTGTAGGCCAGGCATTAGTGACACTGTGGTATACAAAATCTTTGTGTTTATGGGAATTATATTTTAGTGAGAACAAATTTAATTTTAGGTAGCATTAAGAGCTCTGAAGGAAAATAAAAATGATAAGTGAGCAGAAAGTACACATTAAAACAGAACAATCCAGGAGACCTCCCTGAGGCACTTACCAAGGGACTGAGACTAAGGAAGGGTTTGAGCATCCTCCCTTCCTGCTGCTGGGTTTGTGAGCAGTGCAGCCTGTTCTGGAAGCAATCTGAATAATTCTATCTCAATCTAAAATGCAAGTACCCATTGGCCAAGAAATCACTTGGATAGGAAATTGCCTAGGAATATTCTTAACAAAAGCTTAGCACACATTTCCAAGCATGATTTAACAAAACCGACAAATGCCAACATGTCAGATCAAGAGGAGCGTATTTAATAAATCACATTACTGACACTGAATAGAGCGCCATGAAAACTTTCAGGAAACCAGATGGGCTGTACATACTGATGGTCAGTGAGTTATAAGATATATTGTCAAGTGACAGTAAGAAAGGTCCTCACCACTGGCACAGCATCTCCCCTTTTGACTGAGAAGGGGCCTGGGCATATGCTCACCAACAGTCTAGATGACCTTCCCTCGGGGGCACCACTTTCACTTCTTACCTCTCTGTATCGCCTGAATTTCTAACAAGATACCATTACACATTTTACTTTTGTCGTTTAAGTACCGACAAAGGTCACCTAGGCTGTGGCTGCAGCATAGGACAACTTCTCCCCAAAGAAAGGATCAAGGCCACCAGACAACGTCTGCTTTCTCTTCTGGTACTCTTTGTTTTTCCAGAAATAAATGATGGCATTTTTTTTTCAATTAAAAACAAAAATCTTAGGAAGGAAATGCTGTAACAACAAAATAATAAATTGTGTTTAAAATACTTTCATTCTGTTTACTTTACTACCAGCACAGTTCCACTGCAGCAACCACCAGGGCTCAGAGCAACACGGGCCAGAGGAAGTGCCACCGTCTGGCTACCTGTCCATCAGCAGGCCCCTCCGTGAGCAGGTTCTCCTTCTACGGTTTCAGCTTTCAGTCAACAAGAGAAAGAATGGTGAGTACACTACAGTAAGATATTTGGACATAGAGACAGAGTAGAGGAAAGTGAGATCACATTCATTTAACTTTTATTTCAATATATTATTATAATTATCCATTTAATCTAGAACTGAGCTTTATAAATTAATATTTATCATAGGTGCATATTCATAGGAAGAAACATAAACACTTCAGCATGATCTGTGGCTTCAGGCATCCCTGGGAGTCTTGGCATGTACCCCAATGCATAGGGGATCCCACACCCCAGCCAAGCCAGCCATCAGCTCAGAACTCCAGAAGATAAGCACGAAGGTCTCACCCCTCCTGCAGGCTGCACACTTCCTTCACCTCTTTCCACAGTTTAGTATGATCTTGGTGTCGCAGGCACAAATGGAGCCAGCTGTTCGCCACCACCTCTCCCCACACCCCAGGTAGCGTCCCCTCCAATCTTCTGCATGTGCATGAGAGCTTCTCCCCAAGAATATTCTTCCCAAATTCTCAAAGAACAGAGATAATTCTTAAAAGATTTCCTACCTATCAGCTGGAAGTACTTGCCTAGTGTGTGCCAGGACCCAGGATGAATCCGCACACCACAAAAGAAGTCAGTAACCGGTTTTGCTGAGAGTCATAAAAACGGATATGTTCTGAGCCTTTCTGGCAAGATCCTTAGGATACCCACCTGCCTGGCTCCTGTACATTTCTGCCTCTCCCATCTCTTCCAAGTTTCCTGTCACAATCTCTTCTCCATTCAAGGCTTTGTCCTCTAAGGAGTCTCTCTCCCTTGGCTTCAGTCCCATGCAGGTGGCTTTCCAACCCCACACCCAGCTTTCAGTTCCCCGCCTGGGGTCCTCCCAAATGTTCCATCCCAACTCAAGACTGTCAACACCCACTGTACCGTGGAAGGCCATGCCACTGTAGCACACAGACTGGGGAGGCCACCCCAGGCCCCAGACCTGTCATCCCATGGCCAAAGGACTGGACAATCTGCCTCTAGACTCCTGGAGTGCATAAGGCACAGTGTGTCCCTTCCTTAGACCTTGCAAGTTTGTCTGTATGCAAAGTTATTCACCACTTCCTCCACATAAGCAGCCAATGCATAAGAGCTAGTGTAATTTATTTGCAAAGGACACAAATGTAAAAGATTAATCTTTCTAAAATACTGCTTTGTACTGCTTCATAAATCTACAAGAGCTCCTCATTGCTGGCTCGGCAGGCACTAGCCCCACCTTTGGCCCTTGTGTTGAGACCAGGTCCCTGGCCCCAGTTCCCCTCCTTCCTAATGAGTTCCCATTGGGTCTTCCAGGGTTCTTTCAGACCAACAAACTTAGATTAATACTACCTTAAGTGACTTGCTTTCAAGGAGCATAAGTAGGGTTTGGGTTTCTTCCTCTGAAAGCCCAGACATCAGATGCAAACCGCTCCACCCCATTACCAGCAATCTATGCAGTCAAGGGTCACAGGGAGCAGAGCTCCAGCGAAACACAAATAATCCTATACAGGCCCCTTTCCCTACCCTCCCCAACAACATCCACCCACCTGCGTCTACATAATTAAAAGAGCCCATTCAAGGGAGACTCCAGGCAGAATCAAGAAGCTGCCCCTGGGGTGACCCTGCATCCCCACTGGAGACAGATCCATCCCGAAAGGGGTCAAGATCGCTCCATCCCCCACCCACTTCACATCCACCCTAACAGACACTGCATAGCACCCATTTGGGGCCAATAAGGAATAAGTAACTTGTGTACAGGGTCTGCACTGTGAAAATACCTGGCAGTACCTTGTTCCACGGCCTCATCTGCAGGTAGGCATCTGCACACTCCCTCCCTCAAGCTCAACCTGTGCTTACCCCAGTTCCTACAGTAGCCGCTTGTCTGAGAATGCTCAAAATTACCAGCCAGTATTCCTAGAAGCCCATGTCCACTGCTCACGTTTATCTTAGAACATTACTCTATTATACACTTGGATAACTTTAATGGGTAAAGTGATGGCTTTCTATATTTCTACTAGGCCACGGTGCAGTTTGCACTCATATTCAATCCTCCTTTCTACAAATGATACAGATGAGGCTCAGAGAGGTCAAATAATTAGCTCAAGTCATGCTTGAGCCATTCCATAAACTTTTCTTCTACCCCCACCAGTGCCTGGTGATGCCTGCCTCCTTATAAGTCCACCTGTCTCTGAAGATGCGGTGGGCTTGGGGTAGCTCTTGCCCCTGGAAGCAAGAGAGGCAGGGGAGGGGAGTATTCAGAGAGCAGCAGGCTGCTGTCCCTGCGATCACTGCTGTCACTTCTCAGCAGGACCCTGAAGCCACCTCATGGGAGACTGACTCTGCTGTTTCCCATGCCCGGGGTCTTCCCCTCCCACCCCAGCATCCAGCACCACCAGGTAGGACACAGGAAGCAACATGAAACATAGTCCAAACACATATGTGGACTATGTTCATATCCCTGGACCCTGGCCAGTCCCCAGTCTCTGCCCTGTGCATTACCATCCAAGACCACCCTGCCCGATCTCTCATTTCCATCCTCCATACACATCCCTCCCCAGCCTCTCCTCAAACACTTTCCCAGAGGGGAGCCTCCCAGATAGTCTCTAATCTACAAAAAGGGGACAAAATGCCTACCCATTCTTCAGGGAATTACCACAAGGTTTAAAAAGTCACTGTGTAAACTATTTTCAGAATAGTGTCCAGCAAAAAGTGAGCACCCCGTAAATGTCAGCTCCTGTGATTGTTCTGGTGCGTTTGCATCAGGAGCCCACAGCTGCACCTCTTCCATTAGCATTCACCTGAGAGGTGGGCGAGTGCCAGAACTGGAAAGTGTGGGGATATTGCCTGTTCCATTCCATCTCGGACAGACCTGTACTCCATCTGGTGGAAGCTGAGCTGAATTTTTCACTTACCATACTTGGACCACCCAAATGTAAACAATCCTCTTCTCTGTTTTTCCCAGTATACCCCATGAATTTTTTTGTTTGTTTGTTTTTAATTTATTAGTTTCCTGTTGCTGCTGTAACAAATTACAACAATCCTAGTGACTTCAAAACAACACAATCTTTCTATCTTACAGTTCTGGAGATCAGAAGTCCAAAATCCATCTCACTGGACAAAACTGTAGGTATCAGCAGCCCTCACATCCTACAGAGGCTCTAGGGGAGAATCTGTTCCTTGTCTTTTCCAGTTTCAAAAGACACGTGCAGTCCTTGGCACATGGCTTTCTTCCTCACACCATTTCCATCTTGCTCTGTCGTCACATCTCCCACTACTGACTCAGATCTCCTGCCTCCCTCTTATAAGGAGCTTTGTGATGACACTGGACCCACCCAAATAACCAGGATGATCTCCCCATCTCAAGGTCCTTATCTTAACCACAAGAGCAAAGTGGGTCTTTTTGTTTTGTTTTATTGTTGTTTTTTTGTTATTGTTGTTTTGGTTGGGGGTGTTTTTGTTTGCTTGTTTTTTGCCATGGAAAGCACACACTCACAGGTTTGGGGAGGAGGAGGTGGACATCACGGGAGCTATCATGCAGCCTGCCATACTAAGTTAGCACATACAACAGCTTTCCTAGTTCTTAGAAGTTTAATTAGCCCAAATGCCCACTTGCCATGGTTTAGATGCAGTTTGTCCCCTAGAATTTCCTGGGTTGGAAGTCTGGTCCTAAATGTGGTGGTAGGAGGTGGTAATGGAAGGTGGAACCCAGTGGGAGGTTCTTAGGCCACCTAGGCACTGCCGCTGGAAGGAACTGAGGTATTTGTAACAGGACCCTAATTAGTTTTCACCAAAGAATCATTATAAAAGCCTGAGCCCAGCCTCAACCAGTCTCTCTTGCTTCCTGAATGGCGATGTAATCTCTCCTTACTCATGTATGGGCTCCCACCATTATGACATTCTCCACTACCTGCCATGATATCCTCAAGCCAATGCCAGTGCCCATGAATCTCCAAAACTATGAGCTAAATAAACCTCTTTTATTTATAAAGTTAGCCTTCTTTGGACATTTTGTTATAGTAATGAAAAATTAAATAATACATTGTTTTACCATTACCCAAATTAGCACTCAGTACAACATTTCACATTTACATTTACATTATAAAGATTAATCTAGATACTGTGCAATGGACCTATGGGCATGATAAAAGTAGAAGTAGAGAAACCTGGTATGGGGCTACCAAATTAATTTGGGTAAAAGATAAATACAGTAGGCTGAAGTAAATATTTTAGGGAAAGAATAAGCGAGATTCTGCAATGATAAGATGGTAAGTAAGAAGATCCCTCAGATGTGGGGGGAAAGACACATTCAAACATTGCTGGTGGGACAGCAAATTGGTGCAACCAATCTGAAAAGCCATATGGAGATTCCTTTAAAAACTTGGAATGGAACCACTATTTGACCCAGCTATCCCACTCCTTGGTTTACACACAAAGGACTTAAACCAGCATACTATAGTGACGCAGCCACATCTATGTTTGTAGCAGCACAATTCAGAATAGCCAAACTGTGGAAGCAACCTAGATGCCCTTCAACAGATGAATGGATAAAGAAAGTGTGGTATATATACATAATGGAATATTACTCAGCATTAAAAGAAAATGAAATTATGGCATTTGCAGGTAAATGGATGAAGCTGGAGAATAATCATGCTGAGCAAAGTAAGCCAATCCCAAAAAACCAAAGGCCAAATGTTTTCTCTGATAGTGGGTGCTAATCCATAATGGTGGCGGGGGTCATGAGACAAGTGGAGGAACTTTGGATTGGGCAAAAGGGAGGGAGGGGGGAAGGTGGGCATGGAAGGGGTAGGAAAGATGTGGAATGAGACGAACATCATTATCCTAGGTACATGTATGATTGCATGAATGGTGTGAATCTACTTCGTGTACAATCAGAGAAGTGAAAAATTGTACTCCATTTGTGTACAATGAATCAAAGAGCATTCTGCTGTCACGTATAACTGATTAGAACAAATGAAATAGATAGATAGATAGATAGATAGATAATCCCTCAGATATCTGGTAGGAGGAACTAAATAAATTGTGGTGACACTCCTGAGAACAGAGAAGACATAGAGAAGATGAGGAATTTGGTTTATGAATCTGAGGAGCCTATGACATGTCCACGTTAGAGATGTGAAGCTGGCAATGGTGTATTTCAGGAGGAGGTAGGAACAGTCTCAAATGTGAAGAACTCTGTGAATGAAGTGCTGAACCAGTGCAGGGTGAGAGTAGTCTGGGCTAGTAATGTGCCCCTGCTGACCTCCAGCTAAGCTGTAGCTCATCCTGCCCCACCACTTGGTGTCAGCACCTGTCCTTGTGTGTCCACTGCAAGGGCGTACCTCCACTCCAGCCTCAGTTTGGGGTGGTCCTGTGGATCTTGAGTCTAGGATGACAATTTCTATAGCCTCCAGAATAGAGAGTCTGTCCCACAAACTTAACTATGGATATTGCTAGGAGTTTCTCAGCCCATCATAGAGGGGTCCTTACAGCAGGCACCCCAACTCTTCACTCTCATCTACACTTAGCATATCCCACAGCAACATGGAAACTTCCAGGTGTCTAATCCACACACAGTCCATGGGAAATCTCAGACCCAATCAGCCAGACCAGAGGTCAGCAAACTCGGACCCTTGGTTTAAATCCAGTCTGATCCTTCCATAAACAAAGTTTCATCAGAACACAGATATACCCATTCATCTATAAGCCATCTGCAGTTGCTTTTGTACAAAGGCAGATGAACATTTGCCATAGAACACCCTACAGCCCACAAACTATTACCTATTTATTATCCTGTATATAAAAAGATAGCCAGCCTCTCATCTAGACACTTCTCTCTCCAGTACTACTTATGGCTCCTGCATTATGCTGCAGGACATGGAGGGCAAGGAAACCACCAGCCAACGTTTCAGGTTCTCAGTTACCCATCTGGCTTCTATGACATGGAGTACAGTGGGATGCTGTGTCCTTGTGCCTCGGTGACCAAAGAACATTCTTCCCTTCCAAATCTCTCTCCCCAGCTCCTCCCAGCCCCAGAGGGCTTTCTCCTCCCACCCCCCACCCCCACCATCTCCTATTGGATGGGAACCTCCCTTCCATCAATCATATCCTCTGTCCCACCAACATGGGACTTAAGTTTAAAACCATTTTCAGATTTTCTAGCTTTGCTCTCAGTAGAAGGAAAACTAGTGGAATAAGATTTTTTTCCCTTGCAACAAATCCTGCTTCTTATGGCTACAGTCTCTAGAGACTCAAGAAAGTCAGCAATGGGACTCAAAGCTGAGTATTATCTTTGTTCTAGATAATACCTGTTCTTCTCCCAAAGCAATGAATGCCCTTGATTTAGTGGTTGCAAGAGCTGCAGGGTAATATGCTTTACAGGAAGGGAAAAAAATGGGTCAATTTAAATTTTCATAAATATTATTCTTGCAATAACCAGAGTGTGGTCCAAAAAGTTTCCACCAGGCAATGGAAAGTGAGGTATGGAATGCAACTTGGAAAACTGGGGCAGGACTCAAGGGACAGCCAGCTGGCAAAAGGCTCTGCTAACCAGTCTTGGACTGTAAGCTGCTCCCCTGGTGTTCTACTGTTGCAGTTCATTTCATGGAAAAGGAGGAAAAGAAGGCCACTGAAGGTTGTGAATTAAAGTTAAATTGGTTAATGGCATAAGAACTAGAGAGAAGACTCAGATCAGCACCTCTGGGAGAGAAGGATTTAGAGGGGTAAGACGTTTAGCACCCGTGGACACCCACGGGCCACAGGTTCCAAGAGCAAAAGCAAGAAACAGACAGAATGCCAGGTGACTAAAGGCTGTCTATAGAGATACACATGAATTCCAGATCTCAAACTCCTAGCACCTACAGCACTGGGGTGTGTGTCCAAGCAAAAGCCAAAAGAACACTGCCCTTTCCAAATGAGTTTTCTGTCTCTTTCACCTCCAAACCATGCCCCAGAGCAGGCACTCCTCAGCTCAGCCCACGACATGCAGGTGAAAAGCTCACCTATGCCCAGCCTAAGCATCCACAGGTAAAGCCTGCCAGCTGATATGCCCTGCTCATATCCAATCAGGACTAATTCAGTCCCTCCTTCAATGAGAAGAATGGGAATATAGAGGAAAACATACCAAGCACATCTTTTAATTCACGCTATAGACATCAAAGTACCACAAAGGAAAACTATAATCACAAAAAAAGCAGATTTAGAAGATAAACAGAAAAACTGACACTGAAGCAAAGAAGAAAATTTTATATTATCTATAACAAAGAGCTTATTACTCAATTTACATACCTCTAACTAGTACCCTCAGGTAGAAATGAAAAAATAATGCAATCTGAAAATTAGACAAATACTAGGAAAAATTAGCAGAAAATATGAAAGAGCAGAAAAAATTAATTGATTATTGCATAAAATAACAGGATTACTCTCACCTGATCTGTGGCAACCCTGCAAGACTATCTGGAGAATCTTGAAATAAGTGCACATTTTCAGCCAAACCAGAAGAAATGCACAACTAGCAATTAATGTTGACCTGGGCCAGTGTCCAAACTAGACCAAAGAGCAACATCTACCACCCGTCAAGTTGTTCATGGAAAATGTTCAACTTAAGGGTTCCTCTTGGTTTTCGTTAGTTTTGAACAGATCATGTAGCCTGGTTTTCACTAAGTGACCAGAAAAGTAGAAAGACCCCTCCTCTGCTGAGCCTGCTGCTCCCAAGGCCAAGGAGCTCTCAGCTATCTCTAGGATTCACAATCCAATGACAAAGTGCATCTTGTGTGATAGAGAAAGGACCCTGGGAGGTGCACATGGCCAGGTGCACTTCCCTGCCTATGCTTCTTTTCTCCTGCTGCACAGCACCATCTCCCTTTGTTAAAGCATTATGCAAGTATACAGGTAGATCCTTGGAAGTCCCTTTAGTTGTCCAAACCTGTGTCACTGGTGCAATTATTTTTAAAAATGGATTTTAAAAGATGGGTTTGAATAGGTCTCCCAGGTTATAAAGCAAAAGGCAAAGAATTTAAAGCTACAAGAGAGAAATTAAGATACCTAGAAGGTCAAGATAGGAGGTCAAACACCCAATAGGAGTTCCATAAAAAATGAACAGAGAAAACACAGGTGAGGTAATAATCAAAGAACGGAATCTTAAGCATTAAAGAAAAGACATTTGAGTGGTTATAACCCATCACTAAATACTGTGAAATACCAGAACACCAAGAACAAAGACCCTAGGACTTCCAGAAAGAAAAGTCAATTAGTTACCAACCAAGAAGGATGAACCAGGTTGGCATCAGACATCTCTTCAGTGACATTAGATATGAAGACCAAGGTGTACTTGCCACCAAAGAAGTAACAACAGAAATACTGAAAATATATTTAACTGAGAAATGGAGAGGGCAGGACCTAAAGAAAAGACTTTGCACTTCATTTTTTTACCTTTTCCGAACTGTCTGAATTTCAAGTTCCATGAACATATTTTACATTTATCATCACTCATTCTCATAGTCATCACCATCACCATCTAGAAATACATATAATAGTTTCCTCATATTCATGGTCTTGCTTTCTGAGGTTCTGGTTCCCCAATGGTAAATCAAGATCTGAAATATGAGATGGAAAATTCCAGAAATAAATAATTCATAACTTGAAATTGCACACTGTTCTTAGTAGTGCAATGGAATCTCACACAACCCTGCTCTGTCCTGCCTGGAATGTCAATCATCTTTTGTCCAGTGTATCCACACTGTATGCACTACCTGCTCTTTAGCCATTTAGTAGTCATCACTGTTATCAGATTGCATGTCATGGTATCACAGTATCTGTATTCAAGTAGCCCTTATTTTACTTAATAATGGCACCAATACACAAGAGTAGTGATGCTGGCAATTCGGATATGACAAAGAGAAGCAGTAAAGTGCTTCCTTTATGTGAACAAGTGGAAGTTCTCAACTTAAGAAAGAAAAAAAATCAGATGCTTACATTGCTAAGATTGCAGTAAGAATAAATCTATCCATGAAACAATGAAAGAAAAAAATGTGCTAGTTTTGCTGTTGGTCCTTGAACTGCAAAAATTACAGCCACAGTGAGAGGTAAGTATAAGAAAAAAACCCTCAGACAGGGTGTCACACTATTTAGGGTTTCAGGCATCCCCTGGGTCTTGGATGATATTCCCCACGGATAAGCGATAATATTTATCTGTACCAACATGTGCTTTGACTCCCAGAGAGCACGTCATACCAGGTTCTTTCTCCACCCAGAAGCATTGCTTCTCTCCCTTCCTTTCTCTCTCTCTCTCTCTCTCTCTCTCATTCCTTGAACTCTCTCAGATTCCATCCCTCTTGCAGAGAGCGCTGCACCTGGCTACTAGGAATAGCCACAGGTTTAACTCTTGATGTCATTGGGCAGGTGCCTGCTCAGGAAGGTCTGAGTTGTTTTTGGCTTGAGTTTTGGTTTTGTTTTTCTTTCCTTTTTCTCTCTCTTTTTAACTTTTTGTTGTTGTCATTGTTGATAATGGAGCAAGAAAAAAAAGTATCATGAAATGAGTGTATGTGTGTGTATGTGTATCACAGATAAAATGGCAATCTTGAGGAAAAGCTATTTACTACTTGTCATGACAGATTTTCAGCTCTGTCAACCCACCTAGGTGCATTTTGGGGGGTGTTATCTTCCCATTTTGAAAAGAGTCAGCAGTGCTGTGCCTCATGTCTTCTCGTGGCACCAAAGGGCAAAGGCAGGCCCATAGAGAGAACCTGCTGGCACCTACACTACACTATGTGGAAGGTGCAAAGCAGATGCTATATTTTTCCACCTTTTGCTGACACTGAGTCAAGAATCAGTTTCTAAGAAGGTAGTGTCCCTTTGTGAATGATTGAAAAGAACTCTGTGGGGTACAACTCCAAAAAAATGGGGCTGCAGATATAGCTCAGTTGGTAGAGTGCTTGCCTCACATGCACAAGCCCTGGGTTCGAATCCCCAGCACCACAAAAAAAAAAAAAAGAGTTTTGTTAAGTCAGAAGATTCTAATGAATAAATGCTGGTAGTGTCTAAACTGCTTACTGACCTGTTAAACAGGTATGATTACCAGAGTCCTTTCAAACTCCGCCGAGGGTTCCAAAAAGGTATTTCAAAATCATCATCTATATTCACTCTAAAGGCGTCACAGTCATGCCTCAGTGTGGGTGGGAGATTGGTTCCAGAACACCACACCCCCAAGAATACCAAGGTCCATGGATGCCCAAGTCCCTTACATAAAATGGCATTAGTATTTGAACAGAACCTATGATACATCTTCCTGTACACTTTAAATAATTTCCACATGCCTTACAAAGCCTCCTACAATGTAAATGCTATGTAAAAAGTTGTCATACTGTATTGTTTAGGGAATCATGATAAGGAAAACAGTCTACATATTCAGTACAAACACAACTGTTTTCCAAATTATTTTCAACTCGTGCTTAGTTGAATCCACAGATGCAAACCCATGGAGACTCGACTATATTTACAAATTTTCATTATAGATAAGAAGTCAGTGCTTCTCTTATGATTAGATAATGTTAAGATTTATTTTTAAATAAACATTTACTGTTTCATAAAGTTCCAGATTTTCTCTGCAAAAGAATTTGCTCAAGTCTTAAGGATTTATTTTAGAAAAATTAACTTGAATGTCTATGTGATACATAATTATGCCACAGAATCTAGTAGCTGCTGATTCAAAACAAAAGCAGTTTGTTGACATTGACCATGATGTAAATACTTGACTCATCATCTCCCGTTGCCTCAAAAAATGTCACTGTGTTAACATCCCTAATTCCTGTGGGCTCCATAAATCAACTGTCTACCACACCATATGGTAAACTGTAGGTAAAATATGACATTTTCATCAACAGGTGGAAGAAGAGAAGAAGAGCAGTCTATAAATAAATTCAAACTGTAATTTCAGAATATTAAACCAATAATAGGGAGATGTCAAGAAAAGTATACATGTTTTCAGTTATAAGATGAATAAGTTTGGGGGATCTGATTTATAGCATGATGACTATAGTTAATAATAATGTAATCTATACTTGAAATTGGCTATGGGAGTAGATTTTCTATTTTTCAAATGTGAAACATATCAGGTGATGGGTATGTTAATTAACTGACAATGGGAATCATTACAGAAGATATCAAAACACTATATTGGGCTGGGGTCATGGCTCAGCAGTAGAGCACTTACCTAGCACGTATGCAGCCCAGGTTCGATCCTCAGCACCAAGTAAGAATAAAGGCATTGTGTACAACTAAAACATATAAATAAATATTAAAAAAACATATTGATAGCCAAGCATGGTGGTGTATGCCTATAATTCCAGAAAATCAGGAGGTTGAGGCAGGTAGATCACAAGTTTGAGGCCAGCCTTGGCAACTTAGTGAGGGCTTGACTCAAAATAAAATAAAAAGGACTAGGAGCCGGGTGCAGTGGCGCACGCCTGTAGTCCCAGCACTTGGGAGGCTGAGGCAGGAGGATCACAAGTTCAAAGCCAGCCTCAGCAATGGCGAGGCACTTAGCAACTCAGTGAGACCCTGTCTCTAATAAAATACAAAAAAAAAAAAAAAAAAAAAGAGTTTTGTTAAGTCAGAAGATTCTAATGAATAAATGCTGGTAGTGTCTAAACTGCTTACTGACCTGTTAAACAGGTATGATTACCAGAGTCCTTTCAAACTCCGCCGAGGGTTCCAAAAAGGTATTTCAAAATCATCATCTATATTCACTCTAAAGGCGTCACAGTCATGCCTCAGTGTGGGTGGGAGATTGGTTCCAGAACACCACACCCCCAAGAATACCAAGGTCCATGGATGCCCAAGTCCCTTACATAAAATGGCATTAGTATTTGAACAGAACCTATGATACATCTTCCTGTACACTTTAAATAATTTCCACATGCCTTACAAAGCCTCCTACAATGTAAATGCTATGTAAAAAGTTGTCATACTGTATTGTTTAGGGAATCATGATAAGGAAAACAGTCTACATATTCAGTACAAACACAACTGTTTTCCAAATTATTTTCAACTCGTGCTTAGTTGAATCCACAGATGCAAACCCATGGAGACTCGACTATATTTACAAATTTTCATTATAGATAAGAAGTCAGTGCTTCTCTTATGATTAGATAATGTTAAGATTTATTTTTAAATAAACATTTTACTGTTTCATAAAGTTCCAGATTTTCTCTGCAAAAGAATTTGCTCAAGTCTTAAGGATTTATTTTAGAAAAATTAACTTGAATGTCTATGTGATACATAATTATGCCACAGAATCTAGTAGCTGCTGATTCAAAACAAAAGCAGTTTGTTGACATTGACCATGATGTAAATACTTGACTCATCATCTCCCGTTGCCTCAAAAAATGTCACTGTGTTAACATCCCTAATTCCTGTGGGCTCCATAAATCAACTGTCTACCACACCATATGGTAAACTGTAGGTAAAATATGACATTTTCATCAACAGGTGGAAGAAGAGAAGAAGAGCAGTCTATAAATAAATTCAAACTGTAATTTCAGAATATTAAACCAATAATAGGGAGATGTCAAGAAAAGTATACATGTTTTCAGTTATAAGATGAATAAGTTTGGGGGATCTGATTTATAGCATGATGACTATAGTTAATAATAATGTAATCTATACTTGAAATTGGCTATGGGAGTAGATTTTCTATTTTTCAAATGTGAAACATATCAGGTGATGGGTATGTTAATTAACTGACAATGGGAATCATTACAGAAGATATCAAAACACTATATTGGGCTGGGGTCATGGCTCAGCAGTAGAGCACTTACCTAGCACGTATGCAGCCCAGGTTCGATCCTCAGCACCAAGTAAGAATAAAGGCATTGTGTACAACTAAAACATATAAATAAATATTAAAAAAACATATTGATAGCCAAGCATGGTGGTGTATGCCTATAATTCCAGAAAATCAGGAGGTTGAGGCAGGTAGATCACAAGTTTGAGGCCAGCCTTGGCAACTTAGTGAGGGCTTGACTCAAAATAAAATAAAAAGGACTAGGAGCCGGGTGCAGTGGCGCACGCCTGTAGTCCCAGCACTTGGGAGGCTGAGGCAGGAGGATCACAAGTTCAAAGCCAGCCTCAGCAATGGCGAGGCACTTAGCAACTCAGTGAGACCCTGTCTCTAATAAAATACAAAAAAAAAAAAAAAAAAAAAAAGCTGGCTGGGGATATGGCCCAGTGGTCGAGTGCCCCTGAGTTCAATCCCCGTTGCCAAAAAAAAGGACTAGGGATGTAGCTCAGTGGTAAAATGCCTCTGGATTCAATCCTCAGTACCAAAAACAAAGAAAAAAAACATCATGTTGGCCACCTTAAATATATACAATTTCTTGTTTGTCAATAAAACCTCAATAAAGTGAGGGATAGGGCACAGGATGGCACATGGCTTCCTCTCAGCCCACAGGACATTACACTCCTTGATACCCCTTAGGTTATCCCTCCTGGGAACTATAATCAAAATATAAAATTACCACCCACAAAAAAAGTCAACAAATTAAAAAAGATTAGATCACATCAAGTATCTTCTCTGGCCCCAATGTTATAAAACTGGAAATTAATAACAGGAGGAAAATTATCAATGTACAAAAAAGCAGTCATTTTCGTATACACTAGCAACAAACAAGCCAAAAAAGAAATCATGAAAACAATCCCATTTAGAATATCCACACACACAAAAAATAATAAAATATTTAGGAATAAATTTAACCATGGAGGTTAAAGATCTGTACACTGAAAACTATAAAACAACAATGAAGGAAACTAAAGAGGATACAAACAAATGAAAAGATATACCAGATCCATACAAGGAAGAATTAATATTGTTAAAATATCCATTTTACTAAAGGTGGTCTACAGATTTAATAAAATCCCTATCAAAATTCCAAAGACATGTCTTACAGGAATAGAAAAACTAACCCAAAATTTCATATGGAATCACAAAATACCCCAAATTGCCAAAAGAATCTGGAAAAAAGCCAGAGGCATCCCACTACCTGATCCCAAAACCTACTACAAAGGTAAAATAATAAAAAACAGCAAGTACTGGCACAAAAATATATAAACCATTGCTACAGCATAGAGAGCGCAGAAATACCCATCATGTATAGTCAGCTGCTTTTCAATGAAGGTGCCAAGAAGGTACAATGAGGGAAAGGACAAGCTCTTTAATAAGTGGTGTTGGGAAAACTGGATATTCACACGAGAAGAATGGAACTGAACTCTATCCCATCCCTAAACAAAATCAATGCAAAATGGAGCAGAGACTCAAACATTAGACATGAATCTATAAAACTATTAGAAGATAGGGGGAATCTACTTGACATAGATTTGGACAACAATTTTTTTATATGACTACAAAAGCACAGGTAACAACAGCAGAAATAAACAAATGAGATCACATCAAAGTTTTCTGCTGGGATGGGAGAAAATATGTATGAACCATACATGTGGTAAGAGGTTAATATTCAAAATACATAAGGAACTTAGACAACTCAATAACAACAAAACAACCCAATTTTTAAAATCGGTAAAAAAAAGTTCTAAATAAATATTATCTCTCAAAAAAAGACCAATGGCCAAAAAATGTTCAATATCACTAGTCCTCAGAGAAATGTGAATTAAAACTACAATGAGATATCCCTTCACTTCATGAAGAATGGCTTTTACCAAAAAGACAAAAGTTAACAAGTACTGGTAAAGAGGAGAAGAAAAGAGGCAATTTGTACATTATTGGTACAAATGCAAATTAGTTCAACCATTATAGGAAGCAGTATGGAGGCTCCTTCAAAAATGAAAAGCAGAACAAACATATGATCCAGCAATTCCATGTCTGGATATATATCCAAAGGAAATCAAATCTGTGTGTCAGAGACATCTGCACTCCCATGTTCATTTCAGCATCTTTAAAACAGCCAAGATATGGAATAAAGCTGTGGAAAACACAAACACAGAAGAAAACTGAGTCTAGTGAAGAGATATTAAAGCACACATACAGATAGGATCCTGGAACAGAAAGGGAAAGAGAAAACAGTATTTGGACAGTAGATGAAATTGGAATGGGGTCTGTGGACTGGATGCAAATGTTCTTCCAAAGTTGGTTTTCTAATCTGGAGAGGTTTATGCTGGCTAGATAAACAGTGTCCTCCAGTTGGGAAATATCCACTGAAATTTTTATAAGGGATGCTACATCATGTCAGAACTTTGGCTCCCAAATGTTTATGAAAAAGATGAACGACACTGGATTCTCTTCTTCTTTGACAAAGGGAGTTTGCCCGAGCATAAGCCACAGGTCAGATGCAATAAAATGGTTACAGTTAAGGAATTTATGTGAAGAGAGTATACTGGCGTCCTCAGTTCTGTTTTGCAACTTTTCTGTTGGAAATCATTTCAGTTATTTCCAAAATGACTATTTTTTTAGAAATATATTTTCATTTTATTCAAGCATAGGATTAGGCAACGACATTCCAATTCACTGTATGTGCCTGTGACTAAGACATTTTACATGGATGCCCAAAGGGCTTTATTCCTTATCTTTAAAAACCCATTATTTTAGGGACATGTCAAGGTTGTCTATTCCCTATTGATTTTTTTCCCCCAGTTACAAGGTGTATCCTTTCAATTCTTTATTTCAGGAAAAAAAATCTTGCATTGCAGTTCTAAATATTTATTTTGTTCTATTGCTTTGCTTTTCCTTCCCTGGACACTCTAATTATAGACACACACTGGATCTCCTTTGCCTGTCTCCTATACTTATTTTCTCTAATTCACTGTATCTATTTATGTTAGTCAGCTTTTTGTCACTGTGACCAAAATACTTGAAAAGAACAAGTTAGAGGAGAAAAAGTTTATTTGGGGCTCACAGTTTCAGAGGTTTCAGTCCCTGGTCAGCCAGCTCCATTGCTCTGGGCCTGAGGTGAGACAGAACATCAAAGCAGAAAGGTGTAGCAGAGGAAAGCTGCTCAGCTCATGGCACCTGGGAGGCAGGAGTGGGGGAGGACAGAAAGACAGACAGGAAGGGGCCAGGGACATATAGAGTCCCCAAGGCCTCAGCCCCAATGATCCACTTCCCCTAGTCAGCCCCACCCACCTACAATTACCACCCATCCATTCAAGGTATTAATTCATCAAATGGATTAATCCACTTATGAGATTATAGTGCTCACGATCCAGTCATTGACTAAAATCCCCATCTCTGAACCCAGGCTGCATTGGGGACCATAATTTCAACACATGAGCTTTTAGAAGGACATTCCAGATTCAAACCATAACGTCTCCCTCATCTTTTTTTTTTTTTCATTTTGCTCTTTTTCATCTATTTTTATTCTCTGCTTTCTATGGTATCCATTGTTTTCCTTCTAATTTAGTCTTCATTTTTTCCAAATTCCTTTTTGGCATCTCTCTGTTCTAATTTCATAATTTTGTTACCTAGTCATATCTTTCATAATCTTTTTTTCTGATTGATATTACTCCTGCAAAACTTTTTTTTTCTTTAAGCTTATGTTGAAATACTGTTTAGAATCTTCCTGGCATCCTCTCATTTTCTATAGTACCATTGTTTTCTTTTTCATCATTTTTCTTTGAATGGATTTTGCATGGGGTTGGATTATGCTCCTTTTTTGTTCAAGCAAGTTTAAATGAGGTGGATTTTCCTGATTAGGGGGAAGTGCCTACAAAATGGGGGGATGGGCCAGGACAGCTTTGCCAAGTGTGCTCTACTGATCTCTGTAAGACCCCAAATATGAACTCCCTATATATTCACCTGTTTCTTAGTTAAGTCCAGAAATTTTGTAAACCTCAGGGCCGCTAGCTCTTTACTTCAGCTACAGATAACTAAAGTCCTTGTTTTCCAATGCTATACTCTCAGCTTTTTATGATTTATATTTTGGGTTGGTTCATTTGTTGTGGGTTTTTTTTTTAGGGGGAGGTCTTTGTTTTATTTTAGCTATTAGAACAGTGCTATCACTTGGATAAGTGTTAAGTATTTGCCCCCCATCCCTCTGCATAGCCCATGTGTTGAAGACTTGATCCCCAGTCTGTGACACAATTGTAAGGTAATAGAATATTTAAGAGAAAAAAAAAGTTGGGTCATTGGGGATGTGTCCTTGAAAGCCATTGAAAGGGACACTGAAAAACTCTACCCTGCCTCTCTTTCTCCTTTGATCTTTTTCTGCTTTTCAGCCACCATGAGGTGAACAAGCCTCCTCTGCCACACCCTCCTGCATCCATGATATAGTACACCACCACGAGCCCAAAACAACAGGGCCAAGCAACCATGGATTGAAACCTCTGAAATTGTGAACCACAATAAACCTTTCTTCATCCTAAGTTAATTATCTCAGGTATTTTATTATAGTAACAGAAATCTGACTAAAACAACCAGTTTCTAAAATCTCATTCTTTGGGGTCTTCA
Source organism: Tamias sibiricus (assembly GCA_025594165.1). NCBI lineage: Eukaryota > Metazoa > Chordata > Mammalia > Rodentia > Sciuridae > Tamias > Tamias sibiricus. Next base: position 139,138,215 of record CM046659.1, read on the forward strand.
TCCTCATCTCTAGCACCTGAACCTATTTCCTCTCACCATCTGTGTTCCTATCCTGCTCAATTTGGTATATGTTCCCAATAATTTCTGCCCAGGGTGAGGCTCTGTCCTTCTAGGAAGAAGGACTTACCATGCATTTCTAAGATTCTCCAAGGCATTCTGTAGATTCTCCCACGTTCTTGTGCAGTCACTATTCTTGCTCATACAAAACCATTAAAGACCTTTCCAGTTTTGTCATTTGTTCTTGGATGTGCCCATCTATATTTCACTTCCACTTTTAGGGATGAGTGACATTGTGATCCTATTATTGCTGGTGTGTAGCCCCACCCGCCTGGGCCTAGGACTCTCAGGTTCACCCCATCACTTTTGTCAACCATGTCATTTCTGAGCTTTTTCTATGGCTGTCTTCTTGCTGACTGGCTTAATGTTCAGGAATTTAAGAAAGAATTAAAAACTACTCTGCTACCATGAACACAGCCCCATAAAGCATTTTCTGAAAGATAAAAATAGGAACAAATCAAGGAAGAGACACATCATATTCCTGAATTGGTAGATTTAATATTATAAAACACAGTACTTTTAAAATTGACCCATAAATATAATAGAATTAATTTTTGGTATCTTTTGCTGTAGAGAAAATTTTTTTTACCTAATTAAATCTCCTAGTTTTCACTTTTGCAAAGAAATGCAAATCCTAAAACAATCTTACCAGAATCCAGACAGACATATTTTAAAGTTCAAATGGAAGAATCAACATGGCATTTTTGAAAGAGAAATAATAATGTGGACAGACTTACCTTACCAGATAGTAAAACTCACTAGGGAGTTGCCATAATCAAAACAATGCAGTATTGATTCTAAAACAGACAAACGGGTTAAAGGTGCAGCTCAGTGGTGGAGTGCTTTTGCCTAGCATGCACAAGAACCTTGGGTTCAACACCAGCACCACAACATACATACATACATACACAGAAAAACAATCAGGAGAGTAAAACTGAATATAGTCCAAAAAGAGAGCCATATGTAAGTAGAAACTTCAATTCAAAGCAAATTAATGTTAGCCCTTTCTAAACACTATATGCAAAATAAATTCTGGATGAATGAAGACATGAATAAAAAATTAAATTAAACATTAAAAGGAAATTTAGAACATTTGTGTGACTTCTGTAACACTAACTCTATTAACTAAGAAAACAATCCAGAAACTATTAAAGTGAAAACTAGATGTAACTAGGTAAAAAGTATTTTTTATACAGCAAGACATCAAAAATTAAGTCAACTTCCTTCAGAGCACAGGCTCTTCACCATGATATGCTGCCTCACTCCAGACCAGAGGGCAACAGGGCCAAGTGACCATAGATTGGAACCTCTGAAACCATAAGACAAAATAAACCTTTCCTCCTTAAAAGGTGAGTTTCTTGGTTATTTTGTCACTATGACAGACAACTGACTAACACACTAGTGAGAGCATAGTCCAATCCGGAATTTTGTTAGGTACTGCTAGATTCATTTCCACAGGAATATAGTTGTTGCCACCCATGGGACCATTACCCAAGAGTGCCCTTTTCCTTTGCAGCACAGAAGGTAGGAATCTTTGTTACATTTAAAAATTACATTTAAAAAGAAATCAAAGTAATGTTGGTGGTTTAATCCCATTCTTATATCTTTAAGAGAAAAGAAACATTCATATATATAAATTCTAATACATTTTGTGATTGTAAAAGAAACTATGGAAGGACGACATTAAACAACCCTGGTAATATTGGTTAACCATGCATCACAGAGAATTGGTATAGAAGAAATCATACATACATATATATATATATATATATATATATATATATAGTTTTGTTTTAAGTTGTTGCAACAATTATATATTGCTTTCGCAGTATGAAAAGAATCCAGTGGAGTTGCTTTTAAAGGCATCACACACATACATACAGGGTTAGCACCCAATGATTATGTCTTTATCAATGTATGTACTAACAATGTGAATAATTCATAATGTACTTTTCTGGTGTCTTGGGAATTAATAAAATTTCAAAGAAAATAATGAGGCTGATCTACTAAAGGCTAACTGCTCAAGAACTTCACCCACCTCTGTTGGTCCTCTAAGCCATTAATACTGATCATTATCGCCAAAATGCAGGAGGCATTCACCCACCAGGGAACTGATCCAGCTCCTAAATGGTTGGATAGCACAGTATAGGACAGGAAAACATTTGGAGGTGGTCCTGCAGAGCTCTGCATTCATCACAGACCTCTGACCTTCCTCCACTTCACCAACTCTGTCAAGGTCCCTTGAAATAGTTTGAATCCTAAGTGTCCTCCCCAGGCCCATGTGCTAAAGGTTTGGTCCTAAGTTTGGCTCTACTAGGAAGTGGTAAAAACTTTAAGAGGTGGAGCCAAGTGGGAGGAAGTCAGGTCACTGGGGGTGTGCCTTAGAAAAGAATATTGGGACCTAAGCCCCTCTTCTTCATGTTTTTGCTTCCTGGTCATGAGGTAAATGGTTCTGATCTGCCATACATTCTTCGCCACAATGTGCTGACTCATCACAGGCCCAAAAGGAATGAGCTGACCAACCGTGGACTATAAACATTTCCACAAAACCATCTCTCCCCACCACCTGGCCTAAAAAAAAACAAAAAACAAAACAAAAAAAACTTTAAATTTCCTCACCTTCCCTAGTGCTTTCCCAAGCTTCTCTTGAATCTTCATCTTCCCAGGCATGCTGTGGGCTTTTCCTAAGAAACAGAGGGTGTAAGGCCCTGACCAAGGCTGACTCCTTTACCACTAGGCTTTATACCGTCCTCTTCTGCCTAGGCAGTTAGTGTAATGGTTAGAAATGTGGCATCTAAAGTTAGGGCAAGAAAGTGCAAAGCCACTCCTTAGCTGAGTGACCTTGGGTTAGTTACTTAATCCCTCTTCACCTCAGTATACTCAGCAGAAATAGTCAAGACTCTTGTAGACCAATGGTACAGAATAGAGGACACAGAGACTAACCCACATAATTACAGTTATCTTATATTAGACAAAGGCACCAAAAATGTACATTGGAGAAAAGATAGCGTCTTCAACAAATGGTGCTGGGAAAACTGGAAATCCATATGCAGCAAAATGAAGCTAAACCCCTATCTCTCACCATGCACAAAACTCAACACAAAGTGGATCAAGGATCTAGGAATTAGACCAGAGACACTGCACCTATTAGGAGAAAAAGTAGGTCCTAATCTGCATCATGTTGGATTAGGCCCCAACTTCCTTAATAAGACTCCTATAGCTCAAGAATTAATATCAAGAATCAATAAATGAGATAGATTCAAACTAAAAAACTTCTTCTCAGCAAAAGAAACGATCAGTGAGGTGAATAGTGAGCCTACTGATTGGGAACAAATTTTTACTACACGCATGTCAGATAGAGCACTAATCTCTAGAATATATAAAGAACTCAAAAATCTTAACACCAAAAATAACAAATAACCCAATCAATAAATGGGCCAAGGAACTGAACAGATACTTCTCAGATGATATACAATCAATCAACAAATATATGAAAAAAATGTTCAACATCTCTAGCAATTAGAGAAATGCAAATCAAAACTACTCTAAGATTTTATTTCATTCCAGTTAGAATGGCAGCTATCAAGAATACAAACAACAATAAGTGTTGGTGAGGATGTGGGGGAAAAGGCATACTCATACATTGCTGGTAGGACTGCAAATTGGTGCAACCAATATGGAAAGCAGTATGGAGAATCCTTGGATGAAGGAGCCCTAATTAGGAAGGGCTGTTGTAGCTAGCTGGAAGCCATAGGTTCCACCTGATATGTATGTGACGCACCTGTAGGCACCCGCAAACCTGAAGGTATATAACCGGGTGAAAGCGGTCCGAGTTAGGAGAACGGAGAATTCAGTCAGCTGGGCAGTCACTCGGTCGGTCAGAAGAATCAGAGCGGCCAGAACGTAGGCAGAGCGGTTACAGAAGAGAAACCAGATAGAAGACAGAAGAGAAACCAGATAGAAGAAGTAATGACTGGTCAGAGTTAGGCCGAGGCTCCCAAGGAAGACAGAAGACAGAAGAAAGAAGAAGGAAGAAAGAAGAGAGAAGAAAGAAGCTCTAATCTTTCTCTAAGCTCTATCTTTCTTTCTCTCTAAGCTAAGAAAAATCTTTCTTTCCCTCTCTAAGCTCTCTCTAAGAAAGTAGACAGAAGAAAGAAGAAGGAAGAAAGAAGAGAGAAGAAAGAAGCTCTAATCTTTCTCTAAGCTCTATCTTTCTTTCTCTCTAAGCTAAGAAAAATCTTTCTTTCCCTCTCTAAGCTCTCTCTAAGAAAGTAGAAGTAAAAGTAGTAAAAGCTTAACTCTGCTTCCGAGAGTTTTCATCCCGGGTTACGGTACCAGGTAGCTTACACTTGGAAAACTGGGAATGGAACCACCATTTGACCCAGCTATCCCACTCCTTGGTTTATACCCAAAGGACTTAAAAACAGCATATTACAGGGACACAGCCATATCAATGTTTACAGCAGCACAATTCACAATAGCTAAACTGTGAAACCAACCTAAATGCCCTTCAGTAGATGAATGGATCAATAAAATGTGGTATATATACACAATGGAATATTATTCAGCATTAAAAGAGAATAAAATCATGGCATTTGCAGGCAAATGGATGGAGCTGGAGAATATAATGGTAAGTGAAGTTAGCCAATCCCAAAAAAACAAATGCCAAATTATTACTCTGATTTAAGGATGCTGATTCACAATATGCTGGGGGTGGGGGAGGATTAGATGAACTCTAGAAAAAGGGGAAAAGGGTAGGGAGGGGAAAGGAGGCAGCATAGGGTAGGAAAGATGGTGGAATGCGATGGTCATCATTACCCTAAGTACATGTATGAAGACAAGAATGAGGTGACTCTACTTTGTATACAACCAGAGATATGAAAAATTATGCCCTATATGTGTAATATGAATTATAATGCATTCTGTTGTCATATATAACAAATTAAAACCATGAAAAAAAAAGAAACAGTCAAGACTTCAGGAGACCTCCTAGAAGGGAGACAGGCTCAACTGTGCTCCATTCTACTGGCGAAGGTAAGTCAGAGGCCCCATTCAAATTGGAGGTAAGGTAACTGCCCTGGGGCTCTAAGAAGGAGGCACAGTCCACCAAGCCACCAAAGCTACTGGGCTATGACATCTTCGTGCCTAACACACAGTGAAGGGCTTAATAAGTGTAAGCTGTTTTTCTTAGGTGTTGTTTTTTCGTAAACAGAGAGTTGTTTTTACAAGGGTTCTTCACCATGTACAAACCACAGAGAGGACCAAGAAAACCAGAGATTGCTAAGGAGCACACAGATCTCCTTTTGGAGGAGGCAAAGAAAGCAGCGTACAGACCTAAGGTCCACTGTGCAGATTTCCATAAAAGCTGGCCACCCTAATCACCATTCTTAAATGAAGAACATCCTTGGAAAGCAATGTCACCAATTCCCAGTCTGAAAGCAAGCACATACAATCATCCCTCAGAAACCATGGGGGATGGATTCAAAGACCCCCCAAAATAAAAACTAGCGATGTTCAAATTCCCTTATGTGGCACTGTGTAGTATTTGCATAGAACCTCCATACATCCTCCTGTATATTTTAAGTCATCTCTAGATGTCTTATAATGCTTACCACAATGTAAATTATATCTAAATAGCTGCTATACAGCACTGCAACACTGTTTAAGGAATAATGACAAGGAAAAAAGTCTATACATTTTCAGTACAGTTGCAGGGATTTTTTTAATATTTTCAATCTGTACTTGATTGAATTTGTGGATACAGAAGCTGCAAATATGGAGGACTGTCTGTATATGGCAAGGGGCCTATACTACCCATTCACAACCACACCACCAGGCAAACCTGTCACCCTTTCTGCAAAGGGCAGAGATAATATGTGAAAGATAGTATACACTGTATTCAAAGAATTTTAAAGGTGGTTGGGACATTAAATTTGAAGATTGAAAACAAGCCCAGATTGAAAACTGATGGAAGGTGGGAGATGGATCTTGGGCAGAATTTACCTTAAAATCTCTAAAATGTAACCAGTTTATTGTTGGTTTATTGCCATTCACTAGAGCCTAGAGAAATATGTACACATAGAAATTTGTGGAATTACTCTGAATCTTGGGAAGCCAGAACTACTCTCTTATTGCTGTTGTAGAGAATAACATTTGAAACACAAACTGAATTACCTGTTTTACATACTTAACTCTTTAAACTGAAATGTGAGTGTGCATTTTTTACATAAATAGTCTTTCTACTGTTCCCTATTAATGTTTTCTCTTTGGGTTTTATTATTAAAGGGCAGTTCTTTTTGCATACCCCTGGGAGTAATGCTAAGGCTGGAAGGGTGGTGGGGGGCAGGGATGTCAGGGAGGAGCCAGCAAGTGGAGCTAATTCACCAGTCTGCCACCTGTAGGCTGGTTCCAGCAAACTGAAACCTCGGTGCCCACTAGACAGACATGAAAACAATGCATATTAAATATATACTAAAAACTGAGCAACAGATGTGTTAAGACTATATATAGGAGAGCATTTGAATCACGGCTCCTGTGTTCCTGCCTCCCACCCCCTCTCATTGATTTAAACGCTGGGAGCTGTGACCACACATTCTGTTATTCCTATTCAGCTCTGCAAGACTCACCCCCTAGTCTGAAATAAGCTTTGAAAATTAATACCCCCATTAGGATGAACAACCACACCTGTATCGATCCATGTTTCAAAGGCATTTTTGCTCCCATCTCGTTTTAAAAGCCCCGAAAGGAACTTAGAGAACAAAGGCCATTACAAATTAAATAAATAAAAGCAAGCTGGACATTTTGTTGTGTTTTTTTTTTTTTTAATTTCAAAACTCAAGATTAGCAAACCTTAACTACAAAGGCTTGGTTTGGATTTCTGTAGGTGGAATTTAAACATACCGAGTTTGCAGTGTAAGTCTATAGGATGTATTTCAGCACCATAAACCAAATGTAGTTACAGATGTCAAGAGTTCTCAGAACAAGTGCCTCTTTATAAATATCTGCTCTGCATATATTTTTCCCATTCCCATATGTCCATTCTGTATTAATATGGGGGGAAAATAACTTTCAACCAAATGCTAAAAATGTCAAGAATTAACTCTTAGTGACAACCATTTATTTAATAGCGATCTCTTGGTATCTTTCTCCAATGGAGGTTGACTAGTCACTGGCTTCTCTGATCTAGGAGTCAAAAACCTGAAATCAGTCGTCCTGACAGTCTAAAGCTCAGAAAACACGCCCCCCTCCCCCAGACGCTGGCTGCGGGTCGGCTGCCCAGTTCAGCAGGCCATTAGGGACGGGAAACCACAGTGCCTGACGCGGGTCGGCGAGTGGCCAGAGGAGGTAGGTTGGTCACCGCCGCCGGGACTGGCCCGCAAGCTGACAGTACGCACCACGCTTCCTCCACCCCTAGCTAGGGCCACAGCGAAGGCGAGGCGCGCGCGGACACGCAGCACTGCACTGGGTTCAGATCCCACATCGGACGCGGCAGCGTGCGGAATACCCGAGGGCCAGCCGCCAAATGTCGGATTGCTGCCCACCCTCGCGTGGCGAAGGGTGGGCGCCTGGCTTCTGTTTTCCGCTAAGAAAAGTAACTCCGGGGATGAGCGCAAAGGAAAAGCGAACGCGATGTTCCGGGAGCCGCGAGTCAGTCCCCGGAGTTATTCTGCCCGGAGTTTTAAACTGCAACCCGCGCTGCAGCTCGACCCTGGGCGTTCGCACCCAACTTGGCGCCCGCGGTGGCGTCCCGGCGGCGCCTCGGTCCCGGGCACGCGCGCTCTCTCCCGGAGCCCGGTCCCTGCCGGGCCTCAGACACTCACCGAGAAGCCAGCCCAGAAGGGGCAGGAGTGACGGACGCGGGCGGAGGTAGTGAGCGCCAACGCTGCGAAGCTGACAGCCACGATGAGGCATCCGAGCGCCATCTGCGTGGCCCCGAGCGCCAGCACGATGCGGGAGCGGCCCGGGCACTCGCGCAGGCGGGACAGGCTGCGGGGCAGCGCGGTGGGGCGCGGAGCGCGGGGACCGCCGGCCGGAGGCATAGCGCCGGGCGCCCGCACGCCTCGCCCGGCTCCCGCCCGGTCCCGGTGCACGCCGCCGCCTCTCCTCACAGAGGGTCCGAGGCAAGTTGCTCCGGGTGCGGGGACCACCTCCTAGCTGGCTGCAGAGGCTGCGACGGCCGCGCGCCGGGAGCAGACTGGGCCGGGCGGGAAGCCTGGCGCCCGCGGCTGCTGTCGGTGCCTGCGCCCATGCCGCTGCCACCGCTCCGCAGAGCCGCCGAGCCGCCTGCCCGCCAGCCGGCCGCGCCGCGCTGCGCCCTCTCCCGCCCGCCCCGCGCGCTCCCCGGCCCGAGCGCGGGCGCGAGCCTCTGTGCCGGGCGCGAGCGGCCGCTGTCTCCGGGCGCGAGCTCCGCCGCCGCGCGCTGGGCCAGGGCTGGAGCGGGAGCCGGGACCCACACGGGGAGCGTGGGCGAGGGCGCCGGTGTGGTGCCTGGCTGGTCCTCGACGCTCACGCCTCTCGCGGGTGGTTGGCAGTGGGTCGGAAGGGAAAGAGTGGAAACCGCAGCGCGACAAGGGCAAGGGCAACGATCTCCGCGGCAGAGCCCTTGGCCAGTGGTGCGGCAGGGTAGTGGGAGTCGGGTCCGCCAACCGAGCGGGCAGAGCCCGGGACCGGCCAAGGTGGCAGCGCTTAGCGTGGAGAGACCACACCGCCCGGCGGGGAGCCGAGAGGTGAATTCCCAGCGCTGTCCTCAGGTGTGGCGGGCAGGAACCTGGAATGCAGAAATGTAAGAACCAAGATGCCGCTTTTCTGCAGTTCCAGAATTTCCCAAGCCATCCGCTGAGAACTTAACCTCGGAGGTCTGGGCGTTTAAAATATTCCCGGGTCATACTGTTTTTTTCGTATCTATCTTTCGTTTTCAGGTCTTTTAATACAAGTCAAACATTTCGGCTTTGAAAAAAAATTTTTTCACAAAACGAATGTAAATGAACAATATCATCAACAACCTATTAAACTTATCTCTACTCTCTCTTGCCAACAGTTTTAAAAACTAAGTGTTGGCTTCCTTGAATTCCTAGGCAACTTAGAAATTTCGGTTATATTAATTCCTTTGTGTCCCTACTGATGAGACAACTTAAGATTACTTGTGTTTAAAAGGACTGGATTGACATATTAAGAGACCGGTGCCTGTTAGGATGTCTGAATGGATCAGGTACAAAAATGTAAAGTTGAAAACAATAAAAGGAAATGGCAGGTCATTTCCAGAGACCGTTCTTCCAGAGCCTTCTAGCAGTACTTATGAAGTCCCCTGTTGGATCAGAAACACTGAAGTGTCTGGCCCCAAAATATCTCAATTGCTGGTGCTTGAAATTTCACTAAGAGATATTGATTCCTTTGGGGCTTGACCAGCCTCTATTAAAATGCAAATTCCCCTTGAAGGGGCAATAGCTCAAGCCTTTATCAGCCAACACCTTACCCAGGGATGGGATTTATTTTCCAATTTAACAGGATGGCCAAGGGATGAACAGGGGGTGAAGAATTCCACAGATAAAGTAGCTGACCTCAAAATATTGGCCTGTGGCCAAACACTGCCTTCTCTCCCAATTCTTTATAAAATGACTAAGCCTCTGGCGGGCATTGTTTAGAGTACTCTAGTTACAAATTCCAATTTCCTGGAGACATTTTCTATCTAGAAATTCTCAGGGCAACACTTTGTAAGAGCTTGAAACAATGCCCAGCGTGATCCTGGACTGAAAAGAAGTTAGACTCTGCCCTCACCTCTCTGGTTCATTCATTTTTCCAGCAAAAGTTCATACAAGGGCTTTCTAAGCAGGACCCATTCTTTTAGGCACTTGGGGGTACATCAGTGAACAGAGTAGACCAATTCCCTGCCTTTAAGGGACTAGGAGAGAAATAATCAGCATAACATAAGCAAATTACAAAGTTAATCTACTTTGTATACTATTCAAAAATAGATTAAACACCCACTATGTGCCTGACAAGCAAAAGCAGAGAAGCATCCCCTATTCAGGGGACTTTCAGTCTCCTGGAGAGTCAGGCAGCACACAGGTAATTGCTCTGAGGCCAAATGCAAACAGGTCTGTGGTGTGGAGAAGCTACACAGTGCCTCTCTCCCCACCCACCCACACCCACATCCCCCAAAAAGATGATGGCATTGGAAAAGAGCTTTCTAATCACAATATAGAAAATGGGGGTGGGGGGAAATGGATTGAGGATGCCCAAAGAGCCCAGAGGCTGTTGCTGTCAGCTTGACAAGAAGTGGCAGTGTTTTGGATTAAGGTGGGGGTGGTGTGGATATCCAGAATTGGGTGGATTTGAGAGATGTTTGGGAGAGATTGTCAGTTGTCAGCTTCCAGTGAACTCCTATTTATAAATTAAATGTACTTCCAAAATAAATGTGGACATGTTTTTTAAATTTATGAATGGTAAGGAAAGAAAACTCCAAGCAGCAGGAGATTTTGGTGAAGGTGAGTTAGAAAGACCTACCTTTACCGAAAAATTTGGTTTGGAAGCAGAAGGAAAGGCTGATCCAGAAAGTACTTACTTTGCTGTTCTAAAATTCAGTTCTTTGGTAAAATAAACATTTGAGACAAAATAGAATGTAAGACCTTATTTGAGCAAAGAAGGAGTGGTGAATTGGGTAGCCCTCAGAATCAGAAGAAATTCAGATAACTGTGTTCTGCAACACAGACCCAATAAGAAGAGACAGAAAAGGCCAAAGAAAGCAAAAAATAAAGTATGCAAAGAGGTTGATAATTTCAAAGTTACTTTCCTGGTAAAGGTTAAAGCAGAAGGAACATTCTTATACTGACTAAAACTGGATTGTTTGGGAATTTGACTATTATCTCCCTCTTTCCTTATTTCTCAGGTCAGATTAAGGACTTTACTTCAGCTTGGACCTGAAGCTTGAGTGACTCTATTTTGGTTTGATCTGTTAGAACCTGGTGCAGGAGCTCAATCCAAATCAATAGCCAGCTATACATTTTATTTAACACCATGTGCTACAGAATTTTTAAGTTCTGTTGTATTAACTGCAGCAGCTAGTTACCTGGATGAACAGCTGGAATTTAGAGATATAAATTTTAAAAAATGAAAGGGAGTTGATTTCATGGAAGTGAACCATAAAGAAGGAAGGGAGCAAGGGAGGGAGGGAGGGAAGGAGAAAATTCCTGGGAGGAAAGAAGAGGGGAAGGGAGGGGAGGGAGAGAAGGGTTCTAGCCTGAGCACATCCTCCTCCTGGCTCTGAACCCAGTAATTGTTTAACCTCCTTTGATCCTCAGTGTTTGTTGCTTTAAAAGTGTTGCCCTCATGTTATAGCAAATTCTTGGAGATCCTTCAGACAAACTTATTGCAAATTTTTCTTCTCCCCGAATCTGATGGGACTGATGGACTAAGACCATTTTTCTTAATCAAAGCAAGACAGGTGGCTGCACTTTTTGATGAAAAGCAGATTCTGTGAATGTTTGCAGGATGGGAAGATGAGGTACTTCACAAATACCTCACTCATCACACACTTGATTCAGATTCTTAACTCTTTTCCACACATATTTCTCCATAGATGGATGAGAAATAAACTTGTCCCTTTGTATCTTTTCTAAGAAAGAGGAAAGGTGTACCTGGATCTCACAGTCTATGCTCTAGAAGAGTAATATGGGAAAAACTCTACTCCCAGGAAGGGCAGCCTAGTTACTTCTACTAAAGGCACCTTTAAAGCCAGAGGAAATATTTTTTGTCTATCTTCTTTAAAGTATCAAGGAATTATAGAGATAATGAGGTAACATCAGGTTAAGATCCAAGAGGAGAAGGAACCCACAGAGGTGTACACAGCACAGAGTTAAAAAGATGAGTTTGAATCCAGGGGTCTCCAAGGGTGGAGACAATATAAACCAGTCCCCTGCCTTCTGTTGAAACTCCTAACAGCTGCACCACAGGAGTAAGGGAATAAACCAATGTTACCTCTGGTCACAAGTGCCCAGAAATCCCAACCCCAAACTTGGGTCAAGGTAATCCTGCATTACTCAAACTGCTAGGAACTGACAAAAGCAGTTAAAATCCTTTCTGGAGAAAAATAACATCATCCTAGGTCTCAGATTATTTTCTATGAATAGCATTTTAAGCTCCCATTCCTTAAGTTCCTCAACATAATAAAGGGCATTTGTGAAAAATTGACAGCTAACATCAGGAATGTGACACAAATGACAGATGTCTGCATTCAACACTTCTACTTGACATTGTACTAGAAGTTCCAGCCAGAGCAATTAGACAAGAAAAGGAGGGCTGGGGTTGTAGCTCAGCTGTAGAGCGCTTGACTGACACGTGCACAGCCCGGGTTCGATCCTCAGCACCATGTAAAAATCAATGCATTGTGTACAACTAACTAAAGCAAATAAATAAATACTTAAAAAAGAAAAGGAAATAAAAACCATCAAAACTGGAAAGGAAAATGTTAAACTATCTCTTCTTGCAAATGAAATAATCCTACATTTAGATAATCCAAGATGAATCCACACACACAAAAAAAAGCTATTAGAGATAATGAATTCAGTAGTTATAGGGTAAAAGATCAACACACAAAAATCTATTACGATTCTATACACTAATGATAAACAATTTAAAAAGAAAATAAAGCAATTCCATTTATAATAAAATCTAAAAGAAGAAAATTCTTGGGAATAAATTAAACCAAGAAGGTTTTACCAAAAATTACAAAAAAAAATGCTGCAAGAAATTAAGATCTAAATATGTGAAAAAGCATAATGTGTTCACAGAGAGAAATAGAATATTAAGATGTCAATACCAGAATGCTCTACAGATTCAACACAATCCCTATCAAAATTCCAAGATTCCCTTTTGCAGAAATGGAAAATTCAATCCTCAAATTCATATGGAATTTCAGAGGCCACAAAGAGCCAAAAAGTCTTGGGGGGAAAAAAAAGTTGTAAGACATACTTCCAGATTTCCAAACTTATAACAAAGCTATAGTAATAGAAACTGTGTGGTACTATCCAAAGCATAAACATATAGACCATTGGAATAGAATTGAGCATCCAGAGGTAAATTAATACAGGAATACTAAGTCCAGCCAATGGGGTGAAAATAATATCTTCAATCAATAGTGCTGAAACAATTGGATTTGCACATACAAAAGAAAAAGTTGGACCTCAACCTCACACCATATACAAAAATTAATTCACAATGGATCAAAAGCCTAAACACAAGACCAAAATTATAAAACTCTTAGAAGAAAGCATTGGTGTAAAACTTCATGACCTTGGAAATGGCTGAGGATTCTTGTAGTTGTGGTATTGAATGTTCCCCAAAGGCCCATTTGTTAAAGGCTTGGTTCCCAAATTGGCACTATTGGGAGGTGGTGGACTGTTTATGAGGTAGAGCATAGTAGGAGGTCTTTAAGTCACTTGAAATATCCCCACAAAGGAGATTATAGAACCCTGGCCCTTCCTCTTTCTCTTTTGCTTCCTGGCCATGAGGCGAACAGTTTGCTTTGCCACATACTCTCTGCCATTGCCATCTAGAACACCCATTAGAGACTCCCAAAGCAATGGGTCCACCCAATCTTGGGCTGAACCTCTAAAATAAGCCTTTTCTCTTTTTAAGCTAATTATCTTAGATATTTATGTACAGCAACAGGAAGCTACCTTGTGCAATATGACAACAAAAGCATAGCAAACAAAAGAAAAAATGGATGAATTGCATTTCACCAAAATTAAAAACTTTTGTGCATCAAAGAATACAATCAAGGGGCTGGGATTGTGGCTCAGCGGTATTGCACTTGCCTAGCACGTGCGCGCCCCGGGTTCGATCCTCAGCACCACGTACAAATAAAAACACATTGTGTACAACTAAAGCAAATAAATAAATATTTTTTTTTAAAAAAAGAATACAATCAAGAAAGTGAATCCGGGCTGGGGTTGTAGCTCAGTGGTAGAGCATTTGCCTCACATGTGAGGAACTGGGTTCAATTCTCAACACTGCATATAAATAAATGAATAAAGTAAAGGTTCATCAACAACTAAAAATATATATATTAAAAAAGAAAAGAAAGTGAAACCCAGAAAATAGCAAGTGTTGACAAAGATATGGAGAAATGAAAATACTTGTGCTTTGCTGGTAATATAAAATGATGCTGCCACTATGGAAAATGGTATTAGGATTCTTCAAAAATGCCCAAACCCAGTAATTCCTTATAATCCAGCAATTCCACTTGAAAACAGAGACTGAAAGAAATATTCATGCACCCATGTTCATAACAGTATTATTCACAATAGCCAAAAAGTAGAAGTAACCCAAGTGTCCATTGATGAAAGAGTAGATAAACAAAATGTGATCTGTACATACAAGGGAATAGCATTCAGCTATAAAAGGAAGGAACATGTGACATTCCAATACAGACAGACCCTGAGGACCTTATGCTAATGACAGTCATAAAAGGATGAATGTCTGATTCTGCTTATGTGAGATTTCTAGAGTAGCCAAACTCATAGAGACAGAAAGTGGACTGCTGGCTGCCAGTGACTGGGGAAGTGGAGAATGGGGAACTAGTGTTCAATGGGGACAGAGCTGCAACTGAGGAACATGGAAAACTTGTGCATATGGATGCTGGTGATGGTTGCACAACAATATGAATTATATTTCATGCCACGGAATTGCTCACTTAAAATCAGTTAAAGTGGTAAATTTTACATTATGTATTTTCCTACCACAATAAGAAAAAGTAGTGCAATACTACTTCATATACACTAGAATGGCTATAATTTTTAAAAACAATAATAAGCACTGGGGAGATATGAAGAAATTAGAACACTTGGACATTACTGATGGGAATGCGAAATGGTACAGATTGAAAAGTCTTACATTTCCTCAAAAGCAAGCATAATATTATCACATGGCCCAGGAATCCCCCTCCTAGGTATACATTCAAGAAACCAAAAGCAGCAACTAGAGCAGCTCTATTACCAATGCCCCCTGGTCATCACCACCAAAACTGGAACATGTTTGCTCAGATGAATGTAACTGGAGGGGTAGAAGATTGTGGAAATCCTTGGATATTAGTCGAGACTAACATACATGTATGAATCTTTGACTTGTCTCTATTCTATGGGTTTGAAATGTCTTTTAGCCACCAGAATAGCTAAAGGACAATTAAGTGCAGAAAGAAGAGAGATTCCCTCTTGACAGGTCTTGAAATACTTATTGCTTCTTAGGTTCTATGATGAGTTTTAAATTAGATCACGAATATAGAAAAGGATTTTGCAAATGCTAAAGACTTTATGAATGCTGGGTGGCATTATCCCTTTAGTGATGCAGTCCTTACAGACAGGAGCCAGTCTGCTATCCATCTGCGATTATACTTGGCATAGTCCTTAGCAGACAGTGTACTCAATTACTATTTCTTTGGTTTAATTCTGTGTCCTAAACTTTATGTTAAAATTGAAGTTTTCAGCACTTCCAAGCTACTACTGACTAGTGTTTTTGTGAAAATCCCTTGAGAAATAAATGATGCTGGATCATCCAGGGAAGGTAATGAGGCTAAGAAGGAAGTTCCAGTTAAGTTGATTCAACTTGCGTTATTAAATCGGGTTATTAGAAATCCACGTATTCTAATGATTTCATTAGAATAAGAAGTTATTCATATTCATACACACTGACTGAAACAAAATTATACATGAAAGAAATGTTTTGCCTTTAGGGAAAAACTATCAAAATTATGAGCCAAGCCACATGAGACTTGATAATTCTCATCCATCAACTGAACAGAAAATAATGAAGTAAAATTTATCATTTTGGTTTTGAAGTATGAGAGTCACCTTCAACCAGAACACCTTAACCAACTTTTTTTTAAAAGTAAAAAATAAAAGTACAACACTTTTCTCATGGATACATGGAAAATTTCTGGGAAAATAAGCATTAGGGTTTGCTAATCTTTGGTGTCAGGTGTGTGATTGACCCCACTTTTTCACAGCAACAGAGAAGCAGCAGCAAATTACTGAGACATAATTCTTAGGTGATATGTTGGCCTTTTTTAATGCAAGTAAGCTGTGTGCTTAGTGGAGGAACTGAGGCCATTCAGCAAACAGAACTGCTCTCTCAATTCTCTCCAACATGTTTCCCTAGGCTCTGCTCCATAAAATACAGGCCTTTGTTTTTTAAGCTTCTGGAAATTAGTGGGCCATTCCTACTGAAAATGACCTTCTTTGTCCCCTATGTATGCCTCCTTTAGGGCTTTTTGCATCACAAAAGCAAGACAGCAGAGTGGATAGTACAGAAATGCCCGTGTCATACTGCTTTACTGCCTCTTGCAAACCCCAATTCCACTTTTCAGCCATGCCCCACCTGGGACAGTTACCACCCAGTTAGTCCATTCAAATTGTTTATCTGCCAAATGGATTAATTCACTGATTAGTCACAGCTCTCATAATTTAAACATTTCACTTCTGAACATTAATACATTGTCTCCTGAGCTTTTTGGAAACACCTGATATTCAAACCATAACAGTATTAAGTGATGCTATACAGAAATCATTATTTCAGGCATGTGGAAATCAATAAGACCATATATCAGATGTCATGTCTGTTATAAACTAATTCCTACCCATAATTTAATAGTCATTTTTGTAAGGCTGCTATGGTTTGACCATGATTTGTCCCTTCTGAAACTCATGTTGAATCTGGTTTGTTCCCTTCAAAAATCATTTGGTCCCCAGTGTAAGAGTATTGAGAGGTGGTGGAATCTTAAGGTGGTAATGGGGTCATTAATAGGGATTAATGTGGGTTTCATGGGCTATATCACTTACTGTGAGAATGGGGTTTTATAAAGCAAAGCCACCCCTCCTGTCTTCTCTCTTTCACATTCACCCCTTATCCTTCCGTTTCTCTGGCATTTTATAAACAGCATGAGACCCTTTCCAGATGCAACAGCCCCAGCATCATGAGCCAAATTAATTTCTTTCCTTTATAAATTTCCCAGTCTTAGATAGTCTGTTAAAGCAACACAAAACAGAGTAAGACTAATAAAGAGCTTTATTACTAAACTAAAAGACTAAAACTAATAAAGTCTTTTATTGATCCAATTATCATTATTTCAATATCCTTAGGAAAAAAACTCACTAAGTCATAAAGCTTTGGAAATTGTTCTGTAATTTATGTGTGGATTCCAAACTGAAATTACCTCCTAGGTGGTTCCAGATTTGATTATAAAGATCCCTTCACTTGGAAAGAATGTGGAAATCTCTTTCCTACTCTTTTCTTTCAGGGATTAAGAATTAGATTCTTAAGAAGTATATTCAGAAAAGAGATTAAGGAGCAGGGCAACATCCCTACAGACAAGGGAAGTAGAAAATCAGAACCACAAAATAGTTCAAAATTATAACCTACTATTTGAAAACAAGTTGACAGGCATTTAAAAACAGGACTAGATATAAAAAGGAAAACAAAAATCAAAATTATAAAAATACAGCAATGAAGAGACAGAACTCAGGAAAAAAACTGGAAATAAAAGGGAAACTCAATAAGAACCTCTACCAAAAAATAAAGGCTGACATCATACCTCATGGTGAAAGGTTAAGTACTTCCCCAAAGAGCAGAAATGAGGCAAGGGTGTGCAGCCTTGCTCCTGACAACATGGTTTCAGGAGTTCTGGTTGCTGCAACATGGCAAGAAAAAGAAAGGAAGGCATATAGATTGGAAAAGAAGAGATAAATGTTATTATGCACAGGTGATATGATTGTCAACATGGAAAATCTCAACTCTGCCAAAAAAAAAAAAAAAAAAACTCATAGAATAAGTGAGTTCAGTAAGGTCACAGAATATAACACCAACATGTGCAAATAAATCAGTTGCATTTCTATACTTGCTAATGAACATATATAAACTCAAATTTAGAACACAATAATACAACACCATTCACGATCACACCAAGGAAAATGAAATACTTAAGTATGAATTTAATAAAACATGTTTCTTTTGAAAATGATGGTTTCATTAGTCAGGATTCTCCAAAAAACAGCACCAACAGGATATCTGTGTGTGTGTGTGTGTGTGTGTGTGTGTGTGTGTGTGTGACATGTAGAGATAATCTTATAATTTGGATCTGAAATTTCTCCCCAAAGCTCACGTGGAGAGGGGGCCTTTGGGAAGTGATTGAATCATGAGGGATCTGAAATCATCAAAGAGATTAGTCCATTGGTGGACTGGTAGTTTAATAGGCTACCTGTGGGACTGATAGATTGGTAGTTTAATGGGGTATTAGGAGTTTGTGGAAACTTCAGAAGGGGGGAAGAAGGTCCCTGGGGGTGTGCCTTTGGAGGGTATTCTTTCCACAAACCCACCCACACCACTTCCTCTCCTTTTCCCTGTCCCCATTCCTGCCTGCCGTGAAGTAAACAGCTTTGCTCCACCTCTCGCTCCCCACCAGGATGTATTGCCTCACCACAGGCCCAGGAGTAATAGAGTCAAGTGACTCCAGACTGAAGCCTCTAAAACTGTGAACCAAAATAAACCTTTTCTCATTTAAGCTGTTTTTTTCCCAGGTATTTTGTCACAGTGATGAAAAGCTGAGAGATGGAGAGAGGGGTTGGTTTAAGGAATTGGCTCACACAATTGTGTAGACTTGGTAAATATAAATTCTTCAGGGTAGGCTGACAGACTGGAGACCCAGGGAAGAGTGGCAGTGTGAATTCAAAGTCAGTATTCTGGCAGAATTCCCTCTTGCTTGAAGGAAGTCATTCTTTTTTCTAGCTAGGTCTTCAACTGGTTAGAAGCAGGACCACCCACATTATGGAGGTGAATCTACTTTCCTCGAAATCCATGAAGAGTTAAATATTAATGTCATTCATAAAACCTTGACAGAAACATCTAGAATAATGTTTGACCAAATATATGGGTACTTTAGCCCAGCAAAGTTGACATACAAAATTAACCATTACAATGATGAATTTTTTTTTAAAGACCTTAAACATTGGGGTTGGAGACTGTACTCTGTGGTAGAAGTAGCAAGTACAAGACACTGGGTTCAATGTCCAGCACCCCTCACCGAAAAAAAAAAAAAAAAAAAAAAAAAAAAAAACTAAATAAATGGAAATGGAAAAGGATGCTGTCATGGATTAGAAGATTCAGTATAGTCATGATGTCAGTTCTCCCAAAATAGTTCTACAGGTTTAGTGCAATTTCCATCAAATTTTCATCAAAATCCCAGTGAGGTTTATTTTTAGACATACAAAATTTGTTTTTAAATGTAGGCAAAAAGGTACAGGCTCTATATTACCTAAACCAGTATCAAAAAAGAAAAATGAAGTGGGAGGAATTACTCTACCTGATATTAAATCTTACTACAGAGATTAATAATCAAGATATTGTGGTTTGGCAGAAGGACAGACACCTAGTTCAATGGAACTGAGTAGAGAACTTACAAATAGACCCCAAAATTAGCTCAATTGACTTTTGACAAAAGTGCAAAAGCAACTCACTGTGGAAGGAAAATAACCTTTCCAACAAATGGTACTGGAGAAATTGGCCATATCTAAGAGAAAATTAAAAAGAAGAAGAATTTCAATTTAAACCCCACCCACAGTTTCTATAGCAGTTAACTAAAAATAGATGATGGATGGACTAAGTGTGAAACAGAAAAGAAAAAAAAAGACTAAACTGAAAGAAATTATTAGAGTGAAAGACATAATAAAAAAATTAATCTGAAGAGTAATAAAAAGCAAAAAGGATAAAAAGCTTTTAAATCATAAAGAAATGAAAGAAAAGATTAGAGAGATGAAGAGTTGCATACCTGAAGGGAATGAACAAGATCCAACTTATGACAGAAAGGAGCTCCAGAAATGGAAAACCAAAGCAGGGAACAAAACAAGTGAAAAACTATAACTCAAGAAAATAATCCTGAATTATTTTTTAAAAATTGAAATTCCATATTAAAGGAGCACATATTTCACTAGATAATATCAAATCAGGATGACCATGACCAAGCTACATTGGAATAAAATTACTGGGCTTTAAAAAAAAATAAAACATCTTTTGGGTATTGAGACATAAAAAGTAGGCAGTTTCCAAGGGAAACAAAATATTTGACAATAATTCATTGTGACTGGTAAATAATATAGGAACATTTAAAAGATAACAAAGAAAAGAAAATGTTACTCAGGGATCTTATATTCAGTAAGAACAGATTTTCAATTATAAATGTCACAGATAATCATCATTGATGTGTAAGAACTCAGCAATCTTGTTCCCATAAACCCTTCCTGAAGAATTTTGTTAGTTAATGAGCTGTAAACACACAAAATAACTACGCAGACATTGACATAAGTACAGGGGCTAAGCATTAAATATACAGCTCCTTTAGAACCAAGACTGGATGAGTGCTTCTCCAATGAAGGAAAGAAATGACCAATGAGAAACAAAATTAGTATCTCAATAGCATCTGCACTCTAAGTTCATTACAACATTCTCACAATTGTCAAGACACCTATCTGTCAATAGATGAATGAATAAAGAAAATGTAATATATGTGAATATATGCAGCCCTAATAAACAAGGAAATCCAGCCATTATAAAAACATGGATGAAACTGGAGGACAATGTGTTAAGTGAAATAAGCCAGTCACAGAAAGACACATGCTGTATGATTTCTCTTATATGCAGAATCTAAAAACATTGAACTCATAGAAACAGAGAATACAATAATGGCTGCCAAAGACTGGAGGGAAGTGAAGGAAATGGGGAGATGTTGGTCCTAGAAGGCAGAAATTCAATTATAACATGAATAAATCCTGGGAACCTAAAATACAACATGGCAGCTATTGTAAATAATACTGTATTGTATACTTGAAATTGCTAAGAGAATAGATCTTAAGTGTTCTCCTCTCCCCCCGGCACACACACACACACACACACACACACACACACACACAATGGTAACTGTATGAGGTGATGGAATGGCAATCATTTGAGGCAATAGTTTCACAAAGTACACGTATATCAACTCAACACATTGTACATCTTAAATGCATACAGTTTTGTCAATTATACCCCAATAAAGCTGAGAAAAAATACATAAGCCATGTTATGATTTGAATCTGAAATGTCCCCAAAGTCAGAGGTGGGGCTTTGGGGCAATGATTGGATCATGAGGGCTTTGACCTCATCAGTGGATTGATGGCTGAATGGACTCCTGGAAGGTGGGAACTAGCTGGAGAAGGTAGGTTACTGGATGTGCTCTGGAAAGGTTCATCTTCTTTCTAGCCTCTTTCTCCACACCCCCATATTCTCCCTCTCCCTCTCCCTCTCCCTCCCCCTCTCCCTTGCTGCTTTCCAGCTACCATGAACTATGCAGCTTTCTTCTATGACCAGTCACACACTTCTCCTATGATATTCTATCTTATCCCAGACCCAAGGTAATAGAGCCAGATGACCATGGACTGAATCCTCTGAAACTGTCAGCCAAAATAAATCTTTCCTTCTCTAAGTTGTCATGTGTCTTGGTCACAGCAATGAAAAGTTGACTAACATAAGCTGTAAAGGCAAAGATAGATAGATAGATACACACATACAAAGAATGACTTAGTGGTTTGCCTACATGATGTAAAGTTAAATATAAATACAAATTGGGTTGTATCCCTCTTACATATATTAAATTACATCAGACAACTAATAAATATGTACTTCAGAAGATAAGTGAAGATGAGTGCTTTTTAAGGCAACAGGAAATGAAACTAAGTAGGAATTCCTGTTTTTTCTAATAAGCTTTTTAATGAACATTTATATCCTCATACAATAGACACTTATATTTATATAGAAGATTCAACATCATCCCTAATTTTTTAGGGGAAGTACATACATTTTCAATATCATTTGTTCAGTGAAACTTATCACCAATCATTTAAAAATCATATTAAATTGTGTGAAACACTCCAACAAGGAGAAATGGCAATGAACACATGAAAAGATGTTCAATACTACTAGTCATTAGGGAAATGCATATCAAAACCATGATGTGACACCCACCCCCTTCACACCCACCACAGTGGCCATGACCAACGATGGACAATAGCAAGTGTTGGCGGGGATGTGGAGGACGTGAAACCTCCATGCATGCTGGTGGGACATCAAGTAGTGCAGCCTTATTGGAAAACAGTCTGGTAGTTTCCCAACAAGTGAAACTTATGGTTCCATATAACCAATTACAGGTATATAACCAAGAAAACTGAAAACGTATTTTGACACAAAAGAATACATATGAATATTGGTACCCTATTGCTCATAGGGACTGAAAAATGGTAAAACCTACAAATCCCTTAATTGATGAATGGACAGCGAAATGTGATAAATCTAAACTATGGAATATTTTCAGCCATAAAAAGCAATTAAGTACCGTGTGGATTCATGCTATGATATAGGCAAACTTTGACAACACTGAGCAATGTGAAACAGGCCAGTCACACAATGCCACAGTCTGTATCATTCCATTGGTATGAAATGTCCAGAAGGGCAAATTCACAGAGATGGAAATAGATTAGTGTTTGTCAGAGGCTGAGGAGGAGGAACAGGAGTCTCTGTTAGTGGGTTCCTTTCTCAGGTGATAGAAATGTTCTAAAATTAGATAGTGAGGATGGTTGCACAACCCCACGGATATATTAAAAACCAACGAATTATATACTTTAAAGGGGTGGATTTTATGGCATATGAATTATGTTTCAATAAAGCTGTTACTTTTTAAAAAAAAAAGATCAAATGAGTGTTAAGAAGAAAGTATATTATGTACTGGTTGCTTGGTCTGATGATGGAGATATAATATGGCTGTTTTTAAAAAATAGGTTGAATGGGGAAGAGCTAATGCAAAAACTTTTAACTGCTTTCAGTAATTACTTGGTTGTGGTAGTATTGGTAACATTATTGTGAGATACTTTGCATAATACAGGATTAAGCAAATGAGGAGTTATGGATATTCTAATTTTATCTCATAAACCAGATTCTCAGGGTAGAGAAAAGGAGTTAAAACATAATATAGGCTAGGTTACATAAAAACTCTGTAGTCCTAGAATGGAATTGGAAATAACAGTATGAATTCATGAGATAATGAGTCAATCTGTGTAGCTAACTCTGTGTGTATGTGTGTGTGTGTGTGTGTGTGTGTGTGTGTGTGCGCGCGCGTGTGTGTATTTCTGTCCATCATAAAAGCCCAAAGGCAACAACCAACCCAGTAGCAGTGAACATCCTGACAGTCCAGATTATGGTCTTGAAATACTACTTCTCAATGAAAAAAGGGGCTGATCCAAGGCCTAGGATCATACCAGATCACAAAAAAGTTATGAAAGACTAGTTGATCAGTGCCAAAAGGATCAGGAGCTGACTTTAGATGTTCCTACTTGCTAAAGAAGGAAAAATGTGAATGTCAATAAAGATGTTCATTGCAATGCACCCAAACCTACAAAATATAGTTAAATCAAGAAGCTCATAACAACAGTTTTTGAAACTAATGGGTTACCCTCAGAGAAGGATAGAGAAATAATTTATTGTCTTAAGAACTAACAAATTAGAAAAAATAAGCATCTATCCTATCTTTTCTACATGAAATATAACATTGCAAGACCAGATAAAAATTGAATATCCCTTATCTAAAAGGCTTAGAACCAGAAGTGTTTTTGGATTTTAGATTTTGGAACTAGTTCATATACATAAGGAGATACCTTG
Source organism: Tamias sibiricus (assembly GCA_025594165.1). Lineage (NCBI taxonomy): Eukaryota > Metazoa > Chordata > Mammalia > Rodentia > Sciuridae > Tamias > Tamias sibiricus. Next base: position 139,161,999 of record CM046659.1, read on the forward strand.
GGTATGGACCCAAGTCTAAACACAAAATTCATTTATGTTCCATATAAACCTTATACACATAGCTGAAAATCAATGTTATACAATGTTTTTAATAATTTTGTGTATGAAACAAAGTTTCATGGTGTGGAATTTTCCACCTGTGCTGTCATATTGGTGCTCAGAAAGTGTTGGATTCTGGAGCATTTCAGATTTGGATTTTCAGATTAGAGATGCTCAATCCATAGTAGATGAGGGGATATGTCTCCTTATAATAATATTGCAACAGGTAACTGAAAAAGAAATATTGAATTAAAATATCACCATTTTGCAATCTGCAAGGAATTAATAGCATCAACAGTTGCTAACATAAAAAAAGTGAAAAACAGACATACTGTGCCTCCTGATGAAAGAGTATGTAATTTTTTCAATTAATTAGTTAAATTATTTATTTATTTTAAATTATTGTAGTTGGACACAATACCTTTAATTAATTACTTACTTACTTAATTAATTAATTAATTTTTAAAATATTTAGTTATTTGTTTTAGTTGTGCACAATGCGGTTTTTTTAAAAATTTTTATGTGAGAGTTCCTCTAATCCTCCTATGATCAAAGTATATTCTTGAGGAGATCCAAGATGGCGGATTAGAGGAAGCCGCACTTCAGGACAGTTCCGTAGAAAGAATCCAACAAAGCAGATAAATTGCCTTTCATTATATATATATGGACTGAAAATACCGATATCCTGGATGGTTTGATTACCACTACCAGAGAGAGAAAGAGACAAGCTGTCTGCAGCGGCTGGAGCCGCGAGGCTCCTGCAAAACCGCCTGGGCGGTGCACAGGCCGTGCGAAACAAGGTCAGGGTGAGGAGACCGCGCTACTGCTGCAACCCCAGCCAAACTCACTGCACACTAGCGTGAAACCGGCGATAAAAACCAGCGATAACAGCCGGCGGGATTGGTGCTGGGGAGCCACGGGAGACCGCGGGTCCACACACCAGTTCGAATCCACACTCCGCCTGACGTGACCCTCGGTGTGGCTTCCCGGTGCGATCGGCAAGGATACAGGAGTCTGGGAGTCTGCGGAGCTACTGTTGACTGGAAGGAGAGCGCCGCCATCTTTGAAAGCTGCAGGGGCTGGTCCTGACAAAGGGGAGGAGACTGAGAGCGACTGCCGCATCCACCCAGGGACTCTACAGCTCTCTGAAGACAACACACAATTGGGTGAGACTTGGTTGGTCAGCAGGGGAAGGCGTTTCTGAGGCTGGCACAGCGGCCACAGGGGACTGCAACTGTGGGTGGGCTTGGGGAGGTGGTGCCTTCTGGAAGATCCCCCTTCCCGGCGCCATTCATCTGCTGACACACACGGTCCCCCTGGGCCACTCCTTCACTGAACCGTGCAGCCGCTGGCCTAGGATGCAGCCTTGATTTCACTGACAGGATCACAGACTGTGATCCAATAGCAATTGGTTTGAACTGGAAAGGAAAAAAAGAGGGGGGCTTCCCAGGGCCCGTTTTGTCTGAGACTTGGGGTTTGACTTTTTTTTTTTTTTTTGTTTCCCTTTCTTTTTATTGGTCTGCTTGATTTTCTGGATTGCAGGGAGGGGTTTTTTTTTTTTTTTGTTGTTGTTGTTGTTGTTTGTATGTTTGTTTGTTTATTTTTCTTTTTCTTTTTTTGGCTTTGTTTTGTTCTGCTTTTTTTTTTTTTTCCTTCCGCATTGATTGTTAGTGTGTTTATCTGCTTCCGCTCCCTTTTTTCTTTCATTCTTTTACTCCTTCTCACCCTTGTATCTTTTCTTCCTCCTTCATCTTTCATGTTTACATCCTGCCAGTGCATACTAAACAGAGCCAAAAACAAGTTATACGCAAAACTTGGGATTTCTAGAACCGGCGCAATTGAATTGGGTAGCAAAGTGGTGTTATATACAGTTTACTCTCTATTTCCTTGATTCTCTCTCTCCTCTCTCTTACACCAATTCCTACTCTTTATCATTTTTTTTTTCTTTTCCAACTTACTATATATATAAATTGATCTTTTTACCTAATTGTCAACCCCATTCTCTTTCTTCCATCGTCTACTGATACTAAACCACTTCCACTAAACCATTTCAATAGATATCTCTTTTCATACTTTCCAAGAAAGAACAATTCAAGACACTTCTTTCTTCCTAAACATAACACCTCTGTATCCAATACTTGAAGCTATAAAACCCTATCAGAAACGTACAGAGTAAATTGGAAATAATATCTGGGATAACAAAATCTGTACATTGTGACCAAACTTGGATTTTCTGAATAGAAAGTGTTAGGTTTTAAAAGTATAAAGGAATTATAAGGTGATCTGATAGCATTGTACTACAGGAACAACATAAGGCTTTAAGGTAAAATTGAAACAGTCAAGGTCCCACAGTGCAGGAAGAATAGACACACAAGCAACATGAAAAAACAAGGAAAGAAAATGACACAAACAAATCAAGATACCTCATCGGCAGATGTCATGGCAAGCACAGTTGGTCAAATGCCAGAGATGGAATTTAGAAATTACATATGCCAAATGTTTATGGAACTTAAGAATGAACTCAAAAATGAGATGAGGGAGCAGGTACAGGAGGCAAAAGATCATTTTGACAAAGAACTCCAAAAACAAATACAGGAAGTAAAAGATTACTTCAATAGGGAAATAGAGGCTCTAAAGAGAATCCAAACAGAAATTCCAGAAATGAAAGAAGCAATAAACCAAAATAAAAGCTCAATTGAAAACATCTCCAACAGAATAGACCATCTGGAAGATAGAACCTCAGACAATGAAGACAAAATATATGTCTTAGAGAAGAATTTAAACCATACAGCAAAACTTGTTAATAATCATGAACATAACATCCAGGAATTATGGGACAGCATAAAAAGACCAAACTTAAGAGTGATTGGCGTAGAGGAAGGGGCAGAGTTTCAAGCCAAAGGAATGAGTAATCTATTTAATGAAATAATTACAGAAAATTTTCCAAGCTTGAGGAATGAAATGGAAAACCAAGTTCAAGAGGCATACCGAACACCAAACAAACAAAATCTCAACAGAGCCACACCTAGACACATTATAATGAAAATGCCTAATACACTGAGCAAGGAGAGAATACTAAAAGCCACAAGAGAAAGGAAGCAAATTACATATAGGGGGAAACCAATCAGATTATGTTCAGATTTTTCAACCCAGACCTTAAAAGCAAGAAGATCCTGGAATAGCATATTTCAAGCTCTGAAAGAAAAGGGATGTCAACCAAGAATCTTATATCCAGCAAAATTGAGCTTTAGATTCGAAGATGAAATAAAAACCTTCCACGACAAGCAAAAGTTAAAAGATTTCACAACTCGAAAGCCAGCACTTCTGAACATCCTGGGCAACATATTTCATGAAGAAGAAGAGAAAGATGATAACGAAAATCAACAAAGGGAGATATTAAACTAAAGGAAATACCAACCAGAAGAGAAACCAAATCAAGCTAAAGACCATAAGTCAAATAAAAATGGATGGGAATAAAAATCACATCTCAATAATAACCCTGAATGTTAATGGCCTAAACTCGCCAATCAAAAGACACAGATTATCAGAATGGATTAAAAGAAATGACCCAACAATTTGCTGTCTCCAAGAAACACACCTCATAGAAAAAGACATCAACAGACTGAAAGTGAAAGGCTGGGAAAAGTCTTATCACTCACATGGCCGGCGGAAGCAAGCAGGGGTTTCCATTCTCATATCAAATAAGGTAGACTTCAAACCAAAATTAATCAAGAGGGACAAAGATGGATATTTCTTATTACTTAAGGGAACCATCCAACAACAGGATATAACAATCATAAATCTGTATGCCCCAAATAATGGAGCACCTACATTCATCAAACAAACGCTTCTTAAGTTCAAGAGTAAAATAGACCACAACACAGTTATTCTAGGGGACTTCAACACACCTCTCTCACCAATGGATAGATCATCCAAACAAAAGCTAAACAAAGAAACTTTAAGCCTCCTCAAAACAATTAACAATTTAGACCTAACAGACATATATAGAATATTTCATCCCTCAGTAAACGAATACACATTTTTCTCAGCAGCACATGGCTCCTTCTCCAAAATAGACCATATATTATGTCACAAGGCAACTCTCAGCAAATATAAAAAAATAGAGATACTACCCTGCATGCTATCGGACCATAAAGGGATAAAATTGGAAATCAACGACAAAGCAAGGAATAAGAAAAACTACTCCATCAACTGGAAGCTAAACAACATGCTACTGAATGAACAAGGGGTTGAAGAAGACATCAAAGAGGAGATCAAAAAATTCCTAGAGGTAAATGAGAACACAGATACATCATATAGAAATCTCTGGGACACTATGAAGGCAGTAATAAGAGGAAAATTCATTGCACTGAGTTCATTCTTTAAAAGGAAGAAAAACCAACAAATAAACGACTTAACATCACACCTCAAAGCATTAGAAAAAAAGAAGAACAGACCAACACCAAGAGCAGTAGAAGACAGGAAATAATTAAAATCAGAGCAGAAATTAATGAAATTGAGACTAAGGAAACCATTCAAAGAATTGACAAAACTAAAAGTTGGTTCTTTGAAAAAATAAACAAAATTGACAGACCCTTAGCAATGCTAACGAAAAGAAGAAGAGAAAAAACTCAAATTACTAACATTCGTGATGAAAAAGGGAATATCACAACAAACACCTCAGATATACAGAATATAATTAGAAATTACTTTCAAAACTTGTACTCTAATAAAATAGAAAATACTGAATGCATTGACAGATTTCTAGAGTCATATGATTTGCCTAAACTGGATGTGGAGGCTATACATAATTTAAATAGATCAATTACAAGCGAAGAAATAGAAGATGTCATCAAAAAGCTACCAACAAGGAAAAGTCCAGGACCTGATGGGTTTACAGCCGAGTTCTATAAGACTTTCAAAGAAGAACTAATACCAATGCTCTTCAAACTATTTCAAGAAATAGAAAAAGAGGGAGCTCTTCCAGACTCTTTCTATGAGGCCAATATTACATTAATTCCAAAGCCAGGCAAAGACACATCCAAAAAAGAAAACTTCAGGCCCATATCTTTAATGAACATAGATGCAAAAATCCTCAACAAAATCCTGGCAAATCGGATACAAAAACATATCAAAAAGATAGTGCACCACGATCAAGTGGGGTTTATCCCGGGGATGCAAGGCTGGTTCAATATTCGGAAATCAATAAACATAATACATCACATCAATAGACTTAAAGACAAAAATCATATGATCATCTCAATTGACGCAGAAAAAGCATTTGACAAAATACAACACCCCTTTATGTTGAAAACACTAGAAAAACTAGGAATATCAGGAACATATCTTAACATAATAAAAGCTATTTATGCAAGGCCCCGAGCTAACATTATCTTAAATGGAGAAAAATTGAAAGCATTCCCTCTAAAAACTGGAACAAGACAGGGATGTCCCCTTTCACCACTGCTATTTAACATAGTACTGGAAACTCTGGCCAGAGCAATTAGACAGACGAAAGAAATTAAAGGGATTAAGATAGGAAAAGAAGAGCTCAAATTAGCACTATTTGCTGATGACATGATAATCTACCTAGAAGACCCAAAAAACTCTACCAGAAAACTTTTACAACTAGTAAACGAATTTGGCAAAGTTGCAGGATACAAAATCAATACACATAAGTCAAAGGCATTTGTGTACATCAGCGACAAAGACTCTGAAAGGGAAATGATGAAAAATACCCCATTTGCAATAGCATCAAAAAAAATAAAATACCTGGGAATCAACCTAACGAAAGAGGTGAAAGACCTGTATAACGAAAATTATGGAACACTAAAGAAAGAAATCATAGATGAACTCAGAAGATGGAAAGACCTACCTTGCTCTTGGATAGGTAGAATTAATATTGTCAAAATGTCCATACTACCAAAAGCATTATACAGATTTAATGCAATTCCTATCAAAA